>CM038681.1:382381161-383668716 GCA_021605205.1 Aegilops longissima | reverse complement strand
CCACTAAAACTCAAAGGACCAGCTCGGCATTGGCTGAATAGCTTGCCAGCAGACTCCGTCGGCAGTTGGGAGGATTTGGAAGATGCATTCCTTGACAGCTTCCAGGGCACTTATGTGCGACCACCGAATGCTGACGACTTGAGCCATATAACTCAGCAGCCAGGGGAATCGGCCAGGCAATTCTGGACGCGGTTCCTAACCAAGAAGAACCAAATTTTCGACTGTCCGGATGCTGAGGTATTAGCGGCATTTAAGCGTAACATCCGTGATGAGTGGCTTGCCCGGCACCTCGGCCAGGAGAAGCCGAAATCTATGGCAGCCCTCATGACACTCATGACCCGCTTTTGCGTGGGCGAGGATAGCTGGCTGGCTCGCAGCAACAATACATCAAGAAATCCGGGCACTTCAGATACTAAAGATGCTAACGACAGACCACGTCGTAACAGACACAAGCGCCGCAACAATGGCGATAGGGCTGAAGATACGGAAGTCAATGCCAGATTCAGTGGCTCTAAATCCGGTCGGCGGAAAAAGCCATTTAAAAGAAGTACTTCGGGCCTGTCCAGTTTGGACCGCATACTCGATCGCTCGTTTCAAATACACGGCACCCCCGATAAGCCAGCCAATCACACCAACAGAGAATGCTGGGTGTTCAAGCAGGCCGGCAAGTTAAATGCCGAAAACAAGGACAAGGGGCTGCATAGTGATGACGAGGAGGAGCCCCGGCCGCCGAACACGGGAGGACAGAATAGGTTCCCCCCATAAGTGAGGACGGTGAACATGATATACGCAACCCACATCCCCAAGAGGGAACAGGCGTGCACTAAGGGACGTCTATGCGATGGAGCCCGTCGCCCCAAAGTTCAACCCATGGTCCTCTTGTCCGATCACCTTGATCGCGGGGACCACCCCACTAGTATCCGTCATGGCGGATCTCCGCGTGGTCTTAGACCCCATCATTGTGGTTCACCTCACTCGAGTCCTTATGGACGGCGGCAGCAGCCTGAACCTGCTCTGTCGAGGATCAGATGAGCAAAATGGGTATAGACCGCTCGAGGATCAAACCCACAAAAACGACCTTTAAAGGCGTCATCCCAGGTGTAGAGGCCCATTGCACGGGCTCAATCACACTGGAAGTAGTCTTTGGATCTCCGGACAAGTTCCAAAGCGAAGTGTTAATCTTCGATATCGTCCTGTTCATGGCGGCTATCACGCCTTTGCTCGGGCGAACTGCATTTGCAAGATTCAATGTGGTACCGCACTCGCATACCTCAAGCTCAAAATGCGGGACCTAGGGGTTCATAACGGTCGGTGGAAACACAGGCGCTCGCTCAAGACGGAGGAGCACTGCGGCCCTCGCAGCGAAGCACAAAGAAACCTCTTAAGGCAATCCACCAATTCAACGATAAAGCCCCTGACACCGTCAGCGAGTCCGGAGTAACACCAACAGGATCGCCCAGCACGTTCGAGCTACGCCCTAGCAATTACGGCCCCCGCCCTAGTCCTAGTAAAACGGCGAAATCCGTGCCGCGCGTCCATAATTACGCATTGAAAATACCATGGGCATAGGCGGGGCACGACCATGGCACGTCCTGAGCAGCTTGGCTCAACCGCCCGAGGGGCTGAATACCTTTATCATTTTCTCTCTTTCAGGACCTTACTCTCTGGAAGCCCTATCCGGCAGTACGATTGCCGGACACATAATACAACAACCAAGGAGGCAGGAAGCTACGTCGTACAATGGAATCTCCAGGTGGTCTCTGATAACGAGCGAAATACCTACTTTAAATACCAGTCCGCAGCTTGCCCTTGGATAGGACATGTCAAATAGTCCTATTTTTTGCTTATTGCACTACTTGTACCAGTACGCTTCAACGTATTCTTTAAATAACAATGCATAGCACTAGTCTATTATTGCATTATCTATTCCTTTTTATATATATGTTTATTTACGACAATCAGCACCCGTACATTCTGGTACAGCCAGTTTGCCAGGGCCTTCCGTATACCCCATAATCTGACGTGAAATTTAACACTTTCGGCAAGTCGGCACCCCTCAACTTATAGCATTATATGCATCAGCTCGAATCATGTCTTGGGTCAATAGTTGGGTTTGCCCGGCTCCCATGTTTTGGTACCTTATGTTCCAATATGTCGGCTAAGGTAGCACTTGGGAGAACTCTGCGATTGTGTCCCGGTTCTTCGGACGAGCACCTCGATGAAAGCCAAAATGACTGTCATGATGAGGCGAGAGCTGGTCGCTGTTCGAGAGGTCTCAAGTCCTTAAAGACTTTTTCCGCTTCGAGCGAGGAGTCGGCCTTGTCCGACTTAGGCGTGTATAGCGCCCCAAATTCGGCCTTCTGAATACTAGGGGCTTCGCCAAAATTTAGAATTGTAGACTTCTATGGCTAAGTGAGAGTGATAAAGCATTATAGTCTGATTACCTGGTTCGTTGCGCTGAGCACCTCCCTCGGAGGACCCAAATATGGGATAAAAGTGCTCAGATTTATCCTGAACACCCGAGTACTAGTTGCACGGGGGCAGAAGCCGACGACTGGCCAACTCTCAGATTTGATAAACGGCCGCACAGAAGGTAATATTTTAAATTCAAAAAGCGTTGCATAGTGCAAATGAACTAGTTTTCATATTACAGGATCACATGAGCAAATTCATTCAAAAATTACATCTTTGGTACACTCCTCCGCCACAAGGCGGGCACCCTTCAGGACACCGTCATAATACATTTCGGGGTGGCGATGCTCCTTGCCCTGCGGCGGCCCCTCCTTCACTAGCTTCTCAGCGTCCATCTTCGCCCAGTGCACCTTCGCACGGGCAAAAGCCCTGCGCGCACCTTCGATGCAGACGGACCGCTTGATGACTTCAAACTGGGGGCAGGCATCCACAAGCCGCCTCACCAGACCGAAGTAGCTGTTGGGCAGGGGATCGCCAGGCCACATCTGGACTATAAGGCCCTTCATGGCCTGTTCGGCCGCCTTGTGGAGCTCGACCAGTTGCTTTAGCTGGTCGCTCAAAACATCAGTGTTCGGTCCCAGATCTTGAGACCAGAACAACTTCTCCGTCGAGCTCCCTCCTCGGCCGGTAGAACTCCGGCATCGGACACACTGCAGGGCAGATCTGCGAACGCTCTGGAGAGCTCGAACTTCGGGTAAGTAAAAGAAATTTTCTTTCACGTGCTTGCTTTGCATAATGAATGCCTTACCCGCCGCTATCTTCTTAACCGCCTCAACTTCCTGGAGGGCCTTTTGGGCTTCGGCCTTGGCATGTTTCGCGCCGTCGAGCGCCTTCGCAAGCTCGGACTCTCGCGTCTTAGAGTCAAGCTCCAAGGCCTCGCGCTTCTTGACGAGAGCCTGGAGCTCTTTCTGCACCTTGCCTACTCGGGCCTCTTGTTTTTCTTGCTCGGTGCACTCCTGGGCCGCCTTGTTTTCAGCCTCGGACAACACCTTCTTCAGGGTCGCCACTTCGGTCGTGGCTCCTGGCACATTCATGATGATCCTATTATTCTGCAACCAAATCTTTTTTCATATAGACAAGGTATTGCTTACCTTTGCTCTCCTCAAGCTGCCTCTTGGCACGGCCGAGCTCTTCCTCAGACCGCTCAAGGTCCTGCTTTAGTGCAGCGACCTCCGCAATACGTGCGGCAGCGGCCAGCAGTGAAGCCTACATATCCAGATAGACATATTCTGATTAGACTCCTGTGATTTTTATTTGATCCTCTATTCGGCTTTTCTTTGCGAACTCCAAATGGAGCATCAGGGGCTATTGTCTATGCGGTAACATTTTCCTATATTTTGATTACTTACCTGAAAGCCTGTTAGGAGGCTGGCACAAGCTTCAGTTAGTCCGCTTTTGGCGGACTGAACCTTCTCGATCACCGCACTCATGATAGTGTGGTGCTCTTCATAGATGGAAGCGCCGTGAAGTGCTTCCAACAAGTTGCTCGGTGCCTCTGGATGGACAGAGGTCACCGGCACGGGCGGCTTGCCCCTCTTAATAGGGGGTCGCCTGCCGGAGGCCGGAACCACCGGAGGTTCCGGGCGCAGCTTTCGGCTGGGGTCCGAACTTGGAGCCCGTGGGAGTCTTGCTCCCAGGGTCTGGAAGGTCGCCTTGAGGCGCCTCCAGGACTACCTCCTCTCGGCTTGGTGCCTTCTGAGACAACACCTCGGCGTTGTCCGTAGGGCAAGGGGTGGAGGCGGTCGGAAGCGTATCGCTACTCATATCCGACGGGTCCAAAGAACCGTCCGACGAAGACACGTCGATATGGGCCCGGGACAGACTGCATAATCATGTCCGACGTAAGGTCAGGCAGTGCAATATAAATATATCGTGAATTACTATGGTATCCGAATACTTACGACTTCGCTAGGGGCTTGTCCCTGGGCAACCACTCGTCTTCACTATAAGCGGCAGTTGTGGAACAGTCCGGAAGGAGGGTCCTTCCCTTCTTGGACCCTTCAGCCTCCCCGGTTGGGGCGATCTTCTTTTCTTGTCTCCCCCGGTTGGGGGGGGGGGAGAACTTTCTTCCTCCTCCTCCTCATTTTCGTGGGAGGAGTGCGCCTCTGAGTGTCCGAACGATGAGTCTGACACAACCGCGCGCCAGAGACCCTTTCGGGTCCCCGTGGTCTTCTTCTTGGTCTTCTTCTCCGGCACCTCATAAGGTGCCGGAGCCAGCATCTCCGTTAGGAGAGCATCTGCAGGGGGGCTGGGCAGTCAATCTGCTTAGTTGTCTCCACCCAGTCCTGTTAAAGGCATGGGAGCTTAGATCCCGCACATGATTAAACTGGGGAAAATAAATACCCTACAAGGTATAAAGAACTTACCGGACTGGCAGGGCGCTGTGCCCTGAGACCGCGGTCCTCGGTAAGGGAAGGGGGCACCTCGGCGCCCTTGAACAGCACCTTCCAGACATCCTTGTGTGTCGTGTCAAAGAGCTCGCGCAGAGTCTGGTGCTTGGCCGGGTTGAACTCCCACAAATTGAATGCCCGTTGTTGACACGGGAGGATCCGGCGGAAGAGCATGACCTGGACCACATTGACGAGCTTGATTTTCTTGTTCATCATGTTCTTGATGCAGGTCTAGAGTCTGGTCAGCTCTACCGGGTTACCCCAGGACAGGCCCTTCTCTTTCTAGGAGGTGAGCCGCATGGAGATTCCGGATCGGAACTCGGGGGCCGCAACCCAGTTGGTGTCGCGCGTCTCGGTGATGTAGAACCACCCCGATTGCCACCCTTTATGGTCTCCACATAGGAGCCCTCGAGCCATGTGACGTTGGGCATTTTGCCCACCATGGCGCCTCCGCATTCCGCTTGTTGGCCGCCTACTACGTTCGGTTTAACATTGAAGGTCTTCAGCCACAGGCCGAAGTGGGGCCGGATGCGAAGGAAGGCCTCACACACGACGATAAACGCCAAGATGTTGAGGATAAAGTTTGGGGCCAGATCATGGAAATCCAGCCCATAGTAAAACATGAGGCCGCGGACGAACGAGTGGAGGGGAAATCCCAGTCCGCGGACGTAGTGGGAAAGAAAAACTACCCTCTCATGAGATTCTGGGGTAGGGACGATCTGCCCCGCATTGGGCAGCCGGTGCGCGATATCCGCGGCCAAGTATCCGGCTCCCCGCATCTTTTTGGTGTCCTCCTCCGTGAAGGAGGATTTCATCCACTTGCCTCCCGCTCCGGACATGCTTGGAGCGGTTTGAGGAGAAAGACGCAAACTTGGGTGTTGAAGCTCGAGTGCGCTAGAATGGATGAGCAAGAAGGAAGAAGGCATGGGTCAAAAAGGTGAAACCCTTAACCCTTTATAAAGGCGGACGAAACTGAACGCCCCCACTTGCCTAGTAAACTCGCTTATTCCCCAAGCGCCATAATTGATGGCGCGGTTGGGTTACCCACGTCCGTATTGATGAGAATCCCATGATAAGGGGACACGATCTCTGCTTCGACAAGACGTGCCAAGGAAACCGCCTCGCAATATGCGCCGAGGCTGGTTGAGAAAAAAGGTTCAAATAATGACCGGGCCGTGGTGTGATGTCATGCTATCGAGTGTGTTAGAAAATTAGATTTGTGGAAGTATTATTTCTCTACGGGGGTACGTGGAATTTGTTTTGCAGAGCCGGACACTGTCCTTGTGTTCAAAATCTTCTATGGAGTATTAGGAGGAGGAACCCGCCTTGCAATGCCGAAGACAAACTGCGCGCCGAACTCATCATCATTGAAGCCTGGTTCATGGGCTATTAAGGGAGTCCTGGATTAGGGGGTATCCAGACAGCCGGACTATATCCTTTGGCCGGACTGTTGGACTATGAAGATACAAGATTGAAGACTTCGTCCCGTGTCCGGATGGGACTCTCCTTGGCATGGAAGGCAAGCTTGGCAATAGATCTCCTTCCTTGTAACCGACTCTGTGTAAACCTAGCCCCCTCCGGTGTCTATATAAACCGAAGGGTTTAGTCCGTAGGACAACAACAATCATACCATAGGCTAGCTTCTAGGGTTTAGCCTCTATGATCTCGTGGTAGATCAACTCTTGTAATACTCATATCATCAAGATCAATCAAGCAGGAAGTAGGGTATTACCTCCATCGAGAGGGCCCGAACCTGGGTAAACATCGTGTCCCCCGCCTCGTGTTACCATCTGCCTTAGACGCACAGTTCGGGACCCCCTACCCGAGATCCACCGGTTTTGACACCTACAGTCCTCCCTTCTACGATTTCTTCAGCGACGTCATGCAAACCTTTGGCTTCTGCCTCCTGGATTTTACCCCAAATGTGGTGGCATGCATGGCCCTTTTCACGCATCTCTGCGAGGGCTTCACCGGGGTGCACCACAACACGACGCTCTTCCGCCATTACTTCTCCCCTCGGATCCAACCAGGGGGCGCCATCTCCGGTTGCATAGCCTGGGTCTCAAGATCCAAGGGGGCGTATCCGGAGGGCGCCATGAAGGAGAGATGGGAAGAATGGCAGGGCCGGTAGTGCTGGATCGAGGAGAAGGACCCGCCGGCATTCTGCGAAGTTCGCCGGGCGCCGCCGGTCCGCAGAAGCGATTGGAGCGACGTCGATGCTGACGACTGATATCTACTACGCAACCTTCTTCTTGTAGACGTTGTTGGGCGTCCAAGTGCAGAGGTTTGTAGGACAGTAGCAAATTTCCCTCAAGTGGATGACCTAAGGTTTATCAATCCGTGGGAGGCGCATGATGAAGATGGTCTCTCTCAAGCAACCCTGCAACCAAATAACAAAGAGTCTCTTGTGTCCCCAACACACCCAATACAATGGTATATTGTATAGGTGCACTAGTTCGGCGAAGAGATGGTGATACAAGTGCAATATGGATGGTAGATATAGGTTTTTGTAATCTGAAAATATAAAAACTGCAAGGCAACTAATGATAAAAGTGAGCACAAACAGTATTGCAATGCTAGGAAACAAGGCCTAGGGTTCATACTTTCACTAGTGCAAGTTCTCTCAACAATAATAACATAATTGGATCATATAACTATCCCTCAACATGCAACAAAGAGTCACTCCAAAGTCACTAATAGCAGAGAACAAACGAAGAGATTATGGTAGGGTACGAAACCACCTCAAAGTTATTCTTTCGAATCAATCCGTTGGGCTATTCCTATAAGTGTCACAAACAGCCCTAGAGTTCGTACTAGAATAACACCTTAAGACACAAATCAACCAAAACCGTAGTGTCTCCTAGATACTCCATTGTCACCTCAAGTATCCGTGGGTATGATTATACGATATGCGTCACACAATCTCAGATTCATCTATTCAACCAACACATAGAACCTCAAAGAGTGCCCCAAAGTTTCTACCGGAGAATCAAGACGAAAACATGTGCCAGCCCCTATGCATAAGTTCATGGGCGGAACCCGCAAGTTGATCACCAAAACATACATCAAGTGAATCACGTGATCTCCCATTGTCACCACAGATACGCACGGCAAGACATAAATCAAGTGTTCTCAAATCATTAAAGACTCAATCCGCTAAGATTACTTCAAAGGGAAAACTCAATCCATTACAAGAGAGTAGAGGGGGAGAAGAAACATAAGATCCAACTATAATAGCAAAGCTCGCGATACATCAAGATCGTGCCAAATCAAGAACACAGAGAGAGAGATCAAACACATAGCTCTTGGTACATACCCTCAGCCCCGGTGAACTACTCCCTCCTCGTCATGGAGAGCGCCGGGATGATGAAGATGGCCACGGTGAGGTTCCCCCCTCCGGCGTGGTGTGCGGAACAGGGTCCCGATTGGTTTTGGTGGCTCTGAGGCTTGCGGCGGCGGAACTCCCGATCTATTCTGCTTCCCGAAGTTTTAGGGTATATGGGTATATATAGGAGGAAGAAATCGTCGGGGAGCCATGAGGGGCCTATGAGGTGGAGGCGCGCCTGGGAGGGGGCGCACCCCCTGCCTCGTGGCTCCTCGTTTCTTTCTGGCGTGCACTCCAAGTTTTTCCGGTAGCTTTCCTTCGAGAAATAACTTCTCCAGTTGGTTTCATTCCGTTTCGACTCCGTTTGATATTCTTTTTCTTCGAAACACTGAAACAAGGGGAAAAACAGGAACTGGCACCGGGCTCTGGGTCAATAGTTAGTCCCAAAAATAATATAAAAGTGTAAAATAAGGCCCATAAACATCCAAGATAGATAATATAATAGCATGGAACAATTAAAAATTATAGATACATTGGAGACGTATCAGCATCCCCAAGCTTAATTCCTGCTCGTCCTCGAGTAGGTAAATGATAAAAACAGAATTTTTGATGTGGAATGCTACTTGGCATAATTTCAATGTAATTCTTCTTAATTGTGGTATGAATATCCAGATCCGAAAGATTCAAGATAAAAGTTCATATTGACATAAAAATAATAATACTTCAAGCATACTAACTAAGCAATTATGTCTTCTCAAAATAACATGGCCAAAGAAAGTTATCCCTACAAAATCATATAGTATGGCTATGCTCTATCTTCACCACACAAAGTATTTAAATCATGCACAACCCCGATGACAAGCCAAGCAATTGTTTCATACTTTTGACATTCTCAAACTTTTTCAATCTTCACGCAATACATGAGCGTGAGCCATGGACATAGCACTATAGGTGGAATAGAATGGTGGTTGTGGAGAAGACAAAAAGGAGAAGATAGTCTCACATCAACTAGGCGTATCAACGGGCTATGGATATGCCCATCAATAGATATCAACGTGAGTGAGTAGGGATTGCCATGCAACGGATGCACTAGAGCTACAAGTGTATGAAAGCTCAAAAAGAAACTAAGTGGGTGTGCATCCAACTTGCTTGCTCACGAAGACCTAGGGCATTTTGAGGAAGCCCATCATTGGAATATACAAGCCAAGTTCTATAATGTAAAATTCCCACTAGTATATGAAAGTGACAAAATGAGAGACTCTCTATCATGAAGATTGTGGTGCTACTTTGAAGCACAAGTGTGGTAAAAGGATAGTAACATTGTCCCTTCTCTCTTTTTCTCTCATTTTTTTCTTTTTTTTGTTTGGGCATTTTCTCTTTTTTTATGGCCTCTTTTTTTTCGTCCGGGGTCTCACCCCGACTTGTGGGGGAATCATAGTCTCCATCATCCTTTTCCTCACTTGGGACAATGCTCTAAAAACGAAGATCATCACACTTTTATTTTCTTACAACTCAAAAATTACAACTCGATACTTAGAACAAAATATGACTCTATATGAATGCCTCCGGCGGTGTACCGGGATATGCAATGAATCAAGAGTGACATGTATGAATTTATGAACGGTGGCTTTGCCACAAATACGATGTCAACTACATGATCATGCTAAGCAATATGACAATGATGGAGGTGTCATAATAAATGGAACGGTGGAAAGTTGCATGGCAATATATCTCGGAATGGCTATGGAAATGCCATGATAGGTAGGTATGGTGGCTGTTTTGAGGAAGGTATATGGTGGGTGTATGATATCGGCGAAAAGTGCGCGGTATTAGAGAGGCTAGCAATGGTGGAAGGAGGAAGAGTGTGTATAATCCATGGACTCAACATTAGTCATGAAGAACTCATATACTTACTGCAAAAATCTACAAGTTATCAAAGCAAAGTATTACGCGCATGCTCCTAGGGGGGTAGATTGGTAGGAAAAGACCATCGCTCGTCCCCGACCACCACTCATAAGGAGGACAATCAATAAATAAATCATGCTCCGACTTCATCACATAACGGTTCACCATACGTGCATGCTACGGGAATCACAAACTTTTACACAAGTATCTCTCAAATTCACAACTACCCAACTAGCATGACTCTAATATCACCATCTTCATATCTCAAAACAATCATAAAGAATCAAACTTCTCATAGTATTCAACACACTCATAAGAATTCTTACAAATCTTGTATGCTTAGCATATTAGGATTATTTAAGCAAATTACCATGCTATTTAAGACTCTCAAAATAATATAAGTGAAGCATGAGAGTTCATATATTTCTTCAAAATAAATCCATCACCGTGCTCTAAAAGATATAAGTGAAAAACTAGAGAAAACAACAAACTACTCCGGAAGATATAAGTGAAGATCAATGAGTAGTCAAATAATTATGTAACTATGTGAAGACTCTCTAACATTTAAGACTTTCAGATCTTGGTGTTTTATTCAAACAGAAAGCAAAGAAAAATAAAATAAAATGACGCTCCAAGCAAAACACATATCATGTGGTGAATAAAAATATAGCTCCAAGTAAAGTTACCGATGAACGAAGACGAAAGAGGGGATGCCTTCCGGGGCATCCCAAAGCTTAGGCTCTTGGTTGTCCTTGAATATTAACTTGGGGTGCCTTGGGCATCCCCAAGCTTAGGCTCTTGCCACTCCTTATTCATAGTCCATCGAATCTTTACCCAAAACTTGAAAACTTCACAACACAAAACTCAACAGAAAACTCGTAAGCTCCGTTAGCGAAAGAAAACAAAACACCACTTCAAGGTACTGTATTGAACTCATTATTTATTTCTATTGGTGTGAAACCTACTTTATTACAACTTCTCTATGGTTTATAAACTATTTTACTAGCCATAGATTCATCAAAATAAGCAAACAACACACGAAAAACAGAATCTGTCAAAAACAGAACAGTCTGTAGTAATATGTAACTAACGCAAACTTCTGGAACTCCAAAAATTCTAAAATAAATTGGTGGACCTGAGGAATTTGTCTAGTAATCATATGCAAAAAGAGTCAACTAAATATCACTCTCCAGTAAAAAGTTTTAGCTAATCTCGTGAGCGCTAATGTTTCTGTTTTTTACAGCATGATCATAAAGACTTCACCCAAGTCTTCCCAAAGGTTCTACTTGGCACAAACACTAATTAAAACATAAAACCACATCTAAGCAGAATCTAGATGGATTATTTATCCTTAAACAGAACCAAAAAAAATTTCGGTTGCCTCCCAACAAGCGCTATCGTTTAACGCCCCTAGCTAGGCATGATGATTTCAACGATGCTCACATAAAAGATAAGAATTGAAACATAAAGAGAGCATCATGAAGAATATGACTAGCACATTTAAGTCTAACCCACTTCCCATGCATAGGGATTTTGTTATCAAACAACTTATGGGAACAAGAATCAACTTGCATAGGAAGGTAAAACAAGCATAACTTCAAAATTTTAAGCACATAGAGAGGAGACTTGATATTATTGCAATTCCTACAAGCATACATTCCTCCCTCATAATAACTTTAAGTAGCATCATGAATGAATTCAACAATATAACCATCACCTAAAGCATTCTTTTCATGATCTACAAGCATAGAAAATTTACTACTCTCCACACAAGCAAAATTCTTCTCATTCGGAATAGTGGGAGTATCATAAGAGACTTGAATACTATAAATTGTTTCCACATTAAAAGAGTAATGTTCAGAAAAAGGGTAATCATAATCATGACAAGTTTTATAAATATAATAATCACTACTTTTTATAGCATAAGTTTCATCACAATAATCATCATAAGTAGCAACTTTGTTCTCATCATAATCGATTGAAACCTCTTCCTAAATAGTGGATGCATCACTAAATAAAGTCATGACCTCTCCAAATCCACTTTCATAAATATTATAAGATTCAACATCCTCCAAAATAGTGGGATCATTACTTCCTAAAGTTGACAACCTTCCAAACCCACTTTCATCAATATAATCATCATAGGTAGAAGGCATGCTATCATCATTATAAATTTGCGTATCAAAACTTGGGAGACTAAAAATATCATCTTCATTAAACGTAGCCTCCCCAAGACTGGGACAAACATTAATTGCAGCAAATATATTCTGAAATATGTCATCCTCATCAAATATAGCTTCCCCAAGCTTGGGCCTTTTCATATCATAAGCATAATCACTCTCATCATTAAAAGTATGGATAGCACCAATAGTATAGCAATTATCATATTCTTCCAAGCAAGTGCCAAAAATATTTTCAAGATCATAAGAAGTATCATTATCTTCCCAATCATAATCATTACAACAAGCAATAGGCATAACGAGATCATCATTAAGTGCATCATCTTCCACAATTATTTTTGATTCATTTTCATGAGGCACAACAATAATAGGAGCAACATTATTTGGGAGGGATGCCTTCTTACCTCTCTTTCTTTTTCTTTTCTTCTTCTTCACCACATCATGTGTGGGTTCAATCCTCTTTTTGGAGCTCCTTATTAATGAGATTGGTTGAATAGAAGGCTCCTCCTCATTACCTGATTCATCATAAGAAATAATATGAGGATATTGGGAAGTCTCTTCCCTTTCGTTAGTATTCTCTTCATCCTCTATTTGTTTTCTTTTCTTTATGTAATTGGCAATATAAGGATTTTCAATGCAATTCACTGCACAATACACATAAATTTCTTCTACATCGATATCGAGGAATTTGTCAAGGTTATATTCTGGAATATGCTTAGTTTGACGTTTCATTTCTTCATAAGCCAAAAGCAAACTAAGTTCATTATGATGTGCAAGGGAAATCAAGTCATCACAATTTTTGGACACGATTCGATCATGAAACAATTTGCAATTGATATTTAAATGACCATGTTCATTGCAAAGTTCACAAGTACGGTAAACATATTTTAAATTTTCAGCACTCACATTTAGCCTTTCTTGCAACCATTTAGTTTCTAAATACTTATGCCTCTTGCAATATCTATCTTCCCTATTTGGTGTGTACTTGCAAACCCAATGCACTCCACAAAAATTGACATGTTTATAGGAGACATTTTCATCATAACTAGTGCAATCATCATTAGTACTATGGATATTCAAGGAGTTCATACTACAAACATTGCAATCATGCTCATCATTCAAAGATTTAGTGCCAAACATTTTAATACATTCTTCTTCTAACACTTTGGCACAATTTTCCTTTCCATCATTCTCACGAAAAATATTAAAAAGATGAAGCGTATGAGACAAACTCAATTCCATTTTTTGGTAGTTTTCTTTTATATACTAAACCAGTGATAAAACAAGAAACAAAAATATTCGATTGCAAAATCTAAAGATATACCTTCAAGCACTCACCTCCCCAGCAACGGCGCTAGAAAAGAGCTTGATGTCTACTACGCAACCTTCTTCTTGTAGACGTTGTTGGGCGTCCAAGTGCAGAGGTTTGTAGGACAGTAGCAAATTTCCCTCAAGTGGATGACCTAAGGTTTATCAATCCGTGGGAGGCGTAGGATGAAGATGGTCTCTCTCAAGCAACCCTGCAACCAAATAACAAAGAGTCTCTTGTGTCCCCAACACACCCAATACAATGGTATATTGTATAGGTGCACTAGTTCGGCGAAGAGATGGTGATACAAGTGCAATATGGATGGTAGATATAGGTTTTTGTAATCTGAAAATATAAAAACTGCAAGGTAACTAATGATAAAAGTGAGCACAAACGGTATTGCAATGCTAGGAAACAAGGCCTAGGGTTCATACTTTCACTAGTGCAAGTTCTCTCAACAATAATAACATAATTGGATCATATAAATATCCTCAACATGCAACAAAGAGTCACTCCAAAGTCACTAATAGCGGAGAACAAACGAAGAGATTATGGTAGGGTACGAAACCACCTGAAAGTTATTCTTTCCAATCAATCCGTTGGGCTATTCCTATAAGTGTCACAAACAGCACTAGAGTTCGTACTAGAATAACACCTTAAGACACAAATCAACCAAAACCCTAATGTCACCTAGATACTCCAATGTCACCTCAAGTATCCGTGAGTATGATTATACGATATGCGTCACACAATCTCAGATTCATCTATTCAACCAACACATAGAACCTCAAAGAGTGCCCCAAAGTTTCTACCGGAGAATCAAGACGAAAACGTGTGCCAACCCCTATGCATAGTTCATGGGCGGAACCAGCAAGTTAATCACCAAAACATACATCAAGTGAATCACGTGATATCCCATTCTCACCACAGATACGCACGGCAAGACATACATCAAGTGTTCTCAAATAATTAAAGACTCAATCCGATAAGATTACTTCAAAGGGAAAACTCAATCCATTACAAGAGAGTAGAGGGGGAGAAGAAACATAAGATCCAACTATAATAGCAAAGCTCGCGATACATCAAGATCGTGCCAAATCAAGAACACGAGAGAGATCAAACACATAGCTACTGGTACATACCCTCAGCCCGAGGGTGAACTACTCCCTCCTCGTCATGGAGAGCGCTGGGATGATGAAGATGGCCACGGTGAGGTTCCCCCCTCCGTGAGGTCTTGAAACAGGGTCCCGATTGGTTTTTGGTGGCTCTGAGGGCTTGCGGCGAGAACTCCCGATCTATTCTGTTCCCAAGTTTTAGGGTATATGGGTATATATATAGGAGGAAGAAGTACGTCAGGGGAGCCACGAGAGGCCCACGAGGGTGGAGGGCGCGCCTGGGGGGGGGGGGGAGGGCGCCCCCTGCCTCTTGGCTCCCTCGTTTCTTTCCTGACGTGCACTCCAAGTTTTGCCGGTAGCTTTCCTTCTAGAAATAACTTCTCCAGTTGGTTTCATTCCGTTTCGACTCCGTTTGATATTCCTTTTCTTCGAAACACTGAAACAAGGGAAAAAACATGAACTGGCATTGGGCTCTGGGTCAATAGGTTAGTCCCAAAAATAATATAAAAGTGTACAATAAGGCCCATAAACATCCAAGATAGATAATATAATAGCATGGAACAATCAAAAATTATAGATACGTTGGAGACGTATCAACAACGAGAAGCTCATGGTCGCCACCACCAGGATCCTCCGGCTCACCGAGGCCGGCCTCACCCTTTAGATGATTGGGGCGGACTTCATCCGCCGCCGGATCGCTCCACTGCATAACAAGGGGAGGCCAGCCTGGCTCTTCACGAACCCCGCCGACATCATGCGGCTTCGTCCCGGCCTCGACCACAATTTCATAGTGATGGGGCACGCCCATTTCTGCCAGCGGCTCTTCCAGCTTGATGTGGGTCGTGACGGCGAGGTCGAGCGGACCGGCAAGGTCGCGAGGGCCGCCATGAAGGCCGGCAAGGTCCTCAAGGGGCCTCTGTTCAAGCTGCCGACGGGGGTGGTCCCATTGTGCAATAACTCACGCCGTCCGATATCATTGCCATGATGCCAGACTGCAACGTGCATGGCCCTGACCCAAGCTGGAAGGAGCCGGAGGATGCCGAGGTGTAGAAGTTCTTTGACACTCTGCACGAGGGGTACGTTAACACCGACGCCGAGCAGCTGCTTGTCCAGGACACCACCCAGACGGAGCTGGACTACATCGCCACCAGGGCGAGGGAGGCACAGCTTGCAAAGGAGGCCGGTAGCGCCAGCGGTATGGAGGACAAGGCCGCGATGGCCGCGGAGGAGGAGGAGCTCGCCCGGTGGGCGGCGGTCGCCGGGGTAGCCAGCAGCGCCGGCACCAAGGCTCCTCTGGTTGAAGATGTGACCGGCGAGTCGTCGTCGGAGGAGGCCGAGACTACAGGCCCGACGCCGGCTATGGGGAGAGGGCGAGTCCTGTGGCGGGCCAGTTCCAGTGAGCCGATCCGGCCCGGCAGGGCTGCGCGGCCACAGCTGACCTTGGAGGGGTCCAGGCGCCACACGAGGGCCGCAGCGGCAAAGAAGCCGGTGAAGGCCACAGTGAAGAAGAAGACAGCCGCCCCTTCTTCGTCCACGCGTGTCCAGAAACCACCTCCTTCTCCTCCTCCGACGGATGTCGACACGGAGGTTACTTTCGATTATGGATCCCTCAGCCCAAGGAGGAAGAAGAAAACAGCAGAGGAGGAGGAGGCGGATGATGAGTAAGTATCTGGTTCCTTTTCGTTATCTTTGCCTCCTCAATCTGTGTTGCTCGTCTTGACTTGTCTTCATCTTTGCAGGGACGTGGAGACGCTGGCCCAGAGAGTCAAGAGGGCCAAGGTCTCGGCGGGTGGCCAGCCCCCAGTTGGTACTTCGGGGGCGCCACTGGTGGTGTTGAGCAGCCCGGACAGCAGTCCCCGGCATAGCCCCCAGCGTAAGTTCATCACTCTTCCCACGTCGACATGTGTCAGGGGCACGACACTTTGGTGCTGACCTTGCCAGGTATGCAGGAGGAGAGCATCAGCAGGAGGAGCCACAGAGGGCTACTCCCAACACGCCGCCCCCATCGACCACGCCGTCCCGAGGGGCGTCCCCGGCAAGGGCGCCAGGCACCGAGCCCACACACATGGAGGAGGAGGAGGAGAACTTGGGCGCCGGTGGCTTTGCCTCGACGCCAAATGTTGGCAGGGAGGGGACTTCCGTCTCCCAGCCGGGTACTGGCACAGGTAAGTCGTTCCCCGTTCGTCCCTGCTTCTTTTTCTTTCCGGCTCTTGGTCCTGGCCTTGCCTCACCCCCTTCTTCGGTGTCCAGATTCCTCCTCGGTGAACCCAGAGGATGTGGACGCCGTCATCAAGGACGTTGCCAAGGCCACCGAGGCGGACGCCGAGAAGATCGCCGCCGAGGAGGCCGCCAAGGGGCCTACCGGGGAGGCCGACAAGGCTGCCGCTGAGGAGACCGGCAAGGGGCCTGCGGGAGAGGCCGGCGGGGCCGCTGCTGAGGAGGAGGAGGAGGTGGCTGATGACCAGCCTTCCTCTTCTGCTGCTTCCGGCTCCGGCAAGTACCTGAGGGTGAGCGACGACTTGTTCGTCCACCTTCCAGGCGCGTCGAGCACCAGGACACCCGTGGAGGGAGAGGTGTTCGATGACGAAGTGCTTGCGCTGCCGGGCTTGAAGTCGTCGACGAGCCGATCGTTGGCGGTGACGGTTCGCAAGAAGAGCGACTCCTCCACGCGATGGGCGCCAGCTTCCGGAAGCTCCAGGCGCTCCACCACGCCCGCCTGGACAAGGTTAAGTCCAGGAGGGCGGTGGTGGAGACGGCGGAGGCGGACCTCCAGAAGCGTGTTGCCGAGACGCAGGAATGGTTCCGCGAGGCCCACAAGGAGCTCAAGGCTGCCCAGGGCGAGCTGGCCAAGCGCGATATGGAGCTCACCATGAAGCTCACGGACGTCGAGAAAGCTCAAGAGACGGCGAGGAACTTGGCCGCAGCCGCCGAAGCCGCCCGGACCCAGCACGAGGCCGCGCTGAACTCCCAGGAGGAGGACCTTGCTGCACGCGAGGAGAAGCTTGCTGCCATGCTTCGTGGCAAGGATGCAGAGGTGGAGAAGCTTGTCTTGCAGCGGACCAGTGAGCTGGAGCAGAGGCACAAAGAGGCACTCAATGCCCAGGCCCAGGTTCACGCCGGCAAGGTGGAGGAGTTGGAGGCGATGCGTGATGGGCTGAAGGAGCAGGCCTTGAAGCTGTCCCAGGAGAAGGACACGCTTAACAGTGCCCTGACAGAGGCGCAGGGCGCGGTCATCAGCAAGGCTGGGGAGCTCTCAGAGGCCAACAACTCCATCAAAGTCCTCAAGCTGAAGCTAGAGGGTCTCGAGAAGGTGCTGTCGGAGGCCAAAACCTGAGAGGGGACCCTGGCCAAGGAGCTGGAGGCCGAGAAGCAGTTGCGGAAGAACAAGGGCCTCAACTTCGCGGATCACGTGGAGGGCGAGAACCGTTGGCTCGATCGCCTCGCCACCGTCGCCAACCAGGCCGCCGCGTAGCTGACCATCATGGGGATGCCGGACGTGAGGTATGTCCCGGAGCGGAGCGTGAGAGCCAATTGCAGCCTGACCATGTTCTTTGAGAAGGTTGTCGGCGCTCTGGAGCGGCTCCACGCCAACTGGGCGGCCTCAGCGGCCGATGAGTCCGGAGGCTTTGCCGAGTGCCATGACCAAGGTTCTCACCAAGGTGGCGCACTTGTACCCCGACCTCGACTTGACGCTTGTTGGAGAGCTTGCCGGAGGGCTTGACCTCGCGCCGCTCAGGGAGCGCATCAAGCCCATCATCAGCCGAGTCGGCGAGATTCAGAGGGTGGAGGGCCAGCGCCGGGATTAGGCATCCTGTTCTTTATCGCCGCTGCAGGTTCACAACCAAGACAATCGCTATCTCTAGTTAGAACCACAGCAACAATTTGATGTAATATAACTCTGCAGCACTTTCAGTATTATGCATGTTATTTTCCTTTTCGATTTTCCTTTGTATGTCCTCCCTACGTTATTGGGTAGGTTCGCCGGTGCGTACACCCAAGGCGGCGTCTTGGGGATGGATCCCCATTGGCCTGCCAGGTGTGCTTGCTCCTGGGCGAACCACCTTGCTGCCCTTAGCGCGGCCGCCCAAACTGTCGAGCTTGACTTGAGTCAGAGTCGGGAGCGTTGCCAAGTGCGGAAGGCTACCCCACCACTCTCGACGCGGCCGCTTTGAGCTGTTGAGCAGACTCGAAACAGAACAAGGGTGTTGCCAATTGCGGGAGGGCCCCTTTGCGTGTAGGTTTCTCATACATAGGCGAGATCTCCGAGGACGATAATCTTATGTATAGGAGGAAATACCTCAAAGCTCTGAATGACTTAGCTTTTCTGTTGCCGAGCCGGCGTCGTTCCTCTGGCCGCCTTCTTCTCAGGAGCCAAGGTCGATGAAGAACTGCTAGGCTAACTACTAGACCAGATTCTCACAATTGCGCCCCCCTACCTGGCGTGCCAAAGATGTCGATGTGGAACGACACCTATGGGATCACAAGAATCCCTACTACGGTTGCCGGGGCGCGGGGTTGCGAGAAGAGCAGGGCTAGTAGATAGCACAAGGATCGTTTACCCAGGTTCGGGCCGCGAGGATGCATAAAACCCTAGTCCTGCTTTGGTGGGTGTATTTCAAAGAGTTCTTGAGCTCTCGAACTAGCTGTGGTCAGTCCGTGGTTCGAAAGAACCGAATCCCTCTCCAGTATGCCATGGGCCTCCTTTTATAGTTGAAAGGGGCTACCACAGTGGCACACAGGAGGTGGAAAGGCGTACAGTGCCCTGAGCTTATCGCTCATATTACAGGACAAGACGCATTTAATGAGTAGCTTAGGTGTCCCCTTGCTTTATTGGGTACGGCGGCGAGGCTCGTCCCGTCCGTCGCCGCTCCTCCTCGCTTTGACACGCGCCCTGCCAGTGAGGCGTGTGGTGCCATGTAGGCAGGCAGGCAGCTGAGGTGGTGCAGTGGCGGAGCCTTCACGAAGATCTGCATGCCGCCACGCAGGCGCTCGATGAGTTGGCCTGGGAGGTGCATGTTGCCACGCAGGTGCCCGCCCAGCTGGTTGGGCTGGCAGCTGCATGTGAATGGCGGTGGAAGCTTGGTTGGCATGGGCCTGGCG
The DNA here is from genome assembly GCA_021605205.1 of Aegilops longissima. Taxonomy (NCBI): domain Eukaryota; kingdom Viridiplantae; phylum Streptophyta; class Magnoliopsida; order Poales; family Poaceae; genus Aegilops; species Aegilops longissima. The sequence goes on along the minus strand of CM038681.1, from coordinate 383,648,920 downwards.
GTGGCCCGGCTGGCGTCCTTGGTGAGGGCCTTGCTGGTTGGCCCTGCAAGGGTCTTGCCGTGTGGCCCGACAAGGGTCTTGCCATGGCACGCTGTCGTCCCCGGCAAGGGCCTTGCCGGGGGTCTGGTGGCCTTCCTCGACAAGGATCTTGCCGAGGATCGTCGTCTTCTAATCCTCATCTGATCTTGAATATGTCTTCACAAAGATCTGCATGCCACAACAGAGGTGCCTTCCCGAACCCTGGCCCCACGTGGATGATGGCGCTGGGGACCGTGGGCTCAAGGGTGGCTCGCTCTGTTGGTGTAAAGCGAAGCTGCCACAACAGCGGTCTTCTTTGGGGCTGTTGAGGCTGCCCCGGCAAGGGTCTTTCCGGGGGAACTTGCTTCATCCCTCTGCTCTTTGTGGTCTTGGCCTTGGCGTTGCTCTTATTATCTTGGGCTTTGGTCTTACCTTGGCTCACCTCCCCTGTTCTGCTTGGTGCGACCGTAGGCGCGGCTCCGACTACCCGTGCACAGTTATAGGGGTACAAAAACGCACCCCTCTTTTTGTACACCGACACTATTGAATTCAGGTGGGATCTTTTATAAAGAATTAAACGCAACTCAGAAGATTGGGAGCTCGACGAAGGTAAAGAGTTAGTTATTAAGCGCTAGTTTGATTGTGTTAAATCTTTTATGAATACCTATGCTTTTCACAAGTTTAGCACCAAATATGGGCTTGACTCTGAGATAGTAGCCTCTTTTTGTGAATCATTTGCTACTCATGTTGACTTCCCTAAAGAGAAGTGGTTTAATTATTATCCCCCTATTAAAGAAGAAACTAAAGAACCAGTTATAGTTAAAGATGAAACTATCATTTACAATGTTGATCTAGTTGTGCCTACTTCTTATATTAAAAAACCACCTTTCCCTATTAGAATAAAGGAACATGGTAAGGTATCAACAATGGTTCGTAAAAGTAATATTAAAGCACCTAAACCCTCTGAACAAATTAAAGTAGAATGTAGTGTTGCTATGGTCAAGGTTCTCTTGGTCGATAATATTGAAGGGCAAGTTATTTATTTCTGTGATGAAGGAGCTAGAACTGCCAAACCTGATACTAAAGATAAGAACGAGTATGTTGTTGGCATGCCTGTCATCTCAGTTAAAATAGGAGATCATTGCTATCATAGTTTATGTGATTTAGGTGCTAGTGTGAGTGCTATTCGTTTTACCTTATACCAAGAAATTATGAATGATATAGCACATACCGAAATAGAGGACATATATGTCACTATTAAACTTGCTAATAGAGACACGATCACACCACTTGGGATTGCTAGAGATGTTGAAGTCTTGTGTGGAAAAATAAAATACCCTACTGATTTTCTAGTTCTTGGATCCCCACAAGATGACTTTTGTCCCATAATTTTTGGTAGACCTTTCTTGAACACTATCAATGCTAAGATATATTGTCATAAAGAAACAATCAGTGTCAATTTTTGTGATGTGTTTCATGAGTTTAATTTCTCTAAGTTCCGTAGACAACATCATGATAAAGAATTACCTAGTAAGGATGAATATTGGTCTTGCTTCTATTTCTATACCTCCTATTGATCCAATAGAACAATATTTGCTAGAACATGAAAATGATATGCACTTGCGTGAAAGAAGTGAAATAGATAAAATATTCTTTGTACAACAACCTATCCTTAAACAAAATTTGCCTATTTAAACTCTTGGAGGTCCTCCTCCACCTAATGGTGATCCTGCATTTAAATTAAAGCAATTGCCTGACACCTTGAAGTATGCTTATCTTGATGAGAAAAGGATATATCATGTTATTATCAGTGCTAACCTTTTAGAACACGAGGAACAGAGATTATTAAAAATTCTGAGGAAGCATTGTGCTACTATCGGGTATACTCTTGATGATCTAAAGGGCATTAGTCCCACTCTCTATCAGCACAAGATTAATATGGAACCTGATGTTAAACCCGTTGTTGATCACCAACGACGGTTGAATCCTAAGATGTAAGAAGTGGTAAGAGCTGAATTATTGAAGCTTCTGGAAGCAGGTATAATCTATCCCATAGCTTATAGTAGATGGGTAAGTCCTATTCATTGTGTCTTAAGAAAGGAGTTGTCACTATTGTTCCTAATGATAAAAATGAAATAAGTTCATTTTTATAGAATGGTAATTGATTTCAGAAAATTAAATAAAGCTACTAGAAAATATCATTACCCTTTGCCTTTCATTGATCAAATGTTAGAAAGATTGTCAAAGGACACACCCTTTTTGTTTTCTTGATGGATATTCTGGTTTCTCTCAAATACCTGTATCACAACCCGATTAAGAGAAAACCACCTTTACTTGTCCTTTTGGAACTTATGCTTATAGATGTATGCCCTTTGGTTTATGTAATGCACCTGCTACCTTTCAAAGATGTATGACTGCTATATTCTCTAATTTTTGTGAAAAGATTGTTGAGGTTTTCAAGGATGATTTTTCCATTTACGGAACTTCTTTTGGTGATTGCTTAAGCAACCTTGATCGAGTTTTGCAGAGATGTGAACAAACTAATCTCGTCTTGAACTGGGAGAAGTGCCACTTTATGGTAAACGAAGCTATTGTCTTGGGCATAAAATTTCTGAATGAGGTATTTAGGTGGATAAAGCCAAAGTTGATGCAATTGAGAAAATACCATGTCCTAAAGAAATCAAAGGTATTCGTAGTTTCCTTGGTCATGCTGGTTTCTGTAGGAGGTTTATTAAAGACTTCTATAAAATTTCTAGGCATGTTACTAATCTTTTGCAAAAGGATGTTCCATTTGCTTTTGGTGATGATTGTGTAGAAGCCTTTGAAACACTTAAGAAAGCCTTAACTTCTGCACCTTTAGTTCAACCACCTGATTGTGACTTGCCTTTTGAAATTATGTATGATGCTAGTGATTATGCTGTTGGTGCTATCCTAGGACAAAGAGTCAATAAGAAATTAAATGTTATCCATTATGCTAGTAAAACTCTAGACAGTGCCCAAAGAAATTATGCTACTATCGAGAAAGAATTTTTAGCAGTTGTGTTTGTTTGTGATAAATTCAGATCTTACATTGTTGGTTCCAAAGTAATTGTTCACACCGATCATGCTGCTATTAAATAAATTATGGAAAAGAAAGATGCTAAACCTAGACTCATTAGGTGGGTTCTCTTGCTACAAGAATTTGGCTTACATATTACTGATAGGAAAGGAGCTGAGAACCCCGTAGCTAATAACTTGTCTAGGTTAGAAAATATTCTTGACGACCCACTACCTATTGATGATAGTTTCCCTGATGAACAACTACCTATCATAAATGCTTCTCATAATACTCCTTGGTATGCTGACTATGCTAATTATATTGTTGCTAAATTTATACCACCTAGCTTCACATACCAACAAAAGAAAAAATTCTTCTATGACTTAAGACATTACTTTTGGGATGAGCCACATCTTTATAAAGAATTAGTAGATGGTATTATTAGACGTTGTATAGCTGAGCATGAACAGGAACAAATCCTATGCAAATGTCACTCCGAAGCCTATGGAGGGTATCACGCGGGAGATAGAACTACACACAAGGTATTACAATATGGTATTTATTTGCCTACTCTTTTCAAGGATGCTCATAAGTTTGTCTTATCTTGTGATTAATGTCAAAGAATTGGTAATATTGGTAAGCGTCAGGAAATGCCTACGAATTATTCACTTGTTATTGAACCGCTTGATGTTTGGGGCTTTGATTATATGGGACCTTTTCCTTCCTCAAATGGGTATACACATATTTTGGTTGCTGTTGATTATGTCACTAAGTGGGTAGAAGCTATTCCAACTAGTAGTGCTGATCATAACACCTCCATTAAAATGCTTAAATAACTTATCTTCCCAAGGTTTGGAGTCCCTAGATATTTAATGACTGGTGGTGGTTCACACTTTATTCATGGTGCTTTCTATAAATTGCTTGCTAAATATGATGTTAGCCATAGGATTGCATCACCCTATCATCCTCAATCTAGTGGTCAAGTTGAACTTAGCAATAGAGAAATAAAATTAATATTACAAAAAACTGTCAACAGGTCCCTAAAGAATTGATCTAAGAAACTTGATGATGCACTTTGGGCCTATAGAACAACTTATAAAAATCCTATGGGCATGTCTCCATATAAAATGGTTCATGGAAAAGCTTGTCATTTGCCTCTTGAGTTAGAACATAAAGCATATTGGGAAATCAAAGAACTCAACTATGATTTCAAACCTTCCGGTGAAAATAGGTTACTTGATATTAGCTCACTAGATCAATGGAGAACCCAAGCCTATGAAAATGCCAAACTATTTAAAGAAAAAGTAAAAAAGATGGCATGACAAAAGAATCTAACAGTGGGAATTCAAAGTTGGTGAATATGTTCTATTGTACAACTCTCATTTTAGATTTTTGTAGGGAAACTTCTTTCCAAATGGGAAGGACCATATATCATCGAAGAAGTTTATCACTCTAGAGCTATCAAGATTAATAATGTCGAAGGCACCAATCCGAAGGTGGTCAATGGGCAAAAAATTGAACACTATATTTCAGGTACGCCTATCAACGTTGAAACTAACATTATCCAAACCATGACACTGGAGGAACACATAAAAGAAACCTTTCAGAACACTCCGGAACCCTAAAAAGGAAGAGGTACGTGATACGGTAAGTAAGCAGACTCCGAAAGAACGACAAAAATATTTTCTCCCAGTTTTGGAATATTATAAAAAATAAAAAATAATAAGAAACAACCGGGAAGGCAACCCAGGTGCCCACAAGGCACCAGGGCGCGCATGCCCAACCTGGCATGCCCTGGTGGGTAGTGGGCCCCTCGGGCACCTTCCCGACTCTATTTTCCTTCCATATACTTGTTTCCCAAGATAAAAAATCTTTATATATATCCCCGGACGATTTGACAACCGTATCACAGAGAAATCCTCTGTTCTTATTTTGTGCTGTTTTCTTTCAGATCTATCAAGCCAGGCATCATGTCTTCTCCCTCCTCCAACAACGTAGAATACGATGCTTGGTTGGTACAGATGGAGTTAAGGGGAGAGGGAATCGAGGAGGCAACCATGAATAAGATGAAGGGAACTCACTTGGAATACACTCTCCTGCCTCCGAGTTGGGCACTCCGGCTGGCATCTCCACTATCCCTAATCCCCATCAAGCCATGAGTTCAACAAATGATCAAGGAAGTCATGAAGTGCAAGAGGGAATCCCTCCAAGGAGGCCCTTAATCAGGTTACATCGAAACAATTTTCACAATTTGATTCATAACTATGGGGTCAAAATAAATACTCGTGTGCACATACCGTCCAATTGGGACATATCTAGTCCAAGAGAAAGTGATGCAGGAACAAACTCCTGGGGACCGGAGAATAAACATATTATGGCTGAGGTGGAGAGCAACACTGAGTTGCTTCGTTGATCCCTCCAGTAAATTCAAAGTTGGAGGGAGGCATGCTTAAATATTTCGAAGGACAAGCCCACACCATCATCATCATCACCACCAAAGAAGGAGACTTAAGTACACGGGTATGGGCACTCCCCATGGCTTGTGCCAAGCGGGGGAGATGCCCCGGTATCGCATCACCGTCACTTTTATTACCTTTACCTATCTTAGTTCGATCCTTAGCTATTTCATGATTTAGTTGAATAAAAGTTGAGTATGATCTATTTTCGAGTGCTAGTTTCGTGATCTATCTATCTATGTAATCGAGTGAGAGTTATATAATAAAGTTTAGTTCAAGTTTTTGCTTCTCTGCATTTTTGTTTCAATCAAAATAAAAGAAATAATGTAAAAGATCATATGCTAATCTTATGGTAAGTAATGACATCACATAAGGAAAAGTATAAGTGGTAAAATTTATTGAAAGTTGACAAACATGGCATTGGTCAATGATGCAATTCATGAAACAATTAATAAGGGAAGAGAAGATTCACATGCAAATATACTATATTGGACATCTTTTATGATTGTGAGCCCCCACTAAATTGTTGGGGAACGTAGTAATTTCAAAAAAAATCCTACGCACACGCAAGATCATGGTGATGCATAGCAACGAGAGGGGAGAGTGTGTCCACGTACCCTCGTAGACCGAAAGCGGAAGTGTTATATCAACGCGGTTGATGTAGTCGTACGTCTTCACGGCCCGACCGGTCAAGCACCGAAACTACGGCACCTCAGAGTTCTAGCACACGTTCAGCTCGATGGCGTTCCCGGACTCGATCCAGCAAAGTGTCGGGAAGAGTTCCGTCGGACGACGGCGTGGGGCGATCTTGATGTTCTCTTTGTCGCGAGGGCTTCGCCTAAGCACCGCTACAATATTATCGAGGAGAACTATGGTGGAGGGGGGCACCGCACATGGCTAAGAGATCTCAAGGATCAATTCTTGTGTCTCCAAGAGGTGCCCCCTCCCGTATATAAAGGAGTGGAGGAGGGAGGGGCCCTCCTCTCTATGGCGCGCCTAGGAGAGTCCTACTCCCACCGGAGTAGGATTCCCCTTTCCTAGTAGAACTAGGAGCCCTTCCAAGTAGAAGGAGTTGGAGGAAGGAAAGGGAAGGAGAAGGAGAAGGAAGGAAGGCGCCCCCCTCCTAGTCCAATTCGGACTAGTCAATGGGGAGGTGCGGCCACCCTTTGGGGCCTTTCTCTCCTTTCCCGTATGGCCCATTAAGGCCCAATACGAATTCCAGTAACTCTCCGGTACTCCGAAAATTACCCGAATCACTCGGAACCTTTCCGATGTCGAATATAGTCGTCCAATATATCGATCTTTACGTATCGACCATTTAGAGACTCTCGTCATGTCCCCGATCTCATCCGGGACTCGAACTCCTTGGTACATCAAAACTCATAAACTCATAATATAACCATCATCGAAACCTTAGCGTGCGGACCCTACGGGTTCGAGAACTATGTAGACATGACCGAGACACGTTTCGGTCAATAACCAATAGCGGAACCTGGATGCTCATATTGGCTCCTACATATTCTCGAAGATCTTTATCGGTCAAACCGCATAACAACATACATTGTTCCTTTGTCATTGGTATGTTACTTGCGAGATTGATCGTCGGTATCTCAATACCTAGTTCAATCTCGTTACAGCAAATCTCTTTACTCATTATGTAATCGTCATCCATAACTAACTCATTAGTCACATTGCTTGCAAGGCTTATAGTGATGTGCATTACCGAGAGGGCCGAGAGATACCTCTCCAACAATCGGAGGACAAATCCTAATCTCGAAATCGCCAACCCAACATGTACCTTCGGAGACACCTGTAGAGCACCTTTATAATCACCCGATTCGTTGTGGCGTTTGGTAGCACACAAAGTGTTCCTCCGGTAAACGGGAGTTGCATAATATCATATTCATAGGAACATGTATAAGTCATGAAGAAAGCAATAGCAACATACTAAACGATCGTGTGCTAAGCTAACGGAATGGGTCATGTCAATCACATCATTCTCCTAATGATGTGATCCCGTTAATCAAATGACAACCCATGTCTATGGCTAGGAAACATAACCATCTTTGATCAACGAGCTAGTCTAGTAGAGGCATACTAGTGACACTCTGTTTGTCTATATATTCACACATGTATTATGTTTCCGGTTAATACAATTCTAGCATGAATAATAAACATTTATTATGAAATAAGGAAATAAATAATAACTTTATTATTTCCTCTAGGGCATATTTCCTTCATAAATATCTTATGCCAAATTGTTGACGTTGGAGAAGGAAGACAACATAATGATTTATGTCTGTTCATATTCACATAGGAGTTATATTGTCATAGATCCTTCAACATGTGGTGCTTGCTCAATATCTTTGCTAGCCAAAAATCCGCACTAAGTAGACATACTACTTGTGCATCCAAAAACCCTTAAACCCAAATTCATATTATGAGAGTCCACCATACCTACTTATGGATTGAGTAAGATCCTTCAAGTAAGTTGTCATCAGTGCAAATAAATCTGAGAATGGGTTTTGTTTAACCGGGTGTTTTGGGTGGGTTTCCTACGTGGGTTTGTTCAGTTCGGGTCTTACTGGGTGGAGTTTGACTACAGTTCGGTTTGGTTTAGTTTACTGTAGGAAGTAATTGGGTTTGGGTGGGTACGGGCTGAAACAGTTCGGGTTCAAAACAGTTTTGACCCGCTGTTAACAACCGGTGTGTGAAATCGGCTTGTACGCATAGTTTATCCTGGTGGATGGCCGCTCCAACTCGCGTCCATTGCGAGGCTCAACAGGTTGTTGGGAGGAAGCTACAGGGTCACCTAGGCCAAGCCAGCCGCGCTCGCCCGCGAGGAAGGGACTCCACTCCGGCGCTCGCCGCCCTACAGGACACCGTGTTCCCAGGCCGCGGCTGCGGCCGCCGCCCGTCCTCGACCACTCCCTCGTCGCCGACCCCGACGGCCTGCTCAGCAAGACACTCGCCGGGGTGAGCCACTTCGCGTCCGGCCCTCCGCCTACGCGTCCGCCAGCGCGCAGGGGTCTCCTCATCCGTCTTCGGTGATCGCGTCCACCCCCTGACGCACGACCAGATCGACGGGATCAAGGATGCGGCAGTGGTTGCACCGGGGGACTTCACGACTGTCGTCGTTCATGGCGGCAGCGCTGGCATGGGTGTGCCTGTTGCAGAGCTGGTCCACGGGCGTTGAAGGCGCGGTGCGCAGCCACATGCTGTTCTCGACGGAGTGTCGGTCGAGGCTGGTGCCGCCGCTCCCTGTTGAGTACTTCGGCGACTGCCTGCGCCCGTGCTCATGGAGGCTGCGACAGAGCGCCTGATGGCGAACGGCGGATGCGATGGCCATCGAGGCGGCGATAAAGGAGATGAAGCGAGGCGTGCAGGAGGGCACTGAGGGGTGGCTGGAGTAGGTCATGTCGGTGTTGTCGTAGCGTTCCATGTCGCCGAGCTCCTCAACCACAGAGCATCTGACTGACATCGCTCGTGTCCGTTTGTGTGTGTGGTGATGACGAGTTGGCTTGCTCTTGTCATACCGCGGGGTATATCACCGACAAGTATGTACTGTATACTTTACCAATCTCCAGTAATCACAAGCTAACCACAGCCCAGCGCTCAACCCATTTGAGCAAACAGTTTTAACCAATTTCAATTGATGGTTCCAACCCACAGGTTGCCATTCGGTTTGGTTCAGTTTGGGTGGGAAGATGAAACAGGTTTGGTTTTAGTTGGGCTGAGGAAAATATCAAACAATTTAGTTCAGGTTGGTCTTTCATGTTTATTTGTTCGGGTTTGGTCCAGAAATGGTTTAGTTTCTAAACCATTCTCAGGTTTAAGTGCAAAAAGGGCAATAAAAATTGCTTCTAGATGTGTTCGATCTTTTAGTGTAAGGGAAAATAAGCGTTGTACGAACTTGTGATGGCAAAGTAATAAAAGTGACGGACTGCAGAATAAAGGTTGCTATCATAAGGGGCAATATAACATGACATTCTTTTGCATTAAGGGTTGTGCATACAAAACCAAAAAGCGCATGACAACCTCTGCTTCCCTCTGCAAAGGGCCTATCTTTTACTTTTATGTATTTACCTTTTATGCAAGAGTCAGAGTATTTCCCTCTATTCCTTTTTATTTTTCTCTTTGGAAAGCATCATGTGGCGGGGAAAGATCTAGGCACATACACCTAGTTGGATATGAGTGAGCATGAGTTATTATCATTGACATCACCCTTGAGGTGAATGAGTTGGGAGGCAAAATGATAAGCCCCTGTCTTTCTATGTGTCCGGTTGAAAAAATTTCTCATATATATATATATATATATATATATATATATATATATATATATATATATATATATATATATATATATATATATTGTGACTTAGAAATCATAGAAGATTAGATGATGTTTGAGTATGTGGACTTGCCAAAAGGCTCCGATATGAGACCCTTCCTGAAAATATGATGCATTGTAGTTGCAAAGTTGACTGAGAACATAGTTTGTTAGTTTTCAATAATGTTTATGCTTTCTACTTCGATGTTGTTATGAATTGTTACTTGTTCATGAGAAGCTATTTGATAAAGTTTTATGATAAAGTTTGTTGTTGTTATAATAATAAGCATGATGTTACTATGTCCGTATTTTGTTTTTATCGACACCTCTCTCTCTAAACATGTGGACATGATTTTCGATGTCGGCTTTCGCTTGAGGACAAGCGAGGTCTAAACTTGGGGGAGTTGATACGTCCATTTTGCTTCATGTTTTCATACTGTTATTTATAGTGTTTTTATGCATATAACACTTTATGGAGTAATTCTAATGCCTTTTCTCTCACAATATGCAAGGTTTATACAAAGAGGAAGAATACCGACAGCTGGAACTCTGGACATGAAAGAGCTATGTCAGAGATACATATTCTGCACATCTCCAAATGAGCTGAAATTTTACGGAGAATTATTTTGGAATATATATAAGAATTATTGGAGAGAAGAGCTACCAGAGGGGGGCAGGCAGGTGTCCACAAGGCACCAGGGCGCGCCGGCCCCCCTGGCGCGCCCTGGTGGGTAGTGGGGGCTCAGGTGAGGACTTTTGGGATGGAGCGCCGCCGTCTCGAGGTGGAACTAGGGCAGGAGCACTTTTGTCCTCCGGCGGAGCGATACCGCCGAGGGAACTCCCCCCGAGAGGGAGAAATCGAAGCCATCGTCATCACCAACAACCCTCTCATCTTTGGGAGGCCAATCTTCATCAACATCTTCAACAGAACTATCTCATCTCAAACCCTAGTTCATCTCTTGTGTTCAATCTTTCTACCGGAACCTCAGATTGGTACTGTGGGTGACTAGTAGTGTTGATTACATCTTGTAGTTGATGCTAGATGGTTTATTTGGTGGAAGATTATATGTTTAGATCCATTATGATATTTAATATCCCTCTGATCTTGAGCATGGATATTATTTATGAGTCGTGGCCCTTGTTCTTGAGGCCACGGGAGAAGTCATGTTGCAAGTAATCATGTGAATTTCATATTTGTTTGATATTTTGATGATATGTATGTTGTGATTCCCTTAGTGGTGTTATGTGAACATCGACTACATGACACTTCACCTTCTTTGGGCCTAAGGGAATGCATTTTGGAGTTGTTATTAGATGATGGGTTGCTAGAGTGACAGAAGCTTAAACCCTAGTTTATGCGCTTTTTTGTTAGGGGTTGATTTGGATCCATCTGTTTAATGTTATGATTAGATTGTTATCTTAATTCTTCTTTCCTAGTTTCAGATGCTTGCGAGGGGGGCAATCATAAGTGGTAGGCTTGTTCAAGTAATAACAGCACCCAAGCACCGGGCCACCCACATATCAAATTATCTAAGTAGCGAATGCGAATTAAACCAACATGATGAAAGTGACTAGATGAAATTCCCATGTGCCCTCAAGAATGCTTTGCTTATTATAAGAGATCGTTTTGGCCTGTCCTTTGCTACAAAAAGTATCGGGCTACCTTGCTGCACTTTATTTACCGTTAGCGTTACTTGCTCGTTACAAATTATCCTACTATCAAACAACTTGTAACCAACAATTTCAATGCTTGCAGAAATTACCTTGTTGAAAACCGCTTGTCATTTCCTTCTGCTCCTCGTTGGGTTCGACACTCTTACTTATCGGAAGGACTACGATTGATCCCTATACTTGTGGGTCATTAGTACGCTATTTCCAGGGAGTGAAGCGCTCTTGGTAAGTCGAAATTGGTACAGAAAAATTATATTAGGTGCTGAAATTTATTGTTACTTGCTACCATGGGAAAAAATCCTTTGAGGGGTTTATTCGGGGTATCTTCACCTCAACCGGAAGCACAAAGAGTCGCCCCTAAACCTACTGCACCTACTGAAAATATTAGTTATGAAATTCCTTCAGGTATAATAGAGCAACTGCTAGCAAATCCTTATAGGAGACGGAACGAAGCATCCTGATATGCATTTGATACATGTGGATGAAATTTATGGATTGTTTAAGCTTGCAGGTTTACCCAAAGATGAAGTTAATAAGAAGGTTTTCCCTTTATCTTGGGGGGATCATTGACATGGTATAGGCTATGCGACGATATTGGATCTTGGAACAGGAATCGATTGAAATTGGAATTCCACGAAATTTTTTATCCTATGCATCTAGTTCATCGTGATCAGAATTACATATATAATTTTTGGCCTTGTGAAGGATAAAGTACCGCTCTAGCTTGGGGTAGACTTAAGTCAATGTTATATTCATGCCCCAATCATGAGCTCTCAAGAGAAATTATTATTCATAATTTTTATGCTCGGCTTTCTCGTAATGATCAATCCATGCTCGATACTTCTTGCGCTAGTTCTTTTATGAAGAAAACTATTGAATTCATGTGGGATATTTTAGAAAGAATTAAATGAAACTCTGAAGATTGGGAGTGCGACAAAGGTAAAGAGTCAGGTATTAGGCTTGAGTTTGATTGTGTTAAATCATTTATGAATACCGATGCTTTTCACAAGTTTAGCACCAAATATGGACTTCACTCTAAGGCAGTAGCCTCTTTTTTTGAATCATTTACTACTCATGTTGATCTCCATAAAGAGAAGTGGTTTAAATACCATCCCCCTATTAAAGAATAAATTAAAGAACTGGTTATAGTTGAAGATGAAACTATCGTTTACAATGTTGATCCAGTTGTGCCTACTTCTTATATTGAAAAACCACCTTTCCTTGTTAGAATAAAGGAACATGCTAAAGTATCAACAGTGGTCTGGAAAAGTAATATTATAGCACCTAAACCCTCTGAACAAATTAAAGCGAATCTAGTGTTGCTATGGTCAAGGATCTCTTGGTCGATAATATTGATGGGCATGTTATTTATTTCTGTGATGAAGCAACTAGAATTGCCAAACCCGATACTAAAGATAAGAACAAGCCTGTTGTTGTCATGGCCGATGTATCAGTTAAAATAGGAGATCATTGCTATCATGGTTTATGTGATTTAGGTTCTAGTGTGAGTGGCATTCCTTTTACCTTATACCAAGAAATTATGAATGATATAACACCTGCCGAAATAGAAGACATATATGTCACTATTAAACTTGCTAATAGAGACACCATCACGACACTTGGGACTGTTATAGATGTTGAAGTCTTGTGTGGAAAAATAAAATACCCTACTAATTTCTAGTTCTTGGATCCCCACAAGATGACTTTTTCCCCATAATTTTTGGTAGACCTTTCTTGAACACAGCCAATGCTAAGATAGATTGTCACAAAGAAACAACGAGTGTCAATTTTGGTGATGTGTCTCATGAGTTTAATTTCTCAATGTTTCGTAGACAACCTCATGATAAGGAATTACCTAGTAAGGATGAAATATTGGTCTTGCTTATATTGTTGTACCTACTACTGATCCACTAGAACAATATTTGTTAGAACATGAAAATGATATGCACTTGCGTGAAAGAAATGGAATAGATAAAATATTCTTTGAAGAACAACCTATCCTTAAACACAATTTGCCTATCGAAACTCTTGGAGGTCCTCCTTGAAGGAAATATGCCCTAGAGGCAATAATAAAGTTGTTATTTTATATTTCCTTATTCATGATAAAGGTTTATTATTCATGTTATAATTGTATTGATCAGAAACCTCAATACATGTGTGAATACATAAACAAATACCATGTCCATAGTAAGCCTGTACTAGACTAGCTCGTTGATCAAACATGGTTAAGGTTCCTAACCATAGACATGTGTTGTCATTTGATAACGGGATCACATCATTAGAAGAATGATGTGATGGACAAGACCCACCCGTTAGCTTATCATAATGATCATTTAGTTTTATTGCTATTGCTTTTTTCATGTCAAATACATATCCCTTCGACTATGAGATTATGCAACTCTCCGGATACCAGAGGAATGCCTTGTGTGCTATAAAACGTCACAACGTAACTAGGTGATTATAAAGATGGTCTACAGGTATCTCCGAAGGTGTTTGTTGAGTTGGCATAAATCAAGATTAGGATTTGTCACTCCGAGTATTGGAGAGGTATCTCTGGGCCCTCTCGGTAATACACATCACAAGAAGCTTGCAAGAAAAGTGACTAAGGAGTTAGTTGCAAGATGATGTATTATGGAACGAGTAAAGAGACTTGCCGGTAACGAGATTGAACTAGGTATAGAGATACCGATGATCGAATCTCGGGCAAGTAACATACAGACAGACAAAGGAATTACGTATGTTCTCATAAAGGTTCAAACGATAAAAGATCTTCGTGGAATATGTTGGAATCGATATGGGCATCCAGGTCCCGCTATTGGTTATTGACCGGAGAAGTGTCTCGGTCATGACTACATAATTCCCGAACCCGCAGGGTCGCACGCTTAACGTTCGTTGACGCTAGAGTAGTACTGGGATATTTGATGAGTGGTAACCAAATGTTGTTCGGAGTCCTGGATGAGATCCCAGACATCACGAGGAGTCTCGGAATGGTCGATAGGTAAATATTTATATATGGTAAGTCATATTTTGGGTTCCGGAAAAAGGTGCAGTTTTTTCGGTATTGTACCTAGAAGCTTCTAGAAGGTTCCAGGAAGCTTCTAGAAGTCCACAAGTGGGTCCACCACGACCCAAGGGCTAGCACCGACTGCGGGGAGGCTCCCTGGCCTTATTGGGCCAGGCACACCAAGTCCTCAAAAGCCCATGTGGCTAGGGAAGGCAAAAAAGGAACGAGTCCTAGTAGGAATAGGATTGGACTTGGAGTCCAAGTCCTCTCCCCCTTAGTTGTGCCCTAGGGTTTGGAGGGGCTGTTTCCCACGCCCTTCCACCTATATATAGAGGGGAGGGGGATCCCCAAGAGAACACACCAAGCCCTTGGCGCCCCTCTCTCTCTTGTTACTCCATAGTTCCACCGCCTCGTCCCGGCGACGATTAGCGAAGCGCTGTTGGTACTCCACCACCACCATCACCACCACGCCGTCATGTTGGTTGTGATCCCATCTACTTCTCCTCTCCCGCTTCCTGGATCAAGAAGGAGACGTCATCGAGCTGCATGTGTGCTAAACTCGGGGGTGCCGTTCGTTCGGCACTAGATCAGTTGGATTGTGATCGGATCGCGAAGAGTATGACTACGTTAACCGTGTGATAAATGCTTCCGCTTGACGGTCTATGAGGTTACGTAGACACACTCTCCCCTCTCGTAGCTATGCATCTCCATGGATAGATCCTACTTGTGCGTAGATTTTTTTTTTCCATGCAACAATTCCCAACAGTGGCATCATGAGCCAGGTCTATGCGTAGATGATATGCACGAGTAGAACACAAAGAGTTGTGGGCGGTGATAGTCATACTGCTTACCACCAACATCTTATTTTGATTCGGCGGTACTGTGGGATGAAGCGGCCCGGACCAACCTTACATGTCCACGTACATTAGACCGGTTCCACCAACAGGCATGCAACTAGTTTTGCATAAAGGTGGCTGGCGGGTGTCTGTTTCTCCTACTTTAGTTGAACCGAATTTGACTGGCGGCCGGTCCTTGAAGAAGGTTAAAACAACAAATTTGACGAAACACCGTTGTGGTTTTATGCGTAGGTAAGAACGGTTCTTGCTAGAAGCCCGTAGCATCCACGTAAAACTTGCAATAACAAAGTAGAGGACGTCTAACTTGTTTTTGCAGGGCATGTTGTGATGTGATATGGTCAAGGCATGATGTGATAAACGTTATTGTATGAGATGATCATGTTTTTTAAGATATCTGACAACCGGCAGGAGCCTTATGGTTGTATCTTTATTGTATGAAATGCAAACGCCATGTAATTGCTTTACTTTATCACTATGCATTAGCGATAGTTCTAGAAGCAATAGTTGGCGAGACGACCACGACACTATGATGGAGATCAAGGTGTCGAGCCGCTGATGATGGAAATCATGACGATGCTTTGGAGATGGAGATCAAAAGCACAAGATGATGATGGTTATGATGCGGACCGGTTCCGTGATATGAGGATTATCCTCATTGCTCCACAGAAGAATTATGTCCTTGATGCACCGCTAGGTGACAGACCTATTGCAGGAGCAGAAGCAGACGTTATGAACGTTTGACAAGCTCGGTATGATGATTACTTGATAGTTTAGTGCACCATGCTTTACGGCTTAGAACCGAGACTTCAAAATGTTTTGAACGCCACGGAGCATATGAGATTTTCCAAGAGCTGAAATTGGTATTTCAGACTCATGCCCGTGTCAAGAGGTATGAGACCTCTGACAAGTACTTTGCCTACAAGATGGAGGAGAATAGCTCAGCCACTGAGCATGTACTCAGAATGTCTGGGTACTACAATCGCTTGAATCAAGTGGGAGTTAGTCTTCCAGATAAGATAGTGATTGACAAAGTTCTCTAGTCACTATCACCAAGTACGAGAACTTCGTGATGAACTATAATATGCAAGGGATGAAAAAGAACGATTCCCAAGCTCTTCACGATGCTGAAATCGGCAAAGGTAGAAATCAATAAAGAGCATCAAGTGTTGATGGTTAACAAGACCACTAGTTTCAAGAAAAAAGTCAAGGTAAAGAAAGGGAACTTCAAGAAGAATGGCAAGCAAGTTGCCACTCCCGTGAAGAAGCCCAAAGCTGGACGCAAGCCCAAAACTGAGTGCTTCTACTGCGAAGGAAATGGTCACTAGAAGTGGAACTGCCTCAAACATTTGGCGGATAAGAAGGATGGCAAAGTGAACAAAGGTATATTTGATATACAGATTATTGATGTGTAGCTTACTAGTGTTTGTAGTAGCCCCTGGGTATTTGATACTAGTTCAGTTGCTAAGATTAGTAACTCGAAAAAGGATTTGCAGAATGAACAGAGACTAGTTAAGGGCAAGGTGACGATGTGTGTTGGAAGTGATTCCAAGGTTGATAAGATCACCATCGCACATTCCCTCTACCTCCGGGATTAGTGTTGAACCTAAATAAATGTTATTTGGTGTTTGCGTTGAGCATGAATATGATTGGATCATGTTTATTGTAATATGGTTATTCATTTAAGTCAGAGAATAATTGTTGTTTTGTCTACATGAATAAAACCTTCTATGGTCATACACCTAATGTAAATGGTTTATTGAATCTCGATCGTAGTGATACACATATTCATAATATTGATGCCAAAAGATGCAAAGTTGATAATGATAGTGCAACATATTTGTGGCACTGCCATTTAGGCCATATTGTTGTAAAGCGCATGAAGAAACTCCATGCAGATGGGCTTTTGGAATCACTTGATTATGAATCATTTGATACTTGCGAACCATGCCTCATGGGAAAGATGACTAAAACTCCGTTCTCCAGAACAATGGAGCGAGCCAATGACTTATTGGAAATAATACAAACCGATGTATGCGGTCCAATGAGTGTTGACATGCGGCGAGTATCATTATTTTCTGACCTTCACAGATGATTTGAGCAGATATGGGTATATCTACTTAATGAAATACAAGTCTGAAACATTTGAAAAGTTTAAAGAATTTCATAGTGAAGTGGAGAATCATCATAACAAGAAAATAAAGTTTCTATGATCTGACCGCGGAGGCGAATATTTGAGTTAAGACTTTGTCCATCATTAAAAATAGTGTGGAATAGTTTCACAACTCACGCCACCTGGAACACCATAGCGTAATGGTGTGTCCGAACGTCGTAGCCATACTTTATTAGATATGGTGCGATCTATAATGTCTCTTATCGATTTACAACTACCGTTTTGGGGTTATGCATTAGAGACAGCTGCATTCACATTAAATAGGGCACCGTCTAAATCCGTTGAGATGACACCATATGAACTGCGGTTTGGCAAGAAACCTAAGCTGTCGTTTCTTAAAGTTTGGAGTTGCGACACTTATGTCAAAAGGCTTCAGCCTGATAAGTTTGAACCCAAATCAGAGAAGTGTGTCTTCATAGGATACCCTAAGGAAACAATTGGGTACACCTTCTACCACAGATTCGAAGGCAAGATCTTTGTTGCCAAGAATGGAACATTTCTAGAGAAGGAGTTTCTCGAAAGAAGTGAGTGGGAGGAAAGTAGAACTTGATGAGGTAATTGTACCTTCTCTCAATTTGGAATGTAGCACATCAAAGAAATCCGTTCCCGTGATGCCTACACCAACTAGAGAGGAAGCTAATGATGATGATCATGAAACTTCAGATCAAGTTACTACTGGACCTCATAGGTCGAACAGAGCACGCTCCGCACCAGAGTGGTACGGTAATCCTGTTCTGTAAGTCATGTTACTAGACCACGGTGAACCTATGAACTATGAAGAAGCTATGATGAGCCTAGATTCTGATAAATGGCTTGAGGCCGTGAAATCTGAGATAGGATCCCTATGTGAGAACAAAGTATGGACTTTCGTGGACTTGCCCGATGATCGGCAAGCCATTGAGAATAAATGGATCTTCAAGAAGAAGACTAACGCTGATGGTAATGTCACGGTCTACAAAGCTCGACTTGTTGCAAAAGGTTTTCAACAAGTTCAAGGGGTTGACTACGATGAGACCTTGTGACCCGTAGCGATGCTTAAGTCAGTCCGAATCATGTTAGCAATTGCCACGTTTTATGATTATGACAAATGGACGTCAAAACTGCATTCCTTAATGGATTTCTTAAAGAAGAGTTGTATATGATGCAACCAGAAGGTTTTGTCGATCCTAAAGGTGCTAACAAAGTGTGCAAGCTCCAGCGATCCATCTATGGACTGGTGCAAGCATCTCGGAGTTGGAATTTACACTTTGATGAGGTGATCAAAGCATATGGTTTTATATAGACTTTCGGTGAGGCCTGTATTTACAAGAAAGTGAGTGGGAGCTCTATAGCATTTTTGATATTATATGTGGATGACATATTATTGATTGGAAATGATATAGAATTTCTGGATAGCATAGAAGGATATTTGAATAAAAAATTCAATGAAAGACCTTGATGAAGCTACTTGCATATTGAGCATCAAGATCTATAGGGATAGATCAAGACGCTTAACAGAACTTTCACAAAACACATACCTTGATAAGATTTGAAGAAGTAAAAATGGTTCAATCCAAGAAGGGGTTCTTGCCTGTATTACAAGGTGTGAAGTTGAGTGAGACTCAAAGCCCGACCACGGCAGAAGATAGAGAGAGAATGAAAGTTATTCCCTATGCGTCAGCTATAGGTTCTATATGATATGACATGCTGTGTACCACACCTGATGTGTGTCTTGCTACTTATCTGGCAAAGAGGGTACAAGAGTGATCCAGGAGTGGACCACTGTACAGTGGTCAAAATTATCCTTAGGTGCCTTAAAAAGGACTAAGGAAATGTTTCTCGGTTATGGAAGTGATAAAGAGTTCGTCGTAAAGAGTGACGTCTATGCAAGCTTTGACACTAATATAGATGACTCTAAGTCTCAATATGGATACATATTGAACATGGGAGCAATTAGCTAGAGTAGCTCCATGCAGAGCATTGTAGACATAGATATTTGCAAAATACATATGGATCTGAATGTGACAGACACATTAACTAAACTTCTCTGACAAGCAAAACATGATCATACCTTATTACTCTTTGGGTGTTAATCACATGGCGATGTGAACTAGATTATTGACTCTAGTAAACCCTTTGGGTGTTGGTCACATGGCGATGTGAACTATAGGTGTTAATCACATGGCGACGTGAACTATGGGTGTTATTCACATGGCAATGTGAACTAGATTATTGACTCTAGTGCAAGTGCGAGACTGAAGGAAATATTCCCTAGAGGCAATAATAAAGTTGTTATTTTATATTTCCTTATTCATGATAAAGGTTTATTATTCATGCTATAATTATATTGATTGGAAACCTAAATACATGTGTGAATACATAAACAAATACCGTGTCCCTAGTAAGCCTCTACTAGACTAGCTTGTTGATCAAAGATGGTTAAGGTTTTCTAACCATAGACATGTGTTGTCATTTGATAACGGGATCACATCATTAGGAGAATGATGTGATGGACAAGACCCACCCGTTAGCTTAGCATAATGATCATTTAGTTTTACTACTATTGCTTTCTTCATGTCAAATACATATCCCTCCGAGTATGAGATTATGCAACTCCGAGATACCAGAGGAAAGCCTAGTGTGCTATCAAATGTCACAACGTAACTGGGCGATTATAAATATGGTCTACAGGTATCTCCGAAGGTGTTTGTTGAGTTGGCATAGATCGAAATTAGGATTTGTCACTCCGAGTATCAGAGAGGTATCTCTGGGCCCTCTCGGTAATACACATCACAAGAAGCTTCCAAGCAAAGTGACTAAGGAGTTAGTTCCAAGATGATGTATTATGGAACGAGTAAAGAGACTTGCCGGTAATGAGATTGAACTAGGTATAGAGATACCGACGATCGAATCTCGGGCAAGTAACATACCGACAGACAAAGCGAATTACGTATGTTGTCATAAAGGTTCAACCGATAAAAGATCTTCGTGGAATATGTTGGAATCGATATGGGCATCCAGGTCCCGCTATTGGTTATTGACCGGAGAAGTGTCTCGGTCATGACTACATAATTCCCGAACCCGCAGGGTCGCATGCTTAATGTTCGTTGACGCTAGAGTAGTATTGCAATATTTGATGAGTGGTAACCAAATGTTGTTCGGAGTCCCGAATGAGATCCTGAACATCACGAGGAGTCTGTTAATGGTCGAGAGGTAAAGATTTATATATGAGAAGTCATATTTTGGGTTCCGAAAAAGGTGCATTTTTTCGGTATTGTACCGGGAAGCTTCTAGAAGGTTCCGAGAAGCTTCTATAAGTCCACAAGTGGGTCCACCACGACCCAAGGGCTAGCATGGGCTGCGGGGAGGCCCCCTAGCCTTATTGGGCTAGGCGCACCAAGTCCTCAAAAGCCCATGTGGCTAGGGAAGGCAAAAAAGGAAGGAGTCCTAGTAGGAATAGGATTGGACTTGGAGTCCAAGTCCTCTCCCCCTTAGCTGCACCCTAGGGCTTGGAGGGGCTGTTTCTCACGCCCCTCCACCTATATATAGAGGGGAGGGGGCACCCCAAGAGAACACACAAAGCCCTTGGCGCCCCTCTCTCTCCCGTTACTCCGTAGTTCCACCGCCTCGTCCCGGCGACGCTTAGCGAAGCGCTGTCGGTACTCCACCACCACCATCACCACCACGTCGTCATGTTGGTTGTGATCCCATCTACTTCTCCTCTCCGCTTGCTGGATCAAGAAGGAGGAGACATAATCGAGCCGCATGTGTGCTAAACTCGGAGGTGTCGTCCGTTCGGCACTAGATCGGTTGGATCGTGATCGGATCGCGAAGAGTACAACTACATCAACCGCGTGATAAACGCTTCCGCTTGACGGTCTATGAGGGTACGTAGACACACTCTCACCTATCGTAGCTATGCATCTCCATGGATAGATCTTGCGTGTGCGTAGAATTTTTTGTTTTCCTTGCAACGATTCCCAACACTCCTCCAGCTGAAGGTGATCCTGTGTTTGAATTAAAGCAACTGCCTAACACGTTGAAGTATCAGCTTTCGCTTAAGGACAAGCGAGGTCTAAGCTTGTGGGAGTTGATACGACCATTTTGCTTCAAGTTTTCCTACTGTTATTTATAGTATTTTTATGCATTATAATACTTTATGTAGTAATTCTAATGCCTTTTCTTTCATAACATTCAAGGTTAATACAAAGAGGGAGAATACCGACAACTGGAATTCTGGACCCGAAAAAGCTATGTCAGAGATACCTATTTTGCACATCACCAAATGAGCTGAAATTTTACAGAGAATTATTTGGGAATATATAATAAATATTGGAGAGAAGAACTACCAGAGGGGGGAAGCCAGGTGCCCACAAGGCACCAGGGCGCGCCAGCCCCCTGGCGCGCCCTGGTGGGTAGTGGGGGCCCAGGCCCACCTCTGGTGTCCATCTTCTGGTATATAAGGTCTTTTGACCTAGAAAAAACTAAGGAGAGGACTTTCGGGATGGAGCGCCGCCGTCTCAAGGCGGAACTTGGGCATGAGCACTTTTGCCCTCCGGTGGAGCGATTCCGCCAGGGGAACTTCCCTCCGGGAGGGGGAAATCAAAGCCATCGTCATCACCAACAACCCTATCATCTTTGGGAGGCCAATCTTCATCAACATCTTCAACAACAGCATCTCATCTCAAACCCTAGTTCATCTCTAGTGTTCAATCTTTGTACCGAAACCTCAGATTGGTACCTGCGGGCGACTAGTAGTGTTGATTACATCTTGTAGTTGATGCTAGATGGTTTATTTGGTGGAAGATTATATGTTCAGATCCATTATGCTATTTAATATCCCTCTGATCTTGAGCATGAATATTATTTGTGAGTAGTTTCCCTTGTTCTTGAGGCCACGAGAGAAGTCATGTTGCAAGTAATCATGTGAATTCGATATTTTGATGATATGTATGTTGTGATGCCCTTAGTGGTTTTATGTGAACATCGACTACATGACACTTCACCATCTTTGGGCCTAAGGGAATGCATTGTGAGTAGTTATTAGATGATAGGTTGCTAGAGTGACGGAAGCTTAAACCCTAGTTTATGTGCTATTTCGTAAGGGGCTGATTTGGATCCATATGTTTAATTCTATGGTTAGATTTTTATCTTAATTTTTCTTTCGTAGTTGCAGATGCTTGCGAGGGGGGTAATAATAAGTGGGATTCTTGTTCAAGTAAGAACGGCAGCCAAGCACCGGTCCACCCACATATCAAACTATCAAAGTAGCGAATGCGAATGAAAACAACATGATCTGAAGGAAGGAACAAACGAGGATAAGAGAAATTTACTTTAATTTTTTTATCCAAGTGAGATATATATATATATCACATAGTATTCTTCCTTTTTATCTGAAGGGGCTTTTTTTAATTCTATTTCACTATTTCATTCCATCTATATCTAATAAAGAACCCAATGCACTGAAATTCCACTAATAACTAATATACAAAAAAGAAGAATAGATACAGGGTATCGAATGTGACTAGATGAAATTCCCGTGTGCCCTCAAGAATGCTTTGCTTATTATAGAGATCATTTTCCTGTCCTTTGCAACAAAAAGGATTGGGCTACCTTGCTGCACTTTATTTACCATTACCGTTACTTGCTCGTTACAAATTATCCTACTATCAAACTAGTTGTTACCGACAATTTCAGTGCTTGCAGAAATTACCTTGCGAAAAAACACTTGTCATTTCCTTCTGCTCCTCGTTGGGTTCAACACTCTTACTTATCGAAAGGACTACGATGGATCCCCTATACTTTTGGGTCATCAGGGCTTGATAATCCCCAAGTGCAAGCAATAGCCGTAGCACTTTCCGATGATGGAGGTGGTAAGTATGGAGTGTCGAACCCACAAGGAGATAAAGGTAAGATCAGTATTCTCTCAGGTCCTATCTGCCACCGATACAAACTTACTTACACCGATCGTTTGCTTTATCTAGAAACAAGAAATAAAACTACATTGCGGGCATAAAATGATAGGTTTGCAAGATAACAAAGAACATAAACATAAAGTTAGGTGTTGTCTAAGTAATAGTACAATATAATACAAATAGCAAGTTTGGAATAGTGGTGGTATGATGTGTGGTATTGTTCCTAGGCAATCAGCTAACTTACTAAACTGATCATCATTGTAAATTTATATGTGGGAGAGGCCTGTGCTAGCATGTCATCCCTTAGAATTTTATGCACTTATGATTGGAACTATTAGCAAGCATCTGCAAATACAAACAAGTTCATTAAGATATATTGGTCACCCTTCAATCCTGTATGTATCAATTTCCATGGTTCGCCAAGGCGACAAGGTTTCAACTCCTCCCTTCATATGCACAGTCCTATCAACATACAACTAACCCTATGGTGTGATCCACGTGCACGCTCATCTGATGAGCACCAAGTACAATAACATAACCATAAGAAACTCAAACCAATCATAGCAATTCACCAATTAATCCATAATACAAAAATAATCTACTCAGAAACAATAGTGATGACACATCATTGGATTATAAAATCACACCATCAAAAGGCCATGTTCAAGTAGGGGATTACAACGTGTTGCGGGAGAGTGGACTGCTGAATAGATATGTCGATGAAGATGGCGACGTTCATGAAGAGCTCCCAGGGGGTGGGCGCGTCCCTGGCCGTGTGGGGCCCTCGGACACTATATCGCGTTGATTCCTTCTCCCAAAAACAACATATATTATAGAAAAAATCATATTAAATCACCAAGGTATTTTTACCTTCATAGATATCGATTTTCCGCAAGACCAAAAAACAACAGAAAACATGAACTAGCACTGGGCACTAGATTAATAGGTTAGTCCAGAATAATAATATAAAAGTGCACCAAAACCATATATAATAGATGTTAATATAGCATAAATACTTCAAAAAATATAGGTACGTTGGAGACATATCAGAGCTCTTGACATGGTGATGTCCGTAGGGTGCTCTGCACCACGTAAATCCAATGACCGTCATGCCTCCTCAATCTCTTGTCTTCTTCCTCCATCGCCGGTGGGACCACCTACTCCCATCTCGGACGGCAAGCAGCACTACGGTGCATACCTTACCGCAAAACACTACCCCACTACCAACCAGGACATCCCGCTTCCATCCTCACACCATCTGTTATTCTCTAACGGTGGCAGCCCCACTCCGCACACGAACTAGTCAAACCTCGTACTCCCCTCCACCTCAGACTCCACTGCAATGTCTTCCCTGGTTCCGGGTCGTTCCCGTTCGAGGCCTTGCCATAGTCCTCCGTATTGTTCCATGATACGTCTCCAATGTATCAATATTTTTTTATTGTTTCATGCTATTATATTATCAATCTTGGATACTTTATATGCATTTTTATGCTATTTTATATATTTTTTCGGAACTAACCTATTAACCCAGCGCCTAGTGCCAGTTGTTGTTTTCTGCTTGTTTTTGGTTTTCCATAAAATCGGTATGAAGTGCAGTCCAAACGTTATGAAACCTTTTGACAATTTTTTCTGGACAAAAGAGGCCCTAGAAGCTTCGAGAGGAGCCAAGATGGCAAACGAGCAGACAACAAGGCAACATGGCGCGCCCAGGGGGTAGGGGGCGCCATGTTACCTTGTGGGCCTCATGTGGCTCTGTATGACCTAATTTTACTTCTATAAATTCTCAAATATTGGGAAACCCCTAGAGGGCCACCCGAAACACTATTTCCGCCGCTGCAAGCTTCTGTTCTTCCGCGATCCCATCTGAAGGCCTTTTTCGGTACTCTGCCGGAGGGGGAATCGATCACAGAGGGCTTCTACATCATCCTTGTTGCCTTCCGATGGTGCGTGAGTAGTTCACCATAGACCTATGGGTCCGTAGCTAGTAGGTCGATGGCTTCTTCTCTCTCTCTCTCTCTCTCTCTCTCTCTCTCTGTCTCTCTCTCTTTGATCTTCAATACAATGTTCTCCTCGATATTCTTGGAGTTCTATCTGATGTAATCTTCTTTTGCGGTGTGTTAGTTGGGATCCGATGAATTGTGGCCTTGTGGGTTTATGATTAGATTGTTCACTGAAAGTAATTGAGTCTTTTTGAACTTTATTAGGCATGATTATGATAGCTTTGTATTTTTCTCCGATCTATCCATTTGGTTTAGTCAACTAGATTGATTTATCTTCAATGGGAGGGGTGCTTTGTAATGGCTACAATCTTGTGGTGTCCTCACCTCGTGACAGAAGGGGTAGTGAGGCACGTATTTGTATTGTTGTCATTAAGGGTAAAACTATGGGGTTTATTCATATTGCTTGAGTTTGCTTTGTCTACATCATGTCATCTTGCTTAAGGCGTTACTCTGTTTGTCATGAACTTAATACCATAGATGCATGCTAGATAGCGGTTGATTGGTTAAGTAATAGTAGTAGATGCAGGTAGGAGTCGGTCTACTTGTCACAGACGTGATGCCTATATGTATGATCACTGCCATGAATAACGTCATAGCTATGCGTATTTCTATCAATTGCCCAACAGTAATTTGTCTACCCATTGAATGCTATTGTTTCGAGGGAGAAGCCTCTAGTGAAAACTATGGCCCCCTGATCTACTTTAATCATATAATAAATACCAAAAATACCTTTCTACAATTTATTTACTTTTATTTTGTTTTGCAATTTACCTATCTTCCTATAAAAAATTTTATCCTTGCAAGTAACGAGTTCAAGGGGATTGACAACCCTCTTGCCCGCTTTGGGTGCAAGTATTTTCTTTTGTTTGTGCAGGTGTTGTTCATTGGGGTTTGTGTGATTCTCCTATTGGTTCAATAAACTTGGTTCTCACTGAGGGAAATACTTATCTCTAATGTATTGTTTCACCCTTCCTGATGTGGAGCATCCCAAGGTCATCCCCATGGACCCACCTTCGTCTCCCCAAGTGCCAAGTGGACCTATGACATGTGCACGTGCAAGAGCTCTCAAGACCGAGGTGCCATCTCTCCTCTCGCAATTGCCTTTCGAAACACATGAGACATGGCTACTACCTCAAGTGAAGGCACTTTGCATACTCAGGTACCAAGGAACTAGCCATGGACAAGCTAAGGAGCAAGGCCGAACGAAGGGAGATGAGGAACGTGAAGACGAAGAAGAAAACGAGCAAGTCAGGAGCTGCCCAAATGATCCGGACCCAACCCAGATGATCCGTACCCCGGCCCGGATGATTCGCTACCGTGCACCAAGACTACAACAGCCTCCTCAACGAAGTCGGATCATCTGGACCATGTCCTGGATCATTTGGATGGAGTCGTACATCCGGACCAGAACACGGACGACCGGACTAGCCGCTGCCTCATGACACATCCAGACGGTCACCCGGATCATCTGGACACCCGAAGCCCAGATCCTCTGGACCACCATCCGGACCTCGGGTGCGTGCATGACTTGGCCGTAGCCCATGTAACTCCACCTACCCCTAAACTATATATACTCCAACTCCGCCCATGTTTTAGGGTTAGCATTGTGATAGCTCAACATTGAGACCGAGCCTTGTCATCCACTTATTCCTACTCCTATGGATACCAAGACCTCCTAGGATAAGATCCCCCATGTGGATTGAAGACCCCTCTTGAGGGAAGATACCCTAGTGGATTCAAGACCTCTTTCCTCATGGATTGGGATGAACTAGTTACCGTGTATCCTCCGTTGTTGACTTTGGATCTTGTATCTCTGCTACCTCTTGAGCACTGCGTTGGTTTTCCCTTGAAGAAGGAAGGGTGATGCAGCAAAGTAGCGTAAGTATTTCCCTCAGTTTTTGAGAACCAAGGTATCAATCCAGTAGGAGGCCACGCACGAGTCCCTCGCACCTATACAAACAAATAAATCCTCGCAACCGACGCGATAAAGGGTTGTCAATCCCTACACGGTCACTTACGAGAGTGAGATCTGATAGATATGATAAGATAATATTTTTGGTATTTTTTATGATAAAGATGCAAAGTAAAGAAAGTAAAATAAAAACGGCGCCAGAAATAGCTTGTTGTCGGGAGATTAATATGATGGAAAATAGACCCGGGGGCCATAGGTTTCACTAGTGGCTTCTCTCGAGAGCAAAATTATTTACCGTGGGTGAACAAATTATTGTTGAGCAATTGACAGAATTGAGCATAGTTATGAGAATATCTAGGTATGATCATGTATATAGGCATCATGTCTGAGACAAATAGACTGACTCCTGCCTGCATCTACTACTAGTACTCCACACATCGACCGCTATCCAGCATGCATCTAGAGTATTAAGTTCATAAGAACAGAGTAATGCTTTAAGCAAGATGACATGATGTAGAGGGATAAACTCATGCAATATGATATGAACCCCATCTTGTTATCCTCAATGGCAACAATACAATCGTGCCTTGCTGCCCCTCATCACATGGGAAAGGACACCGCAAGATTGAACCCAAAGCTAAGCACTTCTCCCATTGCAAGAAAGATCAATCTAGTAGGCCAAACCAAACTGATAATTAGAAGAGACTTGCAAAGATAACCAATCATACATAAAAGAATTCAGAGAAGATTCAAATATTGTTCATAGATAAACTTGATCATAAACCCACAATTCATCGGTCTCAACAAACACACCGCAAAAGAAGATTACATCGAATAGATCTCCACAAGAGAGGGGGAGAACATTGTATTGAGATCCAAAAAGAGAGAAGAAGCCATCTAGCTAATAACTATGGACCCGAAGGTCTGAGGTAAACTACTCACACATCATCGGAGAGGCTATGGTGTTGATGTAGAAGCCCTCCGTGATCGATGCCCCCTCCGGCGGAGCTCCAGAACAGGCCCCAAGATGGGATCTCATGGGTACAGAAGGTTGGGGCGGTGGAATTAGGTTTTTGGCTCCGTATCTGGTAGTTTGGGGGTACGTAGGTATATATAGGATGAAGGAGTACGTCGGTGGAGCAACAGGGGGCCCACGAGGTGGAGGGCACGCCCAGGGGGGTAGGCGCGCCCCCCTACCTCGTGCCCTCCTGGTTGATGTCTTGTCATAGGGTCCAAGTCCTCTGGATCACGTTCGTTCGAAAATCACGTTCCCGAAGGTTTCATTCCGTTTGGACTCCGTTTGATATTCTTTTTCTGTGAAACTCTGAAATAGGCAAAAAAACAGCAATTCTAGGCTGGGCCTCCGGTTTAGTAGGTTAGTCCCAAAAATAAAGTGTATAATAAAGCCCAATAATGTCCAAAATAGAATATAATATAGCATGGAACAATAAAAAATTATAGATACATTGGAGACGTATCAAGCATCCCCAAACTTAATTCTTGCTCGTCCTCGAGTAGGTAAATGATAAAAATAGAATTTTTGATGTGGAATTCTACTTGGCATAATTTCAATGTAATTCTTCTTAATTTTGGTATGAATATTCAAATCTGAAAGATTCAAGATAAAAGTTCAATATTGACATAAAAATAATAATACTTCAACCATACTAACTAAGCAATTATGTTTTCTCAAAATAACATGGCCAAAGAAAGTTCATCCCTACAAAATCATATAGTTTAGTAATGCTCCATTTTCGTCACACAAGAATGCTCTCATCATGCACAACCCCGATGACAAGCCAGGCAATTGTTTCATACTTTAGTAATCTCAAACCTTTTCAACTTTCACGCAATACATGAGTGTGAGCCATGGATATAGCACTATGGGTGGAATAGAATATAATGATGGGGGTTATGTGGAGAAGACAAAAAAGGACAAAGTCTAACATCAATGAGGCTAATCAATGAGCTATGGAGATGCCCATCGATTGATGTTAATGCGAGGAGTAGGGATTGCCATGCAACGGATGCACTAGAGCTATAAATATATGAAAGCTCAACAAAAGAAACTAAGTGGGTGTGCATCCAACTTGCTTGCTCACGAAGACCTAGGGCACTTGAGGAGGCCCATTGTTGGAATATACAAGCCAAGTTCTATAATGAAAAATTCCCACTAGTATATGAAAGTGACAAAACAAGAGATTCTCTATCATGAAGATCATGGTGCTACTTTGAAGCACAAGTGTGGAAAAAGGATAGTAGCATTGTCCCTTTTTATTCCCCCTTTTTTGGGCCTCCCAATTTTTTGGCCTTTCTCTTTTTTTTAATTGGGACAATGCTCTATTAAT
This sequence comes from Aegilops longissima, assembly GCA_021605205.1. NCBI lineage: Eukaryota > Viridiplantae > Streptophyta > Magnoliopsida > Poales > Poaceae > Aegilops > Aegilops longissima. The sequence goes on along the minus strand of CM038681.1, from coordinate 383,619,223 downwards.
GATGATCATCACACTTCTATTTATTTACAACTCAAAGATTACAACTCGATACTAGAACAAAATATGACTCGATATGAGTGCCTCCGGCGGTGTACCGGGATGGGCAATCAATCAAGAGTGACATGTATGAAAATTATGCATGGTGGCTTTGCCACAAATACGATGTCAACTACATGATCATGCAAGGCAATACGACAATGATGAAGCATGTCATAATAAACGGAACGGTGGAAAGTTGCATGCCAATATATCTCGGAATGGCTATGGAAATGCCATAATAGGTAGGTATGGTGGCTTGTTTTGAGGAAGATATAAGGAGGTTTATGTGTGAAAGAGCGTATCATATCACGGGGTTTGGATGCACCGGCGAAGTTTGCACCAACTCTCAATGTGAGAAAGGGCAGTGCATGGTACCGAAGAGGCTAGCAATGATGGAAAGGTGAGAGTGCGTAAAATCCATGGTCTCAACATTAGTCATAAAGAACTCACATAATTATTGCAAAAATCTACAAGTCATCAAAAACCAAGCACTACGCGCATGCTCCTAGGGGGATAGATTGGTAGGAAAAGACCATCGCTCGTCCCCGACCGCCACCCATAAGGAGGACACTCAAAGAACACCTCATGTTTCAAATTTGTTACATAACGTTTACCATACGTGCATGCTACGGGACTTGCAAGCTTCAACACAAGTATTTATCAAATTCACAACTACTCAACTAGCACAACTTTGATATCACTACCTCCATGTCTCAAAACAATCATCAAGCATCAAACTTCTCTTAGTATTCAATGCACTCATAAGAAAGTTTTTACTAGTATTGAATACCTAGAATATTAGGATTATTTAAGCAAATTACCATGTTGTTTAAGGCTCTAAAAATAATCTAAGTGAAGCACGAGAGATCAATAGTTTCTATAAAACAAATCCACCACCGTGCTCTAAAAGATATAAGTGAAGTACTAGAGCAAAAACTATATAACTCAAAAGATATAAGTGAAGCACATAGAGTATTCTAATAATTTCGGAATCACGTGTGTCTCTCTCAAAAGGTGTGTACAGCAAATATGATTGTGGTAAACTATAAAAATAAAGACTCAAATCATACAAGACGCTCCAAGCAAAACACATATCATGTGGTGAATAAAAATATAGCTCCAAGTAAAGTTACCGATGGAAGTAGACGAAAGAGGGATGCCTTCCGGGGCATCCCCAAGCTCTGGCTTTTAGGTGTCCTTAGATTATCTTGGGGTGCCATGGGCATCCCCAAACTTAGTATCTTTCCACTCATTGTTCCATAATCCATCAAATCTTTTACCCAAAACTTGAAAACTTCACAACACAAAACTCAGCAGAAAATCTCGTGAGCTCCGTTAGCGAGAGAAAACAAAAGACCACTTCAAGGTACTGTAATGAACTCATTATTTATTTATATTGGTGTTAAACCTACTGTATTCCAACTTCTCTATGGTTTATAAACTATTTTACTAACCATAGATTCATCAAAATAGGCAAACAACACACAAAAAACAGAATCTGTCAAAAACAGAATAGTCTTTAGTAATCTGTAACTAACGCAAACTTATGGAACTCGAAAATTTCAGACAAAATAGGACGACCTAGAAAATTTGTTTATTGATCAGAAGCAATTGGAATCAATATTTTATCACGTACTGATAATTTTTAACAATTGTTTTCGTGAATAGAAAGTTTTTGGAATTTACAGCAAGATCAAATAACTATCATCCAAGAAGATCCTATGGGTTTAACTTGGCACAAACACTAACTAAAACATAAAAACAAATCTAACCAGAGGCTAGAACAAATATTTATTCCTAAACAGAAGCAAAAAAAACTAAAAATAAAATTGGGTTGCCTCCCAACAAGCGTTATCGTTTAACGCCCCTAGCTAGGCATAATAGCAAGGATAGATCTAGGTATTATCATCTTGGTTTTTAAATTTTTTAGCAGAGTTATGCTCGAATCCGGGAGGTTCTTTACGTTTCCTTCATATTCGGAAATCTTGAGATCTAAAGAGTCCAACCGCTTATTGCAAAGGGTAATCAACATATTCATGCGGTGGAGATTCCCGCTAACACTCTTAAGAGGTTCAAGAGACTTCTGTAAAATCTTAGTTACTTCGCAAATTTTCTCAAAAACTTGCATTTCATCTTGGGTATGATGAGGCCCCTTTTGTTGAGGTAGTGTTCCCACTCTACCTTCTATAATTTCATGCGCAATACTGGGATCAATTTCAATAAAATTGCCTTTGGCAACGCAATCCAATAGTTGTCTATGAGACATATTTAGTCCAACATAAAAGTTGCGAAGCAAAATTCTAAAATTCACCTCTAGGGTACAATTACGATAAGATTCCATCATTCTAAAACAAGAATCTTTTAAGTTTTCTCCTTGTCTTTGTTTGAAGTGAAGAACCTCAAACTCGGGGGACAAAGGAGGAGATAAGGGACTAGCCATAACGACAAGGCAAGCGAGAAAGAGGCGAACGTAAAAGAGAGGGCGAATAAAACGACAAGGGTGAAGTGGGGGAGAGGAAAATGAGAGGCAAATGGCAAATAATGTAATGCGGGAGATAAGGGTTTGTGATGCGTACTTGGTATGTTGACTTTTGCGTAGACTCCCCGGCAACGGCGCCAGAAATCCTTCTTGCTACCTCTTGAGCACTACGTTGGTTTTCCCTTGAAGAGGAGAGGGTGATGCAACAAAATAGCGTAAGTATTTCCCTCAGTTTTTGAGAACCAAGGTATCAATCCAGTAGGAGGCCATGCACGAGTCCCTCGCACCTACACAAACAAATAAATCCTCACAACCAACGCGATAAGGGGTTGTCAATCCCTACACGATCACTTACGAGAGTGAGATCTGATAGATATGATAAGATAATATTTTTGGTATTTTTATGATAAAGATGCAAAGTAAAGAAAGTAAAATAAAAACGGCGCCAAAAATAGCTTGTTGTCGGGAGATTAATACGAGGGAAAATAGACCCGTGGGCCATAGGTTTCACTAGTGGCTTCTCTCGAGAGCATAAGTATTTACGGTGGGTGAACAAATTACTGTTGAGAAATTGACAGAATTGAGCATAGTTATGAGAATATCTAGGTATGATCATGTATATAGGAATCACGTCCGAGACAAGTAGACCGACTCCTACCTGCATCTACTGCTATTACTCCACACATCGACCGCTATCCAGCATGCATCTAAAGTATTAAGTTCATAAGAACAGAGTAATGCTTTAAGCAAGATGACATGATGTAGAGGGATAAACTCATGCAATATGATATGAACCCCATCTTGTTATCCTTGATGGCAACAATACAATCGTGCCTTGCTGCCCCTCATCCTTTGGGAAAGGACACCGCAAGATTGAACCCAAAGCTAAGCACTTCTCCCATTGCAAGAAAGATCAATCTAGTAGGCCAAACCAAACTGATAATTCGAAGAGACTTGCAAAGATAACCAATCATACATAAAAGAATTCAGAGAAGATTCAAATATTGTTCATAGATAAACTTGATCATAAACCCACAATTCATCGGTCTCAACAAACACACCGCAAAATAATATTACATCGAATAGATCTCCACAAGAGAGGGGGAGAACATTGTATTGAGATCCAAAAAGAGAGAAAAAGCCATCTAGCTAATAACTATGGACCCCAAAGTCTGAGGTAAACTACTCACACATCATCGGAGAGGCTATGGTGTTGATGTAGAAGCCCTCCATGATCGATGCCCCCTCCGGCGGAGCTCCGGAACAGGCCCCAAGATGGGATCTCACGGGTACAGAAGTTTGCAGCGGTGGAATTAGGTTTTGGCTTCAGATGTCGTAGTTTGGGGTGCGTGAGGTATATATAGGAGGAAGGAGTACGTCGGTGGAGCAACAGGGGCCCATGAGGGTGGAGGCGCGCCTGGGGGTTAGCGCGCCTCACCTCGTGCCATCTTGGTTGATGTCTTGACGTAGGGTCCAAGTCCTCTGGATCACGTTCGTTCTGAAAATCACGTTCCCGAAGGTTTCATTCTGTTTGGACTCCGTTTGATATTCTTTTTCTGCGAAACTCTGAAATAGGCAAAAAAACAACAATTCTGGGCTGGGCCTCCGGTTAATAGGTTAGTCCCAAAAATAATATAGAAGTGTATAATAAAGCCCAATAATGTCCAAAACAAAATATAATATAGCATGGAACAATCAAAAATTATAGATACGTTGGAGACGTATCAATCTCCAATTTGTTTATGTGGATTTAGCACATGTGTGACTGAATCTTGTTGATTTGAGTGTTTTGGTTCCGTGTGTTCATCGTGTTCTTTGGGAATTCCCCTCCAAATCATGAAAGATCGGCCATTTGGGTTCCACCCTATATCATCTTGGTATCGTGAGCCATGGTTGATCACGAATTTGGAGTCCCTACCCCCACTTTCTAGCCTAATTTTGTGTCTTTTGTCCAATTTTGAAAATCCCCACAAAAATAGCCATACCAAAATATTCTGTGATTTTTTGGTTTGATGATGTTTTGTTGAATTTGATTCGTGGATTCGTTGTGTTGCAAGTGGATCTACCTCTTCCTCACCATCTCCACCACGAAATCCATCCAAAATCCCCCATTTTTTCTTTTTCTCCATAATTTGCATGTTCATCCCGAGCCCCAGCCCAAGCAAGTTAACCTGCTCGGATCATCTGGACCAAGTCACGGATCATCCAGACCAGCCTGGATCAGCCGGACCCTCTCCCAGATCATCCGCCTCACTGACAGAACTGCATTTCGCCTGAAGTTTTCAGCCACGGTCATATTTTCGCATAGCCAATTTCGACCACCACCTTTCCACTTTTGCAAACCAATTGACATACCCTTGTCACTACAAAAAGAATACACTTCTGTGATGATACGTGTTTGTCACAGTAGGTCACGTTTTCTGTCATGCATGTACATCCATGACGATTTTATGACAGAATCAAGATAGTCATACATGTGTTGTCGTAGAAGTGTTCCATGACATTACCAAAATTATCATCACAGAAGTGTCCAATTCCATGATGATAAATCGCGCGTCATAGAAGTGCTTTCGTCAAGGGTAACCGACATGTGGCATCCACCATAACGGGTTGCTGTTAAGCTATCGGGTTCCGGTTTGGATCTGATAACCCGTTAATTGCCCGGACCAATGGCGATTTTCCACGTGTAAAATTCTCATTCGTCGATGATCCACATGTCGGCTCAACGTTGGGACAGATGTCAACCGTCCATTAAGTACTGCAGGATGCTGCTAACGCGACACTACGATCAGAGACCCTTTGACAAAACTGTGTGCGATGCATTAATCACAAACGGGGATGTAAAAAAACCGTCAAAAAAGGTGCAAAACATTTGCGATGGCAGAGCCATCAAACACGGTTCAGATTTTAGTTGCGTGTCCGATTCAGGGCACACGGTTAACCCATTCGAACTGTTTGTGATGAGGCAGAACAACAAAAACAGGCAGCCATATCAATGTGTGAGTGATATACGGCATACAATTTGCTCCGATGAACCATTTGCTATTAGGGAGTGCAACATAAATGGTTAGCCAGATCAAGGTGTGTGTGATATAGGGCATACGGTTCACTCGGACGAACTGTTTTCGATTAGCGAACACAACAGAAATGGTTCAACTTAGCAAGATGTGTGTGATACGTGGCAAACAGCCGACTCAGATGCACTGTTTGCGATGAGAAATTACAACATAGACGGTTAATACAGTTAGTTCGTGTGCAATTCTGTGTGTACAAAAAACTTTGAAAAACGCAAACTAGTTGCTTGCGGTGGCTAGGAGTATCGCACACGATGCTTTTGTGAGTACTCGTGTGCGATGATTAGTAAGTTACACATACGTTTCCTTATGTTAACACTTGTGTGATCAATAACATGTGGCACCGGATACGGTATTCGGGTTGTGTGTGTGCTTCACTTAGTCTTCCCGCGCTCCAGCGAATGCTTCCCGCGCTCCACATGGGTGAATTTTAAAATCCATGCCTATTCCCTCACCGGTTTCCCACCAGCTAACGGCTTGCTGCATATAACCCAGGCGGCAATGCACCGCCGCGACACTCTGCGAAGATCTAGTCCTCACCCATCTACAATTAGTTATTACAAGCATGCCAGGCAACGGCCAAAGCTTCGACGTCGACGCCTACATGCATTACATCTTCGGCGACGAGAATGAGCCGGAGCAGGCCGGGGAGCAAGAGTTTCATCGGCCGGTGCAGGCACCATGGCCCATGGCAGGAATATCGGCATGACAGTCCTTGGGAGCACAATCGACATATTGCAGAGGAGGTGTGATGAGCAGTTTGCCATCCACCGTGCAAAAGATCCAGAGCTACCCAACGGCATGATCGATGACCCACCCAAAGAGCCGCCATCACCAATGCTCATAGAGAGCCTGATGCCCCGCAAGGAAAAGGCAGAGGACCTCTGCGATTTAGTCAAGACAAAGGCAGCTTGCGGCTTCATCATTGCCCGCGGCGGCCGTGTCAACCTCGATCCTGATGATGTGGTGGCCAGGCTCGAGCACACCATTGGCGGAGTTGACGTCCCCGATGAAGTAGAACATCACCAACGTGATATCTTGAGGATGTAGGTGATGGACGAAATTTGCTACCAGGCCAGAGACATGGAAACGGAGCGGTTCCGCGGAGTTGTCATGCGTGCGATTGCACGTTGTCAAGCTCTTCTGGAAGAGGCCCAGCAGCCCCAAGAGCCTCCCAACCAAAGAGCTCAGTGGCGGAGGCGGTCAGACACTTGAGTGAACGACCGCAAGGACCACTACCTCTCAGCGTCGCCAGCTGCCGTCCTCCCGCGCCCCGCCCGTCGATTACGCGACGACGTGATGTTTGATTTACAAGTGAAGAACATTCGATGCTGCATTGAAGACTTCAAGAACGGCGTCCCGGAGGACGACAATGACAACGACGGCGCGGCACGCCGCCTCCGCCGCCGCCGGAAATAGTTTTTTTTCTTGGGTTTAATATTGTATCTCGATCATATGAATATAAATTCGTAGTATGACTGAATGAAAGATATGTTTGAGCGAACTTGCGTTTTTCTCTCTTAATGTACATACTTATCAAATGATTTTATTTTGAAAAAACTTCAATGGTTTTTAAATATAAAACACTCATCGCAAATGTTTTAGTTAGAACACCGGTATGCAAACCGACAACTTCCCCAGGAAGCCAAGGGAAAATGTGCCGAGCAGGATTTGTGCAGCACTTGATCGCAAACGTTTTAGATAGAACACCCGTATGCAAAGTGAGAGCAGGATTTGTGCATCTCTTCAACGCAAACAGTTCTTTTGGATGACCCGTGTGCAACCTGTTACAAACAATTTGGTAAGATTTGCATCTGTCATATTGGGTATGTTGCCATTTGTCACACTGGAAAGATTGACATTTGTTGATCTAGTAACATTGCCATTTGTCAACCTTGTAACACTGCGATTTGTCAAAATATGAAGCTAAAAATCACTAGCAGTATCTAATTTTTGCAACTAAAATTCGGTAATTAAGCATAGATTTCATTCATAGATTAAGCAGTCGTTCTTAAATTTATACAAACAGTTCAACTCAACAGCTGAATCGACCAAACTTTTCCCCAATTGTTGGCAACCATGTACTGAAATAGCTAGTTCAACTATATATACTAGCTAATTTTAAGTACGTTGTCCAGTTCCACCACATCTATAGTCAGATGAACTGAACAAAATAGCCCCTAATACTAATACGGGCGGCCTTGCTGTTCCTCCCCCCATTGACCGAATTTCATAGGTCAACCAGAACACGCTCCGCACCAAGAGCGGTACGGTAATCGTGTCCTAGAAGTCAGGTTACTAGACCAAGGCAAACCTGCGAACTATGAAGAAGCTATGATGAGCCCAGATTTCGACAGATGGCTTGAGGCCATGAAATCTGATATAGGATCCATGTATGAGAACGAAGTGTGGACTTTGGTGGACTTGCCTGATGATTGGCAAGCCATTGAGAATATATGGATCTTCAAGAAGAAAACAGACGCTGATGGTAATGTCACCATCTACAAAGCTTGACTTGTCGCGAAAGGTTTTTGACAAGTTCAAGGGGTTGACTATGATGACACTTTCTCACCCGTAGTGATGCTTAAGCCTGTCTAAATCATGTTAGCAATTTCCACATTTGATGATTATGAAATCTGGCAAATGGACGTCAAAACTACATTCCTTAATGGATATCGTAAAGAAGAGTTGTATATGATGCAACCAGAAGATTTTTTCGATCCTAAAAGTGTTAACAAAGAATGCAAGCTCCAGCGATCCATCTATGGACTGGTGCAAGTATCTCGGAGTTGGAATATACGCTTTAAAGAGGTGATCAAAGCATATGGTTTTATACAGACTTATGGTGAATCCTGCATTTACAAGAAAGTGAGTGGGAGCTCTGTAGCATTTCTGATATTATATGTAGATGACATATTGCTGATTGGAAATGATGTAGAATTTCTGGAAAGCATAAAGGATACTTAAATAAGAGTTTTTCAATGAAAGACCTCGGTGAAGCTACTTATATATTGGGCATCAAGATCTATAGAGATAGATCAAGACGCTTAATAGGACTTTCACAAAGCACATACCTTGACAAAGTTTTGAAGAAGTTCGAAATGGATCAGTCAAAGAAAGGGTTCTTGCCTGTGTTGCAAGGTGTGAAGTTGAGTAAGACTCAAAACCCGGCCACAGCAGAAGATAGAGAGACAATGAAAGTCATTCCCTATGCCTTAACCATAGGTTCTATAAAGTATGCCATGTTGAAGGAAATATGCCCTAGAGGCAATAATAAAGTTGTTATTTATATTTCGTTATATCATGATAAATGTTTATTATTCATGCTAGAATTGTATTAACCGGAAACTTAGTACATGTGTGAATACATAGACAAAACAGAGTGTCTGTAGTATGCCTCTACTTGACTAGCTCGTTGATCAAAGATGGTTATGTTTCTTGACCATAGACATGTGTTGTCATTTGATGAACGGGATCACATCATTAGAGAATGATGTGATGGACAAGACCCATCCGTTAGCTTAGCATTATGATCGTTTAGTTTTATTCCTATTGCTTTCTTCATGACTTATACATATTGCTCTAAGTATGAGATTATGCAACTCCCGAATACCGGAGGAACACCTTCTGTGCTATCAAACATCACAACGTAACTGGGTGATTATAAAGATGCTCTAAAGGTGTCTCCGAAGGTATTTGTTAGGTTGGCATAGATCGAGATTAGGTTTTTTCACTCCGAGTATCGGAGAGGTATCTCTCGGCCCTCTCGGGAATGCACATCACTATAAGCCTAGCAAGCAATGCGGCTAATGAGTTAGTTACGAGATGATGCATTACAGAACGAGTAAAGGGACTTGCCGGTAACGAGATTGAACTAGGTATGATGATACCGACGATCGAATCTCAGGCAAGTAACATACCGATGACAAAGGGAATGGCGTATGTTGTTATGCGGTTTGACCGATAAAGATCTTCATAGAATATGTAGGAACATATATGAGCATCCAGGTTCCGCTATTGGTTATTGATCGGAGATATGTCTCGATCATGTCTACATAGTTCTCGAACCCGTAGCATCCGCCCGCTTAACGTTCGATTACGATTTGTATTATGAGTTATGTGTTTTGGTGACCAAAGTTTGTTTGGAGTCCCGGACGAGATCACGGACATGACGAGGAGTCTCGAAATGGTCGAGAGGTAAAGATTCATATATTGGAAGGTTGTATACGGACACTGGAATGCTTCCGAAGAGGTTCGGGGATTTATCGGAGTACCGGGAGGCTATTGGAACCCCCCGAGAAAGTTAATGGGCCTCATGGGCCATAGTGGAGAGGAGGAGGAAGCCACGGGAGGTGGCGCCCCCCCCCCCTCCAAGCCCAATCCGAATTGGACAAGGGGTGGGGGTACGGCCCCCCTTTCCTTCGCCCTCTCCCCCTCTTTCCCCTTTCCCCTCTTCATTGGAAGGAAGGGGGAGCCGACTAGGACTAGGAGTCCTAGTGGGACTCCCTCACTTGGCGCGCCCCTAGGGGTCGGTCGGCCTCCCCTCCCCTACTTTATATATGTGGGCCGGGGGCACCCCAAAGGCACAACATTTATTCTCTTAGCCGTGTGCGGTGCCCCCTTCCACAGTTTACTCCTTTGGTCATAGCGTCGTAGTGCTTAGGCGAAGCCCTGCAGATCACATCATCATCACCGTCGCCACACCGTCGTGCTGACAGAACTCTCCCTCGACCCTCTATGGATCAAGAGTTCGAGGGACGTCATCGAGTTGAACGTGTGCTAAACACGGAGGTGCCGTACGTTTGGTACTTGGATCAGTTGGATCGTGAAGACGTTTGACTACATCAACCGCATTAAACTAACGCTTCCGCTTTCGGTCTATGAGATTACGTGGACACACTCTCCCCGTCTCGTTGCTATGCATCTCCTAGATAGATCTTGCGTCATCATAGGATTTTTTTTAAAATTGCATGCTACGTTCTCCAACAGTGGCATCAGAGCCAGGTCTATGCGTAGATGATATGCACGAGTAGAACATAATGAGTTGTGGGCGATAATAGCCATACTGCTTACCACCAACGTCTTATTTTGATTCAGCAGTATTGTTGGATGAACCGGCCCGGGCCGACATTACATGACCACGTTCATGAGACCAGTTCTACCGACGTGCGTCGCACACAGGTGGTTAGTGGGTGTCTGTTTCTCCAACTTTAATTGAATCGAATTTGACTATGGTCGGTCCTTGTTGAAGGTTAAAAAAGCACACTTGACGAAAAATCATTGTGGTTTTGATGCGTAGGTAAGAACGGTTCTTGCTAGAAGCCCGTAGCAGCCACGTAAAACTTGCAACAACAAAGTAGAGGACGTCTAACTTATTTTTGCAGGGTATGTTGTGATGTGATATGGTCAAGACGTGATGATATATAAATTGTTGTACCAGATGACCATGTTTTGTAAAAAGTTATCGGCAACTGGCGGGAGCCTTATGGTTGTCACTTTATTGTATGAAATGCAATCGCCATTTAATTGCTTTACTTTATCACTAAGCTGTAGTGATAGTCGTAGAAGCAATAGTTGGCGAGACGACAACGACGCTACAATGGAGATCAAGGTGTCAAAAGCCGGTGAAAATGGAGATCATGATGGTGCTTTGGAGATGGAGATTAAAGGCACAAGATGATGATGGACATGTCATGTCACACATTTTGATTGCATGTGATGTTTATCCTTTATGCATCTTATTTTACTTACTACGGCGGTAGCATTACAAGATGATCCCTCACTAAATTTCAAGGTACAAGTGTTCTCCCTGAGTATGCACCGTTGCAACAGTTCGTCATGCCGAGACACCACGTGATGATCGGATGTGATAAACTCTACGTTCACATACAACAGGTGCAAGCCAGTTTTGCACGTGTAGAATACTCAGGTTAAACTTGATGAGCCTAGCATATGCAGATATGGCGTCGGAACACTAAGACCGAAAGGTCGAACGTGAATCATATAGTAGATATGATCAACATAGTGATGTTCACCATTGAAAACTACTCCATCTCACGTGATGATCGGACATGGTTTAGTTGATATGGATCACGTGATCATTTAGATGACTAGAGCGATGTCTATCTAAGTGGAAGTTCTTAAGTAATATGATTAATTGAACTTTAATTTATCATGAACTTAGTACCTGATAGTTTTGGCATATCTATGTTGTTGTAGATCTATGGCCCGTGCTACCATTCCTTTGAATTTTAATGCATCCTAGATAAATCTAAGTTGAAAGATGATGGTAGCAACTACATGGACTGGGTCCGTAACTTGAGGATTATCCTCATTGCTGCACATAAGAATTACGTCCTGGAAGCACCACTAGGTGTAAGACCCGCTGCAGGAGCAACTCCGAACGTTATGAACGGTTGGCAGAGCAAAGCTGATGACTACTTGATAGTTCAGTGTGCCATGCTTTACGACTTAGAATCGGGACTACAAAGACGTTTTGAATGTCATGGAGGATATGAGATGTTCCAGGAGTTGAAGTTAATATTTCAAGCAAATGCCCGAGTTGAGAGATATGAAGTCTCCAACAAGTTCTATAGCTGCAAGATGGAGGAGAATAGTTCTGTCAGTGAACACGTACTCAGAATGTCTGGGTACCATAACCTCTTGACTCGGCTGGGAGTTAATTTTCCTGATGATAGTGTCATTGACAGAGCTCTTCAATCACTGCCACCAAGCTATAAAGGCTTCGTGATGAACTATAATACACAGAGGATGGAAAAGACAATTCCCGAGCTCTTTGCGATGCTAAAAGCTGCGGAGGTAGAAATCAAGAAGGAGCATCAAGTGTTGATGATTAACAAGACCACTAGTTTCAAGAAAAAGGGCAAAGGGAAGAAGGGGAACTTCAAGAAGAACAACAAGCAAGTTGCTGCTCAAGCCAAGATTGGACCTAAGCCTGAAACTGAGTGCTTCTACTTCAAAGGGACTGGTCACTGGAAGCGGAACTGCCCCAAGTTTGGCGGATAAGAAGGATGGCAAAGTGAAAGGTATATTTGATATACATGTTATTGATGTGTACCTTACTAATGCTCCTAGTAGCGCTTGGGTATTTGATATTGGTTCTGTTGCTCATATTTGCAACTTGAAACAGGGGCTACGGATTAAACGAAGATTGGCTAAGGACAAGGTAACGATGCGCGTCGGAAATGGTTCCAAGGTTGATGTGATCGCCGTCTGCACGCTACCTCTACATCTACCGTCGGGATTAGTTTTAGACCTAAATAATTGTTATTTGGTGCCAGCGTTAAGCATGAACGTTGTATCTGGATCTTGTTTGATGCGAGACAATTATTCATTTAAATCAGAGAATAATGGTTGTTCTATTTATATGAGTAATATCTTTTATGCTCATGCACCCTTGATGAGTGGTCTATTTTTGTTGAATCTCGATCGTAGTGATACACATATTCATAATATTGAAGCCAAAAGATGCAAAGTTAATAATGATAGTGCAACTTATTTGTGGCACTGCCGTTTATGTCATATTTGTGTAAAGCGCATGAAGAAACTCCATGCTGATGGGCTTTTGGAATCACTTGATTATGAATCACTTGATGCTTGCGAACCATGTCTCATGGGCAAGACGACTAAGACTTCGTTCTCCAGGACAATGGAGCGAGCCACAGACTTATTGGAAATAATACATACTGATGTATGCGGTACGATGAGTGTTGAGGCTAGCGGCGAGTATCGTTATTTTCTGACCTTCATAGATGATTTGAGCAGATATGGGTATATCTACTTAATGAAACATAAATCTGAAACATTTAAAAAGTTCAAAGAATTTCAGAGTGAAGTGGAAAATCATCGTAACAAGAAAATAAAGTTTCTACGATCTGATCATGGAGGTGAATATTTGAGTTATGAATTTGGTCTTCATTTGAAACAATGTGGAATAGTTTCACAACTCACGCCACCTAGAACACCACAGCGTAATGGTGTGTCTGAACGTCGTAACCGTACTTTATTAGATATGGTGCGATCTATGATGTCTCTTACCGATTTACCGCTATCGCTTTGGGGTTATGCTTTAGAGACGGCTGCATTCACGTTAAATAGGGAACCGTCTAAATCCGTTGAGACGACACCATATGAACTGTGGTTTAACAACAAACCTAAGATGTTGTTTCTTAAAGTTTGGGGCTGCGATGCTTATGTGAAAAAGCTTCAACCTGATAAGCTCGAACCCAAATCGGAGAAATGTATCTTCATAGGATAACCAAAGGAATCTGTTGGGTACACCTTCTATCATAGATCCGAAGGCAAAATATTTGTTGCTAAGAATGGATCCTTTCTTGAGAAGGAGTTTCTTTTGAAAGAAGTGAGTGGGAGGAAAGTAGAACTTGATGAGGTAAATGTACCTTCTCCCGAATTGGAAAGTAGTTCATCACAGAAATCAGTTCCAGTGATTCCTACACCAATTAGTGAGGAAGTTAATGATGATAATCATGAAACTTCAGATCAAGTTACTACCAAACCTCGTAGGTCAACCAGAGTACGGTCCGCACCAGAGTGGTACAGAAATCCTGTTCTGGAAGTCATGTTACTAGACCATGACGAACCTACTAACTATGAGGAAGCGATGATGAGCCCAGATTCCACGAAATGGCTTGAGGACATGAAATCTGAGATGGGACCCATGTATGAGAACAAAGTATGGACTTTGGTTAACTTTCCCGATGATCGGCAAGCCATAGAGAATAAATGGATCTTCAAGAAGAAGACTGATGCTGACGGTAATGTTACTGTCTACAAAGCTCGACTTGTTGCGAAAGGTTTTCGATAAGTTCAGGGAGTTGACTACGATGAGACCTTCTCACCCATAGCGATGCTTAAGTCTGTCCGAATCATGTTAGCAATTGTTGAATCTTATGATTATGAAATTTGGCAAATGGATGTCAAAACTGCATTCCTTAATGGATATCTTAAAGAAGAGTTGTATATGATGCAACCAGAAGGTTTTGTCAATCCTAAAGGTGCTAACAAAGTGTGCAAGCTCCAGTGATCCATTTATGGACTGGTGCAAGCCTCTCGGAGTTGGAATATACGCTTTGATAGTGTGATCAAAGCATGTGGTTTTATGCAGACTTTTGGAGAAGCCTGTATTTACAAGAAAGTGAGTGGGAGCTCTGTAGCATTTATAATATTATATGTGGATGACATATTGTTGATTGGAAATAATACAGAATTTCTGGATAGCATAAAAGGATACTTGAATAAGAATTTTTCAATGAAAGACCTAGGAGAAGTTGCTTATATATTGGGCATCAAGATCTATAGAGATAGATCAAGACGCTTAATTGGACTTTCACAAAGCGCATACCTTGATAAAGTTTTGAAGAAGTTCAAAATGGATCAGTCAAAGAAAGGATTCTTGCTTGTGCTACAATGTGTGAAGTTGAGTCAGACTCAATGCCCGACCACTGCAGAAGATAGAGAGAAAATGAAAGTCATTCTCTATGCCTCCGCCATAGGTTCTATCATGTATGCAATGTTGTGTACCAGACCTGATGTGTGCCTTGCTATAAGTTTAGCAGGGAGGTACCAAAGTAATCCAGGAGTGGATCACTGGACAGCGGTCAAGAACATCCTGAAATACCTGAAAAGGACTAAGGATATGTTTCTCGTTTATGGAGGTGACAAAGAGCTTGTCATAAATGGTTACGTCGATGCAAGCTTTGACACTGATCCGGATGACTATAAGTCACAAACCGGATACATATTTATATTGGATGGTGGAGATGTCAGTTGGTGCAGTTCCAAGCAGAGCGTCGTGGCGGGATCTACGTGTGAAGCGGAGTACATAGCCGCTTCAGAAGCAGCAAATGAAGGAGTCTGGATGAAGGAGTTCATATTCGATCTAGGTGTAATGCCTAGTGCATCGAGTCCAATGAAAATCTTTTGTGACAATACTGGAGCAATTGCCTTGGTGAAGGAATCCAGATTTCACTAGAGAACCAAACACATCAAGAGGCGCTTCAATTCCATCCGCGATCAAGTCAAGGAGGGAGACATAGAGATTTGCAAAATACATACGGATCTGAATGTTGCAGACCTGTTGACTAAGCCTCTTCCACGAGCAAAACATGATCAACACCAAGACTTCATGGGTGTTAGAATCATTACTATGTAATCTAGATTATTGACTCTAGTGCAAGTGCGAGACTGAAGGAAATATGCCCTAGAGGCAATAATAAAGTTGTTATTTATATTTCCTTATATCATGATAAATGTTTATTATTCATGCTAGAATTGTATTAATCGGAAACTTAGTACATCTGTGAATACATAGAAAAAACAAAGTGTCCCTAGTATGCCTCTACTTGACTAGCTCGTTAATCAAAGATGGTTAAGTTTCCTGACCATAGACATGTGTTGTCATTTGATGAACGATATCACATCATTAGAGAATGATGTGATGGACAAGACCCATCCGTTATCTTAGCATTATGATCATTTAGTTTTATTGCTATTGCTTTCTTCATGACTTATACATATTCCTCTGACTATGAGATTATGCAACTCCCAAATACCAGAGGAACACCTTGTGTGCTATCAAACATCACAACATAACTGGGTGATTATAAAGATGCTCTACAGGTGTCTCCGAAGGTATTTGTTGGGTTGGCATAGATCAAGATTAGGATTTGTCACTCCGAGTATCAGAGAGGTATCTGTGGGCCCTCTCGGTAACGCACATCACTATAAGCCTTGCAAGCAATGTGACCAATGAGTTAGTTATGGGATGATGCATTACGGAACGAGTAAAGAGACTTGCTAGTAACAAGATTGAACTAGGTATGATGATAGCGACGATCGAATCTCGGGCAAGTAACATACCGATGACAAAGGGAATGACATATGTTGTTATGCGGTTTGACCGGTAAAGATCTTTGTAGAATATGTAGGAACCAATATGAGCATCCAGGTTCCGCTATTGGTTATTGACGGGAGATATGTCTCGGTCATGTCTACATAGTTCTCAAACCCGTAGGGTCCGCACTCTTAACGTTTGATGACGATTCGTATTATGAGTTATGTGTTTTGGTGACCGAAGTTTGTTTGGAGTCCCGGATGAGATTACAGTCATGACGAGGAGTCTCAAAATGGTCGAGAGGTAAAGATTCATATATTGGAAGGTTGTATACAGACACCGGAATGGTTCCGAAGAAGTTTGGGGATTTATCGGAGTACCGGGAGGCTATCGGAACCCCCCGGGAAAGTTAATGGGCCTCATGGGCCATAATGGAGAGGAGGAGGCAGCCACGGGAGGTGCCCCCCATGCCCAATCCGAATTGGACAAGGGGTGGGGGCGCGGTCCCCCCTTTCCTTCTGCCTCTCCCCCTCTTTCCCCTCTCCGTTGGAAGGAAGGGGGGAGCCGACTAGGACTAGGAGTCCTAGTGGGACTCCCCCCACTTGGCGCGCCCCTAGGGGCCGGCCGGCATCCCCTCCCCTCCTTTATATACGTGGGCAGGGGGCACCCCAAAGGCACAACAGTTATTCTCTTAACCTTGTGCGATGCCCCCCCCCCCCCCCACAGTTTACTCCTCAGGTCATAGCACCGTAGTGCTTAGGCGAAGCCCTGCGCGGATCACATCACCATCACCATCGCCATGCCGTCGTGCTAACGAAAGTCTCCCTCGACCCTCTACTGGATCAAGAGTTCGAGGGACGTCATCGAGTTGAATGTGTGCTGAACCCGGAGGTGTCGTACGTTCGGTACTTGGATCGGTTGGATCGCGAAGACGTTCGACTACATCAACCATGTTAAACTAACGCTTCTGCTTTCGGTCTACGAGGGTACATGGACACACTCTCCCCGTCTCGTTGCTATGCATCTCATAGATCGATCTTGCGTGATTGTAGGAATTTTTTTGAAATTGCATGCTACGTTCCCCAACACTCCTGCCTTCGGGCCACGGCGACGGAGCGGGCGATGGCCCTGGCTTTGGACGGTGCTGTGGCGGCAACGGCGGTCGGCAATAGCTGCCGACGGGCACCGGCGGCGGAGCATGTGGTGGGTGTTCCACGCACACCCAACCGGGACGCCACGTGCATTACACTACGCCGGGGACTGCGCCGCCGCCATGGTGAAGCCTCCCAGCTGGAGCTGTCCTCTGATGACGGCGGAGTGGCTGAGCGATGATGACAGACCGGTGCCATTGGCGATTGTGGGATAAGCAGACGAGATAAGCTACAGGGAGGGAGGGGAAAATGCGACGCAGGAATCATCGGCCGTAGGGTTTATATAACAGGCCGGTAAGCATTGGGATTTTGGGGGATTTCACCGAGTCAGACGGGAAGCTTGCGCGGGAACCTGCGAGGTTGCGCGGAAACGGGCTCACCGACGATTCATTGGCTCCACCGTTTGGCCAAAAGAACGTCCCCGTGCACTGTGCAAGCTTGCGATGTAAGCCGTCTGCGGCAGCAGGGTGACAGGACGTGCGTGAGGAGGACGGAAGGCCACGTACACATACGGTAAATAAAAACGTTTGCGATTTAATTACCTACTATACCCCCGTCCTGGTTTATAAGTATGATTTAACTAATAAAATACGAATGCATGTCGCCAAAGATTATATAGTTGGATTCGTATTTGAACATAGTTTCCAATTATATAATTTTTATAACATGCATTAACATTTTGTTGGTTAAATTTGAGGGAAAAGTATGTCACAGAATATAAAGGGGACTATAGACTAGACGGAGGTAGTAGCACACGGCCGCTCTCTATGCAGCGACGCTACTGTCGGCCGGCTTGTAGGCGACCATTTCCTGCGTGTTTAACTGCTCTATGTGTGTGGTTGCTTGCGGTTCAGGCGGCAAGCTTGTGGTTCACACAGAGCAAGCAACCCCTCCGAGTGCTCTACCTCGTCCCTCCACGCGCGCTGCCAGTTTTTGGGGCCGGCGCACGATCACGCACGTTCGTGTGCATGCGGTTGCGCCTGGCGCGGCTCGACAATGCAGTTACCCACTGCAAAAACTGCCATGCGGACGCGCGGAGAATCTTGCCCGCCCGGCCCCCATTTATTCCTGCGGCCATTTACCTTCATCTCTCGCGTCACATGACACAATAAGCACACCCACGACAACACATACAGAGAGGACATCCATCGGTTCCAATGGCGCTCCCCGTGGCTCCAATGGCACCCCAGCGGCCGACGATGACAACGGCGGGCAGTTCACCACGCATCACGTAGTGGACACCCACGTGAGGGGGAAGGCCCTCTCGGTGCTGTACATGAAAGATCCGGTCTCGGTGGAGAGCTCCATCCAAACTATGGAGCGGTTCCTTGCCGAGGACAAGTACCAAGTGGTCGGCTTCGACCTCGAGTACACCATCGGTCGTGCCGGGTATGATCAGAAGGTTGTCGTCACCCAGTTGTGTATGTGACATGATGTCCTCGTCTACCACTACCACCTTGCCACAAGGCCTTGCGAGCATTTCTCCAGGTTTATCAACAGCTCCGACTACAGTTTCGCTATGGTGGACACCACCAATGATCTAAAAGCGCTCAAGGTTTCAGGCTTCAAATGCCTGAATCTTGTCAACATCCAGCACAACTACAAGGTCTGGGGAAGCGACAAAAACAAACTGAACTCCCTGGTTGACCTCGCCTTGGCCATCATCGACCCCTGCTACATGAAGATGAAGAATGAGAGCAAGAAGGACAAGAATGTCGGGCACAGTGTGTGGCATGAGAGACTGGATGAACAACATGTCAAGTACGCGGCCAAGGACGCGTACACAAGCTACAAGATGTATAAGCGGATCGTTGACATGAGTAAGTGTCTTCTTCCTGCCCCACACGAGGGATCGAGCCACAGAGCAATGGCGGGAGTGTCACAAGAAGTAGATGACTAGACGATCGTTTCTCCTACTTTAGAATGCATGCAATTGTTTATTGAGGTGTGTGCGAATGATCTGTATAGTCACTTATGTAATTGGATGTTTATTTCAGTTAATATACATGTTATTCTTCTGTAGACAGAGAAAATCACACACCTTATTAGCAGCAATCGTCTGTGTTATTATTGGTCTTCGCACACATTTCTCATTACGGACCTGCTTCCCGCATATCACACACATCTTGTTCAGTTGAACCATTTCCATTGTGTAGCCTAATCACACACAGTTCATCCTAGTGAACCGTATGTTGTATATCGCACACACCTTCATCTGGCTGCCCTTTTCTTTTATTCTTCCTCATCCCAAACAGTGAATTGAACTGAACCGTATGCCGTGCATCACACATGCAACTAAAATCTGAACCGTGTTTGATGCATCCGTCATCGCAAACGTTTTGCACCTTTTTTGACAGTTTTTTACACCACCGTTTGTGATTATGGCATCGCACACAGTTTCGTCGAAGCGTCTCTGATCGTAGTGTTGCATTTGGACCATCCTGCAGTAGTGTCAGCTGGTGCTATATCATTCATAATTTCTTGATATAAGGTAAAAGGAATAGCACTCACGCTAGCACCTATGTCACATAAACCATGATAACAGTGATCTCCTATTTTAACTAAGACAACAGGCATGCCAACAATGGGTCTATGTTTATCCTTTTCGTCAGGTTTGGCAATTCTAGCAGCCTCATCACAGAAGCAAATAACATGCCCATCTATATTTTCAACCAGGAGATCTTTAACCATAGAAACACTAGGTTCTACCTTGATTTGTTCAGCTGGTTTAGGTGTTCTAATATAGCTTTTATTGACCATAGTTGAAACTTTAGCATGTTCCTTTATCCTAATAGGAAAATGAGGTTTTTCAATATAAGCAGTAGGAACAACTAGATCAACATTATAGATAATAGTTTGATCTTTAGCTATTATCGGTTCCTTAATTTCTTCTTTAATAGGTGGGTGATATTTGAACCACTTATCCTTAGGGAGATCAACATGAGTAGCAAATGATTCACAAAAGGAGGCTACTATCTCAGAGTCAAGTCCACATTTAGTGCTAAACTTTTGAAAACAATCAGTATTCATAAAAGATTTAACACAATCATACTTAAGCTTAATACCTGACTCTTTACCTTCATCAAGTTCCCAATCTTCAGAGTTGCATTTAATTCTTTCTAAAAGATCCCATCAGAAATAAATAGTCTTCTTCATAAAGTAACCATTACAAGAAGTATCGAGTATGGATCGTTCATCATGAGAAAGCCGAGCATAAAAATTCTGAATGGTAATTTCTCTTGATACCTCATGATTGGGGCATGAATATAACATTGACTTAAGCCTCCCCCAAGATGGAGTGATACTTTCTCCTTCACGAGGCCAAAAATTATATTATATATGTAATTCCGATCACGATGAACTAGATGCATAGGATAAGTTTTTTGCTGGAACTCCAATTTCAATCAATTCCAATTCCAGGATTCAATATCATCGCATAGCCTATACCATGCCAATGTTTTCCCTTTAAAGATAAAGGGAAGACCTTCTTCTTAGCTTCATCTCCGGGTAAACCTGCAAGCTTAAATAATCCACAAATTTCTTCGACATATATCAAGTGCATATCAAGATGTTCGGTTTCATCTCCTGCATAAGGATTAGCTGGCAGTTGTTCTATCATACCCGAAGGAATTTCATAACCAATATTTTCAGTAGGTGCAGTAGGTTGAGGAGTGACTAATTTTGGTTCCGGTCGAGGTGAAGATACCCCAAACAAACCCCTCAAAAGATTGTTTCCCATAGTAACAAGTGATCATCACGTAGTAATAATTTTTCCTTACCAATTTCCACTTACCAAGAGCGCTTCATTCCCCGGCAACGGCGCCAGAAAAGAGCCTTGATGACCCACAAGTATAGGGTATCAATCATAGTCCTTTCGATAAGTAAGAGTGCCGAACCCAACGAGGAGCAGAAGGAAATGACAAGTGGTTTTCAGCAAGGTACTCTCTACAAGCACTGAAATTATAAGTAACGAGTAGTTTGATAGCAAGATAATTTGTAACAAGCAAGTAACCATAATAGTAACAAAAGTGCAGCAAGGTAGCCCAATCCTTTTGAGGCAAAGGACGGGCCAAAACGGTCTCTTATGATAAGCAAAGCATTCTTGAGGGTGCACGGGGATCTCTAGTCACTTTCATCATGTTGGTTTGATTTGTGTTCGCTACTTTTATAATTTGATATGTGGGTGGACCAGTGCTTAGGTGTTGTTTTTACTTGAACAAACCTCCTACTTATGATTAACCCCCTCACAAACATCCGCAACTATGAGAAAAGTATTAACAATAAATTCTAACCATAGCATTAAACTTTTGGATCCAAATCAGTCCCTTGGAGGATAGTGCATGAACTAGGGTTTAAGCTTCTGTCACTCTCGCAACCCATCATCTAATAACTAATCCACAATGCATTCCCTTCGGCCCAAATATGGTGAAGTGTCATGTAGTCAATGTTCACATGACACCACTAAGGGAATCACAACATACATACCATCAAAATATCAAACACATATAAAATTCACACGATTACTTGCAACAAGATTTCTCTCATCACCTCAAGAACAAAAAATTACTCACAAATGATAATCATGCTCAAGATCAGAGGGATATTAAATAGCATATTGGATCTGAACATATAATCTTCCACCAAATAAACCATATAGTAATCAACTACAAGATGTAATCAACACTGCTAGTAACCCACAAGTACCAATCTATAGTTTCGGTACAAAGATTGAACACAAGATATGAACTAGGGTTTGAGAGGAGATGGTGTTGTTGAAGATGTTGATGGAGATTGCCCTCCCCAAGATGGGGGAGTTGTTGGTGATGACGATGGCGATGATTTCCCCCTCCGGGAGGGAAGTTCCCCTGGCGGAATCGCTCCGCCGAAGGGCAAAAGTGCTCCTACCCAAGTTCCACCTCGAGACGGCGGTGCTTCGTCCCGAAAGTCCTCCTCCTATTTTTTCTAGGTCAAAATGAGTTATATACCAGAAGAAGGGCACTTGAGGTGGGCCGGGGAGGGCACAACCCAACAGGGCGCGCCTGGGCCCACCTGGTGGGCCCCTCTGGTACTTATTGGCTCCAATAATTCTTATATATTTCATAAAAATTCCTCGTAATGTTTCAGCTCATTTGGAGTTGTGCAGAATAGGTAGCATGATGTAGCTTTTTCAGGTCCAGATTTCCAGCTGTCGGAATTCTCCCTCTTTGTGTGTACCTTGCATATTATGAGAGAGAAGGCATTAGAAATACTCCAAAAAGAATTATTATACATAAAAACAATATAAATAACAGTAGGTAAACATGATGCAAAATGGACCTATCATTATCCTGTCCACCTTACTACTGAATCGGTTTACCAAAATGAGTTTCATATACTACATGCTAAACCTGTGATGTCTCTGCTTGTTTCTCTTGTAGAATGCGAACAGAATATTGGAGAAGAGCACCCATTATACAATGGTAGTGAAAGTAATGCGGATAAGGATCAAGATAGTGAGACAACCTTGTTGGTCTCCAAGAAAGGTGATAAAAACTATCTTGTAGACAGTGAGACAACCCCAAGGTCCTACGTTGATGTAGTGTTCGAGTTACTGGTCACTACCGCTGGCACAAGCTCTTCGAACTTGCTTCCTGAATCATTTCATCTTCTTTAGTCTCAGCTACAAGCTGAAAGGCATTCGCTAGCTGTGCTGCGGCAAGAAGCCGAAGGACTGAGGAAGTCCCTGCAGAATTCAGATGTGTACTTTCTGGTGCAACAGCAAGCGTTGGACGATTATAGCACCAAACAAGAGAAAACTAATAAGCTTGCTAAGATTCTTGCCAGCATGGTGGGTATCTAGGATATCGTTTCTTGAGCTCTTCTGAAGTGGTTTCAGTTCTGGACTTGTTTTGCTGCCGCATTTATTTTCACTGGTGGCCAATTTAGACGCCTAATGTATGTAATATGCTGCTTTGTTCACTATATTCACTACAAAAAAAGACACATCCGTGACATTTTAGGCCGAATGAAAAAAAATTTTGTCATACATATGACACTTCTATGACAATAATTGTGACAAAACCCGGTATCATGATAGATGTGGTGGGCTCCTACTTCTATGACAAAAATCATGATGTAAAATGGGCTTTTCAAGGGCCGGGAGACGCAGCTGCATGACATTCTTTGGGCCGTCCATGATGGAAAAACCGTGGTAGAAGCGAGGGGAGGAAAATTTCGGGAGTTCCCGACACGGTGGGAGGTCGGGGCGAGCGATGCGCTGCTTTCTCGCATTACGTCGCGCTTGTGTGCGAGGCATTGGCTCTAATCAATAAGCGCGAGGCGTTGGGCTCTAATCAACCCGAAAGATTGCCCGCAGCTACGCGCATCAACCCGAGCGATCGATCGATGGTCGTTAATCAACTCGATGGAGCGATTCTTCGCCATCGCTAATTGAAGCCGATCGATTGGATGAACAGTGAGTGTTGCGGGGGGTTTGGATGAACAGTGAGCGGTGGCGTTGCCTCTGGATGAACAGGACCCCGTGATGTGGAGGGCTGGATGAACAGTAGACGGTGGAGGGGTGGTTGAACAGGACCCCGTGGTGTGCAGGGCTGGATGAACAGTAGACGGTGGAGGGGTGCCCGTGGAGGGGTGGTTGAACAGTAGCCGGTGGAGTAGCACGCGGTGGAGGCTGGATGAACAGGAGCCCGTGGAGGCTAGAGGAGGTCGACGGTAGCCCCGTGGAGGCTGGAGGAGGTCGACGGTGGAGATGAACAGATCCGTGGAGTCCTGCTTTTGCACGCCACACCCTCCCGGCGAACAGACCCCGCTTTGACCGTAGGAGGTCCGCTTTCGTCTGCTTTATGCGGCACGCCACACCCTCCCGATAAACAGGACCCCGCTTCGACCGTAGGAGGTTTGTTTCGTCTGCTTTGCGATACGCCACACCCCACCCGATCAACAGACCCCTGCTTTCGACCGTAGGAGGTCCGCTTCTCCGTTTTGCGATACGCCACACCCTCTCGATCAACAGGACCCTGCTCCGGACATAGGAGGTCCGCTTCTCCGCCAGCGCAGACGCCAAGCCTCGCTTCCATCGCCTGCTCCGCCCAAGCCGGTTGGCTCCTACACGCCTGCTGCTCCCGGCGAACACAACGTATTCCGCTGCCTCCCCATGAACACGACGCACTCCGCTGCCTCCCCATGAACACGACGACGACGTTGTTTCTCCGCTCGACCCAGCCATGTACACGAGCCCGAGCCGACGTGCGCGCGAGTAGGCGTTCGAGACCCCGCCAGATGTACACATACGGGTCAGATTTTCTTTCTTGCACCCTGGCGCGCTATACGTGACGTGTACATGCTACATGCGCCCTCTACTACGGCACGGCGCCGCTTACAACGACCAAGATGTACGCATACGTCACACGACCAGAATGACAATGCTACGACGCTCACCAGGTGGGTCCCGACTTTCGTGCACTTCCTTGCGTGCGAAAATGTAGCTGATGGGTCCCCGCAGTGGGGGTGAATCGCTTTTTTTGCGGACACACTTCCTTGCGTATAAGATGTAGCTGGTGGTGGGTCCCAGCAATGTCGGGGCGAATCGCTTTGTTTTTTTTTGCCCGGACGCACTTCCTTGCGTATGGAAGGTGTAGCCGTGGGTCCCAGAGTCGGGGAAACGTTTTTTTCGCGAAATACGGTGGCCCGTCCGGTAGGTCCCCGCTGTCCGGTGGAGGAATAATTATTTTGCGTGTAATGAGGAGGCACTTCCTTGCTGTGGCCATGGACACAGCTGTCAGCGTCTCCACGCACAGTACTCTTCCAATGGAAGTCGGTCGTTGACCACATTGACCACGCCGCGCCGAGAGCACCACGGCGGCGGACGATGGCGAGGCCTAGGAAGGGGAAGACACGAAGGCAGGGAAGACTCGCGCTTGTTTCCCACACGGAGGGGAGTACGACTGTACGAGGGTTTACTGGTTCATCTGCCGTCGCCGGAGAATAACAACAGGTGTGGGTGAGTAGAGGGATGGCTAGGCCAGCGACGGCAGTACGGTGGGGCGCTGAGGCCTACGCGGCAGAACAACCGGCTGCGGGGAGGAGGGAGCAGGCAGTC
This sequence comes from Aegilops longissima, assembly GCA_021605205.1. Taxonomy (NCBI): domain Eukaryota; kingdom Viridiplantae; phylum Streptophyta; class Magnoliopsida; order Poales; family Poaceae; genus Aegilops; species Aegilops longissima. The sequence continues at coordinate 383,593,509 of CM038681.1, read as the reverse complement.
CCGCCGGCGCTTGTTTGAGCGGATGGAGCAGGAAGAGCGGAGATTGAAAAAGCACGACGGCCGTTGGATGGACATCCAACAGTCACTGCTTGTGTGTCAACCTTTTTTTTAGGAAAGCCTCAAATCTGTGGAAAATAGCAAACATCCCATCTGCCATTATTTCTAATAATTTACAGCCCATTTGCTAATTCTTAAGGTTTTTTTTGGAGCCCATGTTCTTTTTGTTAGCATTACAGCCCATATTGTGGCCACGGTTAAAAAATTATACGAAATTTTGCATATTCCGGTGCGGTTCGAACTGTTTTTAATCCTGAAATTTCGACTCACATTCAAACTGATTTTAAAAATAAATGTATATCAATATAAAATCCAATAAATTCTCCATGCATAAAAATTAATGTAATTTAAAATCTTGAAATGAAAAAAAAAAGATATTTGAAACTAATTGCCGGTTTGATGTGTTTTAAAAATGTACAGCCAATTTCTCATTATCGATGGGCTATTTTCTCGCCAAATTAATGAAAGCTCTCCTCGCCTTGAAAGATTTGCAGCCCAACAGCCTAACAAAGCGACTTACTTGGCAAATCACAAAAAAACTGGGTTGTGGACGTGGACCCAGCTGTCAGTCTCTCCACGTACAGTACTCTTCCGATGGAAGTCGTTCCTTGACCACGTTGACCATGCCGCGCGGAGAGCACCACGGCGGCGGAGGACGGCGAGGCCTAGGAAGGGGACGACGCGGAGCCAGGGAAGACGCGGCAGTGGAAGCCCGCGCGGAGAGGAGTACGAGGGTTCACTGGTTCGGCTGCGGTGTGAGGCTGCCGCCGCCGCAGGGCCTGGCCAGCGCCGGGAATAGTAGGGGGCGGTGAGGCCTCTGCGGCAGCAGAGCCGGCCACGGGAGGCAGGAGCATGCGGCACGACCGCGCTGCTTTGGGCGGCCGGAGCAAGAAGACCGAGGTTGAAGAAGCACTACGGCCGTTGGATGGACATCGTACGGTCACTGGAGCTAGAATCGTTCATATTGACTAAGTTGACAAAGCCCTCCGTCCCTGTCAACTTAGTAGGCCCACAAGTCATCCTCCCACCAAGGTGGGTCCCAGCTAGCCGGGGGAGTATTCATTTTTTTTGTGCGTAATACGGAGGCACTTCCGGTGGGTTCGAGCTGACAGCGGGGGGAACGTTTTTTTTGTGAAATAGGGTGGCCCGTCCGGTGGGTCCCAGCAGTCAGGGGGAAACGATTTTTTTCGCAAAATACTGGTGGCACGTCCGGTGGGTCTCCGCTGTCAGGTGGAATAATTATTTTCCGCGTAATAAGGAGGCACTTTCTTGCGGCTTCCATGGACCCAGCTGTCAGCCTCTCCACGTACAATACTCTTCCGATGGAAGTCGGTCGTTGACCACATTGACCACGCCGCACCGAGAGCACCACGGCGGTGGACGACGGCGAGGCCTAGGAAAGGGACGACGCGGAGCCGGGGAAGACGCGGCAGTGGATGCCCACGCGGAGAGGAGTACGAGCGTTCACGGGTTCGGCTGCGGTGTGAGGCTGCGAATAACAGGGGGTGTGGGTGAGTGGAGGGATGGCCTGGACAGTGGTCGGAGTAGTATGGGGGCGGTGACGCCTCCGCGATAGCACAACCGGCCACGGGAGGAAGGAGCAGGTGTCGGGGAGGTTGATCGTGACCCACTTAACACCTATGGGACTCAAGGACCGAGTCCCTTTTGGTTCGTGGGGGGCGGAGATTGCACGAAGAGCGATCGAGGCGATGCACACGAGCAGTTTACCCAGCTTCGGAGCTCTCCGGAGAGATAATACTCCTACCGCTGCTTGGGCGGAGATCATAAGCGAGTACTGAGGTGACCCGTATAATGAAGTTCCGTGGGAGAACTGCCTCGCTCCATAGACTAGAGCGAAGGTGTCCGCCGAGGCTCGATTTGGCGCCGTCCCGATCGACCAAAGAACCACCGCAGCTCCTCAATCCAGCTTTCTTCCGCACTTGTGCAGCCCGTCGAAAGTTCTGGTCTTGAGTGCTCGCAGCACTTCAGCGTTTGCCCTCTCTCTTGACCGCTGCTTCTGGATGAGCAATGAAGCAAAAGCAGACCTTGGCGCCAAGATCTTGGACGATTGCATGAAGGTGCGACTCAGTGAATTGTGTGCCGTTGTCGGTGATGATCCGTTAGGAATCCCAAAACGGCAAACAATTGACTGAAGAACTTGATCACGATCGTGTCTTGTCACCTTCCTCATCGCTTCCACTTCCGCCACTTTGTGAACTTGTCGATTGCGACGTACAAGTACTCAAAGCCCCCGACAGCTCGGGGAAAAGGGGCCGAGGATGTCGAGCCCCCAGACCGAAAATGGCCAGGATAAAGGGATCGTCTGGAGAGCTTGAGCTGGCTGGTGTATTTGCTTGGAATGGAACTGGCACGCTTCACACTTGGTTACTTGTGCAGTTGCATCCTGGAGGGCTGTCGGCCAGAAGAAACCTTGCCGAAAAGCTTTGCCGGCAAGTGCTCTTGCACCAATGTGGTGACCACATATGCCTCCATGTATCTCTGCCAACAGCTTCTGTCCATCTTCCCGGTGAATACACTTCAATTTCACACCATTGAGTCTTCTTCTGCACATGCAGTGCTGTCGACAAACTGGTACATACTTGACCGCGGGCTACTCTCTCCGCTTCTTCTTGCTCTTCGGAAGTTCTCCGTCTCAAGGAAATGGACAATCTGTTGTGCCCATGCAGGAGCTTGCGGCTCGACAACAAGGACTAAAGGCACATCTGCTTGCTATGGAACATCGCTTCTACGGCAAGAACCTGCGGCTCGGCGGAGCTTGATGTTCCCGGCAAGCTTGCCGGAGCAAAACTTGTCGGGACGCTGCTTCAACGAAACAAACCCTAGGGCTTGTCGGAGCAGATGCTCCTCAAGACTCTTGGTGTTGATCTTGGGGACCTTCGCGGCTGATTCGGTAGCTCTGCCGAAAATAGTCCCCGTAAATCAACTTCCTCTTCTTGTTCTGTCCAGCTTGATGGCGCATAGTTGGTTGAGTCAGCTTGAGTACAAAAATTCCTGGTTCCATTGTGTAACTTGAGTGCGGCGCACTTTGACAGACCATCGGCAATATCATTCTCGAGCTCTTGGAACATGTTCCATTTGCAGTGCCCTCAAAGTGCTCTTCTAGCTTTCTCACTTCATCAACGTAGGCTTCCATCAACGGACTCGATAATCTTTGTTCACTTGGCGGACGACGAGCCGCGAGTCACCCCGACAATGAGTTTCGATCCCAAGGTCTATCGCTATCTCGAGACCGCAAGCAAACCTTCATACTCTACAAGATTGTTTGTTGCTTGCTCCTTGGGAAAGTGCATCTGGACTATGTACTTGAGGTGCTCTCCGGTGGGTGCGATAAGCAGCACGCCGCACCCGGCGCCTTTGCAGCGAGAAGGCACCATCAAAGTACATCAGCCACTCTTTACTTGCTTCCTTGACGGGATGCTCGCCTCTCGAATTTCTTCATCTTGCGTCGGCCCACTCGCTATAAACTCGCCAATGCTCGCTTTGGATAGTTGAAGTGCTTTCAAACTTGAGGCCAAAGCTTGATGGTTCCAAAGCCCACCGACAATCCTGCCTGTTGCTTCGGGTTTTGCAATATCCTCTTTAGCGGAAAGCGAGTGACGATTGTGATCTCATGTGCTTGGAAGTAATGGCGCAGCTTTCTCGAGGCCATGAGGAGGCCGAAAAGCAATTCGCACACCGTAGTACCTTGACCTAGCCCCTCAGAAGGGAACTGACAAAATACACTGGGCGTTGCACCATCCTTTTCTGAATCTTCTCGCTCGTCTGCGCAGATCTGTCCTTGTCGGGACCAGAGCTTGATGGTGAAGCCCCCTGCTTGTCGCTGGATGAATCTGCCATGGTTGCCGGCTCATCATCCGCCTCCCTCTCCGCTACTAACGCAGCACTAACCACTTGATTGGTTGCCGCTATGTATAGCAGCAACTTCTCTTGTGGCCTAGGTGCGATAAGTATTGGAGTAGAGGACAGGTACCTCTTTAAGTCCTGCAACGCAGCCTCCGCTTCGAGTCCATTTCATTGACCTGCCTTTTTCAAAATCTTGAAAATGGCGGTAGGCGCTCAGCAGATCTAGAGATAAACCTCTTTGAGAGCAGCCACGCAACCGCAAGTCTTCGTGACATCCTTGACGCGCTTTGGTGCTTCAATCTGCTCAATGGCCTTGATCTTGTCGGGATTGGCTTCAATTCCCGCCGAGACGAAGAACCCGAGAAGCTTGCGGAAGGAACTCCAAACACGCACTTCTCGGGTTGAGCTTGAGGTTGATCTTGCGCAGATTTGCAAAGTCTCATCTAAATCTTGAACCAGAGTTGCTTTGTCCTTGCTCTTGACCACTATGTCATCCATGTAGGCTTCTACATTTCGTGCATTTGGGGCTCAAAAGCGCCATGGACTACTCTTGCAAACGTTGAACCAGCATTCTTCAAACCGAAAGGCATCCGTATGAAACAGTATGTGCCACATGGTGTAATAAATGCGGTTTTCTTCATCCTCTTACGCCATGAAGATCTGATGATATCTCGAGTATGCATCAAGAAATGAAAGCAGATCACATCCAGCCGTGGAGTCAACAATCTGGTCGATGCGCGGCAAGGGAAATGGGTCTTTGGGACAAGCTTTATTAACATCCGTGAAGTCGATACAAAGTCTCCATTTCCCATTTGCCTTGCGTACAACTACCGGATTGGCCAACCACGTGGGATGGAGCACTCCTCTGACAAGGCCTGCTGCTTCCAGTTTCTTGATCTCTTCTGCAATGAATTATTGGCGCCCAACGCCGCTTCGACTTTCGCTTGACGGGCGCGCGATGAGGACAGACAGCTAAGTGGTGCTCAATTACTTTCCTGGGAACACCGGGGATGTTGGACGGTTGCCATGCAAACACATCGACATTCGCCCGCAGGAAAGCAATGAGTGCGCCTTCCTATTTAGGGTCGAGAGTGGCAATCGATGGTGAAGGTACCACCGAAGCCGCCCTCCTTGGCGGCACCTTCTTGGTCTTCGTGGAGCTGCCATCATCTTCTTGCACTTGCCGGTGGAGCTCGATGGTGCGTCCTCGACGGTAGCGCAGCACCAAGAGGTGCGCTTGCGGAGTGGGCATCGAGCTCTTGCCGGACAAAGTGGTCTTCTTCTTCCCCGGAGCTTCAGCGGCAAGTGATTTGCTATCTGTCGCGGCTGCTGCTTCCCGGTAAATCTTGTCGGCGCAGATAAGAGCATCTTTCTTGTCGCCATGAACAGAAATGACACTTATCGGGCCTGGCATCTTGAGCAAGTTGTATGCATAATGAGAGGCTGCCATGAACTTGGCGAGTGCGGGACGGCCAAGTATCCCATTATAAGGCAATGGGAAATCAGCAACGTCGAACGTGACCCTTTCAATCCTGAAGTTTAGCTCGCTGCCAAATGTTACTGGCAACGTGATCTTCCCCTTTGGCTTGCTCCTTCCTGGGTTGATTCCTTGGAATGTGCCAGTCTCTTCGAGCTCGCAGTCAGGGATTTGAAGCTTCTGGAGCACTGCGGAGGAGATCAGGTTTAAGCCGGCTCCGCCGTCAACTAGCATCTTGGTGACCTTGAGGTTGCGGATAGTTGGTGAGACCAACATCGGCAAGCACCCGACCATGGTTATGCGATCAGGGTGGTCCTCAATATCAAAGATGATAGGCGTGCTGGACCACTTCAGAGGCTTGTGCGACTCTACGGATGGTTCTGCTGCATTAACCTCCCGCATCCATTGCTTGAGTTGGCGGTGTGAGGTATGCAGAGAAGCACCGCCATCAACGCAGAGGACCTCCGTTGCTTTCTCAAACTCCCGCTCATCGGCTTCATCGCCTTCCATATCTTCATCGTCATCGCCGTCTTCATCCTTATCGCGCCGCTGGAGGTCTGTCTCCTGCCGCTGCTTGGCCTTGCCGCGGCGCTCCTCCCGGCGGGTCGCTTCTTGCTAGCTCCCCAACACCTTCTGGGCCTTCTCCTTGTCGCGCCGCTCGTACTCAGCTTCTGCTGTTCAACAAGCTGCTCGACCTTCTTGCAGCTCGGAGGTCATGGCCCTTGGTGCGGTGGATCTTGCAAGATTGCTTGTTGAGCTGTCACGCTTGTCGGCGGCCGCCACAGCTTGGCGGTCGGTGTCGTGACAACCTCCTTGCCGGAGCCACCAACCTTGGCCTTCTTGGCGCCACCTCCGTTGCGGGACTGCTCGACAACTAGTACCTCTTTGCCCTTCTTCTTCCTGTTGTTCCGCCACCGCTCTTCTTCTGGGGCGGTCTCCTCACCGCCGATCCCGCTTACGCATTCTCTCCCGAGTCTTCTTCCTTCTTCGACGCGTGCACTTGTCGGCCAGGCATACAGCTCACCGACGTCCTTGACTTTACACATCGCCATCTCCTCCTCATCCTGCGGTTCCGCATGTTACGATGAAACGCGCGATTACCGCAGGCGGGGATGGACATCTGGGATGTTGTAGTGCACACGGCTGAATCTCTGAATGAACTTGCGCAGGACTCTCCTTCCTTCAGGCGAAAGGTGTGAAGGTCACTCTCTTGGACATGAGGTTTGTGGCCACCTGTGAAGGCGCCGACAAACTGATGGCATAGATCTGCCCAAGAGGATATGGATCCGTCCGGCAAGTGCATGAGCCAAGATCTGACATTTGGCTTGAGTACCAGCGGGAAGTAGTTGGCGAGGATCTTGTCGTCTCGTCCCCCCGCAGCCTACACCGTGATGGTGTAGATGCTGAGGAACTCCGATGGATGCGTCCTGCCATCATACTTCTCTGGAACATCTGGCTTGAAACTTTTCTTGTCGGGCCATCGACTTGCCGCAGCTCACGAGTGAACGCAGGGCAACCCATCGCAGACGGACAAGTCACCGTTCCCCGGGCGCATGCACGCCGACAGAGGGCCCGCCGCTGGTCGGATTGACGCCGCGCTTCTCTTGGCGCGCCGATCGCGGTTCGAAGCGTCTTCTTGTTGCCGTTTGAAGAACTTGGCGCTGATCACGGCGAGCTCGTGGATCCGGCGAAGCGGTGGAGTCGCTGCCGAGGTGGATCCGACGAGTCGGCGATCTTGGCCTTCGGATGGGGAGTGCATGGTGGTTGCACCCCGCATGTTTGCCGCCACCGCTCGTGCCTTGTCGCCTCGCCGCGGCAAGGATGCGCTTGGTTGCCGCGAGTATCGCCGTTGGCAAAGCCGATGAGGCTTTGAATGGTGGCCTCCATTCGCCGACCTTTTCACCGTTGGAGGGTAATCCAGAGCGCTTGAGCTCGCGCCAAAGCTTCCGCTGAGTGGTGGGCGGCAATGGCGAAGCGGTGCGAGGAGGGATGTGCTCGGACTTCTAAATACATTAGAAGGAGCAGCATCTCGTCCAGCGACCGCGCCCGCCACACCAGCTGTTGGCGCGCGAGCTGCTCTCGGCGCCTCTGGATCCACCAGCTCGATCTTGGCCCAACGAACGTATGGCGCTATGAGCACCATGACGTTGTCGGTCTCGCGCCCCGAGATGGACGCGTACGATCCGGACGCCGAGGTCTGCGCCGCCTTGTCCTTGGACTTGGCAGCGTCGTGGCTCCTCGATGACGCCTGCCTCCGCCAGCGCCTTCCCCACCAATCGCCGCCTCGTGGTGGTGGGTTTGACGAGGACGGCTTTCACTGCCGCCAAGCCTTCTTCTTCGGTGGCATGTTGATGAAGATGATGAAGATGTTGCTCGTGAAGCGCCGGATCAGGTTCACACAGCCTCGACGCCTTTACCGGGCGCCCAAAGATGTCGGGAGGTTGATCGTGACCCACTAACACCTATGGGACTGGCGGACCGAGTCCCTTTGGTTCGGTGGGGGCGGAGATTGCACGAAGAGCAGATCGAGGCGATGCACACGAAAGCAGTTTACCCAGCTTCGAGCTCTCCGGAGAGATAATACTCCTACTGCTGCTTGGTTGATTGTATTGTGTTCTTGCTAGGGAGCAATGAGAGCTACAAAACCTAGCTTGAGTGTCTCTGGTCTCGAATGAGTCGAATGAGCCGAACCCTTTCTACGTCACACATGGGCCTCCTTTTATAGGCTCAAGGGGTCTCCGACAGTGGCAACGAGATGAGGGTACAAATGGAAAAACAGTAGTTGGTACACGACTTGTACAAAGGTACAAGGTACTCTACCTAACTCGACGGCAAGGGACAAAACATTAAATGCCCGTCCCTCATCGCCTAAACAAAGGCAACAAGGACCGTCAAAAGCGCCACCGCTTACCACGATGGTAAGCTTCGTCGGCGCCGCTTATCGCTGCTCCCCGCTGCCGCTGCACAGCTTGACACGCACGCCTGAATGGCCCCATGGCGACACGTTGGTGGATGAGCTTGAGCGAGATGAAGAGAGGTTGCCTGCCGCGGCAAGCACCTTGCCGCGGCTGAATCCTTGTCGCGCTCGGGAGCTTGTCGCTCACCAAGCCTTCCCGGCAAGCTCCTCTTGCCGGGGTCTTGTCCTCTGCGTGCCTTGAGTGGCCTTCCCGGCAAGCTCCTCTTGCCGGGGCCTTGTCTTCTTGGTTAAATACTTTGTTCTTGAATGGCTCCAAAGGAACCACGGAGGATCTTGGTGGTCACTAGGCAGCCTGCCGCTGGGTGTCAGCATCGCCTGCGGCACGAGTTCGGGATACTAGGGTACCCCTACTCTAGTACACCGATAGCAGGCGGCACGACTGACGCTGCTTTGTGCGGCTGGAGCAAGAAGACCAGAGGTTGAAGAAGCACTATGGCCGTTGGATGGACATCATACGGTCATCGAGTATTGACTAAGTTGACAAAGCCCTCCGCCCGTCAACTTAGTAGGCCCACAATTCAGCCGGCAATATGGTGGGTCCCAGCTAGCGGGGGGTATTCATTTTTTGGGCGTAATAAGGAGGCACTTCCTTGCGTGCGAAGATATAGCTGGTGGGTCCGACACATCGGCCGGAACGTTTTTTCATGAAATACGAGGCCCTTCCTCGTGGGTCCTAGCCGTCGAGTAGAGGAATCATTATTTTGCGCCTAATAAGGAGGCATTTCCTTGCGTGCGGCTATGGACCCAGTATCAGCCTCTCCACGTCTGATCCACTTCCGATGGATGTCGATCGTTGACCACGTTGACCAGGCAGCGCCCGAGCACCGAGCAGGGTGGACGACGGCGAGGCCTAGGAAGGGAACGACACGGAGCCAGGGAATACTCGGCAGTTGTTTCCCACGGAGGAGTACGAGGGTTTACTGGTTCGTCTGCCGTTGCCGGAGAATAACAGCAGGTGTGGGTGAGTAGAGGGATGGCTAGGCCAGCGATGGGAGTACGGTGGGGCCGTGAGGCCCTCTTGCAGCAGCATAGCCGTCATGGGAGGAGGAGTAGGCAGTCCGCTGGCGCTTGTTTGAGCGGCTGCGGCATGAAGAGCAGAGATTGAAGAAGACGACAGCCGTTGGATGGACATCCAACAATCCTTTGCTCTCGTGTGTTCACTAAGTTGACAGAGGCGTTGCAAAGGCGTCAACCTTTTTTTATGAAAGCATACGCGTCAACCATAGTAGCGCACAAGTCAGCCTCAAATCTGTGGAAAACAACATACATCCCATCTGCCATTATTTCTAATAATGTACAGCCCATTGCTAATTCTTAGAATTTTTTTGGATCCCATCTTCTTTTTGTTAGCATTACACCCCATATTGTGGCCACGGTTAAAAGTATCACGAAATTTTGCATATTTCAAAAGCGGTCAACTGCTTTTAATCTAGAAATATCGATTCACATTCAAACTATTTTGAAAAATAATTTATATAAATATAAAATCCAAATAATTGTCCACGCATAAAATCAATGGAATTTAAGATCTTGTAATGAAAAAAATGAAACTAATTCGCGGTTTGATGTGTTTTCAAAATGTACAGCCCATTTCTGGGCAAACCGAATGAAACTCTCCTCGTCTTGAAAGATTTGCAGCCCAGCAGGGCCGATAAAGCAAGTAGGCCTTGTTTGGGTATTTGTTTAAAAAAATAGAACTGGGCTAGCCATTTTTAGCAAGAAAAAAACACAACTGGGTTCATGATGTGGTAAACATAAATAAAACCCTGGCTAGACGGGCCACAGCCCCCGCACAGCCCCATTGTTACCCTGATCCATCGCTAAAACTAGTATAAATAAGAACTGCTTGTTCCTCAAAAAAAACTGCGCGACTTGTCGGGTCCCTGGTGTCAGCCGCTCGTAGTGTAATTCTCTCGTTTATTGACTATGTTGACAATGGCGTGAGCCCCAGATGTCCAACCATTAGGAGGAACCATATTTTTGGGCTTGTACTATAGAGGCACTTGCTTGCGTATTGCCATGACGCTGGTGGGTCCCTACTGTCATCCTCTCCACGTCTGATCATCTCCTTGTTCCTCTCGGTTGTTGACGACGTTGACAACGCAAGAGGGCGGCGCACGCCAAGCCGGCGAGCGAACCAAGGCCGCAAGGCGGAGGACGATAGCGAGGCCTCGGACGGAAACGAACGAGAGCCGTTGAACATGCATCGTCCATCGCGGCGGAGGGGAGTACGAGGTTGATCGGTTGAGGCGCTGTGCGTGTTGGGGCTGACGTCGCGGAGAATAACAGGGCGTGTGGGGAATAGAGGAGGGACTGCCAACGTTGGAGGGCGTGCGGTAGGGCAGCGGGCGCAACCAGCCATGGGAGGCGGGAGCAAAGCGGAGCCGACGGAGTGGTTTGGTTTGGGCGGCCGGAGGAAGAAGAAGACAAGAGATAGAAGATACATGACGGATGTTGGATGTCAATCCAACGGCCGGTAGGCGAAATCGTTTGTTGATCGCCACCTTGGATAGGCTATTTCTCGCGGGTCCCAATGTCGAATCCAAATCTGTCACGATCATGCAACCTTTCCTATGAAAATTTACAGCCCATTTGATGTGCTAGTTCGAAATAAGTTTGTGGGTGCTGGTGGGGGCTAATCACTTGGCTTCTGTAATGCACAGTGAGCTCAAGCAACCGGCGAGAGTGATGTTATTTCCCTTGGTTGGGTTTTCTTACAAAATTTCACTATAAATTAAACGAATGGCAAGCCATTTGCCTTGTTTCAAAGAAAATATGACAGTCACAGCCGAGTTGAAAAGGGCAGGAACATCTACTCCAGCTTACAAACTGTACAAAAGCACGAGGGTTAATTGTTCATCAGGTTTACAAAAAAACCCAGATTGAAAAGGGCAACAACATCTAACTCCAGCACTATTTTCGGCAGTCACAGTCAAATGGATCGGTCAGGTCCATAGAATGAACATCTTGGGTCGTAAAATTTACTGGATTATGACCACAATATGTTGTAAATAGAAGCCCGGCACGTTCAGAAGCTCTTTGCCCACCTGAAACTCCTTTTTTTGCTCTTAGACATACCCATCCGTCAAAACCATGTTGCTGATAAACTTAAGCCTGATGGACAATAGTAACCTCGCATTCAACAAGAAGAATGTTACAAATCTTGTGTTTGCACGGTTGGCTACATATTGTTCTAGCGTTATTGTCTTCAATCGAATCTCATGAGAAGTGAGAAAATCCCGATGCTTACGAATCCACCGATTGGTTATAACTTTCTTACCCCGTCCTGTTGCCTAAATATACATGAAGATTGAAAACAGTTAAGGTCTAAAAGAAGAGTGTCGAAAGAGCAACAGCTGGTTAATTCTAGTACATTATATGCGGGCTTCCAATGTGCGTGAAATTATCACCTTTATATACAACTTCTCCAGACATGGAAAGCATTGCAGCAAGCCAATAATCTTGCTCAGATCAAAACTATTCATTTGGATATATAAGATCTTGATAGAATCCAGCACCATTGATAGGCCATCCATGGAGAAACTCTTCATTGAGCATAGAACATAATATTAGTACAAAATGTGTGCTCCAAGATGATATATAAATTATGCGCAGAAATTTAAAATGCAGCTTATGGTTACAAGATGATATATAAAGTACCTGAAGAACTGTGGAGCCAAACACCATATTGAAATGAGCACAGAGATCATGTATTACACCCAAGGTCTCTAGTTTAGGCGCAGAGAGGACGGTTATTTGCAACGGTGAATAACTAGAATCAAGGATCAACCTTTGAAGTGAAGGGGCATCTTGGATGATGAGCTGCCTTCCGTCAAAAGAAATTCCAATTCTTACAAGGTTAGGCGACTTTATTTGGAGACAACCGATTCTAATCTGTGAAAACAAGCACCAAGCACTCCAGTAGCAGGCAACTGGAGTGGATGATGTTTGTGCAATGAGGCCTCCGATATAGGAAACCGCACAAGTGAAAGTTTCTTGAGAAATGGAATTGAAGGTTTAGTACTAGATTGTCAGTAGGTAGCACAAATATAAAGGTGGCGGTGTGGAGAGAGGAGGAAAACATGAGATGGACATCGGTGCTAAGGGCACAAGTTCATGGTGTTCGGTATGTGGTATGTGATTTCGGGGAATAGTAGAACTCAAGCAGCTGTAGTTCTATGAATTGAGGATTTCAGGCAGGCGTCCACCGTGCGGGGCATGGTATGCTTGCTCGGAGTAGCATGACGGGATCTGAGGCTTTGAGCATCTCCAACAACAGCGCTAAGCGCCACATAAAAAACCTGTTTGCAGCAAGGCTTCCGGCTGGTTTAAGCGCCGCCGCCAGGCTTGGCTCCAAAGATCGCGCTATAATGCAGAGCAGCTCAACAGCTTCCAAAGCACAAAAAATACATCTTGGCAGCCCGCACAAACCACATATACATTTCAGAAGAGGAGCAAAAATGATCAAACAAACAAAATAAATCAACAATAAATAGTTCAATTTCGTTATCATTACAACTCAAACAAATAGTTTATCGTTCAGTACAACAAATAATGCAATAAACACAACAAATAGTTCATGAACAATACAATGTCGAATGAAGAAATCATCATGCTCTTTGTCGTCCATGCCATGCCCACCACTCTTCAATCAGATCATTAAAGTTCATTGTGCGTTGCGGGGCCTTGAATGGAATGATAGGAGGCAATAAAGCGGGCTACCCTTTCAGCCCTCCGTCGCTTTTCGCACGGGATGTCCCAAGAGCTCATCTTGTGAGTAGTCTAAATCTTGGCCACGCTCATTCTCGATGATCATGTTGTGCATGATCACACGAGCGTGCATGATGTACCAAAGCATCTTTTGATCCCAAAATCTAGTCGGTCCTCTCACAATAGCAAATTGGGCTTGCAAAATCCCAAATGCTCTCTCCACATATTTTCTAGCCGCCGCATGAGCATTGTGGAAATCAAGATTTTCTTACCTTACGGCTTTTCAACGGCTTCACGAAGGTTTGCCACTTTGGATAGATGCCATCCGCTAGATAATAGCCATAGTTGTACGTCTGACCATTTGCTACAAACTGCACCGGTGGCAACTCACCGTTTGCAATCTTATTCATCGATGGTGACCGTTGACAACATTGATGTCATTCAAAGATCCGGGCATTCCAAAGAATGCATGCCAAATCAAGTCTCTGATCGGCCACCGCTTCAAGGATTATAGTGGAACCCTTTTTTTGGCCGTGGAATTGCCCATGCCATGCCTTTGGACAATTCTTCCAACTCCAATGCATGCAATCTATTGATCCAAGCATGCTAGGAAAGCCCATGAGCTTTGTTCATCACCAATAGCCTTGTGGCGTCTTGACATTGGGAGATCTCAAATACTCCTCGCCAAACACTTGCACAATTCCCCACTGCAAGCGCTTGACACACATGATGGCTTGGCTCTCACCCATAGCCAAGTGATCATCAACAAGATCAGCCGATATCTCAGATGCCAACATACGCCATGCGGCTGTCACCTTCTGAAGGTGCTATGCCCGAGCTCTCCGGTGGCATTCCTCCTTTGCTGAAAAAGCGGTCATGGCTCGCTAGTTTCTCTGCAATGCGCTGAACAACTCGGTGCTCGTCCTAAACCGCGCACGAAAATACGACTCGGGGTATGTGGGATTCTCCGCAAAATAATGCACGATCAATCTGTTGTGGGCATCGATCCTATCCCTCAAATTTTCGCCGACCCATAACCGAACCACCGTGCTTGGTTTTTTATATGCATAGCTAGGATCATTGCAAGATCATCCTCCTCTTCCATATCAAATTCTTCTTCGGAAGAATCATACGACGAACTCATCTACAATGTTCAATACTATACTATAAAAACTACAATTCAAAACATGCACCAAATTCTTGAAGTTTGAGCAATACATACCTTGTAGGCGTTTTGTCGAACACCTTCTTGGCTGGCTGGCAGCAGGCGCCAGCGCTGTTCCTCGGACGACGGAGGTGCGCAGCACCGCGGGACTAGCAGGATGGGGCGGAGCCTTGGCGCGGGGATAGGCTGGGGAAGCACCTGAACGGTCATTTGGGGCGCGGCGGCGGCACGGCGCGGATGGGGTGGAAGTGGGAGAGGAAGTGCGAGAGCGGCGGCCGAGTGTGCCGCTTGTACTGTAGTGGGCGCCAAATACACCGCGAGAGTGTTTTTCGACCTACGTAACTTCGTTATAGCGTCGGCGCCGTTTTTCTTGCGCCCATTGGAGCGACTCCCGCCGTGTTCGCCGCGCGCTAAAACGGACCAATTTGCGGCGCGGCGCTATTTTAGCGCGGCTGTTGGAGATGCTCTTTGAACGGACCCCTGGTGGGAGGAGATGATGGCTCTAGGGATTTCAAAATCATTGAAGAGAGATAGCTAACGATAGTCGAGATTAAGGGGCACGGCGCGCCATAAAGGGCGCCACCGAATTGAGAGGACTTGGGTGCGGCAGCAATCCTTGGTGGGGGAGAAGCGAGATGATCTCCCCAAGGACGACGTCCGGGAGATTGCTGATGCGGTCCACCCGAGATTCTATGGGTTCCTGGGATCTGGTGGGGGCGGGGTCGCCGCTTCTCCCTGCGCTGCCGGGTGCGGGATCTACAACAGGCATCGCCGTTGGCGGGAGCCTCATCTTCTTGGCGCTGGGGTCAGCCGACTCCATTTTCCTCGAGGGCGTCGCGTCGCGCTCACAGATTTGAGCAGAGTAACGAATGACGAGCCTAGTTGTATTGCGAGCGAAGAAGAAGGGGAGCTGGGGATTTTCTGTAGGAGTGAGGAAGAAGGGGAGTTGGGGTTTTCTGTAGGAGTGAGGTGAGGAATTTGGGGGTACGAGTGGAGCGAGCTGACGTGAGGTGGGTGGGAGCGAGGAGGAAGAAGAGCACCCAGGTTTTTTTTGGGGGTGTGTGCTGGGTGTGGGTGTGGGTAGCGCCTCTCATTCAGTAAATATATGGGCTTTTGAATTGATTTTACTATTTACTAGTGTGGATGGGCTGTTTTGTCTTGGGCCCAGAGAAACAATTACTACTAGTACAGTGGAGACACTCTACAGCTACCCAGAAAAACAATTACTACTAGTATAGTGGAGACACTCTACCGCTTCTGGCTCCTCCTAGGTCATTGAAACGTCTCCCTCTATTGAATGTCGTTGTACTTTTGTTCATCGACATGCGGGCCATGCAGCGCGCGGGCCCAAATGCCATCCACCAAATTAGAAGGAAGTATGCAAAGGAGAGTCACCCGGTCGTGTCAGCGGCGATGAACGAGCCATCGTATCACAAAACCCCACCTCCCGTAGTCTAAGTTTGACGTCGAAGCAACCATCATTTCACTCTTCGATGAATCCCTTCTCCCTCACCGTCTTCAAGAAAGTCAACACTCGATTCGCCATTGTTCTTCTCTCCGAGCGAAGGGAAGGTAAGCGGATCCGTGATGTTGGTATATTTTCATTCGAGAGAAAAAAAGAACTTTTGCAAAGCGATAATCGATCCTCACTCTCTTTTTTGTTTCATTGTCATTGCGATTGTGTTTTCCTTTGGTGGGTCTCCTAGTATTCGTCGGTTTCATGATGGACCAAGGAGAACCGGCAAAGATCTGCCGATATTGGAGCAGACGTGGGAGGCTGATCCCGAGACGAGAGCTCCAAGAAGATGGAGGCAACCACCGAGCTGACCCGGATATGCTCCACAGCCACTCATGAGATGGTCAACGCCCGTTTGAGGTTACACCCCGTGGCACTGCAGAGAGCAGTTTTCCTCCTTCGAGGATGTGCCCCCCCCCGAGCTGCCCAAGGTGATTTCCTTCTTTGCCGATCTCGATTATGGTTTTTCATCTAAGTATGTGGTGATTTTTTTTAGAAAAGGAAGTATGTGGTGATTAATAATGCAAAATTTTATTAGCTTAGATGCCATGCTATACATAGTGGTTTAAATAACTTGTGTTTCTTATACTGAAAAGTAATTCAGAATTTGTTTCTATTTCAATTAGAGCCCTGATGCAGACAAGGATTGTGTGGTTGTACATGTCACTCGCTATGAGGCGGACGACCTGAATATACGCACTGGGAAAACAGAGTTCTTAGGCTGTTGGATCCTAGAAGCCATTTGCGGTTATACCAATGAAGAGTTGTATTCCGGCCTCACTATTGTCAGGCGTGTTGTCTTGAAGCACAAGAAGTTCAAAGCTACTCCTTTGTTTGTGAGGCATACTGTTCTTGTCAAGCTTACGCAGGAAGATGACGTGGCATGCCTCCACAAACAAGTTTATCAGTGGCAAGGCCACAAGGTTGTCTTCATGAAGGTTCACAGGATTGAGCTGCTGCGGGACGTCCTCGATGATGTTCATGGCAAGGTCCGTCTTGTGTCCAGCCCAAATTAGATCGAGGCATGAAATAGTTGCCCCAGCTAGTGTTTAATAGTAGTTTGGATTGTGTCTAATTATCCGAACCTTGCCTGTTATCGACCCCTCTGGGGCTAGTACTATGTTTGAATCCGTCTATGGGAACTGCTGCTACTTTTGTGTGCCCGTGAATCATGTGAGAACCATCGTAATTGTTGCCGAAACAGATGCGTCCTCACTATTTTTTCATGAATATGGCATGGTAAGACATAAGTTGTCACGGTTTATCATACGAGCAGTGTGTGTTTTGATTAAATAGAGCACTAGTTCGAGAATCATGCACCAACGTATACATAAGTACTTGTAAACACTGTTGGCGCTACCCCACTTGTAAATAGTTGTGCAAAACACGGCACATTGGCTCAGCTCGCTTCAACACTAGGCTATCGACCAGCTAACAATCAACAATCTGCTATCTGACATATAAGCAACTATGTATCTTGTTACAGTGGTTCATGCAGTTAATTGAGGCCAAAATGTAATAAATTCCAAATGTTCACACGCTAGTCCAGCGCTCATGTGGAACACTCACATTAAACTCGTCTTCATAAAAAACTTGAAAAGCATAAGTTAAGCAATTTTATACATCTCAATGATTCATAGAACATAACAAACATATACTAGTTCACAGCAAAAGACAAAGTTGTGAGAAGGTTTACAAATCAGGAAAAAACAAGCAAAAGGCTTCTCTGAGCAAAGGGCCTCCCGGCAGGCTTAAATTTCCTGGAGTTCACTCTGGTTTTTTCTTGTTGCCACCATTCAGGGTTAGGTTCTCTCATTCCAGAATAACCAGTTATAATTGTGGTCTCAGTTGGAATGCTGAACTGAACCATGCAGTGTACTGACCAGGTGAAATTCTTGTGCATTCCACTAAATTTAAGCACCGCTATTTGCAGAAATAAGCAGACCACAATGCCTCTTGTCCGCACACCTGTCCAAAAAACCGCCGTGCAGCCGTGCTAGCTAGTCCTCGGTCCATGGATGAACTGGTAGAAAGTGCATTCCGGACTAGGATGCAGTTGTTTTCGCTCGTCCCTGCACTGTAATCAGGAAGTAAAACATACGAATCAGCTTCTTTTAGATTGCGTTGGTCATTCTACCTTAGTTACTACCAATGTAGGGATACCTTGAAGACGGGAGGTTAGACGAAGGCAACGAGGGATAGCCATCTCATTTTACGCAGTTGTACTAAAACTGAGGTGTGTGCTTTTGATTGCGCGGATAGAAACGATACGGAGACAGACATCCCGAAACGATATGGAGACAGACATCCATGTTTGCGCAAATACGAAATACGGTTATTTAAACAGTGACATATATTACTACTTTCCCCCGTTTCCTCTTAGAACCAAGTCCTAGATTCATGCTACAGCTTTCCCACTTTCTTCCCTGTTTGAACCAACGCTTTGAGTCGACTGTATGAACTAGCTTTACTTCTAATAATAGTAGAAGTCTAGGTGGCTTTGGAACAGCGGACAGAAGTAGAAAAGGATCCACACGAAGGAGAGCTGGGCAGTAGAGCAAGGCAGGTTTGAAGGAATATATACTGAGGGTCGTCGGCATGTGGCAAAGGCGGCGTCGGAGGCCGCATCTTGGCCACAATACCGCAGGAGGAAGAAGGGGTCGAGGCCCTCGAGAGCCACTCTCTCGGAGAGAACGGCGACCCACCGATCGGGGCCAGCGGGCAGCCGTTGGTCTCCTCCTCGCCGACGCACAGCGTGAACGATGCACCTACACCCCTGCCCGGTCGAGGTTGTCCGGCGGATTTGTGACTAGCCGTGAGCTGAGAGAGAGTGTGGCCACCTATGTCTTGCTTAGATCTGGAGAGCATGAGAGAGTGAACGAGAGGAACCCTAGTAAAGAAAGCACTAAGGCTCCTACTTTTATATATAGTGGAGTGATTTTGTTGTACCAGCTTCAAAAAAATGCGCTCCTCGTGTACCCATGAGTGGGTGTGAGAGAACTAGTGCGTGCGTGCACCGCTTCTCTTCGTGAGAGTACAATATACTATGCCCAAAGAACGTTCGCCGCAAGAGTAATAGTATAAGTGTGTGACGTGTGAGCTAAAATAAAATGTGCGCGCCGTCTTTTGTTTTTTAGAAGTTCTAAGGGTAGGGTGTGAAGAGCACATATGTGTGTGACGTCTACCTGCAGATAGACGGTGGGTGCGACGTGCGAGTCTGCGAGAGGACTCGGGACTCGGGAGAGTCGTGACTCGTGAGGGTGCGTGTGCGTGAGAGAGAGGGGGGCACGTATCAATGCAATGCATGTGTCCGTAAATCATTATCCGACAAACGTTCGCCACAAGCCTTTTCCGATTTAACGCCGTA
This sequence comes from Aegilops longissima, assembly GCA_021605205.1. Taxonomy (NCBI): domain Eukaryota; kingdom Viridiplantae; phylum Streptophyta; class Magnoliopsida; order Poales; family Poaceae; genus Aegilops; species Aegilops longissima. The sequence goes on along the minus strand of CM038681.1, from coordinate 383,574,376 downwards.
AGAACCGTTTCCGATAAAGGTCAGTTTGCCATGTCATTTAACGAACAGCCACTCCTCCTACACACAAATCTTCCACATGAGTGTTAGCAACTGCCATATGCTCCTCCGTTCGAAATGCAAGTGCATATAGGATATAGCTTTATTGAAAATTGAACCTCGCAAACTTTTACCGAGTTTTGTGTACCAAATTGCACATGTAGAATACCTCAGTATATATCATTTCATTCATCTTAGAGAGGTAACTATAAAGATGGGTGAGGAGTCTACAAAGAAAGACCATCGTATCACCCGCAGCAATTTCAAGCATCCTTTAGTGTCGAGGAATATCATAGGAACTCTATATGATATGATTTTTATAGGATTTTTTCCTTTAGAGCCAATTGGTTCATAGGAATAGATTCATATACTCCACATTTCAAAGGAAATAAACATGATATCATTTCTATAGCTTTAGAGCCACTTGGTTCATATGAATGGATTCCTATACTCCCTTAATTTCAAATCCCTCCTCATAGGAATTGAGATACATGCCATCTCTAGATTCAATAGAAAAGTTCCTATGATGTGAACCAAATGACATCTCTTTTCCAATCCCTACTCATAGGAATTGAGATGCTCCATGTCATCTCTTTCCTACAACTTCCATGTATACATCTTCTATTCCTAAATAGATAGTACAACCCACTAGTAGTTTTTTCCAAAACATGCAACTATGGCACAAGAACTATATAGTGTGCCAATAACTTTGAAAGATGGTCATTGGATGAAGCTAACCCGACAAAGAGAGATAGGCAAATCCGAGCACTCTCGGCCATTGGATATCATCAACATTCCAACAGATCGCCACATGTACAATTTAGAAGACTCCATGGTTGAACTTAAGCATAATGCACAAACCTCAAAACACAAGCACTTCTCCTTTGTTCTAGAATCTTACGTATCATAATTGATTATTTTTTCTAAATGAATTGCCATTATTTGTTTTTACTTTATGATTTACAATACACAACCCCATGAATCTTAACATTTTTATAAAACTAATTGATTTTGAATGAGATGAACTATAAGAACTAAAAGAACATCTACATCATGCATATGACTCAAAGCTTTACATGCTATAGTGTGTATTTATTCATAATTTGGTTTCGAAATCTCATGCGTTCAATACATGTGTACCTTACTAGTTTTGAGTAGAGTAGCAAATTTCACGTGGCCCCAGGTATATCAAAATGCAGGGCCCATGCATCATTGCCTTTCGGTTGAACCTACGTCCACAATTTTTTGTACGTACTATATCTCCACTGGTCCCCAAACCCAAAATGTTGCCTCGTTCCCGTAAAACCAAGCGGCCCACACATATTTAAGGCGTCGACTCGAACCCGTTTACTACGACGTGGCCCATGCGCCGTAGTACTCCTACAAACTCTACCGCCGCACTCATCATCGGTTTTCTTCAAGAGGACGAGGAGAAGCCGATTTGTAGTGGGCGCTTTAAAAAGGATCTATAGTGGAGACCCCTACCTAGGGTGCCCTAGGTAGCTGCCGCACGCATCATTGTTTTCTCTTTTCTTTATGCTCTTGCGCCTAGAGTGAAATGATGGTTGCTTCGTCCGTCCGGCCTCCAAATTAATGCGGGAAAGGTGGGGCTTTGTGATTTGACCCCTCATCGCTCATTTTCTACTACTGCGGCGCTACGACCGGAGTGCCTCCAATTCCAACCGCTGCTCTGAACTGTAATTTGGTGCATCGCACCTCGCGCGTGGAACAAGACGGTGGATGAGCCACATGTCGGCCAAAGCGGTCCTGTTAAGTGTGTCGCCATTTCGTGTGCGGACTGACCCTGCTTGAGTTGCTACGCCAACACGACAGGAGCAGCCTACCACTTGGTTTTGCTCCTTGGTGAATCCCGACTATATTGATCTAAAAATATACCTGCTGAACTACCCTCTCCGTCTCGGTTTTTTTATTTTTAGGCGTCTCGGTTTATAGGGCCTGCACGTAGTTCTATGTCACAAAAAGTATATCATTGGATTCTTAAGCAGATGTAGTTGTATTTAAAAGTCGAGGGCGGGGCTTTTCCTGCGTGGTAGGCGGCGGGGCAGTTCCACCTAGTCGGTTCGACATAGACGCGAGAAGACGAGGGAGTAGGCTGCTGCAAATGTAGGGCTGTGTGATTTGACAGCAAGTTACTGCTGGACAGGTGAGGCCCCGTGATTTGACTTGCCATTATCATTTTAACTGCGGCGCTACAACCGGCGTGAGTCTCCCGATTCCTAACCATCTCCATGTGCCTCTCCCAGTGCTTCACCATGTAGTAGAGGCTGGCTCTTGCATGAGAGCCCACTTCTCCACTTTTTCCTTGCCTCTCTTTCCTCCACATATGCAAAAATGCCATGTAGTAAAGCACGCTATTGTACTTACCGATGAATGTACAAGTTCATGGAAATTTAGTGGTCATTCATGCATTCGTTCTAATTAATGCCTCGGTAAACATAACTTCTTGAGAAAAACGAGCGTACTAATTACTTGTGCAAACTACGAAATTAATTTGACCACTCACCGTCTACCTTGGTTGGAGAGATTTTGAAATTGAGCCATAAACTGGAAAGGAGGGAGTAGTAACTTTTGTCTCGATTACTATTTGTGGCCTTGTATAGATGCAAAATGTATTTTTTTATAGTGGCCTTGTATAAGTAAATGGAGGGAGTACTAACCAAAGTATACGTAGTAGGGACGAGGAGTAAACGGAGGGAGTAGTAAAATTTTCTCCTCGTCTTTGCGAACCAAGTGGCGATGGGCGAGGGAGCGGGTGTAAAGGTGTACAGTAGTAGTAGTACTGCTACTACTACTACCCGTAAGCAAGCTTCACCTCATCCTGCGAGCCACCGCGCCCGTGGGCGGGGGAGACGGCGTACTAAGCAAGCTTCTCCTCGTTCTGCGAGTTGACGGGACACATCAAAAGTACTCCAGTGTATAGAGCCTTGCCTCTAAGGTAGGCCCCACATGGTTTGCCTCTTTTTTTAATTTAACATAACGCGTCAAGTTGCAATTTGTTTGTTCACCCGTGGTAGACGATCCTCCCTCCACCAAGTGGACAACCAGTACACGTGCCAAATTACCACGTGGGCTGCCTTTTTCGTACAGAAATGAGCTTCACCATGTACCCGCGCGGGTGTGGTTGGGAAAGAGGCGGGAGTACGTGCGTCGTGCATGCACCTCTTCTCTTCGTGCACGTCCCCCACCTACGTGGGTGTGTGTGAGAGAGATACGTACAAACCTAGACATAACGCGCCGTCCATCCCCATGCCTCTGCCCAGTCCGACCACCAGTCACCACCACACCCCACTCCTCCTCACCTTATCTCTCATCTTTCTCCCTCCATTTTTATATACAAGGGGCCACTATCAAAATTACAATTTGCAGATATACAAGGCCACTAACACTAATCGATGCAATATTAATGGTGTTTTCCTCGTGGTACTAGCAAAGGAGGACATTAATTATCCCTTGCATGCATGCGGGAGTTTGTAAAAAAATGCATCTTGATGTTCCGTGCAATGCAGGGCATCTTACTAGTCCATGAAAACAACACATGGCAAAATTCCACGGCGAGCGAGGGATTTGAATCTGTTGGGAGGGGCTGTTTGGATCTTGCCGGGTAGCCAAAATATTGGCGACCCTTTTGTCCACCGTGCCTTTGCCACCGATGAGCGAGAATGGCTCGGGTGCTCATCTTGTCATGCATCCTCCAGTAGCATACGTTGGAGACGAGCTCGCCGAGCTGTGTTTTTGTCCCTAGCGCTGCCCGAGCCGCCCATGAACCGACCGGTGACCCGCAAATTCGCCATCCAACCGTAGCCGCACACATTATGACAAAGAACTCAACCAACCGGACGAAATTCACGCAAACACGTAGACAAATTGATATTTCATATAAACAACGGCGGAAATCATATAAAATACGGATTTTCATACAAACATGACAAATTTCATTACATTCAAATGAACTACGCGGTGCTAGTTACGGACAGCACAGTATATAATACCTAGCCTAAATGGTGGCCCGCCGATCGATTTGTGTTCCTCATGTCCGGCAGCACGATCACCGGACTGTCGGGAGCCCTGGAGGTATATGCTTCAGCGCAAAGGACGGCTCGCTTCCCCACTTCCCAACTGATATCATTGGCTGGTGCCGTAAGATGATGGTGGACTGCACCGGTTCGAGTTCATCACCGGCCACTACTTCGCCATGGCCGGCACCGGCTCGAGTTCATCCTAACATTGACCTCTTCCGTGGAGCCCATGCGGGGTCGACGAAGGTCCTCGCAACAAAAGCATCCGGCAAGACACCTGTTGTGTACGCCGGCGTCGCCTCCGCTGTGGCCTTCATGGGACCCAAGAGGCGGCGGCCTCCCGTGTTCTACTTCTCCTCGATGATGGCGGCGGACGCGGAGGCGCTGGCCACCGACTCGTCGCTCTCCGTGCACCCGGCTTCTGTCGCTGCTTGCATGGCGCGGCCGCCGGCATGGGAGTCTCGGCCACAGAAATGGGAGACGCGGTACGAGGCGGCGGCGTGGACGGCAGCAACGACGCTCGTGCGCTGCTCCTCGTCGAGCTGGCACGGGCGGCGAGTTCTTGAACCGCTTGCCCGGCTTAGGGCGGCAAGCGCTCCGTCGGCGAGGAGGGAGGTGGATCAGCAAGCTGCATAGCTTGTATCTGGCGGGCTACCCAGCCGGCTTGGATGCGGAATAACTACTCTTCGTAAGCCATTGTAAGAGTGGACAAAATGGTGGAGGAGATAGGGGAGCGGCGGAGGTGTGCGATTCTTGGCCGGCGTTTGGCCTCGTTTAAATAGGAGATTAAATAGACGGCGGATGGGAGGAGCTCGGCGGCGTTGCGTTTAATGCCGGCCGGTCATGAACGGACGTGTGTCGAGTGGGTTTCTCGGCTTCCACAGGCGGGTTTCATGGGCGTTTGAATGCGGCGCGGGGCGTGTTCAGCGGGCGTGCAGCGAGTGGCGCCCTCGACTCGACCTAGGACACCGCGCCGGTCTTCCAGCGGCGTGTGGACTCTTTGGGTGCATAGCCTACATGTCGGTGACCCAACACAGCAGCGCACGGCGAGAGGAACCTTTGGTGGGCCAGGGCGGTCAGAAGCGGGCATTTCATAAACCGATGATTGTTCATTGAGTGTGACGTCATCTTTTTCATGTAGATAAGCCTACTATATTGATAGCCCGTTCGATACATTGTGATTCATGAAGACCGCTGCAAACATCAATGTTCTGCTTATCACAGATAAGATTGATTAATACCCGTAACAATCCATGTCCTTAACAAAGGGTGCATGCACGTATAGGTTGAGCATGTGTCTTCGTCGTGTGTTGTGTGCATGCAAGCGTCGCGAGTGTTGCATGCGTGCAAGGTGCGTTCGATGTTGCATGCATGGGTGCGTGCGTGCGTGTGTTTGTGAGTGCAGGTGTGCGTGTCGATGTTGCCGGCATGCGTGCGTGTATGCGTTATGTATGCGTGTCGGTGTTGCGCCTACATGCGTGCGTGTCTTGCGTGCGTGCATGTATGCGTCGGGGTGAGGCTACTGTCGGTCGACCGACTTTTTCATCTCTGGTCATTAGATTTTCTAGCCGTTGGATACGAAATCAAGGGCCTCCGATTTATCATCAAACTCCCCCACCACGAGCCGCCACCACCACCGGCGAACCGCCAGCCCCGCCGCCCACGGCGGCCCGCCCTCCCGAAACCACTCCCCACCGCGGCCCGCCACTGCACCAGCTATCCCTCTAGCCCCCCCGCGCGTCGAGCTTTTTCTCCGGGATCCCCACCCCACCGCCCAATAAACGCCCCCACCGCGGTGGCGCCAACCAGAGGTCTCACGACTTGAATACCCACCGACCACCAATTTATTACCATTTCATCCCTTCATATCTGGCGGCCAGACGGGTGGGCCCTATGGTAATGTCGCTGCTGAATGTGGACCGTTTGGTGGTCAATTGATCGTGTTATCAACAAATTACGGAGTTGTATGGTGAGCGGTGACCGTATGATCACCCTAAAATGTACTCCTATTTTATTAACACAATACAGACTCAAACTACCATTTCTTTCTTTCATATCACGGGCTGACAGTTGGGCCCCACGATTCAGGCGCCCGATGGTGCAACACTAGTTGTGCCGCGTGGAGCGTTGTTGGTTAATTGATTGTGTCATCAACATAATCTGAGTTATGCGGGTGAGCCGGTGACCATATAATCATGACATGTATTTGTTTAACACGGTACATATGCAAGGGCTCATATATCTGGCGCAAGCACTCACGCTATAAGTGCACACACGCGAACCCTACCCCTATGAGCACCTTCCAGAGATGGGCCAGCATATATGATCTTGAGATTTTCTGAAGTCACCATAGGTGCCTCGTGGTCGAGTGGAGCGTCTCTTCCCACCGAGCGTACATTGCGGAAAATACTGAAATTAACACAAGATAAATGCGAGCACGGGACTTTAACCTTGGTGGGCTCGAGAAACCACTGTCCTCTAACCATCCAACCACATGTTGGTTAGCACGACAAAATGTATGTGGTGACCGTGATGAGCTTATTCTGAAGTCCAGTGACCATATCGTGCTTTCGCTTCAAATACAATGACCGTAAGTGTCGTCAACAAAATACAGAGCACGCATCAAATGCAAAGTCCGTCAGTGTCATCAACAAAATATGGACACGTATCGTGAGCTATATATCGTTGTACTATTGTATATGCTTATTTTCTTAGTGGCCCATTGCGTGTGTGGCGTGGTGGGCACATCATTTCTAGTTGTGGTGGGTCAACATCAAGACTCATGGGTCGGTTCCATCCTGCACCACATATAGGTTGGACCAAGACGTGTTATACGAAGACCCATGTGGAGGACTCGACAGCGTACAACACGAAGCTACCAGAGTCACGGAGGACTCTATCCCCACTGGTGATAAGCCGACTATATATGATTTTTAACCCTAGGTGTTATACAAGCTTGGGGGCTAGTTCGTCGATAGTATACACACACGCACAATGCCTGGTATTCACGTGTACTTTGTACACACCCTATCACTAATATCTGATGCCGGAGTAGGCTCTTTCTTCAAGCTGCAAGGGTCCGATCCGAACTAGGGTAAAACTTTGCCTCGTATTACCATCCAGCCTAACAACCAGGGATATCCTACGAATGACGATATGATGAAATCATATCGCCAACTACTAAGAGAGAGGTGTGTCGGGGGCAATGTGTGAGAGAGGCCTAAAGATAATGTGCGTCAGGGAGACACGTGCACATATATGTGCGTATAGAGGGCTAGTAGAGACCGTGCATGTGTATATATGCATGTGAGAGAAATAGTGTTTTCCAACTGAGATTAGTGAAAAGAGTGGTACATAGTAGTCGAGAAGAGAGAGAGAGAAAGCAGAGAGAGCATGTGCGTGAGACACCCCAACACCCTCGGAGAGATTGTGAGCATGTGTGAAAGAGAAATGCCGATGCATATAAAGTGTGTGCACTTATGCGTTAGATAGAGAGATATATAACGCGTCTGTGAGAACGGTGCGAGGCATAGTGCATCTACGTGTAAAAGGCGGTTCTACGCATTAAATTAAAATATAAATGGCATTATTATTTTTGGATGAGATCATGAATTTTGCAAATTGCGTATGGACGAAAATCAGTCTTTGTTGTGAGTTTGAACATGCTATATATATTCATACGCATGACAGTTGAAGAAAGGGGGCATAAATCTTTGTACACATGACAGTTGTAAATCAGATGTAAAAGGGGGCATCAATCTTTGTTGTGAGTTTGAACATGCTATATATATTCATACGCATATCTAACTTTTCTTTTTTGCAACCAAGGAGATTATATCTGGAACCATGCATGAACTGAGGTAAGTTGCATATTTTTTAATATATACTCATGTACAATGTATATTCAAATGTACCCCCTCCATTCCAAAATAATCATAGCTTTAGGATTTTCAAGAGTAAAGATTTGTGAAGTTTGACAAATCCTGAAAGTTCAATTCAAGAGAACCAAAACGTTAATGCTACTGCTCCCAAATATTGAACGAAGCACCAAATAGGCCTCTGGTCACCCGAAACCGCGCGAGACTAATGTTTTGGTGGTAGGAAATTATTGTCCTGACTCTGGCTCGTGTAGCCTATCGGCCTGATGTCCAAAGGTCTAAACCGGGGTAGGTTTGTAACTTCACCAAGATGCCAGTCTCAACCGCCTCCAAGAAGCATTCATACGCCATGGGCGCCTAAACACCCATGCGCTCGGCCGAAATCTATCCCGCCCACATTTGGGACACCTGACATGACTGTCCTACCCCCAACCCACAATATGTCCGAAATTTTAGATGGGGGCAAAGTTTGTAACTTTCCCCAAATTTCAAACAAGCGCGTCTCAAACCGAACATTGTTCCCCTTAGTTCCCGCCTCCCTCCGTTTCCCCATTCATACTCCGTGGGCGCGAAAACGCCCTCTCCACCAGCCGCGAAACCCCAGCCTCCTCCGTCGGTCCGTCCTCCAGCCCATAGCGGCCAATCCACCGCCGCCCTCCTCCATCACGCCGGAGCCGGTACCCCGACGTCGTCGTCCAACGCAACCGCAACCGCAACGCCCTCAAGGACTTAGCAGTGAAGCCGAGGCAGCTGCCTCCACGACGCCGAAGCCTCGTGCGCCGTGCAGAACCACTCCGACCACGCCGTCCTGCGCCTCACTGCTGCTCTCCACTGCCGCAACCGTCCACCGCACCGAGCTGTTCCCTTCGCCGTTGTTCGCCGCCTCGGATCTGCTTCCCCCCCCGATGAACGGCCACCGCACCACACTCAACAACTTGGCCATGGGTTCGTCCAAGGCTGCACCGTCCTCCACAACTTCGGTTTCCGGCGAACAACAAGAAGATCGTCGAAAAAAACAGAAGGAGGACACAACTTCGCCAAGATGAAAGAGGTACTCCTCTTCCCTTATTCGTGCAAATCTTACGTCTCCGCTCACCATATTCATCCCACGAAAGAAACTAGTTGGCGCTTCTTCTGCATCTTCTTCGTGATACTAAATGCACAAGGTTTCCTCCTTTTACTATTTCACCTTTGCTAGAGGTCGATAGCCGCTTTGGATTTCAATTCAGGTCGGTCGAACCGCAATTAAAAGAAGCAGCACCCGCTTAGGCGCGCGAGCACCTAGTCCGCCTATTCCCGAGGAAGCGGCGCATCGGTGTCTATCATAGGGGTGTGGGCGCAGGAGCTTCTTGCGCCCGATCTGGAGGTCGGCGGGGCTTGAATGGATGGCGGGGCGGTGCCAAGCACGGCAAAGTGCGGTGAGGTCGAGGGAGGCGCGAGGGGGGAGGAATCTTGGGCGATGGTCGCTGGTGTTTGAGGAAGATCGTCAACACCGATGGCTGGAGGTAGATGAAGGCGATCTGCCCGTTCTTTGTACATCGGACGGTGTAGAAAAAATGGACTGACCTATTTGCTTTCGATCATTGTTATTTTCATAGAATCTTGTAGTAATTTAGTGTGACATGCATGTTGTAGAGCTATCATATGTCTCCGTCATTTATTTCTCACCGACACTGCTATCTGCTACCTTTACCTTTGTACTAATTGTGCACACACTTCACCCATACTCACACTATTGTTTTTTATGCATGGGTATTTCAGACTACGATGCGGTGTTGATGAATGCGAGAAAAGAAAAGGCGAAGTCGCTCGATGTAATTGAAGACAAGCACTAAGCGTTTCAGCGCTCTAATGGGTGCGATGTCGTGATTGGAGACGATGGCGTAGCTCTGCAATTGATGATCTCAATTGCCACACACAACCATCCAGTGCTTGCTTTAACTTCACACTGTCAAATGTGGTTGCATGTTGCATATGGTGTCTAGCTTGTATTGCTTCCAATTTGGTTAAATTGCATCCTTACTTTACACATTATACCTTTGATAATGACATGCCTTCCTGTTTTTGATACATACTACATATGTCTATTAACCATGTTAGTACATCAAACTAATGCTCTTTTGTATCCTCGTCAATCACTTATGATGAGACAGTCACCGGGTGGAGTTCTTGTGAGACGCCCTACTCGTTTAAAGAGTGCGGTGTCATCCTCCCACATGATTCTCAAGAAACAGCAAGGCTAAATGAAGATAGTCAACGTAGCTCTCTAGTACCATAATTCCCCACACCACCATCGCAGGTGCTTGCTCTTACTTGGCGGTGTGATATGTGGTTGCATGTTGCATATGGTGTCTACCTTGTAATGCTTCTAATTAGGGTAAATTGCATCTGCTTAGTTAACACATTATACCTGTGAATATGACATGCCTTCCTGTTTTTGGTACATACTACGTCTTTCTATTAACCATGTTCTTACATCAAACTACTTTTCTTGTGTATCCCTCATCAATGCTCCTAATTTGTTAAATTGCATCTCCTTAGCTTACACATTATACATGTGAATATGACACGCCTTCCTGTTTTTGGTACATACTACATCGCCTATCACACCATGTTCTTACATCAAACTCATGTTCTTGTGTATCCTGCGTCTATAAACTTATGAGGAGACAGATCCGCAGCGTGGGTTAATATGAGATGCAATACTCTTATAAAGAATGCAATTTCATCCTCTCCACATGATTCTCAAGAAACAGCAAGCCTAAATGAAGACATTGAGCGTAGCTCTGTGCACGAAGACCACACTTCCCTACACCACCATCACAGTGCTTGCTCTAACTTCAGCGTGTGATATGTGGTTGCATGTTGCATCTGATGTCTAGCTTGTAATGCTTCTAATTAGGGTAAATTGCATCTGCTTAGTTTACACACTATACCTGTGAATATGACATGCCTATGTGTTAACCTTGTTCTTACATGAAACTACCTCTCTTCTGTATCCTGCATCAATCACTTACGATGAGTCACCTTTATTCGTTGCATATTGCATATTATTTCTAGCTTGTTGCCATGTATTGCTTCTAATTTGGTCAAATACATTTGTTAGGGCACCCTTTTAATTTAGCGAGTGATATTGGTTTCATCTTTCATATGGTTTCTAGCTTGCATTGATTCTAACAAGTTCAAGCACCTTGTGCTTAGTTTACATTTATACATCATACATGTCAATATGTCACGCCGTCCTGTTTTTCATACATATTCCATCCTATCATGCGGCTGCCTTACATGAAAGTAGTGTTCGTCAGTATCATGCACCAATGAGTTCTGAAGAGCAAATTTTATTCCTTTTTCTTGTGGGTTTGACTTGACAAGGCAAAATCAAGAAAGAGGAAGGAAAAGAGTAAGGAAGGAGATGATGGTGGTCCTCTGCAACAACGTAAATGGAGCATCTGTACAAGTCAAACCCACAAGTCCAAGTCTCCGCTCCCCTACTCCACCATCCAAGGTACTGATAATGATTCTCCTTGTACTGGTAGTGCATTACAAGGTCCAAGTCTCCGCTCCCCTACTCCACCATCCAAGGTGCTTGCTCTAACTTGGCAGTGTGATATCTGGTTGCATGTTGCATATGGTGTCTAGCACGTATTGCTCCTAATTAGTGTAAACTACATCTGCTTAGCTTACACATGATACATGTGAATATGACACGCTTTCATGTTTTTGGCACATACTATATCTTTCTATCACACCATGTTCTTACATGGAACTACTCTTCTTGTGTATCCTGCATCAGTCACTTATGATGAGACACCTTTAAGTTGGCAGTGTGATATTGGTTTGCGTCTTGAATATGATTTCTAGCATGTATTGCTTCTAGTTTGATGAGCATACCTATGACGAGACAGTTTTAACTTGGCAGAGTGATATTGATTGCACCTTCCATATGGTGTCTTGCAGTGTTTCTAATTTGTTGAAGTGCCTTATGCTTAGTTACCACATCATAGGTGTGAATATGTTGAGTTGTCCATTTTTTCGTACATATTCCATCCTCGTATCATGACTTTGCCTTTCATCGGAGTAGTGTTCGTCAATATCATGCATGAATGAGTTACGAGAGCGAATGATATTCCTTTTCTTGTCGGTATGACCTCACAATGCAAAATCAATAAAGCTGAAGGAAATTGGCAAGGCATTGGATGATGGTGGTCCTTAGAACAATGAAACGGAGGTTCTCTCTGATTCTACTCCGCCATCCTCCCAACAAGATTCGCAAGACAACGCAAGGCTAGACAGTCAACATAACTGTGTAGATAATGAGCACATCTCCCCTACTCCACCATCACAGGTGCTTGCTCTAACTTGGCACTATTATATGTGGTTGCATGTTGCGTATGATGTCTAGCTTGTATTGCTTCTAACTTTGTTGAATTGCATTTGCTTACTTTACACATAATGCCTGTGAATATGACATGTGTTCCTGTTTCTACATCAGACTACTATTCTTGCATATCCCGCATCAGTCACTTATGATAAGGCACCTTTAAGTCGCCACTGTGATATTGGTTGTGTCTTGCATATGATTTCTAGCATGTCTTGCTTCTAATTTGTTGAAACATACCATACAGTTTGAACTTGGCGAGTGATATTGGTTGCATCTTTCATATGGTGTCTAGCTTGCAGTGCTTCTAATTTGTTGAAATGCCTTCTGCTTAGTTACCACATCATAGGTGTGAATATGTCACACCATCCTATTTTTCATACATATTCCATCCTCGCATCATGTGTTTGCCTTTCATCCGAGTAGTGTTACGTCGGATCATGCATGAATGAGTTACGAAGAGCGAATTTTATTCCTTTTCTTATCGGTTTGACTTCACAATGCAAAATCATTACAGCTTGAAGGAAATTAGTCCGGCGATGGATGATGGTGGTCCTTGAACAACTCAAGCAGGGGTCTCTACAGATTCTACTCCACCATCCTCCCAACAAGATTTGCAAGACAACACAAGGCTGGACAGTCAACGTAGTTGTGTAGATGATGAGCACATCTCCCCTACTCCACCATCACAGGTGCTTGCTCTAACTTGACACTATTATATGTGGTTGCATGTTGCGTATGATGTCTAGCTTGTATTGCTTCTAACTTGAATTGCATCTGCTTACTTTACACATAATGCCTGTGAATATGACACGTGTTCCTAAGCACATCTCCCCTACTCCACCATCACAGGTGCTTGCTCTTACTTGGAACTGTTATACGTGGTTGCGTTTTCCGTATGATGTCTAGTTTGTATTGCTTCTGATTATGTTGAATTGCATTTGCGTAGCTTACAACTTATACCTGCAACGATCACTTACCCATAAGACACATTTAACTTGGGACTGTGATGGGTTGCATCTTGCATTGTCTTATAGCTTGTACTGCTTCTAATTTCTTGAAATGGCACTTACGACGAGACACTTTTTACGATAGAGTGATATTGGTTGCATGTTCATATGGTGCCTAGCTTTCATTTCTTCTAATTTTGTTGAAATGCCTTCCGCTTCTTGTTTTTCATACATATTCCATCCTCCTATCGTGCGTGTGAATATGAAATGCTGTCTTTTTGTATATATTCCATCCTCCTATCTTGCGCTTGCCTTACATCAAAGTAGTGTTAAATCAGTATCATGCATCAACCAGTTATGCAGAGCTAATTTTATTCATCTTCTTGTGGTTTTGACTTCATAAGGCAATATCGTAAAATAGGAAGGAAAAGAGTAAGTTAGGGGATGTTGGTGGTCCTCCTTGCACCGCGCAAGCAGAGACTCTCTAGATTTGCCCTCTCTCGCTAATGAAGTTGAAGTCCCAAGTCTACATGATGAGTTCATCTCCGTACTCCACCATCGCAGTGCTTGCTCTAAGTTGACATGTGATAATTGGTTTCATGTTGCATATGTTGTCTAGCCTGTATTTCTTCTATTTTGATTAAATTGCACCTGCTGAGTTTATCGTTATACATGTGCATATGACATGGCTTTACGTGTCTAGAATACACTGCATCTATCTATCATACCATGTTCTTACATCAAAGTACTGCTGTTGTGTATCCCGCATCAGTCACTCATGATTGGACGCTTTTAACATGGCAGTTTGATAGTGGTTGCATCTTGCATTGATTTCTATGTTGTACTGCTTCTAATTTTTCGAATTGCCACTTATGACAAGACACTTTTAACTTGGCGAGTAATATTGGTTGCATCTTTCATATGGTGTCTAGCTTGCATTACTTCTATTTTCTTGAAAATCATACCTTAGTTTGCACATCGTAGCTGTGAATATGTCATGTTGTCCTGTTTTTCTTACATATTCCATCCTCATACGGTTGTCTTACATCAAAGTATTGCTTATGCAGATCATGCATCAATGAGTTCTCAAGAGTGATTTTATTCTTTTGTGTTGTGGGTACAACTTGACATGGCAAAGTCAAAAAGAGCAAGGAAAATAATATAGTAGGGAGTCTTGTTACTCGTCGGGTGAAACGGAAAAGGTTACTGCCGTCGAGATTCTGCTGGTACTTATAGTGCGATAGAAGGTCCAAGTCCACCGGCTAAATCTACAAACACAAGTATCACCGCTCCACCAGCTGCGGCATCCGCTTCAACTATACCAGACATCTCAACCAGTTACTCGTTCGTTTGCTCGGGCGGCCACCTCCCAAGCTGCCTTCACACCTAACACTACTTCGAAGCACTCTTGACACAACAGACTTGGCAAGATCAGATGAACCTCATGAGCATCAACACCAAGGCGGTACTGACCGAGTCAAGTTGCGATTGCATGCTCCTTTATATGTACTCTCACGTTTGATGTACACTAACACTTTCCATATTCGTTGTTGAACTAGCACCACGGCAAGGCGAAATGACATCGTGGATAATGCTTGACAGATTAACAAAATCTAAAGGAGGAAGAATGGAGATCCATTTTGAGGCAGGTTTAAAAAGGCCACGTGATGCTCTGAGTCAGCCAAGTTAGTATCGAGGCAGCCGTTGCCGTTAGGTGTCATGCACGTATCCTCCCAACGTGGATCGATGACAGAATGAGAAAGACAATACCCGGTTTAACACCTTCCTTGACCATTTATCCGTAAGTAATGTTATTCATCATAATTAGTAATATTGTCTTGCTCTGTCCCATACTTTCTAGCTTCCTCCTAATAAGACTCACATTCTTTTTCAGCAGATGAGGTTCAAGTTGGATCCCAAAGATGATGCAACTAAACAAGCATGCACTCATGTTTTTCGATCGCTCATGACAATGTCGGTACCACCTTAGAAAATCTCACTTTGAAGGCAAGGCTAACAATGAAATCGCCCAAACATCTCGATGGAATATATTACGATGAAGACTGGACAGCCCTTGTTAAACACTGGTTTGATCCAAAGTATCGGTAGGCTATATGTATTTGATCGGACCACATATTGAACTTGTATTTATGTATGTGCCTTACAAGTGTATCTTCTTCTAGGCTAACTGTTTGAAGAACAAAACCAACCGTTCTAAAGTGAAATTCCAACAGACAACAGGATCTCGTAGCTATATTGCACTGCGAGGCTTTTGTAAATAGCTACTACTTCCTTCTTTTTTGTGCCATATTATCGTATCTATATTGACTTGTTCCAAATACGAGATGAAAGCCCGTGCGGACCAAAAGAACTGAACGAATGCAGTGCAAATCTTCAAGGATTGCGACACCAGCAAGATGAAGGGCATGAGCACACCAGTTCAAGCCGTTGTTGTAAGTCCTTACTCCTCCTGCCTTGAACTGATCGGTACTGTGATGTGTTCATTTAACTACTTGGTTTGCAGCCAATCTTAGTTACTCTGTTCACTTTTATACACAGTTGTCTTAACGTATCATTTCACCTTACATGTTTTAAAAGAGATGAAGGATATTCTTTTGGTCTTGATCTGTAATCTAGTTGTTATGTTCACGTGCGCACACAATGATAAAATAGGCTATTTGTTTTATATCTGTTTGCCCATGATATGAATGATGTCATACTATGTTCATCCTACTTTAAACCATGTCTCTTTATCCTTAGATGTCAAAGAATGTGAGGAAATAGACAATACAGTAGGCATGCTACATGGACATATGTTCTGAAAGTGATTTTATTATGTAGTTGGCGCTACAATACATGCTAATGTATTACATTAGTTCACCAAAATAAGTTATGTATAAACGTTTAACCTACTTTGTTTGTTTTTGTCTCATTAGTAACTTATCCGTACACTAATCTACAAGTTCAAACTTTCAAGAAGCTATGGAACAAATGATTGAACAGCCACAACCACCGAAGGTGACGAGGCTACTACAGGCACAATGTCACCTCTTGTCAGAAAAGTCGAATCTCTCCACTAACGATGCAAAAAGCACCTTCTGCGTAATTTTGGGTTGGTTGTCAAGGTAACCTCGTCCAAATCGCCTCTTGAACAAAATCTTCCTGCTAGACAGTGATATATCATGCTCCACACACAAGTCCAATCCCTAATGGGCGTTGTTTGGAAACAAGAATAGTGGTTGAGAAATGTCGTCAAGATATGAATGGTTTTGAAACCAGACTATCATACATTAACCGTTGTTCAAGAGCAATGGTGGAAAAAGGTGGAGATCGTCTTTGCTCCATCAGATTCTACACTGAAACATTAGCACTCGTGTCAAATGATCTGTGCTTCTATACATCGATGGTGCTTTTATCCGGAAGGATCAGTAAACTTTATGCCAACAGCCTTTTGTTGTATGGTTGGAATTTATTTTGTTGTGATACAACATTTATGATGCTGCCCAGTGCTGCAGTAATTATGACGCTATTTTTGTATAGTGTAGGTTTATCTTAGTAATGTATTCGGCCGAAAGCTTGGCAGAGCCCAACATGCCAACATTAAATCGGGCCCATTCAATTGGGCTAAAAAGCGATTACGGGCGAAATTGACATGTAGCCCACTAAAAATATCTGGGCCTAAATCAATATAAGCTTTCATATTTTTATGGTAGGCCTGTGCCCATAGTGGGCCTTTAACACGCCTAAACATATTTTGGGCCCTCGGTAAAAATAGGCCGTTTACAGGTGTAAATATCTTGAGCCCATAAAAAACATGGGCCTTTAATAAACCGAAAGTGAGATTGGGCCCTGATTGTGCCAAATAACCCACTGGACTTAGCAGGCGAAATGGTGGCCCATTTATGACGGGATCTTTGACGAGCCAAAATTGGACGGGCAGTAATGCGCCGACCTAATACACGGGCCTTTAACAGTAGGAACTTCGGTCGGGCTAGATTATCGTCATTTTTATATGGGCCGTTAATGGGCCCGATATGACGTTGGGCCACATATGGCCCATGGTTTACGTCCGGCGTTAACAGGCCGAAAATGACAACAGGAAGAAAGTGGCCCAAATCTATAGTGGGCCTCTAACAGGCCGAAAGTTTTGATGGCCTGTAAATGGGCCCAAATGAAGCCGGACCTTTAACAGGCCGGAAATACACCGGGCCGTGATTCGGCCCAATTATTAGCGGATCGTTAACGGGCCGGTGACCATGGGCCGCGTTGATGGCAAGTTTAGGACAGGCCGTTGACGGGCCGATTTGATAGAGAATGTTGGGCCTTTAGCTAGGCCGGCCCATTATGGTCTGCAGAATCTTATGGGCCTTTAGCTGGGCCGGCCCATTGTGGTCCGCAAAATCTTGTGGGCCTTTAGCTGGGCTGGCCCATTATGGTCTGCAAAATCTTGTGGGCCTTTAGCTGGGCCGGCCCATTGTGGTCCCCTAAATTTTGTGGGCCTTTAGCTGGGCCGGCCCATTATGGTCCGCTAAATCTTATGGGCCTTCGGTTGGGCCGGCCCATTTAAACTTTGTGGGCCTCTGTTGGGCCGTTCCACGTGTCAACATATCATAGGCCCATCTCGACCGTTGGATGAGTGACACCTGTGCCTTAACGCGAGTCGACGCGTGGATCCGTCGACCAATGAGAATTTTACATGTGGAAAATCGGCATTGGTCGTGGCTGTTAACAGGCTATCGGATCCAAAATCTGACCCGATAGCTTAACAGCGTTCTGTTATGGTGGATTCCACGTGTCGGTCACCCTTGACAAAAGCACTTCTGTGACGCGGGATTTATCGTCATGGAAGTGGACACTTCCGTGATGATAATTTTGGTAATGTCATGTAACACTTCTACGACGGCACATGTATGACTATCTTGATTCTGTCATAAATTTGTCATGGATGTACATGCATGACA
The DNA here is from genome assembly GCA_021605205.1 of Aegilops longissima. Classification (NCBI taxonomy): domain Eukaryota; kingdom Viridiplantae; phylum Streptophyta; class Magnoliopsida; order Poales; family Poaceae; genus Aegilops; species Aegilops longissima. The sequence continues at coordinate 383,556,136 of CM038681.1, read as the reverse complement.
AAAAACGCGACCTACTGTAACAAACACGTATCATCACGGAAGTGTATTTTTTTTGTAGTGATTTGCACTGGTGGCGAACTTTGATGCCCAGTGGATGTAATATTTGTAATAGCCGTAATAGCCTAGTGTAAGTTGCTTGCTTATTTATTTCCTTATTGTCTTGTTTGTTTTTTTGCTTGTAGTGACTGCAGTTCTTTTTTTCGCGGTAACCTTTTTATTTAGAACTAGGCCACAATAACCATGGGCAACATGCAGACCGCTGTAACCATGGTCCTGCTGCCTGTTGTAGTGGGCCTCCTGAGGTCTGTATGATCCATGGGCCTTCTATGGGTCGTAGATTCAATGGAACTTCGACGGGCCGTATGATCGATAACATGGGTCGTACTTTCCTGGACAATTAACGAACCACAACATGGGTCGTAAACGGGCTATAATGGGAATTGTCTGTTTATAGGCCGACCATAACGGGCCGTTAATAGGCCCATGTGTACAACTGGCTTAATTCTAATGGTAGACATAACGGGTCGTTAATAGGCCATATTTGATGACACTATGAAAACGGACCAACGGATTAAAGGTCCACAGACGGGCCGACTTTAACCACGGGCTAAATTTGGCCCTAAGCGAAACGAGCCGATGCGGATCGTAAGTAATCGAATGCCGGAAATGAGCCCAATAATAAATGGGCCCTTAGAAGGCCGAAAGATAACACGGGTTGAAACGGCCCAATGGAATAATGGGCCGTTAATGGGTATAAAGCGATATACTATTCATTATGGGCGAGTTTCACCACGGGCCGTTTATGGGCCAAGATTTACAAAGGGTCTCATATGGGCTGAAAGACGTCATGGGCCATACATGGGCCGGAAGTTACAACGGGCTAGAACCATATTGGACGGCTCATATGGCGCTACTGGGTCTAATTCAGATAAGCTATAACGTGCCGTGAGTTAGCGGGCTGTAAATGGGCTATATGCGAATAGGTCGTTAACAGGCCATCGGTGGGCCAGGCCGTTACCTTTTGACTAAGTCAAACGGGCCGGTCCTTTTACCTGAATGGGCCACTTTTGGGCCGAGCCACATGTTGATGTATCATAGGCGCATCTCGTCCTTTCACTGGATGACATCTGTCCCAACATTGAGCTGACACGTGGATACTCCAGCGAATGAGAATTTTATACGTGGAAAATCCCCACTGGTCAGGGCTGTTAACGGGTTATCGGATCCAAACGGGAACCCGATTGCTTAACGGCCCGTACGGTGGATCCCACGTGTCGGTTACCCTTGACGAAAACACTTCCATGATGTGCGATTTATCGTCATGGAAGTGGACACTTCCGTGATGATAATTTTGGTATTATCATGGAACACTTCTACGACAGCACAGGTACGACTATCTTGATTCTATCATAAAATCTTCATGGATGTACATGCATGACAGAAAACGTGACCTACTGTGACAAGCACGTATCATCACATAAGTGGTTTTTTTTGTAGTGTGACTTATGGGCACAATAAGCTCAATACTGATCAATGCTAACCCGGATTTTCTTTGACGTGGAGACTTGTAGTCCGCGCATAAATATGATCAATAGCATAAAATTCCTGCAAAGACAGAAATAGAGAATACAAACATGTATATCACAATATTTATAAGTCGGCTTTCAAGGCTCAACAAAAAGACTGGCCTTTGAAGCTCAAGTCTTGCTTCAAGGAAGCTTGGCGTGATAGCCTTGGTTTACCCTTGCTATCAGTAAGCTGACTCTCACATGACTTAAGCCGCCGTTTTAACCTTGACAAGTTCAGGGTCATGAAGATTGATTTGTCAAGAGTACGGCGGGTCATCTTGTTCGGAGTAGCATCAAGCATACAGGCAGGTTTAACAAATAATGTGGCGTTTTTGCCGAGTCAAAAGGGTGAGAAAGCTAAACTCAATGAGTTGGAAGCCCCCAAGTGTCCTTATGATCAATTAATGAAAGACTCATGCACAATATGAGATGAAACGACAGAGGCCCCAAGTTTCAGGGATGTCGGCTTTATTATATTGATCATAAAAATATATACATGATATGTATGTACAATGATTGGAGCCAGTGGCTCAAGTGTAGTAAGGCCGAAGATGAGCAATGTTCCAGGGCCTATTTGTCTCCTCCTCCGAGGTGTGTGACTTATTATGTTCACGTATGTTGATGAGATAATATGTCCCATTGTTGAGGTTCTTGCTAACCACAAAAGGTCCTTCCCAAGGAGGGGAAAGCTTATGCATGCCTGTCTGATCTTGAATCAAATGGAGCACTAAGTCTCCCTCTTGGAAAGTCCGACTTCGAACCCTGTGGCTATGATGGCGATGTAGGTCTTGCTGATAAATCGCGATCGAGCCACTGTGAGATCCCGTTCTTCCTCCAAGGCAGTTGATGATGTCTACTACGCAACTTTATTCTTGTAGACACGTGTTGGGCCTCCAGGCGCAGAGTTTTGTAGGATAGTAGCAATTTTCCCTCAAGTGCATGACCTAAGGTTTATCAATCCGTGAGAGGTGTAGGATGAAGATAGTCTATCACAAACGACCCTACAACCAAATACAAGAAATCTCCTGTGTCCCCAACACACCCAATACAATGGCAAATTGTATAGGTGCACTAGTTCGGCGAAGAGATGGTGATAAAAGTGTAATATGGATGGTAGAAATATATTTTTATAATCTGAATAAATAAAAACAGCAAGGTAGCAAATTGTAAATGGGCACAAAAATGGTATTGCAATGCTTGAAAACAAGGCCTAGGGTCCGTACTTTCGCTAGTGCAATCTCTCAACAGTGCTAACATAGTTGGATCATATGATTATCCCTCAAAGTGCAATAAAGAATCACTCCCGAGTTCCTATTAGCGGAAAACAAAAGATAGATATTGTTTGTAGGGTACGAAACCACCTCAAAGCTATTCTTTCTGTTCGATCTATTCAAGAGCTCATACTAAAATAACACAAATCTATTTTTTTTCGTTCGATCTATCCTAGAGTTCGTACTAAAATAACACCAAAGCAAATTCATATTCATAATACTCAATCCACACAAGGAACTACAAAGAGACCCCAAAGTTTCTATCGGAGAAAAGATAATAAAAACGTGCATCAACCCATATGCATAGATTACCCTAACGTCACCTCGGGAATCCGCAAGTTGAGTGCCATAACATATATCAAGTGAATCAATACGATACCTCATTGTCACCTCAAGTATTCAAACCGCAAGACATACATCATGTGTTCTCAAATCTGAATATTCAGTCCGACATGACAAAAAATTCAAAGGGTAAAGATTCAATTCATCACAACAAGAGTATAGAGGGGAGAAACATCATATGATCCATCTATATTAACAAAGCCCATGATATAGATCAAGAGAGAGAGAGAGAGATTAAACACATAGCTACTGGTACAAACCCTCAGCCCCGAGGGTGGACTACTCCCTCCTCATCGTGGTGGCCGCCGGGATGATGAAGATGGCCACCGGAGATAATTCCCCCCTCTGGCAGGGTGCCAGAACGGGTCTAGATTGGTCTTCGATGGCTACGAATCCTTGCGGCAGTGGAACTTCTGATCTACGTTAACCCCGAAGGGTTTCGGAATATTTGGGAATTTATAGTGCAAAGAGGGGGTGTGGGAGGCCACCGAGGTGGGCACAACCCACCTGGGCGCGCCAGGGGGCCCTGGCATGCCCTAGTGGGTTGTGCCCCCCTCGGGGCACCCCCCCGTGCAGCTTTGGCCCATTGGGTTCCTTCTGGTCCAAAAAAAATCTCCAAAAAGTTGCGTGGTGTTTGGACTCGTTTGATATTGATTTCCTGCGATGTAAAAAACAAGCAAAAAAGAGTAACTGACACTGGCACTGAGTCAATAGTTTAGTCCCAAAAAAATGATATAAAGTTGCTATAAAATGATTGTAAAACATTCAAGAATGATAAAATAACAGCATGAATACTTCATAAACTATAGATATGTTGGAGACGTATCAGCATCCCCAAGCTTAATTCCTACTCATCCTCGAGTAGGTAAATGATAAAAGAAATAATTTATGAAGTGTGAATGCTAGAAAAGTGCATAAGTTTGATCAATGATAATTTCAATCACTTTTCCTAGCATCATAACAGCAATTCTTTCTCATAAAATTTCTCATGTTATAGTAGCAACCAATTCACATGTTAAGGTTTAAACAATGAATTCTCTTAAAACTCAACAACCTATGTTCTCAGTCACCAAGCAATTGCAATTCAACTTATTCAACAGAGTGTAAGTAAGAGCTCCACATACTCAACCATCCTATAGTCTTCTATGATTGCTAACACTCACCGCATACACATGAGCAAAACGCTTCAACCAGACACATAGAAAGATAGGGGCTTATTGTTTTGCCTCCCAGCGTATTCACCTCAAGGGTGATGTAATAACTCATGCTACCCATATTCAACTAGACATATGTGCCTAGATCTTTCCTCACCACATGATTCTTGCCAAAATAGAAAAATAAAAAGGAAAAGAGAGAAAAACTTTGACTCTTTGCATAAAAGTAAATACTGAAAAGTAAAAGATAGGCCCTTCGCAGAGGGAAGCATAGGTTGTCGTGCGCTTATTTGTTTGTATGCTCAACTCTTAGTGCAAAAGAACATCACGTTATATTGCCCCTTATGATAGCAACCTTTATTATGCAATATGTCGCTTTTATTCTTTGCCATCACAAGTTCGTACAACGCTCAATTTTCTCTTACACTAAATGATCTAACACTTTTAGAAGCAATTTTTCTTGCCTTATTACACCGATGACAACTTACTTGAAGGATCTTATTCAATCCTTAGGTAGGTATGGTGGACTCTTGAAAATAAGATTTGGGTTTAAGGGTTTTTGGATGCACAAGTAGTATCTCTACTTGGTGCGGAATTTTTGGCTAGAAAAGATGGAGGGAAAGCACCACATGTTGAAGGATCTATGACAATATAACTTCTATGTGAATATGAACAAACATAAATAATTATGTTGTCTTCCTTGTCCAACGTCAACAATTTTGGCATTAATATTTTGTTGGGGCTCACAATCACAAAAGATTTCCAGGATAGTGTATTTGCATGTGAAAGTTCTCTTCCTTATACTAATTATTCGTGAATTGCTTGTATGACCAAAATTGTGATTGTCAAGCCTAAAAGGATTTCACTTTATAAACCCAATGTGAAGCTACCACTAGGCAAGATATGATTTCAACTTCATGACATTCAATTTATTCAATAATTTACTCATAGGATATAAGCGAAGCACAAGAGCAATTCGAAAGAAAAGAGCTTCGTTGACAGGATGTGAATGCCGCTTACTTAGCCTCCTTGGCAACTATTTGTGGACTCTATTTTATTTAAAACTTTCAGATCTAAGAACTTTATTAAAACAACAGGCAAAATGGAAATAAAATGACATTCTAAGAATGGCACAACTCATGTGAAGAAGCAAAAACTTAGGCTCAACCAATACTAACCGATAATTGTTGAAGAAGAAAGGTGGGATGCCTACTGGGGCATCCCCAAGCTTAGATGCTTGAGACTTCTTGAAATATTATCTTGAGGTACATTGGAGACGTATCAGTTGACGTGTCGTCTCATTATCGGCTTCAACATAAGCCGCCACCCTCGGCGAGTCATGACGAATATCACTTGGGGGAACCGCTTCTGTGCCGTAAACCATGAAGAATGACGTGTATCCTGTCGACCTGTTAGGTGTAGTCCTTATGCTCCAAAGCAGGGGCGAAACTAGGCCTGGGGCAACTGGGGCTGTAGCCCCAGGCATGGCCCAACTAGCCCTTATACATATAGCAGCAAATATTTGAGAATTTGGGATACAGAGATGATTAGCCCCAGGCTTCACATAGATGTGCAAAGGCTTCAGCCCATTAGCCCAAGTCAAGTGGATTGATGAGAACAGAAAATCAATCGTGCAGCCAGAAAATCTATCGATCAGAACAGGTTGACGCTTTGATCTGTGGCTCGTTCGCCAAGAAAAAAATCTCTCTCGCAATTGGCAACAGAGAAACCCTCGCTTCTCTCAAACGGAGCGCCGCTGCGCGGCTGTGCCGCCGCCGTCGTTAGTGGTCAAGCCGCGATTCCCTGCCACGCCGGCTGCCGGATCCGACGTCCTGATCACCTGCCTCTCCTACTCTCCTTCTTCTGATCTTCTCGAACTATTGCTAAACTACAGTGCATGCACAGGTAATAAGTAATCTGTAACACTGTATCATCTGATTCTTTTCCCTTGTTTCTTTATATCAGGAAAACTCAGTGAATAGGTGGTGTTAAATTATATTGCTTAGTCAGTTTTATTTCATTGTCATAAGGAGAATAGAAATCCAAGATGAAGAGGATCCGTGCAATTGAAGCATTGATGATATTAAGATTATAGAGTGCTATCAAAAAAAATGAGAAACACAAGGGGCTACTACCTCGTGCACTTCGTGTTAATGGTATAATATTTGTTCTTTTTTGCAAAATTTCATATGAACAATTGATTTATTCTAGGCCCACTGTCTTGATTTTAAATACTTCATTTTATGTTTGCAGATCCAGGTCCTTCTACTATTGTGGGTGAAGAAACGATGACCTTGAATTAAGCAAGTATTCACTAATTTGGTACCAAACCATTTTTGCAATATGCACTTTGTTAAACTATTTGTTTAATGGAATTTCCTCTCGTGATAATAATGAATTTATATTTTGTTTTGAATGTGATTTTGTGGCATACATATAACACACATTGATGCGCGTGGTATTTGGCATTATATATAGTCAGTTAGTTTTAGCCCTAGGCTTTGAAAAATCCTGGTTCCTCCTCTGCTCCAAAGAACGGAAGGCAACTCTTCAACCCAACAACTCGAAGTACGCTCCAAAGGAACCATGAGACGACGTTTGATCCTTCGTAGTATCTCCTGGTTAGCATGCTCGTCTTGGCCATTGGACTGTGGATGAGCCACAGATGAAACATCAAGCCAGGTGTGTTCCCTCTAACAGAATTCTTTCATAGCCCCTTTGGACAAATTTGTCCCATTATCAGTGATGATACTATGATGGTAACCAAAGCGAAAGATCGGCTTTTTCACAAACTGGACTGCAGTCACTGCCTCACAATTGTTGACTGGCCCTGCTTCAACCCACTTGGTAAACTTATCAACTGCAACCAGAAGGTGAGTCTTTTTATCCTTAGACCTCTTGAAGGGTCCGACCATATAAAGCCCCCAGACTGCAAACGGCCAAGTTATTGGGATCATCCGCAATTCTTGAGCCAGTACATGAACTTGTCTTGAAAATTTCTGGCAACCATCACACTTTCTTACAATATCTTCTGCATGAGCGTGAGCCGTCAACCAGTAAAAAACATGACAAAAAGCCTTGGCCACCAAAGACATTGACCCGATGTGATGACCACAATCCCCCGCATGAATTTCCTGCAAAATCTCGCGGACTTCTTTAGGGGAAACACAACATTGAAACACGTCTATCACACTGCATCTGTGTAACTCTCCATTGACGATTGGCATGGATTTAGACCTCCTTATGAACTGTCGTGCCAAAATTTCATCATCTGGCAACTCGCCTCGGGTCAGGTAAGCTAGGTAAGGCACCTTCCAATCTGGGATAACCCACAGAGCCGCCACCAACTGTCTTCCAGGTTAGGTATAGCAAGATCTTCCTCTGAAGGCAACTTGACAGAAGGGTTATGCAACACATCAAGGAACACATTAGGGGGAACCGGCTTACGTTGAGAACCTAGCCGAGACAAGGCATCAGTCGCCTCATTATTTCGTTGGTCTATGTGATCCACTTGATAACCCTTGAAGTGACCTGCGATATTAGTTACCCTCTGACGATAAGCCGCCATGAGCGGGTCTTTAGAATCCCACTTCCCTGAAACTTGCTGGGCAACGAGGTCTGAGTCGCCTAGACATCTAACCTGGCTCAAGTTCATCTCCTTGGCCATATGGAGCCCATGTAACAAGGCCTCATACTCAGGTGCATTGTTAGTACAAGGAAACATGAGCTTAAGAACATAACACAGTTTATCACCTCGTGGGGAAGATATAACAACTCCAGCCCCCGAGCCTTCCAACTGCCTAGACCCATCAAAATGTATCATACAGTATGTATTGTCTGGCCTTTCCTCGGGTGTTTGTAACTTGTTCTAGTCATTGATAAAATCCACCAAAGCCTGAGACTTGGTTGAAGTTCGAGGCGTATATTTCAGATGATGTGGTCCAAGCTCAATTGCTCATTTAGCAACCCGGCCTATAGCCTCTCTGTTTTGGATAATGCCCCCCAGAGGAGCTGAACTGGCCATAGTGATTAGGTGCCCCTGAAAGTAATGCTTCAACTTGCGACTAGCCATGAACACCGCAAAAAACAAATTTTGCCAGTGTGGATACCTTTACTTAGACTCTGTCAAGACCTCACTGACATAATAAACCAGCCGCTGAACTGGATACTCCTTCCCTGCCTCCTTACGCTCCACAACAACTGCTATGCTAACAACCTTATTATTAGCCGCCACATACAGGAGCATAGGCTCTTTGTCTATTGGAGCAGCCAAGACGGGCGGCTCAGCCAACTGCCTCTTAAGTGCTTCAAAGGCTTCATTGGCAGCATCACTCTAGACAAAATTATCCGTCTTTTTCATCATCTGATATAGGGGAATTGCCTTCTCACCCAAGCAGCTTATGAACCAGCTCAAAGTTGCAATACGACCCGCCACGCGCCGGACGTCGTTGATACAGGCCGGCTGTCGGTGTTCTGGGAACGGGGGTACCCAAACTTGCCTGCCTACGGCCCACGGCATGGCCAGGCCAGCAGGCCGTACGACCCATCTTCATCAACAACGCGTTCCAGACCCTCGCGAGGGGCCAAGCTTCGCGAGGCGGATGACGCAAGACCCCCTCAGGAGTGGCCTAGCCAAGCAAGCTCACGAGGAGCGGAGATATCAAGGCGGGGCAAACCTCACGAGGCTCTCCTGACGTGAGCCATGACGATCGGCACCGGTGGCGCCAACACAGAAGCGTCCTGTTTCCTCTTTGGTGCTAAGGGGCCAGCACAGGCGAGGAGTACCGAGGCATCAGGCAAAGGTTGCCATGTCATTGTAACGAGACCAAGACCAGAAGGACGGCAAGACGGAGGTCATCGTGGAGCCCAAGACGGCGTCACCACCAGAGCCTTTTGCAGGCGAAGATCGCTTTTGTCAGGATAGCTGGTACTAGCTGTCCCCCTTCAAATTTTCCCGCCGTTGTTGGATCCCTTTCCGCTCAATATTTGGGGAGAGGACCAGGGCCTATATAAGTAGAGCTAGCCACCACAGTAGGAAGGGAAAAAAGGGGAGAAGTTCATCTAGCTCTCACCTACTAGTTCACCAAGCACAAGAACACCTCAACCTCAGGAGGTTGTTCTCCCCCTTGTACTGTTCTTCATCAGCCCAAGAGGCAATCCACCACCACCACACTGGAGTAGGGTATTACACCACAACGGTGACCCGAACCAGTATAAATCCCGTGTCTTTCTATGTTGGTAGTTCATCGAGTTCGCCCGCGAGATCTTAGCGAGCTAGGGCGTAGATCGGTAGGAGGGAAAGACTTCGCGCGCACCCCAGAGTTCGAACCTTAAGGGTTTACCGAAACCCCACATCCGACATTTGGCGCGCCAGGTAGGGGTGCGCCGTAGCTTCCCTCTCGTCGATCAGTCGATCCGTCGCTCTGTCGTCTCCATGGCGGACGCTCGCCGTGCTCGAGCTGAGCGCCGGGCTGCCCTCACCGCCCGCGTTGCTCAGACGGCTCCGTCGGTGGGCCACCTCGTCGCTCTCCGTATCCCGCCGCCAACGCTGCCACCGGCCCGGCGGGAAACGAGCAGGAGGCGTCCTTGTTGCATCCATCGGTGAGGCAGGACGGCCACAACGCCACTCCGTTGCTGACCCCGGCCGGTTCTTCGTCTCATGCACGACGCGCTCCTCGCGGCAAACGAGCTCCTGCGCTACCGCCCGGTCGACGACCTCTACGAGGAGTGGCTCGATCGCGTCGCCGAGCTCGTCCGCGCCGCAGGGGGATCCCCGGCGCCGTCCCTCTCTCTGCCTCGCCCTCAGCCAGCCACGGGCGACGAGGCTCATGGCGCGCCTCCACCACCTCTGCCCCAAGACGGTGCCTTGGAACCAAGGCGCGCGGCCCCACGGCATGATCCGCCACGCCAGGTGCCCGCACGCGAAGAGAGAAGCTGCCAAGAAATCCCACGGCCACGAGAAGATGCACCTGCGCTCCACGCGCCGCCTCGTCAAGACCGCGCCGCCCGCAGCGGCGCCGCGTGGACCTCGTCAAGACCAAGCTCCACCTCCGAAGCGGGCCCCGACAACCACGGCCGGCTGCCGCGCCTTCACCCCCGAGCTGCGTAGCGTCGCTTGGCCAAGGAAGTTCAAGCCGGATCTGCCTCCTCGCTACGATGGCACCGCCGATCCCGTGGAGTTCCTGCAGCTCTACGAGCTGAGCATCGAAGCAGCCAACGGTGATGAGAAAGTCATGGCGAACTGGTTTCCCATGGCTCTCAAGGATGGAGCCCGCTCCTGGCTCCTGAACCTGCAGCACGGCTCGACCACCCTCTTTGGGGCGAGATCGCGACCGCTTCGTCGCCAACTTCTAGGGCACTCGCGACCGCCCGCCAGCCGCGGGTGACCTGCGCCGCATCAAGCAACAACCAGGAGAGACCCTCCAGAAGTACATCCAGCGCTTCAACAACACTCGCCTCAAGATCCCTAAGGTCACGGACGAGGTCATCATCTCCGCGTTCTCAGACGGCGTCCGTGATGTCAAGATGATGGAAGAGCTCGCTATCCATGAGGAGCTGTGCATGTCTCAGGAGCTGTTCAACCTGGCGACCAAGTGCGCAAGAGCTGAGGAGGGGCGCCTCTCCCTCCTCGAGCTGCCAGCTGCGGGAGCAGAGGAGAAGAAAGCCAAGACCAAGGACGTGAAGCGCAAGGAAGCGGCAGTGCTCGCAGCGGATCCCGACACCAAGCGGGGCAGAGATCAACCCGAGTCATCCAAGAACAGCCGACCGTTCTGCGCCTTCCACAACCTGAACACCCACAACACCAGTGACTATCAAGAGCTCAGAGCCATACGAGAAGGACGCTTCGGTCGACACCCCGAGCGCAGCGACCGGGGCTACGACCGTGGAGGAGGACATGGAGGCGGACGCTGGGACGATCGTGGCCCGCGCCAGGAATGGCGCGACAGGCCTCGTGAGGACCGCTGGCAGGACCATCCTCGTGAGGGCGCCTGGGGGGACCAGCCTCGTGAGGGTCGCCCTCAGGGAAACGCCGGTCTTCCCCCGCTGCTGCCACCACCAAGAAGGAACAACGATCACCTCCAGGACGAGGGGGCTGGGGGCTTCCAGGAGCCGCGTGCAATCACCTGCATCTTGGGCGGCGCGCAGGCCCCAGCTTCTTAACGCATCTTCAAACAGTTCGCTCGCGAAGTGAACGCGGTGCTCCCCAAGCTCGAGGCCACGCGCCCGCTCAAGTGGTACCAATGCGCCATCACTTTCAACTCGGCAGGTCAGCTCAAGTGCGCGGCCACCGCTGGCGCCCTCCCGATGTTGTGCTCCCCAGTCATCAGCAATGTGCAGGTTACCAAGACCCTCATCGACGGTGGCGCAGGGCTCAACGTCCTGCCCGTCGACATGTTCGACAACCTCCAAGTGTCATATGAGTAGCTCCAGCCTACCAAGCCTTTCTCAGGAGTGACCGACGGTTCCACCACACCGATAGGGTAGGTCCGCCTGCCTGTCACCTTTGGAGAGCACAAGAACTACCGCACCGAGCTCATCGACTTCGACGTCGCGCACATCCGCCTGCCGTACAACGCCATCCTCGGGTATCCGGCCCTGGCCAAGTTCATGGCAGTCACCCATCACGGCTACAACGTCCTCAAGATGTCGGGAAGCGGCGGAATCATCACGGTCCCATGTGAAGAAAGAGATGCGGTGTGCTCCCTTGAGCGCGCCTTCCAAGCTGCAACAATCAACGACCCCGACAGCAGAAGTGAGGGCCCTTCGAAGGCCATCCCCAAGAAGAAGCAGTTGCGCCGCGCAGGACCTCAGGAGGATGGCGTTGCGGCAGGAGCCTCATCAGGATCAGCGTCCGTCCCAGGGGCGCCTCCCTCCATCGCATAGGAAGGCGCGCCTCGCCCTCCTCGAGCGGGCTCGGGGCTCTTCTGAGGGCCTCAGACCTTGCCAACCTCACGAGGGAGGCGCTTGGGCACCACTTGGAGGCGTGCTTCGCGGCACGTTTCCCTCAGGAGAACACAGGGCAAGGAGTGCCCACCACTCAGGAGTTCATCGCCAAGACCACTCAGGAACTACAAGACGCAAGAGTCATGCGTGGCGACAGCCGCACACAAGGCACAACTCCCCATCCAGGCGAGGATGCGGGCTGTGTGTCTGCATCGATGTCCCAGGGCTCAATAGGGCCGCTTCTCAGGAGCGTTTCTGGCCTTCGCGTGTGGGCTGTTGCGAGGGTCCACCGCACAGCTACGTTCGCATGCCCTTCGGCTTGCCGAGCGTGGCGTCAGCTTATCAGCGCAACATGCGGCGCGTCCAGGCGGCTCAGGAGGCTAGGTACCACGCCGTCCTGGAGGAGATGGAGACGGTCTTCAGGGAACCTCCTGAGCCCCCAGAGCCTCCCGAGGCTCAGGGCCCTGGTGGTTCGTGTGGAGCCACTCCTTCGACGCGCGCCTTCAGCTACACCAACTCTACTTCGTCTATAGAATCAGGTGAGATCTTCCAAGCTCGTTTAGCTGGGAGCGCCCCTCGGGCTGCATTATTCCCAGGCTGCATGGGTCCGTCCATGTGGCATGTATCCCTTTTGCTTATGTCTTTAGCTTACCTTGCTGGGGGCGCCCATCGGGCTGCATCATCCCCAAGCCGCTCGTGCCGGACCCATTGGCATGTATCTTCCTGCATTTACCCAAGCTGATCTGCTCTCCATGCTTAACCTGCCTGCGGCTATCACCTGCTCGATCATCGCCTCCCATGGAGCCTCCTCACGGGCACGGCGCTGGTGCATGGGTCTGTCCCTGCCACGTCGACAAATCTGAGCGGTCGAGCTCTGGCTCGCGGCACGCCCCACGCACGTCACCTCACCAGGCCCTCAGTGCCTTCACCTCACCTCAGTGCAACCAGCGGCAGGCTGGCAGCTATAACGGCAAACCATGTTTCTTCTTGCGCCTGTTCACAGGGGTCCCATGAGGAGGATAGCAGGCGGCACCGCGAGTCTCCTTTCCTCTCGTGCAATTCACTTGCGCGTTAAAGGGGGGGCTCCTGAGCATCGCGACTCAGAAGCTCTTACTGGCTCTCCAGCCCTCACCCCCTGGCCTTGACCACCGCATCGCGACCTGGCATACCAGCGGCGGCTAAGCTCGCTCGAGGGCCGGGGCCTGAGGACGTAGAGCACTAAGGAGAGCATGGGAGAAGGGAAACTCGTATGGGCCGGCCTGGCTATGCCGCGCAAGCTGGCACGCAGGCCTAGCGCACCACCAGGAATCGCCACGAAGCCAACAAAATAAATCCCGCTCTCGGATCGGCTAAATGTTGGGCCCTAAGGGCCACCCTCGCCTTGCCGCAACCCCGTTGCGGCCACGTCAACTCCCTTTATTGCCTTACCATGGCTGCTTGAGCGCTAAGGGGGACCTCCTGAGCACCGCGCCTCAGGGGCTCTTACTGGACCTAGGGCCGCACACCTCCTGGCCTTGACCACGACACGCGACCTGGCATACCAGACGGCTGTAGCCTGCCTGGGGACCAGGACCTGTCAGCGTAGAGCAATAAGCTATCGCGAGGGAAGAAAGGGGGGACCGAGCCTTAACGGGACATGCGTTCACCAAACTTTCATAACCAGGAAGATGAGCGCAAAATACGTTACATTCCCTTACACGCCCCCACGGGGTACTTCATGATTCTTCGTAAGGAACAAAAGCTAGAACTAAGAGGGATCCTATCTACACCCTCCCGTGGCGGACGCCATCATCAATAGTGGGCCACGGGAGGCCGGCGCCAACCCCATCCAGATCAGCGGCGTTGACGGCCGGACACCGCGGCTCTGCTCTGAGCGCGGCGAGAGCTCGGCAGCACATAGCCGTCGTCACTCGTCTCCGGAGTCTCGTAGAGCTCAGGAGAGCTACTGGACTCCCAAGGGCTGCTGCTGCTGGAGTGGCCGTGAGCGGAGCGCGCGTCAGCCTGACGCTCCTCTCCGGAACAGTGTTCCAAGCGGCGGCCCTCGGCATCGAAGACCTTGAAGAAGAGCGTGGAGGCGCCGTCGTACTGAAAGTGGATTGCGAGGGTGCCCCTCGCGCGGCAGACCCGCGCAACCTCGCCCCAACCGCAAGTCATGAAGATCTTGCCGGTGGGGACCGCCTCGATCTCTACTTCGGTCGCCGGAGTGTCGCAGTCAGCGTGCCGCAACCAGAGCTCGAGAGCCCCCCTTGGCGGCATCACGTCGGAGAAGAACCGCGGGAAGCGGATCCAAGAGCTTGGAGGCATCGGCGCCCACAGCACCAGCTCGCGCGAGGAGTCTGCGGCGTGGATTCCAGGGGCGACGGCGCGTGTCGCCGTGGCGCGGCGACCCTGGGCGCGGCACGGGCGATGCTGCTCGTTGCTCCGTCCTCCTGAGCCCCCGGCTCAGACATACAAGGGTAGCGGATACCCTGGAGGAGGCTGCTCGCACTAAGGCCTCGTCACCACCTGCATCGCCGCTTCATCACGGCGGTGGACTGACCTCTTCTTCAGCAGGAGAGGCCCCTGATCATCGCAGGGGACCTTCCCCTTCTCTTCAGCAAAGAACCTTCTAATGGGCACCATTGTTGTTAACAGAGGAGCAAGGAGGAAGGAGCAAGCAAGCAAGGAAGAGATGGGCGACGGGGGCTCCGCCCCCTCCCCATTTATAACGGAAGAAGGCCAACCGGCGCCTCCCACGATCACAGGTAATGATGGTTTTTCTTGCATGTCGCAGGGACTAGTCAAATCGAGCAGTTGCTGAGGCAGCGTGGGGAAGCGGAGATGCCCACGTCCAATCAACCGCCACGCATCAACCGAGGCCGCATGCTTTTGGGGCCCGCGGCGCTCCGTTCTTGACCCTTGGCTTCGCCGCGAAGCCAAGCCCGAGCGCACCTTGGGCCCGGGGGCTACTGTCGGCGTTCTGGGAACGGGGGTACCCAGACTTTCCTACCTGCGGCCCATGGCGTGGCCAGGCCAGCAGGCCGTACGACCCATCTTCATCAACAAGGCGTTCAAGACCCTCGCGAGGGGCCAAGCTTCATGAGGCGGACGATGCAAGACCTCCTCAGAGTGGCCTAGCCAAGCGAGCTCACGAGGCGGAGATATCAAGGCGGGCAAACCTCACGAGGCTCTCCCGCGTGAGCCATGACGATCGGCACCGGTGGGCGCCAGGTGCACAGCGTCCTTGTTTCCTCTTTGGTGCTAAGGAGGCCAGCGCAGGCGAGGAGTACCGAGGCATCAGGCAAAGTTTGCCATATCGGTGCAACAAGACCAAGACCAGAAGGACGGCAAGACGGAGGTCATCGTGGAGCCCAAGACGGCGTCACCACCAGAGCCTTTTGCAGGCGAAGATCGCTTTTGTCAGGATAGCTGGTACTAGCTGTCCCCCTTCAAATTTTCCCGCCGTTGTTGGCTCCCTTTCCGCTCAATATTTGGGGAGAGGACCAGGGCCTATATAAGTAGAGCTAGCCACCACAGTAGGAAGGGAAAAGGGGGAGCAGTTCATCTAGCTCTCACCTGCTAGTTCACCAAGCACAAGAACACCTCAACCTCAGGAGGCTATTCTCCCCCTTGTACTGTTCTTCATCAGCCCAAGAGGCAATCCACCACCACCACACTGGAGTAGGGTACTACACCACAACGGTGGCCCGAACCAGTATAAATCCTGTGTCTTTCTGTGTTGGTAGTTCGTCGAGTTCGTCCGCGAGATCTTAGCGAGCTAGGGCGTAGATCGGTAGGAGGGAAAGACTTCACGCGCACCCCAGAGTTCGAACCTTAAGGGTTTGCCGAAACCCCACATCTGACACCGGCTTAGACAGCGATGTGATAGCTTGGATTTTCTCCGGGTTAGCTTTGATGCCCCTTTCTGAAACTAGAAAACCTAACAATTTTCCAGCAGGTACCCCAAAAACACACTTGGCCGGGTGAAGCATCATTTTGTACACCCGAATATTGTCGAAAGTCTCCTGCAAGTCAGCAACCAAGGTTTCTTTCTTCCTAGACTTAACCACAATGTCATCTACATAAGCATGAACATTACGTCCAATCTGCCCATGAAAGCAATTCTGAACGTAGCATTGATAAGTCGCCTGGGCACTCTTGAGCATCATAGATACATAACAGAAAGCTCCAAAGGGTGTGATGAAGGCCGTCTACTCCTGATCCTCCATTGCCATTTTGATATGATGATAACCAGAATAAGCATCCAAAAAACACAAACTCTCACAACCAGCCATAGCATCGATGATCTGGTCAATACAGGGGAGTGCAAACAGATCAGTTGGACAAGCCTTGTTAAGATCTGTGTAATCCACACACATACGCCAAGTGCCGTTCTTTTTAAGTACAAGCAATGGGTTAGCCAACCACTGAGGGTGGAAAACTTCAATGATAAAGCCAGTGGCTAAGAGCCGGGCCACTTCTTCCCCAATAGCCTTATGCCTCTCCTCGTTAAAACAACAAAGGAACTGTCGAATGGGTTTCATTTTAGGATCAACCTTAAGGTGGTGCTCAGCGAATTCGCTCGGTACACCCAGCATGTCAGAAGGCTTCCATGCAAAGATGTCCCGATTCTCATGGATAAACACGATGAGCGTGCTTTCCTATTTCGGGTCCAAACTTCTATAATGGTGAACTGTTGAGAAGAATCACCAGGAACAAAATCAACTTGCTTTGTATCTTTTGCCGACTGAAACTTGAGCAAGGGGTCCTTCCCAGTGGTGGGCTTCTTCAGAGGGGTCATATCAGCTGGGTCAACATTGTCCTTATAAAACTTGAGCTCTGCAGAAGCACAAGCTATCTCAGCATAGGCAGCATCACCTTCCTCACACTCTACAACTATCTTACAATCTCCATGAACTCTGATCGTCCCTTTAAGCCCTGGCATCTTGAGCTGCAAATAAACATAACAAGGGCAGGCCATGAACTTAGCGTAAGCTGGCCGTCCAAACAGCTCATGATATGGAATCTTGACCTTGACCACCTCAAACCGCAACGTCTCTGCTCCGTAGTTATACTCATCACCAAAGGCCACTTCCAGCACTATCCTTCCAACAGGGTGAGCTGACTTGCCCGGGACAACTCCATGAAACACTGTGGAGGACGGCTTGAGATCCTTGTCTGTCAGAATCATCCGTCGAAAAGTATCATAGTACAATATGTTGATGCTGCTGCCACCATCCATAAGCACCTTTGTAAACTTATAACCGCCCACTTGAGGGGCTACCACCAGGGCCATATGACCTGGATCATCAACCCGAGGCGGGTGATCCGCCCGGCTCCATGTGATCATCTGCTTTGACCACCTCAAATGCTGAGGCACTGCCGGCTCAACCGTGTTAACTGCTCGCTTATGGGCCTTCTGGTCCTGCTTGCAAGTGTTTGTAGTGAAGACATGATACTTTCCACTGTTTAGCTTCTTAGGATTACTCTGATACCCGGACTGGTTATTCTGCTACTGATGACCTTGACCAGATTGTTGGTTATGACCACCATGGTTACCTTGACCCTGATAGTTAGTACTTGAGCCGCCACCGCCAAAGCCGGATCCTCGCGAACCGGGGCCTGACCCGCCGGGCGGCCCATTACCGTTGCCATGATGCTGTTGAAACAACTGGTTCTTGAACTCCCGCATGATATAGCAATCCTTCCATGCATGACGAGACGACTTGTTAGGACAACCGTGCTTTGGACAAGGGCCATTGAGTACTTCCTCAAGATTTTGTGACCTTCCTTCATTAAAGGGCGGCTTGCCATTACCATTACGACGTTGATTCTTAAATCCGGCGTTGGTGTTAGCCACAAAGTCTGACCCGTCGTCAAGGTATTTGCGCTTTCCACCTTTGACATGGTTATTCTGATTACCATTCTGAGCCGAGGCATGTTGTTGCTGGCCCTTGCCACTGTCATTTTTCTTGCCCTTACCAGATTTATCATCATCAGAACCCGGATCCTTTGTACCGTCAGAGTCAAAATACCTGGTTAGTACATCCATGAGCTTACCCATGTCTGTGCACTTGCATTTGAGCCGCCCTAGCTTCTGCACCAAAGGCTGAAAGTGACAATTTTTCTCCAAAAGCAACACAGCTTGAGCCACCCCAGTGATATATGAAGACTGAATGATAGCCGCAACCCGGCGAACCCAATGATGGGCCGACTCATCTTTGCGCTGCACACAATGTTGTAGATCCACAATTGTCATCGACTGCTTGCAAGTGCCTTGAAAATTCTGGATGAAGCGCTCCTTCAACTCTGTACAGGTATTTATGGAATTGGGGGCAGGCTCTTCAGCCATGTGCTAGCCGGCCCCTCCAACATCATAGTGAAATACTTAGCACATATTGCCTCACTGACATCCAACATCTCCATGGCTAGCTCGTAACTTTCAATCCAAGCCTCTGGAGGGAGATCTGCCATGTAATTGGGCACCTTGCGAGGGCCTTTAAAATCCTTTGGCAAGCGCTCCTTACGTAAAGCCGGCACTAGGCACGATACTCCAATAGTTCTGGCACTCGACCCTGCTCCTACCGAGGCTGAAGGAATCACAGGGGGCGGCTGATAAGCCCCTGGTTTGCTGCCTCTGCCCCGCGACGGGCTCTTGCATCGTCCACAATTGCTTGAGCATCAGTCCTCGGATTAAGGGGCATGCTATCATGGGGCAGGTTACGACGTCGCTCATTGTTGGTGACCGTGGGCGACTCAACATGCCGGCTGTAACTACGGCTCGGGAGGGGAGTTGAGTACACACGATGATGACTGTATGAATACTTCTCTTGTTGTGCAATCGCCATTTGATAAGTTCAATGGCGTTCAACGCTTCCACCACGATGGGCGACTCACCAATAACAGGGAGCGCGTTGAGCCGGGTGGCCGCTGCTACTATGTTATCCACCGGGATAGAAAAGTGACCCGATGGTGTTGCGAAACATTGAGGTGAGCTCTGGCCCCGAGGCGGGTTTAGCACTAGTTCACCCCTGCGGGCCGACTTTGGCTGATGAGGCTGAGCCGCCGCCCTATTCCTGGGCACCTCTTCAGCCGATGGGGGTATAACCGGTGCTCCTGGAGTACTTGGTCCTGCCCCTGGTGTGTTGAACAAATTCATGGGCTCATAATTTAAGGGCAAATGGGGCTGGTGCCTCCCTTGGAAGACTGCATTAGAAGTGTTTTGATCCAGACTTAAACGCCAAGCCTCTGCCTTCAGGCGCTCCGATTCAGCATTAACCCGAGCTTGCAACGTGGCCATCCGGGCACGTTCAACATTGATATTCTCCCGGGCCTTGGTCATCTACTCCCGGAGTTTTGCAATTTCCGCATTACGCTCCGCTTGGTTTTCCGCCGTGACCTCAGTCCCCATTAAGGTTGTCAAAGCATCCATCAACTCAAATAAGACTTGAGCCGGAGGCCTGACTGAGACGAACCCTGAGGGGCCAGTTGCTGTTGTTGCTCCGGCCGTCATGTTGTTGAGAGCAGGTGTCGTGCCTACCATGAAGATGGCGGCTCGGCACAGCGGCTCGTAGGGGTCCGGAATACTGTCACCATTGGAACAGCCCCCAAGCCTGCCGTTTTGAAGCTGGTAGATTGATTCCGTCTCTCCGGTCGAGAACTCATCACCTGAGTAGATGAGAGTCTCTCCTCCAGATGCGGAATTTTCCGTAAGTTCCACACCTTGCGTGAAGCCCACGAAGATGTGTTTCCGACCGGCTTGGATCCGGGCAGGTTGCATGCGCCGAGCCGGCTCGACGAGTTCGGTGCAGATGTCTGCCTCAGGCTCAGATCCGCCGATCTTGCCGATGAAGACGTGGATTCTGCCAAAGGGGACCCGGTACCCATACTCGATTGAGTCGGCCTCGGGGCCCCAACCAGCGTCGTCGATGTAGAGCTTGCCGCGGCAACTCTTAGCCAACTTGCCAATGGCGTATCCCTCGATCCCTGGGAAAGAGCCCTTCAAGAACTCGAAACCATCATGCACTGGCCCCACGGGTAGGCGCCAACTGTCGTGGTTTTGTCACGGCAGATGTCCTAATCCGAGGACTTAGACATGAGGCCATCACAAACGGCGATTAGCTTGTTGGGGTTGAGCGGGTCGAAGGAGAGGAGTTTACCCAAGTTTGGCCCCTCACGGTGGAGGTTAAAGCCTACTCCTGCTTTTCTGCTTATTGCTCGAGTATCGATTACAAGGGAGCGGATTCGCTTGACCTAGCTATCGATTGATTGTCACCTGCCCTATTCTGTGCCGGGGAGTTGCCTTTATATACAGGTCGAGGCCTCTAGCTTACAAGAGTCCGGGTCGGGTCATGACCCGTGACCGAGCCTAACTCTAGCTTACAAGAATCTTTTTGGATTTTTTGTTTTTAAAATGTTTTATCTCTTGAATGAAAAATCCGATTGAAGATCCTTTTTCACCATTAAATCCCTCGCGACAAGATCATCAAAACTAGATCTCATATCAATATATTTCGACGAATTCTTTTTTGGTTAAAAATTACCATGTCTATTGCACATGAATTGCCATGATATTTACACTGAAGTTGCCATAATATGTTTCAGCTATTTTCTTCTAAATTTAAAAGTAAATTTTGACATATTATAAAATGGGGAATTAAGAAACTAGACTTGCCATGCATCATAAATTAAAATTGGCATGATACATGCACTTGAAATTGCCATGGTTCATACAAAAAAATATTTTCATGGTCAAAGTACTGGAATTGCCATCATCGAAAAACTAAAATTGTCATGATCTACAAACTAAAATTGCCACATGGCAACTTTAGTTTAAGCACTATGGCAACTACAGTGTAAACAACATGACAACTTTTGGGTAAAAAAAAATTCGTCGAAACATATCAACATGGGGTCTAGTTTTAAACATATCGTCGAGACGGATTTAATGATGAAAATGGATTTTCAATTCGTTTTTTAATTAGAAGATAAAATATTTTTAAGCGGAAAATTAAAAAGATTTCTGCTAACGTCATTTGTTCATACGTGGCAAAATGAGTGGTGACGAAGGCGTGTGGCCGATGTGCAAACGCCCACAGCGTTAGTTGTTCCGAAATAATTTGGTGGCTCAAGCCGATCTGCTCATAAACAACTCACCACCTCTTTCGGTCCCTAAAAAACTGATGAAAAAAAAAGGGGCTCACGATCTCTCGGCCGCCACATTTTCGAATTGCCGCTCGGCAAGCCCCAATTTTTGAAATTCCAAGCCCCAAGCCCAGACCCCGCTCCTCACCCGGCATCTACGCACCACCACCGGATCCCCTCCTCGCGCTGCCGCGCCCATAGCGCCCCAGCCGATGGCGGCCACCTCCGTCGGCGGCGAGTGGGAGATCGAGTACGATGAAGGCTTCGTCTTCAAGCGCCCCCGCGTCCTCTACCCGGATGGCGCCGAAGATACCGGCACGGCGGCGCCCTCTACGCCGGCCCCGGACCTCGAGTCCGCCCGCCTCCAGCGCCGCCGCCGCGCGCTCCTCCACCTCCGCGCCAAATACCGACCGGAGCTCTCCCGCTGGGAGTCCCTCTCCTCCGACATCCTCGCTCCGCCCACCGCCCCCACCGCAGCTACCTCTGGAGCTTCGTCCGCTTCCCCTCTTCCCCTCACCCCCTCGGCCGCCACAATCTCCTCGGACCACACTATCCTCGATGACTATCTTGCGGAGGTAAGATCCTAAACCACCTGCTTCGCTCCATCGGCTCACATAGTCCTCTCCCCGCTGCCTAGCTGCTAATGCGTTCTTTTGGGGGTGATTGTGCAGGTGGAGGCGCAGGAGGAAATGCTCAAAAGAGCATCGCAGATGTGTGATGAGATTGTCGAGTTCTGCAATGAGTACGAGGCAGCCGTCGTGGATGCCGTTGCCGCGCTGCCGGTATGGGGGGATCCACGCGACCTTGTGAACTCCCTGTGCAGTGGAGATGAGCAGGCTGCCGGGCAGCCTGTCCCTGGTATTAATTAGGCACTGTGCAATTTAATTGGGGCCATTTGTATTTAACTAGATAGTTTGCTTTGTTGTGTTTGGTGAATTGCAGTTCGATTGGAGGCAGCAACTAGGCTCAATAGTTGTAGGATTGGCAGAGATTTCCTCCTGATGTACCTGAGGGGGTTGTGGACATTGCAACTGTGTAACTAATTTAGGGTATGTTGGGCTAAAATATTTTAGATTTATTTTTTATCAGGTGCTGTCTTAAGTATTGGAGTTGTACTTGTGTATGGAAGTCTTTTTTGTGCCTGATTTGCACACGACTTAATATGTTTCTTGCCTTCCAAACCGGATGAATTGTGTTGGAGTTAAGCACATTTTGGCATAATTTTCGTTATTACTTTCTTATTTTGTACTTCTGAAGTACGACTTCGCTTTTTATGCTAAAATGTGTCTACTTGTAACAAACTGAACTTGTATTAAGAGGGTATTGAGCATTGACATAGGCACTGAGTGATGTCTCAGTTTGATGTATCTATGGTCTCTTTGCTTATGTACTGTATTAATGGCAGACCTGTATAGCAGCTTAAAACAGAGCTCATGCGCTCCAGATTACTGGTTGCTCAGAAGACCCTTTACACTGCAACTGCCTCAACTTAGTATTTGTTCCATCAAATCTTCTACTGGTCCTTGGAGAATGTGAAGATCTCAAACTGACCCTTTAACAACATAACACCATTGTATGCTTGGTTATCTTCAATACCCAGGTACATGTCCTTTTTTGTCATGAAAAACAAACCATGGTGTCCTTTTTCAGTATAGTATCGGCCTTCTTTGCAAATGGCGCTCAGTTACTTGTGTTGTAACCAATGATTTTCTTGACTTATAGATAATTTCAACTTGATGACAACATATATTCCAAGCAACCATTTAATGTATGGTTAGCCTGTAATAACTCACGCCTCATGCAAATTTCATGATATCTTTTACTGCAATTTACAGTGACATTTGTGATATAGTTGTGGAATATACACTATCGGCTTAGTTATGTGATATGCCGAACTATGTTTTCTGCGTTATTTAAGAATGTTTGGTAGTGAAAGAGCATGAATTGTTTAGGTTGTCATATTGACAATTTTGAGAATGTTCTTTTTTGTGTAGTTGGAACTTATAGGTGACAGCAATTTTGTTCATCTTAAATCACATAATTACATTACTGCGAAATAGTTTTTATCGGTTGTAGTTGAAAAAGCATCCTCCCACCTTTTATTTCCCTAGACGATTCCTTGCCCAGAAAGGAAAAGTAGAAGGCAAAAATTGGATGCAAAAGAGGGCACGATAGTCAAAAATGAAAACTAATGACAGTTCAAAGGAAAAAAATGCTGGCAGAAAAAAATGGCGCAAAAAGTCAAAGGGAAACAGTGACAAAAGTGAGAAGTGACGAATTGGATTGAGTGCTCCTCGCTGTCCAATTTCTGGTGATGAAAATGATAGCCGCAGAGTCATTGCTTTTGGTGGTTGCGACTTGCTACATGCAAAGAAGGTGGAACTTTATTTGTCACACAACTATGATTTGCAATACTGGATTTCAACCAGATCAGCGCTACACTTACATAATGACATACCATGCTTTAATATGTGCAGTTGTGGTGTTTATTACGTACTAGATAATATATTTCACTGTCTTGCATCTCAAATTGTTAACTGATTTGTCATCATAGTCCCTTACAGTGATGGATCTCAGAGAGCAACGACACCATATTGAAGTTTGTGTTGAATAGGGCAATCAATATAAGTACATGAATTATGGCAAGCCATGACATTTGCCATACCTTAATCTAGCCACACATCATAGATGGAGTTTAGTCTGATAATCCTGATTCACCGGACATTGCTGTAACTGGATGCTTGTTAGTAAACAACGGAGTGTATTCCTTGTTACTACTTTTTTGGTCTATGGTGCTGACTTTGGCATACCAAAATTTCAATCCGTAGGCTGCCACTGCATGAATCATATTCGGCATTTGCTAGATGTTGGCCTGTGTATCAGGAAAGGTTTTAAGACTTGTGGTGTGCCAGAGTATTCATGTTCCCAAAGAAAGCCTATTCCCCATCTGTTTATGGACTGTACTATACCTTAACATTGCTCATGCGGAGTAGTATTTTGTTGCATGTGCACTGCTGCTGATGAATTTGTTATCCCATGATTTTATCTTCATTTTTGTTGACATATTTTTCCATGGTCAGTTTATTTGTTTATACTCTGTTTCATCAGTGAACTACATAGATGTTGTTTGGTCTTGATAGTACAAATTACTCATAAACTATTATTGTTGCTAAGCTAAGCACATCCCAATGACACCGGTTCTTGTACATCAATTTCTGTAATAAATCTGCCATGCTAAGTGTATCTTCATATGTATGCCAAAATTGAGAGCCGTTATACACAGTGGCACGTAATTTCCCTGCTGCTTTCATTATATTTCTTCTCTGTTTCCCAATGAAGAATCATAGTGCACCAATTTCTAAGTTGATACTTATTTCACTTCCTTTGCACCGAACATGCCTTTTTTGCACCGAACATGCCTTTAATTCACCATAGTCAGATGTTTCAGTTGCTATAATAAGCAAATATATGGCACACAGCTGTTAAATGTTGAACTTGCTCTAGTCATGTTTTTGCTCACTACAGTTAGATGTTTTGTTCTACCGACGGTCCCAACACAATCAGTTTGCTCGCCAAGAGTGCACTCCGGAATAGATCAGGGGTGGTGGGTTTCTGCTACCAAACTCACACGAATGATAGTATTAACATAATGCTCGTGAAATGTAATTGAGAAAACATAGAATAGATTCTGAATTTTAGCCCGGTCCATACATCATTTCTGTTACACAAGTAAGTACTCTCTCCGTCCCAAAATAAGTGTCTCAACTTTGTACTAAACTTTGATTAACTTTAAGACAAAGTTGTCTAAGTTTCTGAGATGCTTATTTTGAGACGAAAAAGAAATAACAGAGGGAGCAGCAAACAACACACAGGCTGCTATGCTTGTTTGGAAACGACTGAAATTCATTCAGGCATCCTTTCAAACGTAGTCAGACTCTGAAACATGCCAAGTTAGATAGTCGCTGGTACCCCAGGGTCTGATTTTACCGGCCCCATCTTGGTCACGCTCTTGTAAAACACCACAAGGCTCAGTAGTTCCATTCCTAAGACAGTAGACTATTTTTCCATTCTTCCTTTTTAAGGAAATAATTCCCATTCTTATTGCCCTTGTCATCTGACGCTGTTGCCGCATGGTACGGTACACCAATATCAGCTCTCCGTCATTGTCCACCAGGTGCGCAGTGGACGACATCCGACGGAAGAACCGTGGCTCCTTCTCACCATGAGACCTTTGTTGTTAGTGCAATAGAAGCGGCCTTGAAACGATACAGACATATATGACCGCTTGCATGTGTAGTGTGTTAAAAAAAACACTCGTCGCCAGGCTGCCACGGCTAACATCCGGAACCCATAGAAAAAGACGGCAAATGTGGTGTCATCCGGAGGCCGGAGCATAATTCATTTGCGTGCGTGGAAGCGGCGGTCCATTTTTCCTTTGTGATTTTGCTTCCCGGCGCCGGTTCTTGTCTCGTGCCCAACGGCAAAGGAAGCCCCACGTATAAAAAATATCAAATGTGCTGGGCTGGGCATCCAGACCTCCTCCTCCTCCACCACTCGTCGCCAGGCTGGGCTGGGCATCCAGACCAGCTCAATTTCCTCAGCAGCCCGCTCCGGCGCGAGATCTCTGAGCCCCCCGACCTCCTCCTCCTCCACCAGTTTCCGTGGTTGCCGCCCCTCTCCAGATCCGCTCGCCGTCGCCGACTTCCAGCCCATGCCTGGCGCGGGCACGCTACCACCGCACGTCCGACGCCTTGAAGCTGTTCGACAAAATGCCGAACCCGTACGACAATCCGCCAAGTGCTTGTTGTCCGCTACTACCGGTGAGCTGTTGTACCGAGCGCGCCCATGGATCACGGTGCTTGCTCGAGAAAAGGGGCGCGTCTGCAAGGCGAGCTGGTGATCCACGGTACAGTACACATGTCTCACGCCTCGTGCTACTTCGGCATTGATGATTGCTGAATTGACATGACATGCTGTTTCCGTTTCTAGACATTCCAGAAGCATTGTTTATACGGTCCAACTGTATTGCCAAGTTTAGTAACAAAATATCATGTTAACTCCCAAATAATCACATTTTACAATCACAACACACAACTAGACGATCAATAGGTGTAGGTGAGTCGATCATCAACGCTCAAGAACCTGCAGCCAAGTTTGGTGAAGGAATAGCCTTTGGTACTTCGTTCGTGGTCTTGTAGCAACTTCTATGGAAAGCGAATAATTTCTAGGCAGAGATATTATAAATCGCTTCCCCTGTAACTCTACTCTCTGTAATAACTTTGATTTTGGCAATATAAGTTCAGGCCGGCGTAAGCCCCCCGTTGATGCGTCAAAATAGATAAATACTATAAATCGCTTATTAGCAGTACAAATTATGGGGCCTAAGGAGCAAGTTCTTTGCTTGGCAGAACTCGTTATTGTTTATGGGCCCGTCCTTTCTGTCCATTCAAATATGTATTAACTGCGCAATACTGTAAGTCTTTTTGTTTGTGCACAATAGATACAAGCTCTACCATTTCATTCTATCAGTGTTAGCCTTATTCACCGTTATTAGAAATATTGCTTTGAATGCCATTTCTTGCCATCTAAGTTTTCTCTCTAATTAGTCGCCATGCAGCTGACGGATAGGAATGTTCCTTTTTGCATATCTAGCTGAGGGTCCACGACTGTCGACATGGGAAAATGAAAACCGTTCCCCCAAATTTCCAAATTAAGTTCTTGTTACTTGCATTTTTGTATGACAAACTTCTGTGCAATTCTAGAGAGTACAAATTCTCTTAGAAGACTATATGGGGTAATGGCATTCATTTTGGCCTCGCTTACATGTCTAAAAAATCCAAGGAGTCAAGAATGTTTAAGTATTTCTTAAACTTTAACTGAAAGGAAATGCTTGATTTTTTGCAACAATATAAGAAGAATGGTATACATTAGTATGCAAACTAATATTCCATTATTATTATCTTTCGATATGGATTTCATGCATAGTTACACAAGCTTTATGTTTGTATGGAAAGGCAAGGACATGCCCTATCAGAGTTACATAGATTCCTAGATGAGGGTTTATATCCAAAATATCGCATAATTCTATTCAAATGGTCCTGATGAGAACACAATATATTCCTCTGACTTTGAAGGCAGGGATTAGAATTGATTTACACAATTTCTAAATTAGGAAGCAAACACACTAGGATTTTACTCTATGATAATTTTTCTCAAGTCGAATCTGTTCACCAAGTTTCTAAATTAGAAAGCAAACTTACTATGCTTGTACTCCTTTATGAAATTTCTAAAGTCTATTGTCTTTACCTACTTATCACTTGAATTCCGGATCCAATCCAAGATCAAGGAAACCGGTTGCGCAAATTTTGAATAGAACAATAAAGCCATCAGACGGCCAAACATCGAAACCTTGCCACTTGTTCCCCAGCCTTCCTTCCTCCAATTCCCACACCTCAGGTCAGATCCCTTAGATCCAGTTTGAAATCAAGCGAAGAAACTGCGAGAACTTGGCAAAAACAAAAAACTCCCTGAGATTCACTCATGCAACCTTGGCGCTTGTCTGGTGACAGATCCCTCAAATCCAGTTCCAGGTGCCTCATTGCTGTCTGGTGAAATCCCTCGGTCTTTCCGCCTTTAGCATCATCCGCTTTGCCATGGCATCATCAGGTACTTTTTTCTTCCTTTGCATATTCTTGTTGACACTAAATGCAAAAATTCTCGTTGTACGAAAAAAATTGGTGCATCCATAGTTGTGCTTGGAGCAACTTTATCGTTTCATTCATTTATTGTCCTTTTATGGAAAATCAGGCATGTTCTTTGGAAAGAATAGTGTCTGTGTGAACCCTGCCCTTGATTAGGTGCTAGCCTGCTAGGCGTATCAATATTTTGAATCTATTTCTTTGAGCTGATATGGGGGATTCTATCTGGAAAACATGTTTTCTTCAGAGAGAGTTGGAATTTTTTTTGTGCTGGGGTGGAATACCTATTGTGTTTATGCAGTCTTTGTGTTTTTGATAGAAACATGGTGTGATAGCTGCTCTTAATCATCATTCATGTGTGTCAGCAGCTTTTAAAAAAAGACAAGAGACCTGAAGCCGGCCTTGAAGCTGCATTTGATATGTAAAGAGCGAGCTAATGGTCCGAGAAATGGAGGCTGAAAGGCTTGCTGATAATGCAGTGAAGAAGGAACTGCTGCAAGTGTGTCAGCGTCCAACATGCAGAGGGCGAGAGGCAGTGAAACAGCTGCCATGGCAGCGAAAGGCAAAGGCACTGCCATGGCAGCCGATCGGGCCACGCTGGCAGACAAGTGGATGAATCAAGGCGAAGGACGCGTCATCGCCAGGCCAACAAGGATTCGCCACACCAACCGCAGGTTCGTGGGCCCGGAGGAGGGGCATCCGGGCTTGGATCACGGTAACGGCAACGGCACGACACTTACTTTCTTCTTGCTTTTTCTTTCGGCAAGTTGTATCCAGAGAGTGAATCACCACCCTCCTGTGGCTGTAATCGAATTGTGAGAGAAACTAGATCGGGTACCTAACATCGTGGTATCAGCTAGCCACCTACCACCCTTCCCCGCCGCCACCGCCTAGATCGCCGTCCTAGAAACCCGCCGCCAGAAGCAAGCGCGTGATCACCTCATCGCCACAATGGATCCCGCGCTCAAAGCTTACCTCGACAAGATGAGCGACGAGGCCACCGCCCGCGCCAACAAGCAAGACGGCAACAACAATGCCATCCTCCAGGCCTTGGCGATGCAGACGGCGCGGCTCGACTCCCTCGTCACATGGAAGCCAGAGTTGGAGGCGTGGTTCGCACAATTGGAGCTCTCGGTCGTGGCTCTCCAAGCCGCGTCGTCTTCAACTGCACCATCCACCGGATCGCCGCCGCTTGCGACCCCTTCCATGGTTGCGCGCGAGATCCAAGGGCAATCAGGCCACGACGCGCCACTGCATCCTGGGGGATCCTCGTCGGTGACCCCCGAGTCACTGGCGACTTCCCCGGTCACGGGTATGACCCTGATTCCTTCCCTGATCTCGTTGCCACTGTCATCTCAAGTTCTTTCTGCTCTGGGCCAAACTCCGCCGCCGATGACGTTTCCCGTCTTCGCCGGCGAGAACCCACAGCTCTGGAAGACTCTCAGAACGGTGCACGAATCCTACTGGGTTCCAATGGCTATCCTGAATTTCTCAGGACCAGCTGTGATTTGGTTGCAGTCAGTGCAGCATAAAATTGCGGGGCTCAACTGGGAGTTGTTCACAGCCTTGTTGTGCACCTGATTTGGTCGAGATAAACATCAGCTATTATTTCGCCAGTTCTATGCTATCCGTCAGACCAATTCTGTCGCAGATTTTATTGAGCGATTTGAAACTCTGATGAATCATATGATCTCATACTCTGAACTGACCCATCCTTATTTTTTCCTGACGCGATTCATTGAGGGACTGCGTGCTGACATCCGAGCGGTGGTTTCTCATCTAGCGACCGCCTGACTTGGACATAGTCTGCTCCTTGGCCCTGTTGCAAGAAGAAGTGGCAGATGGCAAGGCCGTCCTACGCGCCACCGTTCCCCGACCACCAGCGTCGCGCTTCGCATCGACCAGTACAGCGGCAGCGCCAGTGGCATTCCCTCGACCCACTGCTCCTACTCTAACAGCTGAAGATAGGAGAGGCACTGACGCAGCCAGAGCAGCGCCTGATAACAGCAAAATTGCAGCTCTCAGAACATTCCGCAGAGCTCGAGGTCTCTGTTTTAAGTGCGGTGAGCGATGGGGTAAAGATCATACTTGTCCCCCTACAGTTCAGATGCATGTGGTTGAGGAACTGCTCGCCCTGTTCAGTACAGATGCAGATGTACTTGGTGATCGACAGGTCAGTTAACTGAACCTGAAGACGACAACCTCTGCTTTATATCCATGCACGCAGTGACAGGTTCAGAAGGTCCTGGTGTTATGCAGTTGCATGCCTGGGTCCAAGGCTGAGAGGTTCTTTTGCTGGTAGATTCCAGGAGTACACCATCCTTTGTGGACCAACGTCTGGCTGAGCAATTGAAGGGTGTCTCACCATTAACCAGTCCCTGCTAGGTCAAAGTAGCTGATGGTGCTCTGTTGTTCAATAGTTACATCGCCCTGTTCAGTACAGATGCAGATGTACTTGGTGATTGACAGGTCAGTTAACTGAACCTGAAGACGACAACCTCTGCTTTATATCGGTGCACGCAGTGGCAGGTTCAGAAGGTCTTGGTGTTATGCTGTTGCATGCCTGGGTCCAAGGCCGAGAGGTTCTTTGGCTGGTAGATTCCGGGAGTACATCATCCTTTGTGGACCAACGTCTGGCTGAGCAACTGAAGGGTGTCTCACCATTAACCAGTCCCTGCTAGGTCAAAGTAGCTGATGGTGCTCTTTTGTTGTGCAATAGTTACATTCCACATTGCCAATGGATGTGTCAGGGTCAAGAATTCATCACGGATTTCAAAGTCATATCTCTGGGAGTGTATGATGCAATACTAGGTATGGACTGGGTCAAGAAATATAGCCCCATGTACATTGATTGAGAAGCACGTCACCTATCAGTCACAATAGGTACTGGTGCTGTTGAATTACAGGCCGCCACTCAAGATCTGCAACAATGTGCCACTATATCATCCCAGGAACTTCTGCATTCCTGCAAGCAACGGCCGTGGCTTATGTTGTTCACCTCAATACTGTAGCAAATCAAGGGATTGTCGACACACCATACCCATTGAATTTCTCAGAGTTCTCGAGCAGTACACAGATGTATTTGAGGAACCACACACCCTACCACCTCGGCATGCTTGTGACCACCGTATACTACTGATGGAAGGTGTTCAACCAGTCAAGTTGCGTTCGTATTGCCACAAAACTGAACTGAAGACTGAAATTGAAAGACAAGTGAAGGAACTATTGGATGCTGGCATTATTCAGAAGAGCACCACCCCCTTTTCCTCTCCGGTCTTGCTAGTGAAGAAGAAAGACGGTACCTGGCGGCTGGCGCATGTGCGTGGCCTACAGTCACCTGAATGCTATGACTATCGTCAGCAAATACCTGGTGCCGATCATCGATGAACTTTTAAATAAATTGGTGGGTGCCCGTTGGTTTTCCAAGCTGGATTTGCGTGCAGGGTATCATTAAATCCGTATGGCTGAAGGCGAAGAATATAAGACAACATTCACCACACATTTAGGCTATTGGGAATTCTTAGTTATGTCCTTTGGACTAGCAGGCGGACCGGCCACTTTTAATGGAGCCATGACAAACACATTGCATCCGTTGTTGCGTGTTTGTGTGCTGGTCTTTTTCGATGACATTTTGGTCTTCAGCAAGACACTGTTGGATCATGTATCTCACCTCAAGCAAGTGTTACAGCTCGTACACAAAGATGGCTGGCAAGTGAAACAGTCCAAATGCTCTTTTGGTCAACAACAAATTGCTTATTTAGAGCATGTGATCAATGCTGATGGGGTGTTGACTGATCGAAGTAAAATTGATTCCATCAGAAACTGGCCGGTGCCAACATCTGCCAAAGAGGTGCGCATCTTCTTGGGTCTTGCGGGATATTACCGGAAATTTGTCAAGCATTTTGGCATCATCGCAAGGCCACTGTTCAATCTGCTGAAGAAACACCAACCTTTTGTTTGGATGGAGGACATGCCGAAAGCTTTCACTTTGTTACAGCAAGGTCTCATTTCAGCACCTGTTTTGCAACTGCCGGATTTCTCCAAACAATCTGTGATTGACACCGATGCTTGTGACTATGGAGTGAGCGCTGTGCTACAACAAAGGGGGCATCCCATTTGGGGCCAAAGCACATGGGTCTCTCCACTTCCGAGAAAGAGTGTCTGGCTATACTGATGGCCGTAGAGCAATGGCGCCCCTATCTCCATCATGACGAGTTCCTAATTCGCACGGATCAACGCAGTCTCATCCATCACCATGATCAACGGCTGTCCACGGTGTGGCAACAAAAAGCTTTCACTAAGTTGTTGGGTCTGTGATACAAAATTAGTTATCGCCAAGGCACTGCCAACAGCGCCGCTGACACGCTCTCCAGCCGCTTACACACTTCAAACCAAGCCATGGCCATGTCAGTGTGCCAACCTACTTGGGTGGAGGACATCCGTGCCAGCTATGCAGAGAATGACCAAGCTAAGAAACTGCTCACTGAATTTTCCAAGCGACCCGATGCAAAACATAGTTTTCTGTCTCAGACGGCTTGCTGTCCGCCACAGATTATGGCTCGGTGGGTCGCCAGCACTACAGCAGTGTAATCTGTGCGCCTTCCATGACAGCACCGTGGGTGGGCACTCTAGATTTCCGGTCGCCTATCATCGCATCTGCCGCCTTTTTGCCTGGCCCAAAATGAAGGACACTATTCGCCAATGTGTGTGCACTTGTGCTGTCTGTCAGCATGCCAAGCCGGAGCGAGTCAAATACCCTGGTCTGTTAGAACCAATTCCATTCTCGGAAGGAGCTTGGGAGGTTGTTACAATGGACTTCATTGATGGCCTCCCGCAATCCAACAGGGCCAACTGTATCCTCATCGTTGTGGACAAGTTCACACGGTATGCTCATTTTCTGCCACTGAATCATCCTTTCACAGCAGCTAAGGTCGCTCGAGCTTATTTGGACAATGTTTACAAGCTGCACGGTCTCCCTAAGGCAATTATCTCGGATCGAGACCCGGTGTTTACCAGCAGATTCTGGCAGGAATTGTTCAAAATCATTGGGACAAAGTTGAACATGAGCACACCATATCATCCGCAGACGGACGGTCAGACAGAATGTGTCAATCAAAGCTAGCAGATTCTGGTATACTCTGCCCTAGACATGTCACCATTCCATGCTCTGTATGGGCATGAGCCGAGGCACTGGGGCATTGAGGCTGCATCTGCTTGTAAGATCCTGCTCAGAAGGAATGGCTGGTGGAAAGAAGAACCATGCAACAAGTCCTTAAGCAGCACCTACATCGAGCTTGCCACATCATGAAGGTGCAAGCAGATAAGAAACACACTGATTGATCATTTCAACCTGGCGACGAGGTTTACATCAAGCTCCAGCCGTATGTACAGTCTTCAATCCATCGCAGAGCCAACCACAAGCTGTCGTTTAAATACTTTGGACCATTCCAAGTATTGCGAGCCATCAATCCGATCGCTTATGAGCTCGCACTACCACCAGGTTCGCAAGTTCACCCCGTTTTTCATGTCTCTCAGCTACGACAAGCTCTGTCTCCAGGTACAACAGCTTCTTCGACTCTGCCGGTGCCGCCTAAGGCTGATCTCATTCCGGTGGAGATCTTGCAAACAAGATGGCGCATTGGCGCCAAACACCTTCAGGGCGCCGAGAGCAGGTCCTGGTACGTTGGTCAGACTCCGAGGAGGCGGACGCTACTTGGGATGATGCCATTGCCTTACAGTCTTGTTTCCCTCATCTACCAGCTTGGGGGCAAGCCGCAAGTCAAGGAGGAGGGGATGTCAGCGTCCAACATGCAGAGGGCGAGATGGGCAGCAAAACAGCAGCCATGGCAGCGAAAGGCAAAGGCACTGCCATGGCAGCCGATCGGGCCACGCTGGCAGACAAGTGGACGAATCAAGGCCAAGGACACGTCATCGCCAGGCCAACAAGGATTCGCCACACCAACTGCAGGTTCGTGGGCCCGGACTGGGACAACACTACTTAAGCGCAGAATATCGGAGGAGGGGCATCCCGGCTTGGATCACGGCAGCGGCAACGGCACGAGCACTTACTTCTTCCTTTTTCTTTCGGCAAGTTGTATCCAGAGAGTGAATCACTGTTCTCCTGTGGCTGTAATCGAATTGTGAGGGAAACTAGATCGGATACCTAACAACGTGCATCTTGAGGTTGAGAAATTCCGTGCTGAAAACCATGAATTAACTATTAAATTACAGAAGCTGACTGAACAAGTTAAAGCAGACAAAAAGTCTGAAGTCAACCAAAGCTTCCCTGAACTGTGTGGTGAGCTAGAGGAGTTGCAGAAAGAGTATCAGTACATACGGTTTGTGATCTCACACTCCCTCACTTCGTTGCTTCCCATACCAACTTTATTTGTAGCATATGGGGTTGTTGCTAACTCGATATCTGTTTTACTTCTGCAAAAGATCTGAATTTGAGCATAATCAGGACATGAATACCAAGCAAGCTGAGCAGATTTAAACAATGGAAATGAGCCTCATAGCCATGACCGAACAGGTTGACAAGTTACGTGCGGAGATGCAAAATGCTGACATGAGAGCACAAGGTATTTTTCCCTGCTCGGTTTAAGGTTTGGATTGTTAGAGAAATAGCAGCCTGTATCTCCATGAGGTCATAGGCCATTATATATACATGTACATACATGGTACAATATGCTGAAAGCCCCTCATACAACACCCCTACCCCTCGCCTCTCAAACTCATGGTGAATCAACAACACTGTGTTTGGAGAGGTAAAAGCCCTGATGTGCTCTAGTCTGGGCCTTTGTGAAGAAATCCAGCAACTATAACTCGGACGGCACATACTGAAGAGCAATCACCCGATCCTGCACACGGGAGTGCACAAAGGAAGCATCTGCACCGATATGTTTGGTGAGCTCATGCTTCATAGGGTCACGTGCAATGCGGATAGCACATGTGCTGTGTGACAAGAAAGGAGTAAATGTAGTCACATAGCAGGAATCAATGCTTTGTGAAATTTGTCAAAAAGCTTTTTCAAGTCTTGTTTCATAACCTCCCACAAATCTTGATAAAAACTCAACAGGGAAACCATTGGGCCTTGCTAAATTAATAAACGACAAGTCCTGGTACATGCTTCTCTTCTTTGGACATGGTCCAGCATACCTTTACTTTTGCACCCCCCTTAATATTCTGGAGGTAGATGCCGATGAATGCACCATGTCAGTCCCTTTTTTGACACATGTCACACATAGTGTTGTGCCGCTGTTATTGTGCCCTAATGGGATGTTTAGGTGCTACTGCTATTGCTCATCTAGTCATGGCATTCCATAGACCAACTTTTAGCAAGAAATGCAGTTCCTTGGGGAAATTCTGAGGAAGTATGTATGATGAGTAAAAATGAATTAATAGAAATGCCTATTGTTAATATTGGCAATTGATTCAGTGAGCGCCTCTTGTGTTTTTCATCTGTTATTCTCAGCAGCATGATTCTTGTTATTGTAAGTGTGTACCTAATTCTTGAAACAAATTGCTGCAGGACTGGTGCAAGTAGCAGCAGGTCAATCTGGGATGGCACAAGCTCAAGTTGCATATGAAAGTGCATTTAACAATCTCCCTGCTCAAACAACTCAAGCTTATGGCATGCCTTACGCATACACTAATCCCATGGCGGGCTATCAAGATGTGCAAGCTAGCGGACATGCTGGCTACCCAGTTGCCAGTTATGATCAGAATGCCATCCCCTACTATACAGTCTATCCTGGCTACCCTGCAGGTTATGATCAGAATGGCCTCCCCTACTATACTGGCTACCCAGCAGGTGATGATCAGAATGCCATGAACTTCTATCTTGTCGCCTATGCTGCAACTGCGGTGGGCGTCCCAGCAACTGATGCTGCCAACATGGACAGCAATGCTGGATCTCCTGCCGGCGCCGGGCAGGCCGAATCGGCAGGCCACATCACACTTGCATCAGATGCTCCTCCCGTCGCTGCAATCGGCTCTCCGCTACTGGAGAAGTGAGAACCTGAGGTTTGCAATGCAAATGAGGTGTCGGCACCTCGTACCAAATTTCCTTTCATTTACCGGCAAGACATTAGTTATGCCATTCCTGTGGTGTTATTAGGACGTAGGGTGCGATCACCCAAGTTACCTGGATTCTGGACTTCATCTTCTTTTGCTTGTCGTCGTTCCTGACTGGATTGTTGGACCGCAGACACATCACCTCATTATTATCGTGCTTGAACTCTGATTGGCGATGTGATTCTGGATTATATGCTTCATTCGCTATATATGTATTTCTATCTGACTATGTTTTCTCTACCTAAGTGCATGGAAGTACAGTAGCTGTGGTTGACAATACAGATAGCTCTGTAAGTTGCATAGACGCTGCCAAGTCTTTCAGGCAAGGAAGGACTAGAGGGG
Source organism: Aegilops longissima (assembly GCA_021605205.1). Classification (NCBI taxonomy): domain Eukaryota; kingdom Viridiplantae; phylum Streptophyta; class Magnoliopsida; order Poales; family Poaceae; genus Aegilops; species Aegilops longissima. The sequence goes on along the minus strand of CM038681.1, from coordinate 383,519,618 downwards.
AGAAACAGACAGAGAGCAGAACACTAGCTAGCTAGCTGCTTGATTCCTCGAACCTCCTGGACGAGGACCGGCGGAAGAGGCTCCTGAGGCTACGCCTGCTCTCCCTCGCCCGCTTCCCTCCTCCGCCGCGCGTGGCGTCTTCGTTGGTGAAGGCACGCCTTGGTGGCCTGGCCGTGGCCTCGTCGACGATGGCGAGGCTGGACTCGATCTTCTGCGCCACGGTGACCAGCTCGTAGGTGTCCCACAGCGACTGCGTGAAGTCCCACGGCCTGCTGTACGGCGGCTTGGCCGCCGCCGCCGCCGCCGCCGCCGCGGCCTCCAGCTTGAACCGCGACGGCCTGTAGCGCGGGGCGCCCACGCGGCGCGCGCCCAGACCGGCGCCATCGTCGTCGTCCGCCGGCGCGCGGGACGGCCGCGGGTTGCCCGAGTGCGCGTACCACGCCTGCGCCACCGCCTTGACCAGCTCGATGTCCACGTCGTCCGCCGAGCTCTTCATGCCAATGCCGACGCCGACGCCGGCGCGGTGCGTGCGTGGGGTGGGTGGGGTTTTGTGTTCGGCATTCGGCGGCGCACGGGTGGACGTGAGCGGCTGAGTTTGAGCCCGTCGGTTTGGCGGCTATGGCGTGTCCGGGTATCAGCCTGACGTTCACAAGTGGCGCAAGAGAGAATCCAACGGTAGCCGCATTCGATTTGAAACATGCACTCGAAAGTTTTGCAAGTGAAATAGGATTATGCGTGTGGGCGGCGGGCCATGTAATTTTTGTGGTGTATGCAGCACTTGGAGTTGGGTTGACGAGATGAAAGCTACTCCAGACCAGTGGCCGAGCTTCAACGAATGGGCGGGCAAGATAAGACAAAAGCATAAATTGTTAGGCATTACTCACTACACCATACCTTTTGTTTTCATTGGTTAATAAACAATTTTTTTTGCGGGAGGTTAATAAACAGGTTACTACCTCCATTTCAAAATACAAGATGTTTTAGTAGGCTAGTTTATATTGTACAGTATTTTAGAATGAAGGTAGTACATGCAAGATGATCTTCATACACAGAATGACTTTTGATTCCTCGATAAATATATATTTAGACATCTCCGATTTCTAACAAAATGCATTAATTTACACTCAGTTCAACCAATGGGTTAAGAAAAAAAAAACAACGCTCCTTCGAAGATAATCATAACTTACCCAGTGAATCGGGAGGTGAACATCGAGCTTGAAGAGACATGGGGATGACGCGATGACGATCTCGTGGAGACGGGTGGGAGCCATGGAGCAGGCAACCATAAGCAAGCGAGTCCGGGAGGGCGCCCGAGCCATTGTTTAATAGGCCGTTGTAGTCCTCGCATTCGCTACAATCCTCTTTCGATTCCTCTCTTGCCCGCCTCGCCCCAATCGACCAGACAACTGCGGACAAGCCATGGCGCAGCAGGATGAGCTGCCCCTAGTCTTCCACTTTGTCGAGGAAGACAACGAGCCAGAGGAGCTGCATGAACATAAGGAGCTCTAGGAGAATTTTGGCAGGCCCAAGTCGCCGCGGCTATCCTTGCCCCGTGCCAGCTCCCAGCCTTGTAGCTTTGATGGGTTGGGCGCTGCACATCATCGCCCAGCTTAAAGCCGTGGGAATCCACGAGGTCCTCGCTGGCGTGCACGTGTCAGTGCCAACACCCGCACTAGTGCTCGCGCCCGTGCACGTGACAACGCGTGCACTCGTGCAACACGCGGCAGTGGCCGCCGCAATTGATTAGTTTTTTTGTTTACATATTGTAGTTTGATAGTATGAATGTAAAGTCAAAGTGTGACTGAATGAAATCTATGCATGGGTTGATCAACTGAGTATTCTGCTAGAATGAAGAAGAGCAGTGGTGTTGCCATAGGAGTGAAACTAAGGGCTATAGTCATCACCGACAATTGTCTTTCTGAAATCATGGGTCCTATGTTGCCAGGTCGCATACAGTTTTCTTTCCTCGGTCATGTGTGATGACCCTCTGATTGCACGCATTTATTTTTTGGACAAACGGTTTTATATTTGTACCGTCTGCAATGTTGACATTGCACACAGTGATTCCCATCGTGTGCAACTATGAGGGCTTAATAGTCCGCTCGTGTACTAGTGTCATGTTACAGCCAACTATCCAAAAGTCTGAACTGATGAAGAGAGGTGGCAATATATTCCAAGGCTCCCCTCACGTCTATACTTATTTAGTTCTTAGACATGGAATTGATGTAGGCTGCATTTTTTTTTCTTTTTTAATACTACGTTGAGAGGGTCTTGAATTCAAGACCTCTTGGTTCCTGATATCATATTGAATTCATTCACAAGCCAGTTACTCTAAATATCCAAACTAATAAAGAAAGGTGAGCAATATAATTTTAACAGTAACAACTATTACACATATACCCTAATTTAGCACATATGTAGGATTGTACATTCCCGTATAACAAATTCACGGGACAATAGAGCATTGATGCCTCTTTACGTGTGAAAGTGTCCTTCTCAGCTCGAGCTCATATGAGTTCAGATGAACAATAAAATCCAAAAGTAATTAAAAATTTATAAAATTCTGAATTATTTTTGTGATAAATTTTGACAAATTCAATTCTTGCAAAGTTTCATCATGAAGAAATTCGTGGAAATCATGGCAAAAAAACCGATGCTCCAAAATGCTTTTGGAAACATTTTTTTTAGCATCAATTTTGCTTTTTTGCCACAACTTCCATGAATGTATTCTATGACGAAACTTGGCAAACATTGAAAACATTTGTCAAAGTTTGACACAAAGAAAATTCAGAATTTTTTGATTTATTTTCAATCGTTTCAGTTTTACTGTTCACACGAGCTCAGTTAATCTGCGGCCCTTTATGTGCTTCTGTCGATGGTATTTCCATTGTGTTTGCAGAGTAGCATTCTGAACATGAACAGAAACGCAATCTTTTGTATTGGGCCTGGAAGGTACACTTTAGGACAGTTTGACAGAAACCACCCTATCATGCTGTGTGCCTGTGTTAGGTTTCGCCAAGTGGTGAATTACATAACTGAACTTCTACTCGGAAGTTGCCGTTTCATGCTCTTTGTACTGTGCATATACAACTAAGTACGTAGGAAACCTAGAGGGAATATCACAGTTCGAAGTGCAATACTCCTTTTGCATAGCTTTGGCATATTAAGCATCTTCTACAGTTCATGTGAAAAGTGTGCTCTTGCATATTCCACGCTATTGTTCTTCTTTGTTTGGACAAAATGTGAACTACACATCTATCACTTTTGCATACTGTACTGTATTTGACGAATTTATCTCCTTCCTTGACCTAGTAGCCTGCGAAAGTATAACAGTAGTATTTTTAGAAACAATGGACAGTGAGTTCAGAAAATACTCCCTCGGATCAAAATACATGACTTTTATTACTTTACATGACCTTCAGTATGCAACTTTGAGCGTTTTTTTATGAATAATATGCAAGTAAAATATTATAACAGATCATATTGAAGAACTACTTTAGTGACAAATATAGTTGCAACATTTTTATCTAACCAACCTAAATATTTTTTATTGAAATTTGGTCAAAGGTGAGAAATTTGGTTGCGCTAACAAAGGTAGCATAATGTAGTGTGTGTGATGCAAGAATGGTGTCAATGATTCAAACCTTTGTGTTTGTATTTCTCCATGCTTTGTCCATCTCCTCGTACACATCTTTTATTGTTGGACGCCCTATGCTAGAGTGTGCCACACAGAGGACTCCAATCTTTAATATCAATACAAAATCTTCGATATTAACTTCGTCTCGAACGCGCGAGTCTATGAATTCATCCAGTGGTTTTTTCCCAGTTACAACATCTTTGGCCTTGAGACAAGAACGAAGATCAAATTAGGTGCATCAAAAACTTGAGTTCCTTGACTGTAAGTCAAGATAAGAACAACCAATGGTGAGAATAACTACTAAAATTGACTTGCCGAGTTCCTTCTCAGCGTACTAGGGATATGATTCTGAAAATATATGCCTGAACTTACCTTCTTGGTGAGAGAATCGCGTGCAACAATGTCAAGCTCTATGACCTTTCTTCCTGACAGAAGCTGCAGCACAACCACACCAAAGCTGTAGATATCGCTTGCACAAGTAAGCTTGGAGTGCGTTATGTACTCAGGATCCATGTAGCCGATGGTTCCCCTCACATCTGTGAAGACCTTGGTCTCCTCCATTTGCAGCATTTTTGCTAGCCCAAAATCAGACAACTTAGGCTCCATGTCCTCTGTCAGCAAGATGTTGGTAAGCTGTAAAAAGGAATTCAGCACACAAAAGATAAGATGGCTTCGCAAATTTTGCGTGCTTATGTTGAGGGATCGAACATACAAGGATATTCTCACCTTAATATCTCTATGTACAATGCATCCATCGGAGTGTGTGTGAAGAAACCTCAGGACAGATGCACAGTCCCTGAGGATCTTCACCCTTGTTGGCCATGAGAGCACAGAGTCACTTCCTGCCAATCAAGAGCATGCAAAACTTATAGTAATTCAACACTCTAGCTAGCTTAAATACTAAACATGATGGATCCTTCTTACTGAGGAGATTCTGGGCAAGGTTGCCATTGGCGCAGTACTCGTAGACGAGGTACTGGTCGCTGCCGTCGTCGCAGTAGCCGAAGAGGCAGACGAGGTTGGGGTGCCTGACCTTGGACAGCCCGTCCGCCTCCCTGGTGAAGGAGCCGGACATGGCCGTCCGGTGGATGTGCTTGATGGCCACGAGCTGGCCGCTGGGCAGCACCCCCTGGTACACCTGCCCCGCGCTGCCGGACCCCAGGTAGATCCGGCTGTTGGCGTAGTCCAACGCCCGCTCGATCTCGGCCTTGGTAAACCTGTACAGCCCCGACCACCGGTTGATCACCTCCCCGCCGTGCACCTTCATCTCGTCATCGGACGAGCCGATGGTGTCATCGGCTGATCTTCCCCTGGGCGTCAGGTATTTGACGATGGCGAGGGCGAGGGCCAGCATCATGACGGGGAACACTATCAGGATCGCCAACAAGCTACCTGGAAATGTGTTAAGCTGGATTAATTCATTGTCTATTATTGATCCTTTATTAGCTGGGGAGCTTTGTCCAAGTATATATGCATGTATACAAGCTAGCTAGAAGGCATACGTTTGATCCTGACGTAGTCGCCTTCTGCAATTTCCAAAAGGAAGGATAGTGTTAGTTACTTGAGAGAGAGAGAGAGAGAGAAAACCTCTCGTGATTGACGCTTCTCATAAATCAAACCTGTGACAATATCTGGATCACCCTTGCAACCAAGCAAGGCTACCAAGATCAAGACCAGGCAGAGCACCGCTTTCTCCATCTTCAGTTAGTAGTTCCCTGCAATCATGCATACGGGGACGAACTTTGCGAGTACTCCCATGGAGCCCCATTTATAGGCAGTCTGACCCTAGTTACCATCGTTGGTAACAGCTAGGTGTATGTGGAGGAGCTGGATATTCTTCTTGCAGGGTCCGGTACTCGACTAGTTTAAGGAGCTATCGCCTTCTCGTATGCATTGGTCTTGGCGCACCTAGCTACGTATGCACCGTTGTTCGCTGTTTACCCTTTGTTTGGGCGGGGAATCTTGGGCGAATCAGTGTCTCGTACTAGGTTGCTTTCAGTCTCAGGGCATAGTTCGGACTTTGGACCAGTCGTTCGTGGTCACAGAGGCGTGGGACTGAGGTTCTGCTTCTATTGTGCACTCCAGAGAAATGCGGTGCGCTCGTGCAGGAGCGAGGTCCAGTCCTGCAGGCTGAGTTGGACTTGAAGTTTGTAAACCCCAATGAACACACCAATAACAACACTGTTCATTCATATACAATTAAAAACATGCAGTACGATTGTAAGTTAATGCATCAAGAGAGATATGAGCTAGAGCATGAGCTATTGCAACAAATCACACACAGGCTAAAACAGTAGCAAGGAAAATTAGCCAACTTATTCAGCATTTTCTAAGTTTCCTTAAAGCAGGATTAAGCTAATGATTTCCATATGCTTCCTCGCTCAACCTTTCAGGAAGAGGCATCCTGACCTGACCTGACCATATAGAAAACTAGCACTCATCACTTGGAGGAAAAGGAAAGAGAAAAAGCATGACTTGTAATCCAGCATCTATTAGAACATCGAGAACACAAGCAGGAGTAAGGTGTTACATCACAATGGTTGTGAACTTTCGCTTTTGTTTACCTTTTTAAGAAGTGCAGATTTTCAAAAACATATAATATACGAAAACACATACAGAAAAATACAGAGGGAGCGCCCAACATGCAACACGTGACGGCGGCTGGGCGCACCACTTGACGCGCTCACATGTCAAGAAAGCGACCCTTGCGTGAGCCCCACAAGGGGTAATCCTTAGATTTTTTTTTTGAGGGGCAATCCTTAGATAGTTGCTCCCAAAATTGAGTGATATATACTTATTTTTTTAATATAAATACACTTCACTTTATTGATCATAAAAAAAATCATGGGAATACAACTTAGGTCTAGAGTATTAAGGAGCCACACATGGCGTCTCAAAGAAAGGCCTAAAGTGTGTTTAGTGAAACTATGTGCCTCAATATTTGTCTCTCTTCCTTCGAAGATGAAGGAACACCAAGGTATCTGTGTAGACGTAAGATTGATCTCCTTGATGATACTAGCATGCATACCACCCGTGCTTCTTAGAATGTCATTCACCACACTCTTACAGTCGGAGAAGATATCACTATTTTGGGCGTCCGTGCTTCTTTGATGATATACCAGCAAAACATGTCGTGCATTGCAACGGGAGGAAAAAAAACATCCCTCATACCACACACCCGACAACATCAACAAACAATATTTCTTAAAAATCTTTATGGACACAATTTTAAATAATATGAAAATCAATGTTAAGCCACTTGTTTACATTAAGCTCGTATTAGCAGCTCGGTGTGCATCATGGTATAGGGTTGGTAGTGCACTACGCGAAATAGAGATGATGATTATGTACCTGTTTAACTCCCCATGGTACAAATAATGAATTTTATGAGAGCATCAAACTGTCATATTTACTCAATTAAAAAGGGGTAGAAAACATGTATAATAGTCATTTTCAAAATACCCCATATAGAGAAGATACTCCCTCCGTCCGGAAATACTTGTCTTAGGAATGGTTGTATCTAGACTTAATTTAGTTATAGATACATCCATTTTCAACCATTTCTAAGACAAGTATTTCCGGACGGAGGGAGTATTAATTAAGGTTGCATCCTAAAACAATTTTATACTCCCTCCGTCCCGAAAAACATGTCGCAGTGGCACTTTTACGAAAACCCCCTCAGCGAATTCCCGACACAACCCGCACTCCCTGGTCGTCTCCCTCGCTCGTCTCCCCTGCGCGCCGGAGGTCCCTTGCTCGGTTCCCCGCCGGAGGTCCCCTGCTCGGCTCCACCGCGTCAAGCTCCCCCCCCCACCCCACGCCCACCGCGCTTCCTCTCCTTGTTCCCTTATTCGTTCCCATGGTGAATCACGGGAAGGAGAAGGCTCGATTTTGTTTTCGATCTGCTCTCCGGCGCGGCGGCCTTTCCCGAGCTTGGCGAGCAGAGCTGGCCCTTCCGTCGTCAACCACCTCCTCGCCGGCTGGCCGTCGTAGACCACGAAGCCGGTCCCCGCCAGTTCCTTCACCTCGCCGCCAACCTCGTCCATCTCGCTCCCCCGCGCACCTCCCTGAAGTCGGCAGAAGTTCTCCACTTTCCCCCGTCGGCAGCAGCAACCATCCCCGCCTTCGCCACCCAGCAACCAGCACTGCCATGCATTTACGAGAAAAGGTGAGGATCCAAACTGTCCCCAAGTTGTCCCCAAACTGTAATGTTTGACTGAAATTTGAGTAAAACTGAAAAATTTGAAGTTGCAGTTGCAGTTGCAGCAGTACGGGCCTGGAGATTTGGTGACTGTCTTGCTGTTCGGTGATGCAGCAGAACACTTGCAGTTGCTTGGGTGGCCTGGCCCTTTCAGTTGCAACTTGCAAAGTTCTGTATGTATCCTTTGGGTTGTTGGTTCTGAACATTTTGTGCAACTTGTATGTATCCCCTACTTCATCACCAATTCGTTTGACCACACCACTTGCTTGCTGATCTTCACAGGCATATGATGTGCACCCTTGGTCATCCGATCCCATGAACTGCTAACGAAACAACGCCCAACGTCGTGACTGTGGTCACGTTCTGCAACCAAGCAACCGCCTCCTCCGTTCTCCTCCAGCAGCAGCAAAGGTTTTTCCTCTCCTTGTTACTGAATTTAAGTTGGAGACAACATTTAAGTTATGAACCTTGTTACTAAATCATGTTGTGAATCACTTAAGTTCTGAACCATTGGAATTTCTAAATCATGAACTTTGTTAAGTTTTTAAAAAGATGATTACTAGTACATCCAGGACACATAGGCAACCCAAATCCGACATGTTAGTAAGATTTGTACTATCTCAAAGTTCACTCAGTTGGCAAAGAAAGGCTGCTATGCACATAAAATTCAGTTTACTCCAAAATCAGTAAACTGAATTTATTTTTCAATTCATATACACCAGGCACTTAATTCAGTAAACTGATTCATTTAAAGTAAACTACCTATTTTTTTACCTAACTACCTATTCTTAGATTCAGTCAGATAACTACCTATTCTTTTTTTACAATCATGCTCTCTTTATTTACAATCTGAACAAATTAAAGAAAGGAAAAGGAACTACAGCCAAGAAGGCATGCATGTAAGTATCTTGGATCTTGGCATTTACTCATGGACTATGCATCATTTTCTCTCAACTCAATTAATCAGAGTACGACATGGCAAACCTCTGAATAAATTTCCAAGACATCACGAGCGGGAACAGTTCTACAGCAGCACATCTACTGAATTTTGTGGAGTGTATGGTTTGTACTGAATTTTTTCACTAATTTGCACTGGATTTCAGTTAAATCTTCAGTACATTCAGTTAAATTTTGAGTTGACTATGCAGTACATTATGTGATGTTTGTCTGAAATTATTTCGTTCACACCAATTGTTTATCTCAACATCTGTAGAGGTTATGCTTGTGCTACTGAATTTGAAATTGAACAGAATTATCTTTGTTTCTTGCTTACTTGACGCTGGCCACATTACTTAGATGTGCTAGAACCTAAAGATAGACACTGTTTTAGAAAGAAATGAAACAGGGCAACTAACCAAAAAGAAAGCAGAGTATCTTTAATCCATATATTAGTTGGTCTTCCATATTCACAGATTTGCGTCTGGCCGTGGCCTATGTGCACATGATAAATTAAGATTCTCACAGTGTCCGAAGCAGCAGTAGACACAATTGTGCAGTTACCCAATTGATAAATTAAGATAGAGTGTGAATTTCAATAAAATTGGCCATCAGTTCACTATTTTGATGTCTAGGAGGAACTGGAGCAAACTCTGGATGGCATATGAGATTTGAGCACGGCCGAAGCGAACAAACATCCCAGCAATCTTGTCTATTTTGATTTGCTCCAAAATTAACAGTGAATTTGATTGAATTTACTCTGTATCTTCAGAGTGCAGAGGAGCAGCAGCATCAGTAGCTCGGGCACGGGAGAAGCACGGGAGACAACAGAGCTCCATCGGCGGGAGCTCGAGGAGAAGCAGCAACGGGAGCTCGAGGAGAAGCAGCAGCCGGAGCTCAAGGAGAAGCAATCGCCAGAGCTTGAGGAGAAGCAGCAGCGGGAGATCGAGGACACGCAGGAGAGCAGTTTTGGGCGGCGGCGCAGATCTGGGCGACGGCAGAGCAGGTCTGGGCGGCGGCGGCGGCGACGCCCGTACGGAATCGCGGCTGGCCGGCACCGGCCCCTGGCAATCGTGCGGGGGACAAGCGGAGGAAGATGTGGTGGAGGTGTCTATTTGTCACACTTTTCCAATTGCAAGGGTTGTTCTGCAAATTTGCCAATGAACTAGGGCTGCGACATGAATTTTGGGACGGAGGGAGTAAATGATTAACATGCAATATAATAACATACCTGAAATCTACACATTTTTTGAGAGATCCTCATATATGAAATGTTAGATTTGAAGGTTTGAAAGTTATGATTTTTCCAGGAAAACATTTGGATCTGCCCAGAAAAAGAAAGGCTAAATATAGAGTAGTTGGGCTGGAATTGCGTTCAGCCCATCTGCTAAGTGACGCTAAGTGACGCTTGGGCGAGCAGTTATATCCTACGCCCACCAGTATCTACCCAAAAAGGGTTGAAAAATGGGACCCAAGTCTCCCGTGTGTAAGTTGAGGCTCTAGCCACTGCAACACTTATGTTTTTATGATACATGAGGATGAGGGGTTTGCTGTAAATGAATCAAAGCGGACGCGACTTGTGAAGGAAAAAAATAAATGGGCGGCATAGTTGATAATTTATAACAACTTTAAGATTACTTTTAGAATGGACTAGCAGAAACACTAATCCCTTCATTACTAAAAAAGTAAAAATAAAAAATAATATTTTTGAAAAAGGAGGCTAAAACCCCCGGCCTCTGCATCAATCAATGCATACAACCATCTTTATTAATTATTGAATAAAGATTTGACAGAAACATACATTAATAATTTAATAAAGATCTGACAAAAACATAGATTAAGCTATCCAAAAAAGTACAAAATTGATATTGTGGAGTGCTCTTACTCTCCAAATCTAAAACCGGTGTCGTCACCGATCCATCCACATAACATATCGGAACGTACAACCGGTGCAACAAACCTAAAGCGTACACCATATGCACAAGTTTTAGAAGCCGCCATCATCATCGAACCGCTGACCCATATTCAGGGCAAAGATCTGCATCATCCTTGCCAGTCCGGCCATCCGCCGACGTCACCATGGCGCCCAACGACACCACCTCCCTGCACGCAAACTAGCACGACGTAGTCGCCGCTGGTACACCACAACACCATGGCGCCAAATTGTTGGGGAACGCAGTAATTTCAAAAATTTTCCTACGAACACGCAAGACCATGGTGATGACACATCAACGAGAGGGGAGAGTGTCCGTCCACGTACCCTCGTAGACCGAAAGCGGAAGCGTTATAACAACGCGGTTGATGTAGTCGTACGTCTTCACGATCCGACCGATCCAAGTACCGAACGTACGGCACCTCCGTGTTCAGACACGTTCAGCTCGATGGCGATCCCGGACTCGATCCAGCAAAGTGTCGGGATGAGTTCCACAAGACGACGGCGTGGTAGACGATGTTGATGCTCCACCGACGCAGGGCTTCGCCTAAGCTCGCGACGATATGACTTCTCCGCGCGAGGCTTCGCCTAAGCTCATGACGATATGACCGAAGTGGAATATGGTGGAAGGGGCACCGCACGGCTAAGGAAAGATCCGTAGATCAACTTGTGTCATGGGGTGCCCCTGCCCCGTATATAAAGGAGCAAGGAGGAGGTGGCCGGCCAAGGGAGGAGGCGCACAGGGGGAGTCCTACTCCCACCGGAGTAGGACTCCTCCTTTCCTAGTAGGAGTAGGAGAGAAGGAAGGGAAGAGAAGAAGAGTGCGGCCCCTCCCTAGTCCAATTCGGACTAGGCCTTGGGCGCGCGCCTGCCCTAGGCAGCCCTCTCTCTTTCCCGCAGGGCCCAATAAGGCCCAATACTTCTCCCGGCGAATTCCGTAACTCTCCGGTACTCAAAAATACCGAATCATTCGAACCTTTCCGAACTCGAATATAGTCGTCCAATATATCGATCTTTACGTCTCGACCATTTCGAGACTCCTCGTCATGTCCCCGATCTCATCCGGGACTCGAACTCCTTCGGTACATCAAAACTCATAAACTCATAATATAACATCATCGAAACCTTAAGCGTGCAGGACCCTACGGGTTCGAGAACTATGTAGACATGACCTAGAACTATTCTTGGTCAATAACCAATAGCGGAACCTGGATGCCCATATTGGCTCCTACATATTCTACGAAGATCTTTATCGGTCAAACCGCATAACAACATACTTTGTTCCTTTGTCATCGATATGTTACTTGCCCGAGATTCGATCGTCGGTATCCAATACCTAGTTCAATCTCGTTACGCAAGTCTCTTTACTCGTTCCGTAATACATCATCTCATAACTAACTCATTAGTTACAATGCTTGCAAGGCTTAGGTGATGAGTATTACCGAGAAGGCCCAGAGATACCTCTCCGACAATCGGAGTGACAAAACCTAATCTCAAATCGCCAACCCAACATGTACCTTTGGAGACACCTGTAGTACTCCTTTATAATCACCCGATTCGTTGTGACGTTTGGTAGCACCCAAAGTGTTCCTCCGGTAAACGGGAGTTGCATAATCTCATAGTTACAGGAACATGTATAAGTCATGAAGAAAGCATTAGCAATATACTAAACGATCAAGTGCTAAGCTAACGGAATGGGTCATGTCAATCACATCATTCTCCTAATGATGTGATCCCATTAATCAAATGACAACACATGTCTATGGTTAGGAAACATAACCATCTTCGATTAATGAGCTAGTCTTGTAGAGGCATACTAGTGACTATCTGTTTGTCTATGTATTCACACATGTATTATGTTTCCGGTTAATACAATTCTAGCATGAATAATAAACATTTATCATGGTATAAGGAAATAAATAATAACTTTATTATTGCCTCTAGGGCATATTTCCTTCAGTCTCCCACTTGCACTAGAGTCAATAATCTAGTTCACATCATCATGTGATTCAACACTAATATTCACATCTCATGTGATTGATACCCATAGTTCACATCGTCATGTGACCAACACCCAAAGGGTTTACTAGAGTCAATAATCTAGTTCACATCGCTATGTGATTAACACCCAAAGAGTACTAAGGTATGATCATGTTTTGCTCGTGAGAGAAGCTTAGTCAACGGGTCTGTCACATTCAGAGCCGTATCTATTTTGCAAATATTCTATGTCTACAATGCTCTGCACGGAGCTACTCTAGCTAATTGCTCCCACTTTCAATATGTATCCAGATTGAGACTTAGAGTCATCTGGATCAGTGTAAAAAGCTTGCATCGATGTTACTCTTTACGACGGGCTCTTTTATCACCTCCATAATCGAGAAATATTTCCTTAGTCCTCACTAAGGATGTTCTTGACCAATGTCCAGTGATCTACTCCTAGATCACTATTGTATTCCTTGCCAAATTCAGCAAGGTATATAATAGGTCTGGTACATAGCATAGCATACTTTATAGAACCTATGACCGAGGCATAGGGAATGACTTTCATTCTCTTTTCTATTTTCTGCCGTGGTCGGGATTTGAGTCTCACTCAATTTCACACCTTTGCAACACAGCAAGAACTTTTCTTTGACTGCTCCATTTTGAACTACTTCAAAATATTGACAAGGTATGTATTCATTGAAAAACTTATCAAGCGTCTTTGATCTATCTCTATAGATCTTGATGCTCAATATGTAAGCAGCTTCACCGAGGTCTTTCTTTGAAAAACTCCTTTCAAACACTCCTTTATGCTTTGCGAATAATTCTACATTATTTCCGATCAACAATATGTCATTCACATATACTTGTCGAAATGCTGTAGTGCTCCCACTCACTTTCTTGTAAATACAAGCTTCTCCAAAAGTCTCAGATAAAACCATACGCCCGATCAACTCATCAAAGCGTATATTCCAACTCCGAGAAGCTTGCACCAGTCCATTGATGGATCATTGGAGCTTGCACATTTTGTTAGCTCCTTTAGGATTGACAAAACTTCGGTTGCATCATATACAACTCTTCTTTAATAAATCCATTAAAGAATGTAGTTTTGACATTCATTTGCCGATTTCACAAAATGTGGCAATTGCTAACATGATTCAACAGACTTAAGAATCGCTACAGATTGAGAAAATCTCATTTGTAGTCAACACCTTGAACTTGTCGAAAACCTTTTTGCGACAAGTTGAACTTTGTAGATAGTAACACTACTATCATCATCTGTCTTCCTCTTGAAGATCCATTTATATAATATGGCTTGCCGATCATCGGGCAACTCCATCAAAGTCCACACTTTGTTCTCATACATGGATCCCATCTCAGATTTCATGGTCTCAAACCATTTCGCGGAATCTGGGCTCATCATCGCTTCCTCATAGTTCGTAGGTTCATCATGGTCTAGTAACATGACTTGCGAACATGATTACCGTACCACACTGTGCGGATCTTACTCGAAGACCTCACGAGGTTTGGTAGCAACTTGATCTGAAGTTTCATGATCATCATCATTAACTTCCTTACTAATTGGTGTAGGAATCATCGAACTGATTTCGTGATGAACTACTTTCCAATAAGGGAGAAGGTACAATTACCTCATCAAGTTCTACTTTCCTCCCACTCACTTCTTTCGAGAGAAACTACTTCTCTAGAAAGGATCCATCTTAGCAACGAAAAACTTGCCTTCGGATCTGTGATAGAAGGTGTACCCAATAGTTACCTTTGGGTATTCTATGAAGACGCACTTCTCCGATTTGGGTTCGAGCTTATCGGTGAAAACTTTTCACATAAGCATCACAACTCCAAACTTTAAGAAACGACAGCTTAGGTTTACTGCTAAACCATAGTTCATACGGTGTCATCTCAACGGATTTAGATGGTGCCCTATTAAACGTGAATGCAGCTGTCTCTAATGCATAACCCCAAAACGATAGTGGTAAATCGGTAAGATACATCATAGATCGCACCATATCCAATAAAGTGCGGTTACGACGTTCGGACACACCATTATGCTGTGGTGTTCCAGGTGGTGTGAGCTGTGAAACTATTCCACATTGTTTTATTTGAAGACCAAACTCGTAACTCAAAAATTCATCTCCACGATCAGATCGCAGAAACTTTATTTTCTTGTTACGATGATTTTCCACTTCACTCTGAAATTCTTTGAACCTTTCAACTATTTCAGACTTATGTTTCATCAAGTAGATATACCCATATCTGCTCAAATCATCTTGTGAAGGTCAGAAAATAACGATACTTGCCACGAGCATCAACACTCATTGGATCGCATACATCGGTATGTATTATTTCCAATAAGTCAAGAGCTTGTTCCATTGTTCCGAGAACGGAGTTTTAGTCATCTTGCCCAAACGGCACGGTTCGCAAGTACCAAGTGATTCATAATCAAGTGATTCCAAAAGTCCATCAAGATGGAGTTTCTTCATGCGTTTACACCGATATGACCCAAACGGCAAAGTGCCACAAATAAGTTGCACTATCATTATTAACTTTGCATCTTTTGGCATCAATATTATGAATATGTGTATCACTACGATCGAGATCCAACAAACTATTTTATTGGGTGTATGACCATTGAAGGTTTTATTCATTTAAACAGAACAACAATTATTCTTTGACTTTAAATGAATAACCGTTTTGAAAACTATTTTCATTGGGTGTATGACCATCGAAGGTTTTATTCATTTAAATGAACAACAATTATTCTTTGATTTTAAATGAATAACCGCTTTTGCAATAAACATGATCAAATCATATTCATGCTCAACGCAAACACCAAATAACATTTATTTAGGTTTAACACTAATCCCGATAGTATAGGGAGTGTGCGATGATGATCATATCAATCTTGGAACTACTTCCAACACTCATCTTCACTTCCCTTCAACTAGTCTCTGCTTATTCTCAGAACTCCTGTTTGAGTTACTAATCTTAGTAACCTAACAAGTATCAAATACTCGGGGATACTATAAACACTAGTAAGGCACACATCAATAACCTGTATATCAAATATACTCTTGTTCACTTTGCCATCCTACTTATCCACCAAATATTTGGGGTATTTCCGTTTCCAGTGACCATTTCCTATGCAGTGTAAGCACTCAGTTTCAGGCTTTGGTTCAGCTTTGGGTTTCTTCGTGGGAGTGACAACTTGCTTGTCATTCTACTTGAAGTTTCCCTTTCTTTCCCTTTGCCCTTTTCTTGAAACTAGTGGTCTTGTCAATCATCAACACTTGATGCTCTTTCTTGATTTCTACCTTCGTCGATTTCATCATCACGAAGAGCTCGGGAATCCTTTCCGTCATCCCTTGCATACTATAGTTCATCACGAAGTTCTAGTAACTTAGTGATGGTGACTAGAGAATTCTGTCAATCACTATCTTATCTGGGAGATTAACTCCCACTTGATTCAAGCGATTGAAGTACCCAGACAATCTGAGCACATGCTCACTAGTTGAGCGATTCTCCTCCATCTTTTAGCTATAGAACTTGTTGGAGACTTCATATCTCTCAACTCGGGTATTTGCTTGAAATATTAACTTCAATTCCTGGAACATCTCATATGGTCCATGACGCTCAAAACGCCTTTGAAGTCCCGATTCTAAGCCGCTTAAGCATGGTGCACTAAACTATCAAGTAGTCATCATATTGAGCTAGCCAAACGCTCATAACGTCGCATCCGCTCCTGCAATAGGTCTGTCACCTAGCGGTGCATCAAGGACATAATTCTTCAGGCAGCACCGAGGATAAACCTCAGATCACGGATCCAATCCGCAACATTGCTACTAACATTTTTCAATACAATTTTCTCTAGGAACACATATAAAAACACAGGAAGCAACAACGCGAGCTATTGATCTACAACATAATCTGCAAAATACTACCAGGACTAAGTTCATGATAAATTAAAGTTCAATTAATCATATTAATAACTCCCACTTAGATGACATCTCTCTAGTCATCTAAGTGATTACGTGATCCAAATCAACTAAACCATGTCCGATCATCACGTGAGATGGAGTAGTTTCAATGGTGAACATCACTATGTTGATCATATCTACTATATGATTCACGCCGACCTTCGGTCTCGTGTTCGAGGCCATATCTGTTATATGCTAGGCTCGTCAAGTTTAACTCGAGTATTCTGCGGCGCAACTGTTTTGCACCCGTTGTATTTGAACGTAGAGCCTATCACACCCGATCATCACGTGGTGTCTCAAACGAAGAACTTTCGCAACGGTGCATACTCGGGAGAACACTTCTTGATAATTTTGGTGAGAGATCATCTTATAATGCTACCGCCAATCAAAGCAAGATAAGATGCATAAAGGATAAACATCACATGCAATCAATATAAGTGATATGATATGGTCATCATCATCTTGTGCTTGTGATCTCCATCGCCTAAGCACCGCCATGATCACCATCGCCACCGGTAGCGACACCTTGATCTCCATCGTAGCATCGTTGTCGTCTCGCCAACTATTGCTTCTACGACTATCGCTACTCCTTAGTGATAAAGTAAAGCAATTACATGGCGCTTGCATTTCATACAATAAAGCGACAACCATATGGCTCCTGCCATTGCCGATAACTCGTTACAAAACATGATCATCTCATACAATAAAATATAGCATCACGCCTTGACCATATCACATCACAACATGCCCTGCAAAAACAAGTTAGACGTCCTCTACTTTGTTGTTGCAAGTTTTACGTGGCTGCTACGGGCTGAGCAAGAACCGTTCTTACCTACGCATCAAAACCACAACGATATTTCGTCAAATAGACTCCGTTTAACCTTCTCAAGGACCGGCGTATGCCACACTCGATTCAACTAAAGTGAGAGAGAGACACCCGCCGTCACCTTTAAGCAACGAGTGCTCGAGCGGTGAAACCAGTCTCGCGTAAGCGTCTGGCGTAATGTCGGTCCGGCCGCTTCATCTCACAATACCGCTGAACCAAAGTATGACATGCTGGTAGGCAGTATGACTTGTATCGTCCACAACTCACTTGTGTTCTACTCGTGCACATGACATCAACGCATAAAACCAGGCTCGGATGCCACTTGTTGGGGAACGCAGTAATTTCAAAATTTTCCTACGAACACGCAAGACCATGGTGATGGCACAGCAACGAGAGGGAGAGGTCCGCCCACGCACCCTCGTGAGACCGAAAGCGAAGCGTTATAACAACGCTGTTGATGTAGTCGACGTCTTCACGATCCGACCGATCCAAGTACCGAACGTCGGCACCTCCGTGTTCAGCACACGCTCAGCTCGATGACGATCCCGGACTCGATCCAGCAAAGTGTCGGGATGAGTTCCACAAGACGACGGCGTGGTGGCGATGTTGATGCTCCACCGACGCAGGGCTTCGCCTAAGCTCCGCGACGATATGACCTCTCCGGCGCAGGGCTTCGCTAAGCTCATGACGATATGACCAAGTGGAATATGGTGGAAGGGGCACCGACACGGCTAAGGAAAGATCCGTAGATCAACTTGTGTCATGGGGTGCCCCCTGCCCCGTATATAAAGGAGCAAGGAGGAGGTGGCGGCCAAATGGAGGAGGCGCACCAAGGGGGAGTCCTACTCCCACCGGAGTAGGACTCCTCCTTTCCTAGTAGGAGTAGGAGAGAAGGAAGGGAAGAGAAGAAGGTGCGGCCCCTCCCTAGTCCAATTCGGACTAGGCCTTGGGCGCGCGCCTGCCCTAGGCAGCCCTCTCTTTCCCGCAGGCCCAATAAGGCCCAATACTTCTCCCGGCGAATTCCCGTAACTCTACGGTACTCCAAAAATACCGAATCATTCGAACCTTCCGAACTCCGAATATAGTCGTCCAATATATCGATCTTTACGTCTCGACCATTTCGAGACTCCTCGTCATGTCCCCGATCTCATCCGGGACTCAACTCCTTCGGTACATCAAAACTCATAAACTCATAATATAACCATCATCGAAACCTTAAGCGTGCGGACCCTACGGGTTCGAGAACTATGTAGACATGACCTAGAACTATTCTTGGTCAATAACCAATAGCGGAACCTGGATGCCCATATTGGCTCCTACATATTCTACTGAAGATCTTTATCGGTCAAACCGCATAACAACATACTTTGTTCCCTTTGTCATCGGTATGTTACTTGCCCGAGATTCGATCGTCGGTATCCAATACCTAGTTCAATCTCGTTACCGGCAAGTCTCTTTACTCGTTCCGTAATACATCATCTCATAACTAACTCATTAGTTACAATGCTTGCAAGGCTTAGGTGATGAGTATTACCGAGAAGGCCCAGAGATACCTCTCCGACAATCGGAGTGACAAAACCTAATC
Source organism: Aegilops longissima (assembly GCA_021605205.1). Lineage (NCBI taxonomy): Eukaryota > Viridiplantae > Streptophyta > Magnoliopsida > Poales > Poaceae > Aegilops > Aegilops longissima. The sequence goes on along the minus strand of CM038681.1, from coordinate 383,500,528 downwards.
TCGAAATACGCCAACCCAACATGTACCTTTGGAGACACCTGTAGTACTCCTTTATAATCACCCGATTCGTTGTGACGCTTTGGTAGCACCAAAGTGTTCCTCCGTAAACGGAGTTGCATAATCTCATAGTTACAGGAACATGTATAAGTCATGAAGAAAGCATTAGCAATATACTAAACGATCAAGTGCTAAGCTAACGGAATGGGTCATGTCAATCACATCATTCTCCTAATGATGTGATCCCATTAATCAAATGACAACACATGTCTATGGTTAGGAAACATAACCATCTTCGATTAATGAGCTAGTCTTGTAGAGGCATACTAGTGACTATCTGTTTGTCTATGTATTCACACATGTATTATGTTTCCGGTTAATACAATTCTAGCATGAATAATAAACATTTATCATGGTATAAGGAAATAAATAATAACTTTATTATTGCCTCTAGGGCATATTTCCTTCACAAATACCACCAGCCGACGCAGCTTGAAGTCTTTGGAAGATCTGTTGTGCGTAGCACTTGCCGATCAGGCATGACACTGCGTAGCACCTGTTGGCCAAGCATGACTTGACATCTCCATCAAAGCTTTGTGCAAGACAAAGCCGCTCCACCTCTTGCCTCTGTCGTCCAGCATTACTTCACAAACGATGCTCACAAGAGAGAAAGGACACCACGGTACCGTCATCGTTTGATCTGGAAGACCAGATACTAGGGTTTCCCCCGGAGCAGCACGAGTGGGTCGACAGTAGTTACACAACGATGCCTTCATCAAGGTAACCATGCAGAACGCCACCATCGCAAGCCGCCGACTCGGTTTTCACTGGCAACTACGTCTCCCCGACTCGCAGCCAGAACTAGATGATGGATCTGAGATCCAACCACCCAGCCTTCAGGCTGACCACCCCCGACGAAGGAGATGACCACCACTGCCAAGCCTAGGGTCGCCGCCCCAGGCGTCCACGTGATGACGGAGGAGAACCGATTTGGGCGGGAAACTCCAGATCTGCCGCCGCCAGCTGCCATGGCCGGCTCCACGCTGCCCCAGCAGCCGTGGTGGCCTAGCCGTCGCCCAAACGTGCCAACTCCGCCTCCATGTCGGGCGCCCAGGGTCGACATTGCATCTCGGCAAGAGATCCCCTCGCGGAGAGAGAGGAGGAGAGCCCGCCATCCGCCGTCCTCCGGGCGAGCTTCGCTCGCCAGCCTCCTCCGACGGCGGCGGGAAAGCAAGAAGGGAGGAAGGGTCGAGGGGACTTGAGTTGTTAAGACATTTAATATACTTAACATCTCATCTAAGCACCTTTACATTGACGACTTGAGTTGCTAAAGCATTTAATATACTTAACATCTCATCTAAGCACCTTTGCATTGGAAGAGGCCTAACTCAAATCAAATCTAATCAAGGTCGCACCTCATTGATAATGGTTATTGAAAAAGTTACATGCATATGCAGCATTACGCAGGGATGAGGTAGTGACCGGGTCGAACAAGCAAATGCGTGATCCATCGGACGACCAAGTTCTGTATCGCCCTTTGGGCACCACGTACCCATACCGTACCCGGGCGTGCCGTGCCGCGTCAGGAACTGGACGCTCTTAATTACTGCGATGCAGTTGTGGATCAAGTCTCTGCGCTATCACGGTCCTTGCTATTTAAGGCGATGGACCTCAAAAAAAAAAAAGTTAGCTATCAGGTCGAAACGTAGCTACACGTTCCCTCGCTCACTGTACGCCCATGTGATTAGGTTAGAACTGGAATTTGAAAAATGCATGGATGCATGCATATACAGGGACTTGGAGTATATAAAAGTGCTGGCTCCATGTGACCGGCCGGTCCGGATGTACATGTCCATGTGCGGAGAACGGCTCCTTGAAATTTGGTCCTTGATCACAGGCGACAGCGCCGAACTCGTCCTAGCCACCACACGGAGAATGAAAGTGATCGTGCATGTACCCTTGCGTGCCATACGGCATGCATGTGAGCGCTTGTCCTTCCACCGATTTACGGTAGCCACGTACAGTACGTACCAGTCAACACATGGGAGTTGTAGATAATCGGCAACGCGGATCGTGCGCGTGGACGTACGGTATGATTGCTTCACTCCGATGCATATCCCCCGGGGCCTTGGCGCCATGCCATCGTGTGTGTTTTGTTGACCTGACAAGGATATAAAAGAAAAGGAAGAATGCTTCCACAGGACACAGGTGTCCAAACGTCTGACTACATGCAGACTCTTGGCCGACGAGTGGTATGCTTTCAAAGTTCAGTCAACCAATTCTGCCGATATTTCCTTTGTACTCCCTCTGTCCCGAAAGACATGTTGCGAGCACATTCATTCGCAATTTTACAAAAACACCCTTGTGGTTTCAAAACCGTATCAAACAAGTCCCCGCCCCCGTCTTCCTTCTCCACCGTCGCCAGCGGCTGGTGTCGCCCAGCTGCGCGATTCGCTGCCCACCAGGAAGTACTCCGCCACCATCGCGAAGTACCTGCTCCGCCGCCTTAAATGCCGCTCTTTGCTCCCGCCGTCGCCAGACTGCGTCGCCGGCGTCGCCGGAACCTCCCGACACGTCCTTCTCGAGCTCGCGAGCGTCCTCCTCAAGCTCCCACGCATCCTCCTTGAGCTCCGCACGTGCGCCACCGCAATTCCTCCTGGCCGCGATCCTCCGTGCGTGCGCTGCCGCAATCCCTCCTGGCCACGATCCCCTACGGGCTTCGCCGGAAACTGCCTCCACGATCCGGTGGACTAGGAGTTCGCGCGCTTCCTCCTCGATCTCCAGCTCGTCCTCCTCAATCTCCCGCGCGAGCCTGTGCTGCTCCTTCTTCCCTGCCTGCGCGCCCGCCGGTGGAGCTCCTCTGCCCATACTGTTGCTGCTTCTCCCCGCCGGTGGAGCTCCTCTGCCCATACTGCTGTTGCTCTTCTGCCCAGCTGCCGCCACAGCTCCTGTTCATCAGGAAGAAGAAGGTACTGTAAGGAGTTTCTCCTCTGCTCCTTGTGTTCCGTCAGGAAGAACAATGTTAACTGAATACTGTACTCTCCAATGTTAACTGAAGAACAAAGAACAAAATTAAAGTAGCTTGAAGATTTCAGGTTACAAGTCAATGTGGGCGCTACTGAATTATGCTTGTGTGGATCAGCCGCTAGACATCATTTTTATTGTGGGTTTGCAAGTGCTACATCGGCTGGTTCACCATGCTGGGAATCGGCCGCTCGATCCAAATGAAATTGTGAATTTGTAAGTGCAGACTGGCTACTTGTGCAATGCTCTGTTTCAGTTTCAGACTGGCTACTCCATGGAGTTATTTGCTTACTTGTTAGAGCAGAGTAAGCCTATTATTTGCAAGTGCAGACTGGCTACTTGTGCAAGTGCAGACTGGCTACATTTCACATACATTTTGGAGGACTCTTACTAGCTTCTTGTTAAATCTGAATGAATGATCTGTCCTGAATATTTGGAGTAGATGCTTAACTGCCATTTACTATGCCATTTCATCAAGTGCTAGTAGAATTTTCCCCGACATGTCTGAATGTCAGATATATTTTACGAAGCTGGCTTATCAAGCTATATCAAGGAATGTAAGCTTTTACCATGCCAAAGTATTTCCTGTAGAGAGAAAAAACAAAAATAAGCAAACATAAATTGATTGGAATGTGTTGTAGTTTCACTAGGAGTAGTTTATATGCAAAGGTAATAAATCAGTTTTGATTCTATTGACAGGAGTATATTTTTCTTGACACTTTTCTACCATAGGCATGGTACTATGAGCAAGTAAAATTCAGCAAAACTACTCTAACTAGAGTAAAATTCGGTGAACTACTCTAACTAGAGAAAATGGCTTATGTTTAGAGCAAAGTGTTTGGCTGCCATGGCAGCCTTTCTATAAATGAGTATGCAAGTCAAACAAGAAATAGGTGCCATGGCAGCCATTTGTAGAAATGGTGCCATGGCAGCATTTCTTGTTTGGCTACCGTGGCAACCAAACTAGAAATGGTGCCATGGCACCTATTTCTTGTTTGACTTGCATACTCATTTTGTGTGTGTATATTCTTGTTATGGTGTACTCATGTTTTGTCATTGATGGCAGGAACACATAACTATGGATTTGAACTTGATGCCTCAAGAGGAAGAACATGAAGCTATTGATTTGAACTTGATGCCTCAAGAGGAAGACGATGAAGGCATTAATTTGAATTAGATCCCTGGAGAGGAGGAACCTCAAGTGGCAGAGAATGGAGATATGGATTTGAACTTGATGCATCAAGAGGAAGACGATGAAGCTATGAATTGGATGCCTCAAGAAGATGAAGCTCAAGAGGATGAAGCTCAAGAGGAAGAGGATGAAGTTATGAATTGGATACTTCAAGAGAAAAGAAGAGAATTGTCAGATAAGGAGAGGCATGGTGTTTACTTTGCCTTGCTGGTAATCGAGCTCAGAGATGGGTCTGTTCAACCAGACGACAAGCTGCTAGTCTCAAACCTGTTGGACATAAGTGTACGATCTGTTGAAAGAATCTGGGAACTGGCTAAAAAGCAAATTGCCAATGGCAAAGAAGTAGATGTCTCAAGCAAGAAGCCAGGAAGATCAGGCCGAAAGAGAAAGGAGCTAGATCTAGAGAGGACCTCAACAATCCCACTAAATAAAAGAAGGACAATTCGATCTCTGGCACGGTCTCTAGGTGTGGCCCGATCGACCCTACATAAGAGGTTCCAGCTGAATGAGCTCAACCGCATCACAAGCACCGTGAGGCCTCACCTCAAGCTAGAGAACAAGCTTGCAAGATTGAAATTTTGTATGTCCATGGTCGATGACAATTCAATCTCAACTTCTCGGGCTATGTTTAAACCAATGACGAATATGGTTCACATCGATGAGAAATGGTTTGACATGACGAGAGTGAAGAATAGTTACTATGTACTTCCAGGAGAACCTGAACCGAAGCGCACCGTGTCAAACACTCACAGCATTGGGAAGGTAATGTTCCTAATAGCTGTTGCCAGGCCTCGATATAACAATGAGGGGGAGCTCACATTCGACGGGAAGATCGGCATTTGGGCATTCGTCGAAGAGACTGAGGCGAAGCGGACAAGTCAAAAGAGAACAAAGGGAACAAAAGTGTTGACATCAGTGAAAGTAACTAGGCCCGTGTGCAGAGATTATCTAATCAATAAGGTTATCCCGGCAATTCAGGATAAGTGGCCTGACGATGATGAGGGAGCAACAATATTCATCCAACAGGATAATGCAAAGCCTCATGTTCTTCCCAATGATGTAGATTTTCGAGAAGCTGTGGAACAAACTGATATTGACATCCGATTGCTACAACAGCCCCCAAATAGCCCTGAGTTAAATTGTTTGGACCTCTGCTTCCATAACTCTCTCCGCCTCTAACCATTGCAGGTCACCTACAAACATCCGAGGCTGACTGCAGGCGTGGAAGAGGAATTCGAGAAGTACGATCCCGACAAGTTGCACAGAAGCTTTATCACATTAGAAGCAGTTATGTTTGAAGTTATGAAAGACAAAGGAGGAAATCAATATAAGTTGCCACACTTGCACAAGGATCGCATTCAGAATGCTGGCAGGGAAATCATCAGTGTATATTGCGACAGTCAGGTAGTTATTGATACTAGGGCCATTATAGAAGAAATGAAAATTGCAATAGGAAAAGAAAATGAAAGGAAAGAATTGGATAAAGAAGGGAAAAGAAAGAAAAGTAAAGGGAAGGGAAGGGAAGAAGTGGCCAGAGAAAGAATGTAGTCAAGAGGGGACAAAGAGGCCCTTATGTCATGTAGTCAGGTGCTCCTTGTGTATGTCATGTGTAATCTTGTGTCAAGAGGGGACAAAGATGCCCTTAGGGCATGCCCTTGTGTATGCCTTGTCTAATCCTTGTATATCAACTCCTTGTTGGAATTTATTAGAATTATCTGGGTTATTTGGATTAAATGAATTATCTAGGTTATTTGAATTAATTTGGGTTATTTGGATTTATTTGAATTAATTTGGATTAATTTTAGTTATTTGAATTAATTTAAAATATTTGGATTTATTTCAATGAGGCATGCTAATGTCACAATCAGTATACTTTTAAGGTTAGTGGCAAGCAAGGCCTTTGCTAATCTGTATGCTTGGCAAGCAAGGCCTTTGATAATCTCATATCATCAGTACATAATCTTATAATCACTACTGAACCAAAAAGAGACCCTTGTATGGAGTTAACTGAACCAAATTTCAAGCTTGAGACTAGTTCACTGAAACCTGGGCACTTTGAAAGGTTTGCAAATGATCTTGGGACACTGGGTGGCGGTACTTGTTTGTGATCAGAAATGATCCCCGAGAAGAAGTTAAAGCAAGATCATTAAGAATTTAACCTACCACTTCCTTGATTTAGTTCAGATATGATGACACTGCAGAATCCTTTAGGAAAAAAACAGAGCACTTGATCTGCTTTTGCTTAACTTCACAAGGAAGATATAGCTGCATCACAACAACCAGTACCTAGGATATTTTCCTAGTACCAGGAAATAAAGCCTCTATTTAAACTGGGATTCAACTCTCCGAACCAAATGTAGCACTACTACAAAAAGGGCTATAGATGGAATGGCTACTAATGGCGCACCTGTGATGTGGTGCGCCATTACTATATTCTAATGGCGCACACTAATGGCGCACCTGGTGTGTGGTGCGCCATTAGTAGTTTGAAAAAAAAACATAAAAAAAAAATTTTGTTACTAATGGCGCACCGATGCATAGTGCGCCATTACTAATTGACATAGTAATGACGCACCACATCCGTCGTGCGTCATTAGTAGTTTTGAAAAAATGTAAAAATAAATAAAAAAATTTTGTTACTAATGGCGCACCATGTCTCGGTGCGCCATTACTAAGTTTTTTAAAAAAATCAAAAAATATCATTTTTTTTCAAAACTACTAATGGCGCACCGTGGGAGTAGTGCGCCATTAGTAGTTGAACAACTAGTAATGGCGCACCACCCCACGGTGCGCCATTAGTAACAACCACCTTCCACCGAATGCACCCCCCGTGGATCGCCTTTTCAGTTTTAAAAAAATAAAAAAATGATGAAAATGTCAAAAAATAAAAGAAAATAAGTTTCCCATGTGATATGTGGTCTAGTTGTTGGGAAAATTTGCAAATATGAATTTCGACTTCATTTGTAAAATCTCTAGAAATTTGTAAAAATGGGCATAACTTTTGCATACTAACTCGGATGAAAAAGTTTTTATATGAAAAATCATCTACTCAAAACTTACATCCAAATTTAACTGGGGAACCCGTTAAACATTTTAAAATCCCCAAAACCTAACAGAAAAAAGTTACGGGCTTTCAAGATCTAGCGGCAAAAAATTCAAAAAATTTCAAACTTACTAGTGGCGCACCGTGGATGTGGTGCGCCACTAGTAACAGAAAAAAATTACTAATTTCAAAAAAAAAAATTGATTTTCTTTTCAAAAAATGATACGTAATATGATCGAGAAGTTTGAAATATTTTTCAAAATTTCATCATAGTCATTAACATGAACAAAGTCCTAGACATCAATAAGGTATAACAGATTGATATGCTAGATATATCAACAAGTGCACGTGAAGTGAGCTGTTCTTTGGGGTTGGATAGAACTCTGAAGTTAAGCGTGCTTGGGCTGGAGTAGTGTGAGGATGGGTGACCTTTCGGGAAGTTTGACCATGGAGTGCGATTTGACCTGAGATTAAGCATATTGACCCGAGATTAAGCCATAGTGAACTGAGATTAAGGAAAAATTAAAAAAAAATTGAAAAAATTTTAAAAAAAAATTTGAAAAAAAAATGTTACTAATGGCGCACTTCTATGTGGTGCGCCATTAGTATACCAGATACTAATGGCGCACCGTGGGCTATACTAATGGCGCACCACCTGGTGCGCCATTAGTTACTAATGGCGTGCTATTAATGGCGCACCACAGATGCGCCATTAGTAGGGGTTTTTCTAGTAGTGTAGACCAGAACTATTACTGGTGATAGAAGATGACCACATAGGCTTTATGTCAAAAATCTCAATTCAAAAAGGGAAAACCATGACTTGTTGCACTATTAGGGCCTGATGTGCAGATGCCCAAAAAACAAACATACATGACCTTTGAAGAAGCACCAAATCAGTTAGACTCTGACATAGCTAGTTCAGATCAAAAGATCTCAAACATCTTTCAGAGTATTTTGTCAGGTTGTTGTAACATAGCTAGTTCAGATCAAAACATCTCACATTCACTAAAATTCAGTAGATCTTCAGTGTTATAAAGGCACAAACCTTGTGTTTTTCCACAAGCTTCAGGACATTTTCGTCAGTCTTCTGTTGCTCCAATGTTGCCATCTTGAGATATTTTGCTTTGATCATGTTCTGTATTCACCACAACGTCCTGACATGAGTGTTATGCAGAAACAATTTTGTGGTGGTCTTTTCTTTGAGCGTATTCTAGAAAGAAGCATGGAAACAATCAACCATCATCCATATGATTTTTTTACGGCAGACATTTGGCACGTACCTTTTCCTTCTCCTTCTCTAGATTCCTTCTGTCAGATTCGCTACGCACAGCAAGCTCATCAAGCTTCTTGGATTTGAGCTCAAAATCCTGCATCTACCAATCCAGCTCCGAACGGACCTTCTGATTCTCGTCGATAATCATTTGCAAGTGCCTACGAGCTAGTTGCTGCATCTTGTGGATTTCTGGTAAAAATGCAAGTTGAGAAGACAATAAATAACTGAAAGGTCAAAGCAGAGAATATGTTGTTCTATACACAATAACAGAGCATATAAACAACAAGTTGCTGCATCTGGTGATTTTCTGGTGACAATGCAAGTTCAGAAGGCACTAAATAACTGAAAGTTCAAAGCAGCCAAATGCATCTATGTTGTTCTGCCATAATAACAAAGCATGTAAACAGCAAGAGTGTGAAAGCATAGTAACAGACCATCGCTGTATCTCTGGAAGATGAGTTCCCTTTCCTCCATCACATTCTCAAGTGAGGTCGTCTTCTCACTGTACTTAGATTCGAGCTCCTGGGCATGCTTGGCCTTCACCTCAATCTGGTTGGACAAATTGGCCACCAGCTTGTCAGTCTTGCGCGTCCCCTCGCTCTCAAGCTCTGCAACAGACTTCAGGTCGGCATTCCTCTGCAGGTACTCCCCAATCAGCACCGGGATTGGCCGGAGCAAAGGGCCAGAGCCGGCGCGCCGGGCGGCGGCCCCGGCTGGAGCAGGCGCGAAGCAGCACGTCCCTGGCGACCAGGCAGAGGGCCGGGGACGGCCGAGGAGCGCCGGAGAAGAGGACCTTGCGGAGGGCATTCACCGGCGGCGGACGCGCGCATGGCAGGACCAGTCACGCAGGGGAGGATGGGGTTGGTCGCTGGAGGCTGTGGAGATTGGCAGGGGGCGCCGACCTCGGTTCCCTCCTCCTCTGGTGGCGCGTGGATCGTCGAGCTTAAGCTGGGGAAATCGAAGATTTTTATGAGCAAGGGGGGAGCTTGGGAAGGCAGGCGAGCGGCAGCTGCGGCACCGGAGCAGGAGTCAGCTGCGGCGAGGGAGCGGGGGAGCAGGGGAACCGCGGCGGCGGCGAGGAGCGCAGCTGCGGCGGGGAGGAGCGCAGCTGCGGCGGCGGGAAGCGGCGCAGCTGGGGATTCTGCCGGAGGACGACGACGAGGAGTGCGGGTTTGGTTGGGAGAAACTGAAGGATTTTTTTTTGTAAAATTGCCCTCGCGACATGTTTTTCGGGACGGAGGGAGTAAATGCTAGAGTCTGACGACGTTTCCGGTCGGTCGGCGATTGCGTATCCCTACCAGTTACCGTGTGTTTTTTTTTCTTTTTGCGGGTCGTTACCGTGTGTCTAGCCCTACATTTTTGTGACTCCATGTTTCAACATTTTATTTATGTCGCCAATTTCAGAAAAAGGAAACTTCAATTTTATGCGCTGGGGAGACAGGTTTGGCTGCCGGAGTGAGCTTTTGGGTCTCAGGCTCGTACCACTCATGCAACCTCAACACTTTTGCCGGAGTGTGCTTTAGCTCTAATCGCGGCTCATGGTACTACCTCTTTGGCGGAAACCAGTTGTGAGTTTATACAAGGTAAAGATACATGCATCGCTAGCGCAGGACAAGGAATCATGGGCTAGATGGAATAACTGAGCTTTGTCTCCCGCGTTTCAACACGGCGAGTGAGCCTAGTAAGGGGGTCAACTCCAACGCACGATCCATTTGTATGGCTACGTCCATTTGAATCGAAACAGACACAAATCGTGGCTCAATGCGTGCCCGCAAAAAAACGAGCATTCTTTTTTGTCCGTCGATTTGCAAGGAAACGGATGGCGCGGACGCGCGGGACGCGCACCCTTGTCCTTCCCTAGCCCGTTCGCCGGGAACACAGCGCTCCCATCCCCTCCCTCTCTTTTCCCAAAACCCTCCCGTCCTCCCTCGCCCCTCCCTCCTCCATGGTCGGCGCTCCGAAGAAACTTGCAGCCGTTGTCCCAACTGCCACCTCCGACCGTCCCGCGACGAAGAAGAAGAAGAAGCTGGGGTCGGAACTCACGCCGGCGGAGGTCGAGCAGCTCGACCGAGAATCGGCCAAGATGAGAGCCCGACGGTCCGTTCAGGCGGAGAAGGAAAGCACTGCCGAGTACGCCCTCGAGGCCGCCGACGCGCAACACAAGGCCACCGTCGAGAATAACGAGGCCCTCGTCGCCAAGGCCACAGGCAACGACGACGCACGCCCTCCTCATGCTAGGGTTGTGCCGACCCGCGCCGACCATTCTTTCCGTCGCCGCCATGGCCGCGGCGAGCACATGCTTGTCGCTCGTTTACCCTCGACGGGGCCACTCGCCGAGCTCCTCCATAACGCCGCAGATGGCCGGTGTTCATCCGGCACGCCGCATGCTCCGACCCAGTTCTCCACATCGTCGGACGACAGCATGATCGTGACGGCCACCCCCGCCCCTGCGGTTGTCATCGACCTCAACGCCACGCCTGGGTACAGTGGCGTCGACCAGTCTGCCGCCAGGACGCAAAGGAAGTGGCCGTGGGCGATTCCTATGATCAACCTTCCCGGAGCCCACAACCCGTTAGACAGAACGCCCAGCCCGACGCCGATGGCTCACGACGCCGAGTTCAACGAATTCATGGAGAACATCATCTACAAGGGTCGTGGGCAAGCCTTCAACCTCGACGGCCAAGGCCAAGGCTTCGATTTTGATGAGACCGAAAGCCAAGACGGCTGCAACCATGATGGTGCCGAACACTTTTTTTATAAAGGGAATATATTAATATCGCGAAGATACCAATTACACCCAGCCTCTGCACCAACAAGATATCGAAAGACATCAAGGATGCACACAGCCAAAAACAAAAATAAAAAGAAGAAGAGAAGAAAAAAAAAAGACCCTGTCGCAGTGATGAAACGGTCGCAACAGCAACACTCTAACCACCACTAAAGACAACACCCGGACTACATAAGAGGTTCTCCAAAAGCGATGCCTTCAAGAAGAAAATAATGCACAAGCGTTATCGTCGCTCGATCAAGGATCTTGAATTTTCACCTTGGAGAGAGTCCGAGATCCCAAAAACAATGTCTTCGCAAGACCATTGCCAGGTACAGCCAGTGAAGGCCAGACCTTGGGCTTTCACCCTGGAGATCGCGGCTCGGTACTCGAAAAGCACCCCCAAAAATGTTGTCCACCTGTGTTTTCGCCCCCTTCTGCCAAGGCCGCCGCCGCAAGTCCTCACCACTCGACACACAGGATAAACCTGTGCCGCCATTCTTGGACACAACCAAAACTTCTCTCCGTGATTACAAGTCTCCGATAGCAGTCACCATGGCTTTCTTCACCACTGTCAACGCTGTGGGAATCTATACTTAGACATGTTCCATGGCACCGACATGATAGCGAAGCTTCGCGTCACGCCCTCGTGAAGCCTCTCTGGCCGAAGATGAGGGTGCGCCCGACCGGATCAATTCCGATATAGATATCCAGCGCCAAAAGCTGAAATCTTCAAGAGGAAGACCGGAACCCGTCGGTGTCCAGATCGAGGAGACTAGCATGACCGAGAGCATAGTTTTGGAGCAAGAAGAACAACAGGGCCAACCACTACGGGACTCCCCTGGATCCAGATGGGCCGGACCTGGGCAGTGCCCCCGCCGCGCCCAGATGTGCACTGAACCACCACACAACAGCTGCAAGGGAAGCTCACGCATTCAACAATGTTGCGCTCATCCGGACTCCACCGACGCACCAAGCGAGCGGCAACACGCCGCCTCGGGGTAAGGAAGCTTGGTCGCCGGCCCGCAAACGGCCAGATCTGGCCCCACCACGAGCAAAGCCACCCGTCGCCCAGATGCCTCGCAGCACCTCATGCCGGCGGCTCGCCCGCACCCCTGCGCCGCGCCGGCAGGCACAACACCACGCAGCCCGTGCCCCTGCGTCACGCACCACACGCCTCTGCACAATGGAGCAGGCCCACTCTGCCGCACCATGCTAGAGGAGAGGGAGGATGCCCGCCGCCACCGACACAACGCGGGCTTTGCCCGACGGCGCTCGCCGACGGCGGCAGGGAAAGGAGATGTGTTGGAGGGGCGGGTCCTAAGGTTGGCACCCGGATCGCCCGCGGGGGAGCGACACGGGGCCCGAGCTCCGTTACTAGAGCCGAACACTTTGGTGGCCAAGAAGAAGAAGAGGCCGATGGCCATGGCAACTCATGGCATGAAGACATCTATTACGAAGAGGAAGAAGAGGGTGTCTACATTGAGGAGGAACCACTGTTTATCGATGAGCTCACTCATAGAGCCAATGCACAAAGGAGGAAGCAAAGCATTCGCATTGGATTCTACACCAAAGATGATGGCATGTTCATTTGCGAGAGTTGAAAGGAGATAGGGCAAGATCCCAAGACCGGTGCCGAGCAAAAAGGTGTCGTATTTTAGGGGAGAGTTCATACAACCTTTCATGAACATAGGAAGTTTCCGCCCTATAAGTTTGCGAGCACTTGTGGCATCAAGTTAATCCAAAGGAGATGAGGGTTTATCAAGAAGGCAACAAGTTGTGTGCCGCGCTTGAGAGCATTGAAGCCCGTCCCTTGAGTGGCCTGCTAGGTGTGGGCGACTTGGTATGGACTTCTTTTTGTTTCTATGACATGCTCATGTTTGTTGCATTATGTGTCGTTTGTATTACATTGTGGCCTTCGCGTTGATTGTCTAGGCATTCCAAACTTTGAAAGCCTTCAAGGTCCGGCATTCCAACAAGCCATTCACCCTCATCCATTGTTGGATGCTCATCAAAGATTACCCCAAGTTCAACAATCAATATGCCGCTCTAAAGAAGAATGGAGGGCCGATGACTGTGGCTGGGGATGCAGATGGAGTGAAGAGGCCGAGGGGCAGGACCAACTCAAAGATGGATGAGAAGCGTGATGCGGTATCTTTTGCCTTGTAAGAAACTTTGCAAGGCATGTGACCCAAAAGGAAGTAAGGTACGTGAGGAAGCGCCAAGAAAAGGAGGAGCAAATAAAGATATACATGGAGCTCCAAACGAAGAAGCTCGACATGGAGGAGGAAGCTCGATATGGAGGAGGACGTCCAAACGAAGAAGCCCGCAGTAGAGGCCACAAATGCCGACACCAAAACAAAAGAGGCGGCGCTAGGAATTATGACCGTGGACTTGACCAACATGTCCTCGAATAGAAGTTGGTTCGACAAAAAGCAAAAGGAGATGTTCGAACAAGACGACCTGAACTAGGGAGGCTGCAAGACATGAACTATGACCTTTTTTTAAGGCTGTCAGGTGTGCCAGCCGCTGCCTTTGTTGCAGACGTGAAAACTACAAGGGTTGATTATTATATAGAGTGTCCTGGTTGCTGGCTTTGTTGCCAGCGTGAAAACTTGAGGGTTGATCATTTTGTAGGCTGGCATGTCTGCCAGCCGCTGGCGCTCCGGGCGACATGAATTATGGCCATGACATGAAGTACGACTGCGGTGCCAAAATTCCAGTTTGCATTCCCTTTGCAAAAATTTCAAGCGGACGGACGAAATGCGTCCGCCCGTTAGACGCACGGTCAGAGCAAATATAGAAAAGGCCGGACGCCGTCCATTTGCGCGACCCAAACAGATATAATCCAGACAAAACGGCCGTGCGTTTGGGACTGTGCGTTAGAGTTGGCCTAAGTAAGTCGGAAAGTCAAGGTGCAAATGCATTCGGGAGCCAAAACGCCTCCCCCAAGTAAGTTAAGTAATACTTCTACCATTGAAAAATGTTAGAGGATGCTTGAATATGTTTTAGTCCCATGATTAAAAGTAGTGGAACTAAAATTTGCTAGCCTCATCCATACTTAGATCCAAATACTAAAGAGACTAAAATCAAGTTAATGAGCATTTATTATTCTCTAAACCCTCCAATTCAGAACTCACGTGTGTTAAAGGAGAGGAGTTAAATAAGGAAAGAGATGACTAATCCACATTTTAGTAGGGGTACCCTTGACTAAAAATTTTTAGTCTCAAGACTAGTTTTAGCCCCTCTTTAGTCAGGGATACTTGAAACTTCAGCCTTTTAAAAAGACTATTTTTAGTCAGACTAAAATAAGTCCCTTGAATCCAAGCACCCTCCTACTATCAAACTGACAGGTGGGTCCCCGAGCTGCAGCAGCCAATCCTACCCGACGAGACAAAATGAGAAAAATGTAATCTTGGCGACGAGGTCGCAATCGAGGCTTGTCACGCAGCGACTTGGCTGCTTGGCGTTGGTAGGAGGAGCACTGCACGGTGCACTGGTGGTGAGCGACGAGCACTCCCGATAATAATGGCCTCTGTCCGTCCAGCGTGCGCTTCGCCCTTCTCTTTTGCCCTTTCGTTCAACCAAGTAATGCAAACAACAACATCAAAATCAAAAAGCACCGTTGACGAGAAGACTGGGAAACAGCACCGGCCACTTGAAGCCCAGTGCTCAATCATATTTCCTCCGTCATTGACCGACTTGTTCGGAGACTCGTTCAATCCTGCAGTGCTATTTGCTATTTCAGTGATAAGATTTTTATCAAGTGAGTTGTACAGACTTGGGCCAATTGGCTCTGCAGCATTAACTTGACCAAATATTATACTTAGCATGTTGGTACTATTGTAGACTAATACTTCCTCCGTTTCTAAATATAAGTCTTTCTAAAGATTTCAAATAGACTACTACATATGAATGTATATAGACATATTTTAAAGTGGAGATTCACTCATTTCACTTCGTATATAATCTAGAAAGACAAATATTTAGAAACGAAGGAAGTATTTTTCTCTTGTAAATAAAACAACCAGTTTTGAGCTCCGCTAATACTTTATCCCAAAGTATGGTCAGTGACATATGAGCAGAGAAAAAGGCTTACACCAAAGCTGCTTCACATGACTTGATAGAGTATGATTTAGTCACGGTCTTCATCTTCTTCTTCTTCTTCTTTCTTTTTTTTGCGGGGAACTCACGGTCTTCATCAAAAGAAGCAAAGAGAGGAAAAGGAAATCCAAAAGCGTATCTCTATTCGCTGCACCAGCGTATACGGAGTATCTTCCCAAGATGCCATGTTGAATGTACGATATTGTCACTACATCACACATCCTTGTCACCATCGCCTTGTTCCTCTGAGGTGGATGCCAAACATGCCGTTTATCTCTCCAACATGTTTGCCTTGAGCCAAATCCAACTCCGCAAAAAAATGACTAGCCCATATTTTGTTCATGATAAAAAAAATGGTAAGGTTGATTTTGGTCAACCAAACATACCATTCCCCATTGCCAAGGGTTTGGCCATTTTTAATCACTAATAATAAACATAAGTAAGCTACTCAAAAGTTAAATACCTTTGGATTCATCGAGTAGAGCTTCAGAACACAAGTTTCCATGACTTCTAAAAATCAGGAATAGGAAAGAAACATGAGTACAATGTAATGACATACTGAATACTACATGATTTGTATGTTCATTTGACTGTGCACAAAATAAAGTAATATTTTTCACATGCAGTAAAGTTGACAAAAAATTTCATATGAAATCTAGTACGAAGGAAAAATACGGGGATATTTTGATGAATTGCAATCCTACAAATCAAACAACTCATGTAGAAAAAGTTACTAAAAAACAGAATCCTTCAAAATCCATCTAGATATAGCCTTTGAGTCAAATAGGCACCGAAAGAGAGAGCACTTTGTTGTTATGATATGATTGATGCGTGCCTTTTGATGTATCATGGAATTTCAACTTATTTACCCCGAGATATCCAATTCATTTTTATCAGATGATCTTGATATGTTATCTTAATTTTAGTGGTACCGCCTTTTACAAGGCTGATTGAAAACATAAACCATGTTAGCATTCGCATGTGGTGCCAAAGGTCTTCAGCAAACACAACAATCGTATTGTGGGAGAGAGACGGTTTATTTTGTAATACGTGTAGAAGGATTTAGGGATAAATTGTGTTGTACTGGTTTTTTCTATTTATTTTCTCAAATTGTAGTTAACAGTAAGTCATGTTTGGTAAGTAGATTAAATTCTAAGTCACACCCGGGCGATCGAAATCTTCTTTTGGTCATGTCACCTCCACCACTAGGGTGAAGAGGTCTTGGAAATGTGCCCTAGAAGCAATAATATTGTATTATTATATTTTCGTGTTTATAATTAAGAGTTTATATTCTATGTTACAACTGTCATGATCCTGGAATGTGCGATTCAGTGTAAAACTCATATGCACGTGTGGAGTGATAAATGGTAAAATCGGATTCCTAGTCTCGCCTTTAAGACTAGCTCAAGTGTTTTTTGTGATCATATTTCCGGATAGGATATCGTTAAGTATAACAATAGTCCTAAAACAACTTTGAGAATATGACGTTGGAAGAACGGTCATATTGAATCGACCCAAACTTGTTTGTTATACTTTTAGATGCAACCGTCACAAGTTAATTGTTGTAACACAGAGAATTAACGTGTGATTTAATTCCTTAGACCATGAGAGTATCGTAGTTACTTCTTACAGTATGATGGACTTTGGGGTTGCTCAAACGTCATTTGTAACATGGTGATCATAACGACAACTTACAGGTTCTTCGGAACGTTTGACAAGGGACTAAATAGCTCAAGAGTGAGATTTGCTCCTCCGACGATGGAGAGATATTCTTAGGGCCCTCTCGGTGTGACGGCTTTCATCATCATCTGGCTAGACATAGGTGACTAGGTCACAGGGATGTCAGAACATGTCAACGAGAAAGAAGAACAAAACTGGTAATGAGGAGACGGGTATAGTGAGCATGAAGTTGACTCAAGAGGATACCGATACATCTCACCTTGGATTTTGTAAAGTATCACTAAGCAAATGGAATAGCACATGACAACCAAATGTTCACTTGAATGTCATTCATGTATTCGTATAGGGATCGATATGAATGTCCACAGTTTCGCTATCGGTCATTGAACGAAAGGGGTTTTGTTCATATCTTTGTTTTACCAAACCTGTAGAGTCACAAGCTTAAGGTAATCACATCTGCTGAGTGTTAGCAGGACAGGAGTAATGAGGAAATATTTATGAAATAGTTTCATTAATATTCGAAATAGTTTCGAGAGGAACTGGAAGCGTTTCGGGGTCACCGGAAGGGTTCCAGGGTTTACGAGGTAATACTGATAAATGATATATAGGTGGAAAATGTTTCCAGAGATGTTAAATTAAATTAAAAGGCTTTAAAAATAGTTAGGAGGCTTTTATATTTAATTAAATATTGACAGGCCTTAAAAGGACAAGTGGTGCAAAGGATATTGGGCCACTTGGGCCCAAAAAGGGAGGCTGATACGTCTCCAGCGTATCTATAACTTTTGATTATTCCATGTTGTTATATTATCATTCTTGGATGTTTTACAATCATTTTATAGCAAATTTATATCATTTTTTGGGACTAACCTATTAACATAGTGCCCAGTGCCAGTTGATGTTTTTTGCATGCTTTTTACTTTGCAGAAAATCAGTCCAAACACAACAAATTTTTGGAGATTTTTTCTGGACCAGAAGACAGACGATGGGCCAAAGAAGTACTAGAGGGGGGCTCCGAGGGGAGCACTACCCACCTGGGTGCGCCTGGAGGCCCAGGCGCATCCTGGTGGGTTGTGCCCACCTCGGCTGCCTCCCGCACCACCTCTTTGCTCTATAAATACCCCGAAAATCCAAAAAACCAGGGGAGTTGATGAAACACAATTCCAGCCGCTGCAAGTTATAGAAACACCAGATCCAATCTAGACACCATCACGGAGGGGTTCATCATCCTCATCGGTGCCTCTCCGATGATGCGTGAGTAGTTCATTGTAGATCTTCGGGTCCGTAGTTAGTAGCTAGATGGGTTCCTCTCTCTCTTTTGATTCTCAATACAAGGGTCTCTTGGAGATCTATTTGATGTAACTCTTTTTGCGGTGTGTTTGTTGGCATCTGATGAACTTTGAGTTTATGATCAGATCTATTTTACCCATGAAAGTTATTTGAGTTTTGATCTCTTATATGCATGATTACTTATAGCCTCGTATTTCTTCTTCGAATCTTTGGTTTAGTTAGGCCAACTAGATCAATTTTTCTTGCCATGGGAAGAGGTGCTTTGTGATGGGTTCGATCTTACGATGCTCAATCCCAGTGACAGAAGGGGACATGACATGTATGTATCGTTGCTATTAAGGATAAAGAGATGGGGTCTATTCCTACATGAATATATCTTTTCTACATCATGTCATCGTTCTTATTGCATTACTCCGTTTCACCATGAACTTAATACACTAGATGCATGCTGGATAGCGGTCGATATATGGAGTAATAGTATGAGATGCATGCAGGAGTCGGTCTACTAATCTTGGACGTGATGCCTATATAATGATCATTGCCTGGATATAGTCAGAATTATTAGGAGTTTGAAAATGCAACTAATCCCCGGGTGGTTTTGGTAATTCATAACAACATATATCTCATTGAGCTAATATCAATTCAAGTTAAATATTTTAGAAATTTCAATGGTTGGCATGGCATGGACTAGAGATGTGGACCCCTAAAAGTGCTAAGGACAAAGATTGGTAAAAGCTCAAGACTCTTCATTTTCATTTTAGTGATCCAAGATCACATTGAGTCCATAGGAAAGCCAATACTATTAAAAGGGATGAGATGTTGCTTAATGGTCTACTTGCTCAAAGTGCTGAGTGATATTGCTCCATAACCCTCAGCCACTTTCTCATTTCCAAATATGTCCAAAACCTAAAGTTAAACTCGACCCCACCGATTTGATCTTTCCGGCGCCACCGAGTTCTTTTGACATAGCCACTGCCTGAAACCCTACACAATCCGGTCTCACCGATACGGATCTCGGTCTCACCGAGATGGCACTGCAAACTCTCTGTTTCCCTTCGTAACGTTTTGGTCGTACCGAAATGAGCGATCGGTCCCACCAAGTTCGCAATGCAAACTCTCTGTTTCCCTTTGTAACGTTTCGGTCTTACCGAAATGAGCGATCAGTCCCACCGAGTTTGCCCGACCAACTCTCTGTTAGCTCATTGCTGAAATCGGTCCCACCGGGTTCATGAAATCGGTCACACCGAGATGAGGTTTTTCCCTAGCCCTAGCACACCGGTCCCACCGAGTTGATCATGTCGGTCCCACCGAGATTCCAAAACCTCACATTTTGAACTGAATGGGTCTCACCGAGTTCTTCTATTCGGTCTGACTGAGTTGGGTCAATTGTGTGTAATGGTTGGATTTTGTGTGGGGGCTATATATACCCCTCCGCCCCTTCTCTATTCAAGAGAGAGCCATCAGAACGTGCCTACACTTCCACTACTCATTTTTTAAGAGAGAACCACCTACTCATATGTTGAGACCAAGACATTCCAATCCAACCGCAAGAATCTTGATCTCTAGCCTTCCCCAAGTTACTTTCCACTCAAATCATCTTCCCACCATAGCCAAATATGTGAGAGAGAGAGTTGAGTGTTGGGGAGACTATCATTTGAAGCACAAGAGCAAGGATGTAACTCCCCCGATTCAATCATACACTAATCATGCACGCAAACGTGTACGATCAAGATCAGGGACTCACGGGAAGATATCACAACACAAGTCTAAAAACATAATTAAGTCATACAAGCATTATAATACAAGCCAGGGGCCTCGAGGGCTCGAATACAAGTGATCGATCAAGGACGAGTCAACGGAAGCAACAATATCTGAGCACAGGCATAAGTTAAACAAGTTGCCATAAGATGGCTAGCACAAACTGGGATACAGATCGAAAGAGGCGCATGCCTCCTGCCTGGGATCCTCCTAAACTACTCCTGGTCGGCGGCGGCGGCCTGCACGTAGTAGTAGGCACCCTCGGTGTAGTAGGGGTCGTCGTCGACGGTGGCGTCTAGCTCCTGGGCTCTAGCATCTGGTTGCGACGTTCGAGAAGAAGAGGAAAAGGGGAAAAGAGGGAGCAAAACAACCGTGAGTACTCATCCAAAGTACTCGCAAGCAAGGATCTGCACTACATATGCATGTGTATCTGTGTAAAGGGGAAAATATCGGTGTACTGAACTGCAGAATGCCAGAATATGAGGGGGATAGCTAGTCCTGTCGAAGACCACGCTTCTAGCAGCCTCCATCTTGCAGCATGTAGAAGAGAGTAGCTGGTAAGTTCACCAAGTATCATCGTATAGCATAATCCTACCCGGCGATCCTCTCCTTGTCGCCCTGTGTGAGAGCGATCACCGGGTTATATCTAGCACTTGGAAGGGTGTGTTTTATTAAGTATCCGGTTCTAGTTGTCATAAGGACAAGGTACAACTCCAGGTCGCCTGTTACCGTGGACACGGCTATTCGAATAGATCAACTTCCCTGCAGGGGTGCACCACATTACCCGACACGCTTGATCCCTCTGGCCGGGCACACTTTCCTGGGTCATGTACGGCCTCAGGAGATCAACACGTCACAGCCCTACCTAGGCCCAACAGAGAGGTCAGCACGTTGGTCTAAATCCTAAGCGCGTAGGGGTCTGGGCCTATCGCCCATTGCACACCTGCACATTGCGTAAGCGGCCGGAAGCAGACCTAGCCTCCCTAATACAAGAGGAGGCGTTCCAGTCCAATCTGGCGCGCGCCGCTCAGTCGTTGACGTCAAGAAGAGCTTCGGCTGATACCACGACGTCGGTTGCCCATATCTTGTCCCACGTGGCGGTTAGTGCATATAAGGTCAACGACCCAACTCAGATCAAATGCCAAGATCTCCTTAAGCGTGTTATTAAGAAGTAACCGCGAACGCCGACCAGGGCCAGGCCCACCTCTCACCTAGGTGGTCTCAACCTGCCCTGTCGCTCCGCCACAAAGTAATAGTCGGGGGCCGTGGGAACCCAGGCCCACCACTACTGGGATGGAGCCACCTGTCCTTTCAGCCCCCACATCAAAATCACTTGCGGGTACTCTACGAGCCGACCCGACTTTAGTCACATCATGTAATCTATATAATATGTATGTATGTATGTATGTATGTATGTATGTATAAACCCGTGATCACCTCCCGAGTGATCACGACCCAATAGTATAGCATGGCAGACGGACAAGAATGTTGGGCCACTGATGGAACACTAGCATCCTATACTAAGCATTTAGGATTGCAGGTAAGGGTAACAACTGTAGCAACAATGACAGGCTATGCAGCAGAATAAGATTAACCGAAAGCAGTAACAGGCTACACCACTCTAATGTAAGCAGTAGAGAGAAGGAATAGGCGATATCTGGTGATCAAGGGAGGGAGGCTTGCCTGGTTGCTCTGTCAAGGAGGGGTCGTCAACACCGTAGTCGTACTGGGTAGCAGCGGCGTCAGTCTCGGTGCCTAACGAGAGAAGAGGGGGAAGAAACAATAAATATAATGCAAACATATGCATGATGATGCATGACATGACAAGTAACGGTGCCAGGTGTGCCCTAACGCAGTAGGAGGTGATACCGACGAAGGAGGGAAACATCCGGGAAAGTATCCCCGGTGTTTCGCGTTTTCGGACAGATGAACCGGAGGGGGAAGTTGCGTGTTCGCTATGTTAGGGATGTGTGGCAGATGAATGGGCTATGTATCCGGATTCGTCTCGTCGTTCTGAGCAACTTTCATGTACAAAGTATTTTCATCCGAGTTACAGATTATTTTATATTAATTTTCAAAGATTTATTCATTTTTAGAATTAACCGAATTGATTTAATTAGAAAATGTAATTATGACGTCATCGTGATGTCAGCAGTCAACCGTCTGTTGACTGGGTCTACAGACGTGTGGTCCCGTTCGTCATAGGCTAGACTAACTAATCACGATTAATTAGTTAACTAAGTGATTAGGTTAATTAATCCGAATAATTAAGGTCATTAATTAATTAATATTAGTATTATTATTAGTTCTTTTTTGTCCTAAACAGTACAGGGGCAGGGCCCGGCCGTCAGTGGGCAGAAGGGCCACAGCGGGGCGGGCTAACGGGCTCCATGTGCGGGGCGAACCCGCCTGGGCACCCACCCAGCTCAACCGCGGTCGGGCGCGGCTCTGAGCGGCACGGCGAGCACGGGCCGGAGGAGGCGAGGCCCGGCGAGGGAGGAGCTATGGACGGAGGCGGTAGGTGGCGAGCGGGCGCGTGCTGGTGAGGGGAGGAGCTGTCGCTGCGGGGAGCGCGGGTCCATGGCCAGGGGGCTTGCACGGGGACGGCGAGGAGCAGCCGACGAGCGGCGAGGCCATGTGCAGGGGCGGCGAGACAGGGCAAACGGCGCGAGGGCAGCGGGAGCGGCGCGCGCGCAAGCCGGGCTGGAGCGGTCACGCCGCGCAGACGCGAAAAGCTGGTGGTGGAGGGGCTTGCAGCAGGGGTGGCGGGCGTGGCGAGGAGGACCGCAACGACGCAGCGGCAGGAGCAGCAGCGGGCGAGGCTGCACGCGAAAGCGGGCGTGCATGTCGGAAGAGCTCACGCGGCGGAAAGG
This sequence comes from Aegilops longissima, assembly GCA_021605205.1. Lineage (NCBI taxonomy): Eukaryota > Viridiplantae > Streptophyta > Magnoliopsida > Poales > Poaceae > Aegilops > Aegilops longissima. Next base: position 383,477,530 of record CM038681.1, on the reverse strand, counting down.
CGTGGAGCAAGGGCCGTGGCCTCGGCGATAGCGGCGCAAAGCGTCTGGCGGCAGCCAAGCCAAGGCGCAGGAGTAAAGCGCAGCGAGCGGACGGCGGGAGACGGCGGGCGGTCAGTCCGTGCGCGTGCATACGGGGACGAGGGGAGAGAAGAGGCCGGGGGCCTCATCGGCGGTCATGGGGTCAAGGGCAGCGGGGCTCGGGGAGGAAGACGGGGACGGCGACGTTGACGGAGACGGGGAGGCGCTCCGGCGAGGTGGCGGTGGTCAGCGACGGGCTAGGGCGGCACCGGGCGTCGGCGTCGGGGGAGGGGGGGGGGGCGATAGGATCGGGCTCCTCCTGATCTAGATCCAGACGAGTGGGAGGGGGAGGAGTGGTTCGAGGGGGAAGTGGGTTAGCGGTTAGAGTTTGGTCTGGGTTGACCAGGGGTATAGGCCAGGGAGAGGGCCGGTTGGGCCAAGTAGGTCGGTTGGGTGGGATGGGCCGAGGCCCATGGGGAGCCGGTTTTTTTCTTTTGTTTTGTTTTGTTTTTACTTTTTATTAATTTTACTTTTTTTACGTTTTAGTTTTGTTTTCTATTATTTTAGTTTTAGTAAAATATACACTTAGTATCTAAATTAGTATTTCAACTTAGTCCATAGTCACAAAAAGTCTAGTCCTCAAATAAATTAGTTTGACAAAAGGTATTTAAATAATTGTTTTTGCTGTTGTTTTATTCATCTAATATTATTTAAACATTTTATAAAGGTGTAGTTTCTCCATCATAATTACCTATGCAATATTTGGTTCACTCCGAACATTGTAGTTTTAATATTTGAAAACTATTGTGTTTGCCTGATTTTTAATTTGAATTCGAATCGGTTTCGAACTAACGCAAGATTAGCAACAGTAATCGAGGTGACGTGGCATCATTAGTAGAGGTTCACTGTAGCTTAAATATTTGGGTGTCACAAAGGAGTTTATAATCAACACACCATCTATTACCTTTTGAAGATTGGTGTCTCCTAGATTGGTTAGGTATCACTTGGGAGCCTCCGACAAGATTGTGGAGTTGAACCAAGGAGTTTGTAAGAGCAAGGAGATCGCCTACTTCGTGAAGATCTACCCAAGTGAGGCAAGTCCTTAGTGGGCGATGGCCATGGTGGGATAGACAAGGTTGCTTCCTCGTGGACCCTTCGTGCGTGGAGCCCTCCGTGGACTCGCGCAGCCATTACCCTTCATGGGTTGAAGTCTGCATCAACGTGGACGTATGATAGCACCACCTATCGGAACCACGCAAAAAATCTCCGCGTATACATTGCGTTTGCCTTCTCCAAACCCTTCCCTTTACCTTCATATGCAATGCTTTACTTTCCGCTGCTACACTCTTAGAATTTCATGTGTAGGTTGATTGCTTGACTTGTGCAAAGTTCCTAAAATCTGCCAAGCCTTAAAATTGAGAAAAGGCTAGATTTTTATTTGGTCAAGTAGTCTAATCACCCCCTCTAGACCTACTTTTGATCCTACAAGTGGTATCAGAGCTTTGGTCTCCGTTTTCCTTGTTCCATAGCTTTGGTGATCGTAGCCTTGGTTTCACAACCTAGGAGAGTATGGCGTCTAGCGAGGGAAATTACCACCGTAGAGGTCCTTACTTTGATGGTACTAATTTTGCTAGTTGGAAGCATAATATGAAAATGCAGATTCTTGGTCATAACCCCGCCGTTTGGGCTATTGTTCGTATTGGTTTGCAAGGTGAATACTTCGAGGATGGAAGAGAACCGGATCGTGAAGCATCCGTGGAAGAATTTAAGATGTTGCAATACAATGCTCAAGCTTGCGATATTATTTTCAATGGATTGTGCCCCGAAGAATTCAACAAAATCAGCTGCCTTGAGAATGCAAAGGAAATTTGGGATACTTTAGTTGATATGCACAAAGGTACCGAGTCCGTCAAGGAATCCAAATTGAATGTGCTTCAAAGTCAACTTGACAATTTCAAAATGAAGGATGGTGAAGGAGTCGCTGAGATGTACTCTAGGGTTGCTCTCATCACAAATGAGATTGCCGGCTTAGGAAGCAAAGAGATGACCGACTAATTCATCATCAAGAAGATCCTAAGAGCCTTGGATGGAAAATATGACACCGTGTACACCTTGATCCAAATGATGCCCAATTACAAAGATCTCAAGCCAACGGAAGTGATTGGTAGAATTACTGCTCATGAGATGTCACTTAAGGATAAGGAAGAGCTTCATAACAAGTCTAGTGGTGCTTACAAGGCTTCATGTGATGCTCCTACAACATCAAGTGAGAAACAAGTCTTCAATGAAGAATTGAGCTTAATGGTTAAGAACTTCAACAAGTTCTACAAGAGTAGAAGCAAAGAGAGAAGTTCCAAGTCAAGGTCCTACAATGACAAAATATCTTCTAGTCGTGATCGCAATTGCTAGAATTGTGGAAGACCCAGACACTATTCCAATGAGTGTACGACTCCCTACAAAAGAAGATAAGACTCACCTAAAAGGAGAAGTAAAAGAGATGAATCACCATCCGGTTCCGACTCCGATAACTACTCCGAGAGAAGTTATCACTCCGACTCCGAATATACTCAAGATGAAGGTATTGCTGGTCTTGCACTTGTGTCATCCAACTCCTACGACATATTCGACTCACCAAATGAAGGGATTGGAAGATGCTTCATGGCTAAAGGCCCCAAGGTATCACACCTCGAGTATGTTGATTTCAATAGTGATGAAGATGATTTGCTAGGTGATGATGATTTACATGTTGAGAACAGTAGTGATGAAAACTATGATGAAATTGCTATTAATCATGCTAATCAAGATGAAGCGAATGACAATGATAAGAAGGAGATTGAGAGTATAACCAAAGAACTAAACATCTTAAGTTAGCTCATGAAAACTACCTTAGAGGATCATCGGGAGCTTTAAAAGACTCATGAGAAGCTACGCTTTGAAAATCTCAATTTAGAGCAAGAGCATGGGTTCTTAAAAGCAATCAATGATGATCTTCGTAAGAAAAGTTTTTCTTACATTGCCGAGCATTTACTCTTGTCTACTTACATGCCACAAGTAAAATCTAGCAACAAGAGCAAGATAGATTCTTCTTCTAGTAGTAACAATAATCATGCTAAATCCAATATTGTTGCTTCTAGTATTTCTCTTGATTCCACTAATGATTCTCTTAGCCAAGTTACAGTTGAGCAAGAAAATAGCTTATTGAAGGGAATTATAGAGAAAGGTGTTCACAAGAGCCTTGCCGGAAGTAAGCAATTTGAAGAAATTGTATGCAAGCAAGGAAGGCACCGGAAGAATCAAGGTGTTGGTTTTGAACGCAAGTTCAATGCCAATGGAGTTGAGTAGGAAGAAGATCAATACCCCAAGACGAAGTTTGTTCTTCAACAAGAGAAGTATGATCCCTCTTCTTTCAAGGGAACACAAGCTCAAGATGATCTTCCACCACAAGACCACAAACTAAAAGGCAAGGACAAGCTTCAAGAAGAAATTGATTCATTTGAAGAAGCTCCAAAGGCCTTGGTCAAGTGGGTTCCCAAGACTACATCAAGTTCTACTTCATCAAGTACGACTACAACTCCAAGGATCCCCATCAAGTTGATGTGGGCCCCAAAGAAGAAGAACTAGAGAGTTCTTGAGGGTGACTCCACCAACACACTTCACTCATCTTCATTTTGGCAAGGACAAGTGCAATCAACTTTCATATCTTGCACTAGTTCAAGGAGTCACAAACCCTCTTGTTGGTAAAGACAAGGGACAAGGTAACCTAATGCTTTCATGGACATCATCATATGTGTATTTCACACTATGTCTATGGATATCCTTGTGTGTTCCTTGTGGGACTAACCCATGTAGGTATTGAAAGTGCAACTCACTCAAATGGATTGCTTCAAATGATCTACATCAACATTGAGCATCTACATCTTCAGCACCTACATGAAGTGATCATCGACAAAACCCAAGGTTAGTTCATCCCTCTTAGGGGGGATATCACATCTAGGGGGAGCTTTTCTCTAAGAATTGAGCTAAAGCAACTCTAATGGTGTGAACACAACAATGCTTTATGTAAAAGTGGTAACCCCCACTACAAAAAAAAAAATACACTTACGTGATGATACGTGTTTGTCACAGTAGGTCACATTTTCTGTCATGCATGTAGATCCATGACGATTTTATGACAGAATCTGGATAGTCATACATGTGTTGTCGTAGAAGTGTTCCATGACATTATCAAAATTATCATCACGGAAGTGTCCACTTCCATGACGATAAATGGTGCATCATGGAAGAGCTTTTGTCAAGGGTAACCGACATGTGGCATCCATTGTAACGGGTCGCCGTTAAGCTATAGGGTCCGGTTTTGGATCCGATAACCCGTTAACAGCCCGGACCAATGGGGATTTTCCACGTGTAAAATTCTCAATGGCCAGAGGAACCGCGTGTCGGCTCATCATTGGCAGATGTCATCCACTCATTAGACAGGAGGCACCTATGATACGTTGACACGTGGCACAGACCAACAGAGGCCCATTCTGGTGAAAAGGCCGGCCCGTTTGACTTGGTCAAAAGTTAGTGGGCCGGCCCACGGAAAGCCTGTTAACGGCCTGTTCGTATATAGCCCATTTACGGCCTGCTAACTCGCCGCCCGTTACGGCCTATCCGAATTAATCCCAGTAACTTCATCTAGGCCGTCCAATATGATTCCAGCCCGTTGTAACTTCCGGCCCATGTATGGCCCATGACGTCTTTCGGCTCATATGAGGCCCTTTGTAACTCTTGGCCCATTATTGGCTCGTGGTGAAACTGGCCCGTAATGAACAGTGTACCGCTTTATACCCATTAACGGCCCATTATTCCATTGGGCCATTTCCAACCCGTGTTATCTTTCGGCCTTCTCAGGGCTCATTTATTCTTGGGCTCATTTCCAGCATTCGGTTACTTACGCCCCGTTACTGGCCTTTTCTGCTTGTGGGCCAAATTCATCCCGTGGTTACTGTCGGCCCGTTTGTGGCCCGTTAATCCGTTGGGCCATTTACACAGCGTCATCAAATACGGCCGATTCACGACGACCCGTTATGGTCGGCCCATGAACGGACGATTCCAACTCTAGCCCGTTTACGGCCCATAATGCGGTCTGTTATTGGCCCATGTTTGGCCAATGGACCATACGGCCCGTAGAAGGCCCATTGATGCTACGACCCGTAGAAGGCCCATTGTTCCTATGGCCCGTAGAAGGCCCATTGTTACGTAGGAGGCCCATGGTCACTACTGTAAATATGTGGCCCATGCTTATTGTGGCCTAGTTTCAAAAAATAGGTTATTGCGGCCACTAGCAAACCACGGAAAAAGAACTGCACTGACTACAAGCAAACGAATAAACAAGACAACAAGGAAATAAATAAGCAAGCAACTTACGCTAGGCTACCACGGCTATTACACATATTACATCCACTGGGCATCAAAGTTCGCCACCAGTGCAAATATAGGGAACAAAGCAGCATATCACATAAACTGGTTGTCAAAGTTGGCGACCAGTGCAAATAAACGCCGCAGCAAAACAAGTCCAGAACTGAAACCACTTCAGAAGAGCTTAAGAAACAATATCCTAGGTACCCATAATGCTGGCAAGATGCTTAGCAATCTTATTAACTTTGTCTTGTTTGGCACTTAAATCCTCCAGCGCTTGCTGTTGCACCAGAAAGTATGCATCTGAATTCTGCAGGGACTTCCTCAGTCCTTCAGCTTCGTGTCGCAGCACATCTGATCGATTTCTTTCAACTTGAAGTTGAGACTCAAGAAGGCGAACTGATTCAGGCAGCGAGTTCGAAGAGTTTGTGCCAGCAGTAGTGGCCAGTAACTCGAACACTACATCAAGATATGAGTTTTGGGTTGTCTCACTGTCGTCAAGATAGTTTTTATCAGCTTTCTTGGAGACCAATAGGGATGTCTCACTATCTTGAACCTTATCTGCATTACTTCATTTACCATTGCATAACGGGGTACTCTTCTCCAATATTTTGTCCACATTCTAAAAGAGAAACAAGCAGACACATCACATGTTTACTATGTTGTATATGAAACTCATTTTGGTAAATCAGTTTAGTAGTAAAGTGGACAGGATAACAACATGAAACAAACATATATCTATGTACCATGGTCACTGTATGGTCTATATCATTCAAGTTTTTGTTGCCAAATCAAGATAAAGACACAGTTCAAATAATATCTGTTTAAGACAAAGCAGAATAGACATAATATAAGTGTGGGAAACTACAGAGCAATAACAACACTTGTAATGTGCATGATATGAGAACATAACTGTTTATTCAATTGAAACTGAAATCAATGTAGAGCAAGTTACAACAGCAAACCAGTTAAAGAAACAGGTTTAAAACATACCTGTTGCGCCATTGGAGTTTCAATTCCATCCTTCAAATTTGAAAATAGTTGGTATGAGTAAATCTGATGATGCAAGAGCAAAGGGTATGAACCATAGCTCAGAGTCGACCGAGAACAATTCTTCTTTGCTTTAAGCATTGAGTTGGGCTTGAAGTGGTGGTCCTCGTGCTTTGGGCACTGCAGTTCCTTTACTAACCGCTTTCGTGTTTGGATGCTCTGTGGTGGAGACAGATCTTGTGTCAACTGGGCCAGGTTACTATCTGCTTTGGGGTTGGGGTTAGAAGGGGTGTAGCTGGTTCTCTGTCCAACTGGGTAGGGGTACAATCTGCGAGAGTCTGGGTTATGTGTGGTGGGGCTGGTTCTTGGGCAAGTACAACTGTGGTTCTATCTGCATCGATTGGTAGCACTATCTTTTTGAAGACCGTGTTGTTACTCCCTTAGATACTTCCATCACTCTCTCCAGTTAAAATGGCTGATAAACAAGAAAATTAATTGAATGTACAGACATTGTATGATAGACACGTGTAATGGATAGTGGGGAATAAAAGAGGGCATGAAATAATTTACATTTATGTTGTCTAACCAAATAGGATAGCATGACACAATTTCACATATATGATGGCTAACTAAACAGGATAGCAGGACACAATTTCACATATATGATGGCTAACTAAAAAGGATGGAAAGACATAGTTCAAAATATGATGACTATGTAAACAGGATGACATGATATAACTATATAATGTATTTATTAAATAGGTTGGCATGCCATAATTCACATACATGCCGCCTAGGAAACATGATAGCATGATATAATTCACGGATAGAATGACATAATTCATAATATGATGACTGTAAGCACTAAACAGGATGAGATGATATAACTATATGATGTCTTTATTAAATGGGTTGGCATGCCATAATTCAGATAGATGCTGTCTATGCAAACATGATGGCATGATATAATTCAAATATATGATTTATATACTAAGCAAGTAAGCAGAGGGAAATCGCATATATGATGTAAAAACTAAGCAATGCAAGACAACATGCATGACATGAGTAATATAACCCTGCCAAGTTTGAGCATAGAACTCAGGGGGGAAATAGGACTGGTCATATGTCTCTGAATCCTCCTCTGAGGAGCTATCTGTAACCAACAAGATGTCTGCTTCAGCAGGTAGTATTGTCTGCTCTGAATACCTTGTTTTCACTCCAGATACTTCCATCGCCGCTTCAAATGGCTGATGCACAGGAAGACTAGTTGAATATACAAACGTTGTCGACAAATGGAACACATAATACAAAAAAAGGATAGCATGATATAATTCACATATATGATGATTGGCTAAACAACATGGCATTGCATAATTCACATATATAATGCCTTGCAACAAGATAGCATTGCATAATTCACATATATAATGTCTTGCAATAAGATGGCATTGCATAATTCACATATATGGTAATTAGACACTAAACATGTGGCATTCACAAAAAGCATGTCTAAACTAAGCAAATGACATAGCAATGCAAGACACGATACGCACGATATGAGCAACATAACCCTGCCAAGTTAGAGCATACACCTCGGGGAATAGGACTGGTCATCTATCTCTGAATCCTCCTCTGAGGAGCTATCCGTAACCAACGAGATATGCGCTTTGTCAGATAACATAGTCTGCTCTGAAGACCTTGTTTTCACTCTAGAATTTCCGTGTCAAATGGCTGATGTGCACGAAGAGTAGTTGAATGTACTAACATTGTTGACAAATGTAATACGTAATGAAAAAAGGATGGCATGATATAATTCACATATAAGATGACTGATTAAGCAAGATGGCATTGCAAAATTCACATATATAATGCTTGGCTAAACAAGATGGCGTTGCATAATTCACATATACGATAAAGAAGCTAAACAGACGACATTCACACGAAGCATGTCTAAACTAAGCAGATGACATATTTTATGTATAAAGTAAGCAATGCAAGGCAACATATGCATGATATTACCAACATCAGCATGCCAAGTTAGAGCGAAGACCTCAGGGGGTAAATAGGAGTGGTCTTCTCCTTCTGAATCCCCCTCGGAAAAGTTATCTTCCTCTTGATTACAATCCGAAATGGGTGGAGGGCGGGCTGCCTTTGCACCCACCATGGAGCGACGTCTGCGTGAAATTTTATTGCCATGCAAGGCTCGTCTCTTTTGCTCTACATGTTCAGTTCCATTGTGTACAATAACTGACATGCATAGGAATAAAACATAGTGAGATTATGTAAGGAGTGCATGCAGAAATCTAGAGTGATGGTAGCAACCTGTGGATAGACCCAAAACCAATGATAGCAGGCAGATAATGGCTTCAGTTAAAAAATACAGATGATGGCTTCTTTACTGTTTGTTTCCCACCCAACATGAAACTCATAGTAGACACCAGAGATTAACCAGATAGTAGATAGATACTATTGCTTGCGGCCTCTCAAAGGGTGACATGGAGCGCCTACTCCGTGGCTGTACTGCACTGGAGTACCTTCGTCTTCAGGCGATCAATGGGTTGAGTACCTTCCACATCACCTCCATGACTCTTCGGACTATTTATGTGTGTTGCTGGTGCGGCATGAAGACATCACAAAAGGTGGACCATGGTATGGTCATCCAGGACACACCTGCACTTGAGAGATTACTTGTAGTTGATCAAGAAGGTCCAACAAGAATCAATGTCATTTCTGCGCCGAAATTGACAGTGGTGGGCTACTCGTCTCACAAATACTCAGAACTTGTTATTGGATCCACACCGTTTAGGTACAACAGCCGCCTTCTACCTCTCCTTCTACAAATTAACATTATTTCTAATTTTGAAGATGTTTGTTAAATCGCCATTCAGAAAATGATTCCGACAAGCTTGACCTCAAACTGCAGACAAGTGAAGGTCTTGGCACTAGAATCTATCGGGCCCGACCTGGAGCAAGTTGTCAGTTTCCTAAGATGCTTTCCGTGCCTGGAGAAGCTATATATCGAGGTGATGTTCCTTTCCTGTTAAATGTTAACCATAAGGGAGTTCAATTTGTGACACTTTTTTCCAAGTTTACAATGACAATGTACTACGATTTCTGAAGGTTCTTTTGTAGGATTTCAGTACATACATGCCCCCCCCCCCATATTTGTTGCTTGATCCATATGGTTACAATCAATAAGCATTCTCCTTTGGATTCATCTGTACTAGTTTTCTTAGGGAACTTTTCATCCACTCCAACCTCTTGTGAAGAAGGCTACATTTTTCTAGAATGTAATCAAATGCCCATGTTAATCATGTCAGATCGAAGATGGCATGTTAGTGCATTTTACAAATCCTGCAAACCAAATAGCTAGTCCTGTAGTAATGTTCAAAACTGCATGTAGGCACTAACACATTTTCTTCTTTTGCAGATAAGATTAGGCCCAGTGGTGGATAATGTGATACAATATAACAATCACGTCGAATGCCTAGTCCTCATCCTCTCGAAATTACTTTAAACTCCTACCGAGGGACCTTACCGGAGATTATATTCACCAGGTTCTTTGTTCTCAGAGCAAGGGTGCTGAAGGAAATGAGGTTTGCCCTACATTTATTTCGCAAAAATGCTGAATTTCATTTTGGAACTTCAGATGACAGAGTAATCGGAAGTCATCGGGTCAACCCCATACATGACTTCTCAGTGGCTGACCCCTTTGCAAAAATTGTGAGGTTTCGAAGCCAGACTTAGAAGCGATGATATTAGTTTGAACCTCTCTAATATCCATGTTCAGCGCATCAGCGCAAGCGTTTGTAGCTGATGAGCTGAATTTCATTTCTAATATCAGTTTGAACCTTGTAATCTTTGAATTTGAGCCATATAACTCTAGAATTTGAACCTTGTAACATTTCAAGCTTTTGTGGTACAATGCTGAAATGGCATCGTATGAGACTCGTATATTGCTAGCACTACTTTGACCTTAATATGCAATGGTCTTAGATTTTATTAACCATTCTCGAATCAATTTACCTTGTCGATCTCACAGCACACGATCTGTATAGCTAACGTGACTGCGATCTTCGACATTATTGCACGCAGTTGGTTTCTTCCAACGTTTGCACTGTAGAGCGCAGAATTAATTATTGCACTCTAGTGTCCACGCCTGGGGTGCGGTGTTGTCAAGCGTGCACTGGATTCTGGAATCCTCCGCTATGAACGCCATGATAAGACGTGACAATTACAGGCCGGCCGGCCCCCATTTATTATTACAGCGGCCATTTAACCTACCCTTGTGTCTCTTCAACCTTTCGATCGCGCCCCACCATTGCAAGAAGCACACCGACCACGAGAAATTCTTAGAGGGTATCCTGCGCGGCTCCAATGGCGCTCCGAGCGGCTGCCGCCGACGAGCAGCAGTTCACCATGCGTGCCATGGTGGACACCCACAGAAGGTTCATGGACCTCTTGGTGGTGTACACCAATGACCCGGTCTGGGCAGAGCACTCCATCCACATCATGGAGTTGTTGCTTGCCGAGGAGAAGTACAAGGTGGTCGGGTTCGACCTCGAGTACACCCGCACTCGTGCCAGGTCTCGTCCCAAGGTCGCCATCTCCCAGATGTGCGTGCACCACCATGTCCTCGTCTACCACTACTGCCTGGCCACAAGGCCTTGCGAGCGTTTCGCCAGGTTTGTCAACAGCCCCCACTACATGTTCGCTATGGTGGATATCACCAACAATGTAAAGGCGCTCGAGAGTTCGGGCATCGCCTGCCAGAATCTTGTCGACATCCAGGGACAATAGAAGATCTAGGGCAGCAAGGAGCATGAGAAGGAGTCACTGGTTCACCTTGCCGAGGGCATCATCGACCCCTACTATAGAGACATGAAGGATTCGTGCAACAAGGACAAGCGTGCCTGGCACTCGGCATGGATGGAGAAACTCGACAAAGCTCACGCCGTGTACGTGGCCAAGGAGGCGTACACGAGCTACGACATGTACCGGCGGATCGTTGACATGAGGAAGTCCCTCCTTCCTCAAAACGGCAAGGGATCCAGCCGGAAGCAGAGCAATGGCAAGCGTCGTCGCAACAATAAGTATATGATTAGATTCTCGTTTCTTCTACTTTAATATGCATGTAATTGCTTACTTTGGTGTGTGCAAATGTTATGTGTGTAGTCACTTGTGTAATTGTATGCTTAATTTGGTTATGCAATGCTGTCTTTTTAAGTATATATGTTGATGCTCTGTAGACAAAGCGTAGATGGTGTGCGGACAAAGAAAATCACATCGCACACGGACTAAACAATGGAACCCTTCGGTGATGTTTTCATCAGTCACTCACAATTGTATACCAGCAATCGTTTGCTCACAACACACACGTCTTATTAGTAGCAACCGTCTGTGTTCTTATCGGTCTTCAGACACATTTCTGATTACAAACCTGTTTGCCGCGTATCAGACACATCTTGTTAAGTTGAACCGTTTCTGTTCTCATGTCTCAACGCAAACAGTTCATCCGAGTGAACCGCATGCCGTATATCGCACACACCTTTGATCTGGCTGACCGTTTCTTTTGTGTTGCCTAATCACAAATAGTTCATCCGAGTGAACCGTATGTTGTCTATCGCACACGCCTCCATCCGACTACCCGTTTCTTTTGTTCCTCCTTATCGCAAACAGTTCATTGAACTGAACCGTATGCCCTTCATCGCACACGCAACTAAAACCTGAACCATGTTTGATGCATCCGTCATCGCAAAGGTTTTACAGATTTCTGACGGTTTTCATACAGCACCGTTTGCGATTATGGCATCACACACAGTTTCTCGAAGGGTCTCTGATCGTAGTGTCGCGTTAGCAGCATCCTGCAGTAGTGGCTCTATACACTGGAGATGCTCTGTACATATTACTTTTGGTGTGTCCCGTTGACTCGCAGAACGAGGAGAATCTTGCTTAGTACGCCGCCTTCCCCGCTCATGGGCGTGGTGGCTCGCAGAGTCACAGGACGAGGAGAAGCTTGCTTACTACGCCTACACCCGCTCCCTTGCGCACGCGCGCGGTGGCTCGCAGGACGAGGAGAAAATTTTACTACTCCCTCCGTTACTCCTCGTCCCTACCTTGGTTAGAGAGATTATCATATTGTTTGAAATATATGTCTGTTAGTATATTTTCAATATGAACTACTAGTACATACTCCAAACACTGATGTATATAGATGTATTTTAGAGTGTAGATTCACTCATTTTGTTCCGTATGTAGTCCATATTGAAACAGACGTACTAGTACGCACTGTCCCTCGCCCCTCGACCCTCGTCCACATGGTGGAAGTGCAGCAATTCATTCGGTCTCAGATAGCCAGAATGATATACTGTAGTACCATTATTGCTCGACTTCCCGAAGAGGCGAAGAGGCAAGCACAAGGTTAATATTTTTGAGATGCCAAGCGCAAGGTTTATAGGAGAACGAGTAGAGTACTAGTAGTACGTGCTAGTGGTACGTACTGTATGAGGAAGAAGGCAACAAGATGTATGTTTTGCATGACAGTCTCTTCTTACAGGATGTACTAGACCTAGTGGACCTCATTGTTGCAATGGGAGTACTATCATGGATGGCACGATTCAGAGTGGTGGGCAGCAGGCATAATTCAGAGTTGCTTAGTCTTAAACCCCATGAAGAAGTCCCATCGAAAGGAATAGCCATCCTCTACACGTGATCCTATGTAAAATGAGTAAATGAGACAAAAAGAGAAAGAGACGAAATAAAAAAAATCACCAGCCTTAGAGCCAGCCCTATTGTATCTGTGAATGATATTTCTACGTCGTGATTGACATGGGTACATTATTAACCATGCTGCGGAGTAGAAGCGGATTTTTATTTATTTGCGGAGGTAGCAGCGGATGGATATTCAACGAGGAGTGAAATGATGGCTGCTTCCTCGGTCAAACATAGAGAAAGGTGGGCCTCATGTTTGACAGCTTATTAGTCATTATTACTGCCTATACTCTTTGCCCATATAATAACCGCGTGGTAGAGTAGTGGGCTATACTTTTAATAACCATGCTCGAAGAGAAGAGGTGCACGCACCCACGCACGTGCACTCTTTGCGTCTTCTACATCTTCCCCAACCACACACGTGACACGGTGGAGCTCATTTATGTACGATGATGCAGCCCATGTGATAATTTGACGCTTCTAGTAGTAGTTACTCACTTATAAATATTGGAGGGTCGGGAACCACGCATGAACGGTGCCACTATATACATAGCCAGGACAAGCCTACACGGTTGCTTGCTGGGGTTACTCTCTTCACACTCTCTCGCACAAAATGAGTGTGGCCACATCTCTAACATCCGGGCGGATCATGTCCGCCGGGGGAAGGGGTGGATGCTTTGTGTAGATGCGATCGTCGTCGCCGACGGTGAAAACCCACTGTCGTCACGTCCCGATCAGGGGTCCCCGCCGTTCTCTCTCACAAAGACGGTGTGGTTGCCTTCGTCCCTTGCTCACTACCGCGACGTGGGTAGTTGCCGCCTCCCGCTGCCCTCCTCTAGGTTTAGCTACGTACGTCCCGACATCGCTCAGGTACAACTTCCTTTACAGCTGGCTTGCACCACTGCCCCAGCTGCCCACATCGCTCCATGTGGATATTTCTCTACTTCTTTGCCCCGCACGTACCTCTACTGGCTTATACTGTATTTGTGATGAGTTTATTTCTCATCAACTAGTCCCAGTAATCTTGTTCTAATCACGCTTCGTCAATTTCTTTGCCACGGGGATGCTCATCTCGATTTTAGTGAAACTGCACAAAATGATCCGATTATCAAAGGGTTGCAAACTCCATTTCTTTGGAAGGTTCAACGTCACCAGCAAATTAAAGCCTAGTTTGGGTTTAGGGTTGCATGGATCATTTTTTCTTTAGTTGTCTCTGTTCCAACATAAGTGTCAACTTTAGTAGTAGTACAACTTTGTACTAAAGTTTGCATAAAGTTGAGACACTTATTTTGGAACGGAGGGAGTACATATTGGCTATAATCTGTCAATCATTCAGATGCAATAGCATGCATGTTAGTCTCCTTTGTATTTGATGAAATGTTGTAGCAGGGCAACCTTGGACGTAAGATACATGAAACAGAAGCTGGAAGCTTCATAATATTGTACAAATTTATCTCGCTGAGAAATTACAGTACATACTATACTACTATGTAAAGAGTTAGGTGTCACACGGTGTCCAGAAAAGATGGTGATAGTGTGAGGTGGGCTATGTAATCACCGAGCTTGCATGTTTGCACTGCTTTAGCACTCCTGCACTATAAGAATGGAGAAAATTGTAATCTAGTACCTCCTTTCGCCGAAGAGTGGGACATCCAACAGTCGTACCACCTCAGTAATAATGACCAATGAGCCGTCAAATCACATAGGCCCAGCAGTAGGTTGGGCGGACGAAGCAACCATCACTCTTGAATCCGCTTCTCCCTTCAACGCAGGCGCCAGTGAGAGGTCGCGTCCGCTCTGCCCGGGCATGAATGCGGCACCGATTCTCTCGAGCAGTGCTGACCGTTTCGGGCGGGAAGTGCGCGTAGGCGATGTAGAGGCTTTGGGTGGGCCAGGTTGGTCAGGAGCGGGCGTGGCAGCTGTCCCGATCGGACGCCCGGAAACGAGATGATGCACCGACTCTCACGACTAAATCGTACATTACACACCATCTCTTTGTAGGAGTAGGTCGATGTGTCGCTCTCTCTAACACACACATGCTGTTAAAACACACACACACTCACACACACACACACACACAAGTTCATAGATTAGGAATATCGTGCGAGTGGGAAGCCACGGGAAGTGAGATAAATGGAGTACGTACAAGAAGAGAAGAGGCGACGAATATTCCATCAACCTGGACCGAGGAGTACTACTCCCTCTGTCTAGGTGTTAAGTCATCTTACGAAAATCAGATATTCCCAAAATGTGTAGGCATCGTCCATTAACTTCACATCTCAATCCCCTCCTAGCCTCGTTGCTAGCGAGCGTTGTTACTTACTCTACCTTGTTATCTCCCCTGGAAACCCAATGCATGGAGCGCAACTACGCATTGATCAGTTAAGGAATCAAAGTCAGCTTGCATGTGAGTTAATACGTGGCCCTGCATGGTAGCTAAAACGACATCTCTTGATTGTTGCGTTTAGAGACAGAAATCAGGGCTTTGATTGGAGGAAGGACCAGTCAAGTTTCTCCTTCTCCTCCAATCTGCTTGCACCTTGGTCCCATTGCACCTTCTAATGTTACTTACACCCAGACGAAGGGAGTAGTACGAGATACGGTGGCACACTGACTTAGGTCGAATACAAGTGCCCAAAATTATTGGAAGAGAGCAAAGTGTATAAACTAAATAATTAAAATTGAATTTCTCGTTTATTTTTTCGAAACGGAGGCAAAAGATTTGCCTCATCCATCAAATAAGAGGAGAATAGAGTTTCACAATATACAAGTGATCCTACAAATAAACGCCATGGCAATTACTCTCAATATGCCCTAGTTTCTTAGCACCCGCTGTAACCCTTAGTACATACGATGGCACACTGACTTAGGCCGAATACAAGTTCCCAAAATATTTAAAATTGGAGAATGGTGCAGCCCACCTTTCCGATATTTTGACCATGTGTGGTTCAGTTGTTGTTCACTTCAGAGGGTCGTGTACCACACGTGAGCGTTAGTAAGCGTGACCGGGAGGCGTTCAGCGTTAATTGTGAGTTGACTCCTTCGAGCGTTAAATTTTCTTCACGTATTAGCATTGCCCCTAGTATTTTCTTTCACTTTGTTAAATAAAGAGTTCCATTTTGTGCACAATTTAAAACGATATTTATGGAGAGAAAAAGGAAACCACTCCATCTATATACGCTGCAGCCTCGGCGCTTGTTTTCTAGGGTTTACTCTCTTCACACTCTCTCTCCACTATATATATACACGCTGGAGCCTCGTCGCTTGTAGTTGCTCTCTTCATACTCTCTTACCCTCTCCAGATCTGAACAGGACTTCGTTGGCCTCTCTCTCTCTCTCCCCTCACTGCTGGTCAAAGAGTCTGCAAGATCCGTCCGTAGGGAAGGAAAGGTGGCTTAACGCTGTCGCTGTCGGCGAGGGAGGGAATCCACTACCTACGCAACTTTGCTCTTTCACCCAGCGGCGGCGCGGGAGGGCCTCTGACCCCTTCTTCCTTGCTGCCATACATAGTGTGGGCAGATCGGCCTCCGGCCGCCCACTGAGCCACACCTCGAGAACCTTAAGGTATAATTTACTTATTCCACATGCATTGCTCTAGCTGCATGTGGGCTTTTTCCGCTTCTGCACTCGAATCTAGGTGTTGGATCAGTAGTGAGGAAAGTTGTATAGCATGAATCTACGACGTGGTTCAAAGAGGAAAGGAAGGGGGAAAGAAGTGGAGAAAGTTGTATAGCATGAATCTAGGACGTGGTTCAAAGAGGAAAGGAAGGGAGGAAAGTAGTACAGACTGGCTATCCAGCACCTACGTTGGTCGAAAAGGGAAAACAATGACAAATGCGATGACGCACATCTCATAATCTAACTGATCTTTACATTTTGGAGGACAAGGCTGTAGAGTTTGAGCACGACTAGATTTGCTGCCCTCACATAGGGAAAGGTGTCTAAAGATAACAAAACTGGGACCAACACAAATATGCTCCTTGGTTGTTTGTTCTTTGTTGCAACAGACTGTGCATCACCCCTTTATACATCGGTAATTGCACATGGTGCTGGTGCGTCCACTGTCCCGTACAACTCTTTAGCTGTTGTTAATCTAAGACCCTGTTTGGTTAAAATGTCCTAGGACTTTTTTTAGTCCCAACTAAAAAGTCCCTAGTTCCCACCTATTTGGTTCCAGGGACTAAACATGGACTAGAGGTTATTAAATGACATGCTAAAAGACCATGCTACCCCTAGTAATGAACTAATAGAGATAAGGTGCGATGCGGGGCAGGGGCAACTATTGGAAAAAGTCCCAAAAAGACTCTCCCTCAGGGTCTTCTTTCTTTAGTCCCAAATGCCCACTTTTAGTCCCTAGAAGTCCCTCCTATTTGGTCTAGATGGGACTAAAAGGGACTTTTCTTAGTCCCTACACCAAAAAGTTGTAAACAAACACCCTCTAATAATGCCGCTGGAAAATTGAACCAATGCCACAGTTAAAAGCAAATTACATGTTTGACGAATTTTATTGTTATTATAATCTCTCTGTTAATATGAATCAATGCCACCGTTTGAGAAATGCTACTGTCTTGCTTTCTTTTTGTGGGCTTCTGTGTCATCCATCGTTATTGACCAGTAGTTGTTACCTTTTCACCTCGTTGCTATTGCTACCTTTTGTTACAGTGCACGAAACACTTTTGTTTTAAGAGTGTTTTGTGCAGTTCAACCAAAATGTCACACCGACAACGTTGCTTGATTGCTTGATCTTAGTGGAATTGCACAAGAGGAGATATGACTTCCTATCCGTGTTGGCAAATTTGTTTCAGATCTTCTTCTTGTGAGTTGTTTGAATTCCGCGTCATGAGAGGTCAGTACTAGCCTTCTTTCACATGATTGTGCAGTGTGCTTTCATATGTTTTGCTACTTATATGGTATTTTGCTTGATTTTACTGAGCTGCACAAATGGATACAAGACTTCCAATCTGTATGTGCACCATAAGATCCCATTGAGGTAACATAATGATATTTCACAACTGTTGGCCTGTATTTTGCTACTGTCATCAGAAAATTAATGTCGTTGTTTAGTGTTATACTTGTGCTCCCTAATTGACATGCCAAATCTTACATTGAAGGCGAAGCTTGTCTGTTATTGAACCAAGTGATGAAGGGGAAGAACAAGCGGAAGAAGAACACAAATCAACTCCTGGTGCTGTAATGAAGCACTGGAACTGTGGACACAAGTAATGATATAGTTTTGCGTCTTAATTAATTCCTATGGCTGGAACGATCAATTGTTTTCCCACTGTGATTTGATGCCACTCCTAATGTAATATGTAATTATCTCTATTTGTGCAAACAGGGATCTTGTTTGAAGGTAACATATATTTTAGTGGAACTGCAGAAGAAGATGTTGGAAACATTAAACTAATCGAGGAGTTTATAGTAAGCTTGGCAACCACAGTAGATAATAACGGATGGTTCCCAAGAAGTGCTTCATCAGTTCATCTGCTAGCTCTACACAATAAGCCTCCTGACAAAGTTTGGTACCAGCCCACGGATTTCATCCATATGATTGAGCTTTGTCATCTCTATTGGTGTTGTGCTACTGTTTAGCTACTCTAATGAGAAAGTGGTATTGTTTCGCATGTTAATCTAAGGCTACCAATAAATTGATCCACCGGTTTGCCACCGTTATAGCCACTGATAAAATTAAGTAATAATACAGTTCAAGTTGAGCTGCTGTGTTTGGTATCATATCATTTCCTATGAGGATAATGAGGAGATGCATCTCTTTGTGACTATACATTTCATCAGTTACTCCCTTTGTTAATGTAATGGTTGTTTTAAGTATTTCCTTTACCTTTTTTTCGAGCAAACAGATGCTAGCATTCAGTTGTTCTCTTGTCTTTGCACAACATGATCATCCTCCTCTGAAGAAGAATATGGAGTACGTGAAGTGACTAGTCCCGATTATGCCAGGATGAAGAAGCCCAGTCTATCTTCTCATCAGAAGGAGAAGTTGAACGATGGTTACATTACTCCCCACAAGACCAAACTAACTTCACCTCAGAAGGACTCACAGATTTCCATCCTTTTTGTTGTGATGCGCAAGTACAATGTTGTTCTAGGATTCTTTCCAGTGAGTTCCATTTTTTAAAAAGTGTACTCTACATGGACCATGTAGGTGCCTATTTAAACTATAAATTCATGATAGAGTTTGCTTTACTAATCATTTTTTTGTATTTATGCAAACAGGGGTGCTCAGCTTGATTTCAATGGGAATCATTCATTTCCACTACAAGAAAGGAGGTGCCGATATGTTCAAGGCATTGCAACATATAAAAGGCGAAATCATACAAGCTATGCATGAATTTGGTTGATTTTGGTGGAACTGCACAAAAAGAATAACTGGTTTATTTAGCACGAGGTGCCATGTCAATGTCCGAACTGATGGCAAACCCTGCCCATTCCACAATGGTAGGCATTTGATATTCTGGAATGGGAAAACCTTGTCAAAGTTTTCTCATTGATGTACGCAACACAACACGCATTTGACATTTTGGAATGGGACAACCTTGTCAAACTTCTGCTCATTGATGTTAGCAAGAAGACATGCATTTGATATTTTCGAATGGGACGCCCTTTGCTGTCAGCTGCATCGATCGATTTTTCTTTATTCTTTAGTTGTGAAGTAAATATTGGCTCCGACATGTGAATCGCTGAGATGCATAATCATCAATTGTTTTGAATGTTCTCTATGAATTGCCAGGCCTGTGTGTTTGATTGCATTGTACAGGAATGCTAAAAGGCTGCTCAAACTTTTTGTACTCCCTCTGCTCCTATTTACTTCGCATATTAGATTTCTTTCAAGTCAGT
Organism: Aegilops longissima; assembly: GCA_021605205.1. Classification (NCBI taxonomy): domain Eukaryota; kingdom Viridiplantae; phylum Streptophyta; class Magnoliopsida; order Poales; family Poaceae; genus Aegilops; species Aegilops longissima. Next base: position 383,457,556 of record CM038681.1, on the reverse strand, counting down.
TGATTTTACATTGTGAATGTTGATACTTTTTTCTATAAGATTGGTGAAAGTACAGATACTTTGACTTCAGACAAAACTTATATGCAGATTAAAAAGGACCGGAGGGAGTACGTGTGAAACTGCTGCAAACGAGGTGATCACCCTGTGAATAATGCTAGTACGTATTGTTTTGCATGTTCATCCAATGCCAGTGATAAAAGAATTCAAACTAATCGAACTAAATTCATTCATACATGGCAGGATTTCATATAAACATATCGGATTTCATTACATTTCATACATTCTTCAACTAAAAAGGGGTGCGATGGAGGTATAATTAATCAAGCGAAGCTACCCACCCATGTCCGGCTCAGCCGAACAGAATCTTCAGTGACTTAGCTGCAGTTGAAGTTGGGTCACTGACATGTGGGCCAGATGCCTGTTGGTCCCACATGTCAGTGACCCAACTGCACTGTAGTTAAGTCACTGAAGCAGCGTCCTTCTCCAGCACAGCTCTCCGACTCCACGTCACCGCCAAGAAGCTAATTGGCCGTCAATGGTCAACCCGCCAAGCTTGGCTTCAACCAGAGGGTAGTAGCGATGGCCTTACTTGGACCAGAGAAGCGGGGACCTACCGTGTTCTACTCTTCCTCATTTTCTGTGTGGCGCGGCCTCGTTGGCAGTGGGGCGGTGCCTCGACGGAGCTGGCGATGTCCTCTGTCTCGTTGCCGGCGGGGCGGCGCCTCGGCGGAGCGGTGGAAATCCTCCCCCGTATTGCCGGCAGGGCGGGGCCTCGGCGGAGCCGGCGATGTCCTCTGCCTCGTTGTTGGCAGGGCGGGGCCTTGGTGGAGCAGGGCCTCGCCGAAGACGGTGAAATCCTCCGCCTCAGTGCCGACGAGGCGGGGCCTCGGAGGAGCCGGCAATGTCCTCTACCTCATTGTTGGTGGGGCGGGGCCTCGGCGGTGCCGGCAATGTCCTCTGCCTCATTGTTGGCGGGGCGGGGCTTCGGCGGAGCAGGGCCTTGCCGAAGCCGGTGAAATCCTCCACCTCGGTGCCGGCGGGGCGTGGCATCGGGAGAGCCGGCGGTGTCCTCTGCTTTGTTGTTGGCGCGGCGGGTCTCGGCGGAGCCGGGCCTCATCGACGCCAACGGAGCGGGGACTCGGCAGAGTCCTCTACCTATTCCTCGGTCTCGCAAAACAGCACCTCGCCCGCTTCATCGCCCTCTTTATAGGCGGCCGCAACCTCCGCCACCCGCATGTGGTACCGCCACCGTGCGAGGCGGCTCTTGCAGGCGGAGTGGTACGAGTCGAGCAGCGTCTTCTGCTCCGCCCGCTCTGCGGTGATCTGCTCCTCCGCGAGTAGGTGCTCCTGGAGGAGATGGTGGTTGTAGGCGGCGGCGGCCTGCGTTTCCCGGAACTGCTCCTGACGCTTCTGCCTCACCGTGTCTATGTATTGGGCACGAGCCTCGCCGATGGTCATGGTGCAATGCACCGGCGAGGATGGCACGGAGGAGGGGGTTAGCGCCGGATCATCGACTACCATGTTCTCCATTGGGACGTCGTCGTCCTCCGGCTGCCTGTCGACCAGCCAGTCGGCAGCAATGGCTGCCATCTCCTTGTGGTCCATCGTCCGCCGGTCCCGAAGAGTGCTGGAGCGCGAGGAAGCCATGGTGGGCATAGTGGTGTGGACAGGTGAAAGGGAACGGAGGCGGATGACTGCGGCTATGGCCGGCGCAATAGTTTATATAGCAATGGTGGGCGGCGGAGGGACGGACGAGTGACGTCGGAGTAGCTGCCTCGGCAACCGTGTATCATTAATGTAGGCGGCAGATGGACGGATGGACGACACTTGTGTCGTTTGAACACGGAGCAATCGCCTGCACCGGGAAATGGCGCGGGCGGCGCTGACCGTTTCGGGTGGAAAGCGCGCGCGGGTAAGGGAAGCGGTCTGGATGGGCCAGGGCGGTCAAACTCGTGCTTGGCAGCGGGTTGGTCCAGCAGCCGAACATGCTGGCTCGCCAGCGAGCTCGCCGAGTTGAGCAACGACAATTAGACAATGGACGTAGCTTCCGACCAGGAGCCGGCGCCACTGTCCAAGCCGGTTCGTGTTGTGTTCACCATAGAGCAGGTGCGGCCGCACTTCAACGCCCTAATGGCGGAAGAGCTACCAGCACAGGAGGACCTGTGTTGCAACCTCCGTCTCCTCAACGAGCACCGGCGAACAAGCGAATGTCAATGTCATCGCGGACATGTGGCCCAATGATCCCGACTTCCTGAATGAGCAGCGGACATTGTATCAGACCATCCGTAGGGCCCGCGAGGCACGCTCGGTCATCTTTTGAGTTGTAGCACTCATTGTGGCGCCGCCGTCTCGCGTTGTCAACATGGTCAACGAACATGAGGAATGAGGTGATGACTTTACTTGGAGAGGATGACAAATAGGGACCCACCAGGGCCATTGCCACACATACGCAAGTGCCTCCTTATTATATACAACTATAATTTTTTTGCTCCCTCCTGGTTTCCTGACATCACGGTCCCACACCATTGTCAACCTATGTAGTCAATAAACGAGAGAATTGCACAAGGAGCGGCCGACAGCTGGGACCAAGCAGCTCGAGCAGTATTTGTGTTTTGAGGTGTGAGCATTGCAGAGTTTTTCTTGAGAGATGTTTTTCTTGTTGTTCAGAGGAGAGCAGGGTATCATCTGGGCAGGTTGTGGCCCGTCTAGCCCAGGCTAGATATCCATCCCAGATATTATTATTATTTTCAAGCTGAAAATGGCTAACCCAGCTATACTTTTTTTTGAGGAAGACCCAGGCAAGGTCAACTTGTTATTCTCCGCCCCGCTGGGCTGCAAATCTTTCCTAGGAGGGATGCATTAGGCTTAACAAGAAAATGAGCTTTAAGAAATAATAAATGGATGTAATTATAAAAACTGGGCACTAACTATAAAAAAATGCACCAAACACGTAATTAGTTTTAAAAAATATTATTTTTGGATTTTGAAAATTTTAATTTCATTAATTGTTGCGCGTGCAATATTTCGTTAGATTTTTACGTAATACAAATTTACTTTGAAATTATATTTAATCTGACTAGAAATTTAAAAATATTTCGGAGTCCATCAAAATGTGGGAAATTTTATTGAATTCTGTTTTGAGCGGTTGGTTGAAATTATTAATCGTTGTCCTAGCTAGAAAATGGGATGGACTTTTAACAAACTATAAATGGGTTGTAGTAAATTCCATTAGATTTCAAACATGGGTTGTACATTCTTATAAATCGCAAATGGGCTATATGTTCTTTGCGACACACTTGTGGGCCTACTAAGTTGACGCGTACACAAGGCTTTGTCAAGTTATAGTCAACACATGGTTCTAGCAGCAGTGGCCGTTGGATGCCCGTCCAACGGATGTCGTGCTTCTTCTTCAATCTCAGATATTCTTGCTTCAGCCGTCCAAAAAATGATTCCTCCCCCTGACATCTGGGGCGCACCGTTTCAGAGGCTGACCTATGGGCCTACTAAGTTGACACGTACCAAGGGCTTTGTCAACTTAGTCAATATAAACGATTCTAGCTGCAGTGGCCGTAAGATGTCCATCCAACGGCCGTCGTGCTTCTTCAACCTCTGGTCTTCTTGCTCCAGCCGCCCAAACCAGCGCCGGCCGTGCCACTTGCTCCTGCCTCCCGTGTCCGGCTGTGCTGCCACAGCTGGCCATGCTATCCCTCTATACTGACCCACACCTCCTGTTATTCTTCGGCAATGGCAGCCTCACACCGCAGCCGAAGCTGTCAACCCACGTACTCCCCTCCGCATGGGCATCCACTGCCGCGTCTTCCCCAGCTCTGCATCGTTCCCTTCCTAGGCATCGTCGTCGTCCATCGCCTTGGTGCTCTCAACGCGGCGTGGTCAACGTGGTCAACAAAGGACAGCCATCGAAAGAGGACTTTAGGCAGTGAAGTTGACAGCTGGACCCACGAGCTACATCTTCGAACACAAGGAAGTGCCTCCTTATTACTCGCAAAATAAAAATGATTCCTCCCCCTGACAGCTGGGACCGACCAGCTATATCTTCGCACGCAAGGAAGTGCATCCTTATCCTCCCTGACTAGGGCTGGAAAAAAAGCTCGAAGCTCGCGAGCTAAACGAGTAGCTCGTGACTCGGCTCAAATCGACTCGAACTCGAAGAATAACGAGTCGAGCCGAGCTTTATTTTTAAGATCGTATATAGACCAAGTTAAATGAGCCGAGTTCACGAGTACTCGTGTAACCCGTTAGGCTCGGTATAAAAGTCAGCCACCCAGTACCACCTTACATCCCAGGCAGAACATAAGGCCCATCCGCAAAACACTAGGCTCAGACGCCAAGGAGATGCACGACGCACACCATGTTTCCTCTCCTTCCATCCCTAGCGAAATAGCGAGAGACCAGACTGTCGACGCCCCTGTCTCCTCTCTTCGCGAGGGCGTCAGTGTCGCGTAAACCCACCTCTCGGGTCATGTACATGTTATTAACTTTCTCATTATTGTGGTCATGTACCATTGTATATGGAATTGTGGTCATGTACATGTTAGTGACTTGCTGACATGTTGGTGATACTGACATGTAAGTTAAGCTACTTATAATTTTTTTCTGAACATCGTACATGCTTAATATGTACATGTTACATTCCCAATTAATATATTTTTTATCATATTCATAAGGTTTTGTGTTCATATCTATAACGAGCTTAACAAGCTAAACGAGCTAGCTCGCGAGCTACACGAGCCGAGCCAATCTTGGATTTGAGCTCGTTACAGGAACGAGTCGAGTTGAGCTAGCTCGTTAACAAAACAAGCTCTAGCGAGTCGAGCCGAGCTGGCTCGACTCTGCTCGAATTCCAACCCTATCCCTGACTGCCGGGACCCACCCGATCAAAGCGTACGTAGTGTTGCCCGTCTGGTCGCGAACGTGTACGTACATACTGGTCGATCGGTCTCTTTGCAAGTATGAACCATGGCCGAGTAAGTAGCAGCACGTGTCATTGTAGAGCACCCGACATAGTAGTTCACGCAGTCCCGTCTAAGTCCTGTACACGTACGTACAATCATAGGGAAAAAAATATGGCCACGTACGTACATAAATACGGACGTCCAGGGCTTGTGTACATGGAGAGGCAACAGACAACAGCAATGGTGTCCTGTTCATCGGGCAGCGAACCGGCTGGGTCGGAACGGAGAAAGAACGTCTGGTTCATCGGGAGGCAACCGACTGGGTTGTAAAGCGTCATGTTCAAGGGGAGCCAACCGGCTTGGACGGAACAACCGAAACAGGGTCTGGCGTACCGCGGAACGGAGGAAACATCCTTCAGTTCGACCGGCCACGGTCGAACGGGATCCTGCTCATCAGGAGGGGTCTGGCGTACCGCAAAACGGAGGAAATGGACTTGTGTTCGAGTGCCTATGGTCGAAACAGGGTCCCGTTGATCGGGAGGGGTGTGGCGTACTGCAAAACGGAGGAAACAGACTTGTGTTGGAGCGCCTACGGTCGAAACGAGGTCTTGTTCATCCACCGTCTACTGCCTCGCTCCAACCTCGACGGGCTACTGTTCATCCATGGCTACTGTTCATCTAGCCTCCACCGGATGCTGTTCATAGAGCCTCCACGGGGTCCTGTTCATCCACCCCCAACCGGCTGGGGTGCGGCGGCCTCCTCGGGGTCCTATTCATCCAGCGGAAACGGCCTACTACCACGGGGTCCTGTTCATCCAACCCCCACCGGGAACTGTTCATCCACAGCCAACCAACCGACTCGATTCACCACGTCTCGACTCGTTTTACGTATCGCGTGCACGGTAGCAACGGTCACTGTTCATCGCAAGGCAACCCAACACCGGTTGGCTGCATCTCGCACGGGGGCTCGATCGGCTTCAGTAAGCAGCATCAGTGATCGATCGCTCGGGTTCAGTTAGCAGCAGTAGCGAAGGAATTGCTCGGGTTCAATCAGCACCGAATGAATCGCTTTGGTTCAGTTAACAGCCAAGGGATTGATCTCTCGGGTTCAGTAACGTGCGATCCTCTGGGTTTAGTTAGCCAACACCTCACACACACGTGCGTACACGAGAGAAACGCGCAAACCACAGTGCATCGCTCGGCTCCGACCACCCACCGTAACCGGGAACTCCACGATATTGTCCTCGCCCTCGCTTGTACCATGATTTTTTCCATCATGGACGGCCCAAAGAATGTCATGCAGCTGCGTCTCCAGCCCGCCCAGGATGAAAAGCCATTTTCTGTCATGATTTTTTGTCATAGAAGTAGGAGCCCACCACATCTATGATGATACCGGGTTTTGTCACAATTATCATCATAGAAGTGTCATAAGCATGACAGGAAAAAAATTCGTTCGGCCCAAATGTCACGGATGTGTCTTTTTTTTTGTAGTGCCCACTTGTGCTTAAACGATGAGTATGACCTACGATCAAATGTTCTCATTTGACTCCTCAGTCAATATACTCATATATAGATGACCTAGTCATCGCCAATTGTTTGATAGATGCTAGAGTGTTTGTGCATGCTTTGCCACATATTTCATTTGCTATCCTATTGAATGAGCATGTTAGTTGCATAATTTTCTCCATTCAAGGACATCCATTTGTTGCTTTGATTGTTTGGTCTTTCTTTTTGCCAAATGGATGGACAAGAATGCCTAAGAACTCCCTCTAGCTATCTATGTTTTTCTCGTCTCAAACTCTATTCATGCTACATCACAAAGTTTGAACAAGTCGAATTCGGACCCTCCGGGTGAGGAGCACTCGGAGCCACCAATCCGTCAAGGGCTTAAACTTACAAAACCTTTTAATGGCTTTCGGTATGACCGATTCATTCCTCTCGGTCCCACCGAAATCGTTGAGTTGATCTAGGTTTTCACCTTAGTGCAACCGATTAGAACTGTTCAGTCTCACCAAGCTGTAGTAACCGCCTGTGATTCTGCATCTCGGTGGCACTGAGTCGTTCCACTCGATCACACCGACAATGACTGGGTATATATACCGCGGGATAAAATTTTGGAAATTTCTCCAAACCACTCATCCGTGCCTCCCAGCTCAGCCACCCTCGTGGTCTCTGGATCGTCTCCGTCGTTGCCAGTGCCTCCTGCCGCTGGTCTCCGTCGCCGTCAAAGGAAATCTCACCACCGTTGTCACCGTAGCGAGTTCGTCGCCAAGTTAGGGTATGGACTCGACCTCTTTGTGCTTTCCATAACTCCAATTCTTGCACAAAGATCAGTGCCTAGTTTCTTGCCATGATTGAGATCAATCTATCCACTAAAAGTTCCTTTAGAATAGATTTGCTGCAAAAACTTAGGGTTAGGTTTCCGTCGAACTCATCTCGGACCGACCGATTTGAAGATTTCGGTCTCACCGATTCAGGCCATTGCACTTGTACTACTCGGTCTGACCGAAGTGTACTAATCGGTGTGACCGAGTTCACTTTCTCTGTGAAACCCTAGCATCTCAGAGTCACTGAATTGCATTTCGGTCTGACCGAAACTGTATGTTTAGACTCTGATTGTGCTTTGGTGTCACCGAGTTTTTCATATCGGTAGCTCCAAAATGCTTTCTGCAGAAAACTAAAGTTAAGTTTTTGTCTCAATATTTTTACAAAATAGTAGTGCTTTGTGATGCTCATCCACTCTACCTATACCTATCTATTCACAAGGTCAGCTTCAAAGATGTCAGAAGGCAGTGACAGTTAGAATAGGTCAGAGGAACAGGTGAATCTTAGTGAGGGCACTAGTCCCTCTAATAGCAGCTATGATGAAGGTAGCAGAAGTACACTCAGCAACTTGCCAAAGGTAGCTACAAGGACAAGGAATAAGAGAACCTTAGAATTTGAAGATGAGGACTTTGTTGTTGATGAGGAAGTAACCTCAAAGAAAAAGCTACTCAAGAAGGAGAATGTTGCTGCTGCTGCCACCAAGCCTGGTATGCCAAAGAAGGCTCTTGCTAAGAGGAAGCCAATGTCAAAAGACAGAGCCTCCACTCAAGAAACCATGGAGTTCACTCTTGAACGAAGAGAGGAAGAGGCTGCGGAAGGAAAGAAAAGGAAGGAGAGAGTCAAGAAGACTATGCCAGAGTCATTGGCAGATCATCTATGATGAGAGAGTCAGATGAAGATGAGGAGGAGGAAGAGGCAGTTACACCACCTCCAAAGTCTCAAAAGCTCATGGGGGATGCCATAAAGTCTGGGGCTGCTTCATCTAAGCCCAAGAAAGCCCCCAAGCCTCCAACTCAAGCTCAACCTCCAAAACCTTCTGCACCCAAGAGATCCAAACTACTGTGGAGAAGCTCCAGGATGAGATTGAAGATATGAATGACAGACCTATCACCGACACTTTTCACCGTGTGCCAAGAGCATAGAGGTCTTCAGCCGTGCTAGTAGTCAGTGACACGAGGACTACACTCTCAGCACCTGCAGCAACTGCCACTGTTGCACCTCCAGTTTCAACTCCTCCATCTCCACAGACGTCAGCTGAAGCTTTTGCAGACGCACTCCTCTCCACGCCATTTACGCACACTAGAGCAACCAGCCAGAAGACCACTTCAGGAGCTCTCGGAGATCGTGCCTAGAGTGCCGCATAGCACTATGCATTTTCGAGCTTTTTGGTAACTTGTTGCCAAAGGGGGAGAAAGTGTATAGATCATTAGGCTGAGAGAGAGAGAGAGAGATAGAGAGAGCGTTTTGCCTTTTGTTGCCTCTCTTGCTACTTTAATCATTTGCTTTGATCGTTTGCTCATTTGATTCCTATGCTACTACTTGTGCTTGTTTGTGAGATACCCTTGTGATCATGTGTTTGATCACATTATACTTTAAAGTGTGCGTAAATGATGATATATTGGTACTTGTGTAGGATCAATCATGTTTCCCTTGGTGATGAGTGCATGTTCTTTATATCTTATCATTTTGAGTGCTCCACCAAGATGTATGTGACATGGAAGAGTGACCCATGATCCTAATCGATTGTGCATTTGCATTCAAAAGCAAATTTTAAATAATGCACAAATTTAGGGGGAGATCTTGCTAATCACATACTTCTCAAAGCGACGATGTATTTCATTCATATTAACATTTGTCGAAGCTTTGATCTATATGTTGTCATCAATTACCAAAAAGGGGGAGATTGAAAGTGCAACTAATCCCCGGGTGGTTTTGATAATTCATAACAACATACAGCTCATTAAACTAATATCAATTCAAGTTAAATATTTCCGAAAGTTCAATGATTGGCATGGCATGGACTAGAGATGTGGACCCCTAAAATGCTAAGGATAAAGATTGGCAAAAGCTCAAGACTCTTCATTTTCACTTTAGTGATCCAAGATCACATTGAGTCCATAGGAAAGCCAATACTATTAAAAGGGGATGAGGCATTGCTTAATGGTCTACTTGCTCAAAGTGCTTACTGATATTGCTCCATAACCCTCAGCCACTTTCTCATTTCCAAATATGTCCAAAAACTAAAGTCAAACTCGGCCCACCGATTTGATCTATTCGGTGCCACCGAGTTCTTTTGACATGGCCACTGCCAGAAACCCTAGACAGTTCGGTCTCACTGAGATGGCACTGCAAACTCTCTGTTTCCTTTCGTAATGTTTCGGTCGTACCAAAATGAGCGGTCGGTCCCACCGAGTTCACAATGCAAACTCTCTGTTTCCCTTCATAACGTTTCGGTCTTACCGAAATGAGCGATCGGTCCCACGAGTTTGCCTGACCAACTCTCTGTTAACTCATTGCTGAAATCGGTCTCACCGAGTTCATGCAATCGGTCACACCGAGATGAGGTTTTGCCCTAGCCCTAGCACATCTGTCCCACCGAGTTGATCATGTCGGTCCCACCGAGATTCCTAACGTTCACATTTTGAACTGAATCGGTCTCACCGAGTTCTTCTATTCGGTCTGACCGAGTTGGGTCAATTGTGTGTAACAGTTGGATTTTTTGTGGAGGCTATATATACCCATCCACCCCCTTCTCTATTCAAGAGAGAGCCATCAGAACATGCCTACACTTCCACTACTCATTTATTAAGAGAGAACCTCCGCCGGCAGGAGGGACCCGTTCTCGTTCTTATTAGGTTTAACATCTTGGTTGGGGCTGTGTGGCGGCGGCGAGGTCCCTTAGTAGTAGGAATAATGTCTCCCACGTTCTATCCCTGTTCCATGGTGTATCTAGCATCATCGAAGGGCGTGTGGAGGTTTATCTCCGCCGGATCTCGCGGGATTCGATCGGTGTTGTTCTTCGGTGGATCTATTTGGATCCGGTCTTTGTTCGTCTTTGTTTGGGTGTTTACAGGTTTGATCCTTCTGATCTATGACTTCATCGGTGGTGGTTGCTACTCTGGTGCAATGGTCGTATGGGGCCTAAGCACGACGACTTCCCGACTGTCTACTACAACACGGTTTGCCTGGCTCCAGTGAGAAAGGGGCGATGACGGCGGCGCGCCTTCGGCTCGCTCCAGTGCTTGTAGTCGTCGCTAGGTGGTCCACAAACATGGTTGTAAGTTTTATTACCTCTGTTGTTCTTTGTATTGCCATGATTAAAGATGAATAGATCGAAAGTTTCTCGCAAAAAAAGGTAAATGGATAGCATGTCTTCAGTCTAATTTGCAATAGAATAGATGGTGATTTGTAGTATCATTGTCTCATTACTTATGTTATAAAGTAGATGTATTCCAACCTATTAGTACTAATGCATACATATATAAATATGCATGATCGCAAGACCACTATCATAAATATTTTCCTAATAAAGTATGATCCTTTTTGTTCATGTTAATTGTCTAAAAAACTCCATTAGAGAAACTTTACATCACAAGGTTTTGATCCTAGCACCGCCACTGAGACACACGCGTAGATTCAATAGAGGTAGGCAGTGCAGTCTAAAGCCTGTAGAATGCGGCAAGGAGGCGTGTTCAGCCTGGTGTGCAGCGAGTGGAGCCCTCTTGGCCGACACGTCGGTTCAATATTCCTGCGCTAGTGAGAGGTTGCGTCCGCTCTGTCACCGTGTGAGAACAATTACTCCTCCGGTCTTTTTTTTGGTATAAGAAAATCTCATTTTGCATTCACATTTTACAAGTAAAATTCATGGACAAACTATGACCCAAAATATGATAGGGACTAGTAAACCAGGATAGAGGTAGTAGTGATGAATTCTATTTTCGCTCCATACCAATCGTGTAAAAAATAGTATAACACGCCATTAAAAATCGGAACTCTTACCCCGCTAAAATATGATTTTTTAAATGTGGCAACTCGATCTGTGGCGACTGGCGAGCCACCGCCTCCAGGTTGTTCACCTGTGGTCCCCAACCATCAAATCCTATGAGTCAAATTATCACGCAAGCTCACTATTTCTACAAAGGTGCACTCCACCACGTACCCGGTACCCGACCATCAACTCCAGTTTATTTGTTTACCGTTGAAATCACAAGTGCTCCCTGGGTGATTTTAGTAATTAATGTCAACATATCTCTTCTTGGACTAATGCTTTTATCTAGTGTATTTCAGACAAGTTCAACAATGGCGTGGAAAGGATAGGAGGATGTGGAACCCCTTCAAAATGCTAAGGACACATATTGCCAAAATCTCAAGACTATTCATTTCTATTTTAGTGATCCAAGATCACATTGAGTCCATAGGAAAGCCAATACTATTAAAAGAGGATGAGGTCTTGCTTAATGGCTTGCTTGCTCAAATGCTTAGTGATATTGCTCCAAATCCCTCAACCACTTTCTCATTTCAAATATGTCAAAACCTTAAACTCCAACTCGGTCTCACCGATTCTTCCTACCTAGAGCCACCGAGTTCATATGACATAGCCACTACTAGAAACACTAATAGTCCGGTCACACCGATACGGATCTCGGTCTCACTGAGATGGCCTTGCCAATTCTCTGTTGCCTGTTGCAATTATTTTGGTCTCATTGAAATAGCGACCAGTCTCACCGGTTGGCTTGACATTCTCTCCGTTACCCTATTGCTTCACTTCGGTCTCATCGAGTTGATGTTTTCCCTAAGCCCTAGCATATCGGTCCCACCGAGTTGTTCCAGTCGGTCCCACCGAGATTCCTAAAGTTCACATTTTGAACTAAATCGGTCTCACCGAGTTCATCTATTCGGTCTGACCGAGTTGGGTCAAATGTGTGTAACGGTTGGATTTTGTGTGGAGGCTATATATACCCCCACCCCCTTCTCCATATGTGAGAAAACCATCAGAATGTGCCTACACTTCTAGCATACATTTTCTGAGAGAGAACCACCTACTCATGTGTTGAGATCAAGATATACCAATCCTACCACAAGAATATTGATTTCTAGCCTTCCCCAAGTTGCTTTCCATTCAAATCATCTTTCCACCATAGCCAAATCAGTGTGAGAGAGTTGAGTGTTGGGGAGACTATCATTTGAAGAACAAGAGAAAGGAGTTCGTCATCAACACACCATCTATTACCTTTTGGAGAGTGGTGTCTCCAAGATTGGTTAGGTGTCACTTGGGAGCCTCCGACAAGATTGTGGAGTTGAACCAAGGAGTTTGTAAGGGCAAGGACATCGCCTACTTCGTGAAGATCTACCCGAGTGAGGAAAGTCCTTCGTGGGCGATGGCCATGGTGGGATAGACAAGGTTGCTCCTTCATGGACCCTTTGTGGGTGGAGCCCTCCGTGGACTCACACAACCATTACCCTTCGTGGGTTGAAGTCTCCATCAACGTGGACGTACGATAGCACCACCTATAGGAACCACGCCAAAAATCTCCGTGTCTAGATTGTGTTTTCCTTCTCCAAACCCTTCCATTTACCTTCATATGCAATGCTTTACTTTCCAATTCTACACTCTTAGAATTTCATGTGTAGGTTGATTGCTTGACTTGTGCTAAGTTGCTAAAATCTGCCAAGATTTAAAATTGGGAAAAGGCTAGATTTTTATTTGGTCAAGTAGTCTAATCACCCCCCTCTAGACCTACTTTCGGTCCTACAAATGTTCTATCAATTGCCCAACCGTAATTTGTTTACCCACATATGCTATTTTTCTCGAGAGAAGCCACTAGTGAAATCTACGGCCTCGGGTCTATTCTTTATCATATTTGCCTTCGAGATCTATTTTTATTCGCTTTTATTTTCAGATCTATTATTCCAAAAACCCCAAAATACATTGCTGCACTTTTCCTTTATTTATTTTATTTTGCTTTATTGCGAGATCTATTTGTCCAAAATTATACAAACCAATCTATCTTTTACCCGGGAGGGATTGACAACCCCTCTTACGCGTCGGGTTGCAAGTATTTTTTCTTTGTGTGCAGATACTGTTTACATAGTGTTGCTTGGTTCTCCTACTGGTTCGATAACCTTGGTCTCATCACTGAGGGAAATACCTACCATAGTTGTGCTGCATCATCCCTTCCTCTTTGGGGAAATATAGACGTAGTTCAAGCCACATCAAAAGGAATTTCTGGCGCCGTTCCCATGGAGGATCAAGTCAAGATAGTCTCGCGACAACTCGCCAATTTCTGGCACGGTTGCCGGGGAGGCATCATCAACATCTATCAGGTTCTTAATCACAAATCTCATCTCCTTGCAATTTACATTATTTGCCATTTGCCTCTCGTTTTCATCTCCCTCACTTCACAAAAAGTTGCCATTTTATTCGCCCTCTTTTTCGTTTGCCATTTTTCTTGTCAGATCTATTTTCGTGTGCAAGTTTGTTTGTCACTTTTTTTCGTTATGGATAGTTCTTCCTCTATTGCGTGTACCCCTGAGAACGAGGTTCTTAACTTCAAACAAAGGGGAGGGGATAATTTAAAAGATGCTTGGTATAGGATTTGCAATGCTCATAATAGATATATTCGTAAGCAATCTACCATTGTTCTTCTTCTTTGTTTTTATGCGGGCATCAATACTTGGTATAGATTTGTCCTTTATACGATTACTGGTGGAAATTTCTTGATGTGTCCTTCTCTGGATGCTTCTAATGCTATGGAAAATCTAGTGGGTTCTCCACCTCTTATGATTAATGTAACAACTTTAACCCTTGAGCTTGTTATGGAAAGGCTAGATGCTATTGAAAAGAAAATGCTCACTGAAGAAAATATTGAAAAATTAGACAAAAGGATGCATAATCTTGCTAATAGAATTGGGTCAAAAGCGGGAGATGCTCTTAAAGTAGTAAAACAAAAAGGACCCGCATTCAACGAGAGAATAGAGGAGATCCCTGCTAGAATTGATAAGTTGAAAGAAATTTTTAATAATCTAAGCACGGCGTATTATTATGCTAAAACTATTGAAAAAACCCCAATAAAAATTGGCAAGACTACTCAAGTCATTAAAAACAAGGGTTCAACCTCTAATGGTAACAAGGAAGATCTTAATATGATTACTATTCACCCAGATTTTGTTGAAGTGATAAAAAACCCTATTTGCAAGAATGAATTCTTCAAACTAGTTCCCGGGAGTATTGTTGTTGAAAATTTGTATGCTAAATCTTTGAAGAATTCTAAGTGTTCGATTGAGGAATTGAAAACTAAAGATGAAAACACTTAGATCTTTGCATTATGCCTAGCTAGGGGCATAAAATGATATCGCTTGTTGGGAGGCAACCCAATGAATAAATTTTATTTTTGTCTTATTGAGTGTTTGAAAAATTATGCTAATGTTATGATTGTGTTTTTATGTTTTAATTAGTGTTTGTGCCAAGCAAAGCCTTTGGGATCATGTTGGGCGATAGTTGCTTTGATCTTGTTGAAAAACAAAAACGTTGTGTGCAAGTCACATAATTATTAAAAATCATAGAAGCGCGATAAAATCCTGATCTTTGTACACAAGACTGATATACAAATTGCCCACATTGTCCTAATTTTTCAGAATTTTTGGAGTTGCAGAAGTATTCGAAGTTCTCAGATTGCTACACACTGTTCTATTTTGACAGATTCTGTTTTCTTTGCGTTGTGTGCTTATTTTGATGAATCTATGGTTTGTATTGGAGGGCATAAGACATGGTAAAGTTGGAATAAAGTAGATATGATGAAAAAATAAAATATGAATGGGTTTGCAATATTACTTAGAGTAGTGATTTGCTGTTATACTAACGAATCTCACGAAGGTTTAGTTGAGTTTTGTGTGATTGAAGTTTTCAAGTTTTGGGTGAGATCACGATGGACGAAGGAATAAGGAGTAAGAAGACCCTAAGCTTGGGGATGCCCCATGACACCCCAAGTTATTATCCATAGAGGAACAAACAACTAAGCTTGGGGATGCCCCGAGTGGCATCCTCTCTTTGTTCTAACGACCATCGGTATTTTACTTGGAACTATATTGTTATTCGTCACATATCATGAGTTTTGCTTGGAGCGTCTTGTATTATATGAGTATTTGCTTGTTTTTCTTTTTAGTTTGTGTCATCTATCCTTGCTGAACACACCTATTTGAGAGAGCCAAAATTATGCTATAATTTGTAAGAATTGCTCTATGTGCTTCACTTAAATTTTTTGAGCTGTGGAATTGCTCTAGTGCTTCGCTTATATCTTTTTGAGCATGATGTGCTCTAATACTTTTGAATAAATGCTCTCGTGCTTCACTTAAATTTATTTGAGAGTTAGTAAATTCTGAAGAAATTCTCTCATGCTTCACTTATATTATTTTGAGAGAAGAAAATTCTTATGCTCATGTTCTTCACTTAGATTTGTTTGAGCTTATTAAAAGCAACATAAGAAACTACTCCCAAAGTGATAGATATTCAAGAGGGATATAATAAAAACTTTCATGAAGATCATTGGATAAAATAAACTTGATTCCTTGTAATAGTTTTGCGATATGATGATAGTGATATGTGAGTCATGTTTGTGAGTAATTATGGTTAATAATATTGATGTTAAGGTTTGTGATTCCCTATGCAAGCACGAAAGTCAATAGTTATGCAATGAAATTACATCCTACTTGTGGCGCATTATTCGGTGTTAGTTATGCTTAATGCTCGCTTATGTGATTTTTTGTTTCTTGGTTGGATGCTTCTCAATATTTTGCTAGCCTTCACTTGTACTTAGTGGGATTACTACTTGTGCCAAAATCCTTAAACCCAGTCTTGCCATATGAGTCCACTATACCTACCTATATGCGGTATTTCAGTGCCATTCTAAGCAAATTTGTATGTGCCATCTATAATCTTCAAAATAAATTTCCTTTTTGTGTGCTCGTCCCGCTCATGAAACGGTAGGGGGTGGCTGATATTTTTCCATGCTAGATGTCTTATTCTCAAGATGAGTGTATATTCACTTGTCATTGCACGAGAGTACGGCAAAGGTATTAGGGATGCCCAGTCCCGAAGTGAAAAATGAATTTACTTTATGTTGTCAAATAAAAAATTCCTTGGAAAGTGTTGGTATGGAGGGCACCTGTGGATACGGTTAGCTGTGGAATGTGAAAGTATGGTGGAAAAAGGAATAAACTTTACTTTATGTTTGGGAACCGCCTATGATATATTTAGCATGGAAAGTATTTGTAACTACTCTAGCATTTTCTTTGACAGGAAAAGCATGCCACCCAAAATGTTTTATCTCTATCTTTTTCCGTTTTGAGCTCTCGCACCTCTACAAATCCCTACATCCCTCTGCGAAGGGCCTTTCTATTTAATTAATGCAATTTTAATTTTTTGAGTATCCATCTTCTCTTATAAAGCACCAACTAGGGGGCACTATGATCGTACTTGAGCATTGGGTGTAGCTAATATGTGAGTGCGTTTCATGAATGGATCAATGATTGAGCGTAATGGGCTAGGGATAACTTGCTTTAGTGTTGATATTTTGAAAGGCATGGTTGCTTGTTGATATGCTTGAGTTTTGAAATCTTCATGTCAAAACTAGACTATTGTTTTGAATCATATAAAAGTCCAAATGTCCATGCTACAAAAGAAAAGAATATGTGATGAACATGATAGGCAACATTCCACATCAAAAACTCCGTTTTTATCATTTACCTACTCGAGGACGAGCATGAATTAAGCTTGGGGATGCTGATACGTCTCCAACATATCTATAATTTTTTATTGTTCCAGTTGTTATATTGTCATTCTTGGATGTTTTACAATCATCTTATAGCAACTTTATATCATTTTTTGGGACTAAACTATTGACATAGTGCCCAGTGCTAGTTGTTGTTTTTTGCTTGTTTTTTATTTCGCAGAAAATCAATACCAAACGGAGTCCAAATGCAGCGAAACTTTTTGGAGATTTTTTCTGGACTAGAAGACACACGATGGGCCAAAGAAGTACCAGAGGGGGGCTCCGGGGGGAGCACAACCCACCTGGGCGCGCCCTGGTTGGTTGTGCCCACCTCGGCCACCTCCCGCCCCGCCTCTTTGTTCTATAAAAACCCCGAAAATCCAAAAACCCTAGGGGAGTCAATGAAACATGAAGGAAATATGCCCTAGAGGAAATAATAAAGTTGTTATTTCATATTTTATTATTCATGATAAAGGTTTATTATTCATGCTAGAATTGTATTGATCGGAAACCTAAAAACATGTGTGAATACATAAACAAATATCGTGTCCCTAGTAAGCCTCTACTAGACTACATCGTTGATCAAAGATGGTTAAGGTGTCCTAACCATAGACATGTGTTGTCATTTGATAACGGATCGCATCATTAGGAGAATGATTTGATGGACAAGACCCACCCGTTAGGTTAGCATAATGATCGTTCATTTTATTGCTTTTGCTTTCTTCATGTCAAATACATATTCCTTCGACTATGAGATTATGCAACTCCCAGATACCGAAGGAATACCTTGTGTTCTACCAAACTTCACAACGTAACTGGGTGATCATAAAGATGCGCTACGGGTATCTCCGAAGGTGTTTGTTGAGTTGGCATAGATCAAGATTATGATTTGTCACTCCGAGTATCGGAGAGGTATCTCTGGGCCCTCTCGGTAATACACATCATAAGCTTGCAAGCAAATGACTAACGAGCTAGTCACGAGGTGATGTATTACGGAACGAGTAAAGAGACTTGCCGGTAACGAGATTGAACTAGGCATACAATACCGATGATTAAATCTCGGGCAAGTAATATACCGATGGACAAAGGGAATTGCATATGTTGTCATAACGGTTCGACCGATAAAGATCTTCGTATAAATATGTAGGAGCCAATATGGGCATCTAGGTTCCGCTATTGATTATTGACCGGAGAGGTGTCTTTTTCATGTCTACATAGTTCTCGAACCCGTAGGGTCCGCACGCTTAATGTTCGATGTCGATTTGGTATTATATGAGTTATGTGTTTTGGTGACCGAATGTTGTTCGGAGTCCCAGATGAGATCACAGACATGACGAGGAGATCCGGAATGATCCAGAGGTAAAGATTGATATATAGGACGGGTCTGCTTGGTCTCTGAAATGGTTTCGGAATGCACCGGAAAGTTATCGGAATACCGGAAGGGGTTCCAGAGGCACCGGGAGAGTATTGGGCCTTATTGGGCCATGTAGAGGGAACACACCAGCCCACATGAGATGGTGCGGCCCCCCTAAGGCAGTTGCATCCAATTAGATGGAAGGGGGAGGCGCCACCTCCTCCTACCATATCTCTGGAAGGGAGAAAGGAAGGAGAAGGGGCGCCTCCCCCCTTTCCTTCTCCCTTGTGCATTATATGGATGGGGGGGGGGGGCACCACTAGGAAATCCCTAGGGTGGCCGCCGGCCCTATTGGAGGCACCCTAGGGCTGCCTCCTCCCCTCCCACACCTATATATATGTGGGGAGGGGTGCCGCACAATATACAGCTTATTCCACGTTGTGTGTCGGCACTCCTCCGCCTCTAGTTTACTCCTACGCTCTAGATCACCGCAGTGCTTAGGCGAAGCCCTGCAGGATTGCTTCACCACCACCGTCACCATGCCGTTGTGCTGACAAAACTCATCTACTACCTCGCCCCTCTTACTGGATCAAGATGGCAAGGACGACACTGAGCTGAACATGTGCAGAACACGGAGGTGTCGTACGTTCGGTACTTGATCTAGCGGATCGTGAAGGTGTACGACTACATCAACCGTGTTGTCAAACACTTCCGCTTACGGTCTAGGAGGGTATGTAGACACACTCTCCCCTCTCGTTGCTATGCATCTCCATGGATAGATCATTGCGTGTGCATAGATTTTTTTGTTTTCCATGCAACGTTCCCCAATAAAACACAATTCCAGCCACCACAAGTTCCAGAAACACAAAGATCCAATCTAGACACCATCACGGAGGGGTTCATCATACTCATTGGTGCCTCTCCGATGATGTGTGAGTAGTTCATTGTAGACCTTCGGGTCCGTAGTTAGTAGCTAGATAGCTACCCCCCCCTCTCTCTCTCTCTCTCTCTCTCTCTCTCTTTTGATTCTTAATACAAGGGTCTCTTGGAGATCTATTTGATGTAACTCTTTTTGCGGTGTGTTTGTTGGGATCCGATGGGCTTTGAGTCTATGATCAGATCTATTTTATCCATGAAAGTTATTTGAGTTTTGATCTCTTATATGCATGATTACTTATAGCCTCGTATTTCTTCTTCGAATCTTTGGTTTAGTTAGGCCAACTAGATCGATTTTTCTTGCCACGGGAAGAGGTGCTTTGTGATAGGTTCGATCTTACGGTGCTCAATCCTAGTGACAGAAGGGGACATGACACGTACTCCCTCCAGTTCTTTTTACTCCGCGTATTAGATTTTTGTCAAGTCAGACGTTGCAAAGTTGGACCAAATTTATATTAAAAAATATCAACATCTACAATACCAAATACATATACCATGAAACTACATTTCATAACAAAACTAACAATGTTGATTTGACATCGTGTAGAATGATACTTTTATCTATATGTTTGGTCAAAGTAGAGATAGTTTGACTTTGGACAAAACTTATATGCAAACTAAAAAGGACCGGAGGGACTATGTATCATTGCTATTAAGGATAACAAGATGGGGTCTATTACTACATGAATAGATCTTGTCTACATCATGTCATCGTTCTTATTGCATTACTCCGTTTCTCCATGAACTTATACGCTAGATGCATGCTGGATAGCGGTCGATGTGTGGAGTAATAGTAGTAGATGCAGGCAGGAGTCGGTCTACTAATCTTGGACATGATGCCATATAATGATCATTGCCTGGATATTGTCATAATTATTTGAACTTCTATCAATTTCCCAACAGTAATTTGTTTACCCACCATATGCTATTTTTCTCGAGAGAAGCCACTAGTGAAATCTACGGCCCCTGGGTCTATTCTTTATCATATTTGCCTTTGAGATATATTTTTATTAACTTTTATTTTCAAATATATTATTCCAAAAATCCAAAAATACCTTGCTGCACTTTTCCTTTATTTATTTTATTTTGCTTTATTGCGAGATCTATTTATCCAAAATTATACAAACCGATCTATCTTTTACCCGGGAGGGATTGACAACCCCTCTTACGTGTCGGGTTGCAAGTATTTGTTCTTTGTGTGCAGGTACCGTTTATGTAGTGTTGCTTGGTTCTCCTACTGGTTCAATAACCTTGGTCTCATCACTGAGGGAAATACCTACCGTAGTTGTGCTGCATCATCCCTTCCTCTTTGGGGAAATACCAACGTAGTTCAAGCCGCATCAGAGGCTCCCCCTTTTCTTCAAGATAAAGAAAGTGGAGGCCGAATTGGAGGGGGTTCCCCCTCCTCTTGGCCGGCCAAGGGGGAGGAAACCTTCCCCCCTTGTGGTGCCCCTCCCCTATATATACTAGAGGTTTTGGCACTTTCGAGATATAAGTTTTGGAGCCTCTTATAGTTCTGTAGTTCTAGTCCTTGTTGATCCAATTAGATCTAGATCTAATCCTCTTTAGTCCTTATTATTAGAAGCCCAGTGCAGTTCTGATCTTCTAACTCTAATTCTCCGACATCAATTAGTTCTGGACGGCAGAGCGCTACCGAATCGTGAAGACTGTCCGCTTGCTAAACTTTGGAGAGGTCATGATTTTGGTCTTTTGTT
This sequence comes from Aegilops longissima, assembly GCA_021605205.1. NCBI lineage: Eukaryota > Viridiplantae > Streptophyta > Magnoliopsida > Poales > Poaceae > Aegilops > Aegilops longissima. The sequence continues at coordinate 383,436,546 of CM038681.1, read as the reverse complement.
CGAGAGATTGTTCATGAACAGTTCGAGGGACTTCAAGTACGATGTACACCAACTCTTCTTCTTCCCATGCAACTCGGAGTTGGTAACAATCCGATGTAAACCGTTATTGCATCTTCATAGTGTTCCTGGTTGATCATAGTTGTGCTGCATCATCCCTTCCTCTTCGGGGTAATACCGACGTAGTTCAAGCCACATCAGAGACGCCCCCTTTTCTTCAAGGGAAGGAAAGGGGAGGCCGAATTGGAGGGGGTTACCCCCTCCTCTTGGCCGACCAAGTGGGAGGAAACCTTCTCCCCTTGTGGCGCCCCTCCCCTATATATACTAGAGGTTTTGGCACTTTTGAGATATAAGTTTTGGAGCCTCTTCTAGTTCTGTAGTTCAAATCCTAGTTGATCCAATTAGAGCTAGATCTAATCCTCTTTAGTCCTCCTAATTAGAAGTCCAGTGTGGTTCTAATCTAACTCTAATTCTCCGGCATCAATTCGTTCTGGACGGCGGAGGTCTTCTCCTGGGAGGTCTTGATCTCCTAGAGGAGTGGTAGATGATCAAAGCTCTCTCTAAATCATCTCATACACTTTGCTAACCCTAAAAAATGTCCTAGACATGGAATATATATGTGGTTGGAGGTGAGAGATGAATTGGAGGACAAAACAGGAACTCCACGCCCGAATCCTGGGAGGATCGTGCGCACGACATAAGTTGGCCTATGTGCATGGCACACGCCCGTGCGCACGGGGTAGCTATATATAGCGGCGAGGCCCATGGGCATGAGGCGCACGGGGTGTGAGTTTTAATTTCCAGTAGCTTTCTCGGAAGCCCCTAGGCACAGGGTCCGAGTAGCCTGTGCGCACGGGGTCGCCTGGGAGCTGCTGCCATCTTCAAGTTGGCGGCCTCCATCTTCTTCTTTGTGGCCTTGGCGTACTTCCTCTATGTCTTGGTGATATTCCTTAACTTCTTGGTTGGGGTCATCCTCGTACCTAATGAGACATAACATTCCATGATGAGGTAGCATCCAAGTTCCATCCATGTTCATGTCAAATTCTAGGAGGAGTGAACTCGCCTCGTTTTCGATGGCACATGCAACTCTTGTCATAGGTCCACTTGGTGCTTGATGAATCGGTGTTGGCATGTATGCTATAAAAAGTAATGATAACCATGAAACTTGTCATCATAATTTTAATGTTCAATTTGATTATGTCAATCAAGTATCTCATGATTGTTATTTTGTTGAGTTTTCTCCCACTATTATGAATAAGGAGAAATGTACTTATGTGGAGAGTAATAAATTTTCTATGCTTGTGGATCATCAAAATAATGCTTTATGTGATAGTTATATTGTTGAATTCATTCATGATGCTACTGAAAATTACAATGTTACTATGAGAGAGGAACATATGCTTTTACATATCTCAATAATATCAAGTTTCCTCTCTTTATGTTGAAAGTTTTGAAGTATTGCTTGTTTTGCCTTCCTATGCTAGTTGATTCTTGTTCCCATAAGTTTTTTGCTCACAAAATCCCTATGCATACGAAGTGTGTTAGACTTAAATGTTCTAGTCATATGCTTCATGATGCTCCCATTATGTTTCAATTCTTATCTTCTATGAGAGCATCATTGAAATCATCACGCTTAGCTAAAAAGGCATTAAAGAAAAGCTTTTGTTGGGAGACAGCCCAACATTTACCCATACTATTTTTGTGTGTTCACATGATTAAGCTATTGTAGTAATCATGTTTTATAGCTTTTGTTTCAATAAAGTGCCAAGTAAAGCCTTTGGGGTAGTGTGGATGATAGTTGACTTGATTCTGTGCAAAAATAGAAACTTTTGCTTCCAGTAACATGATTGTTTAAATTCACTAGAACGCAATAAAATTCTAATTTTTTTACACATGATTGAGACAGAAATTTCCCACCTTTTCTTAAAAAATAGAATTTTTTGATTTACAGAAGTATGGTCGTTGTCCCAATCTTTACAGACTGTTCTGTTTTTGACAGATTCTGTTTTCAATGCATAGTTTGCTTGTTTTAGTGTTTCCATAGCTTATACTTAGTGATATAAATTGCGGAAATAATAGATTACAGTAGAAATTGTTTGAGAAAAATTATGAATCTTGTCTTTTACAGTACCCAAGTGAATGATTTGTTTTATCATACTTACCTATCTCACGAAGTTCCGTTAAGTTTTGTGTGATTGAAGTTTTCAAGTTTTGGGCGAGATATCGGCATGATGAGAATAAGGAGTGGCAAGACCCTAAGCTTGTGTATGCCCAAGGCACCCCAAGGTAATATTCAAGCAATATCCAAGCAACTAAGCTTGGGAATGCCCCAGAAGGCATCCCCTCTTTCGTCTCCAACATTATCGGTAACCTTACTTCGAGCTATATTTTTATTCGTCACATGATATGTGTTTTGCTCGGAGCATCATTTTATTTTGTTGAGATTTGCTTGCTTCTATTAAGAATAATGTTTTGTATCTTTTACTTCAATAAAAATGTCAAGTATAGCCTTTACCATGCTTATTTTACAAGTCTATATGTTGCTGTTTGAAAACAGAAAGTTTTCTATTATTGTCAGAATTCTTCTGGAAAGTCAGAATGAGATAAAATCTTCAAATTTTTACACAGTATGCTATGATAAATTTTATACAGTGTGGTAATTTTTCAGAAGTTTTGGAGTTAGAGAAGTATGAATACTCTTGCATTCTTTATAGACTGTCCTGTTTAGATATATTGCTGGTATGTTTGCATATGTTTGCTTGTTTAATGATTCTATTTGAGGATAGGAGTATTAAATATGCAGAGGCATTTAGACTGCAATGTTAAATAATAATTTTAGTAATTTTCTATAGTAGAGTATGATAAGGTTATTGCATTGATTTATACTAACTTCTCTCATGAGTTCTTGTTGAGTTTTGTGTGGATGAAGTTTTTAAGATTTAGGGAAACCATGATATAAAAGTAATTAAGGGGACACAAAAGCTCAAGCTTGGGGATGCCCAAGGCATCCCAAGATAATATTCCAAGAAGTCACAAGCATCTAAGCTTGGGGATGCCCCGGTAGGCATCCCACCTTTCTTCATCAACAATTATCGGTTAGCCTAAGTTGAGCCTAAGTTTTTGCTTCTTCACATGGGTTGTGCTATACTTGGAATGTCATTTTATTTTGTTTTGTTTGTTGTTTGGATAAAATACTTAAGATCTGGAATTCCTAAATGAGAGAGTCTTCACACAGCTACTTAATTATTTGACTACTCATTCATCTTCACTTATATCTTTTTGGAGTAGTTTGTCATTTACTCTCGTGCTTTACTTAAGGATGGCAATTTTAAAAGCATACCTCTCACCCACTTGAGATGTATATAAGTTTTCTTTTGATCTTTCATACACTTGTAGCTTTAGTGCAGCCGTTGCATGGCAATCCCTGCTCACTTGCATCGATATCAATTGATGGGCATCTCCATAGCTCAATAATTTGCCTATTGACGTGAGACTTTCTTCTTTTCTGTCTTCTCCACACAACCTCCACCATCATATTCTATTCCACCTATAGTGCTATATCTATGGCTCACGCTCATGTATTGCATGAAAGTTGAAAAAGTTTGAGAATGTCAAAGTATGGAACAATTGCTTGGCTTGTCATCGGGGTTGTGCATGATAAATACTTTGTGTGATGAAGATAAAGCATGACAAGACTATATGATTTTGTAGGGATAAATTTCTTTAGCCATGATATTTTGAGAATACATGATTGCTTTATTAGTATGCTTGAAGTATTACTGTTTTATGTCAATATTAACCTTTTGTTTTGAATATTATGGATCTGAATATTCATGCCAAACAAATAAAGATTACATGGATAAACATGTTAGGTAGCATTCACACTTCATAAATAATTTCTTTTATCATTTACCTACTCGAGGACGAGCAGGAATTAAGCTTCCGAGGTGTTAGAAATAAACATGTAAGAACTAATCCGGACTAACGTTGTTTTCAGCAGAACTACCGTGGTGTCGCTTTTGTGCAGAAATCAAAGTTCTCGGAATGGGCTAAAAATTTATGGTGATTTTTTATGGATCAAAAGAGACCCCCGAAACGCCGAAGTTGGGCCAGGAAGTGACCGAGAAGGCCACAAGCCTAGGGGGCGCGCCCACCCCCCTAGGGCACGCCGCCTGGCTTGTGGGCCCCTCGGGCACCCCCTTGACGTGAGATCGACGCCAAAATTTCCTATATATATTCCATAACCTCCAAAAAGAACCCTAGATCAGAAGTTCCGTCGCCACAAGCCTCTGTAGCCACGAAAAACCAATCAGGGCCCCGTTTCCGGCACCCTGTCGGAGGGGGAAATCATCATCGAAGGCCATCTTCATCATCCCGGCGGCCACCATGATGAGGAGGGAGTGGTTCACCCTCGGGGCTGAGGGTATGTACTAGTAGCTATGTGTTTGATCTCCCTCTCGTGTTCTTGATTTGGCACGATCTTGATGTACCACTAGATTTGTTAATATATTTGGATCTTATGGTGTTCTACCCTATCTACCTTCTTGTGATGAATTGAGTCTTGCTCTTTGAGGTTTCGCTATGTTGGATTGAATATTGGATTTGAGAACATTTGATGTATGTCTTGCATATGGACACCCATGGTGATAATGGGGTATTATATTGATTCACTTGATGTATGTTTCAGGACTCAAATCGTGGATTCCCGAGGTGACATTGGGGTAATCTATGCATAGGGGTTGATGCATGTTTTCGTCCTATGTTCCCTGATAGAAACTTTGGGGTGATTCTTCGTTGCATGTTGAGGGATTGTTATATGATCCAATTATGTTATCATTGTTGAGAGATTGCACTAGTGAAAGTATGAATCCTAGGACTTGTTTTCAAGCATTGCAATACCGTTTTTGCTCACTTCTACTACTTGCTACCTTGCTGTTTTTATATTTTTAGATTACAAAAACCTATATCTACTATCCATATTACAGTTGTATCATCATCTCTTCGTCGAACTAGTGCACCTATACAATTTACCATTGTATTGGGTGTGTTGGACACACAATAGACTCTTTGTTATTTGGTTGCAGGGTTGTTTGAGAGAGACCATCTTCGTCCTATGCCTCCCACGGATTGATAAACCTTAGGTCATCCAATTGAGGGAAAATTGCTACTGTCCTACAAAACTTTGCGCTTGGAGGCCCAACATGAGTCTATAAGAAGAAAGGTTGCGTGGTAGACATCAACGGGCAATAAGTAGTAATAGCAACAAAGGTGCAGCAAGGTAGCCCAGTCCTTTTTGTAGCAAAGGATGGGCCGGAATGGTATCGTATAATAAGCAAAGCGTTCTTGAGGACACACGGGAATTCTGTCTAGTCACTTTCATCATGTTTGTTTGATTCGCGTTCGCTGCTTTGATAATTTGATATGTGGGTGGACTGGTGCTTGGGTGTTGTTCTTACTTGAACAAGCCTCCCACTTATGGTTACCCCCTCTCGCAAGCATCCACAACTATGAAAGAAGAAATAAGATAAATCTAACCATAGCATGAAACATATGGATCCAAATCAGCTCCTTACGGTATAGCGTAAAAACTAGGGTTTAAGCTTTTGTCCCTCTAGCAACCCATCATCTAATTACTACTCCATAATGCCCTCCCTTAGCCCAAGTATGGTGCAGTGTCATGTAGTCGACGTTCACATGACACCATAAAGGGAAAAACAACATACATATCATCAAAGTATCGAACGAATACCAAATTCACATGATTACTTATGACAAGACTTCTCTCATGTCCTCAAGAACAAAAGTAACCAATCACAAATCATATTCATGCTCAAGATCGGAGGGGTATTGAATATCATCAAGGATCTGAACATATAATCTTCCACCAAGTAAACAAACTAGCATCAACTACAAGATGTAATCAACACTACTAGCAACCAACAAGTACTAATATGAGGTTTTGAGACAAATACTGAATAAAAGAGATGAACTAGGGTTCGAGATGAGATGGTGCTGGTGAAGATGTTTGTGAAGATTGTTCCTCCCACAATGAGAGGGTTGTTGGTGATGTCGATGGCTTTGATTTCCCGCTCCCAGTGGGAAGTATTATCAGCGGAATCACTCCGCCAGAGAGCAAAAGTGCTCCTGCCTAGGTTCCGCCTCGAGATGGCGGCGCTTCATCCCGATATTCCTCTCATTATTATTTCTAGGGAAAATGGCTTCATATAGCAGAATATGGGCCTCGGAGGCTGGCCAGGGGCCCCACTCACCAACAGGGCGCGCCCAGGGGGTGGGGGCACTAAGGTGCCTCGTGGGCACATGGTGGTCTCCCTATGGTATTTCTTTTCTATAGTGTTTTTAATATATTCCAAAATAATTCTCCGTGAAATTTCAGCTCATTTGGAGTTGTGCAGAATAGGTATCTCTGATGTAGCTTTTTCAGGTCCAGAATTCTAGCTGTCGGCAATCTCCCTCTACATGTAAATCTTGCAAATTAAGAGAGAAAAGGCATTCGAATTGCCCCACAAAGTATTATATTGATCAAAAACATCATAAATAACGGTATAAAAACATGATGCAAAACGGACGTATGAACTTGCCCAAGCTTAGACCTCACTTGTCCTCAAGCGAAAGCCGATATCGATAATCATCACCACATGTTTAGAGAGAGAGGTGTTGATAAAAAAATACGGACATAGTAGCATCATGATCATTATCGTAGCAGCAATATATATTATCATAGGAATTATCATGAGCAAGTAACAATTCATGACAACAATGAAGTGTAAGGCATAAAATTTCTTGAAAACTAACACACTATGTTCTCAGTCAACAAGGCAATTACAATTCATCATATTTTCAGGAAGGGTCTCATGTAAGAGCTTTTGTTTAGCAAGTCCACATACTCAACTATAATTTAGTCTTCCATGATTGCTGACACTGACGACATATATATGCAGCAAAAGTTTCAGTCAGACACATAGAAAGATAGGGGCTCATAGTTTGCCCTCCCTGCTTATTTACCTCAAGGGTAATGTCAACAATAATAACTCATGATTACCCATATCCAACTGAATATATATGCCTAGATATTTCCCACCCACATGATGCTTGCAAAGAGAAAAATGAAAAAGGAATAGAGGAGAATACTATTGACTCTTTGCATGAAAAGTAAATACATTAAAGGTAAAAGATAGGGCCTTCGCAGAGGGAAGCAGAGGTTGTCATGCACTTTTTATTTTTGGATGTGCAAGCTCTTAGTGTAAAGGAACGTCATTTTATATTTACCCTTGTGGTAGTAACCTTTATTATGCAGTTCATCACATTTATTTTATTTTTACCATCACACGATCGTACAAAGCTTATTTTCCCTTACAATAAAATATCATACATCTTTAGAAGTAAATTTTATTGCTTTATGCATCGATGACAACATAGTTGAACGATCTTATTCATCCATAGGCAGATATAGTGGGATCTCATGGCATGAAACTGGGTTTAAGGGTTTTGGATGCACAAGTAGTATCTCTACTTGGTGCGGATTTTTGGCTGGCAACGATATTGAGCAACCACCACATGTTGAAGGATCTATAACAATATAACTTCTATGTGAATATAAGAAAACATAACTCATTACGTTGTCTTCCTTGTCCAACGTCAACAATTTGACATAGAAAATTTAATGGGGGGGGGGGGTCACGATCATAAAAGAGGTCCAAGATAGTATATTTATATGTGAATCTTATCTTCCCTTATTAATCTTTCATGAATTGCATCATTGACCAATACTATGTTTGTTAGCTTCCAATAAATTTTATCACTTATACTTTCCTTTATGTGAAGTCATTACTTTCCATGGGATTAGCATATGATCTTTTCCATTATTTTCATTGCTAAGATTGAAACATAAAATTAAAGAAGAAAAACTCAAACTACTCTTCATTATATAACTCTCAACTCGATTACATAGATAATAGATCTAAAAACTAGCACTCGAAATAGATCATACTAAACTTTTATTCTTCTAAATCACAAAATAACCAAGGATCAAACTAAGATATGTATAGATAATAAAAGTGATGGTGATATGATACCAGGGCACCTCCCCCAAGCTTGGAACAAGCCAAGGGGAGTGCCCATACCCGTGTACTCAAGTTTCTTTCTTCGGTGATGATGGTGATGATGAGGTAGTAGGTGTGTCCTTCAGCTGGAAAAGGTACTCCAAATTTCTATTAATATTCTGAAGAGCACGATTTTGCTCCTCTAGCAGAATAACTTCATGAGTGAGAGATGTATTCTAGATTGTTTCAAAGACCTTTAAGGTATCAATTTAGATGGAGAGAGATCATCATAAAGGGGTTGCAGGATATCTCCCTTCCCCATGGTTTCTTCCATAGGCATGGCTTGTTCTCCCTCCTGAGTCTGGCTTCCCGCGACCTCTTCAGCTTTTTCCTCCTAACCGATGTCCTCCTCTCCTAACGACCACTCATAATAAACCTCGTTCTATGGGCGTTTGCCCGGCAAAAGGTTGCACGACCCGGTGCTTGCTGCGGAGCCTTCAAGGAGCCATGGCAATCTAGACCAGTCATAAAAATAGCACAAAACAAAGACAGAGGAGATTTCTGCGATATGGTGGTCAAAACGTCTAGGAGTATATATATATATATATATATATATATATATATATATATATATATATATATATATATATATATAGATTTTTGTCTTGCAAAACAAGTATTCCAGAAGAAAGCGGAGTCGGGAAGGCACAAGAGGGTCCCACGAGCCACCAGGGAGCGCCCAGGTGCCTCGTGGGCGCCTGGTGTGTCCTCTCGGCTATTTCTTATTTGGGTATTTTTTTCTAATATTCTGAAACAGATAGAAAGTATTTTTATGGAATATTTAGAGTCGGTTAACTTAAAATATCACATACCTATTCCTTTTCAAGGTTTTGGAGTGTTCCGGAAGGTCTCTCTTATGTGTTCCTCCGGTACCATGGTTTGCACAATGTTAGTTTCAACATTAATAGGTGTAGCTGAGATATAGTACTTAATTCTTTGTCCATTAACCACCACGGATTAGTGCCTTCGGAGTTGTTGATCTTGATAGCTCAGGAACGATAATTTCTTCGATGATATACGGTCCTTCCCATTTAGAGAGAAGTTTTCTCACAAAGAATCTGAAATGAGAGTTGTAGCCCACTTTGAATTCTTGCTTTTGGATTCTTTTATCATGCCATCTTTTAACTTTTTCCTTAAACAACTTGGCATTTTTCATATGCTTGGGTTCTCCACTCATCTAACGAGCTAATATCAAATAACCTATTTTCACCAGCAAGTTTGAAGTCATAGTTAAGTTCTTTAATTGCCCAATATGCTTTATGTTCTAGCTCAAGAGGTAAATGACATGCTTTTCCATATACCATTTTATACGGAGACATGCCCATGGGATTTTTATAAGCAGATCTATAAGCCCACAATGCATCATCAAGTTTCTTAGACCAATTCTTTCTAGATCTGTTAATGGTCTTTTGCAAAATCAACTTTGTTTCTCTATTGCTTAATTCAACTTGACCACTAGACTGAGGATGACAAGGAGATGTAATTCAATGGTTAACATCATATTTAGCAAGAAGTTTATGGAAAGCACCATGGATAAAATGTGAACCACCATCAGTCATTAAATATCTAGGGACTCCAAACCTTGGGAAAATAACTTCTTTAAGCATTTTAATAGAAGTGTTATGATCACCAATACTAGTTGGAATAGCTTCTACCCACCTAGTAAAGTAATCAAAAACAACTAAAATATGCGTATACCCATTAGAGGAAGGAAAAGGTCCCATATACTCAAATCCCCAAACATCAAATGGTTCTATAACAAGTGAATAATTCATAGGCATTTCCTGACGTCTACCAATATTGCCAATTTTTTGGCATCCATCACAAGATAAGGAAACTTACGTGCATCTTTGAAGAGAGTAGACCAATAAAAACCAGATTGTAATACCTTATGTGCAGTTCTATCTCCAGCATGGTGTCCTCTATATGCCTCGGAATGAAACTTCCGTAGGATTTGTTCATGTTCATGCTCAGGTACATAACATCTAATAATACCATCTACTCCTTCTTTATAAAGATATGGGTCATCCCAAAAGTAATGTCTTAAATCAAATAAGAACTTTTTCTTTTGTTGGTATGTGAAACCAGGTGGTATATATTTAGCAACAATGTAATTAGCATAGTTCGCATACCAAAGAGTATTACAAGAAACATTTATAACAACTAATTGTTCATCAGGAAAACTATCATCAATAGGCAGTGGGTCATTGATACGTATCCAACTTATCTATAATTTTTTATTGTTCCATGCTATTATATTATCATTCTTGGATGCTTTACAATCATTTTATAGCAAGTTTATATCATTTTTTGTGACTAACCTATTGACATAGTGCCCAGTGCCAGTTGTTATTTTTTGCTTGTTTTTTACTTCGCAGAAAATCAATACCAAACGGAGTACAAACGCAGTGAAACTTTTTGGAGATTTTTTTGGACCAGAAGACATCCAGTGGGCCAAATAAGTACCAAAGGGGAGCCCCGAGGGGGGGCATAACCTACCAGGGCATGCCTGGAGGCCCAGGCGCGCCCAGATGGGTTGTGCCCACCTCAGTGGCCTCCCGCACTACCTCTTTGCCCTATAAATACCCAAGTATTCCAGAAACCCTAGGGAGTCGACGAAACACAATTCTGGCCGTCGCAAGTTCCAGAACCACGAGATCCAATCTAGAAACCATCGGGAAGGGTTAATCATCTTGGTGCCTCTCCAATGATGCGTGAGTGCTTCATCATAGACCTACGTGTCTGTAGTCAGTAGTTAGATGGCTTCCCCTCTCTCTTCTGATTCTCAATACAATGGTCTCTTGGAGATCTATTTGATGTAACTCTTTTTGCGGTGTGTTTGTTGGGATCTGATGAATTTTGAGTTTATGATCATATCTATATCCATGAATATTATTTGAGTCTTCTTTTGATCTCTTATATGCATGACCATTTATAGCCTCATATTTCTTCTTTGAATCTTTTGTAGCGACCTGACCCAAAATCGGTCAAATCTTTGTGTCTGTACCATCCCAAGATCATGCTGGTACTCATAGTACATTGATGAAATAATCAAAGTTCAATCACACCTGAATTTATTACACGATTCTCATATAGAGTCTTTATTACAATAGAATAAATTCGGCCAAAGGCCAACTCATGAGAAATAAACTACTAAAGCTGCGAAGCGCGTGAGCAAAAAGCGAGTCCATCCGACTCAAAGGGCAATCGCCAAGCGCGAGCGTAGCCTCACTCCCGATCGAATAAATCTACGCAACATAAGACGTTGCAGCCGTGTAGGTCAGCTTTTGAATAAGCGGCAAGTCATGAAGAGAGAATAACAATAATAAAATTACTAACACTATATGCATTTTTGGCTGTGGGGCTCTAAGTTTCATCATTTTGCGAAAAGCCAATTTTTCCCTACTACAGTGGACTTGCTTGCAAATTACTACAAATGGTTGGTAGTTATTGAGATGGTTCCGCCAACCAATGTCTCATTCCCAAATTATTAATTCATAACCCCCTCAAATTAATTTATTAGTTTTAGTGTTGAGATTTCCGAATACTTCCAAGTTCCAGAGGCTCAAATTGTCCGTAACCGGGGACACGGCTAATTGATTAGATCTTTAACTCTGCAGAGGTTTGCGCACTTTACCCGCAAGAATCATTCCCTCCTTTTAAGTCTTCGCACTTCATGGTGTTTGAAGACGGGACGAATGAAACAGGGTCTTCCAAAGAGTTCTTCTGGCTACTGCCGGTACCCATCCAATCCTACCGTTCTTCTACATCTCGTAGTACCGTCCAGCCAGCGTCACAACTAGGGTTGACCCAGCCAGAGCCCATAATGGCTTGCGGCTGCACAGGTAAGCTTCCGGTCAATGGGGCATCCATCCATCTCTTCGTGGCTGGGTGAAGCTTTCCGCAAGATGTCATGGCACTTCTCCATGCATCCCGGCCAACCACTGGGTTCTCCAGGGTGCCCGTCAACCGTCCTCCACCCAAAGAGTGAATTTCAAGTCCATCTTGATCATTGAAGTTCATGGGGTTGTCATCATCTTGACTCTCACATCTTGCTTATGAAATCACTCAACCAATCCCGCTCACGAGCATAGCAAAAGTAAACTACTTCGTCCCGGGCCATGGTAACAAGGGGAATTGGTTCATCCTACCACATGATACTACTCAAGATTATAACTTCAAAATTTCAACTACTGCATGCATGGTGGAGTGGTATAATTTCTAATGCACAAAATCATAGGTATTGAAAATAACATGATCAAAGACTTGCCTTGCTGATGATCCTCGTAAGCTAAAGACTCGTAGTAGCAAGCTTCGCACTCCGGAAACTCTACCGAGACAAACAATAATTCACAATAAGCATATAGCATAAGATCACTTAGCACAATAGCATAACAACATAACACACCAAAACAAACAATCAAAAATCCAAAGGAAAACTCAAAGAATCCAACTCAAAGTTTTTTCCTACTTCAAGCATCAACTAGAAATAGTTTTACATAACAAAATTTTCTCAACATAACCTAATCATGAGTTTATGTTAACTTAACAGAAAAGAATGCATTAAGCAACTAGGAGCAAAAAGAATCAATTTAAAAGCTATTATAAAACTCCTATTAGGCCTAATTCAAATTCTATTAAGAAAAATAAAATAAAAGTTTTATTTATTATAAATAAAAGTTCATCCCATAAAGTGACAGAAACTATCCTAGAATAATCAATCACATGTGAAAAATAAATTTATTTACTAATTAAAATAATAGGAAAACAGTAGCTAGTTAATTAATTAGGATTAACAAGATTCTGCTTAAGACTATTTTTTATTAATCCAAAAATACCCAAATTAATTCCTACGGTTAGGCAATGTCAAAATAAAGTTGGGACAAAAGAATCATATAAAATAATTTTCCTAACTCATTTTATGGCAGATTTACTATTCTGACTAAATCTAAAATAAAGCAATTTTAATTAATTTTAACATAGCTAATAATATTTTCTACAGAAACTATAGAAAATATGCAAACCAACAAAAAAGGATCACTCAAAAATATTAAGTAGAATAAAAGATATGAATTTTTCAAATCTGAAACTATTCTGTTAAAACAGAAAAACGAAAATAAAGAAAAACGACTAAATGGGCTAACTAGCGCCTTTACTGCAGTAATATAACTAAATGGGCCCTAGGGTTAAACGAGTCGGGCCGGTACTAAAAATAAAACCTAACAAAAAAATAAACCATAACGACCGGGGTAAAAACCCGGTTTTATTTAAAAGCGCGTACCCCTTCGGGGGTTCTAATCCTAGCCGTAGGATTGGGATCGGACGGGGGAGGGAAGCTCCGGCGACTCACCGGCGTTCGACGGCGGCGGAGGCTCGGGTGGCGAGTGCGTTGGCCTCTCCGGTCGTCGGGGAGGTCGGCGGAGGGCTCCGGCGGGTGCTTGAGCGACGAGGGGTGGTCTGGTGGAGTGGGTGGAGCTCGGGGAGGGCTAGGGCGGCGACGGCGAGGCAAATGGCGGCGGCGGTGTTCGGCAAGTCCGGCGAGCGTGTGAGGAGAGAGGAGAGGTTCCATGCGGGGGCAAGAGGGAAATGGGGTGCGGGGAGGGGCTTATAGGCGGGGCCTCACCTTGGGCGGGGTGAATCGGGAGGATCGGATCCCGGATCCGCTGGATCCGGCGAGCGGCGGCGGCGCTGGGCGAAAAGCGTGGGCGAGGGTTGACGACGGTGGTGGCCCACCCGTCGGTAGTCTGGGGGTGCGGTCTCGGTCGGTCGACCGAGCCGGGCGAATCGGGCGAGGGGCGGTCGGTGCACTGGGCTGCTTTCGGTTGGCTGGCTGGGCCTAGCTTTGGTGGGCACTGCCTGGGTTGGTCTGGCTGGTTGGCGGCCGGTGCCTGTGGGTTTTTCTTTTTTTAATTTATTTTTTTGAAAAATAAAACAGAGATAGAATATAAAATATAAATATTTTATATAGGACATATATATACCAAAATGATCAGGGGAATATTCCCTATCATTTGAACATTTTTCCAAAGGCAAAATCCAAACTTTATAAAATTTCATTTTTTTTCAAATTCAAATAAAACTCAAGTTTGAATTCAAAACTTTTGGCAATGTTTTCCTCTGATATTTTTGGAGTGTCATGTTTACTCCTCTCATACTTTTGCTCAAGTATTTATCAGGTATAGTTTTTGAAATGATTCTCATTTGCCAAAGTTTGAATTCAAATTCCAACTCAAAATCTTCTGAAACTCCAAATGGCACTCAAATTCAAACAGAATGAATAGATGCTTAGCTATAATTGTAAAACATTCCAAATAGGAAATTTGGGATGTTACAAACCTACCCACCTTAAGATGAATCTCGCCCTCGAGATTCGGGTTGGCTAGCAAATAGGTGCGGTGGTCTCAAGAAGGTCTTCTTGGCGCCCCAGTGGCTTCCTCTTGAGTGATGACTCCACAAAGACCTTGCAAAACTTGATGATCTTGCTGCGGGTGACTCTGCTCGCAGTCTCGAGAATTCGGACGGGTTTCTCCTTATAGGTCAGATCACCGCAAGCTGTATGGCCTCTAGGGCACCGTGTCTCTAACGGAATATCGGCCATGTCGGCATGACACTTCTTCACCGAGAAACATGGAAGACATCATGAACTCCGGACAATCCTTCCGCAATTCCAACTTGTAAGCAACTTCTCCACGACGCTCGAGGATATTGTACGGGCCAATGAATCGGGTGCTAACTTTCCTTTGACACCAAACCTCTTGATTCCACGGCGGAGACACACGAAGATATGCTCGCCTCCCGCTTCGTAAGTTACTTCCTTGCGCATCTTGTCGGCATAACTCTTCATCTCGATCGAGCTATCTTGAGTCTATCTCGAATCAGCTTGATTTTCTCTTCGTAATCTCCGATAAGATCGGAACCGAAAAGTGATCGATCTCCAACACCATCCCACAAAGAATGGTGTTCTCGCACCTCCTTCCGTATAGAGCTTGAAGGGGCCATCTTCGATCGGATTGATAACTGTTGTTGTATGAGAACTCGCGTATGGCAAATTATCATCCCAGCTAGACCCATTGTCTAGCACACAAGCTCTCAACATGTCCTCCGAATCTGGTTGACTCTCTCGGTCTGTCCATCTGCTCATGCGGATGAAAAGCTGTCTTCAACTCCAGCCTTGTACCCAAAGTTTCATGCAATCGCTTCCAAAACTTTGAGGTAAACTGTGTTCCTCTATCGACACGATTTTCCTCGAACTCCATGCGCACATACGATCCTGGTCATGTATATCTTGGCCAACTTAGCACTGGTATAGGTAGTCTTCACGGAATGAAGTGAGCTACCTTGGTCAAACGATCAACCACTACCCAGATAGAATCATAACCTGAACGGGTCTGGGTAATCCTGTGATGAAATCCATTCCAAGTTTTTCCGATTTCCAATCGGGAATCAGCAAAGGTTGAAGTAACCCTGCTGGCTTCGATGTTCTGCCTTCACTCGTTGACAAACATCGATATCGCTACGCACTCGCAATATCCTTCTTCATACCGTCCACCGAAACTTTCCTTCAAATCCGGTACATCTTGGTGTTACCGGGTGAATCGAGTACGGCGAATCATGAGCCTCCTGAAGAATTAGTTTCCTGAGTTTGGGATCATTGGTCACATAGATACGATCCTCGAACCATATAGTTCCGTGTTCATCCTTACGGAATCCTTTAGCTTTTCCTTCATTCATCTTTTGCTTTGTCTCATCAATTTCCTTGTCCGACTTACGGCTTCACGAATCCTTTCGGCCAAAGTGGACTGTACTTCCAGAGTTGCCACATATCCTCTCGGAACTATCTCCAAACGGAGATCTCTGAGGTCATCGACTAACTCCTGGGTAATCCTCCTGCTGTAAGAGTATTCACATAACTCTTACGGCTCAAAGCATCTGCTACAACATTAGCTTTCCCCGGTGATAATGCAATCTCATGTCATAGTCCTTGATTAACTCTAGCCATCTCCTCTGCCTCGAGGTTCAACTCTTTCTGCGTGAAAATATACTTCAAGCTCTTGTGATCTGTAAACATCACAACGGTTTCCGATAAGGAAATGTCTCCAGTCTTGAGTGCATGCACTACGGCTGCTAACTCCAAATCATGTGTGGCATAATTCATCTCGTGAGGTTGTAGCTGTCTGGAGGCATAAGCTACAACTTTTCCTTCCTGCATTAGTACTCCTCCGAGTCCTTGACGAGAAGCGCCACAATAAACCTGGTATTCCTTGTGTATGTCCGCAAAATCAGCACTGGGCTGTAACCAAACGCTTTCTTCAATTCCTGAAACTGGCTTCACAATCCTCGGTCCAAACATACTTGGCTTCCTTCTTCAACAGCTCGCATGGGCTTGGCAATCTTCGAGAAGTTCTCAATGAACCTCCGATAATATCCTGCGAGTCCGAGAAAACTGCGGATCTCCTTGATCGAGGTGGGTGACCGCCAATCGGTGATCGATTCAACCTTGGCGGGTCAACTGCTATTCCTTCTCCTGAAATAACATGTCCGAGGAATCCAACTTCCTTCAGCCAAAATTCACATTTACTGAACTTGGTATACAACTGATGTTCTCGAAGTTTCTCCAGAACTAGACACAAATGTTCCTTATGCTCTTCCTCGCTCTTGGAGAAAATCAGTATGTCATCGATGAACACCACGACAAACTTGTCCAGATATTCCATAAATACCTTATTCATCAAATTCATGAAGTATGCAGGAGCATTAGTCAATCCAAATGACATGACGGTATACTCATATAAACCATACCTGGTGGTGAATGCTGTTTTGGGTATATCCTTTTCACGAATCTTCAATTGATGATACCCTGATCGAAGATCGATCTTGGAGAATACCTTGGCTCCAACTAGCTGATCAAACAGATCATTTATCATCGGCAGAGGGTACTTGTTCTTGATGGTCACTTCGTTCAACGCACGATAATCCACAACCATCCTCAAGGTTCCATCCTTCTTCTCTACCAAAAGAACCGGGGCTCCCCAAGGTGATGAGCTTGGCTGAATGTATCCTTTCTCCAATAACTCATTAATTTGATCCTTGATCTCTTTCAACTCATTCGGGGGCATCCGATAAGGTCTCTTGGATATTGGGGCTGTGCCGGGCAATAACTCAATCAGAAATTCAATGTCCCCGTCCGGTGGCATTCTGGTAATTCCTCCGAAACACATCGGAAAATCTTGCACCATCGGCACTTCCTCCCGAACAACTCCCGTGAGGGAATGCACCGATTCTTCATCCGCTACGCCTCAATACATACTTGATCCTCTTCGCCCGGTGGTGAGCGAATCGACTTCTTGAGGCATGCCTATGTTTCCTTCAACTTTGTCAACCAATCCATGCCTAGGATTACATCCAAGGTCCGGGTTTCCAACACTATGAGGTCTGCGGAAATTTATGGTTTCCAATGTTGAGGGTTGCATGACAGCCTAAACCTGCCATCATTTCTCCTCCTGCGAATCGACGCGAAGGGGGCTTCTAAGGGTTTTAGTGGGCAACCCGTATTTTTCCACAACTACCCTTGATATGAATGAATGCGTTGCACCGTAATCAAAGAGTACCAATACTGAACGTGAATTCAATAAAACTTACCAACCACGATGTTCCGGCTGATCATAGACGCCCTCCACGCCAATGTGGTTCACCCGAGCACGAGGGAAAGGGTTGGGCTTCTTCGCTGAGCTTCCATTGCCGCTTTCCACTCCTCCGCTTGGCCTCCGGCAGTCGGTGGCATAGTGCCCCGTCTTCGGCACTTGAAGCGGTGATGTGGCTCGATCCTTCTGAGCCGGGCAGGGCGATGCTGATTGCCATTACCGCTTCCATTGCCATGGCCATTGCCCGACTTGTTGTCCTGGTTGCGGTTGTTCCCATTTCCTCCATGGTTATGGCCTCCATGGTTATGATGGGTGTGCCTCCCGAGTATGGTGCATAACGGGCTTCGCTGAGTTCCCGAGTTGTGCTTCCCCGGCTGTACTTACGCTATGGCTTTCAATCTGCTGTTGCTTGCCTTCAAGTATCACGGCCTTGTCTACCAGCTCCGGTAGTTGGTGAAGGTAGCCACAATAAGCTGCATACTCAGCTCGTCGTTGAGTCCTCGAGAAATTTCTCCTGCTTATGCGGCATCTGTGGCCACATCATCCGGGGCATAGCGAGCTAGCTTGTTGAACTCATCCACGCATCGCGCCACAAGACGGTTCCCCTAGCGTAAGTTGCGGAACTCACGCTTCTTGCACTCATGGCTCCAAATGAAACATGAGCGGTGCGGAAGGCTCGCTGGAACTGATCCCACGTGATGGCACCAATGGGATAAGTGGCGTGTTGTTCTCCCACCAAGAAGCTGCAGGTCCATCAAGTTGATGTGCGGCAAAGCGCACCTTCTCTCGCATCGGTGCATCCAACAGTGATTAGCTCTCTTCCGACTTTGCGGAGCCAATCATCGGCCACAATCGCTCGGTGCTGCTAGAGAACATCGCGGATTCAGCCTCGTGAATCGAGTCAAGTTGTCAACGGGGTGGTGGCGGTGGATTGTTGTTGTTGTTGTTGTTGTTCGATTCGGATGAGTATCGCATGAGGGCATTCTGCTGCTGGAGTAGCTGGGTGAGCTCCGCGGAAAACCGTGTCACGCCTCGGAGGCATCCGTGTTTTGGAGTGGATGAGAAAATTAGAATAGAACAATGGTCTAATGAGAAATAACACTACCCATATGAATGCACAATCATTAACACACCAATCATTTATTCATTCCACTCAAACATGGTTCAATCTCGATTACAAAAGCTCATGACTAATCGAAAATAACGACCTAGCTGATCGACGAAAAGTAAAATAACATGGTGGTCGACTAAAAGTCTTCATCAATAATCCTTGCGTCCTCTGGTGCGATGTCCTCCAGTGTGGTGTCCTCTGTTGTGGCGCCTCCTCTTGCGGCTTCCTCCAGTGGAACTCCCTTCATAATCCTGATCATTGCTCACGAGGGGTCCGTCATCTCCACTCGGAAAAAGGTCCTCTCCCAAGTCCATCTTTTCCTCAATTGCGGCAAGCTTCATCTTCAGGTCGTCGACTCTCTCCATGAAGTCCGCGATTTCTTCCTCATGGCCAAGGAAGTCTGCGTGTGCCTTCTCCTCCAGTTCTAGTTCACGGAACAACAGCCTCCTGTGTACCTTCGAGTTACGGCGAGTCTGGATCTCCCGTTTCCTGAGGAGACACTCCAAGTCCTGGATATAAGAGAGAGTGGAGTCGCCCTCACGGTGCGGATGATATCTCCATTCCTCGCTCTGCGAAAAACCATGGCGAGGTCTCGATGGATCGAGCTCGCCTCAGATCTTCTCGAGATGTCCAAGTGCACGATAGATCGCCATGTCCTTCCGAGGATCCAGCTTGAAGTCGGTGAATTCAAAGTCAATAGGCTCAGATGCCCTCCGAAGGTTCTCCTCGAATGTGCACCTCGATCTCAGAAGGGTATCCGCTTAAGCGCATTGGTAGGCTTCCGGTGATCGAGGGCAGAGCAATCTTCAGCTTCTTCACCATCTGGACCAGCTTCCCGCCAAGGGCATCGCCTCATCGGGGCGTAACTCCGTAGCAAAACTGGGGTGAACTCGACGGCCATCTAGAATGTTGAAAATCGGAGAGGAGCCGAATTGAACAGAGAGAATTACGGAATGGTAAGGATATAAAGTAAATAGTCTCTTCCTATGGCTTTCCGATCCTAGGGGTAACGATCCTACGGTCAGCAGTGCTATGATACCATCTTTGTAGCGACTGACCCAAAATCGGTCAAATCTACGTATTCTGCATTCCATCCCAAGATCATGCCGGTACTCACAAGACATCGATGAAATAATCAAAGTTCAATCACACCTGAATTTATTACACGATTCTCATATAGAGTCTTTATTACAATAGAATAAATTCGCCAAAGGCCAACTCATGAGAAATAAACTACTAAAGCTGCGGAAGCATAGATTTAAAAAGCGAGTCCATCCGACTCCAAAGGGCAATCGCCAAGCGCGGAGCGTAGCCTCACTCCTGATCGGAATAAATCTCTGCAACATAAGACGTTGCAGCCGTGTAGGTCAGCTTTTTGAATAAGCTAGCAAGTCATGAAGAGAGAATAACAATAATAAAATTACTAACACTATATGCATTTTTGGCTGTGGGGCTCTAAGTTTCATCATTTTGCGAAAAGCCAATTTTTCCCTACTACAGTGGACTTGCTTGCAAATTACTACAAATGGTTGGTAGTTATTGAGATGGTTCCGCCAACCAATGTCTCATTCCCAAATTATTAAGTCATAACCCCCTCAAATTAATTTATTAGTTTTAGTGTTGAGATTTCCGAATACTTCCAAGTTCCAGAGGCTCAAATTGTCCGTGAATCGGGACACGGCTAATCGATTAGATCTTTAACTCTGCAGAGGTTTATGACTTTACCCGCAAGAATCATTCCTCCTTTTAAGTCTTCGCACTTCATGGTGTTTGAAGACGGACGAATGAAACAGGTCTTCCAAAGAGTTCTTCTGCTACTGCCGTACCCATCCAATCCTACCATTCTTCTACATCTCGTAGTACCGTCCAGCCAGCGTCACAACTAGGGTTGACCCAGCCAGAGCCCATAATGGCTTGCGGCTGCACAGGTAAGCTTCCGGTCAATGGGGCATCCATCCGTCTCTTCGTGGCTGGGTGAAGCTTTCCGCAAGATGTCATGGCACTTCTCCATGCATCCCGGCCAATCACTGGGTTCTCTAGGGTGCCCGTCAACCGTCCTCCACCCAGTAGTGAATTTCGAAGTCCATCTTGATCATTGAAGTTCATGGGGGTTGTCATCATCTTGACTCTCACATCTTGCTTATGAAATCACTCAACCAATCCCGTCTACGAGCATAGCAAAAGTAAACTACTTCGTCCCGGGCCATGGTAACAAGGGGAATTGGTTCATCCTACCACATGATACTACTCAAGATTATAACTTCAAAATTTCAACTACTGCATGCATGGTGGAGTGGTATAATTTCTAATGCACAAAATCATAGGTATTGAAAATAACATGATCAAAGACTTGCCTTGCTGATGATCCTCGTAAGCTAAAGACTCGTAGTAGCAAGCTTCGCACTCCGGAAACTCTACCGAGACAAACAATAATTCACAATAAGCATATAGCATAAGATCACTTAGCACAATAGCATAACAACATAACACACCAAAACAAACAATCAAAATCCAAAGGAAAACTCAAAGAATCCAACTCAAAGTTTTTCCTACTTCAAGCATCAACTAGAAATAGTTTTACATAACAAAATTTTCTCAACATAACCTAATCATGAGTTTATGTTAACTTAACAGAAAAGAATGCATTAAGCAACTAGGAGCAAAAAGAATCAATTTAAAAGCTATTATAAAACTCCTATTAGGCCTAATTCAAATTCTATTAAGAAAAATAAAATAAAAGTTTTATTTATTATAAATAAAAGTTCATCCCATAAAGTGACAGAAACTATCCTAGAATAATCAATCACATGTGAAAAATAAATTTATTTACTAATTAAAATAATAGGAAAACAGAGCTAGTTAATTAATTAGGATTAACAAGATTCTGCTTAAGACTATTTTTTATTAATCCTAAAATACCCAAATTAATTCCACGGTTAGGCAATGTCAATATAAAGTTGGGACAAAAGAATCATATAAAATAATTTTCCTAACTCATTTTATGGCAGATTTACTATTCGACTAAATCTAAAATAAAGCAATTTTAATTAATGTTAATATAGCTAATAATATTTTCTACAGAAACTATAGAAAATATGCAAACCAACAAAAAGGATCACTCAAAATATTAAGTAGAATAAAAGATATGAATTTTTCAAATCTGAAACTATTCTGTTAAAACAGAAAAACGAAAATAAAGAAAAAGCGACTAAATGGGCTAACTAGCGACCTTGCAGCGTAATATAACTAAATGGGCCCTAGGGTTAAACGAGTCGGGCGGTACTAAAAATAAAACCTAACAAAAAATAAACCATAACGACCGGGTAAAACCCGGTTTTATTTAAAGCGCACCCTTCTGGGTTCTAATCCTAGCCGTAGGATTGGGATCTGACGGGAGGAAGCTCCGCGACTCACCGGCGTTCGGCGGCGGAGGCTCGGGTGGCGAGTCGTTGGCCTCTCCGATCGTCGGGAGGTCGGCGGAGGGCTCCGCGGGTGCGGGGCGACGAGGGGTGGTCTGTGGAGTGGGTGGAGCTCGGGAGGCTAGGGCGGCGACGGCGAGGCAAATGGCGGCGGCGGCGTTTCGCAAGTCCCATGAAGTGAGGAGAGAGGAGAGGTTCCATGAGGGGCAAGGGGAAATGGGGTGCGGGAGGGGCTTATAGGCGGGGCCTCACCTTGGGCGGGGTGAATCGGGAGGGGATCGATCCGGATCCGCGGGATCCGGCGAAGCGGCGGCGCGGGCGAAAAGGCGTGCGAGGTTGACGACGGTGGTGGCCCACCCGTCGGTAGTGCGGGGGGGTGCGGTCTCGGTCGGTCGACCGAGCCGGGCGAA
Source organism: Aegilops longissima (assembly GCA_021605205.1). Classification (NCBI taxonomy): domain Eukaryota; kingdom Viridiplantae; phylum Streptophyta; class Magnoliopsida; order Poales; family Poaceae; genus Aegilops; species Aegilops longissima. Next base: position 383,413,848 of record CM038681.1, on the reverse strand, counting down.
TCAGGCGAGGGGGTGCGGTCGGTCTGCGCTGGGCGGCTCATTGGCGCTGGCTGGCTCGGTCGGTGGCCACTGGGTTGGTGGGCAGTTGGCTGGCCGGTGCCTGTGGTTTTCTCTTTTTTATTTTTTTTGAAAATAAAATAGAGATAGAATATAAAATATAAATATTTTATATAGGACATATATATACCAAAATGATCAGGGGAATATTCCCTATCATTTGAACATTTTTCCAAAGGCAAAATCCAAACTTTATAAAATTTCATTTTTTTCAAATTCAAATAAAACTCAAGTTTGAATTCAAAACTTTTGGCAATGTTTTCCTCTGATATTTTTGGAGTGCCATGTTTACTCCTCTCATACTTTTGCTCAAGTATTTATCAGGTATAGTTGTTGAAATGATTCTCATTTGCCAAAGTTTGAATTCAAATTCCAACTCAAAATCTTCTGAAACTCCAAATGGCACTCAAATTCAAACAGAATGCATAAATGCTTAGCTATAATTGTAAAACATTCCAAATAGGAAATTTGGGATGTTACATCTTTGGTTTAGTTAGGCCAACGAGATCGATTTTTCTTGCCATGGGAAGAGGTGCTTTGCGATGGGTTCGATCTTGCGGTGTTCTTTCCCAGTGACAGAAGGGGCAGCAAGACACGCATGTACCGTTACTATTAAGAATAACAAGATGGGGGCTATTCCAACATGAATAGATCTAATCTACATCATGTCATCGTTCTTATTGCATTACTCCGTTTCTCCATGAACTTAATACACTAGATGCATGCTGATAGCGGTCAATGTGTGGAGTAATAGTAGTAGATGAAGGCAGGAGTCGGTATACTAATCTTGGACGTGATGCCTATATATTGATCATTGCCTTGGATATCATGATAACTATTCGATTTTATTTCAGTTGTCCAACAGTAATTTGTTTTCCCACCGTGTGCTATTTCTTGAGAGAAGCCACTAGTGAAATCTACGGCCCCCGGGTCCATTCTTTCTCATATTTTCTTTGAGATACATTTTTACTCGCTTTTGTTTTCAGATCTATTATCCCCAAAACCCAAAAATACCTTGCTGCACATTTTTATTACTTATATTATTTTGCGTTTTATCGAGATCTAATTATCCAATCAATCAGAAATTTTATCTCGTCAACTTGACAATTTTTGGTGCCATTACCCGAAGAGGGATTGACAACCCCTCATACGCATCGGGATGCAATTTTTTGTTCTTTGTGTGCAGGTACCGTTTAAATAGTCTTTCTTGGTTCTCCTACTGGATTGATACCTTGGTTTCACAGCTGAGGGAAATACCTACCGTAGTTGTACTGCATCATCCCTTCCTCTTTGGGGAAACACCGACGCAGTTTCAAGCGACATCAAAAGGAATTTATGGCGCTGTTGCCGGGGAGACATCATCAACATCTATCAGGTTCCTAATCACAAATATCATCTCCTTGCAATTTACATTATTTGCCATTTGCCTCTCATTTTCATCTCCCCCACTTCACAAAAATTTACCGTTTTATTTGCCTTGTTTTTTTGGTTGCCTTTTTCTTGTTTGCCTCTTTGCCTTTGTTGCCATGTGTCTATTATTTGGTTGCATCTTCGCTTGCTAAAAAATCTATTGATATGGATTCTCATCCACTTGCTAATCTTTTCAAAAGATCCAATTATGATGAACCAAATGATAGTGAATTGAGCTCACTAGATTATCTTTATGAAGTTTTGCTTGAGATTCATGAATCTGGAAATTGTGATGAAGTGTTAAACGAAGAAATTTATAAAGTGATTCAGCATAGCTCTTCCAATGAAAAGCATGATTGCAATGATGTTATTATAAATTCTATTAATGTCAATTGTGTTAGTGATATGCAAAACCCCAAGCTTGGGGATGCTTGTTTTATTATGTCCACTACTTATTGCAATGATCATGATTGGGGTGATAATGATTCTTATGATCTTGAAATTTTATTTGAACCTCATGATGAATATGCTTTCGATAATACTAAAAGTGGGTTTGGAAGAGTGTCAACTTTAGCAAAAAATAATCCCACATATTTGGAGAGTGTTCAATCTTATGAATTTTTTTATAAAAGTGGGCTTGGAGACGTCATGACATTAGTTGATGATAATCCCAGTATCTTGGAAGAGTGTCAACTTTGCATGCATGTGGATCACGAAGATAATATTTTATGTGATATTTATATTGTTGAATTTGATTATGATCCTACGTGTAATTATTATGAGAGAGGAAAATATGGTTGTAGAAATTTTCATGTTACTAAATTGCCTCTCGTTATGTTGAGATCGTCAATGTTTTATTCCTCTTCTTTGCATATGTTAGATGTTTCTTGTCTTGATAATTTGTGTGCTTATAAAATTCCTATGAATAGGAAGTATGTTAGACTTAAATGTGTTTGTCATATGTTTCATGATGCTCTCTTTGTGTTTTAATTCTTATCTTTCATGTGATCATCGTTGAAATCTTATGCCTAGCTAGGAGCATAAAACGATAGCGATTGTTGGGAGGCAACCCAATGAATAAATTTTATTTTTGCCTTTTTCTTTCTGTTCTTGAGTGTTTTCACAATTATGATACTTTTATGATTGTTCTTTTTATGTTTTAATTATTGTTTGTGCCAAGTAAAGCCTTTAGGATCATGTTGGGTGATAGTTGATTTGATCTTGTTGAAAAATAGAAACTTTGTGCGCCAGTAGCAGAATTGTTTAAAATCACAGAAGTGTGATAAAATTCTAAATGTTTTACACAAGATTTATATACAAATTTCTTACGTTGTCCTAATTTTTCTGAATTTTTGGAGTTACAAAAGTATACGAAGTTTTCAGATTAGTATAGACTGTTATGTTTTTGACATATTCTGTTTCTTTGTGTTGTGTGCTTATTTTGATGAATCTATGGTTTGTATTGGGGGTATAAGCCATGGTAAAGTTATGAATGGGTTTGCAACATTACTTAGAGTGGTGATTTAGTTTGTTATACTAACGGATCTCACGAAGGTTTTGTTGAGTTTTGTGTGATTGAAGTTTTCAAGTTTTGGGTGAGATCGCGATGGATGAAGGAATAAGGAGTGTAAAGAGACTAAGCTTGAGGATGGCCCGGAAGGCATCCCCTCTTTCTTCTAACGACCATCGGTATTTTACTTGGAGCCATATTTTTATTCGTCACATATCATGAGTTTTGCTTGGAGCGTGATTGTTTTGCTTTCTAGTTTGTGTCATCTATCCTTGCTGGAAACACCTATTTGAGAGAGCCAAAATTATGCTATGATTTTATAGAATTTCTCTACATGCTTCACTTAATTTTTTTGTGAGCTATGGAATTGCTCTAGTGCTTCACTTATATCTTTTTGAGCACGGTGTGCTTTAATATTTTTAGAGAAATGCTCTCATGATTCACTTAGATTTATTTGAGAGTTAGTAAATTTTTAAAAGAAATTCTCTCATGCTTCACTTATATTATTTTGTGAGACGGAAAATTCTATGCTCATGTTCTTCACTTAAATTTGTTTGAGCTTATCAAAAGCAACATATGAAATTAGTCCCAAAGTTATAGATATTGAAGAGGGATATAATAAAAACTTTCATGAAGATCATTGGACAAAATAAACATGATTCTTTGTAATAGTTTTGAGATATGATGATAGTGATATGTGAGTCATGTTGGTGAGTAATTATGCTTTAGTAAGAATATTGGTGTTAAGGTTTGTGATCCCTATGCAAGCACGAAAGTCAATAGTTATGCAATGAAATTACATCCTACTTATGGTGCATTATTTGGTGTTAGTTATGCTTAATGCTCGCTTATGTGATTTTTCGTTTCTTGGTTGGTTGCTTCTCAATCTATTTGCTATCCTACACTTGTACTAAGTAGAAATACTACTTGTGCATCCGAAATCTTAAACCCAGTTTTGCCATATGAGTCCACCATACCTACCTATATGTGGTATTTCCGTGCTGTTCTAAGAAAATTTGTATGTGCCATCTCTAATTTTCAAAATGAATTTCCTTTTTGTATGCTCATACCGCTCATGAAGCGGCAGGGGGTGGCCAATATTTTCCATGCTAGATGTGTTATTCTCAAGATGAGTGTTTATTCACTTGTCATTGCACAAGAGTACGGCGGTAATAGGGATGCCCAATCCCGAAATGAAAAAAATACCTTATGTTGACAAATAATAAATTCATTAGAAAATGTTGGTATGGAAGGCAACCGTGGATACGTCAACTATGGATTGTGAAAGAATGCTGGAAAAATGAATAAACTTTATTTACTGTTTGGCAACCGCCTATGATATATCTAGCATGGAAAGTGTTGGGAATTACTCGGTCGTTTTCGTTGACGGGAAAAGTATGCCGCTCAAAAAAATTTATCTCTCAATTTTTTTTGAGCTATGGCACCTCTACAAATCCCTACTTCCCTATGCGAAGGGCCTTTCTATTTACTTTGTGCAATTTTTATTTTTACTTGAGTCTCCATCTTCTCTTATAAAGCACCAACTAGGGAGCACTATGATCATACTTGAGCATTGAATGTAGCTAATATGCGAGTGTGTTTCATGAATGGATCTATGATTGCGCATGATGGGCTAGGGATAACTTACTTCAGTATTGATATTTTGAAAGACATGGTTGCTTTTTGATATGCTTGAGTACTGAAATCTTCATGTCAAAACTAGACTATTGTTTTGAACCATATAAAAGTCCAAATGTCCATGCTACAAAAAGAAAAGAATGTGTGATGAACATGTTAGGCAACATTCCACATCAAAAATTATGTTTTTATCATATTCCTACTCGAGGACGAGCAGGAATTAAGCCAGGGGAGCCCCGCGGGGGGTGATACGTCTCCATCGTATCTACTTTTCCAAACTCGTTTGCCCTTGTTTTGGACTCTAATTTGCATGATTTGAATAGAACTAACCCGGACTGACATTGTTTTCAGCAGAATTGCCTTGGTGTTATTTTTGTGCAGAAATAAAGTTCCCGGATTGACCTAAAAATTCACGAAGAATATTTTCGGAATAAATAAAAAATACTGGCGAAAGAATCAACCAGAGGGGACCCACCAGGAGTCCACAAGGGTGGAGGCGTGCCCTGGCTTGTGGGTCCCCTGGAGACCCCCCGACCTTAACTCCAACTCCATATAACCCTATTCAGGGGGGAAATTTAGAGAAAGGGATTCATCATGTTTTACAGTACGGAGCCGCCGCCACCTCCCGTTCTTCATCGGGAGGTCAGATCTGGAGTCCGTTCAGGGCTCCAGCGAGGGGGATTCGTCGCTATCATCATCACGAACCTTCCTCCATCACCAATTTCATGATGCTCACCGCCATGTGTGAGTAATTCCATCATAGGCTTGCTGGACGGTGATGGGTTGGATGAGATTTATCATGTAAACGAGTTAGTTTTGTTAGGATTTGATCCCTAGTATCCACTATGTTCTGAGATTGATGTTGCTATGACTTTGCTATGCTTAATGCTTGGCACTAGGGCCTGAGTGCCATGATTTCAGATTTGAACCTATTATGTTTTCATGAATATATTTGTGTTCTTGAGCCAATCTTGCAAGTTGTAGACACCTATTACGAGTTATGATCCGCATACCCCAAGGTGACAATAATTGGGATTCTTTCCGGTGATTACCGTAGTTTGAGGAGTTCATGTATTCACTAAGTGCTAATGCTTTGTTCCTGTTCTCTATTAAAATGAGGCTTTAATATACCTTAGTTTCCATTAGGACCTCGCTGCCATGATAGGGTAGGATAAAAGATGTCATGCAAGTTCTTTTCCATAAGCACGTATGACTATATACGAAATACATGCCTACATTATATTGATGAATTGGAGCTAGTTCTGTGTCACCCTAGGTTATAACTGTTGCATGACGAATGCAATCCAACATAATTATCCATCACTAATCCATTGCCGACGAGATTTTCACATATTGATCTTTGCTACGTTACTTTGTCGTTGCCACTGTTACAATTGCTACAAAATTGCTACTATTACTTTTGCCACCGTTACCGTTACTTCCATACTACTTTGCTACTAAATATTTTGCTACAGATATTAAGTCTTTCAGGTGTGGTTGAATTGACAACTCAGCTGCTAATACTTGGGAATATTCTTTGGCACCCCTTGTGTCGAATCAATAAGTTTGGGTTGAATATTGTACCCTCGAAAACTATTGTGATCCCCTATACTTGTGGGTTATCAAGACCTTTTTCTAGCGTCGTTTCCGGGGAGAAGAGCTCTTTTCTCTGAGCCACTTGTGGTTTATATCTGGTGACCACTATGAGGAATTTGAAAGATACTAGAACCAAAATTTTCCCTCTACTACGAGGGGAAGTAAGGAACTGCCATCTAGCTCTACACTTGATTCACCTTCTGTTTTGAGTAAGCTTGTGACACCACCACCTGCTAGTAATTCTGATATGTCGCAAGTAATTCATGATGCCACTTCTGCTAAGCATTATGCTTATGATGATACTTTTCTTGATAAAACTGTGTCACTGAGTGAATTACTTAATGAACCCCTTGCTAGAGTTAGAACTATTGATTATGCTGAAGATGATGATATTTCTGAAACTGATGAAATTATTGAAATTGAAAACTTTGAAACACCTGATAAGACTAGCTCTCCTAGATATGAACTTCCTATTATACCTGAGGGTTATGTTATGGATGGAGAGGTAGCTAGGGACTTTCTTGCTTGTAAGGATAGACATGATCTTAAGAAATTATTATGCAAGTGGAAAGAAAAATCTTTGAATGCTAGAATGCAATATGATCCTAAGTTTGCTAATTCACCTATATTTGTTACTGATAAGGATTATGAATTCTCTGTTGATCCTGAGTTAATTACTCTGGTTGAATCTGATCCTTTCCATGGTTATGAATCTGAAACTGTTGTGGCACATCTTAGTAAATTGAATGATATAGCCACTCTATTTGCTCATGAGGAAAAAAATCGCTATTACTATATTTTTAAGTTGTTTCCTTTCTCATTAAAGGGTGATGCTAAGCTATGGTTTAATTCTCTTGCTCCTGGTTGTGTGCATAGTCCCCAGGGTATGATATATTACTTCTTTGAAAAATATTTCCCTGCTCATAAGAAACAAGCTGCCTTACAGGAAATATTTAACTTTGTGCAAATTGAAGAAGAGAGTCTCCCACAAGCTTGGGGGAGGCTTATCCAATTACTTAATGCTTTGCTTGATCATCCTCTCAAGAAAAATGAAATACTTGATATCTTTTATAATGGACTATCCGATGCTTCTAGGGACCACCTAGATAGTTGTGCTGGTTGTGTTTTGAGGGAACGAACTATGGAACAAGATGGAGTGCTATTGAATAATATATTGAGCAATGATAATGATTGGACTCTTCCCGAACCACCTCCTAAGCCAACTCCGAAGAAAATAGGTATTCTATTTCTCAGTCCTGAATATATGCAAGAGGCAAAGAAATCTATGAAAGAAAAGGTAATAAAGCTGAAGATGTTAAGGATTTACAACCTATTGAAGAAATACATGGTCTTAATATTCCGACATAGGTAGTAGAGGTAAATTCTCTCTATAGATTTGATGAAGGTGATATTCCCTATAATAAGTCTGCTAGTCAATGCTTGGATGAATTTGATAACTTTATTGTTAAACAAGAAAACTTCAATGCATATGTTAGTAGACACTTGAAACACAATGCTTATATGCTTGAACGCTTGGGTGATTATATGAGTAGAACTGTTAATGATATTAAGCTTATTAGTAAACATGCTTCCATGGTAAAAACTCGAGTGGAACAAGTACTTAAAGCACAAACTAATTTTCTCAATGAAATGAAAAGTAAAAACAATGATCATGACGTTAGAGTTATGACTAGAGGTGGTAAAATGACTCAGGAACCTTTGTATCCTAAGGGCCATCCTAAGAGAGTTGAGAAAGAATCTTAGAGGATTAACACTGATGCACCTAGTCCTGCTAGTAATAAAAAGAAAAAGAATGATGATAGGACTTTGCATGCTTCTAGTGAACCTGTTATAGACACAGATGAGAATCCAAATGATATTTCTATTTCTGATGCTGAAACACAATTTGGTGATGAACATGAACCTAGGGATAATGTTAATGCTGATGTTTATGATGATGCTTAACCTAACAATGATAATGATGTGGAGATTGAACCTACTATTGATCTTGATAACCCACAACCTAAGAATAAATGTTATGATAAGAGAGACTTCGTTGGTAGGAAGCATGGTAAAGAAAGAGAACCATGGGTTCAGAAACCCATGCCCTTCCTCCTAAGCCATCCAAGAAAAAGGATGATGAGGATTTTCAGCGCTTTGTTGAAATGCTTAGACCTGTCTTTTTGCGTATGTGTTTGACTGATATTCTGAAAATGTCTCCTTATGCTAAGTATATGAAAGATATTGTTACTAATAAAAGGAAGATACCGGAAGCTGAAATTTCCACCATGCTTGCTAATTATACTTTTAAGGGTGGAATCCCAAAGAAATTAGGAGATCCAGGAATACCAACTATACCATGCTCCATTAATAGAAACTATGTTAAAACTGCTTTATGTGATTTGGGAGCCGGTGTTAGTGTTATGCCTTTCTTTTTATATTGTAGACTTGATTTGAATAAGTTGACACCTACTGAAATCTCTTTGCAAATGGCTGATAAATCAACTGCTATACCCATCGGTATATGTGAGGATGTGCCTGTTGTGGTTGCAAACGTTACTATCTTAATGGACTTTGTTATTCTTGATATTCCCGAGGATGAGAGTATGTCGATCATCCTTGGTAGACCATTTTTTAATACTGCAGGGGCTGTTATTTATTGCAATGAAGGCAATGTTACTTTTCATATTAATGGTAATGAGCATACGGTACACTTTTCGAAGAAATAACCTCAAGTTCATAGTATCAATTCTATTGGAAAATTTTCAACTATTACTATTGGAGATTTTGAATTCCCTCTCCCTACTTCCAAAAAGAAGTATGATACTCTCATTGTTGGGGACATGCATATCCCCGTTGAGGTAACCTAGTGTTATTCGAAAATTCTCTGGTTTCATGTTATTCGAAAGAAGTTTGTTAATAAGACTTGATCAACCTTGTTAATGGATTCCTTTTGATGAGCATGAGATGGATGAATTTAGAAAGCACAAATTTCTGTACCCACCTTTTACTTTCTGTTATTTAGATTAAATAAAGAAAGATACTATTATCCGTCTGTTTTCTGAATTATCCATGCAATAAAAAAATGTCCTAAAAATAAAAGTTCTCCAAATGCCCTGAAAATTTAGTATGATTTTTTATAGAATATTTGAGAATTTTTGGCACTGAGAACACACCAGGGGGATGCACCAGTGGGCCACAAGCCCTGGGGGCGCGCCCTGGTGGCTTGTGGGTCCCACGTGGGTCCCCCTCACTTATTCCAGCACCCATCCACTTCGTCTTCCTCTAGAAAAAATCATCCCGTTTCTCATACCCGTGTTCTTGCCCATCTTGCTGCCATTTTCGATCTCCTTGTGTAAAGCTCCATTTGCAAAACTGCTTTGGCGATTGCTCTTCGGTATGTGACTCCTCCAATGGTCCAATTACTTTTTGTTCTAGTGCTTTATATATTGAATTTTTTTCCTGCTGTGGTGACCTTGTTCTTGAGCTTGCATGTCAAATTTATATGGTCCCAAGTAGTTTTGATGCATGATATGGCCTCTATGCACTTGTAGGAGTAGTTGCTATCAATCTTGTTGAGTCTGGTTCACTTCTATTTTGAGTCACTAAAAATTTCAGAAATTTTCAGATAAAAGAAATAATGAAGAGATGGTTGAGAGGCTCTTCAAGCCGGGGTTATAAAGAAAAATGAGAATGAGGAGAAGAAGCCCAAGTACAACCTTACTCGCACCGCGGATGTTCGGCCATGTGAATGGCCAAGTGATGAATTCTTGGGGGCTGCCAAAATTTATGATGATTTTTATTATTTGGCGGAGAATGCAGGCATCACCGACTTCCTCCATGATAAGTGTGACCAATACCGCCTACTCACTAATAACTTTTGTGCAAAATTTTCACTTTCGTTATAGGGAAGATCCTCCTATGATAGAATTTCACTTATATGATGTGCCTAAGACAATGACTCTTTATGATTTTTGTAATGTTTGCAAATTACCTTATCAGGGCAGCGTCAGTGAACCACGTCCTTGACATGTGGAAGATTTTATTGATGAAGTTACTGTAGGGGAAGAGAGAGGGGTGTCAGAAGCGAGAGTGGCTAGCTTATATTTTCCTGTTTTACGTTATTATTCATTATTTGCGAGGAGATGTTTGATTGGTCGTGGGTAGAGTGGAGGCCTTAGTGCCCCTGACCTTGCTATTTTGCGCCATGCTTTACTTCATGATAGAACTGTAACATCCCAAAATTTCAATTTGGAATGTTATACATAGAGCATCATTGCATATCATATTTTTTCGTTGCATTTTGCTCGATCCTAGAAATTTTACACAACTCAAGGACCCACGGAGAGAGTTGGGCATTTTCGTTATTTTCATATTTGAGTTTTCTCAAATTTTGAAAATAGGATCATTTGATTTTAATTATTTTATCTCCAATTATTTCTTCTATCAAAATATGAGAGAGGGAATAAAATGACTTCCCAAAATAAAGAAATAATTAAGATTTAATAATAAAATCAAATAAGATTTTATTTTGGAGTTTTTCGCCTTTTTATTTGAATTTAGGAAAAATACGCGTTTTTCAAAATTGCATTTAGGCCCCAAATAAATGTTCATTTAGTCCGGCTTGATTTTAGAAGCCGGGGAAAATTTATTTCGGGATTTTTGGAGTCCGTTTAGTATTTTTTTATTTTTTTCTGTGCGTACTTATTTAAAAAAAACGCGCCACCGACCTAACCGGGCCGTGTCCGTCCGGGACTCTGGCCCGGCAGGCTTTATAAGCTGGGGCAGCCCACCCGAGGCAAACCCTAGCCCGAGTCGCCCCGAGCTGCCCGAGCCGCCTCGCCGCCGCCCGCCTTGCATGGCCGGATTCTCCGCCATGCCCAGCCGAGCAATTTCGCCGCCGCCTCGATCCGAGTGCCGCCGGTTTTTCTATAAACCGGACAGTTTCTTTTTTTGGTTCGTCCATTAGTTCATTTAAACAAACGCGTTCGTCAGATTAGTTTAGTTAACGAACGTCCGTTCGTTAACCCGTTCGTCGTTTTTCTTTTTCTCGGATTTAATCCGCGATTTTTCTGATCGCGATTCCTGATCCGATTTTCGTTTTAGTATAACTTTTTGCTCGTTTATCGGAATCAGGCGATTCAAGCGCCTGGAGTTTTGTCTCGAAACCCTCCTTACGAATAATCTACTTAAACAAGTTTTTGCTTCTGTAAAATTTGACTTAGATCCAGATTAGTAAAACAAAGCTGTTTTCTTTCGCCGTTTGACTTTCGTTGCTTCGTTTGATTTGATTCTTTTTGCAAACCGGAGTTCTTATGTTGAACTATCTGGTTAGATCTATTTGAGTTTTACCTGTGCATTAGATGAGTACTTATTGTATGCTTGTTTGTTTGTCTGCGATAGAATACCCGTAGTGCGCCGCCTGTTACTTCGAGTCTCTAGGTTTCGCAAATCATCAGCAAGGCAAGTAACACTTTGATCATACCTCTTCTCATACCCAGTTTTTATGCATTAGATCTATCCTCAAACACTTGCATGATTAGGATCTAATTAAATTGTGGGTTATGGGAAGTAGTTGAGGTAGTACCTATTACCTGTTTTATTATAAACCCTTGGGAGTTACTTCTACGTTTTCTTATTATGCTATGCTATGCTAGTAGACTTGGATTGGGTGAGTGTATCCATGACAGATTTGAGATTGTTATTTAATGGTTTATTTAAGGTGGCAACTTAAACACACATCCGGCTAATTGAGGCACTGGTTTCTATCGACTTGCTCAGATTTATTCGGACCGCCACCCAGGCTCAAAGGGATCATGAGATTATTTAAATTAGAAACTTCCGTGTGCAGCCACAAGCCATTATGAGCTCTGGCATAGTTGACTAAGTTGTGCGAACTCTCACGGGTAGGCTAGCTGATGTAGGGGTTGTAGGTTGGTACGGTCTACCCACATGTAAGGTGCTAGCGCTTCTGAAAGACTATGTCTCGGTCATCCGTCTCTCAAACACCATGTAGTGCGAGAAACTAAACGGAGGCGATCGAGTCTTGTGGGGAAAAGTGCGCAAACCTCTGCAGAGTGTATAAACTAATCATGATTAGCCGTGTCCCCGGTTATGGACATCTTGAGTATCTAGTACTTGGATATCATGTGAATCTCATCATGTTACTTCTAAATTAATATTGTTGGGTTTCTTAATGAGTACTTTTAATTGGGATTGAGAATGCTGTCAACCATTCTCAATGTTTCACAACCACCATGATAGTTAAATAAATTTATTCCTTTGCGAGAGGGAAAATTGGCTTTATGCAAAACTGTAACCATAGAGCTTTTCCACCAGCCAAATATGCATTTAGTATAGGCTTATTACTCCATTATTTCTCTATGTGTTACATTGCCAAATATTCCATGTGTTGACCCGTTTCGGGCTGCAACGCTTCATGTTGCGCACTTTTCGAACATTTAGTAAGGTGCATAGGTCGTGGTTCTATACTCGGTGATGCCGTTGGAGTTGATGGACTCGCTTATTCTTCCAAGCCTTCCTGTTATCGTTATTAGATGGCCTTAAGCCATATTTATTTTATTAAGTTCTCTCTTGAGACATTCGATTGTAATAAGTGTGTGATTGCTACTCTGTTATAATCCTCCGAGTACTGTGTGGTGTCAAGACATCGATCCGTGGATGACACTGAGCACGAGATCGATCGCTTGAGGTCCGGTTGCTACAAAGATGGTATCGAGCACACGCCGATGTAGAGACACGACCATTAAGCTAAAGCCCTAGATCACTACTCTCTTCTCATTTCTAACTCCTCATCTTTTCTACTATTTTAGGATGACTAAGCGAGGATCAAGTTCACTCAAATGGATGAGGATACACCTTCTGACGACACTGAAGGAAGTCACTAAGTACCTTAACATCGGATTACCAAGCTTCACCGGACCTACAATTCCACTTTACCTGAAGAAGAGCGCTGGAAGATTCAAGCTCAAGTTCCCGGAAGGACGTTTGCGCCAATCACGGAACCCATAGAGTGTGTTTTCAATGCACCAACCTGGAGTCTGGGAAAGAGCATGGCAGCTCACATAACCATAGGACGCATTGGAGAAGTTTACAAAGAAGACCTCAAGGATACTATCTACCATATTTGCGAGCGCCGAGATGAAAAATGGGAGATAGTTGGCACTAAGAAGGACCGATCCATTGCAGCTTTCATCCAGGAGTTAAATCAGCACATTCGACGCCAGGAGAACCAGATGTGCGCAGACATGATGGCGTTGAAGACAGCAAAAGCCAAGATTATCGAACTAGAAGGAGAACTGAAGGCCACTCGCAAGGGCTACACGGAGGAGATTGTAGCTCTAGTGGGACAAAACGGCGATCTTAAGGAGAAGATTGAAGAACTCATGGGAATTCAGCACCCGGAGGAGAAGATGAAGATAGCACCTGTCCAGAGAACTACATCATCATCGACGGCACCGATCCCGATCCTAGTGATGATGATTATGAAGATGAAGCTGGAGCAGATATCATGGAGTCTTCATCGGAGCAGTTTTTCTAGTTGACCACCATAACAGTAGTAGATTTCCCCCATTTTATATTAGTTTTAGTTTCAGCACTTTGTAATGATAGATAGACCATTGTATGCCCTTGTTTGAATTGATTGGAGTGATATTGTGTGATTTGTCTCATGTGCATATGGGTAGTGTTTCTCTCTAGACCTCATTCTATTCTTAACTCTCGTCTTTTCTTTAAACCCCTCAGATGCCTCTGAGACGCGACCCCGGATTTGTTTTCCCGCCAGAGATCACTCAGTTGATTCAGCAGCAGAATGCCTTGATTCAAACATTGATGCAGAACCAAGGCAACAACAACAACAACAACAACAACAACAACCCACCACCACCACCACCGTGACCATTTGACCCGTTTCTTAAGGCTGAATCCGCGGTGTTTTCCAAAGAGCACCGAGTCGTTTGTTGCGATGATTGGCTCCGTAAGATAGGGAGGAGTTGACAACTGCAGGATGTCTGATGAGAAAGGGTGAAATTTGCCGCACATCAGCTCAAGGACCCGCAGCAGCATGGTGGGAGAATTTTACAGCCACTTACCCTGTAGACACTGTCACATGGGATCAGTTTCAACAAGCTTTCCGTACTGCCCTTGTTTCAGCAGGAGCTATGGCCATGAAGAAGCGTGAGTTTCGCAACTTGCGCCAAGGAGGACGGACAGTTGGCCAGTATGTGGATGATTTTAGTAAGTTAGCATGTTATGCCCCAGATGACGTTGCTACGGATGCAGCCAAGCAGGAGAAGTTTCTAGAAGGACTGAATGATGAGCTGAGCATGCAGTTGATGGTAGCCACCTTTAATAATTACCAGGAGCTGGTAGATCGTGCGCTTATGATTGAAGGGAAGCAGCAGCAGATTGACTATCGCAAGAGAAAGTATGGACATGGGAAGAATAACTCTGGAGCTCAGCAGAAACTTCGCTTTACCCCGAAGACAGGAGGACAATTTCAGCATACCCATGGAGGAGGTAGCTCGCACAACCATAATGGCACCAAGAATGGGAACGGGAATGGAGGAAGCAATGGACAAAACCGCACCAACCCGTCAACACCATCCAAGGTAGACCTGAGCCACATCACTTGCTTTAAGTGCCGCAAGACTGGGCATTACGCAAATGATTGTCCGGAAGGCCAAAATGGAAATGGCAATGGAAGCTCAGGAAAGAAGCCGAACCCTTTCAACAAAGGAAAAGTGAACCACGTTACCGTGGAGGAGGTTGAAGCTCAGCCAGATGTAGTAATAGGTAAGTTTTTGGTTAAGCCATTTACTGCAGTTGTTCTTTTTGATACTGGCGCATCGCATTCATACATATCAAGGGGATTTGTGGATAATTATAACCTACAAATCCAAGCCCTTAGGTCACCCATGCTAGTAACCTCACCCGGAGCAGAATACCTGGCTAGTATATGGTGTGATCGACTGCCATTAAGGATTGGACACTATGTATTTCCCTCGGACCTAATAGTTCTGGAATCGCAAGGATTGGATGTGATATTAGGCATGGACTGGTTATCAAAGTATGGAGGGAACATAGATTGCGCCAGTAAGTCAATTTTACTTACCACCCCAGAAGGGAGGAGAATCAAGTTTGTATCACGGCATGAGCCGAGGAGAGCACATGTAAATTCCTTAACGGGAGTTGTGCAGGAGGAAGTACCAGTGGTAAGGGATTTCCCCGATGTGTTTCCTAAGAGTTGCTGTGCATGCCACCGATAGAGACATTGAGTTTCGATTGAACTATCGCCGAGCATCGGGCCGATATCTAAGAGATCAGATAGGATGCCAGCCCAAGATTTGGAGGAAATTAAGAAGCGATTAAGGAGTTATTGGATAAAGGTTTTATTCGCCCAAGTTCTTCGCCTTGGGGATCACCAAGATTCTAGTGGAGAAGAAGGATGGATCATTAAGAATGGTTGTGGATTATCGAGGATTGAATGAAGTGACCATTAAGAACAAGTACCCGTTGCCGATGATCAATGACTTGTTTGACCAGTTGCAAGGAGCTAAGGTGTTTTCCAAGATCGATTTGCGATCAGGGTACCATCAGTTGAAGATTCGAGAGCAGGATATACCTAAGACGGCCTTTACCACCAGGTACGGGCTGTATGAGTATACCGTTATGTCATTTGGTCTGACTAGCGCACCAGCCTATTTTATGAACATGATGAACAAAGTGTTTATGGAGTTTTTGGATAAGTTCGTCATGGTGTTCATTGATGATATTTTGGTTTACTCGAAGAATGAAGAGGAACATAAAGAGCATTTATGCTTGGTACTCGAGAAGCTCGAGAGAACACCGCTTATATGCCAAGTTCAGCAAGTGTGAGTTTTGGTTGAAGGAAGTTGGATTTCTTGGACATGTTATATCCGGAGAAGGTATAGCAGTGGACCCCACTAAAGTTGTCATTTGTAACAAATCGGGAAGCTCCAACAACAGTTGGAGAGATCCGGAATTTCCTTGGACTCGCAGGATACTACCGGAGATTCATTGAGAATTTCTCAAGGATTGCGAAGCCTATGACAGAATTGTTGAAGAAGGATACCAAGTTCATTTGGACTGAGGAGTGTGAAGCTAGTTTCCAAGAGTTGAAGAAACGTTTGGTTACCTCGCCAGTGTTAATTCTGCCAGATCAGACCAAGGATTATGAGGTGTATTGCGACGCTTCACGATGAGGACTTGGAGCAATGCTTATGCAGGAGGGAAGAGTTGTCTCGAATGCTTCACGACAGCTTAAGCCTCGTGAGCTAAACTATGCTACGCATGATTTGGAGTTAGTAGCCGTAGTGCAAGCATTGAAAACATGGAGACATTTCCTCATTGGAAATCATTGTGAGGTGTATATGGATCACAAGAGTTTGAAGTACATCTTCACGCAGAAGAAGCTAAATCTCAGGCAGAGAAGATGGTTGGAGCTCATCAAGGATTACGATATGAGATTACATTATCACCCCGGAAAGGCTAACGTTGTAGCAGACGCGTTGAGCCGTAAGAGTCACGTCAACACCCTAATGACGGGAGAAATACCAAAGGAGTTAGCCGATGATCTTCGAGAGCTATGTTTGGAAATAGTTCCGAGAGGCTATGTAGCAGCATTGGAGATTCGGCCAACTTTGATGGATAAAATCAGGGAAGCTCAGAAGACTGACAAAGAGATTGCCTCTATAAAGGAGAAAATGAGCGAAGGAAAAGCAAAGGGATTTCATGAGGATGAGCACGATACCCTATGGTTTGAGGACCGTGTTTATGTGCCCAATGACCCGGAGATCAGGAAGTTGATTCTACAAGAGGCACATGATTCACCATATTCGATTCACCCAGGAAATACCAAGTTGTATTTGGATTTGAAGAATACCTTCTGGTGGACCGGAATGAAGAAGGACATTGCGGAATACGTAGCAGTTTGTGATGTATGTCTGAGGGTGAAGGCAGAACATCAGAAGCCAGCAGGATTGTTACAGCCATTGCCTATACCCGAATGGAAGTGGGACAAACTAGGTATGGATTTCATTACGGGATTGCGAGGACTCGTTCAGGCTTGACTCCATTTGGGTTGTAGTCGATCGTTTGACGAAGGTAGTTCATTTCATTCCAGTTAAGACTACCTATAGCGGTGCCAAATTGGCTAAGATATATATGACCAGGATTGTATGCTTGCATGGAGTTCCAAGGAGTATCGTATCAGATAAAGGAACCCAGTTTACCTTAAAGTTCTGGAAGCAGTTGCACGAAACTTTGGGAACCAGGCTGGAGTTTAGCACAACTTTTCATCCACAGACAGATGGACAAACCGAGAGAGTCAATCAGATTTTGGAGGATATGCTAAGAGCTTGTGCTTTGGATTATGGATCAAGTTGGAATGACAATTTTCCATATGCGGAGTTTTCTTACAACAACAATTATCAATCTAGTTTGAAGATGGCACCTTTTGAAGCCTTGTACGGAAGGAGGTGCAGGACCCCGTTGTTGTGGGATGAAGTTGGAGACCGCCAGTTGTTTGGACCAGATTTGATTAGGGAGTCTGAACGGAAAGTAAAGTTGATTCGCGATAGGCTCAAGGTAGCCCAGTCAAGACAGAAGAGTTATGCGGATTCAAAACGCAAGGAGATGTAATCTGAAGTCGGAGACGAGTTTATCTTCGATATCGCCACTTGAGGAGTTAAGCATTTTGGAGTTAAGGAAAGTTAGCACCCGATTTGTAGGACCTTATCGTGTTTTGGAACACATGGGAGAAGTTATGCGTACAAGTTGGAACTACCGAAGGATTGTCGGGAGTTCATGATGTGTTTCATGTTTCTCGCTTGAAGAAGTGTCACGCAGAGATGGCGATATACCACGAGAGATACAATTGCCACTTGAAGCGATTCATTGAATGATGATTTGACCTACGAGGAGAAACCAGTTAAGATTACGAGTATGCCACCGAGTCACCCGCAAAGAAGGTCATTAAGTTTTGCAAAGTTCGGTGGAGCCACCACACTAAGGATGAAGCCACACAGGGCGAGAGGAAGATTTGCTTAAGGACCACCCTCACCTATTTTCTAGCCAACCCGAATATCGAGGGCGAGATTCATCTTAAAGGGGTAGGTTTGTAACATCCCAAATTTTCAATTTGGAATGTTATACATAGAGCATCATTGCATATCATATTTTTTCGTTGCATTTTGCTCGATCCTAGAAATTTTACACAACTCAAGGACCCACGGAGAGAGTTGGGGATTTTCGTTATTTTCATATTTGAGTTTTCTCAAATTTTGAAAATAGGATCATTTGATTTTAATTATTTTATCTCCAATTATTTCTTCTATCAAAATATGAGAGAGGGAATAAAATGACTTTCCCAAAACAAAGAAATAATTAAGATTTAATTATAAAATCAAATAAGATTTTATTTTAGAGTTTTTCGCCTTTTTATTTGAATTTAGGAAAAATACGCGTTTTTCAAAATTGCATTTAGGCCCCAAATAAATGTTCATTTAGTCCGGCTTGATTTTAGAAGCCGGGGAAAATTTATTTCGGGATTTTTGGAGTCCGTTTAGTATTTCTTTTTATTTTTTTCTGTGCGTAATTATTTAAAAAAATACGCGCCACCGACCTAACCGGGTCGTGTCCGTCCGGGACTCTGGCCCGGCAGGCTTTATAAGCCGGGGCAGCCCACCCAGGGCAAACCCTAGCCCGAGCCGCCCCGAGCCGCCTCTGCGCCGCCGCCGCCAGCCAGTGGATTCCGCCCGCCGCCAGCATTCGCCGCCGCCGCCGCCGACCCGCGCCGCCGACGAGGTTCGCCGCCGCCTCGATCCGTGTGCCGCGGTTTTCTAAAAACCGACGGTTTTATTTTGGTTTTTTCGGTTTTTTAGTTTCATTTTTTTATTAGTTCGTCTTTTTCGATTTAGGCTAATTGGCGGATGTTCGTCCGTTAGTTCGTTTAAATGAATGTGTTCGTCAGATTAGTTTAGTTAACGAACGTCCGTTCGTTAACCCGTTTGTCGTTTTTTTTTCTCGGATTTAATCCGCGATTTTTCTGATCGCGATTCCTGATTCGATTTTCGTTTTAGCATAACTTTTGGCTCGTTTATCTGAATCAGGCGATTCAAGCGCCTGGAGTTTTGTCTCGAAACCCTCTTTCTGAATAATCTACTTAAACAAGTTTTTGCTTCTGTAAATTTTTTCTTAGATCCTGATTAGTAAAACGAAGCTGTTTTCTTCCGCCGTTTGACTTTGCTTCGTTTGATTTGATTCTTTTTGCAAACCGGAGTTCTTAAGTTGAACTATCTGGTTAGATCTATTTGAGTTTTACCTGTGCATTAGATGAGTACTTATTGTATGCTTGTTTGTTTGTCTGCGATAGAATACCGGAGTCGCGCGATGTTACTTCGAGTCTCTAGGTTTCGCGGATCATCAGCAAGGCAAGTAACACTTTGATCATACCTCTTCTCATACCCAGTTTTTATGCATTAGATCTATCCTCAAACACTTGCATGATTAGGGTCTAATTAAATTGTGGGTTATGGGAAGTAGTTGAGGTAGTACCTATTACCTGTTTTATTATAAACCCTTGGGAGTTACTTCTACGTTTGCTTATTATGCTATGCTATGCTAGTAGACGTGGATTGGGTGAGTGTATCCATGACAGATTTGAGATTGTTATTTAATGGTTTATTTAGGTGGCAACTTAAACACACATCTGGGCGGATTGAGGCACCTGGTTTCTATCAGGACTTGCCTGTATTTATTCGGACCGCCACCCAGGCTCAAAGGGATCATGAGATTATTCAAATTAGAAACTTCCGTGTGCAGCCACAAGCCATTATGGGCTCTGGCGTAGTTGACTAAGTTGTGCGAACTCTTACGGGTAGGCTAGCTGATGTAGGGGTTGTAGGTTGGTACGGTCTACCCACATGTAAGGTGCTAGCGCTTCGAAGACTATGTCTCGGTCATCCGCTCTCAAACACCATGTAGTCACGAGAAACTAAACGGAGGCGATCGAGTCTTGTGGGGAAAAGTCATAAACCTCTGCGAGTGTATAAACTAATCATGATTAGCCGTGTCCCGGTTATGGACATCTTGAGTATCTAGTACTTGGATATCATGTGAATCTCATCATGTTACTTCTAAATTAATATTGTTGGGTTTGTTAATGAGTACTTTTAATTGGGATTGAGAATGCTGTCAACCATTCTCAATGTTTCACAACCACAATGATAGTTAAATAAATTTATTCCTTTGCAGTAGGGGAAAATTGGCTTTATGCAAAACTGTAACCATAGAGCTTTTCCACCAGCCAAATATGCATGTAGTATAGGCTTATTACTCCATTATTTCTCTATGTGTTACATTGCCAGCATATTCCATGTGTTGACCCGTTTTCGGGCTGCAACGTTTCATGTTGCAAGACTTTTCAGACGACGAGTAAGGTGCATAGGTCGTGGTTCTATACTCAGTGATGCCGTTGGAGTTGATGGACTCGCTTATTCTTCCAAGCCTTCCGCTGTTATCGTTATTAGATGGCCTTAAGCCATATTTATTTTATTAAGTTCTCTCTTGAGACATTCGACTGTAATAAGTGTGTGATTGCTACTCTGTTATAATCCTCCGAGTACTTGTGTGGTGTCAAGATTCTTGATCCAGGATGACACGAGCACGAGATCGATCGCTTGAGGTCCGGTCGCTACAAAGATGGTATCGAGCACACGCGATCGTAGGACATGACCATTAAGCTAAAGCCCTAGATCACTACTCTCTTCTCATTTCTAACTCCTCATCTTTTCTACTATTTTAGGATGACTAAGCGAGGATCAAGTTCACTCAAATGGATGAGGATACACCCTTGGACGACACCAAGGAAGTCACTAAGTACCTTAACATCGGATTACCAAGCTTCACGGGACCTACAATTCCACTTTACGAAGAAGAGCGCTGAAGATTCAAGCTCAAGTTCCGGAAGGACGTTTATGCCAATCACGGAACCCATAGAGTGTGTTTTCAATGCACCAACTCGAGTGCAGGAAAGAGCATGGTAGCTCACATAACCATAGGACGCATTGGAGAAGTTTACAAAGAAGACCTCAAGGATACTATCTACAAGATTTGCGGGCGCCGAGATGAAAAATGGGAGATAGTTGGCACTAAGAAGGACCGATCCATTGCAGCTTTCATCCAGAGTTAAATCAGCACATTCGACGCCAGAGAACCGGATGTCTTGCAGACATGATGGCGTTGAAGACAGCAAAAGCCAAGATTATCGAACTAGAAGGAGAATCGAAGGCGATCGCAAGGGCTACATGGAGGAGATTGTAGCTCTAGTGGGACAAAACAGCGATCTTAAGGAGAAGATTGAAGAACTCATGGGAATTCAGACCGGAGGAGAAGATGAAGATAGCACCTGTCCAGAGAACTACATCATCATCGACGGCACCGATCCCGATCCTAGTGATGATGATTATGAAGATGAAGTCGGAGCAGATATCATGGAGTCTTCATCGGAGCAGTTTTCTAGTTGACCACCATAACGATAGTAGATTTCCCCATTTTATATTAGTTTTAGTTTCAGACTTTGTAATGAAAGATAGACCATTGTATGCCCTTGTTTGAATTGATTGGAGTGATATTGTGTGATTTGTCTCATGTGCATATGGGTAGTGTTTCTCTCTAGACCTCATTCTATTCTTAACTCTCGTCTTTTCTTTAAACCCCTCAGATGCCTCTGAGACGCGACCCCGGATTTGTTTTCCCGCCAGAGATCACTCAGTTGATTCAGCAGCAGAATGCCTTGATTCAAACATTGGTACAGAACCAAGGCAACAACAACAACAAAAACAACAACAACAACAACCCACCACCACCACCACCTGTTGACCATTTGACCCGTTTCTTAAGGCTGAATCCGCCGGTGTTTTCCAGTAGCACCGAGCCGTTTGTTGCAGATGATTGGCTCCGTAAGATAGGGAGGGAGTTGACAACTGCAGGATGTACAGATGAGAAAGGGTGAAATTTGCCGCACATCAGCTCGAAGGACCCGCAGCAGCATGGTGGGAGAATTTTACAGCCACTTACCCTGTAGACACTGTCACATGGGATCAGTTTCAACAAGCTTTCCGTACTGCCCTTGTTTCAGCAGGAGCTATGGCCATGAAGAAGCGTGAGTTTCGCAACTTGCGCCAAGGAGGACGGACAGTTGGCCAGTATGTGGATGATTTTAGTAAGTTAGCATGTTATGCCCCGGATAGCGTTACTACGGATGCAGCCAAGCGGAGAAGTTTCTAGAAGGACTGAATGATGAGCTGAGCATGCAGTTGATGGTAGCCACCTTTAATAATTACCAGGAGCTGGTAGATCGTGCGCTTATGATTGAAGGGAAGCAGCAGCAGATTGACTATCGCAAGAGAAAGTATGGACATGGGAAGAATAACTCTGGAGCTCAGCAGAAACTTCGCTTTACCCCGAAGACAGGAGGACAATTTCAGCATACCCATGGAGGAGGTAGCTCACACAACCATAATGGCACCAAGAATGGGAACGGGAATGGAGGAAGCAATGGACAAAACCGCACCAACCCGTCAACACCATCCAAGGTAGACCTGAGCCACATCACTTGCTTTAAGTGCCGCAAGACTGGGCATTACGCAAATGATTGTCCGGAAGGCCAAAATGGAAATGGCAATGGAAGCTCAGGAAAGAAGCCGAACCCTTTCAACAAAGGAAAAGTGAACCACGTTACCGTGGAGGAGGTTGAAGCTCAGCCAGATGTAGTAATAGGAGCTCGCTAACCAGTGGAACCCTCAGGATCCTCCTCAGTACCCAGGAGAGGACTACTTTGATCCATGGGCATAGACCAACTTAGGCC
Organism: Aegilops longissima; assembly: GCA_021605205.1. NCBI lineage: Eukaryota > Viridiplantae > Streptophyta > Magnoliopsida > Poales > Poaceae > Aegilops > Aegilops longissima. Next base: position 383,390,728 of record CM038681.1, on the reverse strand, counting down.
AAAAGCCTAAGCTTGGGGGAGTACGTATTTCTCACTGACATTACATTCATGTTCACACACTCATTCCGGTTGTCGGTGTTCATACTTTTTTATTGTGTTATCCATGTTAGTTTATTTCTTTTCTCGTTTTCTTCTTGTGTGTTTGAAAAACTTTGAGAAAATCCAAAAAAATAGCTGTAGCTTCTTTTTAGTTTTCTTTTCCATGTTCATTTAGTTGTAGTATTAAAAGAAAACCCAAAAATATTTCTCGTTCTTCTTTTGCTTGTTGGGAGCTTTCCCGTGTAAATAGTTTTTCTCGTTCTTGTTTTTGCTTTCTTTAGAAAAACAAAAACTCCAAAAATATTTCTGTGTGTTTCTTTGAAATTCTTCTCTTTTTCTTTGGGTCGTAAGGAGAAGACCACAATGAAAATGTTGAGTGGCTCTCATATGCATTGTTGTTGATCTAACAAAGAGCCCATATTCCTTTGTCTTCTCCTTTAAATAAATGTTTGCAGATTCCAGCTTAGTCCAATGCACGTGCATGCTTATTATTATTTGCACCGTTCGGTCGTGCAAGTGAAAGGCAATAATGACGACATATGATGAAATGATTGAGATGGAGAAAAGCTGGTACGAACTCGACCTATTTTATTTTTGTAAATATGATTAGTTCATCGTTTTTGATTCAGCCCATTATGAATGAAACATGTTTGCAATGACAATTAGAGATTATAGTTACTTATTCCATGCTTAATTAGCTAGGAGTTTATAATGGTTTGTCTTGAGTGCCAACCTACAAATTAAAATGGTTGTGATGTAGTATGATAGGATGGTATCCTCCTTTGAATGATTTAAGTGGCTTGGCTTGGCACATGTTCACACATATAGTTGAGAAAAAATCAACATAGCCTTCACGATATTTATGTTCATGGTGATTTCTATCCTACTCATGCTTGCACTCAATGTTGGTTAATCTCAATGCATGTTTATGATCGTTGTCGCTCTCCAGTTGGTCGCTCCTCAATCTTTTGCTAGCTTTCACTTGTACTAAGAGGGAATACTGCTTGTGCATCCACTTCCATAAACCCAAAGTTGTTCCATATGAGTCCACCGTAGCTACCTATATGCGGTATTTTCCTGCCATTCCAAGTAAATTTGCATGTGCCAATCTCTAAACCGTCAACTAATAATCTGTTTTGTATGCCCGAATCGCTCATGTAGCGACTAGGGGCTGTGAGTATCTCCCATGCTAGATGGGTTATTCTCACAATGAGTGTTGATTCACTTGTCAATCATGAGAAAGTGGCTGGTAATCGGGATGCCCAGTTCCATGCTCAAATCAAATCAAAATATAAATATAAAAAAACTCCCCCAAGACCGTTGTTGGTATGGACGGTACCCGTTGTTTCGTACCGGCCGTGGAGTGTGCTTATTGGTGGAGGGGGAGTAAAAACTTTACCATTCTGTTTGGGAACCGCCTACAATGTATCTAGCATGGAAGATGACGATATCTCTTGATTCTTATGTTGACAACGAAAGCATACCGCTCAAAATTATATTCATCTCTGTTTTAAAGCTCGAGCTCTAGCACCTCTGCAAATCCTTGCTTTCCTCTGCGAAGGGCCTATTTATTTACTTTTATTGTTGAGTCATCATCCTCTTATAAAAAGCACCAGTTAGAGAGCACCATTGTCATTTGTATGCATTGTTATTAATTGATATTGAGTATGACTGTGACTGGATCTATTTTACCATGAATTACAATGTCTAGTCAGTCCTTGATCTTTAGGGGTGCTCTGCATTTATGTTTTGCGGTGTCAGAAAGGGCTAGCGAGATACCATTTTATTATAGCATATCATGATTGTTTTTAAAAAGTGATATCATCCAAGATTTATTATTATTGCTCGCTAGTTGATTATGCCATTGATATGAGTAAATGCGAGACCGAAATGTTATTGTGAATATGGTTAGTTCACAATCTTTGCTGAAAACCTGAATGCTGGCTATACATATTTGCAACAACAAGATCAAATAGAGTTTGTAAAAGTTTTTCTTTGTCACTTTCAGTTTATCAACTGAATTGCTTGAGGACAAGCAATGGTTTAAGCTTGGGGGAATTGATACATCTCCATCAGATCTACTTTTCCAAACTCTTTTGCCCTTGTTTTGGACTCTAATTTCGTGATTTGTATAGAACTAACCCGGACTGACGTTGTTTTCAGCAGAATTGCCTTGGTGTTATTTTTGTGCAGAAATAAAAGTTCTCGGATTGACATAAAAATTTACAGAGAATATTTTGGAATAAATAAAAAATACTGGCGGAAGAGTCAACTAGAGGCAATCCACCAGGAGTCCACAAGGGTGGGGGCGCGCCAACCGCCCTAGGCGCGCCCCTTGGCTTGTGGTTCCCCTGAAGACCCCCCGACCTCAACTCCAACTGCATATAACCCTATTCAGGGAGAAAAAATTAGAGAGAAGGATTCATCGCGTTTTACAATACAGAGCCGCCGCCACCTCCTGTTCTTCATCGGGAGGCCAGATCTGGAGTCTGTTCAGGGCCCCGGAGAGGGGGATTCATCGCCATCATCATCACCAACCTTCCTCCATCACCAATTTCATGATGCTCACCGCCGTGTGTGTGAGTAATTCCATCGTATGCTTGCTGGACGGTGATGGTTTGGATGAGATTTATCATTTAATCGAGTTAGTTTTGTTAGGATTTGATCCCTAGTATCCACTATGTTCTGAGATTGATGTTGCGATGACCTTGTTGTGCTTAATGCTCGTAACTAGGTCCCGAGTGCCATGATTTCAGATCTGAACCTATTATGCTTTCATGAATATATTGTGTTCTTGATGCGATCTTGCAAGTTTTAGACACCTATTACGAGTTATGATCCGCATACCCCAAGGTGACAATAATTGGGATTCTTTCCGGTGATTACCGTAGTTTGAGGAGTTCATGTATTCACTATGTGCTCATGCTTTGTTCCGGTTCTCTATTACAAGGAGGCCTTAATATCCCTTAGTTTCCATTAGGACCCCGCTGCAATGGGACGGTAGGACAAAAGATGTCATGCAAGTTCTTTTCCATGAACACGTATGACTATATACGGAATACATGCCTACATTATGTTGATGAATTGGAGCTAGTTCTGTGTCACCCTAGGTTATAACTATTGCATGATGAATGCCATCCAACATAATTATCCATCACTTTTCCATTGTTTACGAGCTTTTCACATATTGATCTTTGCCACGTTAGTTTGCCGTTACCACTGTTACAATTGCTACAAAACTACTACTCTTACTTTTGCCACTGTTACTGGTACTGCCATACTACTTTGCTACTAAGTATTTTGCTACAGATATTAAGTCTTTCAGGTGTGGTTGAATTGACAACTCGGCTGCTAATACTTGGGAATAATCTTTGGCTCCCCTTGTGTCGAATCAATATATTTGGGTTGAATACTCTACCCTCGAAAACTGTTGCGATCCCCTATACTTGTGGGTTATCAGGGAGCACAACCCACCAGGGCGAGCCTGGAGGCCCAGGCACACCCAGATGGGTTGTGCCCACCTCCATGGCCTCCCACACCGCCTCTTCGCACTATAAATACCCAAATTTACCAGAAACCCAAGGGAGTCGACGAAACACAATTCGAGCCGCCGCAAGTTCCAGAACCACGAGATCCAATCTAGACACCATCACAGAGGGGTTCATCATCCTCATTGGTGCCTCTCCAATGATGCGTGAGTAGTTCATCATAGACCTACAGGTCCGTAGTTAGTAGCTAGATGGCTTCCTCTCTCTCTCTCTCTCTCTCTCTCTCTCTCTCTCTCTCTCTCTCTCTCTCTCTCTCTTGATTCTCAATACAATGGTCTCTTGGAGATCTATTTGATGTAACTCTTTTTGCAGTGTGTTTGTTGGGATCCGATGAACTTTGAGTTTATGATCAGATCTATATCCATGATATTATTTGAGTCTTCTTTTAATCTCTTATCTGCATGAATATTTATAGCCTCGTATTTCTTCTTCGAATCTTTGGTTTAGTTAAGCCAACTAGATCGATCTTTCTTGCCATGGGAACAGGTGCTTTGCGAGGGTTCGATCTTGCGGTGTTCTTTCCCAGTGACAGAAGGGGCAGCAAGACACGCATGTATCGTTGCTATGAAGGATAACAAGATGGGGTTATTCCTACATGAATAGATCTCGTGTACATCATGCCATCATTCTTATTGGATTATTCTGTTTCTCCATGAACTTAGTACACTAGATGCATGCTGGATAGCGGTCGATGTGTGGAGTAATAGTAGTAGATGCTGGCAGGAGTCGGTCTATTAATCTTGGACTTGATGCCTATATATTGATCATTCCTTGGATATCCTCATAACTATTCAATTTTCTATCAATTGCCCAACAGTAATTTGTTTACCCACTGTGTTCAATTTCTTGAGAGAAGCCACTAGTGAAATCTACGGCCTCGAGGTCTATTCTTTGTTGACCGAGAACAATAGGAAAGGCTCCTACTGTGATAATGTATTAATAAAAAATGAGTGCCACTGTACAAGGGGAATATTTACATGGTGAAGAGGGGGTTGGAGGGGACCTGACCACTTTGGGGCAGGTGGGGGGAGTCTACAGAAGCAATGGTCTAGTGTAAAGTGTACAAAGTTGAGCACAAAAGGCCTATGTGCCTCTTTGACCCTGTGTTGGAGGAGCTCAAAATCTCTTTTGAACCTATCAAGCCAAGACCGTACAGAAGGGTCGATCGACCTAAAGTGTTTATTATTCCTTTCCTTCCAAAGGCTCCAGGCCGCCACAATGTATACGTCCAGGGAACGGGTCCCAGTTTACGCTCAGAACCCTCTGGCATCGTTTACTGAAAGAACAAGTGAAAATCATGTGCTTGACCGTCTCTTCAGTGTTGAGCCCATAGAGGAGGCAGTTATGATCATCTCCTATGTTGTAGTTTCGCCTCTTGAGCATGTTCCGAGTGTTTAGCCTATCGTTGAGTAGCAGCCATGCAAAAACCTTTAGCTTCATTGTGCACTTTGATTTCCAGAGCCAGCCAAAGACCTGGTGTGATTGAATCTCCCTGAAGAAAAAGCGGTAGTAGTCGGTGGATTTGAAAATCGTTTTGCCCCACACATAGTGCCACACGTCCGAGGTAGACATCATGGGTTGAAAGGATGTGGCGATCGTCTGCATGTGCCGGGCCTCTACATGGGCTTGTGGGGACAGTGGGAGGTGAAAGGCTTCCCCAAGAGACGTGATCCCCAAGAAATCCTTGACGGAAACATCCTCGTTAGTTGCATGGGAAAAACATGTGGGTGTGAGTCCTGGAGTAGTTGATACGTTCATAAATATTCAAGAAAAGAGTTGTGGTGCCACATACGATATTGATACGTGAGATCCCTCAATAAGTAGGAGAGAGCTTGAGCACATCACGCCACCAGAATGACCCCACAGGATCAGTAGCGTGTGGGATTTTCTATCCATAGTCAGTGTCCCAAGTAAGTCACCGAAGGAAATCTTATTGTAGAATTTGTGTAAAAATTTCATAAGTAGAGCTTCATTTTGAATCCTGAGGTTGATGACGCCGAGACCTCTCTTATTTTTTGGTTTGCATACCATCTCCCATGCTGCCAAAGAGTTGCACTTGTCCCCCTGGTACGTTTTCTTAATCCAGAGGCATCTTCTCCTGATCTTGTCCAACATTTCAAGAAATTTTGGGGTAAACTTTAGCGTACACACGGCGTATATAAGTAGGGAGGTGGTGACTGTGGTGTTGAGTAAGGTCAGTTTCCCAGCATAGGACATGAGGGAGAGCGTGGAAGATAGGTTCCATTCGACAGAACTGACGAGTGGCATGGAATCTTGTATTATGGAATGGGAAGTGCCCAAAGGGAGGCCAAGATAGGTAAATGGCATAGAGCCAATTGAGCATCCAAAAATAGCCGCGATGTTGCTAGTTCAGCCTCCAAGTTGATGGGAATGAGTGTTGATTTTTGGAAGTTGATTTTGGGACTAATGGATTGAGCATAATCCGTGAGGATACTTTTAATGATCGTGGCTTGACGAGGACAGGCAGGCATGAGCAGGAGTATGTCATCCGCGTATTGGACGATCGGGTAGTCCATTTGACCGTTGCAAGGAAAGGGGAGAAGAATCAAGCCTCTCTTGTATGCATCATAGATAGCTGATTGGAGGAGATCCGCTGCGAGGACAAAAATGATGGGAGAGAGGGGATCACCCTGCCGGACACCATGGCGGCAATGGAATTGTCAACCCGGTAGCCCATTGAGAAGGATGCAGGATCTTCCTGAAGAGAAAGATGATTTAATCCAGGATAGCCATTTGTCATTAAATCCCATGTGTTTCATGATGTTGATCATTGGTTCACGTTCAATCGTATAGAAAGCTTTGGCAAAGTCCAACTTTAGGGGGACTATTTTTCGTTTGGAAGCGTGACACTGGTGGATATATTGGAATGTCAATGCAAGGCAGTCATGATTTGATCTCCCACGGATGAAACAATATTGCTTGCGGTGTATAATTTTCAAGATGACTTTTTGGAGTCGGTTAGCAAGGAGCTTAGTGATTATTTTGAGGCAGCAGTTGAGCAGTGTAATCGAACGGTAATCACTGACTATGGAAGGAGACATGTTCTTCGGGATAAGAGTGATTAGACCATCACTGATGCTTTGAAGGTTGAGATCACCTGCATGAAATTAAGCACATAGGGTGTAAAAGTCCTGTTTGATAATTGGCCAACAAGCCTTGAGGAAGAGACCACTAAAACCATCCGGGCCAGGTGCACGATCAGCCGGCATTTCTTTGACAACTGAATCAATTTCCTCAATGGTGAAGGGTAGTGTGAGATGGTCAAGATTCTCAGTCGGGTGTATCAGGGTTGGTATATCAAACATCATCTGCATCGGGTTGGAAGTACCAAGTCTTTCAGTTTATGCCTGGAATAGAAGAGCTTCTTTACCGTGTGATCTTCCACCAAGAGGCCATCAGGGCTTTGGAGGTTCGTGATGTTGTTCTTTCTGTATCTTTTTGTTGCAACGGATTGGAAGAACTTTGTATTCTCGTCACCAAATTTCACCCAATGTATAGTGCAAAACTTTTTCCAATATTGTTTCTGGTAATCTAGCAGTCTCAGGAGATGATTTTTATGATCTAGAGGAAGTTACTCTCAGGGTTTGTAAGCGATCGAAGATTCTCAAGAGCATCCAAGTCAGCCAAGGTTTTATTGGTATTTTCAATTGCCACCGATAACCGAGAGATATGCTTGCTCCATGCTTTTAATTCATGTCTTAAGAGCTTAAACTTGCGGCGGAGAACCGTTGCCGTGTTACCCGAACAGACAGGTCTGTCCCACATCTTTTTGACCACCTTCATAAAACTAGGGTGTAGTAGCCAGTAGGATTCGAATCTGAAGAGTTTGGCACGTGGGATTTTTGTCTCAATGCTTACTACACATGGGGTATGATCCGAAACCGGTTTGCAGAGAGGTTTAACTAATGCGTTTGGGTATAGATGTGTCTAGTGGAGAGAGGTAAAAAACCAATCGAGTTGTTCAAGCAGCGGGTCTTGTTGCATGGTGCTCTAGGTATAAAGTCTTCCCTTAATTGTTAGTTCAATTAGGTTGTGTTTGAGGATGATGTCATTGAAGGTGGACATGTCGTTAAAATGTCCTCTAGGCTTATTGTAGTTCTCAGGGCCACAGATGTAATTGAAATCTCCAAGAAACAAGCAATCATCGTCTGCATGAATGTCCATATCGTATAGCCACTGAGTAAAAGTGTCACGGAAAAAACCCGCACACGGGCCATAGATATTATATAATGTCCAAGATTGTGCTGAAAGGGTACTGGTGAACTTGATGGCCAAAGCAAAATCCTCCGAGACAATTACATCACCCAAAAAAATAGAGCTATTCCAAACCATGAGCAAGCCGCCCGAAGCACCCCGAGACGAAACATAAGCAAATTTATCAAATCTCTTAGGGCAACAAGTTTTTATAAAAGCAAGGTCGATAACAGGTTCTTAGTTTCCTACAGACACACGATAGCACAACCACTAACAGAGATCGCATTAGAGAGGGCTAGAAGTTTTTTTATTGGAGTTTAACCCACGAACATTCCAATACAGGATGTTCCAGTTACGCAAAAGTGGCATTGGATGAAAGCGCAATTACGCTGAGGAGGAAGACCCCTCCTCCATGCTCATGCGGTTATCTTCAGAAGCTTCAGATGCCAGCAGAGCAGCCTCAGTGAGCTCTTGAGGGGGCACATCACAACGATTGATGCCTATATCCTGCATGAGACAAAGAGGGATAGGTGGTGGTGGAGGGTCCACCACAGGTGCCGAAGATCTTGGAACAACAGATGGAATCACTCGTGGCTTGACTTTTGAGGCAGGAGCTCGGACCTTAGTGATCTGTGGCACTCTGAAGCCATCATAGCGAGTGGACCTGGTGCTACGGCGCACCTCAGTGGTCACCAGAGGAACCTGGTACTTGGAGCGACGAGGACGAGCAGGTGATGGGGTTGGTGCTGCAAATAACACCTGGGCCAAGCCCAAATATGATGAGTCCTCCATGGGCTCCATCAAAGCAAGCTGAGGCCCAATGTTTGGACTTGCAGTTGGCGCCAAGATGGAAACCTCCTCATTGAGAACAGAGCTCCTTCATCACCCATGGGGCAGAGGTTTGGATCATGGCAATTGTATCAGTAGTCTCAGGGGATCCATCATGTAAAGTCCCAGGAACATATTCCTCATTCAGAATTTCAGTAATTTGGACCAAGGGTGGCGTAGGCGCTTTGTTCAGAATGCGGGGTGAGAAGCAGACCACTACCACAGTCTCATCATTAGCGACTTGGAAACTTGTATTAGGAGCTTCCACCTGCATATAGGGCGATAGTCCATAACCTGAGCTACAAGGTCCATAAGCTGCTGCAACACTCATAATGGACCTTGGGAGATAAGCAATAAAAGTATTTTGTGGCACCAGATCATTCACTAAAACATTGATAAGATCATTGCCTTGGACAGAGATGCTCACTTGTAAATTCACAGCAGAAATGGCAACATCCATATTAATAGGGTTCTGTCTCACAAGAGGTTCCACAAATAAGGTGCTTACATGAAGATCATGGACATGAGTGCAGCCCTGCGTGCTGGCAGCTGAGCTAGAGTCATTCCAAGCAGAATTGAGGCTGTCAGTCACATTATCTTCAGGTAAGATGTCATCCTGCACCCTGAGACCTTGGGCTGCTAACCAAGACAAAAAGTTAACCAATGCAGCGGGCATTTGGGCCATTAGAGGCTTTGGCCAAGCATCCCACTGAGCTGGCTGGGGATCATCCTGCTGAGCAGCATTGTGTGGGGCCTGATCATTCCCAACGCCATTCTGAAGAAGCCAGTTCTCAAGCTGTTGTTTATAAAGTTGCTCTGTTGTGAGGCCATCTTCAAACATGGGGTGGGGGATGCCATTGGCTGGCGGTGTTCCTCATCCGCCATAGGGACCTTGGGATCATGGTCATTCCAATCTACGCCCCTCAGGATGTAAACCGAAGCGGTCCAACAAGCCCTATCCCCACCTAGCTGATGAACAACGATGCTTTTGGGGATAAGACACTTGTGAATAACTCTGACTTTGATCAGCACCACTCTACGATCAATATTCGGATTGTTCCAGGTGACAAGCCTACCATAGTCATCAACTTTGCGCTGGAGGTAAAAGCCAGTCTGATAATCATCTGGGAAGCCAATGTACATTAACCAAACCTCTGGGCCATAGGTGGTGTTGTGCATGTTCAAAGCAGCATTATGACACACAAAATAAACTACCAGGTCCTCATCATCAAGCTGAAAGGTAGTGTTGACCGCGGTGTCCCGGATGGAGGAGTTGGAAAATGCAAACATACTGATGTCGAGTGGATGATCTGAAGACTCAGTTGTGTGCAAGCCCGATTCATGCAACAACCCTTCAATGGTGTCACGGAGGCCTTCCCTGAGATGCAGCAGGATGAATCTATTCACCTCGGCAATGGCGAGGAAGCTGTTGTTGAGGGGCGGGGATGGTTTTGACTGCCATGTCAGTGCTAACCTTCCTATCGGGCGGTCCTGGCTCGATGGACCAACCCACAGGAAGGAAGGGGATTGGGTTCACCAGATAGTTGGCCATGGTGGTGACGACGTTGGTGTTGGCAGTGGGTGGGGGCAAGGAGCTAGAGCAGAGCACTCTGCTTCATTGGGAAGTGGGGCGGGCGAGGAGGGCGAATGCAAGTCGTCAGGAGTTGTGGAGGGGTTTTTTGGTCGCCACTGCCACCTTTGGGCCCAGCGGCATGATACGTCTCCGTCGTATCTATAATTTTTGATTGTTCCATGCCAATATTCTACAACTTTCATATACTTTTGGCAACTTTTTATATTATTTTTGGGACTAACATATTGATCCAGTGCCCAGTGCCAGTTCATGTTGGTTGCATGTCTTTTGTTTTGCAGAAAACTCATATCAAACAGAGTCCAAATGGGATAAAAACTGACGGAGATTTTTTTGGAATATTTATGATTTTGGGGAAGAAGAATCAACGTGAGACAATGCCCGAGGGGGCCACAAGGCAGGGGGCGCGCCCCAGGGGGTCAGGCGTGCCCTGGACCCTCGTTGCCACCCCGTAAGGCGGTTGGAGCCCTTCTTTCGCCGCAAGAAAGCTAATTTCCGGATAGATATCGTATCCAAAATTCAGCCCAATCGGAGTTACGGGTCTCCGGTTATAAAAGAAACGGTGAAAGGCCAGATCTGGGAACACTGAAACAGAGAGACAGATCCAATCTTGAAGGGGCTCTCGGCCCTCCCACGCCATGGAGACCATGGAACAGAGTGGAAACCCTTCTCCCATCTAGGGAGAAGGTCAAGGAAGAAGAAGGAGGAGGGGATCTCTCTTCCCCTCGCTTTCGGTGGCGCCGGAGTGCCACCGGGGGCCATCATCATCACCTCAATATTCACCAACAACTTCACCGCCATCATCACCAACTCTTCCCCCCTCTATGCAGCGGTGTAACCCCTCTTTTACCCGCTGTAATCTCTACTTAAACATGGTGCTCAACGCTATATATTATTTCCCAATGATGTATGGCTATCCTATGATGTTTGAGTAGATCCGTTTTGTCCTATGGGTTAATTTATGATTGTGATTGGTTTGAGTTGCATGTTTTATTATTGGTGATGTCCTATGGTGCTCTCCATGTCACGCAAGCGTGAGGGATCTCCATTGTAGGGTTTGCAATATGTTCATGATTTTCTTATGGTGGGTGGTGTGAGTGACAAAAGCATATACCCGAGTAAGTAGGTTGTTTGCGTATGGGATAAAGAGGACTTGATGCTTTAATGCTATGGTTGGGTTTTACCTTAATGATATTTAGTAGTTGCGGATACTTGCTAGAGTTCTAATCATAAGTGCGTATGATCCAAGTAGAGAAAGTATGGTAGCTTATGCCTCTCCCTCAAATAAAATTGCAATAGTGATTACCGGTCTAGTTATCGATTGCCTAGGGACAAATAACTTTCTCGTAACAAAAAGCTCTCTACTAAAACTAATTTAGTTGTGTCTTTCTCTAAACAGCCCCTACTTTTTATTTACCCGCTCTTTATTATCTTGCAAACCAATTTAGAAACACCTACAAAGTACTTCTACTTTCATACTTGTTCTAGGTAAATAGAACGTTAAGCGTGCGTAGAGTTGTATCAGTGGTCGATAGAACTTGAGGGATTATTTGTTCTACCTTTAGCTCCTAATTGGGTTTAACACTCTTACTTATCGAAAGAGGCTACAATTGATCCCCTATACTTGTGGGTTATCAAGACCTTTTTCTGGCGCCGTTGCCGGGGAGCAATAGCGTTCCCTCTCTATCTCTCTTATCTCACCCCGAAACCCATGGACCCAATGGAGGATGAATGGAGATGAGCTTATATTTTCTGGACCGATGAGCCAATTGGAGACAGACCGATGGATTCAGAACATGGAGGATCACATGAACTATAACCCTATAGCCGGAAAGGATATGACCCAACATGCTCTTCAGTGCTTTGAAAGAGGTGCTGCTACTTGGTGGAGGATGTACCAAACCATCAATGGATGGCAAGGAGTAACAACTTGGAAAGAATTTAAGTCTACTTTGCCAAAGTCTCGGTTTGTGCCCCAGAAATTGAAACCTTATGGAAGTGATATGAAGAAACCATGTGCATGCAAGCTCTGTGGAGAAATAGGACACACCCATAAAGAACACAAGGGTGAATGCCCTCATTGTGAAGAAAGTCATCCAGCTGAAGAATGCCCCACTATGCACGTGACTTGTTTCCTGTGTGAAGGACTACCCACTACCACTTTCGATGTCACATTTACCCTATGGTACAACGGACCATCCAGCGAAGAATGAAGCAATGAAAGAAGCCCTTAGGGAAGGTTTTGAGGAACCTGTGAAGAAGGAAGTTGTTGAAGACCCCGATGGAGAAGGCCTAAAAAGATTTTACTCCCATGCTTGTTATTCATGTGCGGAAGAAGGACATTTATCATGGTATTGCACAAAGGAAAGCCAAGAGTACCTGGAGGACTTCCCAATGGAAGAAGTGGAGTTTGACCCACATGAAATGGAAGTATTGATCGGAACGAAGAAATCTAGGAGGAAGAAGAGAAAGTTTACCAGGAAGAACCAAATCTCTGCATAGAAGGACCTGAGTTACATCACCTGTTTCAAGTGCAGAACCTTGGGTCACTATGCCAATATGTGCCCAGGAAAGGAGCCAAGAAACCAAGGAGTAGGCACAATCACAAATAAGCCCCGAGATTTGTCGAAAGTCATTTGTTTACGTTGCAAATAAGTAGGACATGGTGCTAGGGAATGTCCAGAACGCAAGGAAGCATGAGCAGAGTACTTCAGTATTTTGATACTGGAGTAAGGAATGAAATAAATAGAGTAGTAAGCACCCTTATTTTCAGGAGAAGTTAAATTATGTAAAGAAAATGTAGGGGATTGTAATAAATTGAGAATAAATAAAGCATCATTGGTACTGATTTGGATTTTTATGAGTTGCTACTCTATGAAGAAAGATTTTGACCAATTTTGAGGATATGAGAAATATGGTCTATGGATGAGTTTGTGCATTTAAAGGGTGGTAGTAACTATGAGGACCCTTGACCCCTTGGAAAGATAATGATATTCCACGAAGTGGATTTCGGACAAAATAAGTATGAGTTTTGTCTCGATATGTGGGATACCCCAAGAGTATGAAGAGATGAAGTACTATTGGATATAAAGGAGGTATATGTTGGTAATATGGAGCAATGGTGACAATATGATGACTCTGAGTAATCACGTCTTAGTTTGGTATCAATAGAAGGAAGAAGACAGTACAATTGGATGGATTTAAGAATACTAGGAAGTTGGATGTTGGATTAACGACTAGTTGCCCCGATGATGAGTTCAAGGTTTACAAGTGATGAGATGGGCCATAACCCACAGGCCCCAGGACCTGCCAAGAAGCAAGCACACTCTTGCTGAAGGAAAAAACCTGGAAGAAGTTACGATTTTTATCGACAGACGATCTTATAGGAGTTACGCAAAACCTGAGAGTTGTGAAGGAACGATAGATGTCGGTTTGGCTTGCCAAATCAATGGATTTATCCGAACTTGGTTTGTCAACAAGAGAAATTCTGCAATGCTTGTGAGGATGACCGAGTGTTAGAATGCGAGATTCGCTAAACCGTATACAAGGTAATGATTTGGGTGTGGGATGGATTGATCACCATACCGACTTACTCTTATTATTCGCCATGCTATGTGGGATAGTAAATCTGAGTGACTTGCCTATAGTAGAGAGACGACGATGTTAAGCCTTGTTTAAACCTTAGAATGATATAGCAATTTTCCCTTGTACAAGGCAACTGCTGCCAAACGTAGGTTATACGGTGAGGTTCAACCCAGACCCATTTCCTGCAGGAGAAACCATAAATTGTTGACCACTGAGGGAGTCCTAGATTAGGTGGTCCTCGGACAGCCGGACTATATCCTTTGGCCGGACTGTTGGGATATGAAGATACAAGATTGAAGACTTCGTCCCGTATCTGGGTGGGACTCTCCCTTGCGTGGAAGGCAAGCTTGGCAATTCGGATATGTAGATCTCCTCCCTTGTAACCGACTCTGTGTAACCCTAGCCCCCTCCATGTCTATATAAATCGGAGGGTTTAGTCCATGGGACAACAACAATCATAATCATAGGCTAGCTTCTAGGGTTTAGCCTCTATGATCTCGTGGTAGATCAAATCTTGTAATACTCATATCATCAAGATCAATCAAGCAGGAAGTAGGGTATTACCTCCGTCGAGAGGGCCCGAACCTGGGTAAACATTGTGTCCCCCGCCTCCTGTTACCATCCGCCTTAGACGCACAGTTCGGGACCCCCTACCCGAGATCCACCGGTTTTGACACCGACATTGGTGCTTTCATTGAGAGTTCCACTGTGCCGTCATCATAAGGCTTGATGGCTCCTTCGATCATCGGCAACGATGCGATCCAGGTGAGGTTTTTCCCCGGACAGATTTTCATATTCGGCGGCCGCCTCTGCGCCAACTTCGCAGCCATCTAGAGCGAGATCGAGAGCTCGCCCTGGCCGTCGGTCAGGTTTGGAAATTTAAACTATACTACCGACATCCGCGGAGACTTGATCTTCGACGGATTCGAGCCCGTGTCAGGTGCGCCGCACAGTCATGAGGAGCATGACTTAGCTCTGCCGCCGGAGAGTGTTCGGGAGATCACCCCTGTGGCAACTCCGGCCCTTGATCCGGAGCAGATCACGCCGTCCGAGGACGGGTGGATGGACCCTGCCACGGAGGACGCACACTCAGCGGCGATAGAGCCGCATACTGACTTCACCTCCTACAAGACTTGTGTTGCCGGACCCTTGGATTCGTCCCCGGCCACGGGCTCCGAACCGCCTGCGTCCGTACCTATCGAATCTGATTGAGCGCCGATTATGGATTTTTCCTCCGCGGATATCTTTCAGCACTCCCCTCTGGGCAACGTGCTAAATTCATTAAGGTCTCTCTCCTTGTCAGAAGGCCCTTGGCCGAACTATGTCCGGCTTGAGTGGGAAGCGGACGGCGAAGAAATTCGTTCCCCACCCACCACCCACTTAATAGCCACTGTCGACGACTTAACCGACATGCTTGATTTCGGCTCCGAAGACATTGACGGTATGGATGACGATGTAGGAGAAGAACAGGAACCACTACCCACAGGGCGCTGGACTGCCACCTCATCATATGATATATACATGGTGGACACCCCCAAAGAAAGCGATGGCAATAAGGCAACAGAGGATAATCCCCCTCGAGAAGCAATTTGAGCACCGGCGTCAACGGCACCACTCTAAGCCCCGCCATAGCAAAAGCGGCGATACCGGCACAATAGACAATAACGTTGCGGATAGTGCCGAAGACGAAGACAATCCCCTCCAGCCAGGCCTCGAGCGGGAGGATGGGCAAGCTAGCCCTAAGGAATAGGCAGCAGACGGAGAATCAGAGGATGACAATTACATGCCTTTCTCCGAAGACGAGGTGAGCCTCGGCGACGAAGAATTTATCGTGCCTGAGGATCCCATCAAACAGGAGCGCTTCAAGCGCCGGCTTATAGCCACAGTAAAAAGCCTGAAGAAAAAGCAACAACAGCTTCAAGCTGACCAAGATCTGCTAGCGGATAGATGGACTGAGGTCCTGGCGGCCAAGGAATACGAACTCGAGCGCCCAACCAAAAGTTACCCAAAGTGCAGGTTGCTACACCAACTCAAGGAAGAAGCATTAAAGCCTACACTTCCACCATATGATGCGGCTGACCGGCCACCTCGTGGCCGAGACAAAGCGGCATGTCAGGCCGAAGTCCAGCCCGCACCCTGTCGCGAGTTAAACAAAAATACCAAGGCCCGAGGTAACATGCAGGACCTGCGAGATGTATTGGAAAACAAAGCAGGACATGCAAGATCGATCTACGGATCACGGGGAGGGGGGGGGGGGCAACGCGTGACGATGACCGTCACGCCGGATATACTAAAAGCAAATCCGGCCGGGCCGAATACAGCAGACAAGACTCGTATGAACTGCGTCGTGATATAGCCCGGCACAGAGGCGCCGCACACCCCCTATGCTTCACTGATGAAGTAATGGATCACGAATTGCCGAAAGGTTTTAAACCCGTGAACATTGAATCATATGATGGTACAACAGACCCCACGGTATGGATTGAAGATTTCCTCCTCCACATCCACATGGTCCGCGGTGACGATCTACATGCCATCAAGTACCTCCTGTTAAAACTCAAAGGACCTGCTCGGCATTGGCTCAATAGCCTGCCGGCAAACTCCATTGGCAGTTGGGAGAATTTGGAGGACGCATCCCTTGACAACTTCCAGGGCACTTATGTTCGACCACCGGATGCCGATGACTTGAGTCACATAACCCAACAGCCAGGGGAATCAGCCAGGAAATTCTGGACTCGGTTCCTAACTAAAAAGAACAAAATCGTTGACTGTTTGGGTTCCGAGGCCTTAGCGGCATTTAAGCATAACATCCGCGACGAGTGGCTCGCCCAACACCTCGGCCAAGAAAAGCCGAAGTCCATGGCAGCCCTCACGACACTCATGACCCGCTTTTGTGCGGGCGAGGACAGGTGGCTGGCTCGCAGCAACAACACATCAAGAAATCCTGGCAATTCAGATGCCAAAGATAGCAACGGCAGGTCACGGCGTAACAGATACAAGCGCCGGAACAATGGCGACAACACCGAAAACACGACAGTTAATGCCGGATTCAGTGGCTCTAAACCCGGTCAGCGGAAAAAGCCATTCGAAAGAAGCAATCCGGGCCCGTCCAGCTTGGACCGCATACTCGATCGCTCGTGTCAAATTCACGGCACCCCCGATAAACCAGCCAACCACACCAATAGAGAATGCTGGGTGTTCAAACAGGCCGGCAAGTTGAATGCCAAAATCAAGGAAAAGGGGCTGCATAGAGACGACGAGGAGGACCCCGGCCGCCGAACAAAGGAGGATAGAAGAAATTTCCTCCCCAAGTGAAAACGGTAAACGTGATATACGCAACCCATATTCCCAAGCGGGAACGGAAACGCGCACTGAGGGACGTCTATGCGATGGAGCCAGTCGCCCCAAAGTTCAACCCATGGTCTTCTTGTCCGATCACCTTTGATCGCAGGGACCACCCCACTAGTATCCGTCATGGCGGTTCTGCTGCATTGGTCCTTGACCCCATCATTGACGGATTTCACCTCACTCGAGTCCTTATGGACGGTGGTGGCAGCCTGAACCTGCTCTATCAGGATACAGTGTGCAAAATGGGTATAGACCCCTCGAGGATCAAACCCACCAAAACCACCTTTAAAGGTGTCATCCCAGGTGTAGAGGCCTCTTGCACGGGCTCAATCACACTGGAAGTGGTCTTCGGATCTCCGGACAACTTCCGAAGCGAGGAGTTAATCTTGGATATCGTCCCCTTCCGCAGTGGCTATCACGCACTGCTCGGACGAACCGCACTTGCGAGATTCAATGCAGTACCGCATTATGCATACCTCAAGCGCAAAATGCCAGGACCTCACGGGGTTATAACAGTTCATGGAAACACAGAACGCTCGCTCCGCACGGAGGAGCACACTGCAGCCCTTGCAGCAGAAGCGCAAAGCAGCCTTATGAGGCAACCCACCAATTCGGCGAAAAAGACCCCGGACACCTTCAAGCGAGTCCGGAGTACCCTGCAAGAGGATCGCCAGGCATGTTTAGAGCTCGCCTAGCAATTCGGCTTCTGTCCTAGCCCCAGTCAAGCGGCGAAATTTGCGCGCCGCGTAATAATTATGCACTCAAGATACCATGGGCATAGGCGGAGGCACGACCATGGCACGGCCCACAATGCGGCTTAACCGCTTCTGGACCTGTATACCTTTAATATTTTCTTCCTTTCAGACCCCTATTCTGTGAAGGCCCTCTCCGATCGTCTGATTATCGGACCCGTCACGGGAAGGAAACATCAAGGAAACTAGAAGCTTTGACGTACAAGGGAATCCTCAGGTGGTCCCTGATAAAGATCGATATACCTGTTTTGCATACCCACACACAGCTTGCCCTTGGATAGGACATGTCAAATAGTCCTATTGTTCACTTATTGCACTACATGTATGCATACGCTTTGATGTATCATTTAAATAACAATGTACACCACTAACTCATTATTGCATTCGTTCATCTTTTTTCCTTGTCTGCTTATTTACGACAAATTGCACCCGTACATTCTGATATGACCAGTGCGCCAGGGGCTTCGGTGTACCCCATAACACCGCATGAAAAGTCCGAACACTTTCGACAGTGCGGCACCCCGAACTAATTGCATTATATGCATCAGCTCCGAATCATGTCTTGGGTCAATAGTTGGGTTTGCCCGGCTCCCATGTTTTTGTACCTTACGTTCCGCTATATCGGCTAGGGTAGCACTGCGATAACTACAACGATTGTGTCTAGGTTCTTCCGGACGAGCACCTCAGCAGAGAAAGCCGAAAACTGTCTGTCATGATGCGGCGAGAGCTGGTCGCTGTTCGAGAGGTCTCAAATCCTTAAAGATTTTTTCCGCTTCGGGCGAGGAGTCGGCCTTGTCCGATTTAGGCGTACATAGCGCCCCAAGTTCAGCCTTCCGAATACTAGGGGCTTCACCAAAATTTAAAATTGTAGACTTCAATGGCTAAGTGACAGTGATAAAGCTTTATAGTCCAATTGCCTGGTTCGTTGTGCTGAACACCTCCTTCGAAGGACCAAATATTGGGATAAAGAGTGATCAGGTTTATCCCGAACATCTCAGTACTAGTTACATGGGGGCAAAAGCCAATGACTCGCCAACTCTCAAATTTTATAAACGGCCGCACAGAAGGTAATATTTCAAATTAGCAAGTGTTACATAGCACACATGAACTCGTTTCATATAACAGGATCACATGAGTACATTCATTCGAATATTAAATCCTTAGCACATTCCTCTGCCACAAGGCGAGCACCCTTCAGGACACTGTCATAATACTTTTCGGGGTGGCGATGCTCCTTGCCCTCCGGCGGCCCCTCCTTCACCATCTTTCCGGTGTCCATCTTCGCCCAGTGCACTTTCGCCCGGGAAAAAGCCCTGTGCGCACCCTCAATGCAGACGGACCGCTTTATGACTTCAAACCGTGGGCAGGCGTTCACAAGTTGCCTTACCAGGCCGAAATAGCTGCCAGGCAGGGGCTCGCCAGGCCACATCCGGACTATGAGGCCCTTCATGGCCAGTTCGGCCGCCTTGTGAAGCTCGACCAGTTGCTTCAACTGGTCGCTCAAGGGCATCGGATGTTTGTTCCCAGTATACTGAGACCAGAACAACTTCTCCGTCGAGCTCCCTTCGTCGGCCCGGTAGAACTCCGCGGCATCCGACACACTGCCGGGTAGATCTGCGAATGCTCCTGGAGAGATCCAAATTCGGGTAAGTAAAAGGAAAGTTTCCTTCACATGCTTGCTTTGCATAATGAATGCCTTACCCGCCGCTATCTTCTTGACCGCCTCAATTTCCTGGAGGGCCTTTTGGGCTTCGGCCTTAGCATTTTGTGCGTTCTCGAGGGCCTTCGCAAGCTCGGACCCTTGCGTCTTAGAGTCATGCTCCAAGGACTCGTACTTCTTGACAAACTCCTGGAGCTCTTGCTGAACCTCGCCGACGCGGCTTCTCGTGCTCGGCGTGCTCCTTGGCCGCTTTGCCTTCAGCCTCGGACAGCGCCTTCTTCAGGGCCACCACTTCGGTCGTGGCCCCTAGCAAAATTCATGATGATCCTGTGATCTAACAACCACTTTCATTTTTCTTTATCAATAAACAGACGAGGTATTACTTACCTTTGTTCTCTTCGAGCTGCCTCTTGGTAAGGCCGAGCTCTTCCTCGGACCGCTCAAGGTCCCGCTTCAGTGCGGAGACCTCCGTCGTGCAAGCGGCAGCGGCCAGCAGTGAAGCCTGCTTATTCACATAAGACATATTCTGATTACACTCCTGTGATTATTATTTGATCCTTTGTTCGGCCTTTCTTTGCGAACACCAAACAGAGCATCAGGGGCTACTGTCTATGCTGTAACATTTTCTCATAATTTGATTACTTACCTCAAAGCCTGTTAGGAGGCTGGCACAGGCTTCAGTCAGTCCGCTTTTGGCGGACCGAACCTTCTTGACCACCCGCATTCATGATAGTGTGGTGCTCTTCGTCAATGGAAGCGCCACGAAGCGCTTCCAGGAAATTGTCCGATGCCTCTGGATGGACATAGGCCATCGGCACAGATGGCTTGCCCCCCTTGGCGAGGGGTCGTCTGATGGAATCCGGAACCACTGGAGGTTCCGGTGCAGTATTCGGCTGGGGGCTAGACTTGCTGCCCCCGGCATTAGAGCCCATGGGAGTCTTGTCCCTCGTGTGCCCAGCGTCTGGAATGTCGCCTTGGGGCACCTCCGAGACTGTCTCCCCTTGGTTAAGTGCCCTTTGAGACAACACCTAGACGTCGTCCGTAGGGCGGGGGGAGGAGGCGGTCGGGAGTGAATCGTTGTTCATCTCCGACGGGCCCAAAGACTCATCCGAAGAGGATACATCGATATGGGCTTTGGATGGGCTGCATGGTCATGTTCGGCATGATAAGAAGCAATAAAATAAAACATACTAAGAACTATTATGGTATCCAGATACTTACGACTTCGCCAGGGGCTTGTCCCTGGGTAACCACTCCTCCTCGCTAAAAGCGGCCGCCATGGAGCAGTCCGGAAGGAGAGTGCCTCCCTTCTTGGACCCTTCGGCCTCCCCTGACGGGGCAGCCTTCCTTTTCTTGTCTCCCCCGACTGGGGGGGGGGGAGAACTTTCCTATTCCTCCTCCTCGTTTTTGTGGGAGGAGGGCGCCTCGGTGTTATCAGACGATGAGTCCGATACGACCTTGAGCCAGAGACCTTTCCTGGTCCCCGTGGCCTTCTTCTCCGGCGCCTCATAGGGCGCCAGAACCAGCATCTCCGTTAAGAGAGCCCTTGCTGGATCTTGAGCGATGGGGCAGACAATCGATCCGCTCATTGTCGCGACCAGTCTGTTAAATGGCGTGAAGGCTTGAGACCCCCACATGATTATACTGGGGAAAGAAACATCTTATGAGATATAAGGAGCTTACCGGATTGGCAGGGCGCTTTGTGCTGAGTCCGCGATCCTCGGTAAGGGGAGGAGGTACCTCGGCGGACTTGAACAACACCTTCCAGATGTCCTGGTGTGTCGTGTCGAAGAGCTCTCGCAGCGTCTGGTGCTTAGCCGGGTCGAACTCCCACAAATTGAATGCACGTCTTTGACACGGGAGGATCCGGCGGAAGAGCATGACTTGGACCACGTTGACAAAGCTTGATTTTCTTGCTTATCATGTTTTTGACGCAGTTCTGGAGTCCGGTCAGCTCCACCGATGAACCCCAGGGTAGGCCCTTCTCTTTCCAGGAGGTGAGCCGCATGGGGATGCCGGATCGAAATTCGGGGGCCGCCACCCAGTTGGTGTCGCGTGGCTCGGTGATGTAGAACCACCCCGATTTCCATCCCTTTACGGTCTCCACATGGGAGCCTTCGAGCTAGGTGGCGTTGGGCATTTTGCCCACCATGGCGCCTCCGCACTCCGCTTGCTGGCCGACCACCAGCTTCGGTTTAACATTGAAGGTCTTCAGCCACAGTCCGAAGTGGGGCTTGATGAGGAGGAAGGCCTCGCACACGACGATAAACGCCGAGATTTTGAGGATGAAATTGGGGGCCAGATCATGGAAGTCCAGCCCGTAGTAGAACATGAGCCCGCGGACAAATGGGTGGAGGGGAAATCCTAGCCCGCAGACGAAATGGGTAAGGAATACAACCCTTTCATGGGGTTCGGGGGTGGGGACAATCTGCCCCGCATCTGGGAGCCGGTGCGCGATATCTGCGGCCAGGTATCCGGCTTCCCGGAGCTTCGTAATGTTCTCCTCTGTAACGGAGAGACCATCCACTTGCCTCCCGCTCTGGACATGTTTGGAGTGGTTTTGCGGAGAAAATGCGAACTTGGGCGCTGGAGCTCGAGTGCGCGAGAATGGATGGGCTAGGAAGAAGAAGGCGTGGGTGAAAAGGAGGAGTCCATTGTCCCTTTATAAGGGCGGAAGAAACTGTGCGCCTCCCCACTCGCCTGGTAAACTCGATTATTCCCCAAGCGCTGTGATTGATGGCGCGGTTGGGTTACCCACACCCGTATTGATGAGAATCCCGTGATAAGGGGACACGATCTCTGCTTCGACAAGACGTGCCAAGAAAACCGCCTCACAATATGTGCAGTAGCTGGTTGAGAAAAATGGTTCGAATAATGACCGGGCCATGGCGTGATGTCACGTTATGAAAAGTTGTCAGCAGATTGGATTTGCGGAAATATTATACTCTCTATGGTGGTATGTGGAATTTTTTTTGCAGAGCCGGACACGATCCTTGTGTTCAAAAATCTTCTATGGAGTATTCGGAGGAGGAACCTGCCTTGCAATGCTGAAGACAATCGGCGCGCCGGACTCATCATCATTGAAGCCTGGTTTAGGGGCTACTGAGGGAGTCCTGGATTAGGGGGTCCTCGGACAGCCGGACTATATCCTTTGGTCGGACTGTTGGGCTATGAAGATACAAGATTGAAGACTTCGTCCCGTGTCCGGGTGGGACTCTCCTTTGCGTGGAAGGCAAGCTTGGCAATTCGGATATGTATATCTCCTCCCTTCTAACCGACTCTGTGTAACACTAGCCCCCTCCGGTGTCTATATAAACCGGAGGGTTTAGTCCATGGGACAACAACAATCATAATCATAGGCTAGCTTCTAGGGTTTAGCCTCTACGATCTCGTGGTAGATCAACTCTTCTAATACTCATATCATCAAGATCAATCAAGCAAGAAGTAGGGTATTACCTCCGTCGAGAGGGCCCAAACCTGGGTAAACATTGCTTCCCCGCCTCCTGTTACCTGATACGTCCATTTGCCTCATGCTTTTATATCGATATTTATTGCATTATGGGCTGTTATTACACGTTATGTCACAATACTTATGCCTATTCTCTCTTATTTTACAACGTTTACTGAAGGAGGGAGCATGCCGACAGCTGGAATTCTGGGCTGGAAAAGGAGCAAATATTAGAGACCTATTTTGCACAACTCCAAAAGTCCTGAAACTCCACGAAAGTAATTTTTGGAAATAATAAAAAATACTGAGCGGAAGAAATACGTCAGGGGGGCCACCACCTGCCCACGAGGGGGGGGCGCCCTACCCCTGTATGCCCCCCATGCCTCGTGGGCCCCCTGTTGGCTCTCCGGTGGCCATCTTCTGCTATATGAAGTCTTTTGTCCAGGAAAAAATCAGAAGCAACCTTTCGGGACGAGACTCCGCCGCCACGAGGCGGAACCTTGGCGGAACCAATCTAGGGCTCCGGCAAAGCTGTTCTGCCGGGGACACTTCCCTCAGGGAGGGAAATCATCGCCATCATCATCACCAACGCTCCTCTCATCGGGAGAGGGCAATCTCCATCAACATCTTCACCAGCACCATCTCCTCTCAAAACCCTAGTTCATCTCTTGTATTCAATTCTTGTCTCCAAGTCCGGGATTGGTACTAGTAGGTTGCTAGTAGTGTTGATTACTCCTTGTAGTTGATGCTAGTTGGTTTATTTGGTGGAAGATCATATGTTCAGATCCTATATGCATATTAATACCCCTACAATTATGAACATGAATATGCTTCGTGAGTAGTTACGTTTGTTCCTGAGGACATGGGAGAAGTCTTGCTATTAGTAGTCATGTGAATTTGGTATTCGTTCGATATTTTGATGAGATGTATGTTGTCTAGCCTCTAGTGGTGTTATGTGAACGTTGACTACATAACACTTCACCATTATTTGGGCCTAGAGGAAGGCATTGGGAAGTAATAAGTAGACGATGGGTTGCTAGAGTGACAGTGTAACGCCCGGATAATCAAGCTACAGTAATCCCACGCTAATGGTGCCACGTCACCTACGTTATTGTTGCTAATCCTTCGTTAGTTCAAAACTGTTTCAAAAATCAATTCAAAATATGGCAAACATCAAAAGTTTTCACCAAAGACAGACCCTTTCATGCGGCCAGTGACTCGCGCCGTCCAGCCGTCGCCCTTGCTCCCCGTGCCAAACCCCGTCGCTGCAGCCCCTGTTGCATCTGCGCCGCTCTTGGTAGCCGCCCCCTCACCTTGCTGACCTGCTCCGGCCGGCTGCGGCTGCCTACTGTGTGGCGCAAGCCCACCCACTTCGCCTCAGGTTCAGTTGCCAGCATACCGCCCGGCGCCGTCGTGTGTCGTCGAGCCCGCTCCCTCTCGGGCCATACCCGCCTGGCTCGCCGCACCCACCACCCGAAAACCCGCATCGGCCCCTGGGGTCAATGACAGGAGGGCCCCGCCTCCAGAACGGTTTTATAAAAAAAGGGGAAGTTAAAAATATATATATAATAATAAAAATTAATTAAATAAATAAATAATAAATTAAATTAATTAAGTTAATTAATCCTATTTAATTAATCTATTTAACCTGTTAGTTTAATTAAACAGTAATTAGTTTAACCTAAACCCTAATCAACCTAACAGCGTATGACAGGTGGGTCCCACTGAACCCACACGTCAGTTTGACCAGTCAACACCCCTGTTGACTGCTGACGTCGTGATGACGTCAGCAAACGCTGTTCTGGATAATGTTGAATTAAAATAATTAAATTAATCCTAAAAATGATTTAATTTTTTAAAATTAATATAAAAAAAACCGTAGCTCAGATGAAAATACTTTCTACATGAAAGTTGCTCAGATCGACGAGACGAATCCGGATACGCAACCCGTTCGTCCGTCACACATCCCTAACCTATCGAACTCGCAACTTTCCCCCTCCGGTTCATCTGTCCGTAAACGCGAAACACTGGGAATACTTTCCCGGATGTTTTCCCCCTTCGCCGGTATCACCTACTACCGCATTTGGGCACGCCTAGCATCATGCTTTGTCTTGTCATGCATCGTCATGCATTTGTTTGCATTGTATTTATTGTTTCTTCCCCCTCTTCTCTCGCTAGACACCGAGACCGACGCCGCTGCTACCTCGTACGACTACGGTGTTGACGACCCCTCCTTCTCGGTTGAGCTTCCAGGCAAGCCCCCCCTTTGATCACCAGATATCGCCTATTCTACTCTCTACTGCTTGCATTAGAGTAGTGTAGCATGTTACTGCTTTCCGTTAATCCTATCCTGATGCATAGCTTGTCCTTGCTACTACTGTTGTTACCTTTACCGCAATCCTACATGCTTAGTATAGGATGCTAGTATTCCATCAGTGGCCCTACATTCTTGTCCGTCTGCCATGCTATACTATCGGGCCGTGATCACTAGGGAGGTGATCACGGGTATATACTATATACTTTATACATGATACATGTGGTGACTAAAGTCGGGTCGGCTCATGGAGCACCCACGAGTGATTCACGGATTGGGGGCTCAAAGGACCTTTGTCCCGACGGCCCTCTGGGTGGATCTTTGTGGCGGAGCGACAAGGCAGGTTGAGACCGCCTAGGTGAGAGGTGGGCTGGCCTGGTCGGTGTCATGCGTTACATCAATTAACACGCTTAACGAGATCTTGGTATTTGATCCGAGTCCGCCATTTGGTCTATCGCACTAACCAACTACGTGGGAAGATATGGGCACTCGACGTCGTGGTATCAGCCGAAGCCTTCGTGACGTCAGTGACTGAGCGGCGCGCGCCAGATTGGACCGCGTAACGTGACTTCCTTTGTAATGGAGGTTGCTAGGTCTGCTTCCAGCCACCACGCAACGTGCAGGTGTGTAATGGGCGATGGGCTCAGACCCCTGCGCGCTTAGGATTAGACCGGCGTGCTGACCTCTCTGTTGTGCCTAGGTAGGGCTGCGACGTGTTGATCTTCCGCTGTCGGGCATGACCCAGAAAAGTGTGTCCGACCAAATGGGATCGAGCGTGTTGGGTTATGTGGTGCACCCCTGCGGGGAAGTTTATCTATTCGAATAGCCGTGATCTTTGGTAACAGGACGACTTGGAGTTGTACCTTAACCTTATGACAACTAGAACCGGATACTTAATAAAACACACCCTTCCAAGTGCCAGATATAACCCGGTGATCGCTCTCTAACAGGGCGACGAGGAGAGGATCGCCGGGTAGGATTATGCTATGCGATGCTACTTGGAGAACTTCAATCTACTCTCTTCTACATGCTGCAAGATGGAGGTGGCCTGAAGCGTAGTCTTCGATAGGATTAGCTATCCCCCTCTTATTCTGGCATTCTGCAGTTCAGTCCACCGATATGCTCCTTTACACATATACCCATGCATATGTAGTGTAGCTCCTTGCTTGCGAGTACTTTGGATGAGTACTCACAGTTGCTTTTCTCCCTCTTTTCCCCTCTTTCCTTTCTACCTGGTTGTCGCAACCAGATGTTGGAGCCCAGGAGCCAGACGCCACCATCGACGATGACTCCTACTACACCAGAGGTGCCTACTACTATGTGCAGCCCGCTGACGACGACCAGGAGTAGTTAGGAGGATCCCAGGCAGGAGGCCTGCGCCTCTTTTGATCTGTATCCCAGTTTGTGCTAGCCTTCTTAAGGCAGACTTGTTTACTTATGTCTATACTCAGATATTGTTGCTTCCGCTGACTCGTCTATGATCGAGCACTTGTATTCGAGCCCTCGAGGCCCCTGGCTTGTATTATGATGCTTGTATGACTTATTTATGTTTTAGAGTTGTGTTGTGATATCTTCCGTGAGTCCTCGATCTTCATCATTACGCTTTGCGTGCATGATTAGTGTCGATCGAATCGGGGCGTCCATGAATGAAGCTTAAACCCTAGTTTATCGTTGCTTCGTAAGGGCTGATTTGGATCCATATGTTTCATGCTATGGTTAGGTTTACCTTAATACTTTTGTTGTAGTTGCGGATGCTTGCAATAGAGGTTAATCATAAGTGGGATGCTTGTTCAAGTAAGAACAACACCCAAGCACCGGTCCACCCACATATCAAATTATCAAAGTACCGAACGCGAATCATATGAACGTGATGAAAACTAGCTTGACGGTAATTCCCATGTGTCCTCGGGGGCGCTTTTCTCTATATAAGAGTTTTTCCAGGCTTGTCCTTTGCTACAAAAAGGATTGGGCCACCTTGCTGCACTTTATTTACTTTTGTTACTTGTTGCTCGTTACAATTTATCCTATCACAAAACTATCTGTTACCACCTATTTCAGTACTTGCACACAATACCTTGCTGAAAACCGCTTATCATTTCCTTCTCCTCCTCGTTGGGTTCGACACTCTTACTTATCGAAAGGACTACGATAGATCCCCTATACTTGTGGGTCATCAAGACTCTTTTTTGGCGCCATTGCCAGGGAGTGAAGTGCCTTTGGTAGGTGGAATTTGGTAAGGAAAAAATTATATAGTGTGCTGAAATTTACTGTCACTTGTTACTATGGAAAGTAATCCTCTGAGGGGCTTGTTCGGGGTATATTCACCCCGACCAGTAGAGCAAAGAGTTGCTCCTCAACCTACTGAACCTACTGAAAATGAAAATGTTCCCTTTGAAGTTCCTTCGGGTATGTTAGAAAACTGCTAGCTAATCCTTTTGCAGGAGATGGAACAAAGCATCCTGATGAGCACCTAATATATGTGGATGAAGTTTGTAGATTATTTAAGCTTGCAGGTGTGCCCGATAATGTTGTTTAGAGGAAGGTCTTCGCTTTATCTTTGAAGGGAGATGCATCGACATGGTATAGGCTATGTGATGATACGGGGTCATGGAACTACAAACGATTGAAATTGGAATTTCATCAGAAGTTTTATCCTATGCATCTTGTTCGTCGTGATCTAGCATATATATATATATATATATATATATATATATATATATATATATATATATATATATATATATATATATTTTGGCCTCACGAAGGATAAAGCATCGCTCAAGCTTGGGGGAGGCTTAAATCGATGTTATATTCATGCCCCAATCATGAGCTCTCAAGAGAAATAATTATTCAAAGTTTTTATGCTCGGCTTTCTGATAACAATCACACCACGCTCGATACTTCTTGTGCTGGCTGTTTTATGATGAATACTATTGAATTCAAATGGAATTTATTGGATAGAATTAAATGCAACTCTGAAGATTGGGATCTCGACGAAGGTAAGGAGTCAGCTATGACACCTAAGTTTGATTGTGTTAAATCTTTTATGGATACCGATGTTTTCCGTAAATTTAGCACTAAATATGGACTTGACTCTGAGATAGTAGCTTCTTTCTGTGAATCTTTTGCTACTTATGTTGATCTCCCCAAGGAGAAGTGGTTTAAATATCATCCTCCCATAGAAGTAAAAGTATCTGCACCTATTAAAGTTTAAGAAAAGACTATCACTTATAATGATCCTATTGTTCCTACTTCTTATGTTGAGAAACCACCTTTCCCTGTTAGAATAAAGGATCATGCTAAAGCTTCAACTGTGGTTCGTAAAAGCAATATTAGAACTTATACACCTCCTGAGCAAATTAAAGTTGAACCTAATGTTGCTATTGTTAAAGATCTCTTGTCTGATAATACTGGTGGGCATGTTATTTATTTCTGTGGCGAAACTGCTAGAATTGCCAAACCTTGTGCTAAAGTAAACATAGACCTGTGGTAGGCATGCCTGTTATTTCTGTTAAAATAGGAGATCATTGTTATCACAGCTTATGTGATATGGCTGCTAGTGCTAGTGCTATACCTCATGACTTATACAAAGAAATTATGCATGAAATTGCACCTGCTGAGATAGAAGGTATTGATGTTACCATCAAACTTGCTAATAGAGATACAATATCACCCATTGTAATTGTTAGAGATGTTGAAGTCTTGTGTGGGAAAATTAAATATCCTGGTGATTTTCTTGTTCTTGGTTCCCTACAAGATAGCTTTTGTCCCATTATTTTTGGTAGACCCTTCTTGAACACAATTAATGCTAGGATAGACTGCGAAAAGAATGTTGTTACTATTGGCTTGGGTGATTTGTCTCATGAGTTTAATTTCTCTAAATTTAGTAGACAACACTGTGAAGAGGAATTACCTAGTAAGGATGAAATTATTGGTCTTGCTTCTATTGCCGTACCTCCTAGTGATCCTTTAGAACAATATTTGCTAGACCATGAAAATGATATGTTTATGAATGAAAGAAGGGAAATAGATGAAGTATTCTTTAAACAGGAACCTATCCTGAAACACAATTTGCCTGCTGAAATCCTAGGGGATCCTCCTCCACCCAAGGGTGATCCCGTGTTTGAGCTTAAACCGTTGCCTGATACTCTTAAATATGCTTATCTTGATGAAAAGAAGATATATCCTATTATTATTAGTGCTAACCTTTGAGCATGAAGAAGAGATTATTGAAAACTCGAAGAAGCACTGTGCTGCTATTGGATATACTCTTGATGATCTTAAGGGCATTAGTCCCACTCTATGTCAACATAAAATAAATTTGGAAGAAGATGCCAAACCAGTTCGTGATCATCAACGACGGCTGAATCCTAAGATGCAAGAAGTGGTAAGAAAAGAAATACTAAAGCTTCTTGAGGCAGGTATAATTTATCCCGTTGTTGATAGTCAGTGGGTAAGTCATGTCCATTGTGTCCCTAAGAAGGGAGGTATTACCGTCTTTCCTAATGATAAAGATGAATTGATTCCGCAAAGAATTATTACAGGTTATAGGATGGTAATTGATTTCCGCAAATTAAATAAAGCTACTAAAAAGGATCATTACCCCTTACCTTTTATCGATCAAATGCTAGAAAGATTATCCAAACATACACATTTTTGCTTTCTAGATGGTTATTCGGTTTCTCTCAAATACCGTGTCACCAATGATCAATCAAAAACTACTTTTACTTGCCCTTTTGGTACTTTTTCTTATAGACGTATGCCTTTTGGTTTATGTAATGCACCTTCTACCTTTCAAAGATGCATGATGGCTATATTCTCCGACTTTTGTGAAAAGATTTGTGAGGTTTTCATGGACGATTTCTGCGTCTATGGATCCTCTTTTGATGATTGCTTGAGCAACCTTGATCGAGTTTTGCAGAGATGTGAAGAAACTAATCTTGTCTTGAATTCGGAAAAGTGTCACTTTATGGTTAATGAAGGTATTCTCTGGGGGCATAAAGTCTCTGAAAGAGGTATTGAAGTTGATAAAGCCAAGGTTGATGCTATTGAAAAGATGCCATGTCCCAAGGACATCAAAGGTATAAGAAGTTTCTTTGGTCACGCCGGATTTTATAGGAGGTTCATTAAGGACTTCTCAAAAATTTCTCGGCCTCTGACTAATTTATTACAAAAAGATATACCATTTGTCTTTGATGATGATTATCTAGAAGCATTTGAAATACTTAAGAAAGCATTGATCTCTGCACCTATTGTTCAGCCACCTGATTGGAATTTACCCTTCGAAATTATGTGTGATGCTAGTGATTATGCTGTAGGTGCTGTTATAGGGCAAAGAGTTGATAAGAAATTAAATGTTATTTAATATGCTTGTAAAACTCTAGATAATGCTTAGAGAAATTATGCTACTACTGAAAAAGAATTCTTAGCAGTCGTGTTTGCTTGTGATAAGTTCAGACCTTATATTGTTGATTCTAAAGTAACTATTCACACAGATCTTGCTGCTATTAAATATCTTATGGAAAAGAAAGATGCTAAACCTAGACTTATTAGATGGGTTATCTTGCTAAAAGAATTTGATTTGCATATTGTTGATAGAAAGGGAGCTAAGAACCCCATTGCAGACAACTTGTCTAGGTTAGAAAATGTTCTTGATGACCCACTACCTATTGATGATAGCTTTCCTGATGAGCAATTAAAAGTCATAAGTGCTTCTCGTACTACTCTGTGGTATGCTGGTTATGCTAATTACATCGTTGCTAAATTCATACCACCTAGTTTCACATACCAAGATAAGAAAAAGTTCTTCTATGATTTGAGACATTACTTTTGGGATGACCCACATCTTTATAAAGAAGGAGTAGATGGTGTTATTAGGCGTTGTGTACCGAGCATGAACAGAACAGATCCTCATAAGTGTCACTCCAAAGCTTATGGAGGACACCACGCTGGAGATAGAACTGCACATAAGGTATTGCAATCCAGTTTTTATTGGCCTACTCTCTTCAAGGATGCCCGTAAGTTTGTCTTATCTTGTGATGAATGTCAAAGAATTGGTAATATTAGTAGACGCCAAGAAATGCCTATGAATTATTCACTTGTTATTGAACCATTTGACGTTTCGGGCTTTGATTATATGGGACTTTTTCCTGCCTCTAATGGTATACACATATTTTAGTTGTTGTTGATTACGTTACTAAGTGGGTAGAAGCTATTCCAACTAGTAGTGCTGATCATAACACCTCAATTAAGATGCTTAAAGAAGTTATTTTTCTGAGGTTTGGAGTCCCTAGAAATTTAATGACTGATGGTGGTTCACATTTTATTCATGGTGCTTTACGTAAAATGCTTGCTAAGTATGATGCTAATCATAGAATTGCATCTCCTTATCACCCACAATCTAGTGGTCAAGTAGAATTGAGTAATAGAGAGATCAAATTAATTTTGGAAAAGACTGTCAATAGATCTTGAAAGAATTGGTCCAAGAATCTTGATGATGCATTATGGGCCTATAGAACTGCATATAAAAATCATATGGGTATGTCTCCGTATAAAATGGTTTATGGAAAAGCATGTCACTTATCTCACGAACTAGAACATAAGGCATATTGGGCCATTAAAGAGCTTAACTATGATTTCAAACTTGTCGGTGAAAAGAGGTTATTTGATATTAGCTCACTTGATGAATGGAGAACCCAAGCTTATGAAAATGCCAAGTTGTTTAAAGAAAAAGTTAAAAGATGGCATGACAAAAGGATACAAAAGCGTGAGTTTAATGTAGGTGATTATGTATTGCTATACAGCTCTCGTTTAAGATTTTTTGCAGGAAAACTTCTCTCTAAATGGGAAGGCCCTTACGTTATCGAGGAGGTCTATCGTTCCGGTGGCATAAAAATCAACAACTTCGAAGGCACAAATCTGAAGGTGGTGAACGGTCAAAGAATTAAACTATATCTCAGGTAATCCCATAAATGTTGAAAAATGTTATTGAAACCGTAACCCCGAAGGAATACATAAGGGACACTTTCCGGAACATTTCAGACTCTGAAAAGGAATAGGTATGTGGTACGGTAAGTAAACCGACTCCAAAACAGTTTTTAAGGCAATATTTCTCCGTTTTGTAATGTTTAGAAAAATAGAAAAAATAAGAAGCAGTCCGGGAAGGACACGAGGGCTCCCCGAGGGTGAACGGCGCGCCCTACCCTACTGGGCGCGCCCCCTACCTCGTGGGCACCTCGTGTGCCCTCCGGACTCCGTTTTCTTGCACGATACGTATTTTGGTCGGTAAAGATTATTATATAATCTCCCGAAGGTTTTGACCACCGTATCATGCAATTATCCTCTGTTCTTGTTTCAAGCTATCGGTGCTGCAGATTAGAGCAAGATGTCTTCTCAAGAGTCGGTTGGGGAGAGCCGGGTGTCTCATCGGGTATCGAGGCCAAGAACAAACAGCGATGCCGACCACTGTGGGCCAGCAACGGAGGAAGAGATGGAGGCTGAATTGATGAGGATAGATGCTATTGAGGATCAAGAAGTCACTTCTCGCTTCCGAGCTGAGTTCACGATGGGGGAACTACAGAGCTCAGCTATTCCAAACTCGGTTATCCCTTCCAATGTTAAATTTCTTTCTTATGAAAACATGAAGAAGAGTATCACTTGTTCTCCCACAGCTATGGAACACCCTTGGGTGAAAGGGGCTTTAGCCGTTACAGAGAAGCTTCGTAAGGAGATAATGGATCTCAAGCAGCAACTCAATAAGCTCGAGGAAGAGAATCGTATCCTGAGGGGCATTATCGCCAAGAATATCACATCACCATCACCAAAGAAGGAGACATGATCACATGGGTATGGGCACTCCCCTTGGCAACTGCCAAGCTTGGTGGAGATGCCCCGGTATCGTATCACCATCACACTCCTATCTTTACTGTTTTTCTTAGTTCGATCCTATTAGTAGTATCTTGATCTAGTAGAATAAAGTTTATGGCATGATCTAGTTTTGAGTTTTGCTTTATAATCCCTCTATGTAATCGAGTCCGGGAGCTATATAACAAAGATTAGTGTTGAGTCAAGGACTTGATTATTTTGCCATGATCTTGAGTGGATAAAAGAAAAGAGAAAAAGAATAAAAAGAAACAAAGAGATCATATTGATCTTATTGAGAGTAATGACTTCACATAGAAAGAGTATGATGATTAAAAGTTGTTGAGAGTTGGCAAACATAGCTTTGGTCATCGTTGCAATTAATTGGAAGTAATAAAGAAAGAGCGGTTTCACATATAAATATACTATCTTGACATCTTTTATGATTGGGAGCACTCATTAAAATATGACATGCCAAAGAGTTGATGTTGGACAAGGAAGACAACGTAATGGGTTATGTTTTCTTATATCTGAGATAAAGTATATTGTTATGGATCATCTAACATGTTGAGCTTGCTTTCCCCCTCATGCTAGCCAAATTCTTAGCACCAAGTAGAGATACTACTTGTGCTTCCAAAAACCCTTAAACCAGTTTTGCCATGAGAGTCCACCATATCTACCTATGGATTGAGTAAGATCCTTCAAGTAAGTTGTCATCGGTGCAAGCAATAAAAATTTCTCTCTAAATATGTATGATTGATTGGTGTGGAGAAAATAAGTTTTATACGATCTTGTGATGTGGAAGAAATAAAAGCGACGGACTGCATAATAAAGGTTCACAAGTGGCAATATAAAGTGACGTTCTTTTGCATTAAGATTTTGTGCATCCAACCCTGAAAGCGCATGGCAACCTCTGCTTCCCTCTGCGAAGGGCCTATCTTTTATTATTATCTTCTACCTTATGCATGAGTCATGGTGATCTTCACCTTTCCTTTTAACATTTCATCCTTTGAAAAGCACAGGGTGTTGGAAAGATCCTGATAGATATATCTAATTGGATGTAAGTCAGCATGAATTATTATTGTTGACATTACCCTTGAGGTAAAAGGTTGGGAGGTGAAACTATAAGCCCCTATATTTCTCTGTGTCCGGCTAAAACTCCGTAACCACAAGTATTGCGTGAGTGTTAGCAATTATGAAAGACTAAATGATAGTTGAGTATGTTGACTTGCTAGAAAGCTCTGACATAGACTCTTTCTGTTGTTATGATAAATTGCAATTGCTTCAATGACTGAGATTATAGTTTGTTAGTTCTCAATAAAGTTTCTGATTCATACTTTTCATTGTGAATAGATAACTACTTGACCATAAGAAATCATATGACAATACCCATCTATGTTGCTGTTATGAGAATAATCATGATACCCTCATGTACGTATTTTATTTTATCGACACCTCTACCTCTAAACATGTGGACATATTTATCGTTATCGGCTTCCTCTTGAGGACAAGCGAGGTCTAAGCTTGGGGAGTTGATCGTCCATTTTGCATCATGCTTTTATATCGATATTTATTGCATTATGGGCTGTTATTACACGTTATGTCACAATATGTATGCCTATTCTCTCTTATTTTACAAGGTTTACATAAGGAGGAGAATGCTTGCAAATGGAATTCAGAATGGAAAAGGAGCAAATATTAAAGACCTATTCTCACAACTCCAAAAGTCCTAAAACTCCACGAAAGTCATTTTTGGAAATAATAAAAAATACTGAGCGGAAGAAATACGTCAGGGGGGCCACCACCTGCCCACGAGGGTGGGGGCGCGCCCTACCCCCCAGGGCGCCCTACCTTGTGGGCCCCCTGTTGGCTCTCCGGTGGCCATCTTCTGCTATATGAAGTCTTTCGTCCAGGAAAAAACCAGAAGCAACCTTTCGGGACGAGACTCCGCCGCCACGAGGCGGAACCTTGGAGGAACCAATCTAGGGCTCCGGCAGAGCTGTTCTGTCAGGGACACTTCCCTCCGGGAGGGGGAATCATCGCCATCGTCATCACCATCGCTCCTCTCATCGGGAGAGGGCAATCTCCATCAACATCTTCACCAGCACCATCTCCTCTCAAAACCCTAGTTCATCTCTTGTATCCAATTCTTGTCTCCAAGTCCGGGATTGGTACTAGTAGGTTGCTAGTAGCGTTGATTACTCCTTGTAGTTGATGCTAGTTGGTTTATTTGGTGGAAGATCATATGTTCAGATCCTATATGCATATTAATACCCCTATGATTATGAACATGAATATGCTTGGTGAGTAGTTACGTTTGTTCCTGAGGACATGGGAGAAGTCTTGCTATTAGTAGTCATGTGAATTTGGTATTCGTTCGATATTTTGATGAGATGTATGTTGTCTAGACTCTAGTGGTGTTATGTGAACGGCGACTACATAACACTTCACCATTATTTGGGCATAGAGGAAGGCATTGGGAAGTAATAATTAGATGATGGGTTGCTATAGTGATAGAAGCTTAAACCCTAGTTTATGCATTGCTTTGTAAGGGGCTGATTTGGATCCATATGTTTCATGCTATGGTTAGGTTTACCTTAATACTTTTGTTGTAGTTGCAGATGCTTGCAATAGAGGTTAATCATAAGTGGGATGCTTGTTCAAGTAAGAACAACACCCAAGCACCGGTCCACCCACATATCAAATTATCAAAGTACCGAATGTGAATCATATGAACGCGATGAAAACTAGCTTGACGATAATTCCCATGTGTCCTCGGGAGCGATTTTCTATATATAAGAGTTTGTCCAGGCTTGTCCTTTGCTACAAAAAGGATTGGGCCACCTTGCTGCACTTTATTTACTTTTGTTACTTGTTGCTCGTTACAAATTATCCTATCACAAAACTATCTGTTGCCACTTATTTCCGTACTTGCAGAGAATACCTTGCTAAAAACCGCTTATCATTTCCTTCTGCTCCTCGTTGGGTTCGACACTCTTACTTATCGAAAGGACTACAATAGATCCCCTATACTTGTGGGTCATCATTACCATCCGCCTTAGACGCACAGTTCGGGACCCCCTACCCGAGATCTGCCGGTTTTGAAACCGACAACCATCATGAGATATCGATAGTTGTTTAGTATTGGCGCCAGACCCGTCAGCTTAGAAGACCAGTCATAGAAGAACCTTGTCAAGATGTAAGGACAGAAGGATTGCCGTAAAGGTTATGCCACTACCGGAAGAGCCAGAGTAGGAATTTTCCCGAGAATCTGAGAAGACCGACACTGCCAAGAATAAGGATGGAGTATATGAATTTTGATGTAACCGTAACAATGTTTCTAAGGGTGGTAGCACCCTAGACCCCTGTGATGATCGATGGATTTTGAGAAGACCGCAAACCCAACCTATTTCTTTCTAGCCTCTCCGAATCTCGAGGACGAGATTCATTTTAAGTGTGGTAGGTTTGTAACATCCCAAAATTCTAAATTTTGGAATGTTATAATAAATAGATAGATTTGTTTGATTATTTGATTGATTGTGTGAAGTTGAGTGAAATTCGAAACTTCTTGAAAGTTAAATGAGAGGGAATAAAAAGTCTTTCCCAAACTTCCATTTTGCTTTTATGGTCTCCATGAATTCAAATGCTTTTCAAATACAAAACCCTAGAGAGAAGATGGCATGTCTTCTTCCATTTAACTAAATGAAAAGAATGTTTGAAAATATTTGAATTCCATTTGGAAAATATTTCCAATTCAGAAACTTCAAGCAACTCAATGCTTTTCATGAGAGAAGATAAAATGACTTCTTTAGAATATATGAAATATGAGTTGGAAGTTTTAAAAGAATTAAATTCAAAGTCCTTTTGAAATTATTTTCAATTTGGAGTTATTTAGATTTTATTCAAATTATTTTTCTCCAAAAATAAAATATATGGAAATAAGGGTAAAATGATCCCTACATCAGAAAATTGGTGAGAAATTAATTTGAAACTATTTTGGTATTTTTAAAATGATTTTTATTGGATGTTAGTAGGGCAGTAGCGCTCTTTGCTTTTTTTAAATTTTTGTGGATTTTATTTGATGCTAAAAAATGTTCACGCTGTAGGAAATCTTTTTCTAAATTTTTTGATATATTATATGCCTATAGTATTATTTTTATTTTTTTATTTGGTTTGATTTTTTCTGTAAAATTGTTTTAAAAAAATCTCCGCGCACCTCCTGGGCCGGCCCAGCCGAGCCAGGCCAGGCCCATGCCGCGCCGCCGCCGTCTTCAAGCTCGGGAGAGAGTCCCGAGCAATCCCGCCGCCGCCGTCGCCGTGTTGCGGACGGACTCCGCCACCGCCTCCCCCTCTGCCCCTTCCCCAAGCCATCGAGGCTGCCCCCTCCTTTATAAGCCCCGCCCCCTCTCTCTCTCTCTCTCTCTCCCGCATCATGCCGCCGCCAGATCCGCCGCCGCGCCGTAGAACGCCGCCGCCGCTGCTGTCGGATTTCGGGTTCCGGCAGACCCTTGAGGTTCGAACACTGGGGTGCGCGCGGAGATCTTTCCCCTACCAGCTCATGCGTGAATGGTTAGCGAGGGATCTAAACTACGAATGATGAACAACACAAGAGACACAAGGTTTATACTGGTTCGGGCCACCAATGTGGTGTAATACCCTACTCCGGTGTGTGGTGTGGTGGATTGCCTCAGGGGCTGATGATGAACATTACAAAGGAAGAACAGCCTCGCGAGGGGTGTTCTTGGGCTGGTGCGATGAACTGCTTGGGTGAGTTCAATCGCCTCTCTCTCACTCTGCTAGGGCTCTATCTGATTGGTCTCTTCCAGATGCCTCTACTCTGTGGTGGCTAGCTCTATTTATAGAGGGAGGCCCTGGGCCTCTTCCCAAATAATGAGCGGGAAGGGCGCCAACAATTGGCCATTTTGAAGGGGAACATCTAGTACACTTATCCTGACTAAAGTTGGTCTTCGGCTGCCAAAGGCTCTGACGATGACGCTGTCCTGGGCTCCACGATGACCTCCTTCCTGCCGCTCTCTGGTCTAGGTCTTGTTGCACCGAAGCGGTAACCTTTGCCTGATGCCTTCGCATGTGCTTGCCTCCTTTACACCAAAGGGGAAATGAGGACACTGCGCGGGCTGGCACTCGCCTGGCGCCCGCCTGGTCTCGATCGTCATGGCTTGCGTCAAGGGACACCCTCGTGAGGTACCCTGCCTTGATCTCTCTGCCTCCTCGTGAGCCTGCCTGACGAGGCTGCCCCTGAGGAAGGTTCCTTTCGTCCGCCCCGCGAGGCTTGGCCCCTCGCGAGGGTCTTGAGCTTGAGCTGATGAAGTTGGGCCGCGCTGGGCCCCCACTTGAGCCACGCCGCAGGCCGCAGGCAGGCAAGTCTGGGGACCCCCGTTCCCAGAACGCCGACAGCTGCTCCACCGCCGCCCGCGTAGCCGCGTCGCCGTCGCACCACTCGCCGCCGACGCGCCCGCACCTCCGAATCACCCGACGCCACCCCGCGCCTCTCGCCACCGACGCCACGCCGCTCGCCAGAGCCCGCGCCGCTAACCGCCGCTCGAACATGCCGCCGGTGGTTTTTCTCATCGAACCGGTCGAACCGGTAAAACCACCACCCGGTTTTTCCCTTTTTTTAGATTAGGGTTTTCTTTAAAAAAAAAACCGATCGGTATGCTCTAAATACCGAACGTTTACTGGTTAGGCCTCTGTAGTGGACGAAATTGTCACTTATGCTTCTCTAGCGAACGTTCGTCGGTTAAGTTTTTCTTTTTCTGTTTTATTTAGGTCACAGACCTTTTTGCAATTAAAGTTTTACCGAGTAGTCCCTGTTCTTCAAACGGTCATAACTTTTAACCAGTTTATCCAAATCTAACGTAACCAACGCCCACTTCTTCATTATGATCTGCACTATCCAGTAAAACAACTTGAACATGTTTTTGGAAGTTTTAAAATTTGAATTAGATCATATTTGTATTTGAACTTCGTTCGATCGTAACTCAAGTTTTATAACTCCGTTTGATTTGATTCTTTTAGCAAATCGAAGCTCTTGACTTAAACTTTCTGATAAGGCCAAATTCACATAATTTTGGTACAGTTAGAAATTGTTTTATGTTGCAAGAGTTATTTGCTTGGTCTGATGTTTCCCGAATTGTCTTCTTCGTTCTTTCTGATCTTTTGAGTGATTGCTTATGTGTGGTTACTATTGCTTGCTTACGATAGATTGACCGGAGTGTGATGAGTAGAACTATCAAGAGTTTTGAGTGTGAATCATCTTCATCAACAGTACAGGCAAGTTCACACTTTGATCATATCCTTACATACCTAGTTTTTATGCATTAGTTTCACCCTCAAACATTGCATGGTTAGGAATTGATAACATGTGGGTTTTGGGAAGTAGTTGATGAGGTAGGAACCCATTTCCCTGCATTCAAACCTTGGGAGTTACTTCTACGTTGCTTATATTGCTATGCTATGCTCGTAGATGTGGATTGGGTTTGAGTGTATTCCATGACAGATGTGAGATTGTTACTTAATGGTTCAACTTAAGGTGGCAACTTTAATAAACATCTGGGTGGATTGCTTGTGGGCACCTGGAGAAACCAGTGTTGTCCTAGGATATCCCGGAGGACCCGTGTGATCATCCTACGGGCCGCCACCCAGGCTGAGAGGGATCATAAGATTATTCATGCTAGAAACTTCCGTGTGCAGCCACAAGCCATTATGGGCTCTGGCATAGTTGAGTAAGTTGCGTGAAGCTCTTGAAGAGGTAGACTAGCAGATGTAGTGGGTTGTAGGTGGTATTGTCTACCTAGAGTAGAGAGTTAATGCTTCTGAAAGACTGTGTCTCGGTCATCCGTTTCTCAAACACCATGTAGTGCGAGAAATCCAACGGAGGAGATCGAGTCTTCTGGGGAAAAGTGCGCAAACCTCAGCAGAGTGTACAAACTAGTCATGATTAGCCGTGTCCCCGGTTATGGACAATTTTGAGTATCTGGTTCTTGGATTATCATGTTGATCTCATCACGTTACTTAATTAATTTGTTGGGTTGTTAACTTTTAATTGGGATTGAGTTGGAGGAACCTTCTCAATATTTTTTCAACCAACTTTGTAGTTAAATAAAATATATTCCTTTGCAGTAGGGAAAAGTTGGCTTTTCGCAAAAACATTATAACCATAGAGCCTTTCCACCAGCCATATATGCATGTAGTGATAGTTATTATTCATCATTATCCTATGGTGTGAATTTGCCAGTACATTCAATGTACTAACCCTTTGTGGCTGCAACATCTCATGTTGCAGGATTTCTTACGACGAGTAAGTGATACGTTAGGGTTACGATTTCTACACTCAACTTTGCCTTTGGTGTTGATGGGAATCCACGACCTTATTGTTACTTCCGCTTTTTGGATTGAGGTAATAGTATTTACGTTACTTTATACATGTGATTTACCTCTGTTATAAATCCTCGAGTATTGTGTGTGTCAGCATACCGGTCCAGGGATGACACTTAAGCATAGAGACTTGACCGTCTGAGGTCGGGTCGCTACAAGATGGTATCAGAGCACATGTTGACTGTAGGACGTGACCCATAGAAACTGGCAAGCCCATAGGAAAGATTTTTCTCTACAACTTCATTTTCAAAAGGATCTTTTACCTCTCTTCTCTTCTGAGCTTATTCAAATATTCCCTTTTAGTTCGATCATACCCCTTTCTCTTTTGACCACGAAGTTTCGACTGATGAAATCAGTCCAAGAAGTATAAGATATCGGACAAGACAATTCGGAATGAAGAGGATTTTACCATGCATTATAACAATGGAAACTGCAATGGTTTAAGACTCCGAAGACTAGGAGAATTTGAAGGCTATGAAGAATTTCCAGATTTGTAGGACCTAGGAAGGCTACCCTTAAGGAACTTGGCACACTATGGAAGTTGTCAATACCCGAGATCAAGGTGTATCGGAGAAAGACCGGAACATGGAGCATTAGAACTCAAAGTTTTGTAAGAAAACCCTAAGGCAGGAGATATCAACTATGGAATGAAAGCTCATGGCAGTAACATGGGCATAGACACGGCTAACGATGGTGTTATCACTGCTTATGCTATTGTCACTGTGCTAAGTTAAGCATGCATTTCTTCGGAAGGATTGGATGGTAGAAGGCTGATGCAGCACCTATCAGCAAAAGATGAAGTTTAAATGTAGAAGGTGTATCACCAGGATCTGGAGAATTACATTAGTAAGTTTAAGATGAACCTTCAGGAAGCTGTATTTGATAAGGAAGCATTCCGTGGAGAACTCAGGACCCAAAAGCTGAAAGAAGCCAAGCTGGAGGAGCAAAACCTCGAGATACCGGAGATGCGTCAGGAACTGAAGGACAGTAGGACCATGGTTCAAGCCAAGGATGTTGAAACCCAGAAGTTTGGAACGCAACTCCAGAATATTAAAGGACTCCACGAGAAACTTCGCGTCAACAGAGATCTGGCAGAGGAACTTGAGAAGGACAGGCACGATCGGAAGAAGCCATCAGAGGCATGAACAAGACTTGAAGAGTCTGGCGATGTTTGAACTTTAGAAGACCAAACCCCTGAGATGTCATCTGTTTGATGTTTTTCCGACAGCCACAAATAAAATCTGTCTTTTCAAAACTATTGGTTGCATTGTGTGTTTCCCTCTCTATCTCTCTTATCTCACCCCGAAACCCATGGACCCAATGGAGGATGAATGGAGACGAGCTTATATTTTCTGGACCGATGAGTCAATTGGAGACGAAATGATGGATTCAGAACATGGAGGATCACATGAAGAATAACCCTATAGCCGGAAAGGATATGACCCAGCATGCTCTTCGGTGCTTTGAAAGAGGTGCTGCTACTTGGTGGAGGATGTACCAAACCATCAATGGATGGCAAGGAGTAACAACTTGGAAAGAATTTAAGTCGACTTTGTCAAAGTCACGGTTTGTGCCCCAGAAATTGAAACCTTTGGAAGTGATATGAAGAAACCATGTGCATGCAAGCTCTGTGGAGAAATAGGACACACCCATAAAGAACACAAGGGTGAATGCCCTCATTGTGAAGAAAGTCACCCAGCTAAAGAATGCCCCACTATGCACGTGACTTGTTTCCTGTGTGAAGGGACTACCCACTACCTAGCTCAGTGTCACATTTACCCTATGGTACAACGGACCATCCAGCAGAAGAATGAAGCAATGAAAGAAGCCCTTACGGAAGGTTTTGAGGAACCTGTGAAGAAGGAAGTTGTTGAAGACCCCGATGGAGAAGGCCTAAACAGATTTTACTCCCATGCTTGTTATTCATGTGGGGAAGAAGGACACTTATCACGGTATTGCACAAAGGAAAGCCAAGAGTACCTGGAGGACTTCCCAATGGAAGAAGTGGT
The DNA here is from genome assembly GCA_021605205.1 of Aegilops longissima. Lineage (NCBI taxonomy): Eukaryota > Viridiplantae > Streptophyta > Magnoliopsida > Poales > Poaceae > Aegilops > Aegilops longissima. The sequence continues at coordinate 383,348,136 of CM038681.1, read as the reverse complement.
GTTTGACCCACAGGAAATGGAAGTATTGATTGGAACGAAGAAATCCAGGAGGACGAAGAGAAAGTTTACCAGGAAGAACCAAATCTCTGTAGAGAAGAACCTGAGTTACATCACCTGTTTCAAGTGCAGAACCTTGGGTCACTATGCCAATATGTGCCCAGGAAAGGAGCCAAGAAACCAAGGAGTAGGCACAATCACAAATAAGCCCCGAGATTTGTCGAAAGTCATTTGTTTACGTTGCAAAGAAGTAGGACATGGTGCTGGGGAATGTCCAAAACGCAAGGAAGCATGAGCAGAGTACTTCAGTATTTTGATACTTGAGTAAGGAATGAAATAAATAGAGTAGTAAGCACCCTTATTTTCAGGAGAAGTTAAACTATGTAAAGGAAATGCAGGGGATTGTAATAAATTGAGAATCAATAAAGCATCATTGGTACTGATTTGGATTTTTATGAGTTTCTACATTATGAAGAAAGATTTTGACCATTCTCGAGGATATAAGAAATATGGTCTATGGATGAGTTTGTGCATTTAAAGGGTGGTAGTAACTGTGAGGACCCTTGACCCCTGGACAGCGTAGCAGGAATAGCGGCGGTGCGGTGGAGGGTGGCGAAGTTGGAGCGGCAGCAGTGAGGCGCAGGACGGTGTGGTTGAACTGGCTCGGGTACGGACGGCTCGGCCTCGGCTTCAACTACTAGCCATGGAGGGCGTCGCGGTTGAGGTTGCGGTGGACGACGATGTCGGGGTATCGGGTCCGGCGTGATGGAGGAGGGCGGCGGTTGATGGGTGCGATGGGGTGGCGGACGGTGGACGCCGGGTGTCGGTGTCAAAACCGGCGGATCTCGGGTAGGGGGTCCCGAACTGTGCGTCTAGGCGGATGGTAACAGGAGACAAGGGACACGATGTTTTTACCCAGGTTTTGGCCCTCTCGACGGAGGTAAAACCCTACTCCTGCTGATTAATATTGATGATATGGGTAGTACAAGAGTGGATCTACCACGAGATCGAGAGGCTAAACCCTAGAAGCTAGCCTATGGTATGATTGTTGTTAGTCCTCGGACTAAAACTCTCCGTTTATATAGACACGGATAGGGTCGGGGTTACCGAGTCGGTTACAATGGTAGGAGATCTACATATCCGTATCGCCAAGCTTGCCTTCCACGCCAAGGAAAGTCCCATCCGGACACGGGACGAAGTCTTCAATCTTGTATCTTCATAGTCCAGGAGTCCGGCCAACGGTGATAGTTTGGCTATCCGGACTCCCCCTAATCCAGGACTCCCTCAGTAGCCCCTGAACCAGGCTTCAATGATGACGAGTCCGGCGCACATATTGTCTTCGGAATTGCAAGGCGGGTTCCTCCTCCGAATACTTCATAGAAGATTTTGAACACAAGGATAGTGTTCGGCTCTGTAAAACAAGTTCCACATACCACCGTAGAGAGAATAACCTTTGCACAGATCTGCTGACGTATTCCGCGGCGTGACATCACACCACGGCCAGGCCTTTATACGAATCGTTTTCTGTTCCACCTCGGTAGCGTTTAGCGAGGCGGTTTCCTTGGCATGTCTTATCAAAGTGGAGATCGTGCCCCTTATTCCGGATTCTCATCAATACGGCGTGGGTAACCCAGTCGTGCCGTTGGCACGCCTCCTCCATCGGCGAGTCCCGAACGGTCACGGGGAGGGCTCTTGGTATTCAACCTCTTTATAACGAGACCAAGGCCCGCTCCTTTCTTTCAATCTCAATCGAATCCGCCCCTCGCTTCGAGTTCCAACACCCAAAGCTCCAAATTAGGCGCTTCGGACCTTCAACGATGTCCGGCTCCGACCTGCACGGCCGGTGGATGTCTTCCTCCGTCACGGAAGAAGATGTGCTAAAGCTGAGAGACGCCAGGTATCTCACCGGCGAAATTTCGCATAGGCTGCCTGCCCAAGGGCAGGTTATTCCCACTCCCGACCCTGGTGAGAGTGTGGTATTCGTGTCTCATTTCCTTCGGGGTTTAGGCTTCCGACGGACCCCTTTGTGAGGGGCTCATGTTTTATTATGGGCTGGAATTCCATGACTTGGATCCGAGTCCATCCTCCACATCTCGTCGTTCATTGTCGTATGTGAAGCCTTCCTCCGCATTACCCCTCACTTGGATTGTGGCTCAAGACCTTCAAAGTGGAGCGAAGATGATCAAGGGCATCGGCAGAGTCTTGGAGGGGCTGTTATAAGCAAGAATGCGGATGCTCCATGGCCCGAGGGCTCTTTTCAAGAGGAGCTCAATTTATGGCAATAGGAGTGGTTTTATATCACCGCTCCCAGGGGCACCAAATGGGTGGCGCCACCTGCCTTTCGCTCGGGTCCTCCACCGCAGCTGGCGTCATGGGTCAATAAAGGGCTTGACTGGGGGCCGTCCAAGGACGTGCCCTTGTTGCAGGGCCGTATTCGAGACCTCTTAGAGAGAGATCAATCTGGTCGTAGTAGCGCAGGTCATGCTGATTTGTCGTACCTTGCCCTGCAAACGTCGCCCCCTCCGCCAGTGGGAGTTTAATCCGGAGGGACCACGAGCTCTTCAACATTTTATGGGCGTAACGCCCGTGGAGATGTACCAACTGTTCTTCGGATCACAAGCAATGTGTCCGGACTTAACCGAGGACGCAGGTCTGAGCTGCAATCGCCCGGATACTCAAGTAAGTAGTCCTGTACCCGGACATTCCGCATATTTATCATAAACTTGCCCTTAAAAGAGTTATCCTTTAAACAGGAGTGGATAGCAAAAGCAAAACTGATCGGTGTCCGCCCCCTCCACGAGATCACGCGGATCTGTATTAACCAAGATGCTAGAGGCTGTGCCTTTTGAAGAAGGTGAAGGGGGGAACAAGGGAGCTACTACCTTCGTGAAGGAGGCTATCAAGAAAGGGGGGATCGAGAATCCCTCCCTCCAAGGGGAGAAGAGGACCGCTTCTGAAAACCCGGAGACCAAAGCCTCGAAGCGGGGGAAGAAATCTTCACCAGAGGGTCCTGCGGCGGGACCCCGGCCGCACTATTTCCCCAAGGAGATCAGCCCTCCAACGAGCCGTAAGTAAAAAAAGGGGGGCGTTTTATTTTAAAAGAGAGACATCCCCGTTTTATTTCTGAAGGTAACCGAAAGTTTACCTTGTAGTTCGGATCTCAGCCCTTCGCAGCAGAGCTCATCTTCAGGGGATCTTGATCCGGAGATGATGGAGAGCGAAACGCCTCCGCCTGCCGTACCGTTATGCGAGGTGGACGACTATGAGGTGTCGTCGCGGAGGGCTCCTCCGAATCCGGCGGGGCCAGAAGGCAGCCGTATGTCCCCTCAAAGCCCTCCGTGTCCGGCCTTCGAAAAAGGCCATCGGACGAGTCTGGCACCGACGGGTGTGCGGTCGGAGGAGCTGAAGGATCTGCTCGGGCGAGCGTCTATCTCGGAACCTTACTTTGCTTTATATGCTTGTTGGCTTGCTACTTATATTGTTGCCTAGCATTTTTAGCTTGGAGCTTTCTTGTCATATAGGTTGCATTCACCTAGTTGCATATCTAGTGAACCCTATTTATCCGCTAAGCCTTAAATTGACAAGAAAGATTAAAATTTGTAGTCTCCTATTCACCCCCCCCCCCTAGTCGACTGTATCGATCCTTTCAATTGGTATCAGAACCTCCTGATCTAATATAAGGTTTTACAACCTTAGAGGATATGATTGATCTAGGGAATGAGGGAGGTGGCACACCCGTTGCGGAGGATGGTCAAACCTACCCCCTCACTGCGCCCGAGGCACTTGGTGCCTCGGTCGTTGCTCCCGCCTCTCCTATTAACCCGGTTGCCCCTTTGACCGCGACCGATATTCTTTCAATTTTTGCGGACATCAAAGCCTCTATGTTGAAAGAAGTTCGGTCCTTGGTCAAGGAGGAAATTAATTCTCGCTTAAAGCCTTCAACATCCGCATCAAACTCTTTTGATCCAAATGCCATTCATGATGCGGATGACTCGAGAGAACCTCTTGCATGCAGAAGAAGAGTACGCAGCGCTAGCCTTTTAAAACGTCGATCCTTTTACGCTTGCTGGCCAAGGTCAGTTCTTGAATCCCCTTCAAACACCAACCCAATCTCCTTGCTGTAGGAGTAACCCATTACCTTCGGGTGGAATTGCCACGACATGGGCATTCTTCTTAGCGAGAATTATTGCAGAGGATAGTGGCTAGGAGGATTTGAAAGGAACTGCTGCAAAGTGAATCGACCGGGGCAGCCATGAAAGGTGACTTTCTTAGGAAAAGCCATCCGGCAAGAGATCGTCGATAAACCAAACTGCCGACCTCATTCTGCATCTTGTGTCGGATCAGATAATGGTGAGCCATCAGTCGGACGGAGTTTAACGTAAAGCTCCAAGGGAGTGTCAACCCCCAAAACATTAGGAGCAAAAAAAATCCAAATGGAAAAAAAGATAGCAGAAGGTCTCCGGCTCATACTCAAGTTCCCAAGTACAATGTCGTGGAACCCTTTTACTCACCTCAACCTTTGCAACATCCTCACATTAATCATGTTGGGCCTCCGCCCCCTCTGAAAGCTAATGCGTTTGCTAAGTGTAAGCTAGATATGGAGTCCTACGTGCGCAGTGCTTCAACTCAACTATGGTGGATTGTGGTCAATGGATTCAACCCCAAGGACCCAATGAATCTCACTCCAAGAGAAGTGGTTGATGACCAATTCAATGCAACCGCACACAACATGTTGCTCACCGCTGTGACCGAAGACTATAGTGACTCCATTGCTCTCCTTAAAACCGCAAAGGAAATATGGAATTGCCTTGAGGAGGCTCTCGAAGGAGATGAAGCAATTCGAAGATCTCGATTGGCTTTGCTCAAGCAAGAAGTCAATCTCTTTGTGAGGAATGAGCGTGATTCCACGGAAGAGGTCTACCGAAGGTTGAAGTCCCTTGTGCTCAACTTGAGAACATTTGGGTGCACTTGGGAAAATTATGACTTCATCAAGGACAAGTTCACAGATTCTATGGTTCTCACGGAACATACCATGGTCATGATGATACATCAACGCCCGGATTATCACAAGTTGACCGCGGCTCAAGTTGTTTCCACTTTCTCAACTCATGTTCTTTTGGAGACCAAGTCCAAGAAGACCTTTGCAATTGCTCAAGCAACCAAGAACTCCAATCTTGCCTTGAAGGCCAAGAAAGTGATAAGCCAACCCTCAGGGGATGAAGAAGTGAGTGAATAGATATGTGAGGAAGATGTTGACACCTCTTGCCCGGCAAATGACTTTGCAGAAGACTTGGCCCTTTTAGTCAAAAAGTACTCCGGGACCCTGGCAAACAAAGGGAAGAATCTTCAAGGAAGATCGTTTGGATGAAGGAAATGCTACAACTATGATATCCCAAGACACTTTGTTCATGATTGTCCGTATGAGAGACGTGAAGACAAATCCGAGAAGCGTGTGCTCAAGAAGAAGAAGTTCACCAAGTTTGCAAAGAGGAAGGATGACAAGGCTCTTGTTCATGAAGAATACATGTCCGGAGATGAAGAAGACGGTGATGATGATCAAGTGGGCACGACCGCCATTGCCATGCATGCCACTACCTCCTCCTCCACCATCGACCTCTTCGACTCTCCAAACGAGGACAAGCCTTTCACTCATCGGTGCCTTATGGCCAAAGAGGTAAAAACAAAGTCCAAATCTAAGAAACCCGACATCTACACTCCTAATGTATCATGTGAGATAGTGGAGGATGAGTGTAATGAGGGCATGGATAATGATGAGGAATCCTTAATGGCTTTCAAGAAAACTCTTCATGGTGAAGCTCATGCTCGTTTTGCCGATCTCCTTAAGTCACTTTTCCGAGCGCGATGACTTAAATGAGAATGTTGAAAACCTCCTCATAGAGGAAAAAGAGATAGTCGATCTCCTCGAGCACGAACTAAATGAAGAGAGTGTCATGAGAGCATCACTTGAGGAAGCCTTGTCGGCTCATCAAATTGACTTTGTTAAAACCAATGATGATTTGCAACTTGCTCTTGAGGACAAAGATGCTCTTACTGTTAGAGTTGAAAAGCTTCTAGTTGATCACACGAGACTTGTTGAGGAACATGAGTTCCTTGTGACTAGTTCCAAGGTTGTCAATGGTGACCTTATTGCCCTCACCGAATCTTATTCTCAACTTAAAGCTACAACCATTAAGGCTCTCACTTCCGTACCTCATATGGATTTAAATGATGATGCTTGTACGGCTAACTTTGTTCATGATTGCACCTCTCTCCAAGAGGAGAATAAGAAGTTGAAAGCTCAAATTGAGAAAGGGCTTATATCATGTATCCAAGGGGAGAAAAACCTTAATGACCTCTTGAGCAACCAAAAGGAGTGTGTTGCCAAGGAGGGAGTTGGGTTTGATCCCACATCCAAGAATGGTAAGAAAAAGAAGAAAACCAACAAGAAGAAGATCGGTCCGAATCCTTCCCCTCCCTAAAAGGTAGTGTTTGTGCAACAAGGGCACAAGGAGAAGGAGAAGGAAATGGGGTTGTTGGGAGTGGCAAGGTCACTAGAGACAAGTCCATTCCCAAGAATTTTGCTGGCAAGAAAAATCCATCTTATGTTCTCATGAGATGAGATGATGGATAAACCTTTGCAAGATTTGTTGGCACTAACTATGATGATTATGCTTGGACTATTTGGGTCCCCAAGACCCTTGTTGCTAACTCTCCAGGACCCATTGCAAAATAGGTACCTACAACCAAAGCTTGATTCTTGTAGGACTATGTTGAAGGAAATATGCCCTAGAGGCAATAATAAAGTTATTATTTATTTCCTTATATCATGATAAATGTTTATTATTCATGCTAGAATTCTATTAACCGGAAACATAATACATGTGTGAATACATAGACAAACAGATTGTCACTAGTATGCCTCTACTTGACTAGCTCGTTGATAAAAAATGGTTATGTTTCCTAGCCATTGACATGAGTTGTCATTTGATTAACGGGATCACATCATTAGGATAATAATGTGATTGACTTGACCCATTCCGTTAGCTTAGCACTTGATCGTTTAGTATGTTGCTATTGCTTTCTTCATGACTTATACATGTTCCTATGACTATGAGATTATGCAACTCCCGTTTACCGGAGGAACACTTTGTGTGCTACCAAACGTCACAACGAATCGGGTGATTATAAAGGTGCTCTACAGGTGTCTCCAAAGGTACTTGTTGGGTTGGCGTATTTGAGATTAGGATTTGTCACTCCGATTGTCGGAGAGGTATCTCTGGGCCCTCTCGGTAATGCACATCACTTAAGCCTTGCAAGCATTGTAACTAATGAGTTAGTTGTGAGATGGTGTATTACGGAACGAGTAAAGAGACTTGCCGGTAACGAGATTGAACTAGGTATTGAGATACCGACGATTGAATCTCGGGCAAGTAACATACCGATGACAAAGGGAACAACGTATGTTGTTATGCGGTCCGACCGATAAAGATCTTCGTAGAATATGTAGGAGCCAATATGAGCATCCAGGTTCCGCTATTGGTTATTGACCGAAGCGTGTTTCGGTCATGTCTACATTGTTCTCGAACCCGTAGGGTCCGCACGCTTAAGGTTTCGATGATGGTTATATTATGAGTTTATGAGTTTTGATGTATCGAAGGAGTTCGAGTCCCGAATGAGATCGGGGATATGACGAGGAGTCTCAAAATGGTCGAGACATAAAATCGATATATTGGGCGACTATATTCGGACTTGGAAGGTTCCGACTGATTCGGTATTTTTGGAGTACCGAGAGATACGGAATTACCGGGAGTATATGGGCCTTATTGGGCCATACGGGAATAGAAGAGAGAGGCCAAAGGAAGGAGTCGCCCCCCTCTGGTCCGGTGGACAAGGGCGCAGCCCCCTTTTCCTTCTTCCTCTCCCCCTCTTTCCCCTTCTCCTACTCCAACAAGGAAGGAGGGAGTCCTACTCCCGGTGGGAGTAGGACTCCCCTTGGCGCGCCACTCCTAGGTTGGCCGCCCCCTCCCCCTTGCTCCTTTATATACGGGGGCAGGGGGGCACCTCTAGGCACAACAACAATTGATCCCTTGGATCTCTTAGCCGTGTGCGGTGCCCCCCTCCACCATAGTCCACCTCGATAATATCGTAGCGGTGCTTAGGAGAAGCCCTGCGACGATAGAACATCAAGATCGGCACCACGCCGTCGTGCTGACGGAACTCTCCCTCGACACTCGGATGGATCGGAGTTCGAGGGACATCATCGAGCTGAACGTGTGCTAGAACTCGGAGGTGCCGTAGTTTTGGTGCTTGATCGGTCGGGCCGTGAAGACGTACGACTACATCAACCGCGTTGTCATAACGCTTCCGCTTACGGTCTACGAGGGTACGTAGACAACACTCTCCCCTCTCGTTGCTATGCATCACCATGATCTTGCGTGTGCATAGGAATTTTTTTGAAATTACTATGTTACCCAACAGTGGCATCTGAGCCTGGTTTTATGTGTAGATGTTATATGCACGAGTAGAACACAAGTGAGTTGTGGGCGATACAAGTCATACTGCTTACCAGCATGTGATACTTTGGTTCGGCGGTATTTTTGGATGAAGCGGCCCGGACCGACATTACGCGTACGCTTACGCGAGACTGGTTCTACCGACGTGCTTTGCACATAGGTGGCTGGCGGGTGTCAGTTTCTCCAACTTTAGTTGAACCGAGTGTGGCTATGCCCGGTCCTTGCGAAGGTTAAAACAGCACTAACTTGACGAACTATAGTTGTGGTTTTGATGCGTAGGTAAGAACGGTTCTTGCTAAGCCCATAACAGCCACGTAAAACTGGCAACAACAAAGTAGAGGACGTCTAACTTGTTTTGCAGGGCATGTTGTGATGTGATATGGTCAAGACGTGATGCTATATTTTATTGTATGAGATGATCATGTTTTGTAACCGAGTTATCGGCAACTGGCAGGAGCCATATGGTTGTCGCTTTATTGTATGCAATGCAATCGCCCTGTAATGCTTACTTTATCACTAAGCGGTAGCGATGGTCGTAGAAGCAATAGTTGGCGAGACGACAACGATGCTACGATGGAGATCAAGGTGTCGCGCCGGTGACGATGGTGATCATGACGGTGCCCTGGAGATGGAGATCACAAGCACAATATGATGATGGCCATATCATATCACTTATATTGATTGCATGTGATGTTTATCCTTTATGCATCTTATCTTGCTTTGATTGACGGTAGCATTTTAAGATGATCTCTCACTAATTATCAAGAAGTGTTCTCCTGAGTATGCACGTTGCCAAAGTTCGTCGTGCCCGGACACCACGTGATGATCGGGTGTGATAAGCTCTCGTCCATCTACAACGGGTGCAAGCCAGTTTTGCACACGCGAATACTCGGGTTAAACTTGACGAGCCTAGCATATGCGAGATATGGCCTCGGAACCGAGACCGAAAGGTCGGCGTGAATCATATAGTAGATATGATCAACATAGTGATGTTCACCATTGAAAACTACTCCATTTCACGTGATGATCGGTTATGGTTTAGTTGATTTGGATCACGTGATCACTTAGAAGATTAGAGGGATGTCTTTCTAAGTGGGAGTTCTTAAGTAATATGATTAATTGAACTTTAATTTATCATGAACTTAGTCCTGGTAGTATTTTGCAAATTATGTTGTAGATCAATAACTCGCGTTGTTGCTTTCATATGTTTATTTTGATATGTTCTAGAGAAAAACTATGTTGAAAGATGTTAGTAGCAATGATGCGGATTTGATCCGTGATCTGAGGATTATCCTCGTTGCTGCACAGAAAAATTATGTCCTTGATGCACCGCTAGGTGACAAACCTATTGCAGGAGCAGATGCGGACGTTATGAATGTTTGGCTAGCTCAATGTGATGACTACTTGATAGTTTAGTGCACCATGCTTAACAGCTTAGAATCGGGACTTCAAAGACGTTTTGAACGTCATGGATCATATGAGATGTTCCAGGAGTTGAAGTTAATATTTCAAGCAAATACCCGAGTTGAGAGATATGAAGTCTCCAACAAGTTCTATAGCTAAAAAGATGGAGGAGAATTGCTCAACTAGTGAGCAAGTGCTTAGATTGTCTGAATACTAACAATCGCTTGAATCAAGTGGGAGTTAATCTTCCAGATAAGATAGTGATTGGCAGAGTTTTCTAGTCACCATCACCAAGTTACTGGAACTTCGTGATGAACTATGATGCAAGGGATGACGAACATGATTCCCGAGCTCTTCGTGATGCTGAAATCGACGAAGGTAGAGATCAAGAAAAGAGCATCAAGTGTTGATGATTGACAATATCACTAGTTTCAAGAAAAGGGCGAAGGGAAAGAAAGGGAACTTCAAGCAGAATGGAAAGCAAGTTGTCACTCCCGTGAAGAAGCCCAAAGCTGGACCAAAGCCTGAAACTAAGTGCTTCTACTGCAAAGGAAATGGTCACTGGAAGCGGAATGCCCTGAATATTTGGTGGATAAGAAGGATGGCAAAGTGAACAAGGGTATATTTGATATACAGGTTATTGATGTGTACCTTACTAGTGTTTATAGTAGCTCCTGAGTATTTGATACTTGTTCGGTTGCAAAGATTAGTAACTCGAAACAGGAGTTACAGAATAAACAGAAACTAGTTGAGGGTGAAGTGACGATGTATGTTGGAAGTGGTTCCAAGATTGGTATGATCATCATCGCACACTCCCTATACTTTCGGGATTAGTGTTAAACCTAAATAAATGTTATTTGGCGTTTGCGTTGAGCATAAATATGATTTGATCATGTTTATTGCAATACGGTTATTCATTTAAAGTCAGAGAATAATTGTTGTTCTGTTTACATGAATAAAACCTTCGATAGTCATACACCCAATGAAAATAGTTTATTGGATCTCGATCGTAGTGATACACATAATCATAATATTGATGCCAAAAGATGCAAAGTTGATAATGATAGTGTAACTTATTTGTGGCACTGCCGTTTAGGTCAAATCGGTGAAAAGCGCATGAAGAAACTCCATAAAGATGGATTTTTTGAATCATTTGATTATGAATCATTTGATGCTTGCGAACCGTGCCTTATGGGCAAGATGACTAAAACTCCATTCTCCGGAACAATGGAACGAGCTAGTGACTTATTGGAAATAATACATACTGATGTATGCGGTCCAATGAGTATTGGTGCTCGTGGCGGGTATCATTATTTTCTGACCTTCACAAGATGATTTGAGCAGATATGAGTATATCTACTTGATGAAACATAAGTTTGAAATAGTTGAAAGGTTCAAAGAATTTCAGAGTGAAGTGGAAAATCATTGTAACAAGAAAATAAAGTTTCTGCGATCTGATCGTGGAGATGAATATTTGAGTTACGAGTTTGGTATTCGTATAAAACAATGTGGAATAGTTTCATAGTTCACACCACCTAGAACACTATAGCGTTATGGTGTGTCCGAAAGTCGTAACCGCACTTTATTAGATATTGTGCAACCTATGATATCTCTTATCGGTTTACCACTATCGTTTTGGGGTTATGCATTAGAGACAGTTGCATTCACTTTAAATAGGGCACCATCGAAATCCGTTGAGACGACACCTTATGAACTGTGGTTTGGCAAGAAACCAAAGTTGTCGTTTCTTAAAGTTTGGGGCTGCGATGCTTATGTGAAAAAGTTTCAACCTGATAAGCTCGAACCCAAATCGGAGAAGTGCGTCTTCATATAATACCCAAAGGAAACTGTTGGGTACACCTTCTATCACAGATCCGAAAGCAAGATTCGTTGCTAAGATGGATCCTTTCTAGAGAAGGAGTTTCTCTCGAAAGAAGTGAGTGGGAGAAAGTAGAACTTGATAAGGTAATTGTACCTTCTCCCTTATTGGAACGTAGTTCATCACAGAAATCAGTTCCAGTGATTCCTACACCAATTAGTGAGGAAGTTAATGATGGTGATAATGAAACTTCAGATCAAGTTGCTACCGAACCTCATAGGTCTTCCAGAGTAAGATCCGCACCAGAGTGGTACGGTAGTCCTGTTCTGGAAGTCATGTTACTAGACCATGATGAACCAACGAACTATGAGGAAGCGATGATGATCCCAGATTCCGCGAAATGGCTTGAGGCCATGAAATCTGAGATGGGATCCATGTATGAGAACAAAGTGTGGACTTTGGTTGTCTTGCCTGATGATCGGCAAGCCATAGAAAATAAATGGATCTTCAAGAGGAAGACGGACACTGATAGTAGTGTTACTATCTACAAAGCTCGACTTGTTGCGAAAGGTTTTCGACAAGTTCAAAGTGTTGAATATGATGAGATTTTCTCACTCGTAACGATGCTTAAGTCTGTCCGAATCATGTTAGCAATTGCCACATTTTATGAAACCTGGCAAATGGATATCAAAACTGTGTTCTGAATGGATTTACGGAAGAAGAGTTGTATATGATGCAACCGAAGGTTTTGTCGATCCAAAAGGTGCTAACAAAATGTGCAAGCTCCAGCGATCCATCAATGGACTGGTGCAAGCATCTCGGAGTTGGAATATACGCTTTGATAAGTTGATCAAAGCATATGGTTTTATACAGACTTTTGGAAAGGCATGTATTTACAAGAAAGTGAGTGGGAGCACTACAGCCTTTTTGATAAGTATATGTGAATGACATATTGTTGATCGGAAATGATGTAGAATTTTCTGGAAAGCATAAAGAAGTGTTTGAAAGGAGTTTTTCAAAGAAAGACCTCGGTGAAGCTGCTTACACATTGAGCATCAAGATCTATAGAGATAGATCAAGGCGCTTGATAAGATTTTTCAATGAGTACATACCTTGACAAGATTTTGAAGTAGTTCAAAATGGAGCAGTCAAAGAAAGAGTTCTTGCTGTGATGCAAAGGTGTGAAATTGAGTAAGACTCAAATCCCGACCACGGCAGAAAATAGAAAGAGAATGAAAGTCATTTCCTATGCCTCGACCATAGGTTCTATAAAAATATGCCATGCTATGGACCAGACCTATTGTATACTCTGCCTGGTTTGGCAAGGAGTACAATAGAGATCTAGGAGTAGATCACAGGACATTGGTCAGAATCATCCTTAGTGGAATAAGGATATGTTTATTGATTATGGAGGTGACAAAAGGTTCATCGTAAAGGGTTACGTCGATGCAAGTTTTGACACTGATCCAGATGACTCTAAGTCTCAATCTGGATACATATTGAAAGTGGGAGCAATTAGCTAGAGTAGCTCCATGCAAGAGCATTAAGACATAGAATATTTGCAAAATACATACGGCTCTGAATGTCACAGACCTGTTGACTAAACTTCTCTCACGAGCAAAACATGATCATATCTTAGTACTCTTTGGGTGTTAATCACATAGCGATATGAACTAGATTATTGACTCTAGTAAACCCTTCGGGTGTTGGTCACATGACGATGTGAACTATGGGTGTTAATCACATACATATGTGAATATTGGTGTTGAATCACATGATGATGTGAACTAGATTATTGACTCTAGTGCAAGTGGGAGACTGAAGGAAATATGCCCTAGAGGCAATAATAAAGTTATTATTTATTTCCTTATATCATGATAAATGTTTATTATTCATGCTAGAATTCTATTAACCGGAAACATAATACATGTGTGAATACATAGACAAACAGATTGTCACTAGTATGCCTCTACTTGACTAGCTCGTTGATAAAAAATGGTTATGTTTCCTAGCCATTGACATGAGTTGTCATTTGATTAACGGGATCACATCATTAGGATAATAATGTGATTGACTTGACCCATTCCGTTAGCTTAGCACTTGATCGTTTATTATGTTGCTATTGCTTTCTTCATGACTTATACATGTTCCTATGACTATGAGACTATGCAACTCCCGTTTACCGGAGGAACACTTTGTGTGCTACCAAACGTCACAACGTGAATCGGGTGATTATAAAGGTTCTCTGGGTGTCTCCAAAGGTACTTGTTGGGTTGGCGTATTTGAGATTAGGATTTGTCATCCGATTGTCTGGAGAGGTATCTCTGGGCCCTCTCGGTAATGCACATCACTTAAGCCTTGCAAGCATTGCAACTAATGAGTTAGTTGTGAGATGGTGTATTAGGACGAGTAAAGAGACTTGCCGTAACGAGATTGAACTAGGTATTGAGATACCGACGATCGAATCTCGTGCAAGTAACATACCGATGACAAAGGGAACAACGTATGTTATTATGCGGTCGACCGATAAAGATCTTCGTAGAATATGTAGGAGCCAATATGAGCATCCAGGTTCCGCTATTCGTTATTGACCGGAAACGTGTTTCGGTCATGTCTACATTGTTCTCGAACCCGTAGGGTCCGCACGCAAGGTTTCGATGATGGTTATATTATGAGTTTATGAGTTTTGATGTACCAAGGAGTTCGAGTCCCAAATGAGATCGGGGATATGACGAGGAGTCTCGAAATGGTCGAGACATAAAATCGATATATTGGACGACTATATTCGGACTTGGAAAGGTTCCGAGTGATTCGGTATTTTTCGAGTACCGAGAGTTACGGAATTCGCCGGGAGTATATGGACCTTATTGGGCCATACGGGAATAGAGGAGAGGCCAAAGGAAGGAGGCGTCGCCCCCTCTGGTCCGACTGGACAAGGGCGCAGCCCCTTTCCTTCTTCCTCTCCCCTCTTTCCCTTCTCCTACTCCAACAAGGAAGGAGGAGTCCTACTCCGGTGGGAGTAGGACTCCCTTGGCGCGCCCTCCTAGGTCGGCTGCCCCTCCCCTTGCTCCTTTATATCACAGGGCAGGGGGCACCTCTAAACACAACAACAATTGATCCCTTGGATCTCTTAGCCGTGTCTGGTGCCCCCTGCACCATAGTCCACCTCGATAATATCGTGGCGGTGCTTAGGCGAAGCCTGCGACGGTAGAACATCAAGATCGGCACCACGCCGTCGTCGACGGAACTCTCCTCGACACTCGGCTGGATCGGAGTTTGAGGGACGTCATCGAGTTGAACGTGTGCTAGAACTCGGAGGTGCCGTAGTTTCGGTGCTTGATCGGTCGGGCTGTGAAGACGTACGACTACATCAACCGCGTTGTCATAACGCTTCCGCTTACGGTCTACGAGGGTACATAGACAACACTCTCCCCTCTCGTTTCTATGCATCATCATGATCTTGCGTGTGCGTAGGAAAATATTTGAAATTACTACGTTACCCAACATATGTCTCCGGTGGAAAACAATGGGTGATCGATAGTGGATGCACTAATCATATGACTGGAGAAAGGGAGATGCTTGTGGAGTTCGTTGATTCACTCAAGGCCTCCTCGAACATCTCTTTTGGTGACAATAGCAAGGGCAAGGTATTGGGTTTGGGCAAGGTGGTAATCTCTAATGATTCCTCACTTCAAATTTCATGCTTGTCCAATCCCTTCACTACAATTTACTTTCAACTATTCAATTGGCCCGTGCCGGTTATGATTCGCATTTTGGTGAATTCCATGTGACCATATTTAAGAGAAGCAATATCAAAGTGGTCTTTGTTTGGCATGTTGAAGACAACCTTTACGTGGTTGATTGCTCAAAAGAGAAAACTCATCTTGCAACATGCCTAATGGCCATGGCTGACGTGGGGTGGCTATGGCACCGTAGGCTAGCCCACGTTGGTATGAGAAATTTACAAGCTCTCTTAAAGGGGGAGCACATCCTTGGACTGACCAATGTGTCTTTTGCCAAAGATCGTCCTTGTAGTGCTTGCATTGCCGAAAAGCTCCATGAAAAAGCTCATAAAGTGAAGACTATCATCACCACCTTGAGGCCCCTTGAGCTTATCCATTTGGATCTTTTTGGGCCTCCAACTTATGATAGTTTGGGAGGGAGGAGGTATTGCCTTGTCATTGTTGATGGCTTCACAAGATATACTTGGGTGTTCTTTCTCAAGAACAAAGATGAAACTCAAGAAACCTTCATCAACTTTGCCAAAGAAGCTCAACGTCAACATAATTGTGAGATCAAGGCAATTCAAAGTGACAATGGCACCGAGTTAAAGAACTACATGATGGATGAATTCTTGAGTGAAGAGGGGATAACGCATCAATATGCTGCACCATATACTCCCCAACAAAATGGTGTTGAGGAGAGGAAGAATCAGACTCTTATTGAGATGGCTAGGACCATGCTTGATGATTACAAGTCTCCATACAAGCTTTGGGCTGAAGCCATCAACACCGCGTGTCATGCTTCAAATGGGCTTTATCCTCGCAAGCTTAAGAACAAGACCCCATATGAGCTCCTAATCGGGAGAAAGCCTAATGTCAAATACTTTCGGAAATTCATTTATAAGTGTTTCATTTTAAACAAGAAATCTCGGTTAGCTAAGTTTGAGTCTAGAACTTATGAGGGCATATTTGTTGGATATGCATCAAACTCTCATGCTTACCGAGTTCTCAATAAATCCACCGGATGCATTGGGGAAACGGTAAATGTGGAGTTTGATGAAGATAACGGCTCCCGTGTGGAGCAAATTATTCCTAGTGTTGTAGGTGATGAGGCTCCTTCACAAGCTATAAGGACAATGGGGATAGGCCACATTCTTCTACAAGAAACACCTCAAGTCCAAGTAGAAGCAGAAGGATTAAGAGCCACTCTTGTGGAGTCCCCACAAGGGAAGTCATCATCGGCACCTCTTGAACAAGATGCTACAGGAGATCATGTACCTATCCGAGAACAAGATCAAGTCCCTCTTATTCCCGAGCAAGATCAAGAGCAAAATCATTCAAATGGTGAAGAACCATTATCGAGGCTCAAGATCAAGCTCAATTTCATGATCAAGATCAAGATCAACCCCAACCGCAAGTGTCTTCATCATCGTCACTTCCCAATGAGCAAGAACTTGTGGTTGTGAAGAGAAGGGTGTCTCCGAGGCCAAAACAATCTCAAGGTAAAGCTTCTTCATCAAGTCCAAAACCAAGTGAAGAAGAGCTTGCAGTTAAGGAGCAAAAAGTGGCTGGCAAGCTAAAGCATCTTCAACATCTCACCGAGAACATCTATGGAAGCAGACGTTTGGCAAACTTTTGTGAACATCACTCATTTGTCTCTTGTGTTGAGCCCCTTAAGGTGGAAGATGCACTTGACGATCCGGATTGGATAGATGCCATGCATGAAGAACTCAACAACTTTAGCCGCAACAAAGTGTGGACCCTTGTGGAAAGACCCAAAGAGCATCATAATGTCATTGGAACAAAGTGGATCTTCAAGAAAAAACAAGATGAACATGGACAAGTAATAAGGAACAAGGCAAGGTTAGTGGCACAAGGTTTCACCCAAGTTGAAGGTTTGGACTTTGGTGAAACTTTTGCCCGCGTTGCCCGTCTCAAATCCATTCACATCTTGCTTGCTTATGCCTCTCATCATGATTTTAAATTATATCAAATGGGTGTGAAGAGTGCATTTCTTAATGGTCCTCTTAAGGAGTTGGTGTATGTCAAGCAACCTCCCGGTTTCGAAGACCCCGATCACCCCTCTCACGTTTATGAATTCCATAAGGCACTCTATGGACTCAAACAAGCACCTCGTGCTTGGTATGATCACCTTACGGCGTTCCTAAGCGAGAAAGGGTTCCAGATTGGGGTAATAGATTCCACTCTCTTCACAAAGAGGGTAAAAGGAGAGTTGTTTGTTTGTCAAATTTATGTTGATGATATTATCTTTGGGTCCATTAACCATGCTATTAACATTGAGTTTGAGAATCTTATGACTAAGGAATTTACTATGAGCATGATGGGAGTGTTGAAGTTCTTCCTCCATTTTCAAGTGAAGCAATTGAGAGGAGGAACCTTTATCAACCAATCTCGCTATATTCAAGACATTCTCAAGAAACTCAAAATGCAAGATATCAATCCAATGAAGACACACATGCCCACAAATGGTCAACTTCATCTTGACCCCAATGGTAAGGAAGTGGATCAAAAGGTATATCGCTCCATGATCGGTTCCTTGCTTTACCTTTGTGCATCTAGACCGGATATTATGTTGAGTGTGTGTATGTGTGCAAGATTTCAATCCGCTCCTAAGGAGAGCCACTATTCGGCAGTGAAAAGAATCATTCGATATTTGGTTCATACCCCAAACTTGGGCCTTTGGTATCCCAAAGGATCATCGTTTGAGTTAACAGGATACTCAGATTCAGATTGGGCCAGAGACAAGGTTGACCGCAAGTCCACTTCTGGTTCATGCCAATTCCTAGGGAGATCTTTGGTATGTTGGTCTTCAAAGAATCAAAATTGTATATCTCTCTCGACGGCAGAAGCCGAGTACATTGCCGCCGGAAGTTGTTGTGCTCAGTTATTATGGATGAGGCAAACTTTGATGGACTATGGTGTCAAATGTGACAAAGTGCCTCTTTGGTGCGACAATGAAAGTGAAATCAAGATTGCCGAGAATCCGGTTCAACACAGCAAGACCAAGCATATTGAGATTCGTCATCACTTCATTAGGGATCATGTGGCCAAGGGAAACATTGAATTACTCCATGTCAACACCGAGAATCAACTAGTCGATATCTTCACCAAGCCACTTGAAGAAGCAAGATTCCGCGAGTTAAGGCATGAGCTAAATATCGTGGATATAAGTAACTTTGGTTGAAACTCTTGCTCATGCACACATAGTCATGTAATATCTTGCTTAGATGTAGGCACATGTCTAGGGGGAGCTAGCTCAACTCATGAGTTATCTTATCCTAGAAGTGCATAAATTGAACAAAATCTTTCACATTAGCCACTTGTAGGTGGCACTTGTGCTTCAAAGATGAGTATTGGTCTTGGGCCCAAGGTTCATATCTTCGCGGTGCCATACCAAACAAACTCAAACATGGTGGCCTCGGCCACCACCCTCTCTTGAGGGTTGTGTCCGTTTTTTGTTTGTGTTTTTGGTGTTGGCTTTCTTCTGTTTCTCTCTCTGTGTTTTGTCTTGTTTGTGTCTTTCTCTTTTTGTGTAAGTGCTCCACATATTCCCTTCTCGTAGTGATAGGATTTCTCTAGCGACATATTCAGGAACATAGACCGAATTCTTTGCGAAGACATGGTAAGAGTTGACACTCAGCCATTCCTTCAAAAAGCAACTCTTGTCAAAATTCCTGAATACCCCGTGCCCACGGGCTTGTACAGTGCACATGGGGCCCCCGTGCCCACGGGCTCTGTTCCGTGTGCACGGAACCCCTGTGCGCATGGGGTTAACTTAGCCCGTGCGCACGGGGTCTGCGGTTTCTGATCCTGAAGTGGCGGGGCATGGGAGGGGCTTGGGTTCATTCCCACCCAGTCGCCCCCTCCAGCACCGCCGCCGTCACCTCCGCTCGTCGAAGATCCTCCAGGCTCCTTGCTCCGTGGATCTTCTTCGGGATGGGCTCCTCCTCCAGTTGGTCCCTTCCCCCTCTTCTTCCTTTTTCTCCATGGATGCGTATCAATTTCTCTAAGTTCTAGGGTTTCTTATGCTTCTTAGTCTAGTGTGTCTGCTACTCCTTCGTAGGTAGAATCCAGTTGCTTAGTTCCTCGGGTTTCCCTGCCGCACCCATTTCCAGATCTCGATCTGGAAGTGGTTGCCGCTGGGGAACCCCCGTGTCCACGGGGTATTTGACCCCCGTGCGTACGGGGTATCCAGGGGATATTTCACCTGTTTATCTGCCTATCCCCTTGCCTTCTATCCAACACTTGTACTCATTTGGGTTCTTTGTTGTGTGTTGTTGGGTGTTTTGTGTGTGTTTTAGACTCCTTTGACAAGAGGGCTGAGCTTCGTCGCAAGCGGGCCAAGGGAGGATCCACGGAGTTCACGGTTGCTCGTCGCCAGCCGTCTGAAGGCATTGCTCAGGGGTCTGGGTCTGGGCAAGGCTGTGTTCGCCGTGCTGCCTCCAAGCGGCCAGTTGTTGAGGCCTCCGGTGAGTCTGAGGAAGAGTATGACTCTCATAAAGATGCTCACTATGTTAACCCCGATGGTGATGCTGAGATAGAGGAGGAAGATGATCGTGGTGATAAGGATGAGGAAGAAGAGGAGTCTAGTCCTGAGCAAGCCATTCCAGGCGGGCGAGATCTCTGGAACATGCCCCTTGCCAAGTGGACCAAGCCAGAACTTTGGGCTGAGAGGCAGAGTCACCCGTATGCAGCTGCCACAGGTTTGGGAGTGGATCCCCGGTTCAGTAACGATTTTAATCAAAGGGTATATCATGAGCTTCTCATGACCAAGCCGAAGAAGTTTGCTCCTCACAAGCAAGTTAACACTGAGAGTCTGCGCGACAATGATCATCTGTATCCCGGTGTGTACTCAGCTCTTGGGAGATTGGGCCTCATTCCTTTTGTCACAATCAACCATCCATACAATGAGGATCTGGCGATGCAGTTCTTTGCCACTTTGTTTTTCTCCAATGACTCTGCTCGCACCCTCACATGGATGTCCGGGACTCATCGATGCTCTGCGTCTATGGCAATGTTTTCTGAGATCATTCTGTATCCATTCATTGATGAAGAGGCTGCATCTGATGAGTTTGGCAGGGTTCGTGAAAGTGGGCAGCGCACTAAGGATGAGATTGCATTCTCTTACAAGCAGGAGACGTCGTTTGTCACCGGGGCCATCAAAGACCTTGTGCCTCTCTATGACACTATGTGCCATATCTTGAGGTATAAACTCACTCCTAAGGCTGGTGATTCCCACAACATTCGGAGTTCCATGTTGGATGTGTTTGTGTACCTGCATCAGAAGAAGAGGGTGGATGTTCTGGATTTCCTGTTCTATGAGCTCCGTCAGTGTGTGCAAGAGAACAAGTCCTTGATCTATGCTCCATTCATCCAGGCATTGATTGAGTCCGTCTGCCCAACTAAGTATATTGCTCAGTACAAGACTTCTATCACCAAGCGCAACTCCAACTGGACTCCAGCTGCTCCTGCTCCATATGTGCCTATCAAGAAGGGTACCAACCCTATGCCTGAGGATCGTGCCACATTCACTTCGGGCATGTCCTCCACTGCCCGGATCCCTCATGGTAAGGCCAAGTCCGTTGGTTCTGAGGCCGTTTTTGCCAGAGGAGAGAAGAAGTCCTTGTTCAAGACCTTTAGAAACATGTTCAAGATGTGCCAGTCTATCCAGCATTGTCAGATTAAGGAGATCAACAAGGAGAAGCTTGTGAGGCGTGAGCAAAAGGCAGCAAGGGCTGCAGCTGGTGTGGAGGTCGGCCTAGGGTCTGAGGACAGAGACAGTGAGGCCACTGCTCGGTCCTTTCCGATGGCAGGATGGCGCTTTGATGATGATGATGATGATGATGCCTCGAGTTCTCCTCCTCTTGTCTAGTGGGTCTGTGTGTCGCCATTTGTCTCCTTTTTGTTGTCTTGATGACAAAGGGGGAGAAGTGGCGGATGTTGGTGTTCTGAGTGTGTGTTGAGATCTCAAGCCTCGTGTTTCTCTTTGTTGGTTGTTTTTAACTGGCTTGAGATACTCTTTTATTGCTTTCCACTTGTGTGGTTGTGAGCTACTCGTTTATGCTCATGAGACTCTAGCTTTTTTATTGGACCTAATGCTATGATCATATCATGCTTATGCTTATTATGTGTCTCGTGATTTTTGCTCACCACACCAATTCATGAGATCTAGCCACCGTTATAGGTTTATTATGTTGATCTCATGTCTTGACAATAATGATCTTGGGAGAGCCTCCTATGTGTGTACTTGATGCATTCTCAAGCATTCATTTTATCCGGGCACACATATAGGGGGAGATACCATGATCATTCTTTGTCTCATGGCTATTCAAATATTTATATCCTCTATGCCATGCTCTAACCACGTTGTCATCAATGCACCAAAAAGGGGGAGATTGAAAGTGCAAGTGGCACTTATACTATATTTTGGTGTGATGACAATGTGGTTAGTTGAACTAATACCAGTTACTAAAGTTTATCTCAAGATATTGGTTCCAAGTGCTTCGTGATGGAGATGTGCGACCCCCCAATTCAAAAAGGTCAAAGGCGTGGTCTTTTGGCGAATCGAAGGTTTAGTTTTTTGTTTGCTTTGAGTCGTAGGAAAGACTGCACTATTAAGAGAGGTTTGTGTGGATGAAAGTTGTGTGGGAATGCCATTGCCGAACCATATACACTAGCCTACCTATTCCTACCACCTAAAATCTTAGTGTGCGTGCATGTGGTACTCGGAAAGCTTATGACAGAAAGTTACTAGGTACCCTGTACGCACGGGGTCTTTGGACCCCGTGCGCACGGGGTACTGCATAACTCTCTGGGTACCCCTTGCGCACGGGGTCTTTTGACCCGTGCGCACGGGGTACTGCGTAAACTCTCTGAGTACCCCGTGTGCACGGGGCTGACTTAGCCCATGCGCATGGGGTCCAACGGCCAGAAATAGCCACCCCAGGGCAATCACTATAAAATCCCCCCTTCTTCTTCCTCCATCCCTAACCCTAAGTCTTGTTGAGCTCCACCATTGCTACACCTCATTTTGCTCAATACTCTCAATCCCTCCACCCAAACTTGTTGAAACTTTGAGGATTGGGAGAGCAAGACCCGATCTACATCTTGACCAAACCAAATCGCGTTCTCCGCAACATTTCTTCCCCATTGACTTGTTACTCTTGGAGCATGGGCTCCTAGGCGGTTAGAGGTTCCTCTGGAAGCTTCCTTGCTTGTGGTGTGCCCCAGAGAAGTTTGTAAAGGTGTGGTGGTCGCCTTCAAGACCAACCCCGAGTGATTCGAGGCTCATCCGTTGGGGTGACTCGAAGGAGATTACGGTGAGCCTTCGGTGGCGTTCCGCAAGCTTTGGCTCCGGCACCGCTCCAAGTGGAGAGTAGCTCTTCCCCAAGAAAGAGTGAACTTCGGGATAAAATCCGCGTCCTCGTCTCACTTGTGGTTAATCCTTTCCCGCACCTTACTTTGCTTTATATGCTTGTTGGCTTGCTACTTAGATTGTTGCCTAGCATTTTTAGCTTGGAGATTGCTTGTCATATAGGTTGCATTCACCTAGTTTCATATGTGGTGAACCCTATTTATCCGCTAAGCCTTAAATTGACAAGAAAGATTAAAATTTATAGTCTCCTATTCACACCACCCCTCTAGTCGAACGTATCGATCCTCTCAAAAACAGTAGCAATAAACTGAACGAGCATATGCTATGCTAATGGTTGGGTCTTGTTCATCACATCATTCTTCTAAGGATGTGATCCGTTATCAAATGACAAATCATGTCTATGGTTAGGAAACCCTAACCATCTTTGATCAACGAGCTAGTCTAGTAGAGGCTCATTAGGGACACAGTATTTTGTTTATCTATCCACACATGTATTTAAGTTTTCGGTAAATACAATTCTAGAATGAATAACAAACCTTTAACATTATTAAGGAAATATAATAATAACTATTTTATTATTGCCTCTAGAGCATATCTCCATCGGACGCTTCATGTTAAAATTTTCTGACGGACCGCTACGAGGTGTGTCGGATTCCATGCCCAAATATCAAAAGCATTGGCTCTCTCTGCCCGAGCGAATGACTAAATGTTTCGTTTTGTAGGCTCCCTTTTTGATGCGGAGCATCCCTCCATCATCCCCATGGACACTACTTCGACCAAACAAGCTCCAAGAGGACCCGTGACAAGAGCCCAAGCACGTGCCATCCAATCCGAGGTTGACTCTCTCCTTGTTGAACTTCCCTTTAACCCATTCGAGACATGGCTACTACCTCAAACGGAGACACTTTGCATGCTCAGGTACCATGTAAGCAACCAAGGAGAAGGAGTGGTGCAATACGGACATCAAGATCAAGGAGGCATTCTACCCAGCCTGGAAGGACCGGTACAACCGCCCAACAACCGCCCGGGCGGAACAACCGGCCGACTACCGCCCAACAACCGGCCACCATTATGTGATCAAGCGGTGCAAGGCCGGTACAGCACCGGATGTACCGGTAAATCCCAAATGACCGGAACTACCGGCCCAACCACCGGTACAACCGCCGGGGCCCCCGACGACCATCTGCAGAAGCCAGCACCTGACCCCAGCGATAGTACCGCCTTCCTCGACCGGTACTTCCGCCCTCCCTGAGTCGCCAGCGGTACAACTGCCACCTCGACCGGTACAACCGGCCTGTCTGCGCACAGTGTAACGGGCCAAGCCCATGTACCCCTTATCCCTCACTTACCCCTTCGTGGCTCTAGACTATAAATACTCCTCCACCCCCTCCTAGTTAAGGTAGCAAAGGATTAGCTCATATTTGTGTGAGAGCTTTGCTCATCCACTTGGTTACCTTCTCCTCGGAGATCGCGCCTCCTCGGAGAAGATCCTTCCAAGAGGATTCAAGACCCCCTTCTAGGGTGGACCCCCCATCAAGACCTCCTCACGGAGAAGAACGGCTACTCGTGTATCTTTCCTTTGTTGATTTTGAATCTTGTGCTACCTTATGTGTTCGATGATCTAGCCCTTGTGTGATCGATACTTGTCGGTTTAGTGTTCCTCTTGTGTGTTTTTCTTCGTGTTCTTCCGCTTGTTCGTCGTGTTCCTTGTAGGGATCCTCTCCAAACATGAAAGATCTCCGACTAGGGCTCCGCCCTACATCATCTTGGTATCATGAGCCACGTTGATCACGTCTTTGGAGCCCCTACCTCGTGTTTTCTAGCTTGATTTTGTTGATTTCGTCCTAAAAACCAAAAATCCCCACCAAAAATAGCCCCAATTTTTTTTGTGATTTGTTAGTTTTGATGATGTTTTGTAGATTTTGATCCGTGGATTTGCTTGGTTTCAAGTGGATCTAGCTTCCCCCCAAGTTTCCCCACTTCCCTTCCACAAAATCTCTCCAATTTTGCCCCCGAAATCATCAATTTCCACTCCAAAATCGCGCCACGATACAATCTGCGAAGAATCCCGTCTCGACCTGTACTACCGCCCATCCAAGCGGTACTACCGCTGAGTACCTCAAGCGGTACTACCGCCCGTCTGAGCGGTACTACCGCCCATACCAGTCTCAGCCATCTCAGTTTCACCATATTTTCGCCAAATTTTGCCCGGAGCCCACGCCTACTTCCGCATGCCCACACCACTTTCCACAAACACCACCACCGCTCACCGCCACCTCCTATGACGATTTTGCCACATTTTGGTCCTTGAGATTTTGAGTTGTGGTTCCCGTGTCCTATTGTGTTTCAGCTATCTAGGTACGGTTCGACGTCAACATCACCACGGCTAATCTTCGCAAGGGTCACATCATCGCCAAGGACGGTAACATCGTCGACATCTTTGTCATACCTTGCAATTGCATTGATACCCACATGGCCTTACTTTTGCGTAGCTTACCCATCGAGACTAGCCATTGAGTATTGCCGGCAACGTGACTTGTGCACATTAGTGATCATACTCCATAGCATACATACCATACCAAAGTGGTACATATCTTGGGATCCATTTGTGTGTCACAAAGTTGTCATCGCATACACAATTGCTATCTTGGTCCGTGAAGTTTTGCATGAGAAAAGAGCTCAAAAGTGAAAGAGCCACCCAAGCTTTTAAGCAAACAAGAAAGATAAGCAAAGAGCTTATAAGCAAGAACCATAGCAACATACTACATTAAGATTGTCATATTGGATCATCTTGGATCATAGCACCAAAATACCATACATATAGCATCGTGGGATAGAGATAGTTGCATTTTCGCCTAGTAGGTTGTGCACAAGTTCCGTATCCGCCTATTGTGCAATCGTGCTAGCGTCTCTCTAGTATTGTGCAACAAGAGCATTTTCGTGGACTCCACATTTTGGCTCACTTTTGGTTTGCACAATCCCACCTATCTATTTGCGTGTGTGTTTCTGTGTACCACTACTTGCTTGGTCTACTTGTTACATTTGCGAATTTGCGAATCTTTTTCAACATCTTTGAGTCAAACTAACGATTGCAATCAATTTTGTGCCACTATCCTAACCAAGCTCCACCATAAGCTTTTACTTGTGTAGGTGTGAGAACCGACAAGGATTGGTACCAATAGTGCTATTTCATTGTCCGCATTTGAGTGAACTTGATTCATCATCAACATCGGTCAAAGGTACATTGGTATAAGTTCTTCTACTTCTACCACTCACATTTTTGCTTGGAATGATGGATAGGCCAAGTACTTCTACCAACCCACTCTTCCTCGAGCAAGACGACGACATGTCTTCATCGTCACCAAGAGCCACCTCTTTGGTGCTGTGAGCGTTGCACCAAGAGCAACAAGCAATGAGCGACCGCATCGACAACCTCGCCACCGACTTGCGACTCTCTGAGCAATGTACAAGAGACTACTTCGACAACAAGTTCGACGCTCACAAGCAAGAGAATGATGCAAGAATGGACGAGATCCGCGCCTTGATGAGGAACCGGCATCATTCCACTTCTTCATCCTCAAGACGGAGCCGCTCGAGTCGACACTCCGACGACACCTTCTACGACTCAAGTACACCTACGTCGAACACTCTTCGTCGTGCCGCACGTCAAGACCGTCAAGCAAACCGCAATCCTCTACACGACACCGACTCTCAAGAGCATCGACATCGTCAAAACCAAGCTACATTTGCGCAAGCACAAGCACGGCAACGCCAACGACAACAAGAACAAGAAGAGCGAGCGCGACAACATCAAGATGCACAAGACGTCGAGGCACAACATCGAGAACAACGACTACGGGAAGCTCAAGCACTTGAGGCACAACGTGCACTTCACGACTCAAGTCGAGCCGTTGCCGACCGATGACACCAAGCTCGTGAACATCAAGAAGCGCTCCGCGAGGAAGTCCAATAGAGGCTCTACCAAGAATGTGTGCATCGACAAGCCCCACAACAAGCTCGACAAGCTCCACCACATGCTCACCAAGAACCTCAAGTTCATCAAGCGCATGAAGACAATGGGAATCCACCAAGACAAGAGCAACATGACGAAAACGACCCTCCTTGCCAAGAGCAACATGAGATTGTTAATCCTCAATGACATGGACGTCATCATCCTCGACCACAACACAACGAAGAGCAACGCTATGGAAAGCTAAAATTCACCATGCCCAAGTTCAATGGAAGCAATGACCCCGAAGAGTACCTATCATGGGCATTGAAGGTTGACAAAATCTTCCGGTTGCACAACTACGATGAAGAGAAGAAGATCGCTATGGCATCACTTGAGTTCCAAGACTATGTGCTCATATGGTGGGAACAAATCCTTGAGAGGCGACAAGCAAGAGGTGAACCTCCAATCACCACTTGGGCTCAAATGAAAGATGTCATGAGAGCACGTTTTGTGCCAACCTACTACAACCGCGACCTCTTCAATAAACTCCAACTCCTCAAGCAAGGAACAAAGAGTGTTGAAGAATACTACAAGGAAATGGAGATAGCCATGATTCGAGCCAATGTGAAGGAAGATGATGAGCAAACTATGGCACGTTTCTTGAATGGACTCAATCATCCCATCAAGAAGTGTGACGCCCCCGATTCAATCGTACACTAATCATGCACGCAAATGTGTACGATCAAGATCAGGGACTCACGGGAAGATATCACAACACAACTCTAAAACATAAATAAGTCATACAAGCATCATAATACAAGCCAGGGGCCTCGAGGGCTCGAATACAAGTGCTCAATCATAGACGAGTCAGCGGAAGCAACAATATCTGAGTACGTACATAAGTTAAACAAGTTGCCATAAGATGGCTAACACAAACCGGGATCTGATTGAAAGAGGCGCAAGCCTCCCGCCTGAGATCCTCCTAAACTACTCCCGGTCGTCGTCGTCGGGCTGCACGTAGTAGTAGGCACCTCCAGTAGTAGTCGCCATCGACGGTGGCGTCGCTCCCGGGCTCCATCGTGCAGTTGCAGCAATCGAGTAGAGATAGGGGGAAAAGGGGGAAACAATGCAACCGTGAGTACTCATCCAAAGTACTCGCAAGCAAGGAGCTACACTACATATGCATGGATATATGTGTAAAGGGCCATATCAGTGGACTGAACTGCAGAATGCCAGAATAAGAGGGGGATAGCTAGTCTTATCGAAGACTGCGCTTCTGGCAGCCTCCGCCTTGCAGCATGTAGCAAAGAGTAGACTAAAGTTCTCCAAGTAGCATCACATAGCAATAATCCTACCCGGCGATCCCCTCCTCATTGCCCTGAGAGAGAGCGATCACCGGTTGTATCTGGCACTTGGAAGGGTGTGTTTTATTAAGTATCCGATTCTAGTTGTCATAAGGTCAAGGTACAACTCCAAGTCGTCTGTTATCAAGATCACGGCTATTGAATAGATTAACTTCCTGCAGGGTGCACCAACTTACCCAACACGCTTGATCCCATTTGGCGGACACACTTTCTGGGTCATGCCCGCCGCGGAAGATCAACACGCCGCAGCCCCACCTAGGCACAACAGAGAGGCCAAGACGCCGTCTAAACCTAAGCGCCGCAGGGTGCGGGCCCATCGCCCAATGCACACCTGCGCCCGAGGGCGGCCAAAGCGTAACTAGCCCCTTAATTCAAGAGCGAGCTTACGTTCCAATCCGGTAGCGCGCCGCCGATTCGCTAAGGCCACGAAGTGCCGGTGATACCACGACGCCGAATACCCATAACTACTCCCACATAGATGGTTAGTGCGTATAGGCTCGTAGCCAACTCAGATCAAATACCAAGATCTCGTTAAGCGTGTTAAGTATCCGCTGAACGCCCGACAGGCCAGCCCACCTCTCTCCTAGGCGGTCTCAACTCTGCCTGCAGCCTCCGCCTCAAAGATCCACTCATGGGTGCTCCACAAGTTGACCCGTCTTTAGTCTCCACATGTATCATGTATAAGTATATAGTATATACCGTGATCACCTCCCGAGTGATCACGGCCCGATAGTATAGCACAAAGACGGACAAGAATGTAGGGCCACAGATGGAAATACTAGCATCCTATACTAAGCATGTAGGATTGCGTAAAGGTAACAACAAGAGTAGCAAGGACAAAGCTATGCAGCGAAGATAGGATTAATCGAAAGCAAGACATGCTACACTACTCTAGTGCAAGCAGATAGAGTAGAATAGGCGATATCTGGTGATCAAGGGAGGGCTTGCCTGGTTGCTCGCAAGAGAGAGGGTCGTCAACTCCGTAGTCGAACTGGCAGCAGCGGCGTCGGTCTCAGAGGGCTACCGGAGAGAAGAGGGGAAGAAACAATGAATACCATGTAAACAGATGCATATCGATGCATGACAAGACAAGTAACAATGCTAGGCGTGCCCTAACGTGGTATGAGGTGGTACTGTTATAGGAAACATCCGGAAATTATCCCGGTGTTTCAGCGTTTCGAGGAGCCGAGGGGAATTTGTGAGTTCGATAGGTTAGGGCTGTGTGGCGGATGAACGGATGCGTATCCGGATTCGCCTCGTCGTTCGAGCAACTTTCATGTAGAAAGTATTTTCATCCGAGCTACGGATTATTTTATATTAATTTTTAAAGCTTTAAATCATTTTCTAATTTATTAATTATTAATTAAATTAACATTATCCAGAATAGTGTTTGCCGACGTCAAGATGACGTCGGCGATCAACGCTGACTGCTGACTGGTCAACCCGACAGTGGGTCCCACTGCTCATTGACTAAGATTAACTAAAATGATTAATTATTTTAATTAGTGATTAGGTTAATCTAATCAGGATTAATTAACTTAATTAATTACTTAATTAATTAATTATTATTTTAATTATTATTTAATTAATATATATATATTAATTCCTTTTCTTTTATTATTACAGGGGCTGGGCCCCGTGTGGCAGTGGCACAAGGGCCTTAGTGGGGCGGGCGAAATGGGCACCGAGCGTGGGCACCGTGTGTGCCCGAGCCACTGGGGCGATGCGATGCCGCCACGACAAGAAGGCGACCCACGCGCGTGCTGGCCAGCAGTTGGCGGCGATGGCGCATGGGCGCGCGCGGCGGGGACCGATCGGGCACCCGCCGAAGAAGCGAGGCCATGGCGGTGGCGGCCCATGGCGGTAACCACCGGCGGCGGGCGACGAGGAGCACCGGGCGCTGCGGTGGCGGATCGCATAGGGCCGGTGGCGAGGGGATCTGGGGCCTTGGGCCGATGGCGCGCCCTGACGAAAGCGAAAGGGCGCAATCATGAGCGAGGAGCCGCCACGGCGCGGGTGCCTTGCGCGCTTGACGCCGCAACGCCTTGGACGTCGGGGCAGCCTTCTTGGCAGCGTCTTGAGGCGAGAGAGAAGAACGGGGCTCTGGGGTTCGTGGGGTTCGGGCGATGGGGGAGGTGGAGGTCGGCGACGCGGCGCCGGAGGGGAGGCAGTCCGGCGGGAAGTCCGCGAAGGCGCCCAGACGCTTGGGCGACGGAGTCGGGTCGGGCGGCGATGGCGGGCGGCGCCGGAGGAAGCAGAGGCCGGTCGGGAGGAGGGGTGGACGGGCGGCGTCGTGTGGCGGCCGGGCGGTGCAGGCGTGTGGCGGGACAGCACGGGCGCGGGCGGCGAAGGGCGACGGCCTCCTCTGAATCCCAATCCAGATCGGGAGAGAGGAGGGGGGGGGGCGAGTGGGTGGAGTGGGGGGTGTCGGTGGGAGGTGGGGTTTGACCAGGGGGGTCGGGGTGCTAATAGGGCGCCGGGTGGGCCACTGGCCGAACATGGCCGAGTTGGGCGGGTCTCTGTGGGCCGGAGCAGGGGGGTTCTTTGTTTTCTGTTTTCTTTTATTTATTTCTTTCTTTCTTTATTTTGGTTGCATTTTAATTTAGTAAAATATACACTTAGTATCTAATTCAGTATTTCACCTTAGTCCATAGTCACAAAAAGTCTAGACCCCAAATAACTTAGTTTGACATTTTATTAATTATAAAAGGTATTTAATTAATCGTTTTTGCTACTGTTTTATTCATCTCATAGTATTTAAACATTTTATAAATGTGTGGTTTTTCCATCATAATTATCTATGCAATATTTGGTTCACTCCGAACAATTTAGTTTTAATATTTGAAAAAATTTATTGCTGTCACAAATTTGAATTTGAATTTCGAAACAGTTTTGAATTAACCCGTGATTAACTAAAGTGACAGAGGTGACGTGGCACCATCAACGTGAGATTACTGTAGCATGATTATCCGGGCGTTACAAATATCCTCCACTACAAGAAATCTCGTCCCGAGATTTAGGAGGTAGAACTAAACAAAGGCGGGTATTCATCATGCGATTTATCCTCGCGTTCCCAAGTGGCTTCATCTTCGTAATGGTGCGACCATCGAACTTTGAGGAACTTGATCGCCTTTCGGCGTGTGCGGCGTTCAGCTTGGTCGAGAATGCGGGCGGATGCTCTTTATAGGAGAGGTCTGTTGCAATTCGAGCACTTCATGGTCCATCGCTCGGATTGGGTCCTTGAAGCAGCGTCGGAGTTGTGACACGTGGAACACATCGCGAACCCGAGAAAGGTTCGACGGAAGCTCCAGCTTGATATGCCACTTTTCCACGCCTTTCCGAATAGTGAATGGGCCAATATAGCGAGGAGCTAGTTTGCCCTTGATCCTCAGCGGTGAGCACCCTTCATTGGTGTAACGCGAAGATAGGCCTTTTCGCCAAAGTTGATAGACCATGTCTTTATGATGACGGTCATAATTACTCTTTTAGCGTGGTCGAGCGGTCTTGAGATTCTCGCGAATAATGCGGACTTGTTCTTCGACATGTTGGATAATATCCGGATCAAGAGTGGACGCCCCCTAGTTTCGACCAGTTCGGAGGGGTTCGACACTTTCGTCCATATAACACTTCGAAGGGGGCCATCTTCAGACTAGCTTGATAGCTATTATTATAAGAGAACTCAGCATACGGGAGAGATTCCTCCCATTTCTTGTCGAAGGAAATAACACAAGCTCGAAGCATGTCTTGAGAACTTGGTTGACACGCTCAACTTGCCCTTGTGATCGGATGAAACGCAGATTGAAAGATAAGTGAGTACCCATAGCTTCTTGAAAACTTGCCCGTAATCTTGAAGTGAATAAGCTGCCACGGTCCGAATCGATAACCTGTGGAATACCGTGAAGTGAAACAATTACGACATGTAGGCGTTGCAAGTGACTAGCGGTGATCGTTTCTCCGATCACGAGAAAATGTGCAACTTTAGAAAGTCGGTCAATGACGACAAGAATAGCATCATTACCTTTCTGCGACTTGGGAAATCCAAAGGATTAAGTCCATTTCAACATGGTCCCATTTCCATTCGGGAATAGAGATAGGTTGCGAGTTCCAGCAGGCCTTTGATGTTCTGCTTTGATACGACGGCAACGCCACACTCAAGAACATAGCGAGCAATGTCTTGCTTCATATTAGACCACCGTAATCTCGACGGATGTCTTGGTACATCTTTGTACTACCAGATGGATACATAGAGGCGTATCATGAGCTTCTTTCATAACCTCCCGAGTCATATTCAGGTTTTCCTTCTTACACGCCACCACTAGGCGGCCTTTGAAGTACAAGGCGCCATCATCGATAATAGTGAAGAATGAGGGCTTTCCTTCTTTGAGGTCTCGCTTAATCTTGTAGACTTGAGTCATATCCTGCATTGTCTTGATGGAGCTCACGAGATCGGGTTCGACAGCCGGGGTATAGAGGGAACCACAGGAAACAACACGGAGATTCATCTTGCGAACTCCGGAGGAGGGGAGCGAGTGCACGGAGGAACAATATGGAGGTTCAGCTTTCTGAATTCTTCAACAAGTGAGGGCTGAACTTTGTGAACTTGGAGGTGGTTGCGAGAAGACTTGCGGCTCAAGGCATCAGCCATTACATTAGCCTTGCTCGGTGTATAGGAAATACCCAAGTCAAAGTTCGCAATGCAGTCTCCATCCATCTCTCGCCGACGGAGGTTCAGGTCAGGCTGAGTAAACAGATACTTCAGACTTTGGTGGTTAGTGAAGATCTCGCAGCGATTACGAGAAGGTAATGTCGCCATCGCTTCAAATGCATGAATGACAGCAGAAGCTCGAGGTCGTGAACTGGGTAGTTCTCTTCGTGAGGGCGCAATTGCCGAGAGGCATAAGCAACCACTTTGCGCCTCTGCATTAGGACACAGCCTAATCCCCGACGGGAAGCGTCGCGATAAATGACGAAGTCCTTCTTAGTATCGAGGAGCTAGTATTGGGCGTAAGTCAACTTGTCTTTGAGTGCTGGAAACTTTCCCGACATTTATCATCCCATTGGAACTTGACGCCTTATGCAACAAAGTTAGTCGAGGCTCGGCAATCTTGGAGAAGTTCTCGACAATCGACGGCAATAGCTGGCGAGACCGAGAAAACTTCTAACTTGCTTGACATTCTTCGGAGGAGTCCAATCGAGAATAGCCTGAACTCGTTCAGGGTTGACGGCAATACCATCCTTAGAGATGACATGTCCGAGATAGGTTACTTGAGTAGCCGAAATTCACATTTGGAGAACTTGGCATAAAGTTGATGCTCTCGTAGCTTTTCCAGCGACAAGACGAAGATGTTCAACATGTTCTTCTTCATTCTTGGAAAATATCAGGATATCATCCAGATAAACCACGACGAACTTGTCGAGGTAATCCATGAATATATAGTTCATCAGGCGAGAGAAGGTGGCTGGAGCATTGGTTAAGCCGAAAGACATGACGGTGTACTCGTATGAACCATAACGAGTCACAAAGGCGGTCTTGGGGATATCCTCCTCACGAACACGGATCTGGTGGTAACCCAACCCCAAGTCGAGTTTCGAGAACACTGACGAACCAGCCAGTTGATCATAAAGATCATTGATCCGAGGAAGAGGATACTTATTCTGAATGGTAGCTTGATTTATAGGGCGGTAGTCTTGGACCAATCGGTTTGTCCCATCCTTCTTCTTGACAAAGAGAGAAGGTGCTCCCCAAGGAGAGCAACTTGGGCTAATGAAACCACTTGAAGAGATTTGTCGATTTCCTCCTTGAGCTCAAGGAGTTCATCGCGCGGCATCTTGTAGGGTCGCTATTATAGGAGTGGAGCCTGGTTTCAAGTCGATGACGAATTCGACAGCTCTGGCGGGGAATCCTCGAAGTTCTTCAGAAAGACGCCGAGGAATTCACGCACGACAGAATGTTTTCAATACCCTCGAGTGGTGCAGCGTTCAATGCATTCAATGCATAGAGTCTTGCCTCGACATTTTACACCAGATGAGCTTGGTAAGTTACTATTTCATCTGAAGGGTGTAGCAGATGGACGGTCTTAGTGGCGCAAACTATAGAAGCGATGTCGCGCTTTAACCAATTCATTCCCGAATGAGGTCAATGCTACAAGACTTCAAAGACGATGGGTGAGACAAGGAATTCCAGTCCTTCGATTTCAACGGGGACGTCGTTGCAAATCATGGAGGTTCGACATTGACCCGCAGGGGTGTGCACTAATAGTGAAGCGTTCATGTCTTCACTTTTAATGCCATGCATGAATGCAAAATCTTCTGACATGAATGAATGCGATGCACCTGTATCAAATAGAACACATGCTGGTACTGAATTTACGAGGAGTGTACCCATCACAAGAGAGCTGGTCTTGAGCTTCGTTCGGATCAACGTGGTTGGCATGAACTTCGACCATAAGGCTTGGCATTGTTGTTGCGGGGTTGGTTGCTTCCACGACCGATTCTTGGGAAGTGCTAGTTGATTCTCGATTCGATTGCAATCCCTAGCACGGTGACCTGTTGTCCACACTTGTAGCATGCACCATTATTGGGAGTGGGAGCAGGAGCTTGGGGTGGTGGAGCTGGAAGCCTTGGCTGCCTAGTTGGAGTAGGCGGGGCGAGGTGCAGCATAGCTCGCCTTTGGGCAGGTGCATTTGGTGGTACATGCTGTTGGGAATCCATATCTTACGCCTGCGAGGACGGGCCAAGATGAGCCCGTGTCACGATTCTGCTGTTAGAGCTCGGTATTCCTGCGCACCGGTTTCGACATTGATAGCTTTGTTCACCAAGGTGGCGAAATCAGCAAAGTCGTGCACTAGAAGTGCGAGCTTGATGTCGCCTTGAAGGCCGCCACGGAACTTCTCCTGTCTGCGTGCATCGCTTGCAATGTCCTCTTCAAATAGCGAGACAAGTCCAGAACTCTCACGATAAGCTTCAACAGCCTTGTTGCCTTGGGTGAGGTTATGAACTCACGCTTCTTCCGTCCATGACTCCTTGAGGGATGAAGCGGGCACGGAAAGCAGCTTGGAAGTCTCGCCAGTGATGATTGTTCCACTGGCCGACCACGCTGTGGCTGTCCCACCATTGAGCTGCGGTCCCTTCAGAAGAAGGAAGCAAAGGTGACATAGTGGCGGGGGCTACATCAGCAGACTCCATCTCATAGGTGATGTCACGGAGCCACCATCAAGATCCGAGGCTGGGTTGAGCTGCAGACACACTTGGGTTGAGGCGCATGAAATCCGCAGAGTTCTTGTGTTTGGCTCTTTGGTCCATATTGGGGCGAGGAAACGAGCCATCATGTTCTCCATGAACTGGCGATTCATCTCAAGCTGTTGGATCATACCAGCCATGTACTCAAAGCGGTGGTGGGAAGTTGCCACCACGATCGCGACCAGCTGGTCTAACCATCCCGCTAATATATAACAGGGTAGTTCAAATTTGAGAAATTATGCAAAGGACAAGAATCATTCACGATGAAACATGCATAATGAAAGCGGCACGATAGAAACCACATAGTAGTCGGCATATCATACAAAAGGGATCATGCATAGAGTTCGCACACGTAGTTCAAGACATAGACTAAGACATCATAGGCGGCACGCAGCTCGCGATTTAATGCATCTAACACTTAACAAGCAAGCCTACATCAGTCCACGTGGTATCTGCGGAGGTAGTCAGCTGAAAGCTGGTAGTGCGGCAGCGATAGTCCTCCACGCCGGTGACATGGGGCCGCGGATACTCAGTGCGTAACCCGACGCCCAAGTGGCGAAGAGGACCAAGTCCGGAGAGTAGCCTCCACCTCCGCCAACCGACACCACGGGGCATCACGGTCTGGCTGGGTAGATCGCAGATCGCGCAGCTCTGGATCGGACAAAGGGTGCAACAGCGTCGAGCACGGTAAAGGTGTTGACGGGTGATGTACAACTCGTGGCGAAAGAGCTCGGTTAGCTCGATCCAGCCCATCGCATGCGTAACAAAGTTCGATGGTAGAAGGGCTCTCTGGTGACAATGGAGTAGGCAGCGGTAGTAACCTCCTCACCAACATCGACGCGCGATAGCGATGTGCACGAAGGGGAGGTGTCCAACTCCCGATACTCTCCACGAAGACGTGTCGAGCAGCATAAGCAGCATCGTGGACTGCCATATCGATAGTCACCCCAACACCATGTGCGGTGTGCAAAGACAAGAGTGGAGTCATACTCCCGAGAGTAGAGGTGGACGATGGCTCGGCATCGCTCTCGTTAAATTCTGGTACTCCTCAAAGACGGTGTACTCGGGGTGCCAGGATAACCCGGATAGGTCATCATCTCTGCTAGCACCGCAGTGATCCCGAGGCACCAATGGCCGCGTGTGGCGCATTTACCTGCCTCGTGGGTTCCATCTGAAAACAAAGATGTTTCAAAGGAGTCAAATGACGGTGTGGAAATGGATCAAAATACAATTCCAAGGAATAACTATGGCTTTATCCAACTTTGGGGTGAATGTGGTCACGGGATCCTAGTGTTAGTTAGTAAATTTGTTTAACCCGAGTAGAAGAGAGTTCAGAGTCCTAAAGTAAAGGTCGAGGAGTAAAAGATCCTAGTACCACCCGATGGCGACGTGGGCCCGTAAGGCACACAGCCAAGTTAGTAAAAGTTTTTGCAATGTCTAGACTCGACTTCGACCAAGGAGTGTGGAAAGGGGATTCTACAGGCGGTGGCTCGATACCAACTTGGACGCCCCGATTCAATCGTACACTAATCATGCACGCAAATGTGTACGATCAAGATCGAGGACTCACGGAAGATATCACAACACAACTCTAAAACATAAATAAGTCATACAAGCATCATAATACAAGCCGGGGGCCTCGAGGGCTCGAATACAAGTGCTCGATCATAGACGAGTCAGCGAAGCAACAATATCTGAGTACGTACATAAGTTAAACAAGTTGCCATAAGATGGCTAACACAAACCGGGATACTGATCGAAGAGGCGCAGCCTCCCGCCTCGATCCTCCTAAACTACTCACCGTCGTCGCCGCCGGGCTGCACGTAGTAGTAGGCACCTCCGATGTAGTAGTCGCCATCGACGGTGGCGTCGCCCACAGGCTCCATCGTGCTGTTGCAGCAATCGAGTAGAGATAGGGGAATAGGGGAAACAATGCAACCGTGAGTACTCATCCAAAGTACTGCAAGCAAGGAGCTACACTACATATGCATGGATATATGTAAAGGGCCATATCGATGGACCGAATGCAGAATGCCGAATAAGAGGGGATAGCTAGTCTTATCAAAGACTACGCTCGCAGCCTCCGCCTTGCAAAGATGTAGCAAAGAGTAGATCAAGTTCTCCAAGTAGCATCACATAGCAATAATCCTACCCGCGATCCCTCCTCATTGCCACGAGAGAGCGATCACCGTTGTATCCGCACTTGGAAGGGTGTGTTTTATTAAGTATCCGATTCTAGTTGTCATAAGGTCAAGGTACAACTCCAAGTCGTCCCGCTATCAAGATCACGGCTATTCAATAGATTAACTTCCTGCAGGGTGCACCAACTTACCCAACACGCTTGATCCCATTTGGCGGACACACTTTCTGGGTCATGCCCGCCGCTGAAGATCAACATGTCGCAGCCCACCTAGGCACAACAGAGAGGCTAGCACGCCGGTCTAAACCTAAGTGCACAGGGTGCAGGCCCATCGCCCAATGCACACCTGCGTTCTATGTAGGGCGGCCAAAGCGAACTAGCCCCTTAATACAAGAGCAGGCTTACGTTCCAATCCGGCGCGCCCGCTCGATCGGGCGTCACGAAGTGCCGGCGATACCACGGCGCCGGATACCCATAACTACTCCCACGTAGATGGTTAGTGCGTATAGGCTCGTAGCCAACTCAGATCAAATACCAAGATCTCGTTAAGCGTGTTAAGTATCCGCTGACGCCGAGCAGGCCAGGCCCACCTCTCTCCTAGGCGGTCTCAACCTGCCTGTCGCTCCGCCTCAAAGATCCACTCGCGGGTGCTCCACAAGCCGACCCGTCTTTAGTCTCCACATGTATCATGTATAAGTATATAGTATATACCCGTGATCACCTCCCGAGTGATCACGGCCCGATAGTATAGCACAATGCAGACGGACAAGAATGTAGGGCCACAGATGGAAATACTAGCATCCCATACTAAGCATGTAGGATTGCGGTAAAGGTAACAACAAGAGTAGCAAGGACAAAGGCTATGCAAAATATAGGATTAATCGAAAGCGGTAACATGCTACACTACTCTAATGCAAGCAATATAGAGTAGAATAGGCGATATCTGGTGATTAAGGGGGCTTGCCTGGTTGCTCGGCAAGAGAGAGGGTCGTCAACTCAGTAGTCAAACCGGGCAGCAACAACGCTCGGTCTCGTGAGGCTACCGGAGAGAAGAGGGGGAAGAAACAATGAATACCATGTAAACAGATGCATATCGATGCATGACAAGACAAGTAACGATGCTAGGCGTGCCCTAACGTGGTATGAGGTGGTACCGGTTAAAGGGGGAAACATCCGGGAAATTATCCCCGGTGTTTCGCGTTTTCGGGCAGAGGAGCCGAAGGGGGAAAGTTGTGAGTTTGATAGGTTAGGGGTGTGTGGCGGACGAACGGACTGCGTATCCGGATTCGTCTCGTCGTTCTGAGCAACTTTCATGTAGAAAGTATTTTCATCCGAGCTACGGATTATTTTATATTAATTTTTAAAGCTTTAAATCATTTTCTAATTTATTAATTATTAATTAAATTAACATTATCCAGAATAGTGTTTGCTTGGCCAAGATGACGTCGCAGATCACGCCGACTGCTGACTGGTCAACTGACAGTGGGTCCCACTGTCATTGACTAAGATTAACTAAAACAGATTAATTAGTTTAATTAGTGATTAGGTTAATCTAATCAAGATTAATTAACTTAATTAATTAATTAATATTTTAATTATTTTAATTATTTATATAATATATATATATTTTAATTCCTTTTCTTTTATTATTACAGGGCCGGGCCCGGTGTGGCGATAACAAGGGCCTTAGTGGGCGGGCGAAATGGGCACGGGCGCGGCACCGTGTGTGCCCGAGCCACTGAGGCGCGATGCCGCCACAACAAGAAGCCCGACGGCGCGCCAGCCAAGCAGGCAGGGCAGCGGCAAGGGCGCATGGGCGCAGCGAGGCGAGGACCGATCGGGCACCCGCTTCGAAGAAGCGAGCCATGGCAGTGGTGGCCCCATGGCGAGTAACCACCGGCGGCGGCGACGAGGAGCACCGGCGCTGCGGTGGCGGATCGCATAGGGCGGTGGCGAGGGCGTGGGCTGCGCGGCCGATGGCTAGGCGCCAGACGAAGCGCGAGGGGCGCGGTCATGAGCGAGGAGCCGCCACGCCGGGTGCGCCACAACATGGGCGCGACATCACATGAGCGTCGGACGGCGGCGCTGAAAGCGGCCTGGGGCGAGGCAGAGGAGAAGAACGGGGCTCAGGGGTTCGTGGGGTTCGGGCGATGGGGCGAGGTGGAGGTCGGCGACGTCGCCGGAGGGGAGGCGATCCGGGGGAAGTCCGCGAATCGCGCCCGGACGCTTAGGGCGAGGGAGTCGGGTCGAGGCGGCGGCGATGGCGGCGCGAGAGGAAGCAGAGGCCGGTCGGGAGGAGGGTGGGCGGCGGCGTCGTGTGGCGGCGGGCGGTCCGGCGTGTGGCGGACAACACCGGCGCGCGGGGCGGCTGAAGCGGCGACCTCCTCAATCCCGATCCAGATCGGGAGAGAGGAGGGGGGCGAGTGGGTGGAGTGGGGGGTGTCGGTGGGAGGTGGGGTTTGACCAGGGGGTTCGGGTGCTAATAGGGCGCTGGGTGGGCCGCTGGCTGGAACATGGCCGAGTTGGGCGGGTCTGCTGGCGGAGCCTGGGGTTCTTTGTTTTCTGTTTTCTTTTCTTTATTTCTTTCTTTCTTTATTTTAGTTGCATTTTAATTTAGTAAAATATACACTTAGTATCTAATTCAGTATTTCACCTTAGTCCATAGTCACAAAAAGTCTAGACCCCAAATAACTTAGTTTGACATTTTATTAATTATAAAAGGTATTTAATTAATCGTTTTTGCTACTGTTTTATTTATCTCATAGTATTTAAACATTTTATAAACGTGTGGTTTTTCCATCATAATTATCTATGCAATATTTGGTTCACTCCGAACATTTTAGTTTTAATATTTGAAAACTTTTATTGCTGTCACAAATTTGAATTTGAATTTCGAAACAGTTTTGAATTAACCCGTGATTAACTACAGTGAAAGAGGTGACGTGGCACCATCAACGTGAGATTACTGTAGCATGATTATCCGGGCGTTACAAGAAGATCGCCGACTTCCAACCATACTCCACCCTCATTGAGCTCGTGCATCAAGCTACTAAGGCGGAATGTCAAGTGCAAGATGACTTCAAGTACGCCAAGTACTCGTCCAAGACCTACGGCTTCTCCAACAACCAAGCTTCAACACCTCCTCCAACATCCACATCAACCAAACCTTCTACAAGCAATGACGACAAGTCAAGTTACAAGAAAACTTCGGCAAGTTCAAGTCATCTTCCTCCCACTACAAGCAACTTCAAGCCGCGTGCTTCATCATCTACTCCAAACGATGAGACCGTCAAGACAAGCTCCTTCAAGTGCTTCACTTGCGGTGGCCGAGGCCACAAGTCCTTTGAGTGCACAAACAAGCGCACCATGATCTTCAACGACGACGGCACCTTCGACTCCATGAGTGAAGGAGAAATGGAAGCCCTTGAGCAAGTGGCCATGCACCGACAAGTGAACAACGAAGACGAAGATGATCAAGTCTTTTGTGATGAAGATTCAAGTCCCGCTCTCGTTTTCTCCAAGGTTTTGACTCTCCAACATCAACAAGAAGAAGACCAACGATGCCACATCTTCCACACAAAGGCCGGCATCAATGGAAGGTCCGTCAAGGTCATCATCGATGGAGGTAGTTGTCACAACTTTGCAAGTGAAGAACTATGCTCCAAGCTTCAATTGGTCAAGAGGAAGCACCCGCACCCCTACAAGGTTCACTGGCTAAGTGACTCCGGCACTATCCGAATTGAGCATACGGTCCAAGTCTCCTTCAAAATTGGTGCATATGAGGACACTTTGGAGTGTGATGTGGTCCCAATGACCGTTTGCCACCTCCTTCTTGGTCGACCATGGCAATTCGACCGTGGTGTCATCCATAATGGGCGTACCAATCACTATAGATTCAAGATGAAAGGGAAGGAGTATGTGCTACGACCTATGTCTCCTAGTCAAGTGATAGCCGACAAGCAAGCCACCCATCATGGAGAGAAGAGTGAGAAAGTGATCCACCACAAAGTGAGTGAGAGCCACAAGCCAAACTTGAGCGCCTCTTCGCCTAGAGAGAAAAACCTCATATTATTTGCCACAAAAAGTGAGATGAGAGAAGTGTGTGAGAACCCATCGAGTGTGATGCACTTTGTCCTTGTGTGCAAGGATGGAGATCCAAAAACTAACACCTCTCACGAACTACCTTTAGTGTTTCAATCTCTTTTGCAGGAATTCC
The DNA here is from genome assembly GCA_021605205.1 of Aegilops longissima. Classification (NCBI taxonomy): domain Eukaryota; kingdom Viridiplantae; phylum Streptophyta; class Magnoliopsida; order Poales; family Poaceae; genus Aegilops; species Aegilops longissima. The sequence goes on along the minus strand of CM038681.1, from coordinate 383,306,374 downwards.
AAGATGTTTTTCCCGATGAGCTACCTCCAGGTCTACCTCCTCTACGAGGCATTGAGCATCGAATCGACCTCATCCCCGGAGCGCCACTTCCAAACAAAGCTCCATACCGTGCCAACCCCGAAGAAACAAAGGAGATCCAACGGCAAGTACAACAACTCATCGACAACGGTCATGTACGTGAAAGCCTAAGTCCTTGTGTCGTTCCCGTTATACTTGTGCCTAAGCCCGATGGAAGTTTCCGCTTGTGTTCCGATTGTATACCTATAAATGCTATTACCGTTCGCTATAGGCATCCCATTCCTCACTTAGATGATATGCTTGATGAACTCAGTGGAGCCAACTTTTTCTTAAAAATTGATCTTAAAAGTGGCTATTATCAAATCCGCATACAAGAAGGTGATGAATGGAAAACTGCTTTCAAAACCAAATTTGGCTTATATGAGTGGTTAGTCATGCCTATGGGTTTATCGGAAGCTCCCGGTACTTTCGTGCGTCTTATGCATTATGTGCTTCGCCCTTACATTGGAGTCTTTGTTGTGGTTTACTTCGACGATATTCTTGTGTTTAGCAAAACCATGAAAGAGCATCTTGATCATGTTAGGGCTGTTTTGCAAACCCTTCGCAAGGAAAGTCTTTATGCAAACATGAAAAAAATGCACATTTGGCGTTGACAAAGTGGTTTTCTTGGGTTTTGTTGTATCCTCAAAGGGTGTCCATGTTGATGAATCTAAAATTGAAGCAATTAAAACTTGGCCCCAACCCACCAATTTGCAACAAGTGCGTAGCTTTCTTGGTCTTGCGGGTTTTTATCGTCGCTTTGTGAAAGATTTTAGCACTATTGTCGCTCCTTTGCATGCCTTGAGTAAGAAGAATACTCCTTTTGTTTGGGGATCTTTGCAATCAACCGCTTTTGATGAGCTCAAGTCTTTGCTTACTCATGCTCCGATTCTTGCTTTGCCCAATTTTGACAAAACTTTTGAGGTTCATTGTGATGCAAGTGGTACCGGAATTGGCGGAGTTTTGATGCAAGAAAAACGAGCAATTGCTTACTTTAGTGAAAAATTCTCCGGTGCTCAACTTAACTATCCCATCTATGACAAAGAATTGTATGCATTAGTGCGTGTCCTACATGTTTGGGAACATTATCTTAGACCTCATGAGTTTGTCATCCATACCGACCATGAAACGCTTAAGTACTTAAAAGGCCAAACTAAGTTGAACAAGCGTCATGCCAAATGGAGTGAATTTATTGAATCTTTCCCCTATGTCATCAAGTACATTAAGGGTAAGGAAAATGTAGTTGTGGATGCACTTTCACGCATATGCACGCTTGTCACTAAACTTGAGTTGAATGTTATTGGTTCTGAGCATATAAAAGACTTGTATGAGCATGATCCTTCTTTTTTGCTACTCTTTATGCTAAGTGTTTGATACACACGTCTTGGGAACGATACTACATAAAGGATGATTATCTTATGAGAGCTAACAAACTTTGCATTCCCGAGTCTTCTCTTCGCTTGCTCCTTTTGCAAGAGGCTCATGGAGGCGAACTCATGGGACACTTTGGACGCGACAAGACATTCGCCACGCTCTCCAAGAACTACTTTTGGCCCAAGATGTTCCGCGACGTCTCACGCTTCACCAACCGTTGCTCTACATGTCGCAAAGCTAAGTCTAAAGCTCAATCACATGGTCTTTACATGCCTCTTCCTATTCCTTATCAACCTTGGGAAGACATTAGCATGGATTTTATACTTGGTTTGCCTAGAACTCAAAATGGAAAAGATTCTGTGTTTATTGTAGTGGATAGATTTTCTAAGATGGCACATTTCATTCCTTGCAACAAGATAGACGGTGCTTCACACGTTGCAAATCTCTTTTGTAGGGAAATCTTGCGTCTCCATGGAGTACCAAAGACAATCGTCTCCGACCGCGACGTCAAGTTCTTGAGTTACTTTTGGAAGACCCTATGCGCCAAGCTCGGAATCAAGCTCTTGTTCTCATCCGCATACCATCCTCAAACCGACGGCCAAACGGAGGTGACGAACCGGACTCTCTCCACTCTCCTTCGCGTGTTGATCAAGAAGAACATCATAGAGTGGGAGGCATGTCTACCCATCGCCGAGTACGCCTACAACCGTGCAAGACATTCGACGACCGGCAAGTCCCCCTTCGAGATCGTCTACGGCTTCAACCCATTGTCCCCATTGGACATTCTACCTCTTCCTCTCCAAGAGCGAACCAACCTCGACGCAAGTGCTTGTGCAAGCTACATCAAGAAGATGCATGAAGATACAAGGCACACCATCGAGTGCCAAGTACAACGACTAGCGACCAAGCTCAACGTCAACAAGCAACCCATGGTCTTCAACATTGGTGATCTAGTGTGGCTACACCTTCGCAAGGATCGCTTCCCCAACGAACGCAAGTCCAACCTTCTCCCTCGAGCCAATGGACCTTTCAAGGTGCTAGCACGCTACAACGACAACGCCTACAAGATCGACCTCCCACGAGGCAAGTACAATGTGAGCGACATCTTCAACGTCAAGGACCTCGCGCCATACCATGGAGATGAGGCTTTTGATCCGAGGTCGGATCTCTCCAAAGGGGGGGGGGGGGAGATGATGCGGAGCATCCCTCCATCATCCCCATGGACACTACTTCAACCACACAAGCTCCAAGAGGACCCATGACAAGAGCCCAAGCACGTGCCATCCAATCCGAGGTTGACTCTGTCCTTGTTGAACTTCCCTTTAACCCATTCGAGACATGGCTACTACCTCAAACGGAGACACTTTGCGTGCTCAGGTACCATGTAAGCAACCAAGGAGAAGGAGTGGTGCAAGACGGACATCAAGATCAAGGAGGCATTCTACCCGACTGGAAGGACCGTACAACCACCCAACAACCGCCCAAGTGAACAACCGCCGACTACCGCCCAACAACCGCCACCATTCTGTGATCAAGCGGTGCAAGGTCGGACAAAGACCGGATGTACCCAAATCCCAAATGACCTGGAACTACTGCCCAACCACGAAGACAACCGCCGGGGCCCCGACGACCATCTCCGAAGCCAAGACTGACCCAGCATAGTACCGCCTTCCTCGACCGGCACTTCCGCCCTCCTGAGTCGCCAGCAGACAATCACCACCTCGACCAGTACAACCTACTGTCTACGACAAAGGTAACGGGCCAAGCCCATGTACCCTTAGCCCTCACTTACCCCTTCATGGCTCTAGACTATAAATAGTCCTCCACCCCCTCCTAGTTAAGGTAGCAAAGGATTAGCTCATATTTGTGTGAGAGCTCTGCTCATCCACTTGGTTACCTTCTCCTCGGAGATCGCGCCTCCTCGGAGAAGATCCTTCCAAGAGGATTCAAGACCCCCTTCTAGGGTGGACCGCCCATCAAGACCTCCTCACGGAGAAGAACGGCTACTCGTGTATCTTTCCTTTGTTGATTTTGAATCTTGTGCTACCTTATGTGTTCGATGATCTAGCCCTTGTGTGATCGATACTTGTCGGTTTAGTGTTCCTCTTGTGTGTTTTTCTTCGTGTTCTTCCGCTTGTTCGTCGTGTTCCTCATAGGGATCCTCTCCAAACGTGAAAGATCTCCGACTAGGGCTCCGCCCTACATCACTTTTTTTGCGGAAAAAACTTCTAATCTATTCATCTTCAATCATGGTAGTACAACGAATACTAGAAATAATAAAAATTACATCCAGATCCGTAGACCACCTAGCGATTTACTACAAGCAATCGAAGCGAGCCAAGGCGCAGCCACGCCATCTCCTCCCTCATCGGAGCCAGTGCAAACCTTGTTGTAGTAGACAATCGGAAGTCGTCGTGCTAAGGCCTCATAGAACCAACGCACTGCAACAAAGAACCGCCGCAGATGAAGAGTGTAGATTAAAAGGATCCAACTCAAGACACACGAACGAAGACGAACAACGAATGATCCGAGCAAATCCACCAAGACGATGATCACCAGAGACACAACTCCATTGACGCCCACCGATGATCTTTGGACGATCACCGAACGAAGCTAAGCGCGAGACCTTTATTCCATCTTCAGGGAGCCGCCGCCGGCCAATCTGAGAGTGAACGAAGGCAAACTCCCTAATTTTTTTATCCATTTTTTAATCCTAAACAAGTGGTTATAAGACCATGTCAAATTCTGCTTTTTAGGGGTCTTTTTTGCACATGGCAAATATATCGTGTATACCATGGCAAATTCTGCTTTTTGGTTACGTGGTGTTTTTGTAAAGCCCTTTATTTACCCCCTCGGTATAGAATATGACACGTTCAAGTAGCGAAACACGGATGAGGATACTGCTCTACTCGTAGCAGTCCCAGAATTACCTTTTTGCAAGGGAAGGAAAAGAAAAGAAAGGAAATCGTCAAAAACCGATTAGAAAAAGACACGACACTGACACAAATTTCGGGCTTTAAACTCTGCGAGATGAGATGCCCCTACCAAGCATCCATAGTAGCACGAGGACAAACAAAGACCATCTCTCTCTCTCCCCCTTGTGCCAGCCCACCCACAGCCGGAAGGAACCACGCGCAAGGCCACCACCCAAACGGCTATAATTAGAGGAGAGACACGGTTCCCATAATCCCCTTGCTCCTGCCTCCTCCTCCTCCTCAACTCGCTATTCCTTTCCGCTCCCTCACCACGCGCAAACGTCCACAACCCTCGTATTTCCACGTATTTTCACACAACACCGACAGCGGAGACACGAACCGAGCCGTGTCGACAACAAACAATTAGCCAACACCCCGAGGACACCAGCACAAAAACACCGCCCGCCACCGGGCGCCCAAGAGACCGCCGCCGGCCGATCGGAGCACCATTGGAGCCGCGCGCGCCCCTCCGCTTGCCCCCGCGCTCCGGGCGCCCCGACCGAGGCCACCTGCTGACCCGTTCGTCCGGCCCGTCGCAGCGCGGCCGGCCGTGCTGCCGCGATGGAGTCCGCCGGCTACTACACCAACTGCAAGAAGACCGACGGAATCTGCGAGGGAATCTGCGACGGCGAGGTGAGGACCTCGCTCCCGTCCCTTCGCCCACACCCCCCCAGATCTGTCCCTTTCTCACACCGCGTGGCTCTCTCGGTGGATTGATTACCTGGTCCACGAGAAGGCCCCTTCTCGCCCCTGCTTTTTCCTTCTTTTTATATTTTATTTATTTCTTTTTGGTTGGCCTGGAAACTGCTCGCTTCATGCTTCGGTTGCTCCAATTGCTCTTGTTCGCGCTTCGATTCCACCACCAATATCACGCTCCGATATATTGTTATTCCGTCGGCAGGTTTCTGTTTTAGAGCAAGTGTCGATGAGATTTGCCTAGTCCGGGTCCGAGATGCTTGCTTAGTTTTGCTTTACAAGAAGAAGAATCTTTGATCTGTTTCGGTCCTACACATAGGGGGATTAGGTGTAATCCCAGGTTTTGATGCTGCTTCTGGTGCTGGTGGAATCTCGCGAGCTGGCCGAATTTGGGTTCCCTCTAATCCTGGAATCTTTTCTTTAACCGGTTGAGTTGCGGCCGTGAAAACGATCCACCTTTAGTAAAAGGGCCAGGTTAATACTTGTGCACGCTGAGGATTCATGCTGCCAAAGTAGACTACACAGGAGGTCGTTAAGAGATACAGTACTACGTAGTATGCAGCTTGCTCTTATCTTCGATCTGAATTATGCTGTCTCTGATTTTTCTTTGTATTTTAACAAAATAAACACAACTCTACTTGAATACTTGTTCCTGCCATTGTTGATCTTCCATGAGTAATAATGACATAACATTGATTTTGTGCTTCCATGAGTAATAATGTAACATTGATTTTGTGCTTCCCGTGTTGAGTGGGTTTTAAAGTTTTCCCTGTTTTCATCTACAGCCATCCAATTTGCGCTGAACAAATTAGTAACTCTCTTTAGCCAAAAAATTCAGTTATGCAAATACACCTTAAGCTTTACTAATTGATTTACAATAGAATCGGTGTCCTAAGTTAGGTAAATCAGTGTGTGCTCCATATCCCTGCAGTTTGTACAGTCTTTTGTTGTTCAAATAGTTGTGTGAAGAAGATGGGTGTTTACTTGCATATTATTATTTTTAGCTCAATTTCGTGCTTCTTGTGACTTCCATTGCCTGAGTGATTTCTCACATGGTTTCTGTATTCATTTGCAGCATGGTTCAAAGGCTGTTCTGAGCATGTCAAGGCTGAAGTGTGCACTTCGGGGATTTGATTTAAAGGCCCTTCTGTTCCTGCTGATTGGTGTGCCGATTATAATTTTCGTCATATATGTTCATGGCCAGAAGGTCACTTATTTCCTCAGACCAATCTGGGAGAAGCCCCCCAAGCCTTTCACGGTACTTCCTCACTACTATCATGAAAATGTTTCGATGGCGAACCTCTGCAAGTTGCATGGATGGAAGGTCCGGGAGGCTCCACGGCGTGTCTTCGATGCCGTGCTTTTCAGCAACGAGCTCGACATTCTTGATATCCGTTGGCACGAGCTTAGCCCGTATGTGTCAGAATTTGTGCTGCTCGAGTCTAATTCAACATTTACTGGCCTTGAAAAGAAGCTCCACTTCAAGGAAAACCGCCAAAAGTTCGAGTTTGCTGAATCACGGTTGACCTATGGTATGATAGGCGGAAGGTTTGTGAAGGGGGAGAACCCATTTGTGGAGGAATCCTATCAGAGAGTCGCGCTTGACCAGCTTCTAAAGATCGCCGGAATCACCGACGATGACCTGTTGATTATGTCGGATGTTGATGAGATCCCAAGTGGCCATACAATCAACCTGTTGAGATGGTGCGATGATACGCCTGAGATACTTCACCTTCAGCTGAAGAACTATCTCTACTCGTTTCAATTTATGCTTGATGATAAGAGTTGGAGGGCTTCGGTACACAGATACCGAGCGGGGAAGACGAGGTATGCCCATTACCGGCAAACCGACGACCTTCTGGCAGACTCAGGGTGGCACTGCAGCTTCTGCTTTCGGTACATAAATGATTTTGTCTTCAAAATGAAAGCCTACAGCCATGTGGACCGGATCAGATTCAGCTACTTCTTGAACCCCAAAAGAATTCAGCATGTGATATGCCAAGGGGCTGATCTCTTTGATATGCTTCCGGAGGAGTACACGTTCCAAGAGATCATCGCCAAGCTTGGGCCGATCCCAAGCACGTATTCGGCCGTTCATCTTCCCGCCTATCTGCTCGAGAAGGTTGATCAGTACATGTATCTTCTTCCTGGCAACTGTATGAGAGAAAGTGGGTAGCCTCTGGTGTTTGCATCAAGATGCGATGTCCCCTTGGGGAAGAGCGTGGCTTAGCGGTTGTATTTGATACCAGTGGCTGGCTGACTTAGTTGGAATGGCGGTTGTGTTGGGTTCATGATTTTGTACCATGTAATTCAAAACAATGGAAGGAGGGCCTGACAGCATAGCGCATGCTCCGTCGGCCGCTGCGTGCTTGTTTTATTTTTGGAAGAGGAGCTTAGCACTGTGCTTCCAACCTGAGTCTCTTGTTGATTCATTGCTTCCATGATTGATTTATGAACTCAGAAAATATATTGTAGATTACAGACTGAGTGACATTCGCAGCAGTTTCTCATTGTTACATTGTGGTGTACATTATTATTATGATCATCATTTATTCTTGCTGATGATTTACTGCAGTACATGTGCACTCTGTGGGTTCATGTCCTGCCTGCCTCGCTGCTGGCAGGGGCCATCCGTTTTTCTGGTCAAGTGTCTTAATCCTCTTAACATGTGAAGCCGTTGCTGTCGTACAGAAAACACTGGAGTGTGCAATTGATTGCATCTGTCATCTTTGGCCAACAGTCACAGGTTTCCTTGGTAAAGGGTAGGTTTGCTGCAGGTTGATTTGGGTAATCCATACTACTCCCTCCGTTCCTTAATATTCGTCTTTCTAAAAGTTTCAAATGATGAGTACATACGGAGCAAAATGAGTGTAGTACATACGGAGCAAAATGAGTGTAGAAAAACAAATATTTAGGAACGGAGGGAGTACTCTGTTTGGGCATCACTGGCAGCTGCAAGTTGTTAAGCGACCTGTGAGTGCTGCCATGTGGGTGGGAACAGGCTGTCCGTGTGGGTTGCTGTCCACCTCGGCCAGATTGGGAAAACATGCTGCACAGCACATTTGGCTGTTAGAGCATCCGGGGCGCGCCGGCTGAAAAATCGATGTGGGGGTGATCGGTTTCCCAGCCGCCATCCCAGGCGCCATTTTTATAAGTTTTTTTAAAATATACTCGGCCAAACAAGACACAGAATTTGGCAAAATTTAAGCATTCCATCGCTTTTTTACATATCGAAAACATAATCTAAAAAAAAAAAAACAACTACCGCCGCCCGCCGCGCTGTCTACAGGCCGAAGAGCTTGCCAAAGGCGTTGTAGTCGCCGTCGTCGTCGTCCTCCTCCTTCACGCCGCCGCCGTCCCTGCTGCACCCCTGCCCTGGGTCGCCATGGCGGACGGGTTTGGCTGGCGGCGGTGCCTCATCGTCGCTGTCCTCGAGGACGATGACGCCGCCCTCGTCGCGGCCGCGGTGCCGAGCGGCGATATCCTCGAGGGCGCGGCGCTGGCGCTCCATCTTCAGCTGGACGTAGTCCTCGCGCGCCCACTTCATGGCGGCCTCGTCGGCGGCGACCATGTTGTCGTGCTCGCTCTTGATGGCGACCGCTCCGTCTTCGGCTTGACAAGGCGGGAGGAGGGAGTAGAGGAGCCACCGCCGCCCTCGTTGATGACGAGGGCGCCGCCGCGGGTGCGCCGCTCGAGTGACGTCTCCACGGGCTCGGCCTTGACGTTGGCGAGCGCCGGCGAACCGGAGGAGCGGGAGGAGGAGGAGGAGGACCCGCCCGCCATGCGCCTCGGCGACCAAGGGCGCCGCTCGTGAGGACCGGGGCCGGGCCGCCGGGTACTCGAGCGGCGACTCGTTGCCGCCCTCGAGGTGCTCGAGAATGAAGTGGAGCGTGCGCCCGGGGACGCCCCACCACAGGCGGCGGCTGTCGGTGTTGTGGCGCCCCTTCACCGATGCATTGTTGGTGGAGGTCAGCTACTCCTCGTGGCGGCGTTGGAAGTACGCCGCCCACTGCGCGTGGTTGTTGGGGCGTACTCCGGGCGACCCCGCACCTCCTCCGGCAGGGAGGCCCGAATGCGCGTGATCTCGCCGTGGAAGCGGTCACTACTAGAGAAAACCTTACTAGTGGTGCTGGTTTTTTACATACCAGTAGCGTGGGCACCCGCGCTACTGCTAGGGCGCTACAGCTATTATTTAACAGTAGTGTGTTTCTAAACAAGCGCTGCAGCTAAAATACTTAGCAGTAGCGCCTCTTTCTCTACCAACGTCACTACTATCTCACGTAGTAGTAGCGTCCTATTTTCTCCCCACGCTACAACTAGGTAAATAGAAAAATAAAATAAAAAAGAAGAAGTCAGATGCAATATTCATGAAAATGAAGACAAGTCCAGTGTAAATAAACTAAGTTCACAAAACCATCTTACAAACATTAACAACAATACCACATTTAATATAACCACACAATCTCACAAACTCATATATAGTAGTCAACAATGCATGGATAGATCATACTTGATAAGTCTACTAGGTAGTCGTACTAGCATATATATGGTTCAGCAGCCACACGCATGCATATGTAGTTCTAGGTGATATCGATGACGACCGTCATCCTCAAGCCTGGGCGGTGGGTGTTCCTGATAGTAATTACGATTGCCTGTCCAACATGAAGATTCTTGCCGACGAGGAAGCTCTTCCACCCAACCGAGTTAAAGTGTGTGCGACCGTCCGTGTCCACGCCGTACATACAAGTGGTGATGGAGCCCCTCGCGGTAAGGCGTATTCAGCAGAGCCTTCTTCATCAGGCTTGATACCACAACTCTCAGATAGGCTCTTTGGCAATTTCTGAATAATAAAAACATATCAATTAATAAGTAGCCTCACACATTCTACAATATCAAAAAACAGTACTACATTTCTGCTAAGCATGAATTCTACTAATAAGTATATATGGATTCTACACTATTAACAGTTCTTTGGATTCTACATGAAGCATATAGATCACCGGATTCACTAAGCATATAAGATTCACTAAGCATGTATATCATCGGACTCTACACTAAATATAACAATAAAGCATATATATCATCGGATTCACTAAGCATACAGATCATCGGATTTACTAAGCATATAAGATTCACTAAGCATATATATCATCGGACTCTACACTAAGTATAACAATAAAGCATATCATTAAATTACTACAGTAAATGCAACATGCCATGATATGCCGATCAACCGTGGTACTTGTCAGGCGGGTCACGAATGGCACCCCGACGAAGTCAGCACGTGGCGGAATGATGTCCCATAGGTTGCACACCTCCTCCTCGCTCAACCTCATTCTTTGAGCTACGATGGCTTCACCAAGTGGGTCGTCATCATCCTTATCATCCTCATCATCTTCATCATCTTCTGCTTTGTTGACATAAATCACGGCCAGCTTGGGTCTTTCTGCTCTGAAGGAGAAGCTGATCAACTCACCACCGGTGATACGCATGTGGGCAGTGAAACGGACCCATCCATCTCCTCCCACCTACGTCATATTTCGTCCTTTCTCGACCTCCATAGTGTAGGACTCCCAGGAGCGTCAAAGGTCACACAGTCTCCGGTCAGCTTGTTGAATTTGACCTCACATTGCATGGGACGATCTGTGTACAAAAAGCAAAATGATATATACACGATGCGTTAATGCCTATAACACTAAAAACAAAATAGTGGTTACTAGTTCATATAATTTATTACCGCCGCATGAAGAAAACTAGACTCTAAGTAGATGCCGAACAGCGTGCCAGTTGCAAGGCTGCTGGCGCACCTTGACTTGCACCGTCGACATGGTGATGGTGGTGGTGGCGCCATTTTCCTAAAGCAATATGATTAAAGGATTAATGATCCAAAAAGTAAACATAAAGTTTTCAACACACATCAGGTTTTGAAAAATATACACATCAGGTTCACATCATAGAGAATACACATCTGTCGGATGTGGGGTTCCGGCAAAACCCTTAAGGTTCGAACTCTGGGGTGCGCACGAAGTCTTTCCCTCCTACCGATCCACGCCCTAGCTCACTAAGATCTCGCGGACGAACTCGACGAACTCGCAACATAGAAAGACACGAGATTTATACTGGTTCAGGCCACCGTTGTGGTGTAATACCCTACTCCAGTGTGGTGGTGGTGGATTGCCTCTTGGGCTGACGATGAACAGTACAAGGGGAAGAACAACCTCCTGAGGTTGAGGTGTTCTTGTGGCTATGGTAGGCTCTCGATCAGATCAGATCAAGCTAAGTTGCCCTTACTGTGGTGGCTAGTTCTACTTATATAGGCCCTGGTCCTCTCCCCAAATATTGAGCGGGAAGGGAGCCAACAATGGCGGGCGAATTTGAAGGGGGACAACTAGTACAAGCTATCCTGACAAAAGTGGTCTTCGCCTGCAAAGGCTCTGGTGGTGACGCCGTCTTGGGCTCCACGATGACCTCCGTCCTGCCGTCCTTCTGGTCTTGATCTCGTTGCACCGATATGGCAACCTTTGCCCGACGCCTCGGTAGTCCTCGCCTGTGCTCGCCTCCTTAGCACCAAAGAGGAAACAAGGACGCTGCGTGCACTGGCCCCGCCTGGGTGTCGATCGGCATGGCTCACGTCACGAGAGTCTCGTGAGGTTTGCCCCGCCTTGATATCTCCGCTCCTCGTGAGCCTGCCTGGCTAGGCCACTCCTGAGGAGGTCTTGCGTCATCCGCCTCGCGAGGCTTGGACCCTCGCGAGGGTCTTGGGTGCCTTGTTGATGAAGATGGGCGTCGGCCCGACTTAGCTTACGCCGTGGGCAGCAGCGAGCAAGTCTGGGGACCCCCGTTCCCAAAACACCGACAGTAGCCCCCGGGCCCAAGGTGCGCTCGGGCTTGGCTTCGCAGCGAAGCCAAGGGTCAAGTACGGAGCGCCGCGGGCCCCCAAAGCCTGCGACCTCGGTCGACGCGTGGCGGTTGATTGGACGTGGGCGTCTCCGCTTCCCCACACTGCCTTTGAATCCGCCTAGCTATGCGCCCCCCGCATCTCACTCAGTTATTCTTCCTTTGCCCACGCCTGGCTCCCCCGATCTCCCTGCTTCCTCGAGACTCTGCTTCTCTTCTCCAATCTGACCTGCCCTCTGCCCGCTCTATTGCCATGGCGCCGAAACAAGCAGATAAGGGAAAGAAGCCCTTCTCTCCGCTAAGCGCTCCTCTGGCTGTCGAGCCGGCGCTAGGTCGATCCCGAGTGCTCAACGACGAGGCCATGGACAAGGTGCGTCCGATGCTTGCTTCTAGTTTCAATGAGTGGGGAGAGACGGTGTCTTGGCCTGCGTCTCGCACTCGCTTGGCTCGGGCAGCCACTGAAGTCCCAATCTCCATAAATGCCCTCTGGGCTGGCCTGATTCCTCCCTTCTCCGCCTTTTTCAACGCGGTGCTCGAGCATTATCAGATCCACATGCTGCATCTTGACCCTCAATCGGTGACTCTTCTTGTTGTCTTTGCCTTCGTGTGCGAAGCCATGGTGGGCATCACTCCTTCGATGGCCCTCCTCCTCCATTTCTTCTCATTGCATCTGACCGGTCCCAGCGAGCTCGAGTGCGTGAGCTTCCAGTGTCGTGGCATGAGCGGCAAAGAGCGCAAGGATTGACTTCGAGCTTCCTTCATCCACGAGCGAGTTTCGGACATGGTGGGTGTTTATTGATGCCGGCGTGCTCAGCCCTCTGCTTGATGCTCCGCCAGGGCCCGCTGTTCCCAACTCCAGTTGGGGCCATGAGAAGCTCACGTGCCCCCGCCTTGCTCCTGTCTGGGCTAGGCTGAGGAGGCTGAAGGACCGCGGCGTGACCGCACCCATGGTGGTGAAGGAATTCGTCATGCGCCGGGTAGCCCCGCTTCAGCGCCATTCTCGCCCGATGTGGACCTTGCTCAGCAGTCAGGACCATATGAGGTTTCAGGAGTCCGGGCTCCCTCTCGAGATGCGGCAAACAGTGTTTAAGGTCCTGACGGGTGTCCCCTTGCCGGATGAGTTGCCTGGGAAGAACTGCCTGATGTACCATTGCAGGAACACGGATGAATTTGCCGAGAGCATGCCCTCCTTTGATGAGTGGGGGCTGCGGCCGATCGGCCTGGTGGGGCCCCGCGAGAACCCCGTCGGCGTGGTTCCTGATAGGTCCATTTTGCATCATGCTTTTATATCGATATTTATTGCATTATGGGCTGTTATTACATGTTATGTCACAATACTTATGCCTATTCTCTCTTATTTTACAAGGTTTACATAAGAAGGGGGAATGCCGCCAGCTGCAATTCTGGGCTGGAAAAGGAGCAAATATTAGAGACCTATTCTGCACAACTCCAAAAGTCCTGAAACTCCACGAAAGTCATTTTTGGAAATAATAAAAAATATTGAGCGGAAGAAGTTCACCAAAGGGGGACCCACCTGGCCACGAGGGTGGGGGCGCGCCCTACCCCCTAGGGCGCGCCCCCTGCCTCGTGGGCCCCCTGTTGGCTCTCCGATGGCCATCTTATGCTATATGAGGTCTTTCGATGAAGAAAAAATCATAAGCAACCTTTAGGACGAAACTCACGCCACCAGTATGAACCAATCTAGGGCTCCGCAGAGCTGTTCGCCGAGGGACACTTCCCTCAGGGGAAAATCATCGCCATCGTCATCACCAACGCCCTCTCATCGGGAGAGGGCAATCTCCATCAACATCTTCACCAGCTCCATCTCATCTCAAAATCCTAGTTCATCTCTTGTATCCAATTCTTGTCTCCAAGTCCGGGATTGGTACTAGTAGGTTGCTAGTAGTGTTGATTACTCCTTGTAGTTGATGCTAGTTGGTTTATTTGGTGGAAGATCATATGTTCAGATCCTATATGCATATTATTACCCCTCTGATTATGAACATGAATATGCTTTGTGAGTAGTTACGTTTGTTCCTGAGGACATGGGAGAAGTATTGCTATTAGTAGTCATGTGAATTTGGTATTCGTTCGATATTTTGATGAGATGTATGTTGTCTAGCCTCTAGTGGTGTTATGTGAACGTCGACTACATAACAGTTCACCATTACTTGGGCCTAGAGGAAGGCATTGGGAAGTAATAAGTAGATGATGGGTTGCTAGAGTGACAGAAGTTTAAACCCTAGTTTATGCATTGCTTCGTAAGGGGCTGATTTGGATCCATATGTTTCATGCTATGGTTAAGTTTACCTTAATACTTTTGTTGTAGTTGCGGATGCTTGCAATAGAGGTTAATAATAAGTGGGATGCTTGTTCAAGTAAGAACAACACCCAAGCACCAGTCCACCCACATATCAAATTATCAAAGTACCGAACGCGAATCATATGAACGTGATGAAAACTAGCTTGACGATATTCCCATGTGTCCTCGGGAGCGCTTTTCCTTATATAAGAGTTTGTCCAGGCTTGTCCTTTGCTACAAAAAGGATTGGGCCACCTTGCTGCACTTTATTTACTTTTGTTACTTGTTGCTCGTTACAAATTATCCTATCACAAAACTATCTGTTACCACTTATTTCAAGACTTGCAGAGAATACCTTCTTTGAAAACCGCTTATCATTTCCTTCTGCTCCTCGTTGGGTTCGACACTCTTACTTATCGAAAGGACTATGATAGATCACCTATACTTGTGGGTCATCAGTTCCCTTCCTTGCTGTCGGTGCCGAGCTCGCCCCAGGTGAGGGTGCAGGAGGGCGAGCCCTGGTGGAGGCTGGTGGCTCAAGTGCCGAGGAGCACATGTTGTGTAGTGATCCTGGGGCATCGTCCTCGGGAGCTTGCGTCCCCTCTCCTGAGACGTTGGGCGCTGCGGAGGCGCGGTATGCGGTTTCCAAGGCCAAGGCTCCGGGAGCCTCGGGAGGTTGTGGTGAGGCAGCGCCCGACTGTTCACCGCAGCCGGGCACCCCTGAAGTAGGCCCTCTGAGCTCCTCCTCGGCCTCGCCACGCGCAGGCTGCCATGTCCAGCGCTTTGGCCGGCTCTGTGTGGACTTCGAGGAGCTCCACAAGAGGAAAGGATCCTCGAGCGGCAACAACATCTTCGGGCCGCTGAAGCGGAGGAAGTGCATCACCGTCGACGTGTAAGTACCGTATCGTTGTGACTCCTTGTGTGCTGCTTCCATTTCCTGACGTTAGTTCTTCAGGGCTCCTTCTGTCGAGGCGGC
Organism: Aegilops longissima; assembly: GCA_021605205.1. NCBI lineage: Eukaryota > Viridiplantae > Streptophyta > Magnoliopsida > Poales > Poaceae > Aegilops > Aegilops longissima. The sequence goes on along the minus strand of CM038681.1, from coordinate 383,291,097 downwards.
TGCGCCTTCTGAGAAACGACCTCCTCCTTCCTCGGCTCCCCCGTCGGCCTTGAGCGCTCCGAGTCCGCTTGCTGCCCCTGGAGCGGGGTCGATTGAAGGAGCACTCTTGCCTTCATGGCGCGCTGAACCCGCGACTTTGTCGCCCCTCCCTCATGGTCTGGCGTGGAGCTTGGCGGGCGTGCCCAAGACCCCTCATTTGGTCATGGACAGTAGCTGGTTGGCTTCGATCTTTGGTTCCTCTTCAAGCAGCGAGCCCCGATTAGCTTGGGCTCCTTGCAAGGACTGGTTGATGATGGGTGCAGCGCCAGCCCCCAGCCCCTGCCGAGAGGTGATGCGCCGCTCGATACCCCATCCGCAGCCCCCGAGGCGATGGACGAGGTGGGCCGTGCGTTCGAGTTAGAGCGCGGGCGGAGCGTCGTTCGTCATGAGCTTTTCCAGGAGGCGATGGGCGCGATGAGCCGGCTTCGTGAAGAGCTCGCAGTAGTCGACTCGCACCTTGAGGCTGAAGGTCTCCGGTTGGCAGAGGAACGGCGCAAGCTGAGGGTGGCTATAAACCTTGGCCGCTACCAGCGTGATCTTGACAATGCGAAGGCTGAGGCGTCCCTTAAGATCTCCTGCGAGGCTTGCTCCCGAGCCTTGGAGCAGGCTCGTGAGGCCAACCACCTGCGCGAGGCCGCGGAGAAGCGCGCATGGGAGCTCCACGACTGCAGCGTGTCCCTAGAGCAGCAGGTGGAGGCACGCAGAGCCGCCCTTGCGTCACTGAGGGGGACGCCCACCGAGGAGGAAGAGGTCCGAAAACGCGAGGAGGCGTTGGCGCTGGAGGCCGTGGAACGCAGCCTCGAGCTTGAGCAATTAGAGACAAGGGAGCGTCAAGTTGCTCAGGCGGAAGATGCCGTCAGGGCTCGCAAGGCTAGGGTCCAAGAGGAAGTCGACCGCCGGGTGCCTGAGATTCGCGCAGACCTGGAGGGTAGGTATGACTTGAAGTTGAAGCTCGCAGGAATAGAGGATGCGGGCAGGGCCGCTGCCCTCAGGCTCAGGTTGGACGAGGCGGAGAGGCGTGGGGAGGCCATGGCTGCCGCCCTGGTCATGGCGCAGGCGGACTTGGCCTCCGCCCGTGCCGAGTTGCTTTCTCTTCGGAAACGGGTTGATGATGCTGAGGCTGTCGCGCGGCAAAACCGGGAGGAAGTGCTCCAACGGCGGACGTTGGAGCGCGAGCACGCCCCCATGCTTCAGGATCTCCGGAACAGGGCCAATACCAACCTGGGCTACATCTGCGACGAGAATGCACCTGCCCCCCACTCGAATGACTATGCCAGCCACCTGACCTTCTTCACCGACGTCGTGACGCGCCTGGAAACCCGTGCAGCGGGGCTCGCCGGCTCGTGGAGGAGAGAAGTCGGGGCTTGCTCGGTAGCGCTTCTCCGTGTCTTGACCACCTCGGGAACACCTTCCCGATTTTGACTTCGACATCGCCATCGCTTCGCACCGCAGTCGTCAAGGTGATCTGGCGCGGTGGGTGGAGGACAACATGGACGCGCTGGTCAGAGCCTTTGCCTCTGATGACGACGCGGTGGTGGTCGCCGCAGACGAAGGCGACGTGGTTGACGATGGCGACGGAGGCGTTGGCGGAGGCGGCGATGGTGCCGGCGAAGATGACGACGACGCGAGTGACGCGTCCGAGGGCGATGTAGCGAGTGACATATCTGGTTGATCCCATGTTCTCCTGTCATTTTATCCTGTATGCAAAAAAACTCGGGCGTGGCCCTTGGAAAACTTGTAAGAGCATTTTGAGAGGGGGAGCCCCTCATGTAAGCAACCTGCAGCCTTTACTTTCCTATGCGGTATTGAATTTGTGCCCTCGTGGACTCATGAGCCCAGGGGCGAGCTTCCCGTCGTGGTTTACCTTAGTCAGCGCCAGCCTCGAGCTGGGTCCTGAGACGACGAGTTCCTGAGAATCCTGCGGAGCTTATCGACCCGTCAGGAGGGGCCCTGCAAGAGGCAAGCACCGATTGCGATGTTAGCGTGCTGCGTTTGCAGCGTGCGCTTCCATGATCCCTGCTCATGAGGGCTCGTGAGGGGAAGGCGGCGGACATGAGTCCCAAAGTGAATGAAATCGAAAGCAAGAAATTGCTCGAATGAGAAAAGGTACCCCCCCAAGCATAAAAACTTGACTTCAACTTAAATCCAGATCCAGAAAGCAAAGCTACAGAACAAGAGATCCAAAGCAAATGGCCGCGTCCGGCACCTAGTCTAGTCTTCTGGTCTTCAAGTCTTCTCACCAGCGCGGAGCTAAGTGCTGCCACTAGGCGTGGGAGGGATCCCCAGGGCCTGAGGCCGGCACCCCTGAGACTCCGGGGCGTGTACGGCCCCAACTCATTATTACGTGAGAGTGTCACGGGCGGCGAGCTTCACAGGCACCGGGCCTTCTTCACAGGTACCTGCCTTGCTTCATATCACCAGACGAGGGGCCCGCCTTGCGCCACCCTCGACCACCTTTGAGTCGACCGGCTACCGGGACGACACAAAGGGGGAAAAGGGGACGCCAGCGGTGCCCTCGGCGACCACGGGTCCTCTGCCGGGGGAAGGCTCGCCGGCACCTCCCCGGCAAAGGGCCTACTGTAAGTGCATCTAGTGCCCCTTAGTGATTTTGGTGTATTGAAGACTTATAGGTAAGGGACTGATGCGTTTGTGAGTGTACACAGGTCTATAAGTCTATGAGGAGTTTGATATTTACAGAGAAAGTCGACCCCTAAAAATTAAGTTCTTCGACTGAAGACTTTGGATTTCGAAAGACTTTCTAAAGACTTTGAAAGTGAAGAAATTGGTGTGACCTTGAAGACTTGGTATTCATTCGAGGAACATGAAGCGTGAAGACTTTTGTTTTCGTAGTTTCATTTTCTCTTTCTTGAGTCATAGGAAACACCGTCTTTAAAGGGGTCAAGAAATACTAAGGAAAAATTTACATGTGATGCTCAACTCAAAATCCTACACCTACCAATCCCTTGAGTGAAGCCATTGGAAATCTCATACAGTTCAGTCATATTCTTGAAAGGATGTAGAAGTTCTTCTAGTGTCTGAGGAATTTGTTCTGACTAAGGAGTTAGGAATTCGCCAGTGCGGATTGCCTACACAGTGAGGAACATGATAGCCCTGAGGAATTTGAGCCTCAAATTTCTGACCGTTGCTGTGCCTTGTGCCAGTTGTCCCAAAATATCTACCCACCTAACGGTCATATCATTGAAGGGCATTTATGTCTTATCATGTCGGGCCGCTCCCTAGGCTAGAAATAGCCGCCCCCTACAACCACTAGCTGGTTGGCTGCTCTGAGAGAAACTAACACTTGTCATTTGAGAGCATCCCATCCTCCGAGGACTTTGAGCGAAAATCATCGAGTGAGGAAAAACCCAAACCCAAACACCTACAAACCCAAAGTGATTGAGCATCATCAAGAGATTGATCTGCGTGGATCCGGCGCTTGTTACCTTTGAAGATTGTGCTTCTTCCAGACGGTTAGGCGTCATGGTCTAGAGCATCAAGAGGAATTGTGGATCGCCGAGTGACCGAGTTTGTGAAGGTTGGAAGTCACTGAAGACTTACCACGAGTGATTGGGCGAGGTGCAGTGACTTTAGCTCAAGGAGAATACGGTGAGGATCGTGTGTTGATCGTCTCCAACGTATCTATAATTTTGATTGCTCCATGCTATATTATCTACTGTTTTGGACCATATTGGGCTTTATTTTCCATTTTATATTACTTTTGGGACTAACCTATTAACCGGAGGCCCAGCCCGTAATTGTTGTTTTTGCCTATTTGAGTGTTTGAAGAAGCGGAATATCAAACGGAGTCCAAACGGAATGAAACCTTCGGGAACGTGATTTTCTCACGAATATGATCCGGAGACTTGGACCCCACGTCTGAGAAAGAAAGGAGGCGGCCACGAGGTGGAGGGCTCCCCTAGGCGCGCCCTTGCCTCGTGGGCCCCCCTTTGCTCCACCGACGTACTCCTTCCTCCTATATATACCTACGTACCCCCAAACGATTAGATACGGAGCCAAAAACCTAATTCCACCGCCAACCTTCTCAGATCCATGAGATCCCATCTTGGGTCTGTTAGGAGCTCACGGGAGGGGAATCCACCACGGAGGGCTTCTACATCATCACCATAGCCTCTCCAGATGAAGTGTGAGTAGTTTACCTCGGACCTTCGGGTCCATAGTTAGTAGCTAGATGGCTTCTTCTCTCTTTTTGGATCTCAATACAATGTTCTCCCCCTCTCTCGTGGAGATCTATTCGATGTAATCTTGTTTTTGTGGTGTGTTTGTTGAGACCGATGAATTGTGGGTTTATGATCAAGATTATCTATGAACAATATTTGAATCTTCTCTGAATTCTTTTATGTATGATTGGTCATCTTTGCAAGTCTCTTCGAATTATCAGTTTGGTTTGGCCTACTAGATTGGTTTTTCTTGCAATGGGAGAAGTGCTTAGCTTTGGGTTCAATCTTGCGGTGTCCTTTCCCGGTGGATGAGGGGCAGCAAGGCACGATTGTATTGTTGCCATCAAGGATAACAAGATGGGTTTTTTTTATCATATTGCATGAATTTATCCCTCTACATCATGTCATCTTGCTTAAGGCGTTACACTACAAAAAAATACACTTATGTGATGATACGTGTTTGTCACAGTAGGTCGCTTTTTTTGTCATGCATGTACATCCATGACAAATTTATGACAGAATCAAGATAGTCATACCCGTGCTTTGTCGTAGAAGTGTTCCATGACATTACCAAAATTATCATCATGGAAGTGTCCACTTCCATGACGATAAAATCGCCGTCCGTAAGTGCTTTACGTCAAGGGTGACCGACATGTGGCATCCACCGTAACGGAACGCCGTTAAGCTATCGGGTCGGGTTTTGGATCCGATAACCCGTTAACAACCCCGACCAATGGGAAATTTCCACGTGTAAAATTCTTATTGGCCGGACGAAACACGTGTTAGCTTGTCGAGGGTCGATAGGCGCCTATGATACGTCGACCGTGGCACGATAACAGAGGCCCATTCCTCGTGAAAAGGCCGCCCGCTTTACTTGGTCAAAGTGGCGGGCGGCCCATGGAAAGCTTGTTAACGGCCTGTTCGCATATAGCCCATTTACAGCCCGCTAAGCCAAGGCCCGTTACGCCCTATCCAAATTAGGCCCAGTAGCGTCATCTGGGCCATCCAATATGATTCCAACCCGTTTTCACTTCTAGCCCATGTATGGCCCATGACGTCTTTCGGCCCATATGAGGCCCTATTTAACTCTTGGCCTATTAACGGCCCGTGGTGAAAGCGGCCCGTAATGATCGGTGTATCACTTTACACCCATTAACGGCCCGTGGTGAAACCGCCCGTAATGAACGAAGGTTTCACTTTATACCCATTAACGGCCGTTATTCCGTTGGGCCATTTCAGCCCATGTTATCTTTTGGCCTTCTCGAGCCCATTTATTCTTGGGCTCATTTCGGCGATTCGTTTACTTACGGCCCGTTCTTGTCATTTTACGCTTGTGGGCCAAATTCAGCCCGTGGTTCTGATCGGCCCATTTGTGGTCCGTTAATCGTTGGGCGTTTTCATAGCGTCATCAAATCGGCCTATTAACGATGGCCCGTTATGGTCGGCCCATGAGCAGACGATTCCAACTCTAGACCGTTCACGGCCATAATGCGGCTGTTATTGGCCCATGTTTGTGTCGATCATACGGCTGTATAAGGCCCATTGATGATCTGGACCGTAGAAGGCCCATTGTTTCTACGGCCCGTAGAAGGCCTCTTGCTTTCTGACCCGTAGAAGGCCCATCGTTTCTACGGCCCGTAGGAGGCCCAAAGGTCACTACAAAGAAATATTAGCCCATGGTTATTGTGGCCTAGTTTTAAAAATAGGTTATTGCAGCCACTAGCTAACCGTGGAAAAAGAACTGCAATGACTACAAGCAAACAAATAAACAAGACAACAAGGAAATAAATAAGCAAGCAACTAACGCTAGGCTATCACGGCTATTACACATATTACATCCACTGGGCATCAAAGTTCGCCACCAGTGCAAATATAGGGAACAAAGCAGCATATCATATAGACTGGCCATCAAAATTGGCCACCAGTGCAAATAAACGCTCAAGAAAAACTTCAGAAGAGCTCAAGAAACGTTATCCTGGGTATCCACCATGCTGGCAATAAGCTTAGCAAGCTGATTAGCTTTGTCCTGTTTGGCACTAAAATCCTCCAACGCTTGCTGTTGCACTAGAAAGTATGCATCTGAATGCTCCAGGGACTTCCGCGGTCCTTCCGCTTCTTGTCGCAGCACAGCTGATCGATGTCTTTCAGCTTGTAGTTGAGACTCAAGAAACCGAACTGATTCAGAAAGTGAGTTTGAATAGCTTGTGCAAGCGGTAGTGGCCAGTAACTCCAACAATAAACCAAGACAGGATGTGTGAGAGGATCGAGAAGAGGTGTCTAGAGGGGGTGATTAGACACTAAGTGCCAAAAGTTGCAGTTTTTAATATTCTTAAGTTTAGGTGGAGTTTAGGCACAAGTTTAACAAGCACAATACATATCAAGCAAGCATGCAATGAGTATATGAGCAGCGGAAAGTAAAGCATGCAACTTGCAAGAATGTAAAGGGAAGGGTTTGGAGTATTCAAACGCAATTTGAGACACAGATGTTTTTGGTGTGGTTCCGATAGGTGGTGCTATCGTACATCCACGTTGATGGAGACTTCAACCCACGGAGGGTAACGGTCGCGCGAGTCCACGGAGGGCTCCACCCACGAAGGGTCCACGAAGAAGCAACCTTGTCTATTCCATCATGGTCGTCGCCCACGAAGGACTTGCCTCACTAGCGGTAGATCTTCACGAAGTAGGAGATCTCCTTGCCCTTACAAACTCCTTGGTTCAACTCCACAATCTTGTCGGAGGCTCCCAAGTGACACCTAGCCAATCTAGGAGACACCACTCTCCAAGAAGTAACAAATGGTGTGTTGATGATGAACTCCTTGCTCTTGTGCTTCAAATGATAGTCTCCCCAACACTCAACTCTCTCTCTCACAGGATTTGGATTTGGTGGAAAGAAGACTTGAGTGGAAAGCAACTTGGGGAAGGCTAGAGATCAAGATTCATATGGTAGGAATGGAATATCTTGAGCTCAATACAAGGGTAGGTGGTTCTCTCTCAGAAAATGTGTATTGGAAGTGAAGATCTGTTCTGATGGCTCTCTCCACGAAAGAAGAGTGGGTGGAGGGGTATATATAGCCTCCACACAAAATCTAACCGTTACACACAATCTGCTAAACTCGGTGGGACCGAATCGTTAAACTCGGTCGGACCGATCCAACAAACCTAGTCACCGTTAGGATTTTCGGTGGGTCTGAGATGCAACTCGGTAGGACCGATATGATTAGGGTTAGGGCATAACGTAATCTCGGTGTGACCGATTACACAAACTCGGTGGGACCGATTTTGGTAATAAGCTAACCAGAGAGTTGGTCAGGCAAACTCGGTGAGACCGATTACACAAACTCGGTGGGACCGATTTGGTAATAAGCTAACCAGAGGATTTGCATTGTAATCTCGGTAGTACCGATTGCTCAAACTCGGTGAGACCGATTTTGGCAATGGTCATACACAGTGAGATTGCAATCCCATCTCGGTGAGACCAAGATCCCTATCGGTGAGACCGATTTGCTAGGGTTTGTGGCAGTGGCTATGACATGTGAAACTCGGTGGCGCCGAATAGAAAGAATCGGTGGGGCCGAGTTTGACTTTAGGTTTGGGTCATATGTGGATATGGAAAGGTAGTTGAGGATTTTGGAGCATATCACTAAGCACATTAAGCAAGAGGCTCATTAAGCAACACCTCATCCCTCCTTGATAGTATTGGCTTTTCCTATGGACTCAATGTGATCTTGGATCACTAAAATAGAAAATGTAGAGTCTTGATCTTGAAGCTTGAGCCAATCCTTTGTCCTTAGCATCTTGAAGGGGTTTCACATCCTTTAGTCCATGCCACTCCATTGTTGAACTTATCTTAAACATACTAGGTGAAAGTGTTAGTCCAACAAGAGATATGTTGACATTAATTACCAAAACCACCCAGGGAGCACTTGTGCTTTCAATGTGTCACTATCTTGAACCTTATCTGCATTACTTCCTTTACCGTTGCTTAATAAGGCACTCTTCCCCAATATTCTGTCAGCATTCTAAAAGAAGAAACAAGCAGACACATAACAAGTTTAGCATGTACTACTATATGAAACTCATTTCGGTGAACCAGTTCATTAGTAAGGTGGACAGGATTAAACTACCAAGTCTTCTATTGCCACTCATAATAAAAGCATCAAACAAACATATATCTATGTCCTATGGTAGCAATGGAATCTTAAATTAGAACAGTTGTTCTTCAGGTTTAGGCACTTGTTCTACATGAACAGAGTGCAGTAAGACGCAAGAATATAATACTTAAAAATAGAAAATGAGCTCCTAGACCTTACCACATTCTTGGTTTGGGACCATCTGATAGTAACAAGGCGTTCCCGGTCATCGTCCAATAAATGTGTCTCAGGAGAACGTAAGGGAATTTGATGAGTTTCTTTGCGGTGAAGTACGTTTTCTTGAGTAATTCCGATCGCCACCAAGCATTATTGAAGATAGCGAGGTATTAGCACAGGTTACCTCATCCCGAGTTTCCAAATCGGTCCTTCTATATAGAGAAAATGGGAAAAATTGCTGTATTATAACCATCATGGAGGTAGGATGTATGGGACGAAGCAAAGTAATTGCCATGAATAACATTACTTACACATAACTCCCGGACAAACACACAATCGGCATTTTCCTTCATGTTCGAGATAATATTTCCAAGATGGGAAGATACGCACATATGATTTAACAACATCAAATGCGATAGATGCTAAACTACGACTAGCTGGTTGTGCTTCCTCCACAGAATAGGCGTACTAACCGGTGGAGTTAGGGTTCGCCAGATAGTCTTGGCCCTTTGGGCACCGGAGCTGCCTTACTAACTGCTCTTGTTTGGGAGCTCTGTGGTGGAGATGGTGTTGTGTCAACAGAACTGGGTTACTATCGGCTAGGGTTGGGGTTAGATTGGGTGAAGCTGGTTCTCTGTCCATCGTAGTAGGGGTACAATCTGCGAGAGTTTGGGTTATGTGTGGTAGGGCTGGTTCTTGTGCATGTACAACCAGGGTGCTATCTCCACCAAGAGGTAGCACTGTTTTATTTGAAGACTGTGTTTTAGTCCGCTGAATCTGGCATCACCGCTCCAATTCAAATGGCTGATAAACAGAAACATAGTTGAATGTACAGACATTGTATGAGAGACAGGTGCAATAGATAGTGTGGAAAAAAGAGGGCATGAAATAGTTGACATGTATATTGTTTAACTAAAACGGATAGCATGACATAATTTCACATATATGATGGCTATCTAAACTGGTAGCATAGCATAACATAATTCAAAGATATGATGAATAACTAAACATGATCGCATGACATAATTCACCTACATGTTATCTAAGTAATCAGGATCGCATCATTTAATTCACATATGTGATTTATATGCTAAACAGAGGGCATTCTATATGATGTCTGAACTAAGAACATGGTGTTGAATATTGTGTATATGATGTCTAAACTATGCAATGCAAGACACTGTATGCATGATATGAACAGTATAACTGTGCCAAGTTAGAGCATACACCTCAGTGGGGGAATAGGACTGGTCATCTGTCTCTGAATCCATCTCTAAGGAGTTATCGGGACCCAACAAGAGATCTGCTTCGACAGGTAGCACTGTCTGCTCTAAAGGCCTTGTTTTCACTCCAGATTTTTCCATCTCCCACCCAAATGGCTGATTCACAGGAAGAGTAGTTTAATGTACAAACATTGTCGACAAATGGAAATGTAATGAAGAAAAGGAAGGGCAAGATATCATTCAAATATATGATGCCTGGTTAAACAGGATGGCCTTGCACATTTCACATATATTATGGCTGGCTAAAAGACATGAGACTGCATAATTCCCATATATGATATAGAAACTAAACAGGTGGCATTACAGAACATGTCTAAACTAAGAATATGACATATATGATGCCAAAAGTAGGCACTGCAAGGCAACATATGCATGATATGACTAATATCATCATGCCAAGGTAGAGCAAACACCTTGGGGGTAAATAGGAGTGGTCACGGGCGTCAATTCACCTCGAGCAGATATCTTCCTCTGGATTACAATGCGGAGAGGGGTGGGGAGGGTTTGCCATTGAACCCACCATGGAGCGATGTCGCATGACATTATATTGCAGCATAAAACTCTTCTCTTTTCTCTACATGTTCAGCATGATTGTGTACAATATCGGCATGCATACGAAAAAATATGGTGAGATTATGTAAGGAGAGCATGCAGAAATATAGAGTGATGGTAACAACCAGTGGATCGATGTTTTTCCGTTGAACCAAAATAGCCCTAATGGATCGACGTGATTGTATAGTAATAAGTGATGCAACAAGTGTACAACCTCTTTGCCGTAGCCGTGTCGACCTCTGCATCATTGGGTTGGTCGCTGAAGCAGTTGAGGCAAAGGTGGCTGTCGGAGGTGTGGAGGAAGATCTGAGGAATCTGTAGACGGCGTCCGTGGAACTGCTCACAGTGATGGATCGCTCGTCGTTGGAGCAGCTCCGTGAGCCAGTAAGACGTCAAGGTGAAGCAGCACAAGATGTACATCGTCAATCTCAAGTGGGATTCTAATAGCATCTCCAATAGATGATGTAAAATGGATGTAAAATTAACATCACCAAAAACCACCGACTACAAATGATGAGGTAAAACTGTTGACTCTGAATTTAACTGTCGAAACTGAAATTTACTGTGGAATCTGAATGCTACTGTCGAAACTGAACGCAATGGTAGCAGAGAGGCACTTGACATGTAGTTTAGGGAGGGTATGCAGTTCATCTTCAACCTGCACCCCCCTGAGCCGCTAGCCACCACCGGCCGAACCGCCGGCCCCAGCGCCGCCTCGCCGCCCCGAAACAACTCGCCACCGCCGCCCCGGCCAACCCTTTAGGACCCCCGCCCCCACCCCCCTCCCCATCGTGAACCCTAAGATAGATAGTGGGGTACCTCTCCGGCGAGCCCCCCGTCCCCGCTGCGGGTGGTTCTTCCTTAACTCCGTGAGCCCCCCAACCCCTGAAAATCGATGACCCAAAAGTCGATTCAGTTGATCAAGTGTGGCTTAATCGAGCAGAGCAGCAAGACGAAGCGAGGGGAGAGCAGCAGCAGCAGCTGGGCGAGCGAGCGAGAGCCGGAGCAGCAACATCAGCAGATCCGGCTGGTATGGAGCCGTCAGTGAAGGGGCCTCACACTGGGGGAGAGCCGCCATGGAGATGTCGCCCACGGCGCCGGCTTCAAGGTAGCCGCTCCATGGGGGTGCGGGATGGAGCACCATCGGTGCTGGGAGGTCGAGTTAAGGAGAAGGTGCGATGCGAGGAGTGTACAACCTCTTTGGTGGCGCCGAGTAGGCGTCGGCTTCGTCCGAGGAGTCGGTGAGGATGTTGCGGTTCCGGTGGAGCAGGTTAAGGCGGCGCTATGGGGATGGAGCAGCCGCGATAGACGAGGCGATCGTCGGAGTAGCTCCTTGGAGGTGGAGGACGGGGCGGCTGAACCGGCGGGACGACGAGATGGACGACGGATCCTCATCCGGGGAGGTGGACGAGGGACGTCGAGCTATTGCGGTGGACGACGTCGTTAGGGAAGAGGCTCCGGCTGGGCAGCGGTGATGTGGCGGACGGTGGAGGGTGGGGTTTCGCGGCTGGAGCGGAGAGGTTATGGCGGCCTGGGATTTTGAATGGCGAAAAGGGGGTGATGGGAGGGGGTGAAGCATGACTTAGGAACGCGCTTGTCCAAAATGTAGGGTGTGTTACAAAAGTACCCCCACCGATTTGAACTAGCGGCTCTTTCGGCTCAGGGTTAGAAGGGGGATTTCGCTTGTCGGGATTTGGCAGCTGGAGGGAGTTTTCGCGCGCGTTGTAATTTCGGGATAGCAAGGCGCGGGTTGTGAAGGCGCCAGTTTTGGGAGCACGATATCTGAATTTTCGGGATATAACAAGACGCGGGTTGAATTTTAGGGACAAGCCCAACGTGTTGTAATATTGTACTTGTACGTACCAAATCAATTCACACTTCCGTCAACCAAAAAGAAAACGAAAAAAAATAAAACTATTCACACCGCACAAAGAGAGAGTCTTGCCCCGTTTTACTCTACAAATGCTATTCAAAGCTACTCCCTCCTTCCATCTATATAGGGCCTAATGCATTTTCCGATGCTAACTTTTGGTCAAATATTAGAGCAATGATATATGACATGCAACTTACACGAAGCACACCGTTAAATTCGTTTGTGAAAAGTTCTTTCAATGATATAATTTTCACATTGTGCATGTCATATACTATTAATCTTGTCAATAGTCAAAGGCGGTCTTAAAAATCTTATTACGCCCTATGTAGATGGAAGGAGGGAGTATGAATCCATGTTATGTCCGATTAATTTTTTTCGCTTGCTGTATAATGCATGTAACCTACTCATACCAACATTTTAGTGCATTCCAAATGTCTATACTACCGCTGCAATTCGAACTAAATTTGAATTCGTTTCTCTATTTCAATAAGAATCTACAATCATGATTGTTGCCAACTTCAACCATCATAGTTTCCTTGCTATCCGCCAGACATAAATCAGACGGCCTATAATGGAGGATGGCAGGCACACCATCATCAACAACTCCGTTTTTTATAAGAGTAGAGATAAAATATATTAAATGTAGTATACCATGTTCATAACCACACCATGTGTATCACCATTATATATATTCACACATCCGTCGGTTTGAAACACTATGATAAATTCTTCAAGTATCTGAATTCACTTTTTATAATGAAGTATATATGATCTCTATTCGTCTTTTACACTCACACAACTGAAAGTGCAATCATGCCCTTAATCATATTTTGATGTTGATGACAACACATATGTTCGGGACTAATCATGTTTATCAAGTATATCTCAGGATTATGTTTCAAAGACCGTGTGCACGGATCATGACTAGGGACAAAAAGCATATAACTCAAGAATGGAGATACAAGATGTCGACTTCATTTTTGGTTTGATCTTGGGTATAGGGATCCCGCACTATTAAGAGGGGATCGATGGATCTAGTGAAAAACTTGCTCAAAAGCTAATATTCCTATACCTTGCCTTCGGACGTCCGGCCACTTTCGGACGTCCGGCGTTCCACAACAGAAGCACTTCTACGGATGTCCAGAACTCTCCGGACGTCCGACACGTTCACATCAGAAACTTTCTTACGGACGTCCGGACCATCCGGTCGTCCGTGCTCCGGATGCATGTTCACAACAGAAGCATTCTTACGGTCGTCCGGACTCTCCGGATGTCCGGCCCCTGCTCGGACGTCCGTATCCTGTACACTGGGTTGTGGGTCATGTTTTCACAGCGGCCGGTCGTCCGATGACTGTCGGACGTCCGGACCTATTTGTGCCTCCAGTCGTCCCACGTTCTCCGGACGTCCGGACCTAGTTGTGTCTCCGGACGTCCGACGTTCTCCGGACGTCCGGCCCATCCTGTACCCAAACGGTCACTTTTTCCCACCACCTATATATATATACCCTTCCTCTCCACGCGATAGGGTTGACCATTCACCTTGAACCTATCAAGAACACTCCTCACTCTCTCTCTCTCATTCAACCACACCAAAATCCTAGATTCACAAGTGTTCTAGGAGCATTTGAGAGAAGTTCTCCAATCAAGTGATAGATCCACTTCATCCCCTTCTTTGCACCAAAGGAATTCGTGACTTGAGCAAGTTTTGAGCTTTCCCCCATCGTTCTTGTTACTCTTGGAGGTTGGAGTCTCCTAGGCGGTAGGAGTCATTCGGAGAGGAATCGAACTTTGTGATTTCCCACGAAAAGTTTGTGAGGGTTTGGAGACCACCCCAAGGTCTACCACTAGCGGTTGAGAAACGCCTCCGTGGTGTTGTCTCAAAGGGAGAATAGGGTGAGCCTTCGTGGCGTTGGTGTGCCTTCGTGGTAACATCCACCTCTCTAACGGTGACTAGCTTCCCTCCAAGGAAGTGAACATCGGCATACATCCTCGTCTCCCGGAGTTGCGGTTATTACTAACCCTTACTCTCTAATTGTGGTTACTTGTCTCTTTACACTTACGTATATCATATTGTGCTTGCCTACTTACGTGTTTGTGTTACTTGCTTAATACCTTGTGCTCACTTGCAATTGTTAGGCTCATCTTCATATTCTGCACTATTGCCTAAAATTGCTAAGTAATAATTAAAATTTTGTAATTGTACCTATTCACCCCCCCTCTAGGTCCATCTCGATCCTTTCAATTGGTATCAGAGCCTCGTGCTCTATTCTTGTGGCTTAACCGCCTAGAGCGAGATGAACCGGATGGGACTCCCCAGTTGTAGATCCTAAGGATAAAGGCGGGCTTCTTCAAGTCAAGTCCTTTACGTCGGAGGATCTAGAACGGGCCCTTGCTAAGCAAAAAGAGGAGCATGATGCTTCTCTTGAGGCCTTGGTCCAAATGAGATTAGCCACGTTGTCCACGGTGCTTGCACCACTCTCGGGTGGTGCTGCTTCAAGGTCAACTGTGCCTACTCCGTCACTTGATCAATAACCTCCTAGCTATGAACACGCCAGTGTTCCTTGGATTTATGCAAGACCTCAGGTTGAGAAACCAAGATATAATCCTCAAGGCAGTCCTCCTTTGCTTAGTGCCACTTCCGATTTTCCTTTGTGGAGAGTTGCTATGCAGGATCATCTTCGACATGGAAACGATGAGATGCTGGAGATCTTGGAGTATGGCTATCATGTGGTTGATCCAAAGAACCCCACACCAAGAGAAATATATGACAAGAACCTCAATGACACCGCAATCATGTGGATAAGGAGAGGTTTGGATGAAAAGCAAAGGAGACCGTTCATACACATCACAAGTGCCAAGGAACTATGGGAAACTGTTGTACGATCCAAGACTGGCACTTCTACCCTCCGGAGTGCTCAATATGAAATTGCCAAGGGGCAATTGCAAAACTTTTGTATGGAGAAAGGTGAAACCCCCAATCAACTCCATGAGCGTCTCATGACTTTCACTGCCGATATTGAGTCATGTGAGTGTGACAAGACACAAGATGGATTCAACATGACTAAGAGGTTCCTTGTGGATAAGTTACTTCATGCTCTTGCTCCATTTCACCATCAAATGGTGTGGGACATAAGACAACACCATACCTTCAAGGAAATGACTACAGATGACATCGTATCCACCTTTCAACTATTTGAAGAGTCAAAGACTAATGCCACAAAACATCTTGCCATGCATGGTTCCCCATCATCAAAGATCAATCTTGCATTGAAGGCCAAGCATGTATGTGAAGATGAACAAAGTGAAGAGGAAGAAGAGGATGACGAAGATGGTGATGAGATTGAATCCGACGAGGGCCCTTCGTATGAAGACATGGCTCTTTTTGTCAAGAAGTTTAGCGCGGGTAAATTCAAGGGAAGATTTCAAAAGAAGAAAGTAAGAAAATGCTACAACTGTGAAGAAACCAATCACTTCTCCAACGAGTGCCCTTATGAGAAGAGAGAAGATAAACCAAGGTTTCCCAAGACCTTTACCAAGAAGAAGTTGCCAAATCCTTTGAACTCCAAGCTCAAGAAGAGAGATGGAAAGGCAATGGTTGCTCAAGAAGAATCTGATCCGGATGATGTTAGTGGTGTTGCCGGAGTTGCTCAAGACTCTCAAAACACCTTGAGGCTTGTAAACAAGAGTGGTGACGTGGTCACCTACAACTACATGAAAGATTACAAGGGCAACGCTCACAAATGCCTAATGGCCAATGCCATGGTTGAAGAAGAAGAGGATCAAAGCTCTTCTGACAAGGTCAAGGTAACTCCACGATCAAATCCTCCTCTTTTCACTCCTTCTACTCCTAGTGATGAGTATCTTGATGCGGAGGATAGTTATGAGGATGACGATCTAACTGATCCTATGCTTGCTAAACTTAATAAGTTCATGTGCTCCCTCAAAGGAAAGAAGCTCACTATGTTTCGTATGCTTATGGAGATGGTGAGTAAGCATACCATCACCATTAAGGAACTCGAAACCCTCGTCACCGAGGAAAAGGAAAAATGTGAAATCCTTGAGCGGAAAGTCAAATATGAGGAAGCACGAAATGATGAACTATGCTTAAAAATTGGTGCAAATATTGATGTTCATACTAAAGATCTTGCCTCCTTGAAAAAGGCTATTGGCTCTTGTGAAGAGTTGATGAATGATAAAAGTAAGCTTGCGAAGTCTCATGCTTCTCTCACTAAGGATCGTGAGCTTCTATCCGTGTCTCTCAAGACTAAGGAAGAAGAGCTCACCCTTCTTACAAAGAGTTTTGAGACACTCAAACTTACTTATCTTGAAACTCTAGCTAAGGCTTACTCGTCTCCTATTATCAATGTTGATGCTTGTTCTACTAACTCTAGTAGTGATCTAGCATCCATTCTTGAGGAGAATCGTTTTCTCAAAGCTCAAATCGAGAAAGGGCTCATGACATGTGCTCAAGGGCAAAAGAACCTTAATGAGGTGTTGAGCCAACACAACGAAGTGTTCGCCAAAGAGGGACTCGGGTTTGACCCAAGCACAAGCAAGAAGAAGACGTCCTCCCAAAAGTGCACCACCCCTTTGAAACAAACCTTTGTACGAGAAGGACACAAGGAGAAAGGTAAGGTTGTTAGTGGGAAGGCCACAAGGGCATGCCCACTCTCAACAAGCCAAAGAGTTCATGCCTCCATCCTATGTCTTGTGTAAGACTAAGGATGGAGAAGTTTATCTAAAGTTTGTTGGTCCCCGAAAAGCATTTCGTTTTATGCTATTTGGGTCCCTAAGACCCTTGTGACTAACTTGAGAGGTCCCATTGTAAAATGGGTGCCTCTAACCAAGTAATAATTGTGTGTAGGTTGCTTTCTCCGGTGGAGTAAAATGGGTGATTGATAGTGGATGTACAAATCATATGACCGGAGATAGCAAATTGCTCTCGATTTCATGGAAGCTATTCAACCATTTATGAGCATTATGTTTGGTGGAGGATCAAAAGGACAGGTACTTGGGTTGGGAAAGGTGGCTATCACAAATGACATGTCTCTTGCAAATGTCATGCTTGTCCAATCCTTAAATATCATTTGCTTTCATCCGCCAATTGGCTTCATTGGTTATGATACACTATTTGGACTAACGGATGTGAAAGTCTTTAAGAGAGATACTCTCGAAGTGGCCTTTGTTGGAGAGTTGGATGGCAACCTTTACGGTTGATTTCTCGAAGAGAGCACATTCCATGCAACTTGTCTAATGGCCAAGGCTGACAAGGGGTGGCTATGGCATCGCCGGCTAGCCCATGTCGGCATGAGGAATCTTCAAGATCTCTTAAAGGGTAATCACCCTTGGACTAACAAATGTCTCTTTTGAGAAAGATCGTGTGTGTAGTGCATGCATTGCAGGGAAGCAACATCAAACAAAGCACCCACCAAGAACATAGTATCTACTTCAAGGCCCCTGGAGCTCCTTCATGTGGATCTTTTTGGGCCTCCTTCATGGGATAGTCTTGGTGGAAAAAAATATGGGCTTGTCATTGTTGATGATTACTCAAGATATGCCTGGGTGTTCTT
This sequence comes from Aegilops longissima, assembly GCA_021605205.1. Taxonomy (NCBI): domain Eukaryota; kingdom Viridiplantae; phylum Streptophyta; class Magnoliopsida; order Poales; family Poaceae; genus Aegilops; species Aegilops longissima. The sequence goes on along the minus strand of CM038681.1, from coordinate 383,273,295 downwards.
CCTCAAGTCCAAGGACGAAACCAAGATCACCTTCATTGATTTTGCCAAGCAAGCCCAACGCAAGTTTGACAAAGAAATCCACGCAATAAGAAGTGACAATGGCTCAGAGTTTAAGAATTATACCTTGGAAGAATTCCTTAGTGATGAAGGGATTGAGCATCAATATTCAGCTCCATACACTCCTCAGCAAAATGGTGTAGCCGAAAGGAAGAACCGTACACTTGTAGAGATGGCAAGGTCCATGTTGGATGAATACAAGTCACCACATAGTTTTTGGGCCGAAGCTGTCAATACCGCATGCCATGCATCAAACCGGCTCTTCCTCCGCACTATATTGGAAAAGACTCCATATGAGCTGCTAACCGGGAACAAGCCAAATGTCAAGTACTTTCGTGTATTTGGGTGCAAATGTTTCATACTCAACAAAAGAGAACGGTTAGGAAAATTTCAATCCAAAACAATTGAGGGTATATTTGTTGGCTATGGATCAAACTCTCACGCCTATAGAGTCTACAACAAATCCAATGGATGTGTTGTAGAAACTTGTGATGTGGTGTTTGATGAATTTAATGTCTCCCATGGGGAGCAAGTTGATCTAAGTGATGCAGATGAAGAAGATTCTTCTCAAGACATTTTGACCATGGGCGTTGGTGCACTTCTTCCTATGGAACAAGAACCTCATGATGATGAAGAAGAAGATGGAAGTCTCACACAACATCAAACTACTTCAACACCCTTACCATCACAAGCTCCTAGTGTTCAACCAATGCCCTTAGCCCGAATAGAAGAAGATGATCAAGTCCCTCTTCATGAAAATCTTCAAGAACTAGATCCTCATCAAGTGCAAGAACAAGAAAGTCCAATCATTGATGATGAACCTCAACAAATGCAATATGAACAAGAAGATCTTCCTCCACACATTAATGATCCATATGTTGAGGACGTGGATGATGGACATGAAGTTGAACCTCGTGAAACCCTTACCTCCATCATGCCTCGAGTGGCCGGCCGTGTTGATGTTGACAAAATTCTCACCGGCATATCGGAAGGTAGAGTCACTCGTAAACATTTGACAAACTTTTGTGCTCACTTCTCGTTTGTGTCTAGTGTTGAGCCCCTCAAGGTACAAGATGCATTGATGGATAACGATTGGCTCGTTGCTATGCAAGAAGAGTTGAACAGTTTTGAACGCAACCAAGTGTGGTCATTAGTCAAGAGGCCACCTACCGAGCACAACGTCATTGGAACAAAATGGATTTTAAAGAAAAAACAAGATGAGAATGGTGTAATCATTCGCAACAAAGCAAGGTTAGTGGCACAAGGGTACTCACAAGTTGAAGGTTTGGACTTTGGTGAGACCTTTGCCCCTGTTGCCCGTCTTGAATCCATTCGCATCTTACTTGCTTATGCCGCTTTCAATGGTTTTACATTACATCAAATGGATGTGAAAAGTGCTTTCCTTAACGGTCCTCTACAAGAAGAAGTATATGTGTCACAACCACCTGGGTTCGTTGATCCCGATCACAAAGACTGTGTGTACAAACTTCACAAGGCTTTGTATGGCCTCAAACAAGCACCTCGTGCTTGGTATGATCATTTAAAGAAGTTTCTACTCGATGATGGTTTTGTGAGAGGGGTGATCGATCCCATTCTTTTTACTAAGAGGGATAAGGGTGATTTGATCTTATGCCAAATCTATGTAGATGATATCATTTTTGGTTCTCCTAACATTCATTTGTGCAAGAAGTTTGCAGATTCAATGACCAAGAATTTTGAAATGTCACTCAATGCAGATTTGAAGTTCTTCCTCCGATTTCAAATTCAACAATTTCAAGAAGGAATTTTCTTGTCTCAAGCAAAATACCTCAAAGATATTCTAGAGAAGTTTGGTATGTCTGATGCTAGCCCGTGCAAGACACCAATGCCAACCAAAATAACACTCATCAAAGACACCAACGGTATTCCTTTCGACCCATCTAAATACCACTCTATGATTGGTTCGTTGCTTTATCTTTGTGCATCTAGACCAGACATTATGTTTAGTGTATGCATGTGTGCTAGATTTCAAGCTTCCCCTAAGGAAAGTCATCATAAGGCAGTTAAGCATATTCTTAGATACCTTGTTCACACCTCAAAGTTGGGTCTATGGTACCCCAAGGATGCTAAGTTTGATCTCATTGGGTACACGGATGCGGATTGGGCTGGAGACAAAGTGGATCGTAAGTCCACATCCGGTGCATGTCAGTTTCTTGGACGCTCCTTGGTAAGTTGGTCTTCGAAGAAACAGAATTGTATTGCCCTCTCTACCGCCGAAGCTGAATACATTGCTGCCGCTAGTTGTGCAACTCAGTTGTTATGGATGAGGCAAACTTTGAAGGATTACGGTATCACCTATAGAAATGTGCCTCTTCTGTGTGATAATGAAAGTGCCATCAATATTGCTGAGAATCCCAAAGATCATCTCCGCACCAAACACATTGATATTAGGTATCATTTGTTGAGAGATCATGTTGAGAAGGGTGATATTCACATTGATCACATTGGCACAGATTTTCAACTAGCAGATATCTTCACCAAACCTTTAGATGAAGCAAGGTTCTGTCGACTTAGGCGTGAGCTTGGTATCTTGGAGCTTGACAACATTATGTGAAATCTAGTACCCATTCATGCATGAATCTAATGTCTTGTCATGATGTAGGCATATATTTAGGGGGAGACATTCAATTCATGAATGTTCTCACCCTACTCAATGCATAAAAAGAACCAACACTCTCAAAGTAACCATGGGTCTAGACCTATGGTGCTTTAACATGATGGAGTAGTGACTATGCACTCAAAGGTAAAATCTTTCCGTGTCATGTCATGTCTACTCAGACATTGTGGCATTAGCCACCACTTGTAGTATATGGCTATGATTGGGTGAGGTAGGGTATTAGTTAATACATAAATAAATTTTTACTGTGGACAAAAATTGCCTTCTCCTCATCATGATCAGCACTTGCATCTTTGCCTCCTATCAACTTCTGTCGTCGGACGTCCTTAGGTTCCGGACGTCCGTAAAATCTTCTCTGATTACCATCGACCGGTCGTCCGGCCTCTCTGGACGTCCGTAAAATCCACTCTGGTTCCCTTACTTGGCCTAGACGCTGAAATGACGGACGTCCGTAAGACTCCGGACGTCCGAAATAAACTTTCTGTTACAAACTGCCCGGTCGTCCCAAGCCGTCGGACGTCCGTAGAATCATCTCTGTCATCGACTACTTTCTGTTGGTCCCGACTCCGGTCGTCCGTAGGATCCGGATGTCCGGACGCATATTCAACTCCGGTCGTCCGTAGGCTCCGGACGTCTTGACGTTTTTACTGGCCACTATATATACGGCGCAGTAGGGTTTCTCAACTGACCACAGCCTCGATCCATTTTCCCCACCGCCGCCGCCGCCTCTGCTGTGCGGCCACTCACCGCGGCCGCATGCCGCCGTGCCCCTCGCCGGGGCTTCTCTCCGTCGCTGCTCCAGCCCATCCAGCCCGTCGGCCACCTGCTCCAGCTCGCCGCCGTCTCTTCCGTGTTCTCCTTTCAAGGACACGATGCCTCGGTCCAAGCTCTCGCTGGGAAGCAAGTCGCCGGAGGGCCGGCTCGTCCGTCTCGTCGTGGTGGCTCCGACGACTCCCAGGAGGAAGATCGCCCTCGTAAGCGTGCCGCTCGTCCTCCCAGCTCGTCCAGTGATTCCTCCTCGGAGGGGTCGGACTTTGAGGATGAGCTTGAGGAGGTGGATCCGTCCCCGATGATTGGTGTTCGCGTCGCTGCACCCAAACCGGGCACTCGTCGTCCAACCTTTACCCTCCTCCTCCCCCCGTGCAACCCCAAGGTGATGCTCGCCTCATCTCAATTGAGCCTCCACTGTCACTCGGCCGTCATGTTAAGCGTTTCAACGAGGTGCCCAAAACTTCCTATCTTAAATTGCGTCGTGATGTAGATCAATTTACTGCTGTTAGGGATTCTCAGGATAGTCGCTTTCGCACAAATGTCCAAGCCGACATATTTACCACGATTGTCCTCCCTAAGGGCTTGTCACTTCATCTTTGCATTGATCTTGAGAACATTCACACTCATCCGGAGAAATACCCGGGAGCCATTGAGCTCATTGAGTCGTCAAATCTAGCTGCTCCATTCGCCTTTCAACATGATTTTAACCACGCTGCCATCCACCAATTTTATGCCACATGTTACTTTGCTCCTGATTACCTTTGTCACATGGATGACCTCCGACATCGCACTCACAAAGATCTTATGCTCAGTTTGTCACTGCCCTTGGATTTCCCGACACTTTGGGTTCAAAATCCACAAGGATGACCCCAATCATAAGCCCAAGGGCATTGCGGTGCATGCGGATCTCCTTAGACCTATATCAACTTTGTGCCGCCATGAAAAGCAAAAGGGTCTAAACCAATTTTCCATTTGGTGCTTTCCATTCAACATCATTTATCAGTGTATCATCCGCACCATCTATCCCAAGATGGGTGACAAGGGTTCCTGCAGCAGCTACTGCATTGATCTCATGCATCGCCTCTTCACATCTCCTAAAGGGAAGATCAATATTCCACACTTTCTGGCATGAGATCCGCCTTGCTAGCTTCCAAAGACAAGAGGGCTTTTCCTCATGCACCTTTTATTCAGGCTTTTATCGAAAGTGTAGCTCCCTTTCCTATTTCCCGCACTCATGTACATGAGCGTTGGGTCATTCCCGCCCACATGGCGGCTGATCATGTTCCTCCTCCTCCCGCTACTGCTAGTCGCACCGCCGCTAGTGTTCCTTCTCATGCTACCCATCTTCTTTCTAGTGTTGCCCCCTTTGGGCGCATTGCTCGTTTTCTTGGGAAGGCTCACTCAGCCATGATGAAGATGTTCACCTACCATTGCTCCCAACACCACGATGTGGTCACTCGCATGGTCACTTCCAAGAACGCTCTGAAGGCTCGTTTGAGAGACTCAGGAGTGTATGATGTGAGTGACGATGAGCGTCTTCCTGCAGATCCCCCGTCTGACTTTGGTTTTCCCTCCGGTCCTGAGTGGGCTGATTTCTTCGACGAGGCTGGTGGCAGTGGTGTTCATGATGATATGAGGATGATCTCTAATGCTATTATGTTTTCCCCCCTAGTTCTCTATCTTTTTGGATACTTGATGCCAAAGGGGGAGTAGGCTCTATATGCAATCAAATATTATGTTTGTCTAGCTCATTATGCAATCAAACCTATTGTTATGGTTATGTTTTCGCTTGTACTGAACCTATGTTATGAGTTTGTTGAATCTGAGATTTGGTGAATCTACATGTGATGAATCTATATGAAGTTTAACTCTTGATTATCGTGTGTAAGAGATTTGGTTATATTGGGGGCATCATTTTGAGAGGGAGCCCCCCGCATCATTTTGTTTAGTAGTATCTATGATATCACTTTGAGGGGGAGCTCGCTTGCTACTCATTTCTATTATGATTATTGAGCTCCATAACAAATACTTCCGATTACTATTATGAGTATGCATATGTGTTGTCATCAACTATCAAAAAGGGGGAGATTGAAAGTGCAATCATGCCCTTAATCATATTTTGATGTTGATGACAACACATATGTTCGGGACTAATCATGTTTATCAAGTATATCTCAGGATTATGTTTCAAAGACCGTGTGCACGGATCATGACTAGGGACAAAAAGCATATAACTCAAGAATGGAGATACAAGATGTCGACTTCATTTTTGGTTCGTTCTTGAGTATAGGGATCCCGCACTATTAAGAGGGGATCGATGGATCTAGTGAAAAACTTGCACAAAAGCTACTATTCCTATACCTTGCCTTCGGACGTCCGGCCACTTCCGGACGTCCGGCGTTCCACAACAGAAGCACTCTACGGATGTCCGGAACTTTCCGGACGTCCGACACGTTCACATCAGAAACTTTCTTACGGACGTCCGGACCATCCGGTCGTCCGTGCTCCGGATGCATGTTCACAACAGAAGCATTCTTATGGTCGTCCGGACTCTCCGGATGTCCGGCCCCTGCTCGGACGTCTGTATCCTGTACACTGGGTTGTGGGTCATGTTTTCACAGCGGCCGGTCGTCCGATGACTGTCGGACGTCCGGACCTATTTGTACCTCCGGTCGTCCGACGTTCTCCGGACGTCCGGACCTATTTGTGTCTCCGGACGTCCGACGTTCTCCGGACGTCCGCCCCATCCTGTACCCAAACGATCACTTTTTCCCACCACCTATATATATACCCTTCCTCTCCACGGGATAGGGTTGACCATTCACCTGGAACCTATCAAGAACACTCCTCACTCTCTCTCTCTCATTCAACCACACCAAAATCCTAGATTCACAAGTGTTCTAGGAGCATTTGAGATAAGTTCTCCAATCAAGTGATAGATCCACTTCATCCCCTTCTTTGCACCAAAGGAATTCGTGACTTGAGCAAGTTTTGAGCTTTCCCCCATCGTTCTTTTTACTCTTGGAGGTTGGAGTCTCCTAGGTGGTAGGAGTCATTCGGAGAGGAATCGAACTTTGTGATTTCCCACGAAAAGTTTGTGAGGGTTTGGAGACCACCCCAAGGTCTACCACTAGTGGTTGAGAAACGCCTCCGTGGTGTTGTCTCAAAGGGAGAATAGGGTGAGCCTTCGTGGCGTTGGTGTGCCTTCATGGTAACATCCACCTCTCTAACGGTGACTAGCTTCCCTCCAAGGAAGTGAACATCGGCATACATCCTCGTCTCCCGGAGTTGCGGTTATTACTAACCCTTACTCTCTACTTGTGGTTACTTGTCTCTTTACACTTACGTATATCATATTGTGCTTGCCTACTTACGTGTTTGTGTTACTTGCTTAATACCTTGTGCTCACTTGCAATTGTTAGGCTCATCTTCATATTCCGCACTATTGCCTAAAATTGCTAAGTAATAATTAAAAATTTGTAATTGTACCTATTCACCCCCCCCCCCCTCTAGGTCCATCTCGATCCTTTCAACAACCCTCTTATCTTTGTAGCTAGCGCTAACTTTCTCTTATGCATGCACGCGCCCGCATCCCTCTCACCCTCCCTCAGCATTCTCTAGCTCCATCGCGCAAATTTGTCTTTTCACTTTAGGTCGTTCACTCACGGTGTGTGTAGGCCCCCCAGCTCCTTCTTTAAGGCACACATCGATCGATATGCCTCTCTAGCTAGGTGTGCCTAGCACAAACACAAGCTTCCCCTCTTCTCTTGTCACCGTCCATGCCTCACTCCCACCACTCTTTTCATCGTTCTAGTACTCGCACACTCCTCCCCCTCGATATAGTATGCCTCTCGTACCACCTCCTACATGCATCCCTCTCTCTCTATCCTTCTCCTCGTGCCTCATTTGCTTCTAACACACACATGCATGTATACCGATCGATCTCCCAACATATACCTAGATCGACTTTAACTACCCCCCCATCAATAGACGTACCTCACAAGTTATGTCTCTCCTTTCTCTTACAAAGGGCGATTGATCTTCCTATGTAGTTACGTCTGCTTACAACAGCCACATCGTCACCCCTCATCATTCGTGCATGCCTCCTCCCCGTCTCTCACACACACGCGTGCCTGAGACAACAAGCAGCCATCTCCTCTCTTATTGATATTGCAGGCGTGCCCTCCGTTTGTCTAGCAAGCCTATCCCACCATTTGTTAGAAGCAACTCCACTACCACCCCCCCCAAACACTCTAGCTCTGTCTCTCTCCCAACGTTATTCATCTCCTGCACATATGCATGGATGCCGATCGATCTCCCTTAATACATGAGGCAGATCGATCTCCTTAATACATGAGGTAGGCCTCTCTCCTCCTCCACACATATACCAGCCATTGTACCTCTATAGTTAATTGGGCTTCCCTCTTCCCCACCACACACCGATAGTCGAGCGCTGCGGTAGGTATCCATGCCACGAGACAAACTGCACATGTCCCATCTCACGTTCCATGGGCCAGCCACTCTATATCTTTGACGTGGGCACACACAAATTGATGGCACTCTTTATTGATCGCACAGCGCCACACACACACACACACACATCATCCCTCTCTTGATTCTATGGACACCTCAAGCCGATGATACCTCCACTCTCTTCTCGTGGATCGCCCCTATATATATGTTATATCCAAGACTCTATTTCACACACATTGCATATGTTAAATTTTTGATTGACCCCCCAAAAAAACTCTCAAGAACCCACACACTATATCTCTCTAGGTTTGTATCTCTCTCACACACAACCCCACGTAGGTGGTGTACGTATACAAGAAGAGAATAGGTGCATCATGCACGTACTCACGCTTCGTGCCTAGCCACACCCGCAGGGCCGGCCCTGGGGAGGGGCAGGGGGCGGCCGCCCTGGGCCCCCACTCTTGAGGGGCCCCCGCCCAGGTACCTAGGTACGTGTACACAGGTACCCGTCGCTGTAATTAGGGACGAAACTCCAGGGGCGCACAAACTTTCCTTCTCCAGCGTGGCAGCTTAGGAAACGACTGGGCCTGGCCCAAGTAGTAATTAGCAGGGTTTGTTTTCTCGTGGATTATTAGTCCCTAAAAAGAAAAAAAAAATAATGCATATCCACGCACCATGCACGGATCGAGCAGTTAGCGGCGATTCAGCACCATCACGATTCAAGCAAAAGAATGCGGCGGCGCACGCACGACGCTATTGCCGGATGTCAATTTTCTCCTCATCTCCTACAGTCTGCGTGGTTGCCGGCTGTGTATCTGCGTGGTTGCCGGCTGTGTATCTGTACCTTGTCCTCATCGTCCAGTGAGGCCAGGACGCCGACCGGCACGGCGGCGCCCAGCGAACTGCGCCACATCCCCGTCCGCACGTACACCAGATGAGGTAGCCTATGCCGTAGCAATTTTTCTCCTATTGAAACTGATACAAGTTTATAAATAGTACTATTAATATTGCATTTCTATTGGAGTGAAAGGGCATTATAAGGCGTTGTTGTTTGCGAGTTCAACGTGATAATTGGTGGTTTTCATATACTAATTGTTTACTTCATATACAGAGATGAGTTGATCAAATTGCAAATATGATCCGCTAATATTGCTTTCAGGAGGAATATGAGCGATTCAAGTGATTTGAATGTGGTGGTGGTATTTGCTGTGGAAAAGCAAACTATTGTTAATCAAGAGGATGAAGGTCCTATGGAAGATATGCTGCCAAAGTTGACACACATGAAATTATGTGAGTGATCATGAGCCCACATTTATAAAAACAAATTTTATTATAAATATTTATGATATAAGAATTCGAAATAATCTAGATAGAGAAATGAAGCGACATCTCATATACATACTTTATATTTCAATTAGATGTCTATATTAGGGGGGCCTCGGTTCTAATTTTGCCCGGGCCCCTGAAATCTTAGGACCGGCCCTGCACACCCGCGCGGGTACACGGTGGAGCTCATTTCTTTAGAAATGGCAGCCCACGTGCTAATTTGAACGCCTGTAGCGGTTGTTTACCTATCGAGGTCGTGTACCACGCGTGCACGAAACAAAGTTCGACTTGACGCGTTGCCGCGTTATTTTTAAATAAAGTTATAGCGCTCAATGGCACGTACACAGAATATAAAATGATTTTTATGGAGGAAAAGGTAGTCCGCTCTTCAAAGTATCTCACACAAGGCTCCGGTGGCCTCTCTCTCTCTCTCTCACCGTTGGTCACTGATCCGGCTGCATCCCGTCCGCCTGGGGAAAGGGAGTGCAGTGGCCTCTCTCTCTCTCACCGTTGGTCACTGATCCGGCCGCATCCCGTCCGCCGGGGGAAAGGGAGGCGGCCTCTCTCTCTCACCGTTGGTCACCGATCCGTCCGCATCCCGTCCGCCGGGGTAAGGGAGGAAGTGCATCGTTCTCCGTTCGACGGCGCCGAGGCAGCACGTCCCGATCTGCGGTACACGCCGTTCTCTCTGACCAAGCTCCGGCGCGGCAGGTTTCGCCGCCGCTCGCAGATTCCGCCCGCCGCCGCTCACCTAGTTACATCCCGACGACCTCCAGGTATCCCCTCCGGCCTTGCTCCACTGCCCGTTTTCCCACGTCGCTGCATGTGGATCTTCCATAGTTCTTTGCCCAAAACGTAGCTCGTATGGCATACTTTCCATATTGCATTCTCGTCCTCACCTCACACCGTTTTAGACAAACACAGTCGTGTTGTTATCTTCCCTTAGGACAAGGAATATGCTTCTTTTTTGTCGTCGCATGTGTCATCAACTGTTATTGGCCAGTAATTGTTTCCTTTCTACCTCTTTTTTGCAAACAGGGCTATCCATTTCACCTCGTTGCTATTGCGACCTTTTGGTGAACTGCACAAATCACTTTTTTCTTAAGAGTGTTTTGTGCAGTTGTACTAAAATGTCACACGGGCAACATCTCTACATTCGGTCTTGTTGCACAAAGCGAGATTGGTTTTGCTCTATCCTCCTCATCCAACTCCGAGCCTAATCTTCTCCAACTAGTTAGTCTTAAGAGAGACCGCAAAGGTGACCGGCTTCTATTTGTGTGTTTATTGTTTCATCAGCAGTCCTCTATTATCGTAATCACACTTGATATCTTGAACAGGGACGCCAGCTCTATTTTAGTGGAACTGCACAAAATGATCGGAATGTTGCATGCTCCGACAGCTATTTTATTCCCAACATGCCTTGTTGATTTAGACAGAGCTGGGGAGGTTGCTGCCAATGAAAGCATGGATCAATTTTAATTTAACACCTTCTCACAACTTTGTCTTCGCCAGATGTAATTATTAGCTCTGATTTGCTAATAATTGACATGCATTAGCAAGGAAGTTAGTTTTTTATTGTTTCCGAAAGAGCATCGATGGCAAGACACGCGAAACAAAAGCTGAAAGCTCACACCATTGTGCAATTTCATGTCGCTGGAAAATTATTTGTATAGTACGTCAATTATGTAAACAAATGATCGAAGCTTGATAGCATTGCCAGAAGCCTCTTCATCATCCGGGTCCATGTGCCATGCACGAAATTATACTCCTTCGTTCCTAAATATTTGTCTTTTTACAAATTTCAAACGGGCATATTTTAGAGTGTAGATTCACTCATTTTGCTTCTTATGTGTACTCCCTTCGTTCCTAAATATTCTATTCGTCTTAACAGAGATTTCAACATATTTTAGAAAGACAAATACTCCGGAGTATATTTAAGAACCGAGGGGGTAGTGCACAACCGCATGGGAGACTCAGCCCGGTCGTTGCGCCGCATTAATAGTGAGTAATGAGCAGTCAAATCATAAGCCCCACCTTTCCCACTGTAAGTTGCTCTGAAGAAGCAACCATCAATACGCTCTTCTTTGAATCCGCTCATACTACTCCATCTGTCACTGTTTATACAGCGCGCTCAGAAAAAAGAAAAAAAATCTGTGGAACCAAGGCGACTAGCGATCGGCCTGAAAAATAGCATTGATAGTTATTATAGCACGGCGTCTATTACTAGAGGGAATAATGCGTACACACATGCATGCAGTGCTTCCACCCCGGGTACACACATGCATGCACTCCGTAGTAGTACAATACATGGAGAGAAAATTGTGGACTTGATTGCGGTTACCACACCCTAATTAATTGAGCATTAAACCAAACGCGTCTAAAGTCTCTCTGGTGGTGGAAATGCATTGAGAGAAATGCATCATAATGAAGCGCGCCCTGTAAACTGTGACGGAGGGTGGAGTAGTACTCCCTCCGTCTAGGTGAGTAAGTCACCTTACGAAATCCAGATTTTCCCAAAACCATAAGGCGTGTAACATTGAATTCTCCTCGATCCCCTCCTAGGCTCATTCACGAGCGCTCTCTTTCCTCCTCGTTTCCCTCTGCTGCCTCGTTCTCCTCCCCGTGGAAACCACTGCATGCATTGCGGCTGTGCGTTGATTAGGGAAAAGATTGAAGACGGTTTTGCATGCATGCGTTGATTAGGGAGTACGTGGGCCTGCATGGAGAGCTGAAAAGGCATGGGACTAAATGCTGATTTTGCTTTCCTTTGTCCCGGTGCTGTGATTGGAAGTTTAGCTCATCCCGGTGCTCCTCATCGCCCAATCTAAATCCACCTAGGTCGCGCTGCTACTCCTAAGGTGACTTACTCACCTAGACGGAGGGAGTATGAAGGTGCAAAACCAAGTACGCATACTAGTACTACGCTTGGCTCTTCGCCCCTTCGTGAAGTCGAACAATGATGGTACTCCGCATGTTGGGTACTACAGTGTATGCCTGACACCGAATGGACTGATGCATGTCCACCGAGGGTAGGTTGCATTAGTCAAAAGGCGTAAGTGAGCTTCACCTTGTCCTGCAAGCTTCTCCTCGTTCTGCGAGTTGACGGGACACACACCAAAAAGTAGTGCTAGTCCATACTCCCTCCTTTCCGGTTAATATGGCTTAATCTTTTTTGCGGGTAAATGAGAGAGCTTTATTCATATATAAGCATTCTTAGGACGATCAGCCAAGACACTGGTCACTAGGAAGCCAAAAAAGAAGTAGGAAGCGAGGTGTTTCATCAAGCCAGCTCTCGGCCACATTCAAAGTGCAGCAAGCACGGTTCGCAAGAAGATGCACCGCAGGTTTGCTGACCTGTTTACATGCTGAATAACAAAAAAAGAGGAAATATTATTGCGCGCTACTATTTGTAACAGGATATGAGCCAGAATTAAGCGAGAATTGTGGCGAGTGTTCCATGCAATCAACTTCCATTATCACATGCGAGAACCCTCGAAGAGAACCAAATGTGCTTTATCACATTTTAAAATTATAATAAGAGTGCAGATGCTCCTCCATCCGGTTCTTAGTAGTATAGTGTAGTATGCTTCTGGCAATCTGACACCGAATTAACTGTTGCACGTCCACCCCCTGAGCGAGGGAGAGCTTGCATTAGTCAAAAGTTTCTCCTTGTCCTGTGAGCCACCGCGCGCAAGCTTCTCCCGTCCTGCAACCTTCTCCTTGTTCGGCAAGTTGACGGGACACATCAAAGTAATGCTAGTCCATGCTGCCTCCTCTCCGGTTAACATGGCTTAATTTCAAATGAGATAAATACACTGTCTGTCACTGTATATTTGTAAAAATACGGTCAGTGGACTTCATAATACACTCATTGCGCTCAATATATATATTTTCTGGTGTTCATATGGTCACTAGCTCACCCTGACTGAATATGTGTGTGCATGCACGTGTAGGTTGAGCACTTGAGCGTCACCGTGTGTGTTCCATCGTGTGCTCGGACATGCATGCATTAGGGCGTCGCGCGCGTTTTTGCGTCCATGTGTACGTGTGACTGTTGCATACACGTAGGGGGAGTACGTGTAGGGGCCACTAAGGAGCAGTCAAATCACACAGTAAGTTAGTCAGAAGAAGCAACCATCATTTCACTCTTGAATGAAACGTACGCAATATAAAATGGAGCAGCCGCGTGCACCCGGAAGCGGCGCGGGCGACGCTCTCTCGGGCGGCGCGGCGCTTCAATGCCGGCGCCACTGAGAGGTTGCGTCCGCTCTGGCCGGGCATGAATGCGGCACTGACCGTTTCGGGCGGGAAGCACGCGCGGGTGATGAAGAGGGTTCGGGTTGGTCAGGACCGGCCGTGGCAGCGGTCCGCACGCGTGCGCAAACAAGAGATGTTGTACGTTAATATTGCTGCGTATATAATTAACAACGTAAATAATGTGCTAGTTGGACAAATATGATTGGAGATGGAGATGGAAATGGAATTTTACGTAAACACGGATATGCATCTCTATGTCTATGTGTGTGTCTTGATGACGACTCTCGCGACACAGGAAGCGGGGCGTGTTTTTGATCGAGTTTTCTTTCTAGGTACGTTAGAAAATTAGTTTGTCTAATTCACATCTAGATGTTATTTAAGGATATCACATCTAAGCTCCCACAAGTATATAATGTAGCAACAAGAAACAAAAAAAACTAGGAAAAGACCACAAACAGAGTGGACATCAACTTATATGTGACATAACTATGTCACATCTAGATGTGTCCTAGACAGACCGAAAAAAATTGTCCGCCAGTTTTCGTTTCTTTTTTTCGGGAACGGGCGTATTCTATTTAAAACCACTGCTATGGAGAGATTTTTTTACTCCATTATAGCCTCTTGTTTGATAGAGTTTCTCGCAACTCGCTCTCTCACCCTCTCCATATCAAAACAATATGACAGTGTCCACTCTATCTCTCTCCTCACCGGTGGTCACAGATCCGGCCGAATCCCGTCCTCTGCGGGAGGTGAGGAGGTGCAGCGTTGATGTTGTCGCCGTCGGCGACGGAGGAAGCCGATGCGCACCGTCCTCTCGGAGCCGGCGCTGGTGTGAAAGAAGATCCTCCGCGCCCTTGTTCGCTGCCGTCGTGTGGGCAGATCCCGCCCGCCCGCCTAACAGACATCTGGTCCACCTGAGGTATAACTTCTTGTACTGCTCCAGCTCCCCAGGTCGCTGCGTGCGGGTTTTCTTCTATGCGACTACTCCCCAGCTCCCCATGCATAGTAGCTAGGGTTCGTCGGCTGGTCCAACATCACCTACTACTAGAGGAAATGCCACTCAAAAAGTTGTCCTGATTTATGCCTCGGTGGAGGTATACATGTTGTTTCGACAAAAAGTACATGGTGGTTGTGCGGTCATTGTCCATATGGTGGTAGTACTATCCTTTGGTTAAATGAAGAAATGCTTTTTTTCTCGGGTATCCTAGTTTAGTTCCCATCAAGATAATTATGATGCTTCATTTGTTGGTGTACTTTTCATTAATTCTTATTGACAATTGAGATGTCGTTGCTAACCCTTTTTTATATTTTTGGAAACAGCGATGCGTGTCTCCATACCCGGGCATGTCTTCCTCAATTTTAGTGGAACTGCACAAAATTGGATGGCCATTGTTGTTCCGCCTCACTATCCTCTGCCATGTGGTTCTTCCTTCCTCGAGCTTGATTACTGAGAAGAAACAGACCACAGTGAGGATTTGTCGAACTTCTTAGGTGCCTCACCCTAACTTGATGCCAAATGGATGATGCATCACCACGATAACCTATCGATGCTCATGGTTGCGCCTCATGGTTGCGTCGGCTGGTGAAGCTGATCGATTTTTGACAAAAAACAAGCTGTCTTCCATCAGTAGCTAGTCAAACTTTGTAATACTCTTAAACCTTTCCGATAATTGAAATTAAATTTCTTTATTTGTACACACTCTCACACGTTTCCGATAATTTGGCGCATGTGTGGTTGTTCACTTAAGGGAGGGTAGTGTACCACACGTGAAGGACAGGAAGTGCGACCAGGACGCGTGGGCGTGGATCGTTAGTTCATCGAAAGTAGTACTAGTTTTCTTCACTGTACATTAAATAAAGAGTTTCGTTTCGTACTTACACAATTTAAAACGATTGTCATGGAGAGAATAAGAAAACCACTCCACTATATTTTAGTCGTATACACGATAGTACTATATGGACGCAGCTTCATTGACTTAGTGGACCTGCCTTTGGATTTACGACAGGTGGGCCCAAAATGTGGCTGGCTCACCTGTCATACAGCCAAAAGCAGGTGCAGTGAAGGCACCGGAGCTCAGTCCGTACTACTACAGTAGTATATATAAGCGGGAGCCTCAGCGCTTGTTTGCTAGGGTTTGCACTCTCCACACGCTGGCCGCACTACATATATGTTACACGCTAGAGTCTCAGTGTTCATTTGCTAGGGTTTGCTATATTCACAGTCTCTCACCCTCTCTTCACTAGATCTAAACAACACTGCGTTGGCCTCTTGTCTCTCTCTCCCCCCTCACAGCTGGTGAAGGAGGCGTTCGTATCCCGTCGCACCGGGAAGGGGAGGAGGTGCAGCGTTCACTCTATCGCCTTCGGCGAGGGAGGCAATCCACTGCCGGTTGCGCTGTTCTCTTTCACCCAGCGCCTGTGCGGGAGGGCCACCGACCCCTTCTTCC
This sequence comes from Aegilops longissima, assembly GCA_021605205.1. Taxonomy (NCBI): domain Eukaryota; kingdom Viridiplantae; phylum Streptophyta; class Magnoliopsida; order Poales; family Poaceae; genus Aegilops; species Aegilops longissima. The sequence continues at coordinate 383,257,308 of CM038681.1, read as the reverse complement.
TCGTTGCCGTATGTAGTGTGGGCAGATCCGGCCTCCCGTCGCACGCCTTGCCACATCCCGACGACCCTAAGGTATAAGTTTCTTTGAAACCGTCGTTGCTCTAGCTGCATGTGGATCTTTTTCGATCTGTAGTCGAATCTAGGTCTTGGTTCAAAGAGGAAAGAAGGGTGCGGTGGGCTAGAGCAAGAATCTAGGACGTGGTTCAATGAGGAAAGGAGGGGCGGAAAGTAGTATAGAGTGGCTATCCAGCCGCTTTGTAGGTCGAAAAGGGGAAAAGGGGTTAACCCAGTACACACATCTGTAAGGAACTGATCTCTTTGTTGAAAAGGGAAAGAAACTGGGGGGTCGGGTAGTTTGTGCACGACTAGATTTGCTGCCCTCACATAGGAAGAAGGTTCAAAGAGAACAAATATGGGACCAGCGCATATATGCTGCTTGGCTACATACTCTGCATCACCCATTTATACGTATGGACGCACATGGTGCTGGCATGTCCCATGCAGCTATTTTGTTGTTGTTAATCTAAGAATGCCGCCGGAAAATTGAAGCAATGCCACTGTTAAAAGTAAATTACATTTTTTAACGAATGTTGTTTCAAGAGAATGTCTCTGTTAATATGAATCAATGCAACCGTTTTAAATAAATGATGAATTGAAGCTATTGTATTGCTGTCTTTTCCCATTAAGTAGTGAACAAAAATGGGACCAACCCAGACATGATGCTTGTTGCTTTGTTACAACAAATTCAGCATCACCCCCTTTATAAGCCAGTAATTGATGCCACTCTCAGAATTAACTACTGAATCTTATTTCAAAATTGCAACACTTGTTAGGATTGGCGGGATTACCATTTTGTGGCGCATGTTTCATCCTCCTTTATTAGCCAAGATTTGATTCCTTTTTTGCCTCTGTTTATACAGGGATATCTATTCAACTTGTTGCTATTGCGAGATTTTGCTTCGCTACACGAAACACTTTGCTTGATTTCAGTGCAACTGCACAAAACGAGATTGGATTTCCTATTCGTGTTGGCAGATTCGTATTTTATCTTGTGTGCATCATGACAGGTTGGTACTTGCCTTCATCCACATGATCGTGCAGTGTGTTTTGAGATGTTGTGCTACTTGTATTGGTACTGTTTTAAATAAATGTTGAATTGAAGCTATTGTATTGTTGTCTTTTCCCATTAAGTAGTGAACAAAATGGGACCAACCTGACATGATGCTTGTTGCTTTGTTACAACAAATTCAGCATCACCCCTTTATAAGCCAAGAAATTGATGCCACTCTCAGAATTAACTACTGAATCTTATTTCAAAACTGCAACACTTGTTAGGGATTGGCGGGATTACCATTTTTGTGGCTGCATGTTTCATCCTCCTTTATTAGCCAGTAATTGATTCCTTTTTTGCCTCTGTTTATACAGGGATATCTATTCAACTTGTTGCTATTGCGACATTTTGCTTCGCTACATGAAACACTTTGCTTGATTTCAGTGCAACTGCACAAAACGAGATTGGATTTCCTATTCGTGTTGGCAGATTCGTATTTTATAGTTGTCGGTCTCATGAAAGTCAGTACAGGCCTTCATCCACATGATTGTGCAGTGTGCTTTGAGATGTTGTGCTACTTGTATTGGTACTGTTTTAAATAAATTTTGAATTGAAGCTATTGTATTGCTGTCTTTTCCCATTAAGTAGTGAACAAAAATGGGACCAACCCAGACATGATGCTTGTTGCTTTGTTACAACAAATTCAGCATCACCCCCTTTATAAGCCAGTAATTGATGCCACTCTCAGAATTAACTACTGAATCTTATTCCAAAACTGCAACACTTGTTAGGGATTGGCGGGATTACCATTTTTGTCGCCGTATATTTCATCCTCCTTTATTGGCCAGTAATTGATTCCTTTTTTGCCTCTGTTAAAACAGGAATATCTTTTCAACTTGTTGCTATTGCGACATTTTGCTTCGCTTAATTTTGGTGGAACTGCACAAAATGAGACCGGATTTCCATATATGTGTTGAGATCTCTGTGAGATCTTCCTCACGAGTTGTTTCAAATCTTGGTCTTGAATGGTCAGTACCGACCTTCCTCCGAATTAACTACTGAATCTTAGTTCAAAACTGCAAACACTTGTTAGGGATCGGCAGGAGTACCATTTCGTTAGGGATCGGCGGAGTACATGTTTAAGAAATGTATTGTTCAGATAATGTCTCACATTATTATATATCGATTCTGAGACTTACAGTTGTTTTACAAATGGTACTATCCTGCTTTGTAGTTCTTTCTACATGTTTAACCAAGGTATTGTTAAGATAATGTCTCTGTTAAAATGAATCGATCGCATTGTTTTAGGAATGATACTTTTCTGCTTTTTCGTTCTTTATACATCTTGAAACAAGGCATTGTTAAGATAATGTCTCGATTAATATGAATGAATCACACCGATTGAGAATTGCTACTCTCTGCTTTGTTTCCCATTAAGATAAGGTAGATCAAGAGATGTTTTTCTTCCGGGAGTACAAGTCATCAACCGTTATTTCTCAGTAATTGTTTCCCTTATACCTTTTGTTGCTTACAGGGATATCAAAATTAAAGCTCGGTTTTATTCTGACTTCGATTTTAGTTCAGCTGCACAAAAGGAGCCAATGTGTCCAAGGCAAACTGCTGCATTACTGGGTCCAGTTGGTCGTTCCACTTTGCAGAAAGAAGCAGTCACTGTTTTCGCTACATTACAGAAGGAATGACCGAGAAGCTTTACAGAGTATTATTAGACACCGGTGACATGACTAGTCTGCAGAGACCATTGGCAATTTAACAACACGTGGAGTGCCTCCACAATCATAGGCATTACATATTTTGAATGGGAAAAGCTTGTCAAAGTTTAATCATTGATGTTAGCAAGAAGCGACAGGACTCCACGATCATAGGCATTACATATTTTGAATGGTAAAAGCTTGTCAAAGTTTAATCATTGATGTTAGCAAGAAGACGTTAGTTTAATATATTGGAATTGGAAAACCTTGTCAAAATTTGCTCATTGATGTTAGCCAGAAGCGTCGAGTGTTTTTTCCTATTCATGTGTTCAGTTTAGAAGTAAATAGTTACTCTGCTGAGATATTCCTGTGTTAAGAGTTTGTTCTGAATATTGTCTATGTAATGCCAGGCCTTGTGTTTGATTGCAAAGTTGAGCTTGGAATGTTGTGGCATGCGGCATCACGAGCTGTTCACCGTGCCTCCTGAGAATAATGCTTCGTATTGTTTTGCATGTCGATCTAATGCCGTTGATTTGCTTGTTAAGAAGATCATCCTCTTCTGTTGTTTCCGTGCTTAAGAAGTTCATCGTCTGATGTTTCATTCATAGCCTATACGACAAGTCGGGTAGGTTAGACGTGAAACCATATGATCTTCTGACCAACTCATGATATTAGGCCGTGATTGGGTCGTCGTTTTCCAACCAAAACCGCTTGTAAAACTGACGCTTGTAAATTAAAGCATATGGTCTCGGGCGAAGGTGCTTGATTGGTCGATTTCGATTAGTAAAATATCGGAAGTACTTGACACACGATAAAAACACTGAACGACACTCGGACGATTGCTAATCCAGCCGTTAGCTGCTGTTTCAGCCTTGCCCATGGATGGCATGATACGCACGTCGTGCATGTATCGTCTGGTAATGTTGTCCATATAGCAGTGCTCGTAAAATATACACTGGTCTCTCAAATTACACGCATAACCCCCCGGTTTTACTTACAGACCTCGGGCCCTCGGTTTCATTACGCCTGTATTTTACGCGTTGTTTTCGATGACGAGTAAATTACACTTGTATGTTAATACAGGTTTGAAATAAACCAGAGCTCCCAAGCGCGGCCTTACCGTTTCCTGCCGTCTCAGTTCTCGAAGGTGCTCATAGGTGTCCAATGATCCTGGCTTCCTGAATGAGTAGCCGGCGCTGTATCAGACCATCCGTAGGGCCCGCGAGGCCCTCTCCGTTGTCCTTCGAGTTGTTACGCCCGCCGTGGCGCCGAGCATTGTTAACATCGTCAACGAACATGAGGATTCAGGAGATGACTTTATTTTGACTGGATGACACTAGGGACCCACTAGGGCCATAGCCGTACGTACGCAAGTGCCCCCTTATTATGTACAACTATATTTTTTTTTGCTTTCTCCTGGTTTCCTAACATCACGGTCCCACACCATTGTCAACCTATGTAGTCAATATAAACGAGAGAATTGCACAAGGTGCGGTCGACAACTGGGACCAAGAAGCTCGAGCAGTATTTGTGTTTTTGAGGCGTGAGCACTGCAGAGTTTTTCTTGGCGATGATTTCTTTGTTGTTCAGAGGAGAGCAGGGTATTAATCAAGGGGTTGTGGCCCGTCTAGCCTGCACCAGATATCCAGCCCAGATACTAATTTTTCAAGATGAAAATGGCTAGCCCAGCTATACGTCTTTTTGAGGAATACCCACTGGGCTGCAAATCTTTCCTAGGAGGGATGCATTAGGCTTAACAGGAAAATGGGCTTTAAAAATAATAAATGAGATGTAATTATAAAACTGGGCAAGAACTATAAAAATGCACCAAACACGAAATTAGTTTATAAAATATTATTTATGGATTTTGAAAATCTTAAATTTTCATTGTTCTTGCATAATGTTTCGTTAGATTTTTACGTAATACAAATTTATATTTAATATGACTAGAAATTTCGGGATAAAAATATTTCGGAGCCCATCACAATGTGGGAAATTTTATTGAATTCTGTTTTCAAGGTTGGTTGAAATTATTAAACATTGTCCTAGCTATAAAATGAGTTGTACTTTTAACAAACTGTAAATGGGCTGTTGTAAATTCCATTAGAATTCCAAAATGGGTTGTACATTCTTACAAAACGTAAATGGGCTATAAGTTCTCTGCCACATACTTGTGGGCCTACTAAGTGACGCGTCTCCTAAAAAAATAAGTTGACACATATGCAAGGCTTTGCCAACTTATTATAGTCAACACACAGTTCTAGCAGCAGTAGCCGTTGGATGTCTATCCAACGGATGTCGTGCTTCTTCTTCAATTTCGGATATTCTTAGCTTCGCCGCCCAAAAATGATTCCTCCCACGACATCTGGGTCGCACTGTTTGGAGGCTGACTCAGGGCCTACTAAGTTGGAGCGTACCAAGGGCTTTGTCAACTTAGTCAATAATAAACGTTTCTAGCTTCAGTGACCGTACGATGTCCATCCAACGGCCGTAGTGCTTCTTCAACCTCTGGTCTTCTTGCTCCAGCCGCCCAAAGCAGCGCCGGTTGTGCCGCCTGCTCCTGCCTCCCGTGGCCGGCTGTGCTGCCACGGAGGCCTCACCGCCCCCATACTACTCCCACCGCTGGCCAGGCCATCCCTCCACTCACCCACACCCCCTGTTATTCTGCGGCGACGGCAGCCTCACACCGCAGCCGAACCAGTGAACCCTCGTACTCCTCTCCGCGCGGGCTTCCACTGCTGCGTCTTCCCCGGCTCCGCGTCGTCCCCTTCCTAGGCCTCGCCGTCGTCCAAACCACCGCCCTGGTGCTCTCGGCGTGGCGTGGTCCACGTGGTCAACGACCGACTTCCATCGGAAGAGTACTGTACGTGGAGAGGCTGACAGCTGGGTCCAGGCGGCCGCAAGGAAGTGCCTTCTTATTACGCGCAAAATAATTGTTCCTCCACCTTACAGCAGGGACCCACCGGACGGGCCACCTTATTTCGCGAAAAAAACGTTGCCCCCTGACTGCTCGGACCCACCGGATGGGCCAGCGTATTTCGTGAAAAAAAAACGTTCCCCCCGCTGTCAGCTCGGACCCACCGGAAGTGCCTCCTTATTACGCACAAAAAAATGAATACTTCCCCTGCTAGCCAGGACCCACCATGGTGGGAGGCTGACTTGTGGGCTACTAAGTTGACAGGGACGGGGGCCTTTGTCAACTTTAGTCAATATATGAACGATTCTAGCTCCACTGACCGTACGATGTACATCCAACGGCCGTAGTGCTTCTTCAACCTCTGGTCTTCTTGCTCCAGCCGCCCAAAGCAGCACCGGTCGTGCCGCATGCTCCTGCCTCCCGTAGCGATGGCAGCCTCACACCGCAGCCGAACCAAAGGAACCTGAGACCCTCGTGCTCCTTCCATCGCTGTTTTCCCTGGCTCCCGTCGTCCCCTTCCTAGGCCTCGGCGCCGCCCACCGCCCTGGTGCTCTCGGCGCGGCGTGGTCAACGTGGTCAAGGAACGACTTCCATCGGACGTGGATCAGACGTGGAGAGGCCGACAATTGGGTCCACGGCGGCAGCAAGGAAGTGCCTCCTTATTACGTGCAAAATAATGATTCCTCCACCGACAGCGGGAGCCACCGGACGGGCCACCGTGTTCGCCCCGATCGCTGGGACCCACCAGCTACATCTTCGCAGCAAGGAAGTGCGGCGGTACCGGGACCCACGTGGTCAAAGCGCACGTGGCGTTGTCATTCGGTCGCGAACGGTGCGTATATATATCTTGGTCGATGTAGAGGCACGCCGTGTCGTGGTCGAGGCGCCGCGCGTGTCGTAGTAGAGGCGCGCGCACGTAGCATGTACACGCACGCATGCCGCCGTGGTGCAATAAAGAAAATACGCCACGTATGTGTACATACGGGCGGGTCTCGAACGCCTACTGCACATACGCACGTCGCGAGGGCTCGTGTACATGGCTGGGTCGGAACGGAGAAACAGCGCCGTCGTCGTGTTCATGGGGAGGCAACGGAATGCGTCGTGTTCATCGGGAGGCAACGCGGCTGGGTCAGAACGAAATGCGTGGTCGTGTTCATCAGGAGGGCTTGGACGGAAGAGGCGATGGAACGAGGCTGGCGTATCGCTGGCGGAGGAAACGGACCTCCCACGATCAAACGGGGTCCCGTTGATCGGGAGGGGTGTGGCGTACCGCAAAACGGAGGAAACAGACCTCCTACGGTCGAAACGGGGGTCCTGTTGATCGGGAGGGGTGTGGCGTACCGCAAACGGAGGAAACGGACTTGTGTTGGAGAGCTACGCCAAACGGGGTCCTGTTCATCGGGAGGGTGTGGCGTCGCAAAACAGGACTCCACGAGATCTGTTCATCTCCACCGTCGACCCCTCCAGCCTCCACGAGCTCTGCTCATCCACCGTCGACCTCCTCCACCTCCACGGGCTCCTGTTCATCCAGCCTCCACCGCGCGCTACTCCACCGGCTCTTGTTCAACCACCCTCCACCGCTCACTGCTCATCCATCCCTCCACACCACGGGTCCTGTTCAACCATGCCTCCACCGCACCCTCCACCGCTTCATCGCTCATCCCGCCTCCACACCACGGGTCCTGTTCATCCACCCTCCACGGCACCCCTCCACCGCTCACTGCTCATCCAGCCTCCACCAAACCACGGGTCCTGTTCATCCAGAGGCAGGCAACGCCACCGCCATCGCTCAACCCCCCCCTCCGCAACGCCACTTTGCTCATCCAGAGGCAGCATCGATCGGCTTCGCTTATTAGCAGCAGAGCTGGCGAATCGCTCAATCGGGTTCGCTAACAACCATCGATCGATCGCTCGGGTTCAGATAACATGTAGCATGCAAGGCAATCGCTTCGGGTTCGATTAGATCCCAACGCCTCGCTTCGGGTTCATTAGAGCTAACGCCTCACACACGCATGCGTCGTGTCGAGAGAAATGCGATCGCTTCGCCCCCGACCTCCCACCGTAACCGGAACTCCTCAAATTTTCCTCCCCTCGCTTCTACCACGGTTTTTCCGTCATGGACGGCCCAAAGAATGTCATGCAGCTGCGTCTCCGGACCGCCCAGGACGAAAAGCCCATTTTCTGTCATGATTTTTTGTCATAGAAGTAGGAGCCCACCACATCTATTATGATACCGGGTTTTGTCACAATTATCGTCATAGAAGTGTCATATGTATGACAGAAAACAATTTCGTTCGGCCCAAAATGTCACGGATGTGTCTTTTTTTGTAGTGTTACTCTGTTTTCTTGAACTTAATACTCTAGATGCATGCTGGATAGCGGTCGATGAGTGGAGTAATAGTAGTAGATGCAGGCAGGAGTCGGTCTACTTGTCTCGGACGTGATGCCTATATACATGATCATACCTAGATATTCTCATAACTATGCTCAATTATGTCAATTGCTCAACAGTAATTTGTTCACCCACCATAGAATACTTATGCTCTTGAGAAAAGCCACTAGTGAAATCTATGGCCCCCGGGTCTATTCTCATCATATCAATCTCCTATCACTTTATTATTGCTTTGCTTTTTTTACTTTGCCTTTTATTTTACTCTGCATCTTTATACCAAAAATACCAAAAATATTATCTATCATCTCTATCAGATCTCACTCTCGTAAGTGACCGTGAAGGGATTGACAACCCCTAATCGCGTTGGTTGCGTTGAGCTATTTGTTTTGTGTAGGTACGAGGGACTTGCGTGTAGCCTCCTACTGGATTGATACCTTGGTTCTAAAAAACTGAGGGAAATACTTACTCTACTCTGTTGCATCACCCTTTTCTCTTCAAGGAAATCCAACGCAGTGCTCAAGAGGTAGCAGGAAGATTTCTGGCGCCGTTGCCGGGGAGTCTACGCAAAAGTCAACATACCAAGTACCCATCACAATCCCTTATCTCTCGCATTACATTATTCGCCATTTGCCTCTCGTTTTCCTCTCCCCCACTTCACCCTTGTCGTTTTATTCACCCTCTCTTTTCCGTTCGTCTTTCCGTTTGCCTTGATGTCTTACTTGGCTCGTTTGCTCGTTTGGTTGAAATAGTTGAGTATTTATTCCTAAATAGAGAAGCTAATATCTATGGATCCTCATCCGCTTGCCAATCTTTTTAAGAGATCCAATTATGATGAACCAATTCCTAGTGGTTTGGATGCACTAGATTATCTTTATAAGGTTTTGCCTGAAATTCGTAAATCTGAAAATTGTGATAAAGTGCTTCATGAAGTAATTCATGATAGATCTTTGAATAAAAAGCATGATTGCAATGATGTTACTATAAATTCTCTTGATGTCAATTGTGCTAATAATATGCAAAACCCTAAGCTTGGGGATGCTAGTTTTGCTATGTGTACTATTTGTTGCAATGATCATGATTGGGGTGATTCTTATTATGATCTTGAAAATTTATTTAAGCCCCATGATGAATATGAGATTGATAATATTGTTTGCAATAATATTGAAAGTGGGCTTGGGGAAATCATGACTCTACTTTATGATAATCCCACTATTTCGGAAGAGTGTCAACTTCGCATGCATGTGGATCGTGTTGAGAATATGTTATGTGATAGCTATATTGTTGAATTTTCTTATGATCCTACATGTAATTATTATGATATAGGAAAATATGGTTATAAAAATTTTCATGTTACTAAATTACCTCTCGTTATGTTGAGATTGCTATTGTTCCTTTCCGCTTCCTTGCATATGCTAGTTTTTGCTTGCTATGATAATTTATTTTTCTATAAGATGCCTATACATAGGAATTATGTTAGACTTAGATGTGTTTGTCACGTGTTTTATGATGCTCTCTTTGTGCCTCAATTCTTGTCCTTCTTGTGAGCATCATTGAAATCTCAATGCCTAGCTAAAAAGGCTTTAAAGAAAAGCGCTTGTTGGGAGACAACCCAATATTTTTCCTTGCTGCTTAGTAATAAATAATCCATCTACCTTCTGTTTAGATGTGGTTTTATGTTTTAATTAGTATTTGTGCCAAGTTAAACCTATAGGATCTTCTTGGGTGATAGTTATTTGATCTTGCTGTAATTTCTAGAAACTTTCTGTTCACGAAAACAATTGTTAAAAATCACCAGAACGTGATAAAGTAGTGATTCCAATTGCTGATGATCAATAAAAAAAATTCCTAGCTCGTCCTATTTTGGCTGAACTTTTGGAGTTCCAGAAGTTTGCGTTAGTTACAGATGACTACATACTGTGCTGTTTTTGACAGATTCTGTTTTTCGTGTGTTGTTTGCTTATTTTGATGAGTCTATGGCTAGTAAAATAGTTTATAAACCATAGAAAAGTTGGAATACAGTAGGTTTAACACCAATATAAATAAAGAATGAGTTCATTTCAGTACCTTGAAGTGGTCTTTTGTTTTCTTTAAGCTAACGGAGCTCACGAGATTTCTGAGTTTTGTGTTGTGAAGTTTTCAAGTTTTGGGTGAAATCTTTTGATGGATTATGGAACAAGGAGTGGCAAGAGCCTAAGCTTGGGGATTCCCATGGCACCCCAAGATAATCTAAGGACACCAAAAGTCAAAGCTTGGGGATGCCCTGAAGGCATCCCTCTTTAAATCTACTTCCATCGGTAATTTTACTTGGAGCTATATTTTTATTCACCACATGATATGTGTTTTGCTTGGAGCGTCTTGTATGATTTGAGTATTTGTTTTCTAGTTTACCACAATCATCCTTGCTGTACACACCTTTTGAGAGAGCCATACATGAATTGGAATTTGATAGAATACTCTATGTGCTTCACTTATATCTTTTGAGCTATATAGTTTTGCTCTAGTGCTTCACTTATATCTTTTAGAGCACGGTGGTGGATTTGTTTTATAGAAACTATTGATCTCTCATGATTCACTTATATTATTTTGAGAGTCTTAAATAGCATGGTAATTTGCTTAAAAATAATAATATGCTTGGTATTCAAGATTTGTAAAACTTTCTTTTGAGTGCGTTGAATACTAAGAAAACTTTGATGCTTGATAATTGTTTTGAGATATGAAGATGGTGATATTAGAGTCATGCTAGTTGAGTAGTTGTGAATTTGAGAAATACTTGTGTTAAAGTCTGTGATTCCCGTAGCATGCACGTATGGTGAACCGTTATGTGATGAAGTCGGAGCATGATTTATTTATTGATTGTCTTCCTTATGAGTGGCGGTCGGGGACGAGCGATGGTCTTTTCCTACCAATCTATCCCCCTAGGAGCATGCGTGTAATACTTTGCTTTGATAACTTCTAGATTTTTGCAATAAGTATATGAGTTCTTCATGACTAATGTTGAGTCCATGGATTATACGCACTTTTCCCATCCTTCCACCATTGCTAGCCTCTCTAATACCGCGCACTTTTCGCCAGTATCATACACCCACCATATACCTTCCTCAAAACAGTCACCATACCTAACTATCATGGCATTTCCATAGCCATTCCGAGATATATTTCCATGCAACTTTCCACCGTTCCGTTTATTATGACACGCTCCATCATTGTCATATTGCTAGCATGATCATGTAGTTGACATAGTATTTGTGGCAAAGCCACCATTCATAATTCTTACATACATGTCACTCTTGATTCATTGCATATCCCGGTGCACCGCCGGAGGCATCATATTTTGTTCTAAGTATCGTGTTATAATTGTTGAGTTGTAAGAAAAATAAAAGTGTGATGATCATCATTTTTAGAGCATTGTCCCAAGTGAGGAAAGGATAATGGAGACTATGATTCCCCCACAAGTCGGGATGAGACTCCGGACGAAAAAAAAAGAGAAAAAGAGGCCATAAAAAAAGAGAAAAGGCCCAAATAAAAAAATGAGAGAAAAAGAGAGAAGGGACAATGTTACTATCCTTTTACCACACTTGTGCTTCAAAGTAGCACCATGATCTTGATGATAGAGAGTCTCTCATTTTGTCACTTTCATATACTAGTGGGAATTTTTCATTATAGAACTTGGCTTGTATATTCCAATGATGGGCTTCCTCAAAATGCCCTAGGTCTTCGTGAGCAAGCGAGTTGGATGCACACCCACTTAGTTTTTTTTTGTTGAGTTTTCATATACTTATAGCTCTAGTGCATCCGTTGCATGGCAATCCCTACTCACTCACATTGATATCTATTGATGGGCATCTCCATAGCCCGTTGATACGCCTAGTTGATGTGAGACTATCTTCCCCTCCTTTTGTCTTCTCCAAAACCACCATTCTATTCCACATATAGTGATATATCCATGGCTCACGCTCATGTATTGCGTGAAGATTGAAAAAGTTTTGAGAATGTCAAAAGTATGAAACAATTGCTTGGCTTGTCATCGGGGTTGTGCATGATTTAAATACTTTGTGTGGTGAAGGCAGAGCATAGCCAGACTATATGATTTTGTAGGGATAACTTTCTTTGGCCATGTTATTTTGAGAAGACAGCTTTGTTAGTATGATTGAAGTATTATTATTTTTATGTCAATATGAACTTTTGTATTGAATCTTTCGGATCTGAATACTCATCCCACAATTAAGAAGAATTACATTGAAATTATGCCAAGTAGCACTCCGCATCAAAAATTCTTTCATTTATCATTTACCTACTCGTGGACGAGCAGGAATTAAGCTTGGGGATGCCGGATACGTCTCCAACGTATCTATAATTTTTTATTGCTCCATGCTATATTATCTACTGTTTTGGACCATATTGGGCTTTATTTTCCACTTTTATATTACTTTTGGGACTAACATATTAACTGGAGGCCCAGCCCAGAATTGCTATTTTTTGCCTATTTCAGTGTTTCGAAGAAATGGAATATCAAACGGAGTCCAAACGGAATGAAACCTTCGGGGACGTGATTTTCTCACCGAATATGAGCCAGGAGACTTGGACCCCACGTCAAGAAAGAAAGGAGGCGGCCACGAGGGTGGAGGGCGCCGCCCTAGGGCGCGCCCCCTGCCTCGTGGGCCCCCCTTTGCTCCACCGACGTACTCCTTCCTCCTATATATACATACGTACCCCCAAACGATCAGATACGGAGCCAAAAACTTAATTCCACCGCCGCAACCTTCTCAGATCCACGAGATCCCATCTTGGGGCCTGTTAGAGTTCACGGAAGGGAATCCACCACGGAGGGCTTCTACATCATCACCATAGCCTCTCCTATGAAGTGTGAGTAGTTTACCTCAGACCTTCGGGTCCATAGTTAGTAGCTAGATGGCTTCTTCTCTCTTTTCGGATCTCAATACAATGTTCTCCCACTCTCCCGTGGAGATCTATTCGATGTAATCTTCTTTTTGCGGTGTGTTTGTTGAGACCGATGAATTGTGGGTTTATGATCAAGATTATCTATGAACAATATCTTCTCTGAATCTTTTATGTATGATTGGTTATCTTTGCAAGTCTCTTCGAATCATCAGTTTGGTTTGGCCTACTAGATTGGTTTTTCTTGCAATGGGAGAAGTGCTTAGCTTTGGGTTCAATCTTGCGGTGTCCTTTCCCGGATAGTAGGGGCAGCAAGGCACGTATTGTATTGTTGCCATCGAGGATAACAAGATGGGGTTTTATCATATTGCATGAATTTATCCTCTACATCATGTCATCTTGCTTAAGGCGTTACTCTGTTTTCTTGAACTTAATACTCTAGATGCATGCCGGATAGCGGTCGATGAGTGGAGTAATAGTAGTAGATGCAGGCAGGAGTCGGTCTACTTGTCTCAGACGTGATGCCTATATACATGATCATACCTTAATATTCTCATAACTATGCTCAATTCTGTCAATTGCTCAACAGTAATTTGTTCACCCACCATAGAATACTTATGCTCTTGAGAGAAGCCACTAGTGAAATCTATGGCCCCCGGGTCTATTCTCATCATATCAATCTCCTATCACTTTATTATTGCTTTGCTTTTTTACTTTGACTTTTATTTTACTTTGCATCTTTATACCAAAAATACCAAAAATATTATCTATCATCTCTATCAGATCTCACTCTCGTAAGTGACCGTGAAGGGATTGACAACCCCTAATTGCGTTGGTTGCGTTGAGCTATTTGTTTTGTGTAGGTACAAGGGACTTGCGTGTAGCCTCCTACTGGATTGATACCTTGGTTCTAAAAAACTGAGGGAAATACTTACTCTACTCTGCTGCATCACCCTTTCCTCTTCAAGGAAATCCAACGCAGTGCTCAAGAGATAGCATGTGTCCGGGACTATGTGTCCTCAGGTTTAAATACCTAGCCGCTCCAACCAGATGTACAACTGAGATAGCAGTTGGAACTAGTCTACCAAATCATTGTCTTCACCAAACCTACTGGTTCTATTTCCTCAACTCTTTCATTTCCTCATAACTGTGTTGTGTGCTTGTCATATTTGTGTTTGAAGACTTTGACTGAAGACTTTCTCAATTTCTTCAGTCTGTTTGTCTTCATCCTGTGCTATCCTGTGATTACGCTTTCTGTACTCTGTGCTTGTCTTCATTTCATCATGATGACCATGCTTGTATTCAGTTATGTTTACTTTTGAGTACGTATTCCGCTGCAAGTAGTTCTTAGCTAAGGAATTTCCTCACCCGCAAATTCCTCAGTGAAGAATTCATAAAAATCGCCTATTCACCCCCCTCTAGTCGATATAACGCACTTTCAATTGGTATCAGAGCAAGGTACTCCATTGTTTTGTGTGATTTTTGTTTAACCGCCTGGAGTTTTAGTTATGTCGACCGCAGGTATGATCAAGGTCTCTGCTGGGTGTCCTACCTTCGATGGGACGGACTACCCCTACTGGAAGAATAAGATGTGAATGCATCTTGAGGCAATTGATAACGATCTCTGGTATGTTGTGGAAAATGGTGTTCCCTCAGTCACGCCTTCTCTGAATGCTGCTGATGTGAAGAGATTCAAGCAACTCGATTCTCAAGCGAAGAATATCATATGTGGCCATCGAGCAAAGGACGATGGAAGAGTGAGTGCTTTGGAAACTGCTAAGCTTATCTGGGATAGGCTGTCCAAAGTGAATGAAGGAGTCTCAACTCAGCGTGACTCTCGAGTTGATGTTCTTCGCAATCTCTTCAACAGCTTCAAAAGACTTGACAATAAAAATGTTCAACAAACCTTCGATCGCCTCACTGACATCTCAAATGAGCTTCAAGCGCTTGGTGCCACTGACATCACCGACCATGAGGTGGTGAAGAAATTGTTGAGATCATTTGGTTCCTCATTTGATACTCTGGCATTGATGATACAAGAACGTGCTGATTACAAGTCACTTGATCCCGCTGATATCCTCGAGAGGCTAAATACTCATGAGTTCCAGCTTGCTGAAAAGAGAGATCTCTATGGTTCGAGCTATGGCAGATCACGTGCACTGAAGGCCAAGGCAGTTTCTGGGTCTGAAGATGAAGACTCGGCAGCAGCCTTGGTGATCTGAAGAATCGAGCCATGAACTAGCACTTTGCTCGTGAAGAAATTCCGAAGTTCTCAAGACGTGGTCGCTTTGGAAGACCCTCAAGGAGCAATGAGTCCTCATCCAGTGACTACGAGAAGAGGCTTTGTCACAAGTGCAAGAAACCTGGACACTAGATTCAAGATTGTCCTCAGTGGGAAAAGGAATCAAAGAAGAAGAAATACAAGGATTGCAGTTCTGATGATGCGAAGAAAAAGAAGAAATCCTCAAAATCTTCATCATCAAAATCCTCAAAGTCTTCATCTCACAAGAAGAGCAGCTCCAAGAAGGCTCGGGCATTCATTGACAAGGAAATGGACTCTGAGGCTGAATCTGAAGAAAATGAGGAAGAGGAGGCATCTGAGGAGTCCGAGTCCGGTGTGGCGAGCCTAGCCCTCACTACTGCATTCGTCAGCAAGTCTATCTTCAACACTGAAGAAAATGACTTCACCAACAAGGCTGATGAAGGCAATGATGACTACGCTCCCACCTATTGCTTCATGGCAAAGGGTGCCAAGGTACTCAAATATACCTCCTCTAAATCTAGTGAGAATGAATCTGATGAAAACCTCAAGCCCAGCTATTCTAAACTTGCTAAGATTGCTATGAAACAACAAAGGGCTTTTGAAAAGGTTCAAAACATGCTAGACAAAAGTGATGATATGTTGGGTGAAGAAATGGATCACACTAAAAACTTAACTGAAAATCTTCAGGGACTTCAGACTAGGTCTGACAACCTTCAAGGTCATCATAACACTCTCTTATCTGATCATGAGAAGCTTTCTTATGAATTTCTTCAAAGAAAGCAAGATCTTGAGAAGCTAAGAGTGAGTTATGAAGATCTTCAGAAGGAGCACGATTCATTACTTGCTCAACAAATCAGCGCTGCTCAGGAAGAATTTGTTCCTCCATGTTTGAAATGCATTGAACGTGAATCTGCTAATTCCTCACCTGAATGTTCAAATGCTTCTAATGTTGCAAATTCTTCACCTGTCTCTGTTATCACTAATTCCTCATCTGAGGACATGGCTAGTATCACTGACGATGCAGGGCTGAAGGAATTGTACATGATGACATGTACAAAAGCCTCAAAGGGCATCGACTCTTTGTGATGTGCTTAAAAGCAGATCCTCAACAGACCCCTAGGAAAGAGGGTATTGCCTTTGAGAGGAAACTCAATGCTGATGGTACATATTGGAAGCCTGAGCAGTACCCCAAAACCTCATGGGTTGCTGCAAAGGGACCTCCAGTTGATCCATCTAATCTATCTGGCTTTACATGTGAAACTTCTCATTCTTCTGATGAGTCATTTGACTCCAACTATAAACTGTTCAAAAATCAGAATGGTGAGGTATTTGCTAGATATGTTGGCACTAACTGCAGGAACGGTTCCCCTATGAAGAAAATCTGGGTTCCCAAAAGGTGCCTTGAAAGTCTTCAGGTGAATGTCCTCATGACACCACCTGTGAAGAATAGGAACCCCAGATCAAATTCTTCATATGGACCAAATGCTTCATATGGATCCAAGTCCTCATACGGACCAAATTCCTCACGTGGATCAAATTCCTCAAAAGGATCAAAGTCCTCATATGAATATCATCGTGCTAACAGCTCTATTTCGCAGGGAAGAGCTAAGGGCTATGAATATGAGCATTATTCTTCTAATCATTATGTTCATAAGTCCTCGAAGAATTTATCTGCTTATTCATATGCTTACCCTAACTCCTTTATGTGAAACGAAATGGATTGGCTTCTATGCCACCTTTCTCATATGGAGCTCGCAGAGTGATGAACTCTTTGCCACCCCTTCAGATGTGGGTGGTGAAGAAAAAGAACTAATCTCGTATGCAGGGTCAGGTCTCCAGACATGCGTGAACGTCTGAAGAATTAGCCGAAGACCTGAAAATTGCCTGAAAGGACGCAGACTAATCATGAGGAAATGAACTTTCATTTCTCACGTCCTCATACTGCTTTATCTGTTCTATTACTTGATGAAATTGATCTGATGAATTGTGATGTCATATTCTTCACTGATGAAGTATATGAAGTTCGTAAGCTGCACTAATTCATCTGCAGGATGATCAACCCAAAACCACTGAGTGGGTCCTCGATAGTGTATGTACAAATCACATGACTGGTGACAAGAATCTATTGATGGATGCTCCCTTATCTCCATCACATCTGAAGCATATCATCTTTGCAGATAAAGGCAAAAGTCAGGTATTGGGTCTAGGTAAGGTTGCGATCACAAAGGATTGACACATGGACAAAGTCATGCTTGTCAAGTCCTTAGGATACAATCTCATGTCTGTCTCAATGATTTGTGATCTTGATATGGTTGTTGTCTTTGGCAAGTATCGTTGTGTTGTGGTTATGGAAGCTGACAATTCCAAAGTCTAAGAAGGCTTTAGGAGAGAGACTTGTATATTGTTGATTTCTCTACAGGACCTCAACCAGCCGTGTGCCTACTTGCAAAAGCTTCAGAAGGCTGGCTATGCCATCGACGACTTGGTCATGTAGGCATGAGGAATTTGCACATGCTTGCGAAGAAGAAGCACGTCATTGGCATTGAGAATGTCAAATTCCTCAAGGATCACTTATGCGGAGCCTGTGAAGCTAGAAAGATGACCAAGGCTAAGCATCTAGCGAAGACTATCATGACCACTACTCGACCATTTGAATTGCTTCATATGGATCTCTTCGGTCCTAACCATTATTCTGCAGTCACAAATGATGCATCTCTCTATGGCTTTGTTATTGTTGATGATTACTCTCGTTACACATGGGTGCACATTGTTACTTACAAACATGAAGTGCAGGAAGTCTTCAAACGATTTTCCTCGAGGGCTTCAACCAACTTTGGTGTGAAGATCAAGCACATCAAAAGTGACAATGGAACTGAGTTCAAGAATTCTGGTCTTGATGACTATCTTGATGAACTTGGTATTACTCATGAGTTATCTGCTCCTTATACTCCTCAACAGAATGGCGTCGTGGAGCACAAGAACAGAACTCTTGTTGAGATGGCTCGCACTATGCTTGATGAGTACAAGACGCCTCGTCACTTCTGGATTGAGGCAATTTATACTACGTGCCACATCATCAACAGGAGCACCTACCTTCTATGATAGATGAACCAGCACCTGAGGAATCTATCAAGTTCAAGGCTACTGAGGATGTCATCCCTACCAAAGAATCTACTGAGGAATTCATTCCAGAACATGAGGAACTTTGAGCTAATGCACCTGAAGAAAATGCTGAAGAAAATGGTGCTGAAGAAAATGTTGATCAAATTCCTCGATGACAACCAGCTCATCCTCGCGTTGCAAAAGAAGTGCAAGTTGAAAAGATCATCGATGACATTGAAGCACCAGGCCCTCTCACACGCTCAAAAGCTTCACATTTATCTAACTTTTGTGGGCACTATGCTTTTGTCTCTATCACAGAGCCCACTAAGGTAGATGAAGTATTTCTGGAGCCTGAGTGGATTCAGGCCATGCAAGAAGAATTACATCAGTTCGAGCTCAACAACGTCTGGGAACTAGTCAAACGTCCAGATCCTCGCAAGCACAATATCATTGGCACAAAGTGGATCTACCGCAACAAGCAAGATGAAAATGGCCTTGTTGTGAGGAATAAAACGGACTTGTAGCTCAAGGCTACACACAGTTGAAGGAATTGATTTCGATGAAATTTTTGCACTGTTGCTAGACTTGAGGCTATTCGCATATTACTTGCTTATGCTAACCATCATGATATCACTTTATATCAAATGGATGTGAAAAGTGCATTCCTCAATGGTAAGCTTGAGGAAGAAGTATATGTTGCTCAACCCCTAGGTTTTGTAGGTCCAAAGCATCCTGACAAAGTCTTCAGACTCAATAAGGCCCTCTATGGCCTCAAGCAGGCCCCTCGGGCGTGGTATGATACTTTGAAGGAATTCCTCATGATGAAAGGCTTCAAACCCGGTTCACTCGACCCTACTCTTTTCACTAAATCTTATGATAGTGAACTGTTTGTGTGCCAAATATATGTTGGTGATATTATCTTTGGCTGTACTGGCCAACGTTATAGTGATGAATTTGCCTATATGATGAGTGAAGAATATTAAATGTCTATGATGGGAGAACTGAAATTCTTCTTAGGTCTTCAAATTCGTCAATAGCGCAATGGCATATTCATATCTCAGGAGAAATACCTCAAGGATGTACTGAGGAAATTCGGCATGCAAGATTGCAAAGGCGTCAAAATTCCTATGCCCACAAATGGCCATCTATGCACTGATGAAAATGGTATTGACTTCGATCAAAAGGTATACCGCTCCATGATTGGTTCTTTATTGTATTTATGTGCATCTAGGCCAGATATAATGCTTAGTGTTTGCATGTGTTGCCGATTTCAAGCTACACCGAAGGAATCACACCATAAGGTTGTGAAGCATATTCTTCGATATCTAGCTCACACACCAACACTTGGATTATGGTACCCCAAGGGCTCGGCTTTTGATCTTATTGGATATTCTGACTCTGACTATGTTGGTGATCGTGTGGACCGCAAGTCAACATCTGGTACATGTCATTTCCTCGACGATCTTGGGGTCTCATTGGTCCTCGAAGAAAGCAGAACTGTATCACCGCTCTCTGCTGAAGCTAAGTACATTGCTGCTGGTTCTTGCTGTGCTCAATTGCTATGGATGAAGCAAACTCTCAAGGACTACGGTGTCAACGTGAAGAATGTGCCTCTCTTCTGTGACAATGAGAGTGCCATCAAGATTACTCACAACCCAGTTCAGCACTCGAAGACAAAGCACATTCAGATTCGTCATCATTTTCTTCGTGATCATGTGTTGAAGGGCGACATTTCTATTGAGCAAGTGAAGACTGAAGAACAACCAGCCGATACCTTCACAAAGCCCTTGGATGAGAAGAGATTTAGCAAGTTGCGGTGTGAGCTAAATATCTTAGAATCTTCGAATGTTCTTTGAAAAGGACACTCATCCTAACACTTATGCAAAATTGATGACTTAGATGTGCAACACATGAAGAAACGTTTTGCTTCAATCAATGAAGAATAACACTCTAAGTGTGAAGAAATCAATGAAGAATTTGATTCTCAGAACCCTACGACAATTGTACGCGGTGTCTGAAATCATCATTCTTATACGATGGGTCACGCCACCACCAAAGTTGAAAATCTTCAATTTGAGTTTTTCCTCAGTTTTTGAAATTCCTCAGTTGTTCATTTTCTTCAACTTTGCATTGTCTTCACTGTTTCCGTCATTTTTATTCATTGGCTATAAATACCCCCTTCCCCTTCCTCACTTCCTTTACTCCGCTCAACCTCTCTCCAGCTCGAGCTTCTCAAACCCTAGCGCCGCCGCTATTTCATCGTCGCCGGTGAGGAAGAGCTTCGCTGCCTCGACCTCGTCGCCGTCGTACTCGCGCCGGCCACGGAAATCTTCACTCCGCCGCCGTCGTAGCCGTCTTCCTCCGCCGAGTTAGGGCATGGAAGATCTGCACAGACGAACTTCACTTCTTCATCTCACAGTTCGTCGTGTTCTTCGTTCAGGGTAATTAAAAGTTACTTTTACTGCCCTCTTTGATTCAAATGTTTATTACAAAATCTTCAAAGGTGTTTTTCTTCAAATCCTCACACACTAAACACCTCACATGTCATCTGTTCTTGATTTGTTTCTCTAAGCAATAATTTTTCTTCAAGATTCCTCGGTTGCGGATTTCGATCCGTATAACTCGAACCTAAGACTAAGAGCGCTTAGTGAAATTCTTCAAGACTCGTCTGTCAAATTCCTCAAACTTGTTCTTCATACAAAACCTTACGAGAACGCATATGACCTCTCCAAATTCCTCGCAACTATACTCTTCCACGGTACTCATGTCATTGCTGAATCACTAGGTTCTGATCAACTTAACTCATTTGCAGCGTTCCTCGAAGAAAAGTTGCATACTTCTTCAGAGAATTCAATTGTTCAAATTCCTCATCTGAAGAAAATGGTTGATGGGAAGAAGCCACAAAAAGGAGGAACGAGGCCTGAAATCAATACTGCCTTTGAAATCCCTGATGATATATACAAGGATTATTGCACACTTGATGAGG
The DNA here is from genome assembly GCA_021605205.1 of Aegilops longissima. Classification (NCBI taxonomy): domain Eukaryota; kingdom Viridiplantae; phylum Streptophyta; class Magnoliopsida; order Poales; family Poaceae; genus Aegilops; species Aegilops longissima. Next base: position 383,235,993 of record CM038681.1, on the reverse strand, counting down.
CCAAGTTTGGAAAAGAGGACAAGAATCGGCGCAAGGTGCGCATACAGAGGATAGAGAGGAGATGGGCATGAGAGTGGAGGGAGTACAGGTATGTAACTCCCAAGTACATGAAGAAATTCACTCTAAATCCTCCATGCCCAAGACCTCCATTGGCACCTGACCAAGAAGCGGATCCCACCAGCCTCAAGCGTGGTGAGGACTATCCTGATGAATGGGCCAAGCGCCAGGCCAAGTTGTCTAGACAAGCCAGAGAAGCAGTGAGGAAATTCAATGAAGACTCTGCTGCTGCTACTGCCGCCGAGGCCTTTGTCAAGCCGAAGAAATCCATGGCAAATAAGCCTGCGCACAAGTCAAGTGCTTCTCCTTCAATGCCCTCAAGGCCAAGTTCCTCAGCAATGCCCTCACGGCTAGAATCCTCAAAGCCCTCATGGCCAATTCCTCACGCTGCTCCTGCTCCTCCAAAGTCCTCAGCTCCTTCTCCAAAGTCCTCAGCTGCTCCGACAAAATCCTCAGCACCTGTGCATCTTGCCACGTGCCAAAGGACGACAGGCATCTCTATTGCCTCAGGAGCTTCTGCTAGTTCCTCAGCTGCACCAAATTCTTCAACGAGACCCTCTCTACTGAAGACAAAGACCACTGCTGGACGAGGCTCTCGTCCAAGTCCTCACAAGAAGCGGGTCACCTTCCAAGTGCCGTCTGAAGAAGACGAAGCTGATGATGAAGAACTTGCTGAAATCATCAGAGATAGGCAAGTCAGGGCCGCTAGAGCCAAGGGCACAAATGTGCCTCTGCTTTTGGATCCAAAGTTGATCCTCGACTACATTGATCTCTGGCATAAGGACCCAAATACTCCTATGCCTGACTTCAAGCTGACTCCTGGCCAAAGTCATATGCTGGCTGCCTTCATCCAAGAAGAAAAATGGAAATATGAGAAGGCTAGGCAGATCAAGAAAGCACAGTACAGGAAGGAGAAATTCCTGAAGAACAACGTTGTCTCTATGACAACTGATGAACTTGTGAAGATCCAGTCTGAAATCAAAGTCCTCAGCGATGATTTCAATGCTTACTATGCTGATTGGCAAGGAGCCAAGGTCAGGTTTGTAAAACTGACCGAAAACTTCACTTCAAAGGTTGCAGCTCCATCGCAACAAGAAATTCCTTAGGCTGAAGCATCTTCTCAGCCGACTGAAGAACATGCCAGCACCACTGATGACATTCAGGCTGCTGAAGAAAATGTGAGTTCCAGGGCTGATGACTGCATTCCAGACGCTGATGAAATTGCCAGGGCATCCACTAGTGGTGCGCCTGAAGAAAATGAAGAGGTCAGGGCAAGTGCATCAGTTGTGCCTGAAGAAAATCAACCACATTCCTCTGCTCCTCCTGCGCCTACTCCAACTCCAATCTTCCATCTGCATTAGATGTGAAGAAGACCAAGGCTGTAGAGCGTGCAGCAGAGAAGAAAAGGAAAGCATCAGCTTCTTCAGATTCTTCAGCTCCGAAGAAAATGAAGTCTATGACCAGCTCTTTTGCAAACCTCATTGATGTTGTTCCTATCTCAACCATGCCATCAAAGGAAATCGTCCCTTTTGATGAAGAATATGTGATCCTTAGCAGATCTGATGAAGAAACTCCTTCTGCTGCTACGTCAGAGCAGATGGATGAAGAAATTGAAGTGGATGAAATCCCTTCAACTCCAGCTGTTTCCTCACTTATGCCTCAGTTTACTACTGAAGAGGCCGGCGTTGAAGACATGGAAGATGAAGATGTGGACATTAGTTGTACCACACCTGTGCTGAATGATGACTTTTGGGAAAGTCAGCACCCCAACTCTCCACTCTTCACACCATTGCAACAAATTCCTCAGTCCCCAGCAACTACAGTTCAAATGGGATATGATGAACCACATGCCACACCATTTGTCCATGAAGAACTTCCAGCCACTAGTGCTGAAGAAAATGTGAATGAAGAATTGAAGACCCAGGCTGTCACTGGAGTAGAAGCTAAAATTCCTCAGCATGAAGAACCTGAGATTATGATTCCTGAGGTGATAATGCAATTGACTGACACTCCTCAGCCCAAGCCAAAGGATCCATTCTCAAAGAAGCAGAAATTTTGGGCTGATGATTTCTTCGGCGAGCACGTGTTCTTCACTGACTACAATCCCTATGATTCTGCTCGTCTTAGAAGGAAGCGCTCCTGGACCGCCAGCCAGGCCAACTTCTATTCTTCACTACTTTTCAACAAGGACAAAGTCTTCGACCACGAGCATATTCCTCATGTGGAAATGGAATCACTGCCATGCTTCACACCTGTCCTCGGTGTGCTTCATGACACAGGCCTCCTCAACTTTTGCACAGACATAGTTGATTGGAATGAAGAACTCATTCTTCAATTCTACGCAACACTGCACATCACAGGAGATGCTGACGATGTGAACTCCTGGGTTTTGGACTGGATGACCGAAAACACTCACTATAAGGCATCGGCCACTGAATTACTTCACGCCCTGCCCATCAGTCCTCCACCTGAAGGAGCTCGTTGCATGTACCAAGAGCCTGAGCTTACTGATCATTGTATGCAAGTGTTGATGAAGCCATTGAAACCTGGTCAAGCCTCAAGGACAAAATTCCTCGTGAAGGAATTGCAATATGTACCAAGGACAGTCTATCGCATTCTGACGAAGACTATGAGTCCAATCAAAGGCCACGACTCCTCTGATGAGGAAATTGTCGGCATCATGAAGAATCTGGTTTTCAACATCATTCATGGCATTCCTGTCAATTATCATGATTTCTTCATAAGGACTTTGGCAAATGTAGCACTTTCACCATTTGAGCTGAAGCCTTGCCTCCAAGCCAAATCCTCAAGCTACTGCTCCTCGTGTGATGACTGACCATGAACTTCTGCTAAGTCTTCACCAGAAGGTGGATCGAAACCATAAATGGGTTAAGTGTCAGTTTGGTTCAATTGTTCACAACATGACTGCTACACATAATGCAGTGAAGAAAAACCATTACTACCTCCATGAAGTCTTCGATCGCACCTGGGCTATTCTGTCACATGTATATGGTGAAGAAGATCTGAAGAACATGGGTCTCAAGGAAGAGTTTGACTGGTCTGCTCCTCCATCGAAGAAATACAAGAAGGTCAAAGTTCCTTCCTTGGTGGCCAGCTCATATTCTTCATCGCGCGGCACCGATGAGCATGAAGACTTGGACAACACTGCGGCAGGCCCTACATCAAGAAAAGACCCCAACAACGCTGGAGCTCCTTCATCAACTTGATATTCTTCAGGGGCGTTAGTCCTCATTTTCGATCCTTTTGGTCATTCGATGACAAAGGGGGAGAAATTTGAGTTAGTCTTCAAGCGGGTCTACTATATGGGCGTTTTGTTTTGCTAAGTTACAACTCTTGTTCTTCTGAAACTTTATTGGATCGAGTTGTAAACTTAAACTCTATGGTGGCTTGATACTTTTGTTGTTTCCTCTGCATGCTTATTCCTCATTAATGTTATTGCACGCATGCTGAATTACATCAGTCACCATATTTCATCATGCATTTCAAATTCTTCATATATTATGTCAAATGCGTGTATGAATTACAAGATATAGGGGGGATCTCCATGATTCAACTCTTCAAATGTGCATTGCTTCAAAAGCAAATTCCTCACTATGCACATCTTCAGGGGGAGTTCTTCTATATATTGAAATCAAATTCCTCAATATCAGTATTTACACTTCATATGTTTATCCCCGTTGAAAACTTAACCTATACTGTCATCAATCACCAAAAGGGGGAGATTGTAAGAGCATCTAGTGCCCCTTAGTGATTTTGGTGTATTGAAGACTTATAGGTTAAGGGACTGGTGCGTTTGTGAGTGTACACAGGTCTATAAGTCTATGAGGAGTTTGATATTTACAGAGAAAGTCGACCCTAAAATGAAGTTCTTCGATCAAGACTTTGGATTTGGAAGACTTTCTGAAGACTTTGAAAGTGAAGAAATTGGTGTGACCTTGAAGACTTGGTATTCATTCGAGGAACATGAAGCGTGAAGACTTTTGTTTTCGTAGTTTCATTTTCTCTTTCTTGAGTCATAGGAAACACCGTATTGTTAAAGGGGGTCGAGGAAATACTAAGGAAAAATTTCCATTTGATGCTCAACTCAAAATCCTACACCTACCAATCCCTTGAGTGAAGCCATTGAAATCTCATACAGATTCAGTCATATTCTCAAAGGATGTAGACGAAGTTCTTCCGGTCTCAGGGAATTTGTTTTGACCGAGGAGTTAGGAATTCGCCAAAGTCGGATTGCCTACACAAGAGGAACATGATAGCCCCGAGGAATTTGAGCCTCAAATTTCCGATCGTTCTTGTGCCTTGTGCCACCGTCCCAAAATATCTACCCACCTAACGGTCATATCATTGAACGACATTTATGTCTTATCATGTCGGGCTGCTCCCTAGGCTATAAATAGCCGCCCCTACAACCACTAGCTGGTTGGCTGCTCCGAGAGAAACTGACACTTGTCATTTGAGAGCATCCCATCCTCCGAGGACTTTGAGCGAAAATCATTGAGTAAGGAAAAACCCAAACCCAAACACCTACAAACCCAAAGTGATTGAGCATCACTGAAGAGATTGATCCTGCGTGGATCCGACGCTTGTTACCTTTGAAGACTGTGCTTCTTCCAGACGGTTAGGCGTCATGGTCTAGAGCATCCAAAAGGAATTGTGGATCGCTGAGTGACCGAGTTTGTGAAGGTTCGGAAGTCACCTGAAGACTTACCGCGAGTGATTGGGCGAGGTCCGTGTGACTTTAGCTCAAGGAGAATACGATGAGGATTGTGTGTCCGGGACTGTGTGTCCCCAGGTTTAAATACCTAGCCACTCCAACCAGATGTACAACTGAGACGGCAGTTGGAACTGGTCTACCAAATCATTGTCTTCACCAAGCCTACTGGTTCTATTTCCTCAACTCTTTCATTTCCTCATAATTGTTTTGTGTGCTTGTCATATTTGTGTTTGAAGACTTTGACTGAAGACTTTCTCAATTTCCTCAGTTCAATTTCTTCAGTCTGTTTGTCTTCATCCTGTGCTATCCTGTGATTACGCTTTCTGTACTCTGTGCTTGTCTTCATTTCATCATGATGACCATGCTTGTATTCTGTTATGTTTACTTTTGAGTACGTATTCCGCTGCAAGTAGTTCTTCGCTAAGGAATTTCCTCACCCGCAAATTCCTCAGTGAAGAATTCATAAAAATCGCCTATTCACCCTCCTCTAGTCGATATAACGCACTTTCACCTACCTTCGGGTGTCCCCTGGCTTCGCGCGCCGTGGGGAGGGGTCTGGCTCCCGACCCCTCTCCTGCAGCCCCCAACGCGATCCCCCTGCTGGCAGGGAGGCCGCCGAGCTGGGGCCGCCAGCCGTTGTGGTGATTTGTTCTTCCTTCGACTCATGGTTACCGTAAGCTTGCTCCTGTGGGATTAGGGGTACCCTGTAGTTGTCGTTGCACGCGCGGTCGTGGTGGTTCCCTGGCGGCTCCTGGAAGGCCTCAACTCCTAGCGCCTCTTCTTCCCAACCTTCTCCGATGAACGAGCCAGGATTGTCCTCTTGTGCGTAATCTTGGTCCATCATGCGGGGCACGTAGGCTTCCGGGGCCGTCATCCCAAACACCTCGCCGTAGTGCCCCACACTCCATGTCGCCCGGCCCAGCGTGGCGTCCTGAGGATGGTAGCGCGGCATCCCACTTGGGCCATGGGAGGCGACGCTTGTGCTCATGCTTGTCGCGGGCGGCATGGGGGCGGCAGAGCCCCCGGCGCCGCCGGCCATGCTGGTGTTGACGAAGCCCCCTGGCACACCTGATGGCGCGTGGTTGCGGCGGGGCCCGCCGTGAGACCGTGTAGTGGCCTGAGGAGGAATCTGATGACAGAAGGGCGGTGCTCCTGACGCCGCTGCATCCAGCAGCTCGGCAACACGCTCCAGCAGTGCATCCCTACCGCTCTCCATCAGCTGGCACTGCAGCAGCTCTCGCGCCACCGTGAGCGTTGCTCGCATGTTTGCCTGCTCCCGCTGTGAATGCGGCGCCATCACTGCGGCGTGGCTTGCCGCCCCTTGCAGCGGCTCGCACTTGCCGCGGGGTGAGGATGGACAACGCTTGGTCGCGCCGCCCTCGCCCATAGCGTTAGGCGGCGCTTCGCGCCGCCCTGGGCCGCGGGTCGAGGGCTTCGTGGCGGCGGCGCCGCCCGGGCGCCCAGCTGCCCAGCCGGTCGAGTCAGCCCTTGGGTCGCCGAACATCGTGGCCGCGGAGCGTCGGCAGGTCGATTGGTGGAGAAGAAGTTCCGGCGCACCCCTACCTGGCGCGCCAAATGTCGGATGTTGGGTTTCGGCAAAACCCTTAAGGTTCGAACTCTGGGGTGCACGCGAAGTCTTTCCCTCCTACCGATCCATGCCCTAGCTCACTAAGATCTCGCGGACGAACTCGCAACACAGAAAGACACGTGATTTACACTAGTTCGGGCCACCGTTGTGGTGTAATACCCTACTCCAATGTGGTGGTGGTGGATTGCCTCTTGGGCTGATGATGAACAGTACAAGGGGAAGAACAGCCTCCTGAGGTTGAGGTGTTCTTGTGGCTAAGGTAGGCTCTCGATCAGATCAGATCAAGCTGAGTTGCCCTTACCGTGGTGGCTAGTTCTACTTATATAGGCCCTGGTCCTCTCCCCAAATATTGAGCGGGAAGGGAGCTAACAATGGCGAGCAAATTTGAAGGGGGACATCTAGTACAAGCTAACCTGACAAAAGTGGTCTTTGCCTGCAAAGGCTCTGGTGGTGACGCCATCTTGGGCTCCACGATGACCTCCGTCCTGCCGTCCTTCTGGTCTTGGTCTCGAGGCACCGATATGGCAACCTTTGCCCGACGCCTCGGTACTCCTCGCCTATGCTCGCCTCCTTAGCACCAAAGAGGAAACAAGGACGCTGCGCCCACTGGCGCCCGCCTGGTGCCGATCGTCATGGCTCACGTCACGAGAGTCTCGTGAGGTTTGCCCCGCCTTGATATCTCTGCTCCTCGTGAGCCTGCCTGGCTAGGCCACTCCTGAGGAGGTCTTGCGTCGTCCGCCTCGCGAGGCTTGGCCCCTCGTGAGGGTCCTGGGTGCCTTGTTGAAGATGGGTCGTACGACCCGCTGACTTAGCCACGCCGTGGGTTGCAGGCAGGCAAGTCTGAGGACCCCCGTTCCCAGAACGCCGACAACATCAGGTTCACATAGCGAGTAAAACAACAACTAAATTATAGTTCAGTTAAGACAATAACCTAATAGAGATCATGTAACCCAAACAGAGCCTAATAATAAGATAAATGGCATATTGCCATTATTGCGCAAGCAGACAAGAAAAAGTAGTTCAATCGAGAGAGAAGACCCCTCTCTAAACCCTAGAACACTAGGCACTGCCGCCACTAAACAAAAGCCGAGGCAGGACGAGAGAGAGAACGCCTCTCTAAACCCTAGAACACTAGGCACCGCCGCCGCCGCCACTGCTCCAGGGACAACAGCCAAGGAAGAAGAAACCAAGCCTCTGCCCTTCTGCTGCCCTTAATCCCCCCCTCGCTCAGGTAAGTTCACTCGCTCCCTTCTGCTGCCCTCAACCCCCCTCCCGCCTCTACCCGCTTCCTTTTGTGTCTCCTGGATTCAACCAAATTTTACTGACCAAACTTGTGCATCTGGATTTGTTCCTCACCTAACCCCTCTCTCTACTCTCTCTACTTTTATGTCTCTACTGTGCAAGCAAAACATGCTGCTCTGCTCTGCCAAATTAAGCAGTGGAAAACGACGCTTAAACTAACATCCCGCTACCATGATGGCAACTGGCACTAAACAAACCATCCCTCCCGCCGGTGGTTGCCAAAAACAATCCACACGCGATGATGCCATGGCTCCTCGCATCACTGAGGCTCGGCGCCCCGGGCTGCTCTCGCTGGGCGGCCCTGCTGCTCTTCTGGGCCGTGCTCGGCGGCACCGACGCCGACTACGTGCTCTACAAGGACGTTGCCAAGCCTGTGGAGGATCATGTCTACACGCTCTACACGCTCTTCTTGGGAGGATGACGCTCGCGGAGAAGATCGGGCAGATGATCCAGATCGAGCGGCTCGTGGCCACGTCGGACGTGCTCCGAGACAACGTCACCGGCAGCCTGCTCAGCGGCGGCGGCAGCATGGCGCCACGGCCAAGGAGTGGCAGGACATGGTGGACGACTTCCTATGACCGTTGGTGAGCCGCCGCGGCGAATCGATCGGAGCCTAGCTAGTGGTGGCGCGCGCAGGGAGGAGGAGATCGAGGGGGACTTATGGGGCTGGAGCGTCGAAGGAGGTGAGAGGTGACCGCGCGTGGCGGCGGCGCACGGCGCCGTCGACGGGGGTGAGGCGGCCGGGGAGGAACCCTAACCGCGGCGGCGACGTCGGGCGGAGGGGATCGATAATGTGAGAGTGAGGGGGTGGGGGCGCTCGGGCCGGTTTTCTTTTCCTCTAGTAGTAGCGCTGGGTAGAGGCCGGCACTACTGCTAAGCCCACCAGCTGTAGCGCCCGTTCGAAGCAAAAGCTACAGGTAAGTGGGCTACCTTTTTGCCCTGCGGCCCATGTAACAGCAGCGCAGCCCAAGCTAACAAACGCTGTTGTTATTTAGTAGTAGTAGCGTGTTTTGTACCAGGCGCTACTGGTAAATACCAGTAGTGTGGGTGCTTAAACAGGCGCTACTGCTAAACTTCTATCTATAAGCATTTTCCTAGTAGTGGGTCGGCGTCGGGCTGCGGGGGGACGGGGACATCTCCAGCGCTGAGCCTCCATCGCCCCAGCACGCGCATATCAGGCGGCGCCGGGGTAGTTGGCCTCGTGGAGGAGGTAGGCCTCCCACTCGGGCAGATGGCGGCGGCCGAAGCCGTTGGCCGCCGCTCCATCGCTCTCCCATCGGCGGTTGTAGATGCTGTTGGCGGGGAGAGAGAGAGAGAGAGAGAGAGAGAGAGAGAGAGAGAGAGAGACGAGATGGGGCGTCGGCGACGAGAGAGGGACTGCGGGCGAAGGAGAGTGCGTCCAAAGGAGCGGCTTTTATAGTGGCCGAGGAGTGGCAGACGTGTGTACACATGGCGGGAGGAGAGGGCGCGTCGCCGCGCCATCACTGCGCCGCCCGTGAGGAATCAATGGAAGACTGACCGGCGGCAGCATTGATTCCCCACGGGAAAACGAGGCGATGAGGAAGACGAGACGTGGCTGATCGCTGACTCGGCGGGTCCACCGGGCTTTTCGCACCGAAAACGTTTTCCCCGACGCCCACGGGCACCCCAGCGCGTCGGGTTTAGCCTGGGTCCGCCGGTATCAATTTCGGGTTTAACCGACGAAAATTGGGCTTCTTGGGACGCGACTGAGCCCTTTTTTAGCGCCAGCGATGCTCTTAGCCTTCCTCTCTGTGCGACCCTACACGACTTTGTTCCGTTGCTACGTGGCTTCCTCGGCCAGTTGATTTGTTCAATGATTTCAGAGTATAATTGTTGGGGAACGTAGCAGAAATTCAAAATTTTCTACGCATCACCAAGATCAATCTATGGAGATTCTAGCAACGAGGGGAAGGAGAGTGCATCTACATACCCTTGTAGATCGCTAAGCGAGCGTTCAAGAGAACGGGTTGAAGGAGTCGACTGTCGTGATCCAAATCACCGGAGATCCTAGTGCCGAACGGACGGCACCTCCGCGCTCAACACACGTACAGCCGGTGATGTCTCCCACGCCTTGATCCAGCAAGGAGAGAGGAGAGGTTGAGGAAGACTCCATCCAGCAGCAGCACAACGGCATGGTGGTGATGGAGGAGCGTGGCAATCCAGAGGCTTCGCCAAGCACCAAGGAGAGGAGGAAGAGGAGGCGGGGCTGCACCAAGAGGAGATCAAATCGCGTGTTATGGGCAGCCCTAGGCCTCATATATATAGGGGAAGGGGTGGAGGGTGCGCCCCTCTGGGGGTTCCCACCCCTAGAGGGGCGGCAGCCCTAGATGGGTTCAAGGGGGCGGCCAAGAGGGAGGGAGAGGAGGCGCCACTAGATGGGCCTTAGGGCCCATCTCCTTAGGGTTTGCCCCTCCCACTTCCCTTGCGCTTGGGCCCCTTGTGGGGCGCACCAGCCCCTTGGGGCTGGTTCCTTCCCACACTTAGCCCACGCAACCTTCTCGGGCAGGTGGCCCCACTTGGTGGACCCAGGGACCCTCCCGTGGTCCCAGACATTACCGATATCGCCTCAAACTTTTCCTGTGACCAAAACAGGACTTCCCATATATAAATCTTTACCTCCGGACCATTCCGAACTCCTCGTGACGTCCGGGATCTCATCCGGACTCAACAACATTCGCAACCACATACAAACTTCCTTTATAACCCTAGCGTCCATCGAACCTTAAGTGTGTAGACCCTACGGGTTCGGGAATCATCGCACATGACCGAGACGTTCTCCCGTCAATAACCAACAGCGGATCTGGATACCCATGTTGGCTCCCACATGTTCCACGATGATCTCATCGGATGAACCACGATGTCAAGGACTCAATCGATCCCGTATACAATTCCCTTTGTCTAGCGGTATTGTACTTGCCCGAGATTCGATCGTCGGTATCCCGATACCTTGTTCAATCTCGTTACGCAAGTCTCTTTACTCGTTCCGTAACACATCATCCCGTGATCAACCCCTTGGTCACATTGTGCACATTATGATGATGTCCTACCGAGTGGGCCCAGAGATACCTCTCCGTCAACCGGAGTGACAAATCCCATCTCGATTCGTGCCAACCCAATGACACTTTCGGAGATACCGTAATGCACCTTTATAGCCACCCGATTCGTTGTGACGTTTGGTACACCCAAAGCATTCCTACGGTATCCGGAGTTGCACAATCTCATGGTCTAAGGAAATGATACTTGACATTAGAAAAGCTTTAGCATACGAACTACGATCTTTGTGCTAGGCTTAGGATTGGGTCTTGTCCATCACATCATTCTCCCAATGATGTGATCCCGTTATCAATGACATCCAATGTCCATGGTTAGGAAACCGTAACCATCTATTGATCAACGAGCTAGCCAATAGAGGCTTGCTAGGGACATGGTGTTGTCTATGTATCCACACATGTATTTGAGTTTCCTATCAATACAATTATAGCATGGATAATAAACGATTATCATGAACAAGGAAATATAATAATAATAACTAATTTATTATTGCCTCTAGGGCATATTTCCAACAGTCTCCCACTTGCACTAGAGTCAATAATCTAGTTCACATCGTCATGTGATTAACACTGATAGGTCACATCGCCATGTGACCAACATCCAAAGAGTCTACTAGTGTCTTAAACTAGTTCACATCACCATGTGATTAAGACTCAATGAGTTACGAGGTTTGATCATGTTTTGCTTGTGAGAGAGGTTTTAGTCAACGGGTTTTAGTCAACGGTCCGAACCTTTCAGATCCGTGTGTGCTTTGCAAATTTCTAGGTCATATTATAAATGTTGCTTCCACGCTCCACTTGAAGCTATTCCAAATGGTTGCTCCACTATACGTATCCGGTTTGCTACTCGAGTCACTTTCGGACAGGTGTTAAAGCTTGCATCGGCGTAACCCTTTACGCCAACTCTTTATCACCTCCATAATCGAGAAACATGTCCTTGTTTATTCCAAGGACAATTTTGACCGCTGTCCAATGATCCCCATTCTCGGATCATTCTTGTACCCTTGACCGACTCATGGCAAGGCACATCCGTGCGGTACACAAGATAGCATACTATAGAGCCTACGCCTAAAGCATAGGGGCGACCTTCGTCCTTTCTCCCCTTTCTGCCGTGGTCGAGCTTTTAAGTCTTAACTTCATACCTTACATCTCGTGCAAGAACTCCTTCTTTGGTGATCCATCTTGAACACCTTCAAGATCATGTCAAGGTATATGCTCATTTGAAAGTACCATTAAGCGGTTTTTGACCTATCTTCATAGATCTTGATGCTCAATGTTCAAGTAGCTTAATACAGGTTTTCACTTGAAAAACACTTTTCAAATAACCCTTTATGCTTTCCAGAAATTCTACATCATTTCTGATCAACAATATGTCAACAACATATACTCATCAAAAATTCTATAGTGCTCCCACTCACTTCTTTGGAAATACAAGTTTCTCATAAACTTTGTATACACCCAAAATCTTTGATCATCTCATCAAAGCACACATTCCAACTCCGAGATGCTTACTCCGGTCCTTAGAAAGGATCATTGGAGCCAACATACCTTTTAGCATCCTTAGGATCGACAAAACTTTTCGATTGTATCACATACAACCTTTCCTTACTAAAACCGGTAAGGAAACTCATTTTGACATCCATCGCCAGATTTCATAAATGCAGCTTATGCTAACATGATTCCGACGGACTTAAGCATCGCTACTGAATGAGAAAATCTCATCGTAGTCAACTTCTTGAACTTGTGAAAACTCTTCGCCACAAGTCGAGCTTCATAGACGGTGATATTACCGTCCACGTCCGTCTTCTTCTTAAAGATCCATTCATCTCAATGGCTTGCCGATCATCGGCAAGTCCACCAAAGTCCATGCTTTGTTTTGATACATGGATCCTATCTCATATTTCATGGTTTCTAACCATTTGTCGAATTTGGGCCCACCATTGCTTCTCCATAGCTCGTAGGTTCATTGTTGTCTAGCAACATGACCTTCAAGACAGGATTGCTGTACCACTCAGAAGTAGTACGCATCCTTGTCACCCTACGAGGTACGGTAGTGACTTGATCCAAAACTTCATGATCACTATCATAAGCTTCTACTTCAATTGGTGTAGGTGCCATGGGAACAACTTCATGTGCCCTGCTACACACTAGTTGAAGTGACGGTTCAATAACCTTATCAAGTCTCCACCATCCTCCCACTCAACTTTTCGAGACGAACTTTTCCTCGAGAAAGGACCCGATTCAAGAAACAATCCCTATTGCTTTCGGATCTGAATTAGGAGGTATACCCAACTGTTTTGGGTGTCCTATGAAGATGCATTTTGTCCGCTTTGGGTTCGAGCTTATCAACCTGAAACTTTTTCACATAAGCGTCACTACCCCAAACTTTTAAGAAACGACAACTTAGGTTTCTCCAAACCATAGTTTAAACAGGGTCGTCTCAACGGAATTACGTGGTGCCCTATTAAAGTGAGTGTGGTTATCTCTAATGCCTAACCCATGAACGATAGTGGTAATTCGATAAGAGACATCATGGTACGCACCATATCTAATAGGGTGCAACTATGATGTTCGGACACACCATCACACTATGGTGTTCCAGGAGGTATTAGTTGTGAAACAATTTCCACAATGTCTCAATTGTGTACCAAACTCGCAACTCAGATATTCATCTCTATGATCACATCACAGACATTTTATCCTTTTGTCACGAAGATCTTCAACTTCACTCTGAAATTACTTGAACCTTTCAATAATTCAGACTTGTGTTTCATCAAGTAAATATACTCAACATCTACTCAAATCATCTGTGAAGTAAGAACATAACGATATTCACTGCATGCCTCAGCACTCATTGGACTGCACACATCAAAATGTGTTAATTCCAACAAGTTGCTATCTTGTTCCATCTTACTGAAATCGAGGCTTTTCAGTCATCTTGCCCATGTGGTATGATTTGCATATCTCAAGTGATTCAAAATCAAGTGAGTCCAAATGGTCCATTTGCATGGAGTTTCTTCATGCATATACACCAATAGACATGGTTCGCATGTCTCAAACTTTTCAAAACGAGTGAGTCCAAAGATCCATCAACATGGAGCTTCTTCATGCGTTTTACACCAATATGACTTACATGGCAGTGCCACAAGTAAGTGGTACTATCATTACTATCTTATACTTTTGGCATGAAAATGTGTATCACTACGATCGAGATTCAATAAACCATTTATTTAGGTGCAAGACCATCGAAGGTATTATTCAAATAAACAGAGTAACCATTATTCTCCTTAAATGAATAACCGTATTGCAATAGACATAATCCAATCATGTATATGCTCAACGCAAACACCAAATAACAATTATTTAGGTTCAACACCAATCTCGATGGTAGAGGGAGCGGGCGATGCTTGATCACATCAACCTTGGAAACACTTCCAACACATATCGTCAGCTCACCTTTAGCTAGTCTCCGTTTATTCCGTAGCTTTTATTTCGAGTTACCAACACTTAGCAACCGAACCGGTATCTTAATACCCTGGTGCTACCAGGAGTACTAGGAAAGAACACATTAACATAATGTATATCCAATATACTTCTATCGACCTTGCCAGCCTTCTTATCTACCAAGTATCTAGGGTAATTCTGCTCCATTATACATTCCCCTTATTACAGAAGCACTTAGTCTCGGGTTTGGGTTCAACCTTGGGTTTCTTCACTAGAGCAGCAACTGTTTTGCCGTTTCATGAAGTATCCCTTCTTGCCCTTGCCCTTCTTGAAACTAGTGGTTTCACCAACCATCAACAATTGATGCTCCTTCTTGATTTCTACTTTCGCGATGTCAAACAACGCGAATACCTCAAGGATCATCATCTCTATCCTTGATATGTTATAGTTCATCACGAAGCTCTAGCAGCTTGGTGGCAATGACTTTTGAATAAACATCACTATCTCCACTGGAAGATCAACTCCCACTCGATTCAAGTGATTGTTGTACTCAGACAATCTGAGCACAAGCTCAATGATTGAGCTTTTCTCCCTTAGTTTGTAGGCTAAGAAAATCGTCGGAGGTCTCATAACTCTTGACGTGGGCACGAGCCTGAAAACCTAATTTCAGCCCTCGAAACATCTCATATGTTCCGCGACGTTTCGAAAACGTCTTTGGTGCCTCAACTCTAAACCGTTTAACTGAACTATCACGTAGTTATCAAAGCGTGTATGTCCGATGTTAGCAACATCCACAAACGACGTTTGGGGTTCAAAGACACCGGCGGTGCATTAAGGACATAAGCTATCTCTCGTCCGCATAATCGCTCATCATCAACTTTCAACTATATTTTCTCTAGGAACATATCTAAGCAGTGGAACTAAAGCGCGTGCTTACGACATAATTTGCAAAAGGTCTTTTGACTATGTTCAGGATAATTAAGTTCATCTCATGAACTCCCACTCGAGATAGACATCCCTCTGGTCATCTAAGTGATTACATGATCCGAGTCAACTAAGCCGTGTCCGATCATCACGTGAGACGGACTAGTCGACTCGGTGAACATCTTCATGTTGATCGTATCTACTATCGACTCATGCTCGACCTTCGGTCTCTGTGTTCCCGAGGCCATGTCTGTACATGCTAGGCTCGTCAAGTTAACCCCAAGTGTTTCGCTGTGTAAATCTGTCTTACACCCGTTGTATGTGAGCGTAAGAATCCATCACACCCGATCATCACGTGGTGCTTAGAAGCGACGAACTGTAGCAACGTGCACAAAGTCGGGGAGAACACTTCTTGAAATTTGTGTAAGGATCATCTTATATACTACCGTCGTTCTAAGTAAACAAGATGCATAAACATAATAAACATCACATGCAATTATATAGTGACATGATATGGCCAATATCATTTTGCTCCTTTGATCTCCATCTTCGGGGCTCCATGATCATCATCGTCACCGGCATGACACCATGATCTCCATCATCATGATCTCCATCATCGTGTCTCCATGAAGTTGTCTCGCCAACTATTACTTCTACTACTATGGCTACGGTTAGCAATAAAGTAAAGTAATTACATGGCGTTGTTTAATGACACGCAGGTCATACAATAAATAAAGACAACTCCTATGGCTCCTGCCGGTTGTCATAATCATCGACATGCAAGTCGTGAATCCTATTACAAGAACATGATCAATCTCATACATCACATATCATTCATCACATTCTTCTTGGCCATATCACATCACATAGCATACCCTGCAAAAACAAGTTAGGCGTCCTCTAATTGTTGTTTGCATGTTTTACGTGGCTGGTATGGGTTTCTAGCAAAACGTTTCTTACCTCGCAAAACCACAACGTGATATGCCAATTGCTATTTACCCTTCATAAGGACCCTTTTCATCGAATCCGTTCCGACTAAAGTGGGAGAGACGGCACCCGCTAGCCACCTTATGCACCAAGTGCATGTCGATCAGTGGAACTGTCTCACGTGAAATGCGTGTAAGGTCGGTCCGGGCCGCTTCATCCCACAATACCGCAGAAACAAGATTGGACTAGTAACGGTAAGCAAATTGAACATCATCAACGCCCACAACTACTTTGTGTTCTACTCGTGCAAAGAATCTATGAAATAGACCTAGCTCATGATGCCCTTTGTTGGGGAACGTGCGAAATTCAAAATTTTCTCGCATCACCAAGATCAATCTATGGAGATTCTAGCAACGAGGGAAGGAGAGTGCATCTACATACCCTTGTAGATCGCTAAGCGAGCGTTCAAGAGAACGGGGTTGAAGGAGTCGTGCTTGTCGTGATCCAAATCACCGGAGATCCTAGTGCGAACGGACGGCACCTCCGCGTTCAACACACGTGACAGCCCGGTGGCGTCTCCCACGCCTTGATCCAGCAAGGAGAGAGGAGAGGTTGAGAAGACTCCATCCAGCAGCAGCACAACGGCATGGTGGTGATGGAGGCGTGGCAATCCCGCAGGCTTCGCCAAGCACCAAGGGAGAGGAGGAAGAGGAGAGGCGGGGCTGCACCAAGAGGAGATCAAATCGCGTGTTATGGGCAGCCCCTAGGCCTCATATATATAGGGAAGGGGTGGAGGTGCGCCCTCTAGGGTTCCCACCCCTAGAGGGGCGGCAGCCCTAGATGGGTTCAAGGGGCGGCCAAGAGGGAGGGAGAGGAGGCGCCCACTAGATGGGCCTTAGGGCCCATCTGCCTTAGGGTTTGCCCTCCCACTTCCCTTGCGCTTGGGCCTTGTGGGCGCACCAGCCCCTTGGGGCTGGTTCCTTCCCACACTTAGCCCACGCAACCTTCTCGGGCAGGTGGCCCCACTTGGTGGACCCAGGACCCTCCGGTGGTCCCAGACATTACCGATATCGCCTCAAACTTTTCCTGACCAAAACAGGACTTCCCATATATAAATCTTTACCTCCGGACCATTCCGAACTCCTCGTGACGTCCAGGATCTCATCCGGACTCGAACAACATTCGGTAACCACATACAAACTTCCTTTATAACCCTAGCGTCCATCGAACCTTAAGTGTAGACCCTACGGGTTCGGGAATCATCTGAGACATGACCGAGACGTTCTCCGGTCAATAACCAACAGCGGATCTGGATACCCATGTTGGCTCCCACATGTTCCACGATGATCTCATCGGATGAACCACGATGTCAAGGACTCAATCGATCCGTATACAATTCCCTTTGTCTAGCGGTATTGTACTTGCCCGAGATTCGATCGTCGGTATCCCGATACCTTGTTCAATCTCGTTACGGCAAGTCTCTTTACTCGTTCCGTAACACATCATCCCGTGATCAACCCCTTGGTCACATTGTGCACATTATGATGATGTCCTACCGAGTGGGCCCAGAGATACCTCTCCGTCAACCGGAGTGACAAATCCCAGATCTCGATTCGTGCCAACCCAATGAGACACTTTCGAGATACCGTAATGCACCTTTATAGCCACCCGATTCGTTGTGGCGTTTGGTACACCAAAGCATTCCTACGGTATCCGGAGTTGCACAATCTCATGGTCTAAGGAAATGTTACTTGACATTAGAAAAGCTTTAGCATACTGAACTACGATCTTTGTGCTAGGCTTAGGATTGGGTCTTGTCCATCACATCATTCTCCCAATGATGTGATCCGTTATCAATGACATCCAATGTCCATGGTTAGGAAACCGTAACCATCTATTGATCAACGAGCTAGCCAATAGAGGCTTGCTAGGGACATGGTGTTGTCTATGTATCCACACATGTATTTGAGTTTCCTATCAATACAATTATAGCATGGATAATAAACGATTATCATGAACAAGGAAATATAATAATAATAACTAATTTATTATTGCCTCTAGGGCATATTTCCAACAGTCTCCCACTTGCACTAGAGTCAATAATCTAGTTCACATCGTCATGTGATTAACACTGATAGGTCACATCGCCATGTGACCAGCATCCAAAGAGTCTACTAGTGTCTTAAACTAGTTCACATCACCATGTAATTAAGACTCAATGAGTTCTGAGGTTTGATCATGTTTTGCTTGTGAGAGAGGTTTTAGTCAACGGGTTTGAACCTTTCAGATCCGTGTGTGCTTTGCAAATTTCTAGGTCATATTATAAATGCTGCTTCCACGCTCCACTTGAAGCTATTCCAAATGGTTGCTCCACTATCGTATCCGGTTTGCTACTCGAGTCACTTTCGGACAGGTGTTAAAGCTTGCATCGGCGTAACCCTTTACGCCGAACTCTTTATCACCTCCATAATCGAAAACATGTCCTTGTTTATTCCAAGGACAATTTTGACCGCTGTCCAATGATCCCCATTCTCGGATCATTCTTGTACCCCAGATGACTCATGGCAAGGCACATCAGTGCGGTACACAGATAGCATACTATAGAGCCTCGCCTAAAGCATAGGGGACGACCTTCGTCCTTTCTCCCCTTTCTGCCGTGGTCGAGCTTTTAAGTCTTAACTTCATACCTTACATCTCAGGCAAGAACTCCTTCTTTGACTGATCCATCTTGAACACCTTCAAGATCATGTTTGAGGCGCGCGCGGTTCCTTTCATTGACCTGGCGCTGGCAGGTCACGCCGCGTCTCTTTGCCCGCGCGCGGGCGTCGACCTGTTGACTCATTCCGGGTAGGAGAGCGCGACGGCTGCGTCGTCACGACGACGACGAATGAAGATGCGTGCGCGCAGTAGAATTGCAGTTGCGTGCGCCCGGTCCTGCTCCGCCGCGTGCTGCTAGCTAGACTAGGACGGTTGCGCTGCATGCTAAGCAATCGCGAGCCGGGTCAGTTTCGCCGCGCTCTTGTCTTGTCTATCCCTTCATTCATCGCATCACGCGTCCGTCGACCACCGGCCACCGCGGTGCACACACGGTCTGGCCGCTTCCTGATCGTCAAAAGGGGATTCATGGGATGCGTTAACCTGTTTATTACTCCCTCCATTCTAAAATGTAGTGCCTATAAATTTTTGTTAAAGTCAAATGTTATCAACTTTGACCAAGTGTATAGAGAAAACTATCTACATCTACAATACCAAACATGTATATTCTAAAAATATAACTCACGATGTATCCAATGAGGAGCATTGATATTCTAGATGTACCTACTTTTCTTTATAAACATGGTCAAAGTTTGTAATATTTGACTTTTATAAAAATCTATAGGCACTACATTATGAAACGAAGGGAGTACTTAGAATTATTATTAGGGCGGTCCTAATTAAACGGGGGCGTGTAACGTGTTGTTGCAGTAACCACTGCGAGGCGAAGCGAGGGCGAGTGGGTGGTTGTCTGCTTAAGCCTAATCAATCAAATGGCAGCTCCCGGCTGAAAAGTTGGCCTGTTTTTCCTTTTCCTTTTTCCGGGGGTTCAACGGTTCGGTCGGATTCACTCACTTGTGAGGTGTGCTACGCTTTTAGGAAAAAATCTAAAATAAACCTTTAACTCGTAGATGAAAGCTAAATCGAATCCTGAACTTTTAATCCCTAAAATCAGCACATCAAACTCTTCGATCCTGGTCTATTTTGAACTTTGAGAGTGTTTTCAAACACGGATTGTCCACGTGGCGGGTTGAATCCTGGGATTGTTGACTGTGTACGCGACTGGGCTGGCCCAACAGGCGCGAAGCGAGATATTTTTTCTTTTTTGTTCAGTCTATTTTTATTCCTTTTTTGTAATAATCCACGTGTAATAAAATTACCAAAAAAATAGTCAATAGTTCATTGCAAGGGGCGGCCCACCGCATGACGATGACGAAGCAAGTTTTTTTTCGTTTATCATAATGCGCGACGTATAAAAATATAAAGAAAAAGACAACCGGGAGAGAGTCGAAGATGCGACCTAGAGATGCTGAACTCGTCGCGCAAGCCACCAGAATAAATGCAAACACTTTCTGAAAATTTTAAAAACGGGAGCAATTTTTGAACCTCAACAAATGTGTGAGAAAAATATTGAATACTCCCTCCGTAAAGAAATATAGTGATCTAAACGCTTTTATAATTCTTTATAGAGGGAGTACTTCTTAAAAAATGAACAACTTTTAGAGAATGGGAACACTTTCTGAAACATAATCATGTTTTGAAAAATGGGAACTAATTTTAAAACATGAACAAGATTTTGAAGTCTGAACATTTGATTTTTTTAATGGGAGCAACTTTTAAACAATGTAAAAATGTTTGTATAGTTTGATAAAATGTTTATTTCATTTCAAAAATGTTAAATATGTATTTGGCAAAATGTTACTGTATATTCAAAAAATGTAAACATGTATTTTAAAATTTTTACATAATGTATTTAAAAAATATCGAAAGTGCTTCAAAAAATGTTTTATGTGTGTGTTAATGTATATAATATATTTGTGTGTTAATGTATATAATATATTTGAAAAATATCAAAAGCGCAACAATGGCAGAGCGTGACAGTGTACATAATGTATTTGAAAAACAAAATATAACAAAGGGAAAAAGCCGAAGAAAACCAATGAATATAAAGAAGACATGTAGGAAAAAACAAAAGAAAACGACAAAAAAATGAAACCCATAGCAGAGCGGCGCGCAATCGACTGCTCTAATAGGCCGGCCCAATTTAACTTGCCACGTCAGCGAATACCAGCGAAATACTCTCAAGGTTTCTAATAAGCCGGGATCGAAGAATTTAGTGTGCTGATTTCAGGTGTTGGAAGTTCAGGATTCGATCTAGCTTTCATCTACGAGTTCAAGGTTTATTTTGGATTTTTTTTCCGCGCTTTTACTACCTGTCTACGCGCACATGCCTCGCCTTGTTGGTTGAAAAATACTGTGCTTACTTCATCTGACATACTACGTGCCAAACAGAACGCCAGAACGGGGCATGACGGAGGATGATGGTTATACTAGTTTGCCACGCTATGTGGAGAGCATACGTGAGTCATACCAGAAAAGAACGTTCAATTGGAACAGGAATATCCTGCCTGGAACAGGAATATATCTAGAGATACTAAGCTCTCCTGATTTGAAGCGCTCTGTTGCTTCGGGGATTGTAGTTCTGTGTTGTTTAATTTTATTTCTTCTTTTTTGTAGTTTTTTCATATTTTAATTCCTGAGCGCTTATTAAAGTTTGTCCGCATTAAAAGATAAATGACTTTAAAATTCATTTTTAAATTCATAACTATTTATTAAATTCGTATTTTTATTTTTGATTTTTAATTCATAAGTGCTTATTAAAATTTGTGCACATTAAGAAGCAAAACAATTTTATAATTCCTTTTCTATGATTTATTAATATTTAGTTAATTCGTGGTTTTATTTAAGTTTTAGTTATCAACATTTTTATTCATAAGTGCTTCTCTCTATATCGTCTCCTTCCGTTGTCCATCCTCCAAGAAAAGGCGGCTATGGTTTTTGCCTTCCGTCGGCGGCGGCGCCGATCTCCCACGCCTCTTGTGGCCTTAGGGCTATGGGTGCGCGGTGGATCCCGATCCTTGTCGGCGGGAAGGCTCCGTTTTCAGGTGCTTCTTCAAGTTTTAGTAGGGTTTGTGTCCTGCTCAAGAATACGAGACGGTGGCAGCTTCTTGAAGATGGAATAAGGTTCTCCCCACCTAGCCCGTCCCAATGGTGTGCCTAGCATCATTGGAGGCATGTGAAGGTATGTCTCCAGCAGATCTCGTGAGATTTGGTCAGTGGTTGTCTTTGGTGGATCCGCTCGGATCCGGTCTTTATTCGTCTTTGTTCATGTGTCTTCAAGTCGGATCCTTTTGATCTAAAATTCTCTTCATCGGTGGCGGTTGCTGTTCTGGGGCGTTGGTCCCGTGGGACCTTAGCACGACGACTTCCTGATTGTCTACTACAACAAGTTGTGCCCGGCTCCGGCGAGGGAGGGGCGATGACGGCGGCGCGCCTTCGCCTCTCTTCAGTGCTTGTAGTCGTCGCTAGGTGATCTATGAATTTGGATGTAATTTTTATTATTTCTGGTGTTCGTTGTACTGCCATGATTAAAGATGAATAGATCGACAGTTTCTGCAAAAATAATAATAATTCATGAATGCTTAATAAAATTTGTGCAATTAAATAAACATTTTTAAAATGCCCTTGTTTCAGATTCATTAAAATTTATTAAATACATGGATATTTTGAAAGTTAAGGATCATTTCGTATGTTTTGCTAATTGTTTTAAAATTTGAAAATTTATTTGATATGCGATCATTTTATGAAATCCATGAATATATTTTAAATTCATGAATGTTTTCTAATATTAATAGCTTTTTGAATTGACAATATTTAAAATTCCTTGAACATATTTCAATTAATTTAATCTTTTCAAATAAAAAATAGCCAATTTTTCTTTAGTTAGCAGTAGGGCGAGCAAAAAAGAGTAAGTGAACGAGAGGAGCAGCGAGCCAAGCTAAGCGAGCCAGAGCTTTATCGGCCAGCCCATGTAAATGTTATAGCAGTAGTTCCACAATTTCAGCGCGGAATAGGAGCTCACAGAAGGTTCAAACAACAACCACCGTCTGACACCGGGCCGAAACATGTAAAACACCACAACCTAGTCTCCCGGAACAAATATTGTCTCCAATAGCAACCCCACACGATATATGAATGAAAAAATACCACCATAGCATAATTAAAAACACAAGTCAATACAGATAAAACAAAAAAAAACATGCGATCAGAAAATCACATGAAGAACTGGTTTACTTCTTTTAGTGACCGACAATGTCTTTTTTGCATATAGAAGAAGAAAATTGGCCGAAAACTGACGAGTACATTTATGTTCCCGAGCTGAGTAAGGTCAATGAAGTCTAACGTTTTACATATGCGCATAATTTCTTTGTGACACATTTTTGTGTAGAAAGTACAATTATTGGGACACATTTTTGTAGGGAATTATTTTTTATTCTTTTTAGAACATCAGGGTCCATCTAGATGAATTGGATTTTCTTTGTTGAGTGGCACAAAATGGAAGTAGAGGAATTGATGGGACACATGCAAATTCACTCTTATATGATCAACAGTCCCGGCCCAACCGTGAGCAGATAGCTTAACTACTGGTGTGGGCTGGTGTGGGCCGGGCTATCGCGAGAGGATGTGCCGCGTTGCTGCCCATTTAGAGAAGACGGGCGGCCCAGTCCAGTAGCGGAGCATTAATGTGTTGTGTGGGGGGACCGCGCTCGGCTTGCCAAGGAAGGAAACCACAACGGCCACTGCGGCAGCGGGGCAGGGGTTTTTGGGGTTTCCCGAGGCGAAAAAGCGAGAGGAAACCGCGGAGCGGAGGCGTCGGACACAGGTCCCCGTCCCTTCCGACCTCGCTCGCCGCCTCTCTCCGACCGCGACCCTTCCTCCCTGCCCTGCCGCCATTACTAGCGAGGAGGCGGGGGAGCAGAGGCCACTTGGCACAACTCGACCGAGCAGAGCGAGCGCGGGGGAGGAGACCGACCGGAGCAGCAGGCACCCGCCCGCCGCGCCGCGCCGGCCGATTAGGGTTTCCCGAATCCTGGTTCGTCGGGCTAGCCGATCGTCGCGGCGTTCCGCGCGCGCAGCTCCGATCGGTCGTCCGTACGCGCGGCCCCGATGGCAAGGTCGCCCCCTTTCTTCAGTTACTTGTGCTCTGTTCACTGTTGCTTAGGGCTTGTTCGATTGTTCCGGATGCCCACATTTCAGCACTCTAGTTTCGATTCTTCGATTGTCGCCTTTCCCACGGCATGGAGGAAACGTACCGTACGTCGATTGCTCCGGAAATGAACTTTCCTGTAGCGATGCAGCAGTACATTTGCAAAGCCTGCCCAGATACATTCAGTCATTGATAGAGGAATGTGATGACTTGAAAATGCTTGCTTTCTTAATATGTCTAAGCTTAGTTATGTTCTAGCTTAATTGGTCAACACATATACCCAATACATGATCAGGTTAACTCTGTTGCTCGCTTGTCTCATCACTCTGTTATGTAGCATTGTTCAGTCAATAGTGTCCTGTCAATGTTTTGCTTTCTAAGAGCAGCGTAAACAGGACGTCAATTGAAATATCCAATGCCTTGTTACACACAGCTTACTGATTGTCAATCGTTCCATATTGTTCCTGATTGACGTATTACATCTTCAAGTTCTGAAGCTACTGTCTCATTTTTACCATGTAGCTCCACTGTCTTATGTACTGACCTTTATAAATAACATTATCCTGTTCACATTAGTACATTTGCAAAGCCTGCCCAGCTACATTGAGTCATTGATAGAGCAAAATGTGATGACATTGGAAGTTCTCGCTATCTTAATATGTCTAAGCTTATAACTGTTATGTTATAGCTTAATTGGCCAGTACAGATATCCAACACATGATCAGTAACTCCGTTGCGCCACATAGCTTGTTTGTCTCATCACTCTGTTCTTAGCATTGTTCAGTCAATAGTGTCTGGTCAGTGTTTCACTTTTTCTAAGAACAGTGTAAAGAGGGCGTCAATTCACCCGCCAAAAAAAGGGCGTCAATACAAATATCCAGTGTCTTGTTACACAGCTTACTGATTATCACTACTTCCATATCCTTCCTGATTGACGTATTAATCTTGAAGTTCTGCAGTCTCATTTTTACCATGTAGCACCACTGTCTTATGTACTGACCATTATAAATAACATTATCATGTTCACATTAATATGTTGCTATGTAAGCACTTGTTATCATCCCTGCAAAGAGAAAAACTTGCTGCCAGTCACCAATGTGTTTCCTTCAATGCAGGTCATGGCTTATAACTTGTAGGGGTGTTGCCAAGAAAGTTAGGAATGCCCACTGCTCTAATCGCCAGATAAGCGAAGTCGGTGCAGAAGCATGCAGGGAATGCCCAAACTGCAAACATATCATTGATAACAGTGATGTAAGTACATGTAAACTATTTTAGCGACCACCTTCTACCTTTATAAGTTTGTACTTTGTACGGGAAACTTCTCTTCTGTACTTTTTGGTGCACCCTTACCGGAAAGCTGCTTATGTTATCGGAATACATCGTGGTTTATTTATTCTTCTGCTGGTAGCTTTCTAAGATAGATGTATTCCAGATTGTAGCAAAAAAAGAAATACGGAACAGTCAATACTATACAACTTTCTCCTGTTCCATCAATATAAGGCTTTGAGCTGTATTAACTCGCATAAGCTTCAGCATTACAGATGCATGCAAAACGCTACTCATTTAAGCTCACATTCGTTGGTACAGTGTTACACATTCTACAAAAACATTCACTGCATTTCATTTTTTGTAGGTTGCTATCCAGTGGCCCGGGCTGCCTGCTGGTGTGAAGTTTGATCCGTCTGATCTAGAATTGCTCGAACATTTAGAACAAAAAATTGGTGTGGGAGGTTCAAAGCCTCACATGTTCATCGATGAGTTTATTCCAACTGTGGAGAATGACGCAGGGATCTGCTATTCACATCCTGAAAATCTTCCTGGTAGGGGATTCCTTTAGTTGATAATTTGACGTCGTTTTTGGATTCTTTAGTTTATTCATGTTTTGAGTAGGTCCTGTTCATTTTTATAGGCACAAACAAAGATGGAAGCAGTGCCCATTTCTTCCATAGTATTTCAAATGCATATGGGTGTGGCCAGCGCAAGCGTCGAAGGATCAGCAACAGTGATCGGACCACTTCTGATGAGCATGTGAGATGGCACAAGACGGGTAAATCAAAACCCGTATATGACAACGGTGTTATGAAAGGGTGGAAAAAAATATTGGTTCTGTACAAAGGTTCACAAACAGGTGGCAAACCTGATAAAACTGACTGGGTGATGCATCAGTATCATCTGGGAGTAGAGGAAAATGAAAAGGTTGGGGAGTTTGTCGTTTCCAAAATATTTTATCAATTGAAGACAAGGCCGGTGGACAAGTCCGAAGCAGAAATGGCTAATGAAGAATCTACTGCATTTACTGCAAGTATTTGTCCGAAAACTCCCATGACAAAGATCCCGCCATGTCGCCCAAAGAATAGTCCATGTGAGACTGAGCAGAATGATCCCGGTCAGGTAAATCACAGATATGTGAACTTTTCAGATTAAATATAACAACCTTTGTTGAAAGCACTTCAGAGTAAAAAATTGGCATAAAGTCAACACTATTCGATAGAATTCTTATGTATTTACAAAAAGGAAACTGCAACAGCGCAAGCCTTTAAGTAATTGAGAAGTTTATAGTTATTCTGCATCTAGCTAATTTGGCTATTAGAAGTGGCCTGGTAAAAAACATTACCATGTTTTAGAGTCCACACCCAGATACCCAATTCACAATCCGTATATGATTCAGAGCTTGTATGATTATTGTTTACAGTAAAAGTTCAGAAGCACTAATCTCAATATCCTGGAAATTGCTTCTTAGTCATATTGAGACTGTGAATACACTTATCTGCTTGTCATTCTGTTGGTGCGTTGCTATTTTTTTATTGCGCGATCTATTGAATATTTTGGAGTAAAAGTTTGTGCATCTGATATGCCATTTACTGTAGGAAGAAGAAACTGTTAGCCTGGCGGAGAATGCTAAGAACCCTGCATGGTGTGCTTTATCATCTCAGCCTGTTGAGGTGGCACTTGAGGCTGGGACTTGTAGCCTAGACAAGTCTCTGAGTCATCATGAAGTTTTGGATTCCTCCAATCTTGAAAACAGTACATTTGACAGGCCAATCCTTTCTCAACTCATGAATGAGACACTTAACAAGAACCTATGTGCGCTTCATGGATTGCCTGATCTTCATAATGTCAACCTTGGAACAGCACCTACAGATCTTCAGATTACTGTAAGTGTAACTTTTGGTATTTGTAAATTTTTAGTGCCCATATGTTATGACAAATCTGGTCATGTCTTTCACTCACCTTGCGACACAGCCACATGAGTCACATGTGATGATATTTCTGCGCGCGATGTCATATAGTCATATGCCCAATACAGATAAAATTCCTCAGAGTTGACGCCAGTTCAGTAAAAAAATTTGGCAGAAGACCAATAATATTTGATAAAATTCCTGTATGTTTATAAAAGAAAATATAACAGTGCAAGCCTTTAAGTGACTGAGGAGTTTAAAGTTGATCTGCATCTAGCCAATTTGGAAGCTAATAGCAATGGACTGGTAGGAAACATAACCATGTTTTGGAGTCCTCACCCGAAATGTTAAATACCCAATTAATAGTCATCTTTATCCATGCGTGATTTAGAGTTTTTACAATTAGTCTATACAATGAAAGTACAAAAGCACTAATCTCAATATCCTGGAAATCGTATCTTAAGTTTTTGAGATTGTGAATACGTTTGAGCTTATCTGTGTCATGTCATTGTCTTGGTGTGTGCTAATGTTTTTGATTGCCTGATTTGTTAACCATTTTAGATTAATAACTGTGTGCTTGTGATATGTCATTTACTGTAGAAAGGAGAAAATGTTAGCTTGGTGGATGATGCTGAGAACACTGCATGTTGTTCTTTAGCGTCTCAGGATGTTGAGGTGACTTCTCAGGCTGGGACTAGCTTGGTTGAATCTCTCCTTCATCATGAGGTTTCAGCTAACCTTGGAACACCTAGAGACCTTCAGATTGCTGTAAGCATGTTTTGTTTGTGTTTGTAACTTGTGGTTTCCATATGTTTGTTATGACAAATCTGATCATGTCTTTTTCTTGTGTTGTAACACGGTAGCACGTGTCGTACGTGCATGATGTGGTAGTCGTACACGGTACATCTGATGCACTTCAAACTTTCCTCAAGGCTATTTAGAGTAGACATAACCTTTGATTAAACCAGTCACCAGTAAAAACAATTCACATTTTCTCCAAAAAAAGAAGAAAGAAATAAAAAACAATTGATAGAAAACCAATAATATGGTATAAAATTTAAGTATGTTTAGAAAGAAAGGAAAGTGCAGCAGTGTTTAAACAATTATGGTTTAGGTTTGTATAGTTGATCTGCATCTAGCTGATCTGGAAGCTAATTAATAGTAATCATAACCCATATATGATTTAGAGTTTGTATGATTATTGTTTTCAATGGAAGTATGGAAGCACTTCTCAGTATCCTGGAAATTTTATCGTATTCTTATTGAGATTGTGAAAATGTTTGAGCTTATTTGTTTGCCATTCTGTTGGTCTTCTTATTGAGACTGTGGTAGGAAACATAATCATGTTTTAAAGTCCACATCCAAATACCTAATTAATTGTAATCATAACCCATATATGATTTAGAGTTTGTATGATTATTGTTTTCAATGGAAGTATGAAGCACTTCTCAGTATCCTGGAAATTTTATTGTATTCTTATTGAGACTGTGAAAATGTTTGAACTTATTTGTTTGTCATTCTGTTGGTGTTCTTATTGCGCGTGTGTTGACCATTTACTGTAGAAAGAAGAAAGTGTTAGCCTGGTGGATGAAGCTGAGAAATGGTGTGGTTTAGCATCTCAGGCTGTTGATGTGGCATCTCATGCCTGGACTAGCTTGGACGAATCCCTGCGCTGTCATGAGGTTTTGGATTCCTTCGATCATGAAAAGAGTCTTACATTTGACAGGCCAATCTATTCCCAAGGCAGGGATGGGGGACTTGAAAATAACCTTTATTCACTTAATGGATTACCTGATCTCCAAGGTGTCGACCTTGGGACACCGATAGATGATCTTCAGGTAGCTGTAAGCATATTGTTTGTTATTTGTGTTTTGGTAGTACCCATATGTTTGTTATGATAAATCTGATCGTGTCTGTCTCATGTCTACTGTGACAGGGGTTGCAGTTCTATTCACAGGAAAGCCTTGGCAGCTGGCTGGAGCGCATGTAGATCGTTAAAGAAGTGGACGATCGAAGATCATCTCTTTTCCATCTAGTATGATTATGGTGGCAACATTTTTGGTATCAAGTTGGAAGGTAGAAGCTGTGCGATCGTATCTCAGTGACGCTTTAGACTATTGAAGACTCTGCACAAACACCTGAACACCTATTTTGTTTCCTGAAAACTGAAAAGACATGTAAAAGCGTTGTTGTTTTCCCTCTTTTGCGAAAAGTGTGGTGGAAACTTGGATTAACTTAGCTCTTTCTATGTGTGCAGTTCATGTAACTGCAGGAGTGTCCTGGTTAAGCTGGTTATGAAAAACGATGGAACCGTATGTAATGTGGTTAATGTGAGTTGCACCTTGCTGAATGCTGCACGCCTAGTTATAATGTTAAACCAACTATTTTGAACGGTTTAGACCCTGCTTGGAAGGGCTATAATTTTGGTATGCTTGAGTATTTTGCTAAGCTTGAACTAAGTACACCCAAACAAAGTAGGGCAAGTCTTTGTCCAATGCCCAGTTGGCATGCTGCAGCCGAGGCTGCTGCTGGCCGCGCCGGTCTGGCCTATGCTGCCTCTGAGAGCATCTCCAACACCCGCGCGAAACTAGCGCCGCGCCGTAAAATTGTCCGTTTTAGCGCGCGCGTAACAGGTATAGTTGCTCTAGCGGGCGCGCAAAAACAGCGCGCGCGACATATGTAGTTCAGCGCGTCGGCCGAAACTCGAGCGCGCCGCTTATTTGCTGTGCCCGTTCCCGCGTGCTGGACTCTCGTGCGCTCGCTCGCAACTCGCACCCCCCCCCCCGCCCGACCGCGCCACCCGGCGACCGTTCCGGTGCTTCCCCGGCCTATCCCCGCCCCGCGGCGGCTTCTCCGGCCCCCCCTCTAGTCCCCCGCCCTCGCGCACGTCCGTCCTCCGAGGAACAGCGCCCGTGCGCTCGCTGCCGCTCGGAGCCCGCAAGGTGTTCGACAAAACGCCTAGAAGGTATGTATTGCTCAAAAGCCATGAATTTCGTGCATGTTGCTTGTAGTTTTTTAAGCATAGTATTGAACATTGTAGATGAGTTCGTCGTATGATTCTTTCGAAGAAGAATTTGATATGGAAGAGGAGGAGGATCTCGCAGTGATCCTAGCTATGCATATCAATAAAAACCGAAGCACAGTGGTTTGGTTATGGGTCGGCAGAAAATTTGGAGGGATAGGATCGATGCCCACAACAGATTGATCAGGCATTATTTTGCGGAGAATCCCACATACCCCGAGTCGTATTTTCGTCGCCGGTTTAGGATGAGCACCGAGTTGTTCATGCGCATTGCAGAGAAACTAGCGAGCCATGACCGCTTTTTTCAGCAGAGGATTGCCGCCGGAGAGCTCGGGCATAGCACTTTTCAGAAGGTGACAGCCGCTTTGCGTATGTTGGCATACGGTATACCGGCTGATCTTGTTGATGATCACTTGGCTATGGGTGAGAGCCAAGCCATCATGTGTGTCAAGCGCTTCGCAGTCGGAATTGTGCAAGTGTTTGGCGAGGAGTATTTGAGATCTCCCAATGCTGAAGAAGCCGCAAGGCTATTGGCGATGAACAAAGCTAGCGGCTTTCCTGGCATGCTTGGCTCAATAGATTGCATGCATTGGAGTTGGAAGAATTGTCCAAAGGCATGGCATGGGCAATTCCACGGCCAAAAAAAGGGTTACACTATAATCCTTGAAGCGGTGGCGGATCAAGAGACTTGGATTTGGCATGCATTCTTTGGAATGCCTGGATCTTTGAATGATATCAATGTTGTCAACTAGTCACCACTGATGAATACGATTGCAAATGGTGAGTTGCCACCGGTGCAGTTTGTAGCAAATGGCCGTACATACAACTATGGCTATTATCTAGCAGATGTCATCTATCCAAAGTGGCAAACCTTTGTCAAGCCGTTGAAAAAGCCAGAAGGTAAGAAAAATCTTGATTTCCACAATGCTCAGGCGGCGGCTAGAAAAGATGTGGAGAGAGCTTTTGGGATTTTGCAAGCCCAATTTGCTATTGTGAGAGGACCGCTAGATTTTGGGATCGAGAAAATGCTTTGATACATCATGCGCGCCAGTGATCATGCATAACATGATCATCGAGAATAAGCGTGGCAAGATGTAGACTACTCTCGAGATGAGCTTTTGGGACATCCGGTGCGAGTGCGACGGAGGGCTGAAAGGGTGGCCTGTTTTGTTGCCTCCTATCATGCCATTCGACGTCCCGCAGCGCATAATGATTTTCAGAATGATCTCATTGAGGAGTAATGGGCATGGAATGGACGACAAAGAGCATCATGATTTGTGCATTTGATATTGTATTGTTAAACTATTTATTGTGTTTATTGCGCTATTTGTTGTATTGAACGATAAACTGTTTGTTTGAGTTGTAATAATAAAATTGAACTATTTATTTTGATTTATTTTTGTTTGTGTTTGATCTTTTTGCTACTGTTTTGAAATGCATATGTTATTTATGTGAGAGTCGTGTGCGCTGCATTTTTGCTGTATTCTTTGGAACATGCTGTGCTGCATTTTAATAGCATTCTTTGGAAAATATGCTGCAGCGTCATACCAAACTGCGATAAGATAGCGCAAAGCAAAGAGATTTTGCGCGGCGCGCGTGGAGATGCTCTGAGGCGGCGTGTGATTCTTGAGGGAATTAGCTCAATATGCGAGGAAGCTAACACTCGTCAGAGCAAATCAAGAAAAATGTTCTAGAATCCCCGAGCGATTATTCCGAAGGGAAATTGAAATGCTCTTAAGAAAGCCAATCGTATGGCCGTATTTTGTGCATTTTGTGCTTTGTCTCCGAAACTTTTTACGACCACAAGTGCAGTAAGCAATCATACTGTTGAGGACGCAACAGACAGAACAACAGATGATGAATAGTGACCCGTCGATTAGATCCATGCAGCAAAACCGAGACAACTTTCAGCAGGCTGTGGATTTTGGCTCCGGCATTCTTCGCTGGCGGCTGAGCCTGCCCACGGTGACCTTTGCATGCAAGACACGACCACGTGCAGAGGCAGGTAGGCACCACTGAAGCTCTGAGCGCACGAGGATTTGCTCAGCTCTGCTCGTCCACAGCACGGGGACATGGCACGCATATGTGATGTGTGGTGTGGACCTCAATGGCGGGGCTGGCGTACGTACATGCACAGTTGCGCGGCGTCGTTCCTCCTCCTTCCTCGCTCGCTCCTTTGATTTCCTTGGCAGCGACCATTTAACATTTGCGCTTCGGAAAAATCATGCCTAACACATTAAAATCCAGACGACTTTGGGGCATGCGCCGCGAATTGCAATCCAGCAGCGACACGATATATCGTATCGACCGAGCCGGCGGGGCATCTTTCTCCGGCCGGCATGACGGCGACCACTCCGGGACATGGAGAGATGGCGCCGAGCCTCGGGCAACTTGGACCGACCGGTGTGCTGGCTCTGCTGTGCCCTAAAAGCCCACATGCAAACGCAGGCGCACGTACATGCGCCCAAGGTCGCCGACGTGTACGGTCCGGCCGTAACGCCATCGCCATGCATGCATGATTGGAAGCTCCTGTTCATCGCTTTGCTCCTTCCATCCTTTGCGTTCATGCATGGTTTCATTTGGTGCCGGCTTATCCGTCGGCCACCTACTCGATCGCTCAAGTTGAACAGTATTTCCAGCTGCACGCACACGAGTCATCCTCAATCATTTTCCTCGAAAGTTCGAGACAATGGCTCGTCGGCTAGCTCTGGCTAGACATGCACAAGTTGCCCATAAAATGGTGTTGGGAATGGGATGGGCTCTCTTCTGACACTGACATGCATCATGGAGAGTTTGTACCACGTCTCAGTACGCCGGGCACGCACGCACACCAGTCATACGTGCTGTGGTGCCACTCGTGTGAACCGTACATCACATCACTGTCAATTTTTGACGACCAATGGACGAAGAGATCTATCGAGACGGACTCTTGATGGCATAGAGCTCCATGTAACAAAACAGCAGACGATCGATCGTCGATGCGCTGCCAGTGCCAGCCGGCCAGAGTCGTCATCTCATCTCTGGTCGATCGCGCGACCGGCCGACACGGCAATTCCGATGCACGCCCCTCGTGCCCTGCCGCTGCCGCAAGACAATTACGTACGGATAGATCATGCATGGTTCTGCGAGTCCCGCGACGATACAGCGGAGAAGCTTCCGTTCCGTGCCCTGCCGCCGATGGACGGACATGCGATGCGAGCGTCCCTGTCAGTGTCATGCCGTCCGGTACGCTGTCTACTCTACCTATCATATCTTTCTTGTGGCAGCGGTACACGTAAATCCTCACCCACGGGTGCCTGTCGGAGTTTTGAAGATGGACAAAAATGGCCCTTATCTGAAACTTCAACACAAAATGGCATCAATTTGAAAATATTTCACGAAATGGCCCTTTTTGCATGACGCAAATTTGGTATGGCGTCTTAGATAAGACGACGCCCGCCAGTGCGGCGTCATCTATTTTGGCATGGCGCTACCTGCGTCTATCGCGTCATCTACATGTCGCTACCACGACGCCTTAGTCCGCGTCGCTTTTTAACACGGCACTGGCGCGGGTGTCATGTAAAAAAGGGCAATTTCGTGAAATATTTTCATATTAAGGCTATTTTGTGTTGAAGTTTCAGATAAGGGCCAATTTTGTTTATTTTCACGTCGGAGTACATCGGTATGGGCATGGCACACGGCGGCAAGGTCGGAGTCGGACGTACGCCAATACACGATCGATGGCCACGCCCCGTACGCGTGCAGGCCGGCCGTCACGCGCGCCAGGGAAGGGAAGCTCGGCGCAGCGGGGCTATCAGTGCAGCCCAGCCCAGGATGACTGATAGTTGCGGTGGAAAGAAATTTGGGGGCATGGCGCCGTACGTTACGTTACGTACTGCCATGCCATGCACATGGGCCATGGCTGCCTGTGAGTCTCAAGGGCTTCAGGGTTGTTAGTTGTTCAACGAAATCCAGAATCAAGATACGCGAACGAGCATGCTGCATGCATGCGGTGCGGCCACGGTGAAGTGCGGCGCCGACGGGGCTTGTCAGGGTTCACTTGTGCTGCGTGCATGATGTAGAGTTTTTTTTTTCGAGGCAGTGCATGATGTAGATATTTTTTTTGAGATCCGTGCATGATGTAGATAGAGTGCAGTGGAAGAGATTTGTTTTAGATAATGCAGTGGAAGAGATGGATTTTCGTTCTTGTAGAGCACAGTGAAATGGGTTAGGTTTCACGACTTTATGTGGCCGAGTTTCTAGCCAATATATAGGTATTTTCTCATCGAAATCACTAATTAAGAATACTTTCGTTGAAAGAAGATTTCACTTTCAGGAGCGCGATAAGTGGCGCATACGTGCACGATCGCCACTGTCGCAACCCTGAGTTTTCCTTTTTCGTAGATCGGTTTATTCAAAACGTTTTATCTTTTAAACCGTGCTTCCAAATCTTGAACCGTTTTCACTGTTGGATTCCTCGCGTCGAGATCTTAAAAACTAGATCCCATGTTGATAGGTTTTGACGAACTTTTTTTTTCACGAAAAAAACCAAACAAAAAAAACCGAACCGGGAGCATGGTTTTTTTCCCTTTCAGAAAGAGGCACGTCCGTGCCTCTCGCGAAATCACAACCGTGCCTCTTGTGGAAGCAAAACCGTGACTCTCGTGGAAGGAAAAAAAACAGAAAACACGTTTTTTTTTCGTTTCGGAGAGGCACGGCCGTGACTCTCGCGAAAGCACAACCGTGCCTCTCGCGAAAGCAAAACCGTGACTCTCGCGAAAGAAAAAAAACAGAAAACGCGTATTTTTTTCCCTTTCCGAGAGGCACGGCCGTGACTTTCGCGAAAGCACAACCGCGCTCTCGCGAAGCAAAACCGTGACTCTCCCGAAAGAAAAAATAAATAGAAAACGCGTTTTGTTTTTCCCTTTCCGAGAGTCACGGCCGTGACTCTCGCGAAAGCACAACCGTGCCTCTCGCGGAAGCAAAACCGTGACTCTCGCGAAAGAGAAAAAACAGAAAACATGTTTTTTTCGTTTCCAAAAGGCACGGCCGTGACTCTTGCTAAAACACAACTGTGCCTCTCGCGGAAGAAAAACCGTGACTTTCGCGAAAGAAAAAAAAAACATGTTTTTTCACGCAAAAAAAATTTCAAATTTTTTTTTGATCGAGAAGCTAAGAAAGACTGGGGGAAAACCAAAACGTCGAAAAAACCTGAAAAAAAAACCCGTTTAAAAAGCCAAAAACACGTGCGGAAAAATAAAAAGAAATCCGAAGGGAACGTCCAGAGCGCGACACGCAAGAAATGGTGAGAGCGGCAGCCAAGCCATACCGATCGTTGCGAGGTTAGAAGAAATGCTCGTTAACTAGTTGCTCCTTGTTCTCACTTCGTCCACAATGTCAACACAAGATAATGACATTTGGAATCTAGACCACTTGAGATTGGGGCCCATTACTCCATGACTCAGTGCAATTAAACGGGTGCCATGTGATCTAATAATTATTACTAGTATGTTACTATTATTATTTTGTGAAAAGGCCAAATGTCATACTTCCGCCGTTCTAAATTAATTAAAGTTCTAGGATTTTTGTAAGTCCAACTCTTTAAATTTTGACCAAGTTCCTACAATAATCTGCAAAGATCTACGATATTAAATATATATAATATCAAAATATATGCCATAATGAATCCAATGAGCTAAATTTAGTTTTATAGATGTTCATATATTTCTATATATACTTGGTCAAACTTAACAAACTTTGACTTAGGACAATCCTAAAACTTCAATTAATTTGAAATAGAGGTAGTATATATTAAATATCATGAACCCTTACAAGAATTTTACTGTGTCTCATGTAGTTCCTTGGAAGAAATACTGAAATTGACATATAGTAAATAAATATTATATTTTGGACTCTGAAGATGAAGAAGAGGGTGTTTATCCTCCCATCCAGCAACCACCAAGAATTGTGATGAATCTGACTTGAGCCTCCATTGGAGAAGAAAAGAGAAAACCAAGAGAGACAGAGAATGAGAGAAATATTGATGGAAGAAGCCGCCATCAAGCTAAAGGATCCCATACCCAAGGTCGTGAAGATTAGATCCACCACCTTATCTTATCTAAGCCACGGTTCCACCATCCTTGGAGAGATTGTTCGAATCCCTAACTCTTGCTGATCCAGATTTTGTTGTTGCTATCTAAGATGCAAAAATCTTGATGTATGAGATCATTTAGTGCTACCTAGAGAAAACCTTGTGTCTCCCACATTTGATAATAGTGGAATAAGATTCTGGTGCTTTCAGCCCGTGTTTTTTCACCCCAACTTGAGTGTTTTTCACATAAAAAATCCGACCTCTTTGTTTTGATGTTCTGCCGCTATTTAGAGAGTATCTCCTAACCCAGACATCGTTTGAGGAGTGTAAGGGGTGTTGTGAAACATATTTCCTCCAAATATGATGCCACATATGTTTCCCTTTGAGCAGCGATCCTTGAATTAGTGCATGAAGTGAAGCTAAAATTACTTTGTTTTCATTGCGGTATTAGACCATAAGTGTGTGTCGATTCTCAACATGTATTCTTTTATTAAAGATCCCATTGAAAAATAATCTACATAACTTATTTTTTGTATGACCTCACTACTGTAGTTTATAAGGATGTGTCATGTAACACCAGGGGAGGCGTTTTGGCTCCTGTGAGCATTTGCTTCTGAATGAACAGTAACTAAAAAAGTGGTAAAACATTTTCAAAAAATTCTGATTTTTTTTATGGATGTTCATGTTAGTGTCGCAAGCATGCTTGGCAATTTTCATGTGAAACGGAGCAGTAGTGTTTTGTTGGTGAAAAAACAAATTTGAGGTAACATTTGTTGTTCAATTTATTTTTTTCACAGGCCATGCTTAACCTTTTTGCCTAAAACTTTGCAGGTAGCATTTGGATATGACTATGAATACTTAAATTTTTTGTTGTGATTTTCTCATATTATAAAAATCATTTTTTGCGCGAAGGAGCACGTGCTCCCGGGAGACAAATTGGATTTCGTGTGACACCATTTATTTTGCTCATTTGTTTTTTTAGGGGTATCACCAAGCTTTGTTACTCAAATTCCACATGGAGTGGCATCACAATCGGATCATGGGGTTGCTTTAACCAAACATGTCTCCCCTGATCTAGAGAACTGGAAATTTTGGCTAACCTATTGACGTCGCGTTTAGCCGCTCGGCCTTTAAAAGTAAACTTGCAATTAAACAAATGAGCCATATTCTTTATCTCTGAGATGATGGCCCCATATACACCATTAGAGCCACTGTATATCTCGCTCACAATCTGCTTCGAGTCTGAACCTACCACGAAGCTATGTATCATCAAGTCATCTGCTAAGGAGAGTGCCTCACGGCATGCAATTGCTTCCATAGTTACAGCATCGTTCACTCCATCAATAACCAAAAGAGAACTTCCAATATAGTACTCCCTCCGTTCCATATTACTCGTCGCTCTAAATCAGCGACGAGTAATATGGAATGGAGGGAGTATATAGTTTATACGATCACTGGCGGAGCAACTTGGGGACCATACAGGGCAATGGTTGCCCGGTCTCCCAAAATTGCTAAAGATTAAGAACAGGGTATATACAACCCATATAAGATAAAATCAACTAGCTATTTGGTCTGGCCCAGTTCGGGTGGCTGGCTGCGTTCTAAAATGTGAGCCATGACATGCGTTGGGCTCTGAGTGGGTGTGATCTGCACACCCGCAATCTCACTCAACTGATGCATATGGACCTGTTTGTTGTGCTTGAACTTTTCTTTGCTTCCTCCATTCGTAAAATCTACGTTGGTCCTTGTAAAAAAAACAATCCTACGCTGGTCTCCTTGTAAAAAAAAACCCGTTAGTCTAATTGTCAAAAAACCATTTGTATAGTTTTCTTTCTCTTGGCCCCTCCTTGGTTCATTTTTTTTTGCGAGAACCCTCCTTGGTTCATTGTCGTGCTCCGCCATTGGATCACAATTGTAACCGTGTAGAGACTAGTTCCAAATTAATTATAACTAAACATGTTATTAATAAAGAATGTTGTAAGGATCTCATACAAGGCCAAATGTCTAGACGTGCAAATTGTGGCTAGATATTGCCTTGTAATCATTAAAGACTCTAAGAACGCCTCCTGAACCATCTACAACAATTTACGCACTCTGCTAACTAGTACCCTTCCGTCCATATTACTTGTCACAGATTTAGTATAGAGGTAAATACACCGATGGTGCCTGAACTTGCCATCTATGTTCACTTTAGTGCCTGAACTTGCAAAATACGCTGAACTGGTTCTAAAACTTGACACGGACGTGCAAATACGATGCTAATCCCTGCCCGTAGACGTAAAATGCGTCGACGTGGCACTGACATGGCGTGGGGCCCACTTGTAGGTACAAAACAGAATTACTTTTTGAAACATAGACATTAGAAGAGTCCGGCTTTAAATTAATAAAGCCACCAGGCAGCATCCACATATACTTAAGTCTTACAAACCGAATAAAATAGTCATCAAGCCGTAGGCTCAGGATAAAGCTAAGAAGGAACAGACAGTGGTTCTAGATCACAAAAGCGGAGCATCAAGAAGATAGATAGCTAAAAGTAGAGATCTCATGGTCAAGCAGTCGACCCGTCTTGTCGAGCCTTCACCATGGTCATCTTGATCTGCTCCATAGTCTCGTTCATGCGTTCTCGTCACGCTTCTTCCCCAATGGCGCCCATACCTGAAGGAAAATGTGACATTTGAAGATGATATCAGTGGGGTCGTCCGGGAACTTGTGCTCAATCGTAATTTCGTTCCGAACCGACCAAAAGGACCAAAGCAGCGCCCCAACGCATCGCCAAATTATCCTTGCATTGGCCCCTCTTTGTGCTGTTAAGATAGTAAGTAAATCGCGGCTAGACTGTGGATTCCAATTTTGTTCGAAAGCGTCTCTAACCGTACTCCACGCAAATCTAGCAAGCGCACATCCAAAGAACACGTGATTTGCGTTTTTCCCTAAACCGCAAGTGGTGCGCGTTCCGTCCGCCGGCCCATTGCGTTTGGCCACATTATCGGAGGTTGGTAAGCGGTTGCGAAACATTTGCCACAAAAAGATCTTGATTTTGAGAGGTATACCGGCCTTTCATAGCCCCCTAGCTATGTCTAGCGAAGTACACTCGGAAAGCTTGTCGTATAGGGACTAGACCGTAAATTTCTTGGAGGAGGTCAACTTCCACATAATCGTATCCGCCCCATTACTACGCGTCAATCCACCCAAGTGAGCCGCCAACGAGTCCCAGCTGGCGGCCTCCGTCGTGTCTAGTGTCCTAATAAAGGAGATAGCAGGCGGATGGACTCGAAGAGCATCGGCCACCATAATGTTGGTGTCCGTTGCCAGTTGGTACAGTTCCGGATGGGAATGCCACAGCGGTTCCTGACCCCACCAATGGTCGAGCCAGAAACGTGTAGACTTGCCATCGTTCACACCGAACTGCGCACCCACTGCGAAAGCCGGCCGAACCGCTTGGACCCCATTCCAAAAGGTCGAACCGTTGCTTTTTGCCTTGAACACATTCCCATCCGGGAAATATTTAGCCCGAAGGATGTCGGCCCAAAGTCCCGACTCGTTTTGGGCAAGACGCCACCACCACTTAGTAAGCAGGGCCACGTTCATGAGTTTAGAATTCATAACACCCA
The DNA here is from genome assembly GCA_021605205.1 of Aegilops longissima. Taxonomy (NCBI): domain Eukaryota; kingdom Viridiplantae; phylum Streptophyta; class Magnoliopsida; order Poales; family Poaceae; genus Aegilops; species Aegilops longissima. The sequence continues at coordinate 383,196,262 of CM038681.1, read as the reverse complement.
AGACGCCGAATTTTTTGGTCTACAAACCGCTGCCCATTTCACTAAGTGGTATTTGCGTTTGGTCCCAGCTCCTTCCCAAAAGAACCGAGTGATGGGGAACGTCGTAACTTCAAAATTTTCCTACGCACACGCAAGATCATGGTGATGCATAGCAACGAGAGGGGAGAGTGTCGTCCACGTACCCTCGTAGACCGTTAAGCGGAAGCGTTATGACAATGCGGTTGATGTAGTCGTACGTTTTCACGATCGACCGATCCTCAGTACCGAACGTACAACACCTCCGCGTTCAGCACACGTTCGTCCCGCGAACTCATGATCCAGTAGAGCTCGAAGGAGAGTTTTGTCAGCATGACGGCGTGGTGACTATGTTAATGAAGCTACCGTCGCAGGGCTTCGCCTAAGCACCGCTACGATACAACAGAGGTGGATTATGGTGGAGGGGGCACCGCACACGGCTGGGAGAGATCAATGATCAACTTGTGTGTTCTAGGGTGCCCCCTGCCCCGTATATAAAGGAGCAAGGGGGGAGGCCGGCCGGCCCCTGTAGGGCGCGCCAGGAGGAGGAGTCCTCCTCCTACTCCCCTCTTTCCTACTCCTACTAGGAGGGGGAAAGTAAGGGGGATAAGGAGAAGGAAAGGGGGGCGCCGCCCCCCCCCCCTTCCTAGTCCAATTAGGACCAGAGTGGGAGGGGGCGCGCGGCCTGCCCTGCGCGAAACTGCCACACTCTCCTGATTTCTTTCCTTTCCCGCACGCCTCCGATCTCCTTCCTTTCCCGCATGTCCTTCCCCGATTTTATCGGGCACACCCGCTCGTGCCTTCCTAATTTTCTTAATCGTCAATTATGGCCCACGCTCCTTCCCGATTTTCGGCAAAAATAATGCTTGGACTAGGATTTGATCTCTGGTCTGCAGGTAATCAACAAAGGGAGCTAACCACCTCACCTATGACACTCATTGTTGAGCAAGCTAAGGGAAATACTGTTTTGACATGTTCGTGGTAACTTTGATCATTGGAATAAATTTGTTGAACCCGCCCCCCGGTAATTTCTGTAAATAGCACGATAACATTCACGCCATAGACCTGATAATTTAGATACAAACATCGTGGTAACTTTAACCATTAGGGAAGACAAATGTGAAAAGATACCCGATAATTTATGTGTAAATAGATGGTAATATACGCAGCGCACATCTGATAACTGAGGTACAAACACCATGGTAACTTTGACCGTAGGGAATTTTTTCCTGAAAAGATACTCCGGTATCTTTTGAGTAAATAGCACGGTAGTATACCTCCCTCCCCTGGCATTTTTATGTGTAGATAGCATGAAAACATATGCACTGCGATAACTAAACACCATGATATGTTTTTGACCCGTGGAGGGGGGGGGATTTGCTGAAACATACCCCTAATAAATTTTGTGTAAATAGCATGATATTTTAAGCACTACGGGCTTCATAGGTTACCTAGAATCACCATGATAACTTTTTGTCCCGGCAAAAAGTTGTTCAAAACATCCCCAATATTTTTTGTGTAAATAACATGATAATATAAACACCGCATAACCGATAACTTGCAATATAAACATGATGGTAACTTTTCTACCAAAGGAAACTAAGTTGTTAAAAACATACACTCGCCTCGCGCGTGGGCTTCTTGAATGAACACAACACATGGCGTGCCACGGAAAAGTCACATAATGTTTAGTGTCATGAGGGGCACACGTGCTATAGGCGTGATAAGTTACGCAAAAACATTGTGGTAATGTTTGACCTATGGAAAAAGCTATCAAAACACACACAGGTTTTTAGGTGCAAGTACCATGATAATATACGAACTGTAGACCCGGTAACTCATGTACAATCCCTCATGGTAACTTTGACTGGGGGGAGGTTGATGTACATAGACCCTGATAACTTATGTGTAAGTACCGCGGTATTTTACACATCGAAGACCTTATAACTTGTGTACAAAACACAGTGGTAACTTTGAAGGGATATAGTTGTTGAAGCATAGATACCTGGTACGTTCTATGTAAATAGCACGGTAAGTTATGCAACACAGGCTTGATAACTTGCATACGAATACCATGGTAACTTTGTCCTGAGGGGAAATCGTGTGGTAGACGTGAAGAAGTGGCAGTTTTCTCGGGGGTGGGCGCCCGAAATGTGCGGGAGAAGCAGGTTTCTCGGGCGAGCCTGCGAGGTCGTTTGGGAGGAGGCGAGGTCAAAGGACGAGGGATCGTGTGGTACTTTAAAATGAACGAAGTAGAGGTGTGACAGTTTTGCTTATATGGCACGCGTGTGCCAAATATCACAGTCCTTTTTTAAAAGTAACGTGTGCAATATGGGCCACTGGCTGCAGACCATTTCAGGACACAGGAGTTTCCGTCTCAATATATCAAGTTTGAGGGGCCAATCTTACTATTAAAACTTGTTCGGTGTGGGGGCTAGCGCGAGCAGCAACCAATCGTCAGGCTGCTGGTTCGAAGTGGGCCTCACGCCGTGTCTGTGCCACATCGGCATATACGGTGCCACCTCGACGCATTTTACGTCTAGAAGTGTGATTAGCACCGTATATGCCCGTCTGTGCCAAGTTTTAGAACCAGTTCGACGTATTTTTCAAGTTCAGGCACTAAACTGAACATCCATGGCAAGTTGAAGCACCACGGTTGTATTCACCTTTTCAGTATATAGATCAGCGACAACTAAAATGGAATGGAGGGAGTAATAATTACCTAATAGTTTAGAGACTCGGGTGACCTTGAGGCTGGTCACAATGGGCAAGAACATAAGCTAGTAACTTACACACTTTCCTAGACTATGTTACTACCTCCATAGTGGGTAGGAACATCTATGTAGTGTCATGCAACGATGTATTTATTAGGATATAGACTCATTGTTTGTTGGAGTGTGTGATGTTCCGGTAACTTAACTAGTTACCACAAACACCTCTCTCTCTTCATTAAATATGTGCCACATAAGCAAAGTTGTATTGGAGTGTGTGATGTTACTCCTAAGTTCCTCCCCATTGTGACCAGCCTGAGGCTGGTCATAGTGGGAGTAACATAGGTAGTAACATAGATGCCACGTAAGCAAAAAAGGTGAGGTGACAAGTAGTTAATGAGGAGAGAGGCAAATAGAGTAACATAATATGTTACCATCACATAGCGCTTCCCAATGCAAAATGAGTCTACAAAGTAATAAATGAATACATCTATGTTACCACACATATGACATTTTCCATTATGAAGGTAGTAACATAGACTAGTAACATATGTATGTTACTAGTCTAGGTTACTCTCCACTATGACCAGCCTGAAAACTCTACTAGTTTAAAATGGAAAGGACGTTGAGAGCTGTGGAAAATGTTCGTCCCAACTCCCAAGGGGCACCTGCTGAAGCCAGGTCGGGGAATACTTTATGGGTGCAACCAGGAGAGATCCTAAACGATCTGAATCTATCTATAACCCGAATGATTCGGCACTAAACAAACAAGGAACGTATCCAAACAAGTCCTGCCATGATTCTGAGTGAAGAAAACTTTTGCAAGTTGTTGCAGCATGCCAGTTCTCTGGAAGGGACAATCAATCCAAACTGTTCTCAACTATCCGCATGCACGTAGTATCAACTTGTTGGCAAATATTCTTATACTCCGTCCGAGATCTGTATATATATACTCTACACGAGAAGGATTTGTTGGGACGCAAATGGTGTCGACATTACATAAGCAGTGCCAGGTTGCGGCTTTCGTCCGTGCCGCCTTGCCCGCGCTTTCCTCGGCAAGGAGATCATCGTACCGGTTGGATGGCCAATATACAATGCCATCATTGTGATCGTGTCAGGTGTGTGTTCCACCAAAGTTGATACGATCCGGATTACATGATGCGCGGCGCTAGGCTAGGCCCGCTGATCATACTCGCCGATGTGAGCTGTTAATGGAGTAACTTTTGTACGTACTTTTGATCCATCTACCACTACCAGGTGTGTCCACAGACAAGGAAAAGGAATCCGCTGATCACTATCAACTGCATAATACAGCCAAGTGGCGGACGAGTCCACGAGGAAGAGTAGGGTGCACACACCTCATGTCATGAAGCACATGCGATTCGTTGGAAGTGTCAAGCCTTGCATCATGCTCAACTCAGTCTGCGTACAACAAGTTGCCATCAGATAAATATATATCCATGGATCGGCCATCTGATCCCATGTCAAAGAGGTATGCTCCCACTTGGCGCTGGCAGTTTGGGCATCGCCGTCCGTGCCGCCCACAAGGGAGGCCGCCCGGCAGGCCCTGGCCCACACCCTTCCTTTTCGTTTTGAAAACAAACCATCCATTCAAGTGGCTCCTCCTAATCTCTTCCTACTACCACCACCGAATGCGAATTGCGGTCCTCCAACCACATCTCAACACTTTCTTGAACATGCTAGGACTAGGAGTAGCTAGCAGCAGTCACAAGACTTTTTTAGATAAAAGGTTATAGCCCGACTTTATAAATAAAGCCATCAGACAGAGTTAACACAAACCCAAAAGACCAGCACGAGAACATGCAGAGTATCAATCCAGACAATACGAGAGAATAGTCTAAGTACATGGCTCCCAGGCCAGTACACGCCTCACAGGCTGGAGGTAGAAAGATAACGAAAGCAAGCCACCAACGCCTAAGTGCCTGCTTGAACTGGGGAGATGGAGATAGCAGAATTTTGGACCTTGGCCAACATGGCGTCGAGGGCGTCCCTGTCTTCCTCCTTAGTCAATAATCTCCACTGCTGCAGGAATATACAAGTCTTAAATAAGCAATCAGCAGGCTTAGCAGGGAAAACATGTTCGATAGTAAATTTATTCCACGTCCAAAGAGACCAGCACATGGCTGCGAAGCCCACCCAAAACAATCTCCTCTGGGCCCCAACCAAAGAATTGACCAAGATGCGCAGGTCAGAAAAGGAAGTCGAGCCTGTGAAACATGCATCCGGGATCCGATACAACACCGTAATGATTAGCCAACACACGCTTGAAGAAAATATGTGACGTGTCTTCTCTCATCCCACACAGAGCACACCTATCGATCCCGGCCATTTCGCTATGAATTTGGTCACCCGTCGTGAGACGCCCACGAGAGGCTTGCGGAGGAAAACCTTGACCTTAGGAGGAATACAAGCCCTCCGGATCAATTTGAATTTGGAGGTGGTGGACCCAAAGAATGAGCTTTCCATATAGGGATTTAACCGAGAACCGAAAGCGTAAGGGAATGGGGCCAAACAACTGTGTCTTCCTCCTCCGAGAGCGAAGGAAGAGAGCAACAAGATGCGCCACCTTCCAACTCTACGGGAGAGAGAGCGACGCAGAACCACGTGTCCCAATTATTCGACGCGAGCTCAAAGATTGAGATCTTAGGGTCCGGCAAGAAGAAAAAGAACCGAAAAGCAAGAGCAGCGAAGAAGAACCACATCACCAATCTAGCTGTAACTCGGTGGACCTACCATTGTGAACAACGAATTTGACGAGGCCTTGAAAAATAGGCCTGAGTTTAACAAGGTTTCTCCAGAATTGAGATGTCCCCGAGGCACGAGCAAACATAGGACTAGAAGAGGGAAAGTACTTCGCTTTGAGGATGTTGAACCAGAGGGGCCTGTCCTGGGGTATGGTCATGATCTTCCACCACCATTTGATGATCAGACATTTGTTCATGACAAGAGTGTTAATAATGCCCAGCCCCCCAAGGCTTTTTGGCTTACAAATAAGGTGCCATTTGACCAAGCGATATTTGCGCTTGTTATCAGCCGCGTTCCAATAAAAGGCACCCCTATGTTTATCAAAGCCAGCATGGGTTCCCATTGAAAGAAGGTAAAAGCCCATCAAGAACATCGGGAGAGATGAGAGGCAAGCATTAATCAAGGCCACTTTACCCGCCTGAGTGTTGTACCTGCCCCTCCAGGGCATTACACGATTACCAACCTTGGCCACTGTAGGAGCAAAATCTTTAGCAAGGAGTTTGTCAGAGGTGATAGGTAAACCCAAATACTTAATAGGAAACGAGCCAAGAGAACAATTCAAGAGATGGGCCACCCGTAAGGTCTCGGTACCCGGCACACCAGTAACAATAACTTCACTTTTGGAGAAGTTGATCTTAAGACCCGAGAGAGCTTCGAAGTAAAGGAGCAGAAATTTGAGATGGGCAATGCAGTGATCATTCAATTCCACCAAAATAATAGTGTCGTCCGCGTACTGAAGGTGAGTAATACCCTCCGGGATGAGGTGTGAGCTAACAGGAGAAATATGGCCGGCCTCCGCGGCTCTAGATAGGATATTAGAAAGAGCGTCCGCCACAAAGTTAAAGAGGATGGGCGAGGCCGGGTCGCCTTGCCGGAGACCTCTAGAGTTCTTAAAGAAATTACTAACTTTCCCATTGACATTAATGGCAGTATGACCCCCATGACCAACTGCAGAATACGGTGAACCACCCCACTGTCAAAACCTTTAGCCAGTAGGACTTGTTTAAGGAAGCCCCAACTCACCGAATCGTAGGCCTTTTCAAAATCCAATTTAAGAATGACAGCCTTGCTACCTGATTTATGGATATCACGGATAATTTCATGAAGGCAAAGGACCCCATCCAGGATGAAGCGACCCTTGACAAAGGCCGACTGAGTAGGGGAAAGGGTCCGATGAGCCACCGGGGTGAGGCGAGTGGCCAAACACTTGGCAGAGAATTTGGCGAAGTTATTAATGAGAGCAATAGGTCTAAACTGAGAAATAAGTTCGGCACCCTTAATTTTAGGGATAAGGGAAATGACCGCATAGTTGAGCCTGGATATATCTACTGTCGCCAGACAATAGCCTTGAATGACTTCACAAATAAGCTCTTTAAGAATAGGCCAGGACTTTTTAAAGAAAGGGATGGAAAAGCCGTCCGGGCCCGAGGCAGAATTAGGGTTCGCTTTATTAATCGCAGAGAAGATCTCCTCTTAAGAGTAAGGAATCGTCAGAGCAGTATTTTCTTCCGAGGAGACCATGACCCCCTGGTCCCAAAAGTTAGAAGACAGCCTGAACCCCTGGTCAGGTTTGGCAGAGAGGAGAGAGGAGAAGAATGCCACAATATGGTTTAGGATGGTGCCGTGGTCAGAAGACCTCACCCCGTCAATGATCAGGCTATCAATAAGGCATCTGCGCCGCCTCCCATTAGCGATAGCAAAAAAGTAAGCAGTGGGAGAATCACCTTTAAGCATCCAATTAATCGAGCCCCTCTGGCGCCAATATATCTCATTAAGGCGGTGAATCTGCACCAGAGAGCGTTCAAGGGAGAAGCGAAGGGTCCAATCATAATCGGAAAGACCAGAGGAGTCAGCCCGAGAATCAAGGGCCTCAATCTGGGCCAGGAGAAGGGCCTTCTCTCTGTGTTCCTGGGCCGAGTGATTACGGGACCAACCACGAAGAAATTTGCGCAGCAGGCCCGAGCAATTATGCCAGTCGTCCAAGGGCCCAAAGGAACGACGAGGCGCTGAAAGGAAGCCACTAATTTTAGAGCCGAGGAGGTCACTAAAGCCATCAATAAGAAGCCAAGACTCATCAAACTGAAACCTAGGGGGGGGGGGGGAGGAAACGGGTCGAATCCCAGCATCAAGGATTAGAGGGGCATGGTCCGAGCCCACAATCGCCTTAGATTTAAGCGTAGCTAGCGGGAAGAGCGAGTCGCAATTCGAACAGACAAGGACTCGGTCCAGAACAGAGCGAATAGGGGAAATTTGATGGTTAGTCCAAGAAAATCTAGAGCCCACCCTAGGGATCTCACGAAGGGCGCAGGAGCTAATGAACTTGTTAAAAGCGTCAGCCAGCACCCAAGAAAAGTTATTAGTGTTCTTATCCGCAGGAGAGCGAAGCAAATTAAAGTCGCCTCCGATCACAAGTGGGAGGGTGCAGGCTTCGACTTTGTTCGAGATTTCGTCCAGGAAAATGGGGGAGAGGGAGTGATCCGTCGGGCCATAAACAACCATAAATTACCAAAGCGAATTGAGCTGACGGTGAAAAAGCATGGAGCTGGCCCAGAAGATACCATGATCAAAGGTGACAAATTCAAAAACATCGCGTTTCGACCCTAACAAAATGCCACCCGAGTGGCTAGAAGAGGGAAGGAAATTCCAATCAAAGCGATCAGCCCCCGCAATAGAAGAAAGATCGTGGGGAGAGAAGGAGGGTTTGAAAGTTTCAACCAAGCCAATCAAGTCTATATTATCACCCCTGAAAATATCTTTAATTTGGTCCCGACGCCCCCGAGCGCCGAAACCTTTGATATTCCAGAAAAGAGCTCTCATTTGTAGGATAGATTTTTAATGCGCAGACTCGACCTGCAGGGTGCCAAGTAGGTTTTAGCACGTTTAGAGACACCCTTCTTCACAGAAATCTGAGGGACAACATCGCTAGCAGAGCCCCCTCCTCTGGAACCCCAGCAGCCACAACTGAGGGGGCAGGAGGAGCCGCGGCGGCCTCTTTAGCCTTGGCCAAAGCCGCCTGGGCCACCTCATTGGCCCTAATAAGAGCAATCAGAGAAGAGGGAGATCCAAAATTATGATCAAGAGAGATGCCAGAATCCGCGAGAACCTTAGTCAAGTGCTCATCCGAGTAAGAAGGCAAAACAAGCCTAGTGGGTGAAGAGGTATTATGAACCAACGGAGAAGGGGTAGGAGGAATACTTGAAGCAGGGAGATCACGAGCCGCAGCACGCCTAGCCGCCTTGTCAACCACCCGCAAACCACTGTCACGGATCCGTCCAGTTTTGCGCGTCGTAGAGGAGGGGGAACGGATCGGAGAAGACCGAGCCACCACCGAAGAGGCCTGGCCTGCCATGTCGCCCATATCACCAACAAGACGATGACACAGGCCCGCCGCAGACAGCTTGGTCCCAGAGGAAGACCGACTGCGAGCAGAGAACTTGCGAACAGAAGACTTGCGCTTGGAAAGAGAGTCTGTCGCAATGCGACACGGGGATGGAGGAAGGTCTTCAATGCCAGAGAGCAACGGAGAACCCGGCCGGGCTGACAAGTTGGAGCACACCCCCGACATAGGAGTACCAGCAGGTGGAACAATCGGGGCAGCCTGAGCAGAAACATGCATATCCATCTGATCCTTTCCTCCTTCCTTGTTCTTCGGGGCATTCTCCTTGAAAAGTTCGTGACTTTCTGAACCCATTCCATCCCACTCAGAGGTCGTGAAGTGAGGGAACGAGACCCCGCTCATGTTGCCAGCATTGTCACCCTCACCGCCAAGATTATCGGCTGAAGGAGGAGGAGGCGGGGTGGGGATTGGGAAGTGGCATCACCCTCCACACGCACCTGAAGCCTGAAACCATCCGCAGAAGGGAAGACATCGACACAACCATGAATGCACAAGGGGTCCACAACCCAGTTCTTGAGGCGCACGAGACCAAGGACAGAGAGAGAATCTTGGTCAACCAGGATCGGCTTGCCAATAAGAACACCGAAGGCCATGACGAACTCTGTAGAGCGTAAGGTGGGAGGGACATCATCCACAAGGACCCAAATCTCTGAGAGGGGTGATATAGGTTTAGCCCCATTGGCAGCCGCCTTCACCGATACTACCAGTTGGTTAAGAGGGAGAGTGAAACTAGTACAAGAGGAAATCATCTTAAGACTGCTCTTAGAAGGGAAGACCACATCGAAATCAAAATTGGAAAACTGTCGGATCTGCCAATCCCAGCCCCCATCGTCCCACAGTTTGAGCTCGTCCAAGAGAGTTTGGGTGGTGATTTTGTGGTCTTTGATCGAGATGATCGTGGCGTTGGAGAGCGCAGGAGCCACTGCCACCTAAGGGATATCACTATCAAGCGCGAAGAAGGAGCAACCAGGGAGGCCTTGACCAAAGAGCTTAAAAGATGCAGATTTGCGACGGTTTTGGCAGTTCACGGTCAGGTGACCGTCCTCTCTACAGATCAGGCAGAACAGGGGATTGAAACAGCGGGATTGGGAGTGACCAGGTTGGTGACAGGCGAAGCATGTAAGATTAGGGTTTGGAGGTTGGAGAGGCAGAGGGGATGGACGGGCCGGTGGAGGAGGAGGAGGAGGGAGGATCCCATCGCCCAAGGCGCCAGAGGACGAACCAGGGCCAGACGTCGAGAGCCGACGACCGAGGGAGCCAGATCCGCCGCCCCCACGACCCAACGAGCGCCCACCGAACCCAGATGACGGACCAGTAGCCACAAGACCTAAGAGCAATTTCAACGCGTCGACCCAAATAGACGGCGGTTTTGTTCGCTTTTTGTCCGTTTGGATCAGCCGTTCACCCAGCGTCCGCTCTCTTTTAGATTTGAGTCGGAAGTGCGCCCAACGCGCCGATCCATATGTGCCAGCGTGGCCGGCTGGCCGCCCTTTTTCAACAAATAGCTCATTTTTTGCGTTCAGACATATAGTTCAGAACCAAATAAATGACATAGTTTCAACCGAATAAAATAGCATAGTTTTACAAGTCGAATAAAAGTAAGAATGTTTCACATAGTTTTGCAAGCCGAATAAAAAAGATACATCTATTGGTTGCCAACATGAGCCCTCATATGCTTAACCAAATCATTTTGCAGTTGCATGTGAGTTTCTCAATCACGCAAGTCATGGTGAAATTGGATGACCCGTTCAAACCTTACCGCTCCTCCATGCTCAGGCACAACATTCTCATCCTGAAACTAAAACCCTTGATCGTAGATACGTTCCGGACGCTCATATTCTACGATCATATTGTGCATAATCACACAAGCAGTCATCACCTCCCATAGTTTCTGCGTGCTCCAAGTATTAACAGGATACCTAACGATGCCCCATCGAGATTGAAAAACACCAAAGACACGCTCGACGTCCTTCCTAGCACTCTCTCGCTCTTGGGCAAATCTTTTCCTCTTCTCTCCGACAGGTTTGAGGATTGTCTACACAATAGTGGTCCACTGAGGATAGATACCGTCACCCAAGTAGTATCCTTTGTCGTAGTTGTGGTTGTTGATAGTAAAGTTCACCGATGGGTTGTTGCCTTCGGCAAGCCTAGCAAACACCGGCCAGCGCTGAAGCGCGTTGATATCATTGTGTGATACGACCATGCCAAAGAAAAAGTGCCAGATCCAGAGATCATGAGATGCCATGGCCTCAAGTATGACAGTGCAAGCCCTTACATGGCCCTTATACTGCCCTTGCCAAGTAGAAGGGTAGTTCTTCCACTCCAGTTCATGCAGTCTATGCTGCCAAGCATCCCTGGGAAGCCCTTGCTGGCATTCATCACCAACAAACGGGCAGTACCTTCAGGAGTTGGCTCTCTCAAGTACTCAGGGCCAAACACAGCAATAACAACCTTGCAGAATTTATACATGGGTCTAGGCATGTAGACTCGCTCATACGGACGTACTCGTCAATGAGATCACCGGGCACTCCGTATGTAAGCATTCGGATAGCGGCAGTGCATTTTTTATAAGAGGAGAAACCAATTTTTCCAAAGGCATCCTCTTTGCACTCGAAATAGTCATCATAGCCCCTCTCTAATACGGTTGAAAAGATGCCTACTCATACGGAAATGGCGGCGGAATTTCTGATGTTTGAACAATGGGTTTGTTGTGTCAAAGTAGTCCTTCCAAAGAAGGAAATGCCCGCTCTCTCGGTTGCGATTCAACGCCAGAAGGTGCCCCGGAATGGAGCCACAGAACGACATGCGCTGGCTATTGAGGTGGTGATGGACCAACATAGCAGCCAAGATCTCCTCCTCTGAAGGAAATATGCCCTAGAGGCAATAATAAAGTTGTTATTTATATTTCCTTATATCATGATAAATGTTTATTATTCATGCTAGAGTTGTAATAACCGAAAACTTAGTACATGTGTGAATACATAGACAAACAGAGTGTCCCTAGTATGCCTCTACTTGACTAGCTCGTTAATCAAAGATGGTTAAGTTTCCTGACCATAGACATGTGTTGTCATTTGATGAACGGGATCACATCATTAGAGAATGATGTGATGGGCAAGACCCATCCGTTAGCTTAGCATAATGACCGTTAAGTTTTATTGCTATTTCTTTCTTCATGACTTATACATATTCCTCTGACTATGAGATTATGCAACTCCCGAATACCGGAGGAACACCTTGTGTGCTATCAAACATCACAACGTAACTGGGTGATTATAAAGATGCTCTACAGGTGTCTCCGAAGGTGTTTGTCGGGTTGGCGTAGATCGAGATTAGGATTTGTCACTCCGAGTATCGGGGAGGTATCTTTGGGCCCTCTCGGTAATACACATCACTATAAGCCTTGCAAGCAATGTGACTAATTAGTTAGTTACGGGATGATGCATTACGGAACGAGTAAAGAGACTTGCCAGAAATGATATTGAACTAGGTATGATGATACCGACGATCGAATCTCAGGCAAGTAACATACCGATGACAAAGGGAATGACGTATGTTGTTATGCTATTTGACCGATGAAGTCTTCGTAGAATATGTAGGAACCAATATGAGCATCCAGGTTCCACTATTGGTTATTGACCAGAGATGTGTCTCGGTCATGTCTACATAGTTCTCGAACCCGTAGGGTCCGCACGCTTAACGTTCAATGACGATTTGTATTATGAGTTATGTGTTTTGGTGACCGAAGTTTGTTCGGAGTCCTGGATAAGATCACGGACATCACAAGGAGTCTCGAAATGGTCGAGAGGTAAAGATTCATATATTGTAAGGTAGTATTCGGATATCGGAATGGTTTCGAGTGGTTCTGGTATTTTACCGGAGTACCGAGGGGTTACCGGAACCCCCGGGGAAGTATTGGTCCTACATGGGCCTTAGTGGAGAGAGAGGAGGGCTGCAAGGGGTGGCCATGCCCCCCCATGGTAGTCTGAATTGGACTAGGGGGAGGGGGCAGCGCCCCCCTTTCCCTCTCCCTGTCCTTCCTTTTCCCCTCCGGTAAGAAAGGAAAAAGGGGGGCTTGAATCCTACTAGGAGTGGAGTCCTAGTAGGACTCCCCCCCAATGGCGCGCCCCCTTGTGGCCGGCCTCCTCCTCCCCTCCTTTATATACGAGGGCAGGGGGCACCCCAAAGACACATCAATTGTTCTCTTAGCCGTGTGCGGTGCCCCCCTCCACAGTTTACTCCTCCAGTCATAGCGTCGTAGTGCTTAGGCGAAGCCCTGCGCGGATCACATCACCATCACCGTCACCAAGCCGTCGTGCTGACGGAACTCTCCCTTGACCCTCTGCTGGATCAAGAGTTCGGGGGACGTCATCGAGGTGAACATGTGCAGAAATCGGAGGTGACGTACGTTCGGTACTAGATCAGTTGGATCGTGATGATGTTCGACTACATCAACTGCGTTAACTTAACGCTTCCGCTTTCCGTCTACGAGGGTACGTGGACACACTCTCCCCCTCTTGTTGCTATGCATCTCCTAGATAGATCTTGCGTGAGCGTAGGAATTTTTTTGAAATTGCATGCAACATGCCCCAACAGTGGTACCCGAGCCAGGTCTATGCGTAGATGATATGCACGAGTAGAACACAAAGAGTTGTGGGCAATAATAGTCATACTGCTTACCACCAACGTCTTACTTTGATTCGGCGGTATTGTTGGATGAAGTGGCCCGGACCAACATTACATGACCACATTCACGAGGCCGGTTCTACCGACGTGCTTTGCACACAGGTGGCTCGCGGGTGTCTGTTTCTCCAACTTTAGTTGAATCGAGTTTGACTACAGCCGGTCCTTGTTGAAGGTTAAAACAGCACACTTGACAAAAAATCATCGTGTTTTTGATGCGTAGGTAAGAAGGGTTCTTGCTAGAAGCCCGTAGCAGCCACGTAAAACTTGCAACAACAAAGTAGAGGACGTCTAACTTGTTTTTGCAGGGCATGTTGTGATGTAATATGGTCAAGACATGATGTGATATAATTTATTGTATGAGATGATCAAATTTTGCAAAAGTTATCGACAACTGGTAGGAGCCTTATGGTTGTCGCTCTATTGTATTAAATGCAATCACCATGTAATTTCTTTACTTTATCACTATGCTGTAGCGATAGTTGTAGAAGCAATAGTTGGCGAGATGACAACGATGCTATGATGGAGATCAAGGTGCCAAGCTGGTGACGATGGAGATCATGACGGTGCTTTGGAGATGGAGATCAAAGGCACAAGATGATGATGGCCATACATTGTAACATATTTTGATTGCATGTGATGTTTATCTTTTATGCTTCTTATTTTGCTTAGTACGGCGGTAGCATTATAAGATGATCCCTCACTAAATTTCAAGGTATAAGTGTTCTCACTGAGTATGCACCGTTGCTACAGTTCGTCGTGCAAGTCGGGTGTGATAAGCTCTATGTTCACATACAACGGGTGCAAGCCAGTTTTGCACGTGTAGAATACTCGGGTTAAACTTGACGAGCCTAGCATATGCAGATATGGCCTCGGAACACTGAGACCGAAAGGTCGAACATGAATCATATAGTAGATATGATCAACATAGAGATGTTCACCATTGAAAACTACTCCATCTCACATGATGATTGGACATGGTTTAGTTGATATGGATCACGTGATCATTTAGATGACTAGAGGGATGTCTATCTAAGTGGGAGTTCTTAAGTAATATGATTAATTGAACTTTAATTTGTCATGAACTTAGTCCTGATAGTTTTTGCATATCTATGTTGTTGTAGATCAGTGGCCCGTGCTACCGTTCCCTTGAATTTCAAATGCGTTCCTAGAGAAAGCTAAGTTGAAAGATGATGGTAGCAACTACACAGACTGGGTCCGTAACTTGAGGATTATCCTCATTGCTGCACAGAAGAATTACGTCCTGGAAGCACCGCTAGGTGCAAGGCCCGCTGCAGGAGCAACTCCGGACATTATGAACGTCTGGCATGCTCGATCTGATGACTACTCGATAGTTCAGTGTGCCTTGCTTTACAACTTAGAATCGGGACTTCAAAAACGTTTTGAACGTCATGGAGCATATGAGATGTTCCAGGAGTTGAAGTTAATATTTCAAGCAAATGCATGAGTTGAGAGATATGAAGTCTCTAACAAGTTCTATAGCTGCAAGATGGAGGAGAATAGTTCTGTCAGTGAACACATACTCAGAATGTCTGGGTACCATAACCACTTGACTCGGCTGGGAGTTAATCTTCCTGATGATAGTGTCACTGACAGAGTTCTTCAATCACTGCCACCAAGCTATAAAGGCTTCGTGATGAACTATAACATGCAAGGGATGGAAAAGACTATCCTGAGGTCTTCGCGATGCTTAAAGCTACAGAGGTAGAAATCAAGAAGGAGCATCAAGTGTTGATGGTTAACAAGACCACTAGTTTCAAGAAAAAGGGCAAAGGGAAGAAGGGGAACTTCAAGAAGAATAGCAAGCAAGTTGCTACTCCCGGGAAGAAGCCCAAGTCTGGACCTAAGCCTGAAACTGAGTGCTTCTACTACAAAGAGACTGGTCACTGGAAGCGGAACTGCCCCAAGTATTTGGCGGATAAGAAGGATGGCAAAGTGAAAGGCATAATTGATATACATGTTATTGATGTGTACCTTTCTATTGCTCGTAGTAGCGCCTGGGTATTTGATACTGGTTCTGTTGCTCATATCTGAAACTCGAAACAAGGGCTACGGATTAAATGAAGATTAGCTAAGGACGAGGTGACGATGCGTGTCGGAAATGGTTCAAGGTCGATGTGATAGTCGTCGGCACACTACCTCTACATCTACCTTCGGGATTAGTTTTAGACATGAATAATTGTTAGTTGGTGCCAGCGTTAAGCACGAACATTATATCTGGATCTTGTTTGATGTGAGACGGTTATTCATTTAAATCAAATAATAATGGTTGTTCTATTTATATGAGTAATATCTTTTATGGTCATGCACCCTTGATGAGTGGTCTATTTTTGTTGAATCTCGATCATAGTGATACACATATTCATAATATTGAAGCCAAAACATGCAAGACTCATCCGTTAGGAGAATGAAGTGATGGACAAGACCCATCCATTAGCTTAGCATAATGATCATTTAGTTTTATTGCTATTGATTTCTTCATGACTTATACATGTTCCTCTGACCATGAGATTATGCAACTCCCGAATACCGAAGGAACACCTTGTGTGCTATCAAACGTCACAACGTAACTGCGTGATTATAAAGATGCTCTACAGGTGTCTGCGATGGTGTTTGTTGAGTTGGCATAGATCGAGATTAGGATTTGTCACTCTGTATATCGGAGAGGTATCTCTAGGCCCTCTCGGTAATGCACATCACAATAAGCCTGGCAAGCCAGTTTTGCACACGCAGAATACTCAGGTTAAACTTGACAAGCCTAACATATGCAGATATGGCCTCGGAACACTGAGACCGAAAGGTCGAACGTGAATCATATAGTAGATATGATCAACATAGTGATGTTCACCATTGAAAATTAATCCATCTCACGTGATGATCGGACATGGTTGGAAGGACCGATATAGTTGAATAGGGGGGGGGGGGTGAATAGGCAACTAACAATTTTTAGCTTTTCTTTACCAATTTAAACTTTGCATCAAAGTAGGTTGTCTAGATATGCAACTAGGTGAGCAACCTATATGATGCAACAACAGCGAGCACACAAGCAAGCAAGAGATGCGACACAATATAAGTTTGCACAAGTAAAGGTACGAGATAACCAAGAGTGGAGCCGGTGAAGACGAGGATGTGTTACTGAAGTTCCTTCCTTTTGAGGGGAAGTACGTCTGCGTTGGATCGGTGTGGAGGCACAATGCTCCCCAAGAAGCCACTAGGGCCACCATATTCTCCTCACGCCCTCACAATGTGAGATGATGTGATTCCACTATTGGTGCCCTTGGAGGCGGCGACCGGACCTTTACAAACAAGGTTGGGGCTCTCTCCACAACTGAATTTGAGGCTCCCAACGAAACCACAGATCTTCACCACAATGGAATGTGGCTCCGAGGTGACCTCAACTGTCTAGGGTGCTCAAACACCCAAGAGTAACAAAATCCACACAAGAAAGTATGGGGGAAGCAAATATCCTTTGGTGGAAGTGTAGATCTAGGTCTCCTCCTTCAATCCCTAGCAAGTCAATGAGTTTGAGTGGCTAGAGAGAGATCGGGCAAGAGAGCTTGAGTGAAATTAATGGTGGAGTGAGAGAGGTAAGAGGTAAATGTGGTAGGTGGAAGAACCACCCTTCTATAGAAAACCCTAAAATCCAACCGTTACTGCGAAAACAACACTGCAACGGTACAACCGCTCCTCGTCCCGGTACAACCGGGATTCACGGTTTACCTGCAGAACCCTACCAAGCAGTACAATCGGGCGAGCACGCGGTAGTACCGGTTGTGGAGAACAACCGGAACAACCGCCCAGCCACCGCCCAACCACCGCCCAACCACCGCTCTGAAATAGTAGGGAGTCACCCCTGTGTGCGGTGATCGAGCGGTATAGCACCGGTGCAACCACCTGGCCTTGGACACTTGGGTGGCTAAGTCCCAAACGGTAGAACCGCTTAGGGCACCGGTGGTACTGGTGTGCGGGGCACAACCAGACCAACCGGGCCACCACCGCCCAAGTACCGCATTAAAACAAAAGCCTGACCGGTTGTTGAGCGGTACTTGGCCGGTACAACCGCCAGTGACATACCGCAATCAATATTAAGCTTGGTGCCGGTACCACCGCCCGGGAGCAGCGGTACAACCGCTCGGTCATGACTGGGTTGTTCAACCCCAGGGTAGCACCCCTGGGGTGGTGGTTGGGTAAGTGCTAAGAGCCAGCGGTACAACCGCTCGCACAAGCAGTACAACCGCTGGGAGAACACATCAAGCAGTTGAAAATGAAGGGGAGCTCTCTCTCACACAAAACAAGGAAGGCAAGGAGGGTGTGGCAGAAGTGTACGTGCAATGATTCCCCCAACACCTTCCAATGTGGATTCCCTCTTAATAGTACGGGTTCCCTACGACCAAAGAGATAAACACGTAGAAAAACACCGTCTTCGATCTTTTCCTTCCAGAGAGAATAGCAAACCGATGTAAGCCTAATCACCGAGAACCTGAAGCACTTAGCACAAGATTAGACCAACAAAGGGTTGTCATCATCATCCAAAACACAAAGTATGGAAATGCCCTTACAGGGAGCCAAAGCCTCACCAAAATACTCCAAGTTGCTCCTCCAATGGTCAAGATCAATGATCCACTGCTTGGCATACCTATTATTGTTGTGCTGAAAGAGTTCATGAACAATCCGCACTTGCATCTCATTCCGGAACTGAACGGTGGTCCAACGAGGTGCAATGGGAACCTCGCTAGACCAAGAAGCCTAGAGTGAAGGAAATGGGGCATTGCCGGCATCCATGGGAAGAGATCGGGAAGGAGGGGGCCTCCACGGAGTGGATCCATGGAGAGCCCACGAATCCGGAGCACGACGAGCACTCCGGGGCAGGGGCAATGGCGACCGGCGGCTAGGGCAAGAGATGGGGAAGGACAGGGGATGAGGGGAAAAGAAAAACCTTCGGCCCCGACCCTATATATATGCCCGCAGACGCGAAGCGGTTGTACCGCTCCAAGGAGCGGTTATACCGCTTCCTGGTACGTGCCAGCGGTTGCGGGCGGTACTTCCGTCGCCTAGAAGTCATCGGTAGTACCGCCTGTAACCAACCGGTAGTACTGGCCAGAAGCACAACCTGGGGTTGAGCGGTGGAACCGCTCAAGCACCTTTGGGAGTCCTCCTGGGACGGTACAACCCGAGTGTACCAGCTGTTGAACCGCCCGGGCCACCGGTTGTACCGCCCAGTCACCATTACCTGAACCAAGATCAAATGTGTGCAATTGGATTAGATGGTTTTAGGAGAAGGAGAAAGGCTTGGGATGGATCACGACACTGGAATATGGTGTGGTGATCTCCAAGAGGGCACAAAGCAACCAATGAGAGAAACCACAACTTGGAGTCCACCACACCTAGGGCCAAACACAAGACTAAGGCAAGAACCACAAGAACCAAAGGAATACCAAGGCCAACTCCCTTCAAAAGGGAGGGCGGTGGCCGAGGCCACCTATGTTTGAGTGTAAAGGTATGGCACCACGAAGATTTTAACCTTGGGCCCATGACAAAAACTCATCTTTGAAGCACAAGTACCATAAAAATGGCTAATGTGAAAGATTTGATCAATTTATGCATAATGGGGGGAGGGAGAGTTCATTGAGAGAACAACACTCCCCCTATGTCCATGCCTACACCTAGAACAAGACAACATGATGTATGGTGGGGTTTTCAAAGATTCAAGCCACATTGCTCGAATCAATGATATTTAGCTCATGCCTTAACTCGCGAAATCTTGCTTCATTCAAGGGCTTCGTGAAGATATGTGCAAGATTATCATGAGTGTTGACATAGTTGAGCTCGATCTCCCCTTGCCTAATGCCGGATGAAGGATACGAAATCTCTATATGGTTCGTCTTGAAGTGTTGCACTGGGTTGGGAGAAATCTTGATGGCACTTTCATTGTCACACCAAAGAGGCACTTTGTCACAAATGACACCGTAATCCTTTAAAGTTTGCCTCATCCAAAGAAGTTGTGCACAACAACTACCGGCGGCCACTTACTCCGCTTCGGTGGATGAGAGAGACACACAACTTTGCTTCTTAGAATACCAACTCACCAAAGAGCAAACAAGAAATTGGCACCCTCCGGAAGTGGACTTCCTATCCACTTTGTCTCCCGCCCAATCAGAGTCCGAATAGCCTATAAGATTGAAGTTTGCTCCTCTTGGGTACCATAAGCCAAAGTTTGGGGTATGAGCCAAATATCGAAAGATTCGCTTGACCGCCACAAAGTGGCTTTCCTTAGGCGCGGCTTGAAACCGTGCACAAATTCCCACACTCAACATGATATCCGGTCTAGATGCACAAAGGTAAAGCAAGGAGCCAATCATGGAGCGATATACCTTTTGATCCATCGCTTTACCATTGGGATCTATGTCAAGTTGGCATTTGACGGGCATTGGAGTGGAAGCCGGCTTGACATCACTTAGCTTGAATCTCTTGAGCATGTCTTGAGTGTATTTGGCTTGGTTGATGAAGGTTACTTCTCTTCTTTGCTTGACTTCGAACCCGAGAAAGAACTTCAACTCTCCCATCATGGACATCTTGAACTTTGAGGTCATGAGAGCGGCAAATTCCTCATTGAAAGCTTTGTTAGGAGAACCAAAGATAATATCATCGACATATAGTTGGCACACAAACAACTCCCCTTTGACCTTCCTAGTTAAAAAGAGTGGGGTCGATTTTCCCAATTTCAAACCCACGATCTTGCAACAACTCGGTAAGGTGGTCATACCACGCACGTGGGGCTTGTTTAAGGCCATAGAGTGCCTAATCGAGTTGGTACACATGATGAGGGAAATAGGGATCCTCGAACCCAGGGGGGTTGTTTGACATACACCAACTCATTAATAGGACCATTAAGAAAAGCACTCTTCACATCCATTTGTTGCAACTTGAAGTTATGATGATAAGCATAAGCAATCAACAAACAAATAGATTCAAGGCAAGCAACGGGAGCAAAGGTTTCACCATAGTCGATACCCTCGACTTGGGAGTAGCCTTGTGCTACCAAGCGAGCCTTTTGCGGACAATAATTCCGTGAGCATCTTGCTTGTTCTTGAATATCCACTTGGTTCCAATGACATTATGGTTCCTCTTGGGCCTTGGCACCAATCTCCGCACCTTGTTGTGCTCGAAGTTGTTGAGTTCTTCATGAATGGCATTAAGCCAATCCGGATCTTCGAGCACCTCATAGACATTTTGGGGTTCAACACAAGAGACAAACGCGTGATGTTCACAATAGTTTGCCAATTGTCTAGGAGTGCTTACCCCCTTTCGAATGCTTCCAAGCACATTCATCATGAGATGACCCTTGGTAGAGTGCTTGGATGCAATCTTGGCGGCACGACGCTCCAATTCCCCCTCAGGAGTGAGTTGAGGAGCGGTTACTTGATCATCTTGAGCGTCGTCTTGAGCTTTGATACGTCTCCAACGTATCTATAATTTTTGATTGTTCCATGCTATTATATTATCTGTTTTGGATGTTTAATGGGCTTTACTAAGAACTTTTATATTATTTTTGGGACTAACCTACTAACCCAAGGCCCGGTGCAAATTGATGTTTTTTTGCCTATTTTTGTGTTTCACAGAAAAGGAATATCAAACGGATTCCAAACGGAATGAAACCTTGGGGAGAGTTATTTTTGGAACAAACGTGATCCAGAGGACTTGGAGTGGACGTCAAGAAACAATCAAGGAGGCCACGACGCAGGGAGGCGCGCCTGCCCCCTGGGCGCGCCCCCACCCTCGTGGGCCCCTTGCAACTCCACCAACCTACTTCTTCCTCCTATATATATACCCATATACCCCGAAACCATCCAGGAGCACCACGAAACCCTATTTCCACCGCCGCAACCTTCTATACCCATGAGATCCCATCTTGGGGCCTTTTCCGGCGCTCCGCCAGAGGGGGGATCGATCATGGAGGGCTTGTACATCAACACCATAGCCTCTCCGATGATGTCTGAGTTGTTTACCTCAGACCTTCGGGTCCATAGTTATTAGCTAGATGGCTTCTTCTCTCTCTTTGGATCTCAATACAAAGTTCTCCTCGATCTTCTTGGAGATCTATTCGATGTAACTCTTTTTGCGGTGTGTTTGTCGTGATCCGATGAATTGTGGGTTATGATCAAGATTATCTATGAACAATATTTGAATCTCCTCTGAATTCTTTTATGTACGATGTGTTATCTTTGCAAGTCTCTTCGAATTATCAGTTTGGTTTGGCCTACTAGATTGATCCTTCTTGCAATGGGAGAAGTGCTTAGCTTTGGGTTCAATCTTGCGTTGTTCGATCCTAGTGACAAAAGGGGAAACGACACGTATTGTATTGTTGCCATCGAGGATAAAAAGATGGGGTTTATATCATATTGCTTGAGTTTATCCCTCTACATCATGTCATCTTGCCTAATGCGTTACTCTGTTCTTATGAACTTAATACTCTAGAAGCATGCTGGATAGCGGTCGATGTGTGGAGTAATAGTAGTAGATGCAGAATTGTTTCGGTCTACTTGTCGCGGACGTGATGCCTATATACATGATCATGCCTAGATATTCTCATAATTATGCACTTTTCTATCGATTGCTCGACAGTAATTTGTTCACCCACCATAATACTTATGCTATGTTGAGAGAAGCCACTAGTGAAACCTATGGCCCCCGGGTCTATTTTCCATCATATAAGTTTCCAATATAAAAATACCAAAAATATTATCTTATTATATCTATCAGATCTCACATTTGCAAGTGGCCGTGAAGGGATTGACAACCCCTTTATTGCGTTGGTTGCAAGGTTCTTATTTGTTTGTGTAGGTACGAGGGACTTGCGTGTGGCCTCCTACTGGATTGATACCTTGGTTCTCAAAAACTGAGGGAAATACTTATGCTACTTTGCTGCATCACCCTTTCCTCTTCAAGGGAAAACCAACGCATGCTCAAGAGGTAGCAAGAAGGATTTCTGGCGCCGTTGCCGGGGAGGCTTACACCAAGTAAAGTAAAGATTTGATCTCCCGCCAACGTGCGATTTCTGGCGCCGTTGCCGGGGAGTCTACGCACAAGTCAAGACATACCAAGTACCCATCACAAACTCTTATCCCTCGCATTACATTATTTGCCATTTGCCTCTCATTTTCCTCTCCCCCACTTCACCATTGCCGTTTTATTCGCCTCTTTTTCGCTTGCTTCTTGTTTGCTTGTGTGTTGGATTGCTTGCTTGTCACGATGGCTCAAGATAATACTAAATTATGTGACTTTGCCAATACCAACAACAATGATTTTCTTAGCACTCCGATTGCTCCTCTTACTGATGCTGAATCTTGTGAAATTAATGCTGCTTTGCTGAATCTTGTCATGAAAGATCAATTTGCCGGCCTTCCTAGTGAAGATGCCGGTACCCATCTAAACAACTTTGTTGATTTGTGTGATATGCAAAAGAAGAAATATGTGGATAATGATATTGTTAAATTGAAGCTATTTCCTTTTTCGCTTAGAGATCGTGCTAAAACCTGGTTTTCGTCTTTGCCTAAAAATAGTATCGATTCATGGAATAAGTGCAAAGATGCTTTTATCTCTAAGTGTTTTCCTCCCACTAAGATCATCTCTCTTAGAAATGATATTATGAATTTTAAGCAACTTGATCATGAACATGTTGCACAAGCTTGGGAGAGAATGAAATTAATGATACGTAATTGCCCTACACATGGCTTGAATCTATGGATGATTATACAAAAAAAATATGCCGTATTGAATTTTTCTTCTAGAAATATTTTAGATTTGGCCTCGGTAGGCACTTTTATGGAAATCACTTTAGGAGAAGCTACTAAACTCCTATATAATATTATGGTTAATTATTCTCAATGGCACACTAAAAGATCTACTAGTTAAAAGGTGCATGCAATTGAAGAGATTAATGTTTTGAGTGGAAAGATGGATGAACTTATGAAATTGTTTGCTAATAAGAGTGTTTCTTCTAATCCCAATGATATGCCTTTGTCTACTTTTATTGAGAATAATAATGAATCTATGGATGTGGATTTTGTTGGTAGGAACAATTTTGGTAACAACGCTTATAGGGGAAACTTTAATCCTAGGTCGTATCCTAGTAATTCCTCTAATAATTATGGTAATTCCTACAACAACTCTTATGGAAATTTTTTAATAAGATTCCCTCTGATGTTGAGACTAGTGTTAAAGAATTTATGATTTCTCAAAAGAATTTCAATGCTTTGCTTAAAGAAAAATTGCCTAAGATTGACGAGTTGGCTAGGAACGTGGATAGAATTTCTCTTGATGTTGATTCTTTGAAACTTAGATCTATTCCACCTAAGCATGATATCAATGAGTCTCTCGAAGCTATGAGAATTTCCATTGATGAGTGCAAAGAAAGAACCACTAGGATGAGTGCTAAAAAAGATTGCTTTGTGAAAGCGTGTTCTTCTAGTTTTCATGATAATAAGGATGAAGATCTAAAAGTGATTGATGTGTCCCCTATTAAATCTTTGTTTTGCAATATGAATCTTGATAACAATGGGACTGGAGATGAGTTAACTTTAGTTAAAAGGCGTCCCAATAATTCGGAGTTTTTAGATCTTGATGCAAAAATTGGTAAAAGTGGGATTGAAGAAGTCAAAACTTTACATAGCAATGAACCCACTATTTTGCATTTCAAGGAATTTAATTATGATAATTGTTCTCTAATAGATTGTATTTCCTTGTTGCAATCCGTGCTAAATTCTCCGCATGCTTATAGTCAAAATAAGGCTTTTACTAAACATATCGTTGATGCTTTAATTCAATCTTATGAAGAAAAGCTTGAATTGAAAGTTTCTATCCCTAGAAAACTTTATGATGAGTGGGAATCTACTATTAAAATTAATATTAAAGATCATGAATGCTATGCTTTGTGTGATTTGGGTGCTAGTGTTTTACGACGCCCGGGTAATTAAGCTACAGTAATCCCCACTAACGTTACCACGTCACCTCGGTTACTGTGGATAAACTCGCGTTAGTTCGGAACCTAGTTCGAATTTCAAATTTAAAATCGAGCAAACAATAAAAGTTTCCAAACTTTAAAACTAAAATGTTCGGAGTGAGCTAAATAATGCATAGGTAATTATGGTGGAGAAACCAAACTTTGATAAAGTGTTTAAAGGCTCTAAGATAATTAAAACAGTAGTTAAAACAATTAAATACATGCCTATTGAATTTTATAAAATATTAGACTATTTTATTTTCGATTGAGAATTAAGGTGGCAGTAGTATATTTATAAATACAAATTTAGGTGCTAGTGTTTATTTTTATAAAACTGTAATAAAAGGGGACTTAAGGTAAAATAGAAAATAAATAATAATAATAATAATAATAATAATAATAATAAAGAAGAAACAACCCCCTCATTGGGCGAAGGGCCCATTGTCACAGACCGTCACCCACCAGCCCAATGGGCCTCCATACCCCATAAACCCTAATCCCCACACCCCCTCCCGATCCAGATTGGATCGGGACAAGCTCCACTCCTCTCCTCTCGCCCCACTCCCTTCCCCGATCCAATCGGGATCGGGCCCAACCTAACGCCGCTCGTCCCGCCGCCCATCGCCGGCGCTCCCACCGGATCTGCTACCCATGAGCCGCCACCACCTCGACCCCTCTCCTCCCACGCGGCGCTGCCCGACCCGAAACCACTCGGTCCCGACGCCACCACCGCTTGGAGCCCCCCCTCGCCAGAACCACGAGGCCACGCCGCTCGTCCCCGCCGCCCGTCGCCGGCGCTCCCCCACCGGACTGCTACCCCTTCACCGCTCGTCGCCGTCCTCCTCCTCAACCCCCACTGCCTCGTTCCCTACGAACCGCGGTGAGGCTCCGGCCTCTCTTCCTCTCCCCTCTGTCCCGCCCGCCGTCCGGCTCCTGCGTCGTCGCCATCGCGCTCCATTGCGCCCACGGCGGTTTCGCACGACGGAACGCGCCGACCCAGTCCGAGACCACGCACCCCACCCTCCGTCTCATTCCGTCGCCGCCCGTTCCTATCGTGGCCGCGCACGGGTCATGGCCTCGCCGCTCGCCACCGCAGACAGCCATCGCCCCTCCACCGCCTGGCGCTGGCGCCCTGACGCCCGGGCTCGGCCTCGCCCAGCGGTGCTACACCACGCCGCCGGTCCAAGACTCACGCACGCGACCACGCCCTCTGCGCCCGCTCGGCCCTCTCTGGGTGGGCGCCCATGCGCTAGCGCCCACTTTTCTTGGCGCCCGTAGCGACCGCTAGGGCCCCCCCGGGCCACTGACTAGGGGCCCCCACCCCTGAATGTATTTAGAAAATAAAAATAAAATGGTTTAACAAATTAATTAATAATTAATTAATTAAGTAATTAATTAAGTAATTAATTAAGTTAATTAATCCGGGTTAATTAATTCAATTAACTAATTAAGTTTAATTAAACTATAGTTAATTTAACCTAAATCCTAATTAACTTAATTAGAGGATGACAGGTGGGTCCCCCTGGACCCACATGTCAGGTTGACCACGTCAACGGTCAACGCTGACTGCTGACGTCAGTATGACCTCATGCTGACGTCATAATTCCATTTTTCGAATTAATTAATTAATTAATTAAATTCCAGAAATTATTAAAATCTTTTAAAAATCATATCTTTTAATCCGTAACTCGGATTAAAATATTTTCAACATGAAAGTTGCTCAGATCGACGAGACGAATCCGGATACGCGGTCCGTTCGTCCGCCACACACCCCTAACCTATCGAACCTGCAACTTTTCCCCTCCGGCTCCTCTGCCTGAAAACCCAAAACACCGGGAATACTTTCCCGGATGTTTTCCACCTTAACCAGTACCCCCTCATACCACGTTAGGGCACGCCTAGCATCGCTACTTGACATGTCATGCATCGATATGCATCTGTTTACTTGGTATTCATTGTTTCTTCCCCCTCTTCTCTCCGGTAGACTACGAGACCGACGCCGCTGCTGCTTGCCGGTTCGTCTCACGGTGTTGACGACCCTCTCTCTTGCCAGAGCAACCAGCAAGCCCCCCCCTTGATCACCAGATATCGCCTACTCTTCTCTATACTGCTTGCATTAGAGTAGTGTAGCATATTCTTGCTTTCGAGATACTCCTATCTTTCTGCATAGCCTGTCCTTGTTACTACATTGTTACCTTACGCAATCCTATATGCTTAGTATAGGATGCTAGTACTTTCATCTGTGGACCTACATTCTTGTCCGTCTGCGTGCTATATATATCGGGCCGTGATCACTCGGGAGTTGATCACGGGTATATACTATATACTTTATACATGATACATGTGGAGACTAAAGTCGGGTCGGCTGATGGAGCACCCGCGAGTGGATCTTTGTGGCGGAGCGACAGGGCAGGTTGAGACCGCCTAGGAGAGAGGTGAGCCTGGCCCTGTTCGGCGTTCGCGGATACTTAACACGCTTAACGAGGTCTTGGTATTTGATCTGAGTTGGCTACGAGCTTATACGCACTAACCATCTACGCGGGAGTAGTTATGGGTATCCCGGCGTCGTGGTATCAGCCGAAGCACTTCAGACGTCAGCGACGGAGCGGCGCGTGCCGGATTGGACTGGAACGCCTGCTGGGCTAGGTCTGCTTCCGGCCGCGTACGCAACGTCCAGGTGTGCTCAGGGCGATGAGCCTGCCCTGCGGCGCTTAGGTTTAGACCGCGTGTTGGCCTCTCTGTTGTGCCTAGGTGGGGCTGCGGCGTGTTGATCTTCCGCGGCGGGCATGACCTGTGAAAGTGTGTCCGCCAAATGGGATCAAGCTTGCTGGGTAAGATGGTGCACCCGCAAGGAAGTTAATCTATTCAATAGCCGTGATCTTCGATAACAGGACGACTTGGAGTTGTACCTTGAGCTTATGACAACTAGAACCGGATACTTGATAAAACACACCTTCCAAGTGCGGATACAACGGTGGTCGCTCTCGCTCAGGGATATGAGAAGGGGATCGCCGGGTAGGATTATTGCTATGTGATGTTACTTGGAGGACTTCAGATTGTCCCCTCCTACCTGTTGCAAGACAGGTGTCCAGAAGCGTAGTCTTCGTTAAGACTAGCTATCCCCCTCTTATTCTGGCCTTCTGCAGTTCAGTCCACTGATATGGCCCTTTACACATATATCCATGCATATTTAGTGTAGCTCCTTGCTTGCGAGTACTTTGGATGAGTACTCACGGTTGCCTTGTTCCCTCCTTTCCCCTATCTATACTCGATTGCTGCAACCAGACGATGGAGCCCAGGAGCCAGACGCCACCGCCTATGACGACTACTACTCTGGAGGTGCCTACTACTACGTGCAGCCACGGACGGCGACCGTGAGTAGCTAGGAGGATCCCAGCAGAGGCCTGCTCCTCTTCGATCTGATCCCGGTTTGTGCTAGCCATCTTATGGCACCTTGTTTAACTTATGTCGTACTCGAGATATTGTTGCTTCCACGACTTCGTCTATGATCGAGCACTTGTATTCGAGCCCTCGAGGCCCTTGGCTTGTATTATGATGCTTGTATGACTTATTTTATTTGTAGAGTTGTGTTGTGATATCTTCCCGTGAGTCCCTGATCTTGATCGTACACATTTGCGTGCATGATTAGTGTACGATTAAATTGGGGGTGTCACAAGTTGGTATCAGAGCCGACTGCCTGTAGGAATCCCCCTTCCACACTCCTTGGCCGAAGTCGAGTCTAGACATTGCAAAAACTTTTACTAACTTGGCTGTGTGCCTTACGGGCCCACGTCGCCATTGGGTGGTATTAGGATCTTTTACTCCTCGATCTTTACTCTGGGATTCTGAACTCTCTTCTATTTTGGTTAAACGATTTTGCTAAAAACAAAACTAACTTTAGGTTCTCGCAAGTACTTTCTCCCGCAGAGCCTCTCACTTCAGATGATCGTCTGCTAATCAGAAGATTCCGAAGATACCCTCTGATGTTCTCTCGAGACTTTGTGCCCATCACTTTTGCTATTCCTGACCACCGATAAATACGTGGATAACTACTTACACTTGCCATTCTTACGATCATCCCCCATTGATCTTATTATTGCAAGATACCCCGAAGTTTTCTCTATTGCTCCGAGAATACTTTGTGCCTACTGCCTAGCAGTTCTTTGCCACATGAATACCCCTTCAAATAAATCCTCGCACTTGTCGAGTATCCGCTCATCCCCAGTTGTTCAGGTGTTTCACAAAAGTCTTCAAAATACTATTTGATCTTCCGAAAATCCTCTGGAGCCTTTGGCTCTTGAAATCCTTGCTTGCTCGCATTATGGTTAATCCCATAAGTCTCGTAGTCTTATTGACATTCCTTGTCATTATCATTTGGGTCTATTGACTCAATATGTTTGCGAATACGCGCAATCATCATTGATCCTTATAAATTTATCTTTCCGGCTGAGCTGCCATTCTTTTAACTGGAATTGGTTCTCGACCAATCCAATTATCGTTGATTGTACCCTAAGGTTATTCAACTTACCCATCACTAATCAGAGCATTGCTCCTGATCCCTTGATTTGGAAATCATAATTCCTTTGCATTTGACAATTGAGTTAGTCAGTTGTTTCTATAATTTGATCTCCTTGCATTCTTCTTCCTATAGTTGAGTACCGATGCTCACGTGAGGTCCCTTGTGGACCACCAGATCCTTTGTTGGATTTTATCTGACAACGCCCTTCATATTCAATAACCTTGTGAGACTTTCCTCTGATACATAATGCCTTTGTTAAATTGTATCCTCTGCTTTCTCAACCATGCTCTGCCTTCGAGCTTGAGTTAATTATTTCTAAAGATTCTGGTATATGATTCCAAGAAGCCCCTATGGGTTGAACATATGCCTTCACTAAACCGTGTGAACCCGAAAGTTTTCACGAATCATACTCTTCCGGTGCTTCGCGGATAAAATTTTCAACACTGCAACTTCATCGAACGTGAGAAGTGAATGAAAGGTTATGCATTGGAGAAGTGGGAGTCGACCTTGAACTTTATGTTCATGCCCATGGACGCGAGGTATATCCTATCATGGAAGCTTCTTGTAACAATTACTATCTCCTTGATAACTAACATATGGTATCTAGGAATTGATCCCTTGCAACCGTGGTTCCGACCATGATTGTTCTTCTTTGATCTCATTTCTCGGACAAGTTAAAACAGTTGTCTTCTATGGATCAATACACCAGTCCAACCTTTACTTTGATCTTGTATCGAGTATTACCCCCCTGGTATCTCGAGATTATCATGGAACTGCATAACTTCTTATGAGTTCTTCATCAAGTGCTACCTTCCCACTGATTCGAAATTTTCACGGGCTCTGAGTTATTAAACACTCAAAGACACCGATAACTGAACCGAGTCCGCACTACGGTTCAACAACTCTTCAGTAAGCTTCTATAAGTACGAGTTGGTACCCGATCACGCCATTCCTAGCCTGTTTGGCTATATCATTGCCGTGATTATTTTAACTGTGCTACCCAGTCCTTCTTCTCGGAGCGCAATTTTCGACGATGAACTAACCTTACGTCGATCCTCATCGTCATATCATTTCGCCTTGAACAACAAGCTTGGTTTCGAGTTTGTGTCGTACCCTTGGTTCCAATAACCTTTCACTTCATCATTACTTTGACTTGTTGTCGTCGCCGATCGATTACATCTTCATGAACTCTCGCGACAAAGGTGTCGTGATCATCAACATTCTGGAGCTCATCCAGATACCAATTGAATCCATGATGAGAAATACCATCCTTGCCCTTGATGAATTGTATTATCATCGACCACTTTATTGCCTTCCGCTCAACACAAGTTGTTCGTGTTTTGTGTAAACCTTAGGATCCCTGCTACCCAAAGTTGATCTTCCTTACCTCGAAGTATTACCATCTCCTTTTGTCAAGGATGTGGTGAGAATTTCACCACCTCTTAAGAATTCTTGATATCATAATACTTCTTGCCATCTTCGTTCATTCCTTGGCCCCCGTATTGTTTTCAACCGGAATACCGACAATTGAGCTATGACGTGTGAATTCAAAACTTCTAGCAAGCCTCTTGCTTTGAAGTGAAATTCCTAGACTATTGATTATTGAATCACCATTCCGACGTTGGTCGTGCAACCCAGCCCATATTTCGGGTGCACCTTTCAACCAATGTTTAGTTGTATATGTTTTCCTCGAGCATACATCATTATACCATTTGAGCTGACAAATGTCATCTTCTTGTTCACATTATCGTGGAAATCCATCCGTTTGGAATTCTCGATGAATTGTCGCTGAGCCCATCAGTCACCTTCTCATCCCCTCCTTGGTTTAAGGACGAACTATTGCTTCTAGAACCCGCTCCCGTAGTTCGTTTCCTGAGAATCTTGAAATGCCACTTCGTCTATTTGTGTTGCACCTTTTCTTCTCGGACATCCTGAGTCCGAGGTATCATGACACCAATTGGATATGGATCTCGGTCAGATATGATGGTTGGGACAACTTTCCAAGCGTTATGATGTTGATCCTTTGATGACCCGGTAGCATGATGTCATGCCTAGCACCCCCCCCCCTCCCCCCGGCTGGAGGGCCTATCATTATAGTTTCCTTTTCAGCAGGGTTATCCATTCATCCATGAGGGAATTGTAATACCGGTTCTATAAGTTATTCCTGATGGATCCTTCGTGATTCCAAAGTCTGATCTTCACCTGAAGACCATGTCAATGCTATCTCGAAACATGTCTGTGGTACTCTGATTTTCAACAAGAACATTCGAAGCCCAATGCTAAATGTTTCTTGCTCAATTATCCAAACACCGTGGTATGGGTAACGTCATGAAATTCTCTCCCCTCACCTAGAGGATTTTCTACGTTATATACTATCGTGGACTTCATGCTCTGCTTGTCCTTGGGAAGGATATACCCCTGAAATATGTGTTTAAACACATTTTTACTTTCCATTGTTCTGTTTAACCTAATGATCACATTTTCCTTTCCATGGGTCTGTTTGACCTTTCTTGTGATCTATATAATCTAAGCAGTGATAATTCCCTGCTTAGGTAAGCACCTCGTTGTACCACTCTGTAAGTAAGACCCTGTTACTATTGTTGATGACATTCCGGTAACCATCGATGGACGAGAACTTTGCCTATTGGTCCGCCTCGTTCAATGAGCAGGAAAATGGTTCTCTTCGTCCCTCGCCCTTGGTACCTATGTTGTTGCCGACATGACCCTCAGACTCTCCTCTGACATGCCTTGCTTACATGATCGTGCAAGATGTCACCGACCTTCCTACTTTTAACCACATGGTGGGCCCATAACCTGAGCCACACAGGATCGAGACCTGACTCTCTGTACACCCCATTGCGAAGTTATTCCTCGTGCTTGACTTCGTATGTAATTCACGGGTCACCTTCCTAGTAATCTATTCGGTATCGGACACAAGACTTATTACCATTACTCGGACCCCTTGTACACTTTGTTTGAGCATCGAATGATTGCCTACCCGCCGAAACTTCTCATGGTACCTTCTTACTCTGCTCTCGATATTTTCTTAAGTTCCAGTTCGAGAGTTACTTTCCACCACCTTCCCGATGTTAGCTATCGGATAGTCAACCTTGCAGAGGTTCGTTCTGCGAAATAACCCTTACCTATTCGTAAAATGCGTTGGAGTCCCCGAGAAAAGGGGCGGCATCACCATGATGACTTGTAGCAGAGAAATGAAGATGTCAAGGTAATGGATCGACCTATCCAAGAAGATCAACCAAGACTGAGAAGATTCGTTAGGATTTCGTAACCAGACCTTCCCCCTTACTCCCCTCTTAAATCTCGGGACGAGATTTCTTGTAGTGGAGGAGAATTGTGACGCCCGGGTAATTAAGCTACAGTAATCCCCACTAACGTTGCCACGTCACCTCGGTTACTGTGGATAAACTCGCGTTAGTTCGGAACCTAGTTCGAATTTCAAATTTAAAATCGAGCAAACAATAAAAGTTTCCAAACTTTAAAACTAAAATGTTCGGAGTGAGCTAAATAATGCATAGGTAATTATGGTGGAGAAACCAAACTTTGATAAAGTGTTTAAAGGCTCTAAGATAATTAAAACAGTAGTTAAAACAATTAAATACATGCCTATTGAATTTTATAAAATATTAGACTATTTTATTTTCGATTGAGAATTAAGGTGGCAGTAGTATATTTATAAATACAAATTTAGGTGCTACTGTTTATTTTTATAAAACTGTAATAAAAGGGGACTTAAGGTAAAATAGAAAATAAATAAATAATAATAATAAAAAAAGAAGAAACAACCCCCCTCATTGGGCAAGGGGCCCAACTGGCCGCCGCACCGGCCGCCCACCAGGCCCAGCCGGGCCTCCATATCCCCCCCCCCCCCGCAAACCCTAATCCCCCACACCCCCCTCCCGATCCAGATTGGATCGGGGACAAGCCCCACTCCTCTCCTCTCGCCCCCACTCCCTTCCCCCCCGATCCAATCGGGATCGGGCCCGAACCCAACGCCGCTCGTCCCCGCCGCCCGTCGCCGGCGCTCCCCCACCGGACTGCTACCCCGCCGACCGCCACCACCTCGACCCCTCTCCTCCCACGCGGCGCTGCCCGACCCGAAACCACTCGGTCCCGACGCCACCACCGCTTGGAGCCCCCCTCGCCGGAACCACGAGGCCACGCCGCTCGTCCCCGCCGCCCGTCGCCGGCACTCCCCAACCGGACTGCTACCCTCCACCGCTCGTCGCCGTCCTCCTCCTCAACCCCCCACGCCTCGTTCCCCTCGAACGCGGTGAGGCTCAGCCTCTTCTTCCTCTCCCCTCTGTCCGCCGCCATCCGGCTCCTGCGTCGTCGCCGCTTTCGCGCTCGCCCAAGGGCGCCCACGGCCGGTTTCGCCGACGAACGCGCCGACCAGTCCGAGACCACGCACCCACCCTCGTCTCATTCCGTCGCCGCCCGTTCCTATCGTGGCAGCGCAGACGGGTCATGGCTCGCCGGCTCGCCACCGCGATGCTGTGCCGCCATGAGCCCCTGCTCCGCCTCCGCGCCCATCGCGCCCTCCACCGCCGGGCGCTGGCGCCGCCGCCCAGGGCTCGGCCTCGCCCAGCGGTGCTACACCGCCGCCGGTCCGCACCCACGCACGGGCGACCACGCCTCTGCGCCGCTCGGCCCTCTCTGGGTCGGGCGCCATGACGCCTAGCGCCCACTTTCTGGCGCCCGTGGCGAAGCACCGCTAGGCCCCCCCAGACCACTGACTAGGGGCCCCACCCTGAATGTATTTAGAAAATAAAAATAAAATGGTTTAACAAATTAATTAATAATTAATTAATTAAGTTAATTAATCCGGGTTAATTAATTCAATTAACTAATTAAGTTTAATTAAACTATAGTTAATTTAACCTAAATCCTAATTAACTTAATTAGAGGATGACAGGTGGGTCCCCCTGGACCCACATGTCAGGTTGACCACGTCAACGGTCAACGCTGACTGCTGACGTCAGTATGACCTCATGCTGACATCATAATTCCATTTTTCGAATTAATTAATTAATTAATTAAATTCCAGAAATTATTAAAATCTTTTAAAAATCATATCTTTTAATCCGTAACTCGGATTAAAATATTTTCAACATGAAAGTTGCTCAGATCGACGAGACGAATCCGGATACGCGGTCCGTTCGTCCGCCACACACCCCTAACCTATCGAACCTGCAACTTTTCCCCTCCGGCTCCTCTGCTCGAAAACCCAAAACACCGGAATACTTTCCTGATGTTTTCCCTTAACCAAGACCCCCTCATACCACGTTAGGGCACGCCTAGCATCGCTTTTGACATGTCATGCATCGATATGCATCTGTTTACTTGGTATTCATTGTTTCTTCCCCTCTTCTCTCCGTTGACTACGAGACCGACGCTGCTGCTGCCCGCTTCGTCTACGGTGTTGACGACCCTCTCTCTTGCCGAGCAACCAGGCAAGCCCCCCTTGATCACCAGATATCGCCTACTCTTCTCTATACTGCTTGCATTAGAGTAGTTTAGCATATTCTTGCTTTCGAGATACTCCTATACTCTGCATAGCTTTGTCCTTGTTACTTCATTGTTACCTTACCGCAATCCTATATGCTTAGTATAGGATGCTAGTACTTCATCTGTGGCCCTACATTCTTGTCCGTCCCGCCGTGCTATACTATCGGGCCGTGATCACTCGGGAGTTGATCATGGGTATATACTATATACTTTATACATGATACATGTGGAGACTAAAGTCGGGTCGGTGATGGAGCACCCATGAGTGGATCTTTGTGGCGGAGCGGCAGGGCAGGTTGAGACCGCCTAGGAGAGAGGTGAGCCTGGCCTGCTCGGCGCTCATGGGATACTTAACACGCTTAACGAGGTCTTGGTATTTGATCTGAGTTGGCTCTGAGCTTATACGCACTAACCATCTACGCTGGAGTAGTTATGGGTATCCCGTCGTGGTATCACCAAGCACTTCAGACGTCAATGACGGAGCGGCCGCGCCGGATTGGACTGAACGCCTGGGCTAGGTGCGCTTCCACACGTCACGCAACGTCAGGTGTGCTCGAGGCGATGGGCCTGCACCCTGCGCTTAGGTTTAGACCGCGTGTTGGCCTCTCTGTTGTGCCTAGGTGGGGCTGCGACATGTTGATCTTCCGCGGCGGGCATGACCCGTGAAAGTGTGTCCGGCCAAATGGGATCAAGCGTCTTTGGTAAGATGGTGCACCCTGCAGGAAGTTAATCTATTCAATAGCCGTGATCTTGATAGCAGGACGACTTGGAGTTGTACCTTGAGCTTATGACAACTAGAACCGGATACTTGATAAAACACACCTTCCAAGTGCGGATACAACGGTGGTCGCTCTCGCTCGTGGATATGAGCAGGGATCGCGGGTAGGATTATTGCTATGTGATGTTACTTGGAGGACTTCAGATTGTCCCTCCTACATTGCAAGACAAGTGTCCGAGCGTAGTCTTCGTTAAGACTAGCTATCCCCTCTTATTCGGCCTTCTCAGATTCACCCCTTGATATGGCCCTTTACACATATATCCATGCATATTTAGTGTAGCTCCTTGCTTGCAGTACTTTGGATGAGTACTCACGGTTGCCTTGTTCCTCCTTTCCCCTATCTATACTCGATTGCTGCAACTGCACGATGGAGCCGTGGAGCGACGCCACCGCCTATGACGACTACTACTGCGAGGTGCCTACTACTACGTGCAGCCCGGCGGCGACCGAGAGTAGCTAGGAGGATCCTGTGCGGAGGCTGCTCCTCTTCGATCTGTATCCCGGTTTGTGCTAGCCATCTTATGGCACCTTGTTTAACTTATGTCTCATACTTAGATATTGTTGCTTCCGCTGACTCGTCTATGATCGAGCACTTGTATTCGAGCCCTCGAGGCCCTGGCTTGTATTATGATGCTTGTATGACTTATTTTATTTGTAGAGTTGTGTTGTGATATCTTCCCGTGAGTCCCTGATCTTGATCGTACACATTTGCGTGCATGATTAGTGTACGATTAAATCGGGGGCGTCACATGTTTCCACGATTCCAAAAACTTTGTGTGATATGTTAGGTTTCCATGAATTTGATGATTCTTCTTTAAACTTGCACCTTGCGGATTCCACCATTAAGAAACCTATGGGAAGAATTAATGATGTTCTTATTGTTGCAAATAGGAATTATGTGCCCGTAGATTTCGTTGTTCTTGATATAGTGTAGCGACCTGACCCAAAATCGGTCAAATCTACGTATCTGCATTCCATCCCAAGATCATCTTTGGTACTCACGAAGACATCGATAAAGTAATCAAAGTTCAATCACACCTGAATATCATTAATCGATTCTCATATAGAGTCTTTATTACAAGGAATAAATTCGCTCAAGGCCAACTCATGAGAAATAAACTAAAATGCTGCGGAAGCGTCGAAGGTAAAGCGAGTCCATCCGACTCAAAGGGCAATCGCCAAGCGCGAGCGTAGCCTCACTCTGATCGGAATATATCTACGCAACATAATACGTTGCAGCCATGTAGGTCAGCTTTTGGAATAAGTGGCAAGTTATGAAGAACAACAATAATAAAGTTACTAACTCTATATGCATATTTGGTTGTGGAGCTCTAAGTTTCATCATTTTATGTAAAGCCAATTTTATCCTACTACAATGGACTTATTTGCAAATTACTACAAATTGTTGGTAGTTATTGAGATGGTTCCGCCAACCAATATCTCGTTCCCAAATTATTATTAAGTCATAAACCCATCAAATTAATTCATTAGAGTTAAGTGTTGAGATATCCGAATACTTCCAAGGTCCAGATGCTCAAATGTCCGTAGAATCGGGACACGGCTAATCGATTAGGTTATAACACTCTGCAGAGGTTTGCGACTTTCCCAAGAATCATTCCCTCCTTTTAAAGTCTTCGCACTTCATGGTGTTTGAAGACGGACGAATGAAACAGGTCTTCCAAAGAGTTCTTCCGCCACCGCGGTACCCATCCAACCCTACCGCTCGTCTACTTCTCGTAGTACCGTCCCAGCCAGCTTCACTACAAGGGTCAACCCAGCGAGCCCATAATGGCTTGCGGCTGCAGTAAGCTTCGGTCATGGGGCATCCATCCTTCTCTTCGTGGCTGGGTGAAGCTTTCCGCAAGATGTCATGGCGCTTCTCCATGCATCCCGCCACCACTGGTGCTCCAGGTGCCCGTCAACCGCCCTCCACCCAAGAGTGAGTTTCAAGTCCATCTTGATCATTGTAGTCCATGGGGTCATCATCATCATCATTGACTCTCACATCTTACTTATGAATTTCACTCATCCCAAATCCCGTCTACGAGCATAGCAAAATAACTACTACGTCCCGGGGCCATGGTAACAAGGGGATTGGTTCATCCTACCACATGATACTACTCAAGTTTAATGACTTCAAGATTATCACTACTGCATGCAATGGTGGGGTGGTGACAACTACTAATGCACAAAAACATAGGTATAGAAATAACATGATCAAAACTTGCCTTGCTGATGATCCTCGTAAGCTAAAGAGTCGTAGTAGCAAGCTTCGCACTCCGGGAACTCTACCGAGACAAACAATAACATAATAAGCACAAAGCAAGAGGATCACACAAGATAACAAAAGTAACATAGCACAACAAAAACAATCAAAACCAAATCAAAAGGAAAACTCAAAGAAATCAAATTCAAAGTTTTTCCCTATTCCAATCAGTAGCAACAATAGTTTTTATATAACAAAAATTCCTCAACATGACCTAATCATGGTTTTAGGTTAACTTAACAGAAAAGGATTAACTAAGCAACTAGGAGCAAAAAGAATTAATTAATTAGCTATTATAAAACTCAATTTAGGCCTAATCCAATTTCTATTAGAAAATTAATTTAAAACTTTTATTAATTATAAATAAAAGTTCATCTAATGGAATGACAGAAACTAACCTAGAATAACTAATCTCAAGTTAAAATAAATTAATTTGCTAATTTATTAATTAAGAAAACAGGAACAATTCAATTAATTAGGATTAATAGGATTCTGCCTAGAATTAATTTTTTTTAATCCTAAAATACCAAAGTTAATTTCTAGGGTTTGGCAATATCAAAATGAAGTGATTGCAAAAGAATCATGCAAAATAATTTTTCTAACTAAAACTATAGCAGATATGCTATTCTGACTAAAACAATATTAAAGCATTTTTAATTATTTTTAACATAGCTAAATATATGTTTTTCAGAAACTACATAAAATTTGCAATCCAACAAAAAAAGAATCACTCAAAAATATTAAACAGAACAAAAGATACACATTTTTGAAAATTGAAACTATTCGGCTAAAACAGAAAATCAAATAAAAAGAAAAAGCCCAATGGGCCTATACTGTGCCCTGTGCGTAGTTTAGTCTAAACGGGCCTAGGGTTTAAACTAACGAACCGGCCTAACTAAAATAAAACCTAACTAAAAAATAAACCGCACCGGGCCGGCCGGTTTTCTAATAAAAACGTACCCCTTCGGGGGTTCTAATCCTAGCCACCCGATTGGGATCGGACGGTGGAGGGAAAGCCGGGACTCACGGACTCCGCGACGCCGGCGGCGGCGAGAGTGCTCCGGGTCTTCAAGTCAGCGAGCTCGGGAGACGTCGGGAGACGCGGGAAGCTCGGGAAGGGTTCGGTGGGGTTGGTGAGGTCGGGGGCACCAGGCGGCGACGGCGAGGTTTTGGCGTGAGGTTGAGCTCGGGCTCCGTGAGCCGGGAGAGAGAGAGAGGGCTC
This sequence comes from Aegilops longissima, assembly GCA_021605205.1. Lineage (NCBI taxonomy): Eukaryota > Viridiplantae > Streptophyta > Magnoliopsida > Poales > Poaceae > Aegilops > Aegilops longissima. Next base: position 383,157,359 of record CM038681.1, on the reverse strand, counting down.
GGCGTGGCTAAGGGGGAATGGGGTGCAGGGCTCGGGCTTATAGCCAGGGGTCGGGTGAGGGTTCGGAAGGATCGGGCGTCGGGGTGCCTGGATTCTTGAGATCCCATGGATCTCCCATGAGTCCGTTCGTGGGCGAGGGGAAGACGACGGGTGGGGCCACGGGTCGATGAGAGAGAGGGGGTTTCAGGCGGTCGACCGGATCCTAAGGGATTCGGCGAGGGGGCGCGGTCGGTGGTGGCCGGCCTGTGGCCTAGTGGGCGATGGTGGGCCTAGTCTTGTGGTGGCCGAGGGGTTAGGTGGCGCTGGCTGGGCTCAGGTGGCTGGTCATGCGCTCAAAGATTTTTCCTTATTTTTTAATAAAACAAAACCAAAAATAAAACCTAAACTATAAATATTTTATATAGGGTATATATATACCAAAATGATCAGGAATATTCCTTTCATTTGAACATTTTCCAAAGCCAAAATCCAAACTTTATGAAAACCATTTTTTCAAATTCAAATAAAATTTCAGATTTGAATCCAATTCTTTTGGCATTGTTTCCTCTGATATTTTTGGAGTGTCATGTTTGCTCCTCTCATACTTTTGATCAAGTATTTATCAGGCTTGGTTTTGGAATTGTTTCCCACATGCCAAAGTTTGGAATTCAAATTTCAAATTCAAAACTCTCTGAAACTTCAAATGGAATCCAAATTCAAACAGGATGCATAGGATGCTTAGCTATTATTGTAAAACATTCCAAATAGGAAAATTTGGGATGTTACAAACCTACCACCTTAAGATGAATCTCGCCCTCGAGATTCGGGTTAACTAACAAATAGGTGCGGATGGTCTCGACGAAGGTCTTCTTCGCGTTCCCAGGTGGCTTCTTCCTCGGTGTGGTGACTCCACAGCACCTTGCAAAACTTGATAACTTTGCTGCGGGTGACTCTGCTTGCAGTCTCGAGAATTTTGACGGGTGTCTCCTTGTAAGTCAAATCACCGCAAGCTGTATGGCCTCTAGGGGCCTTTGTGTCTCTCAACGGAACATCGGCCATGTCCGCATGGCACTTCTTCAATCGAGAAACGTGAAAGACATCATGAACTCCGGACAATCCTTCCGCAATTCCAACTTATATGCAACTTCTCCACGACGTTCGAGGATTTTGTAGGGCCAATGAATCGGGTGCTAACTTTCCTTGACTCCAAACCTCTTGATTCCACGAAGTGAGACACACGAAGGTATGCTCGGTCTCCCACTTCGTAAGTCACCTCCTTGCGCTTCTGTCGGCATAACTCTTCCGTCGTGGATGTGCTATCTTAAGCGGTCTCGAATTAGCTTGACTTTCTCTTGAATCCTTGATAAGATCGGAACCAAAAGTGATCGATCTCCAACGCTATCCCACAATGGTGTTCTACACCTCCTTCCGTATAGAGCTTGAAGGGGCCATCTTCAATTTGGATGATAACTGTTGTTGTACGAGAACTCTGCGTAAGGTAAGTTATCATCCCAGCTAGACCCATAGTCTAGTACACAAGCTCTCAACATGTCCTCCAGAATCTGATTGACTCTCTCGGTCTGTCCATCTGTCTGCGGATGAAAGGCTGTACTGAATTCCAGCCTCGTACCCAAAGTTTCATGTAATTGCTTCCAAAACTTTGAGGTAAACTGCGTTCCTCTATCTGACACGATTTTCCTCGGAACTCCATGCAGACATACGATCCTGGTCATGTATATCTTGGCCAACTTGGCACTGGTATAGGTAGTCTTCACGGGAATGAAGTGAGCTACCTTAGTCAAACGATCAACTACTACCCAGATAGAATCATAACTGAGCGGGTCTGGGTAGTCCTGTGATGAAATCCATACCAAGTTTCTCCCATTTCCAATCGGGAATCGGCAAGGGTTGAAGTAACCTGCTGGCTTCGATGTTCGCCTTCACACGTTGGCAAACATCGATACGGACTACGTGCTCGGCAATGTCCTTCTTCATACCGCCCACGAAACTTTGCTTCAAATCCGGTACATCTTGGTGTTGCGGGGTGAATCGAGTCGGGAATCATGAGCTTCTGAAGAATTAGCTTCCTGAGCTCGGGATCATTGGGCACATAAATCGATCCTCAAACCATATAGTTCCATGTTCATCCTTTCGAATCCTTTAGCTTTTCCTTCCTCCATCTTTTGCTTAATCTCATCGATTTCCTTGTCCGACTTACGGGCTTCACGAATCCTTTCGGTCAAGGTGGACTGAACTTCGAGTTGCGACAAATCCTTTGGAACTATCTCGATCGGAGATCTCGAGGTCATCGACCAACTCTGGGTAATCCTCCTGCGGTAAGAGTATTCACATAACTCTTACGGCTCAAAGCATCTGCTACAACATTGGCTTTACCGGGTGGTAATGCAATCTCATGTCATAATCCTTTATCAACTCTAGCCATCTCCTCTGCTTTGAGGTTCAATTCCTTCTGCGTGAAGATATATTTCAAACTCTTGTGATCTGTAGACATCACAACGATTTCCGATGAGGAAATGTCTCCAGTCTTGAGTGCATGCACAACAGCTGCCAACTCCAAATCATGCGTGGCATAATTCATCTCATGAGGTCGTAGCTGTCTGGAGGCATAAGCTACAACCTTGCCTTCCTGCATCAATACTCCTCCGAGTCCTTGACGAGAAGCGTCTAATAGACCTGGTATTCCTTATGTATGTCCGCAATATCAACACTTTGGAGCTGTGACCAACCGTTTCTTCAATTCTGAAAAAACTGGCCTCACATTCCTCGGTCCAAACATACTTGGCTTCCTTCTTCAACAGCTCAGTCATGGGCTTGGCAATCTTCGAAGTTCTCAATGAACCTCCGATAATATCCTGCAAGTCCGAGAAAATCTGGATCTCCTTGGTCGAGGTAGGTGACTGCCATTCGTGACTGATTCAACCTTGGCGGGATCAACTGCTATTCCTTCTCCTGAAATAACATGTCCGAGGAATCCAACTTCCTTCAACCAAAATTCACATTTGCTGAATTTGGCATACAAATGATGTTCTCGAAGTTTCTCCGAACTAGACGCAAATGTTCCTTATGCTCTTCCTCGCTCTTGGAGAATATCAATATGTCATCGATGAACACCACGACAAACTTGTCCAAATACTCCATAAACACCTTGTTCATCAAATTCATGAAGTATGCAGGAGCATTAGTCAATCAAATGACATGACGGTATACTCAGATAAACCATACCGTGGTGAATGCTGTTTTGGGTATATCCTTCTCACGGATTTTCAATTGATGATACCACGATCGAAGATCGATCTTAGAGAATACCTTGGCTCCAACAAGCTGATCAAACAGGTCATTGATCATGGGCGAGGGTACTTGTTCTTGATGGTTACTTCGTTCAATGCACGGTAATCCACAACCATCCTCAAGCTTCCATCCTTCTTCTCTACCAAAGTAACTGGGCTCCCCAAGGTGATGAGCTTGGACGAATATATCCTTTCTCCAATAACTCATTTATTTGTTCCTTGATCTCTTTCAACTCATTCGTGGCATCCGATAAGGTCTCTTGGATATTGGGGCTGTGCCGGGCAATAGTTCAATCGAAACTCAATGTCTCTGTCCGTGGCATTCTGGTAATTCCTCCGGAACACATCGAAATTTTTGCACTCTGGTACTTCCTCTGAACAACTCCGTGAGGGAATGCACTGATTCTTCATCTGGCTGTGCTGGCTACATACTTGATCCTCTTACGCTCCGGGTGGTGAGCGAATAGACTTCTTGTACACGATCAATGTTCCTTCATACTTCGACAACCAATCCATGCCTAGGATTACATCCAAGGTCTGAGTTTCCAACACTATGAGTTCTACGGAAATTTGTGGTTCCGATGTTGAGGTTTGCAGGACAACTTAAACCTGCCATCATTTCTCCTCCTGCGGGCCCGGCGCGAGGGGGCTTCTAAGGGTTCTAGTCGTAATCCGTACTTATCCACAACTACCCTTGATATGAATGAATCGTTGCACCGAATCAAACAGAACCAAAACTGAGCGTGAATTCAATAAAACTTACCAACCACGATTATTCGGCTGATCATAGACGTTCTCCACGTCGATGTGATTCACTTGAGCACGAGGGAAGGATTGGGCTTCTTCACTGAGCCTCCATTGCCATTCCGTTCCTCGCTTGGCCTCCGGGCAGTCGGTGGCGTAGTGCCTGTCTTCCGGCACTTGAAGCGGTGATGTGGCTCAGATCCTTCTGAGCCGGGCAGAACGGTGCTGATTGCCATTACCACTTGCCATTGCCATTGCCATGGCCTGACTTGTTGTCCTGGCTGCGGTTGTTTCCATTTCCACCATGGTTATGACCTCCATGGTTGTGATGGATGTGCCCTCCTGAGTACGGTGCATAGCGGGCTTCACGAGCTCTGAATTGTGCTTCCCCGGCTGTACTTCCTCTTGCGGCTCTCTATCTGCTGCTGCTTGCCTTCCGAATGGTGGCCTTGTCTACCAGCTCCTGGTAGTTGTTGAAAGTAGCCACAATGAGCTGCATGCTCAATTCATCATTGAGTCCTTCAAGGAACTTCTCCTGCTTGGCGGCATCAGTGGCCACATCATCAGGGGCATAGCGAGCAAGCTTGCTGAATTCCTCCACGTCTTGTGCCACGAAGACGATTCCCTAGCGCAAGTTTCGAACTCACGCTTCTTCGACTCATGGCTCCAGATGAGACATGAGCGGTCTGAAAACTGCTGGAATTGATCCCAAGTGATGCCACCCAAAGGAAAAGTGGCGGTGTAATTCTCCCACCAAGAAGCTGCAGGTCCATCCAGTTGATGCGCGGCAAAGCGCACCTTTTCAGCATCAGTGCATCCAACGGTGACTAGCTCTCTTCCAATCTTGCGGAGCCAGTCGTCAGCCACAATCGGCTCAGTGCTACTAGAGAACACTGGCGGATTCAACCTCAGAAATCGAGTCAAGTTGTCCACAATGGGTGGTGGTGGCGGTGGATTGTTGGCGGGGTTGTTCTGATTCTGAATCAGGAGCTGCATCAGTGCATTCTGCTGCTGGAGCAGCTGGGTGAGCTCCGGCGGGAAACCAGTGTCGCGTCTCGGAGGCATCTGGTGTTTTGGAGGGATGAGAAAATTAGAATAGAACAAGGGTCTATGAGAAATAACACTACCCATATGAATGCACAATCATAACACACCAATCATTTATTCATTCCACTCAATCATGGTTCAAACTCGATTACAAAAGCTCATGACTAATCGAAGGAAAATATCGGCCTAACTGATCGACGAAAAGTAAAATAAAAGATAACATGGTGGTCGACTAAAAGTCTTCATCAGTGGCGCCTCCTCTTGGGGTTTCCTTCGGTGGTACTCCCCTCAAAATCCTGATCATTGCTCACGAGGGTGCTTCATCTCCACTCGGGTAAGGTCTTCACCCAAGTCCATCTTTTCCTCAATCGCGGCAAGCTTCATCTTCGGTCGTCGACAATCTCCATGAAGTCGTGATTTCTTCCTCATGGCCAAGGAAGTCTGCGAGCCTTCTCCTCCATTCGAGTTCGCGGAACAAAAGCTTCCGTGTGCCTTGAGTTCGGCGAGCCTGAATCTCCCGTTTCTGAGAAGACACTCCAAGTCCCGAATGTACGAGAGGGTGGAATCGTCCTCGATGGTACGGATGATATCTCCATTCCTTGCCTGCGAGAAACCATGGCGAGTCTCGAGTGATCGAGCTCGGTCTGTACTCCTCTCGGAGGTGTCCAAGTGCTCGGTAGATCGCCACGTCCCTTCCGATGATCCAGTTGAACTCGGTGAACTCAAAGTTGATAGGCTCCGTCGTCCTCCAAAGGTCCTCCACAGGATATGCACCTCAATCCTGTAGCGGTGTCCGTCGGAAGTGCATTAGTGGGTTTCCGGTGATCGAGGGCGAGCAATCTTGAGCAGCTTCACCATCTGGACCAGCTTCCTTCGAAGGGCATCGTCTCATCGGGCCGCGAACTCCGGAGCAAAACTGGGGTGAACTCGACGCCATCTAGAATGTTGCAAAGGAGAGAAGAGTCGAATAGATCGGAGAAGGAGTATAGAATGAAAAGGGTTCAAAGTAAATGGTCTCGCTTATGGCTTTCCGATCCTAGGGGTTACGATCCTCACGGTCAGCGTGCTGCTCGATACCATCTCAGAGCGACCTGACCCAAAATCGGTCAAATCTACGTATGCATACCATCCCAAGATCATCTTTGGTACTCACGATACATCGATAAAGTAATCAAAGTTCAATCACACCTGAATATCATTAATCGATTCTCATATAGAGTCTTTATTACAAGGGAATAAATTCGGCTCAAGGCCAACTCATGAGAAATAAACTAAAATGCTGCGGAAGCGTCGAAGGTAAAGCGAGTCCATCCGACTCAAAGGGCAATCGCCAAGCGCGGAGCGTAGCCTCACTCTGATCGAATATATCTACGCAACATAATACGTTGCAGCCATGTAGGTCAGCTTTTGGAATAAGTGGCAAGTTATGAAGAACAACAATAATAAAGTTACTAACTCTATATGCATATTTGGCTGTGGAGCTCTAAGTTTCATCATTTTATGTAAAGCCAATTTTATCCTACTACAAGGACTTATTTGCAAATTACTACAAATTGTTGGTAGTTATTGAGATGGTTCCGCCAACCAATATCTCGTTCCCAAATTATTATTAAGTCATAAACCCATCAAATTAATTCATTAGAGTTAAGTGTTGAGATATCCGAATACTTCCAAGGTCCAGATGCTCAAATGTCCGTGAATCGGGACACGGCTAATCGATTAGGTTATAACACTCTGCGAGAGGTTTGCGCACTTTCCCATAAGAATCATTCCCTCCTTTTAAAGTCTTCGCACTTCATGGTGTTTGAAGGCGGACGAATAAACAGGGTCTTCCAAAGAGTTCTTACGCCACCGCCGGTACCCATCCAACCCTACCGTTCGTCTACTTCTCGTAGTACCGTCCAGCCAGCTTCACTACAAGGGTCAACCCAGCCAGAGCCCATAATGGCTTGCGGCTGCAGAGTAAGCTTCGGTCATGGGGCATCCATCCTTCTCTTCGTGGCTGGGTGAAGCTTTCCGCAAGATGTCATGGCGCTTCTCCATGCATCCCGCCACCACTGGTGCTCGGGGTGCCGTCAACCGTCCTCCACCCAGTAGTGAGTTTCGAAGTCCATCTTGATCATTGTAGTCCATGGGGTCATCATCATCATCATTGACTCTCACATCTTACTTATGAATTTCACTCATCCCAAATCCGTCTCTGAGCATAGCAAAATAACTACTACGTCCGGGGCCATGGTAACAAGGGATTGGTTCATCCTACCACATGATACTACTCAAGTTTAATGACTTCAAGATTATCACTACTGCATGCAATGGTGGGGTGGTGACAACTACTAATGCACAAAACATAGGTATAGAAATAACATGATCAAAACTTGCCTTGTCGATGATCCTCGTAAGCTAAAAATTCGTAGTAGCAAGCTTAGCACTCAGGAACTCTACCGAGACAAACAATAACATAATAAGCACAAAGCAAGAGGATCACACAAGATAACAAAAGTAACATAGCACAACAAAACAATCAAAACCAAATCAAAAGGAAAACTCAAAGAAATCAAATTCAAAGTTTTCCCTATTCCAATCAATAGCAACAATAGTTTTATATAACAAAATTCTTAAACATGACCTAATCATGGTTTTAGGTTAACTTAACAGAAAAGGATTAACTAAGCAACTAGGAGCAAAAAGAATTAATTAATTAGCTATTATAAAACTCAATTTAGGCCTAATCCAATTTCTATTAGGAAAATTAATTTAAAACTTTTATTAATTATAAATAAAAGTTCATCTAATGGAATGACAGAAACTAACCTAGAATAACTAATCTCAAGTTAAAAATAAATTAATTTGCTAATTTATTAATTAAGAAAACAGGAACAATTCAATTAATTAGGATTAATAGGATTCTGCCTAGAATTAATTTTTTTTAATCCTAAAATACCAAAGTTAATTTCTAGGGTTTGGCAATATCAAAATGAAGTGATTGCAAAAGAATCATGCAAAAATAATTTTTCTAACTAAAACTATAGCAGATATGCTATTCTGACTAAAACAATATTAAAGCATTTTAATTATTTTAACATAGCTAAATATATGTTTTCAGAAACTACATAAAATTTGCAATCCAACAAAAAAAGAATCACTCAAAAATATTAAACAGAACAAAAGATACACATTTTTGAAAATTGAAACTATTCGGCTAAAACAGAAAATCAAATAAAAAGAAAAAGCCCAATGGGCCTATACTGTGCCCTGTGCGTAGTTTAGTCTAAACGGGCCTAGGGTTTAAACTAACGAACCGGCCTAACTAAAATAAAACCTAACTAAAAAATAAACCGCACCGGGCCGGCCGGTTTTCTAATAAAAACGTACCCCTTCGGGGGTTCTAATCCTAGCCACCCGATTGGGATCGGACGGTGGAGAAAGCGAGGGACTCACGGACTCAGCGGCGTCGGCGGCGGCGGCGAGAGTGCTCCGGGGCTTGGCGTCAGCGAGCTCGGGAGGCGTCGGGAGACAGGGAAGCTCGGGAAGGGTTCGGTGGGGTTGGTGAGGTCGGGGGCACCAGGCGGCGACGGCGAGGGTTTTGGCGGCGGTTGAGCTCGGGCTCGGCGAGCCGGGAGAGAGAGGAGAGGGCTCGGCGTGGCTAAGGGAATGGGGTGCGGGGCTCGGGCTTATAGCCAGGGGTCGGGTGAGGTTGGAAGGGATCGGGCGTCGGGGTGCCCGGATTCTTGAGATCCGCGGATCTCCGCGAGTCCGTTCGTGGGCGAGGAAGACAGGTGTGGGGCCATGGGTCGATGAGAGAGAGGGGGTTTCCGTGCGGTCGACCGGATCCTAAGGGATTCGGCGAGAGGGCGCTTGGTGTCGGTCGGTGGCACAGTGGCCTAGTGGGCGATGGTGGGCCTAGTCTTGGGTGGCCGAGGGTTAGGTGGCGCTGGCTGGGCTGGGTGGCTGGGCTGGCGCCCAAAGATTTTTCCCTTATTTTTTTAATAAAACAAAACCAAAAATAAAACCTAAACTATAAATATTTTATATAGGGTATATATATACCAAAATGATCAGGAATATTCCCTTTCATTTGAACATTTTCCAAAGCCAAAATCCAAACTTTATGAAAACCATTTTTTCAAATTCAAATAAAATTTCAGATTTGAATCCAATTCTTTTGGCATTGTTTCCTCTGATATTTTGGAGTGTCATGTTTGCTCCTCTCATACTTTTGATCAAGTATTTATCAGGCTTGGTTTTGGAATTGTTTCCCACATGCCAAAGTTTGGAATTCAAATTTCAAATTCAAAACTCTCTGAAACTTCAAATGGAATCCAAATTCAAACAGGATGCATAGGATGCTTAGCTATTATTGTAAAACATTCCAAATAGGAAAATTTGGGATGTTACATATAGATTGCAATCCTTCATGTCCTATTATTCTTGGTAGACCTTTCCTTAGAACGATTGGTGCAATTATTGATATGAAAGAAGGGAATATTAGATTCCAATTTCCGTTACGGAAATGCATGTAACACTTTCCTAGAAATAAAATAAAAATACCTTATGAATCTATTATGAGAGCCACTTATGGATTGCATGCCAAAGATGATAATACCTAGATCTATCCTTGCCTTTATGCCTAGCTAGGGGCGTTAAACGATAGCGCTTGTTGGGAGGCAACCCAATTTTATTTTTGTTTATTGCTTTTTGGTTATGTTTAGAATAAATAATTTATCTAGCCTATGGTTAGATGTGTTTTCTTGTTTTAATTTAGTGTTTGTGCCAAGTAGAACCTTTGGGAAGACTTGGGTGAAGTCTTTCTGATCTTGCTGTAAAAAACAGAAACTTTAGCGCTCACGAGATTAGCTACAACTTTTTACTGGAGAGTGATATTTAGTTGATTGTTTTTAAAGATGATTAATAGATAAATTACTCACGTCCAGCACTTATTTTAGAATTTTTGGAGTTCCAGAAGTATACGTTTGATACAGATTACTACAGACTGTTCTGTTTTTGACAGATTCTGTTTTTCGTGTGTTGTTTGCTTATTTTGATGAATCTATGGCTAGTATCGGAGGTTATGAACCATAGAGAAGTTGTAATACAGTAGGTTTAACACCAATATAAATAAAGAATGAGTTAATTATAGTACCGGTGGTGGTTTGTTTTTTTATACTAACGGAGCTCATAAGATTTTCTATTAAGTTTTGTGTTGTGAAGTTTTCAAGTTTTGGGTAAAGATTTGATGGATTATGGAACAAGGAGTGGAAAGAGCCTAAGCTTGGGGATTCCCAAGGCACCCCAAGGTAAAATCCAAGGACAACCAAAAGCCTAAGCTTGGGGATGCCCCGGAAGGCATCCCCTCTTTTGTCTTCGTCCATCGGTAACTTTACTTGGAGCTATATTTTTATTCACCACATGATATGTGTTTTGCTTGGAGCATCTTGTATGTTTGAGTCTTTGCTTTTTAGTTCACCACAATCATCCTTGCTGTACACACCTTTTGGGAGAGACACACATTAATCGGAATTTATTAGAATACTCTATGTGCTTCACTTATATCTTTTGAGCTAAACAATTTTGCTCTAGTGTTTCACTTATATCTTTTAGTGCACGGTGGTGGTTTTATTTTATAGAAATTATTGACCTCTCATGCTTCACTTATATTATTTTGAGAGTCTTTTAGAACATCATGGTAGTTTGCTTTGGCTATAAAATTAGTCCTAATATGATAGGCATCCAAGATGGATATAATAAAAACTTTCATATAAGTGCATTGAATACTAAGAGAAGTTTGATACTTGATGCTTGTTTTAAGATATGGAGATGGTGATATTAGAGTCATGCTAGTTGAGTAGTTGTGAATTTGAGAAATACTTGTTCTAAAGTTTGTGATTCCCGTAGCATGCACGTATGGTGAACCGTTATGTGATGAAGTCGGAGCATGATTTATTTATTGATTGTCTTCCTTATGAGTGGCGGTCGGGGACGAGCGATGGTCTTTTCCTACCAATATATCCCCCTAGGAGCATGCGCGTAGTACTTCATTTCGATAACTAATAGATTTTTGCAATAAGTATGTGAGTTCTTTATGACTAATGTTGAGTCCATGGATTATACGCACTCTCACCCTTCCACCATTGCTAGCCTCTCTAATACCGCGCACCTTTCGCCGGTATCTTACACCCACCATATACCTTCATCAAAACAACCACCATACCTACCTATTATGGCATTTCCATAGCCATTCCGAGATATATTGCCATGCAACTTACCATTGTTCCATTTATTATGACATGTTTCATCATTGTCATATTGCTTCGCATGATCATGTAGTTGACATCGTATTTGTGGCAAAGCCACCTTTATAATTCTTTCATACATGTCACTCTTGATTCATTGCATATCCCGGTATACTGCCGGAGGCATTCACATAGAGTCATATTTTGTTCTAAGTATTGAGTTGTAATCTTTGAGTTGTAAGTAAATAAAAGTGTGACGATCATCATTATTAGAGCATTGTTCCAAGTGAGGAAAGGATGATGGAGAATATGATTCCCCCACAAGTCGGGATGAGACTCCGGACGAAAAGAAAAAAAAAGAGAAAGAAAAGAGGCCATAAAAAAGAGAAGAAAGCCCAAATAAAAAAATGAGAGAAAAAGAGAGAAGGGACAATGTTAATATCCTTTTTCCACACTTGTGCTTCAAAGTAGCACAATGATCTTCATGATAGAGAGTCTTCTATGTTGTCACTTTCATATACTAGTGGGAATTTTACATTATAGAACTGGGCTTGTATATTCCAATGATGGGCCTCCTCAAAATGCCCTAGGTCTTTGTGAGCAAGCGAGTTGGATGCACACCCACTTAGTTTCTTTTGTTGAGCTTTCATACACTTATAGCTCTAGTGCATCCGTTGCATGGCAATCCCTACTCACTCACATTGATATCTATTGATGGGCATCTCCATAGCCCATTGATACGCCTAGTTGATATGAGACTATCTTCTCCTTTTTGTCTTCTCCACAACCACCATTCTATTCCATATATAGTGCTATATCCATGGCTCACGCTCATGTATTGCGTGAAGATTGAAAAAGTTTGAGAACATCAAAAGTATGAAACAATTTCTTGGCTTGTCATCGGGGTTGTGCATGATTAAATACTTTGTGTGATGAAGATAGAGCATAGCCATACTATATGATTTTGTAGGGATAACTTTCCTTGGCCATGTTATTTTGAGAAGACATGATTGCCTTGTTAGTATGCTTGAAGTATTATTATTTTTATGTCAATATTAAACTTTTATCTTGAATCTTTCGGATCTGAACATTCATGCCACAATAAAGAAAATTACATTGAGAAATATGCTAGGTAGCATTTCACATCAAAAATTCTGTTTTTTATCATTTACCTACTCGAGGACGAGCTGGAATTAATCTTGGGGATGCTTGATAGTCTCCAACGTATCTATAATTTTTTATTGTTCCATGCTATTATATTATCTGTTTTGGATGTTTAATGGGCTTTATAAGCACTTTTATATTATTTTTGGGACTAACCTACTAACCCAAGGCCCGGTGCAAATTGATGTTTTTTTGGCCTATTTTTGTGTTTCACAGAAAAGGAATATCAAACGGATTCCAAACGGAATGAAACCTTGGGGAGAGTTATTTTTGGAACAAACGTGATCCAGAGGACTTGGAGTGGACGTCAAGAAACAATCAAGGAGGCCACGACGCAGGGAGGCGCGCCTGCCCCCTTGGGCGCGCCCCCACCCTCGTGGGCCCCTCGCAACTCCACCAACCTACTTCTTCCTCCTATATATATACCCATATACCCCGAAACCATCCAGGAGCACCACGAAACCCTATTTCCACCGCCGCAACCTTCTATACCCGTGAGATCCCATCTTGGGGCCTTTTCCGGCGCTCCGCCAGAGGGGGGATCGATCATGGAGGGCTTCTACATCAACACCATAGCCTCTCCGATGATGTCTGAGTAGTTTACCTCAGACCTTCGGGTCCATAGTTATTAGCTAGATGGCTTCTTCTCTCTCTTTGGATCTCAATACAAAGTTCTCCTCGATCTTCTTGGAGATCTATTCGATGTAACTCTTTTTGCGGTGTGTTTGTCGAGATCCGATGAATTGTGGGTTATGATCAAGATTATCTATGAACAATATTTGAATCTCCTCTGAATTATTTTATGTATGATGTGTTATCTTTGCAAGTCTCTTCGAATTATCAGTTTGGTTTGGCCTACTAGATTGATCTTTCTTGCAATGGGAGAAGTGCTTAGCTTTGGGTTCAATCTTGCGTTGCTCGATCCTAGTGACAAAAGGGGAAACGACACGTATTGTATTGTTGCCATCGAGGATAAAAAGATGGGGTTTATATCTTATTGGTTGAGTTTATCCCTCTACATCATGTCATCTTGCCTAATGTGTTACTCTGTTCTTATGAACTTAATACTCTAGATGCATGCTGGATAGCGGTCGTTGTGTGGAGTAATAGTAGTAGATGCAGAATTGTTTCGGTCTACTTGTCGCAGACGTGATGCCTATATACATGATCATGCCTAGATATTCTCATAATTATGCACTTTTCTATCAATTGCTCGACAGTAATTTGTTCACCTACCGTAATACTTATGCTATCTTGAGAGAAGCCACTAGTGAAACCCATGGCCCCCGGGTCTATTTTCCATCATATAAGTTTCCAATCTATTTTTACTTTGCAATCTTTGCTTTTAATCTTTATCATAAAAATACCAAAAATATTATCTTATTATCTCTACCAGATCTCACATTTTCAAGTGGCCGTGAAGGTATTGACAACCCCTTTATCGCGTCGGTTGCAAGGTTCTTATTTGTTTGTGTAGGTACGAGGGACTTGCGTGTGGCCTCCTATTGGATTTATACCTTGGTTCTCAAAAACTGAGGGAAATACTTATGCTACTTTGCTGCATCACCCTTTCCTCTTCAAGGGAAAACCAACGCATGCTCAAGAGGTAGCAAGGTTGTTCTTGATCTTGAGCTTGCTCTTGATCTTGAACTTGATCTTGGGCATCACTTGGTGGTTCAACACCATCTTGAGGTTGATCTTGGCCTTGGTCTTGTTCATGAGGATGAGGGCCTTCACTTTGTTCTTTGGAAGCGTGTGGGCCTTGGGTTGGTGATGGTTCCACTTGAATGAAACATTGTCCTTCTCCTTCGGCCAGAAGGGGTTCCTCAATGGGTAGGATAAAACCAACATCCATTCTTCTTATGGCTTGGGGAGGAATTTCATCACCTACATCACAAGTGCCACTTTGCTCCACTTGGGAGCCGTTATTCTCATCAAACTCCACATTACACGTCTCTTCAATAAGTCCCGTGGACTTATTGAGGACACGGTAAGCATGAGAGTTTGTAGCATAACCAACAAATATGCCCTCTTGAGCTCTAGCCTCAAATTTAGACAAACAAACACCTTTCTTGAGAATGAAACACTTACACCCGAACACCCAAAAGTACTTGAGATTGGGCTTGTTACCGATGAGTATCTCATATGGAGTTTTGTTCAAGCCTTTGCGGAGATAGAGCCGATTGGATGCATGAAATGCGGTGTTGATGGCTTCGGCCTAAAAGTTGTATTGAGACTTGAACTCCGCCATCATGGTCCTTGCCGCATCCATCAACGCCCGGTTCTTCCTCTCCGCTACACCATTTTGTTGAGGGGTGTATGGTGCGGAATATTGATGTTTGATCCCCTCATCACTATGAAACTCATCCAAGGTGTATTTCTTGCACTCGGTGCCGTTGTCACTTCTTATCATCAAGATCTTTGCATTGTGTTGGTGTTGAGCTTCATTTGAAAAGTCAATGACGGTTTGTTGGGTCTCACTCTTCCTCTTGAAGCAGTATACCCAAGTGTATCTTGAATAATCATCCACAATCACCAAGCAATACTTTCTACCCCCAAGACTATCAAAGGATGGAGGCCCAAAGAGATCCAAGTGAAGGAGCTCCAAAGGCCTCTTCAAGTAAATGATAGTCGTGGGAGGGTGAGCCTTCTCATGTAACTTTCCTTCGATACAAGCACTAAAAGCACGATCTTTGGCAAAACTAACATTTGTTAGTCCACGGACATGGTCCCCCTTGAGAAGACTTTGCAAAGATCTCATATTGACATGGGCTAAACAGCGATGCCAAAGCCATCCCACATCAACTTTAGCCATTAAACATGTCGCGGTCTTAGTGGGTCGCTCCGAGAAGTTAATCACATAGAGACCGTTCTCGACATGCCCAACAAAGGCTATTTAAGAGTCTTGCTCCACAAGAGGGTCATGGTATCAATATAAAAGAAAGTGGCAAAGCCCATGAGTGCTAGTTGACGAACGGAAAGTAAATTCTATGCAAGGGACTCAACAAGCATGACTTTCTCGATCATGAGATCATGAGAAATGACGACCTTGCCAAGATCCAATACCTTAGAATATGAGCCATCACCCCACTCGACATTGGTGGGCATAGATGGAATCTTGTGCACGTCCACCACCAAGTCCTTGCTTCCGGTCATATGATTAGTGGCTCCACTATCGAACAACCATGATCCCCCACTGGAAGCAAACACCTACAAGAGATCAATGCTTGGTTTTAGGTACCCATTTTGTAATGGGTCCTTTGATGTTAGTAATAAGGGTCTTAGGAACCCAAGTAGACCATTCAATGTACTCATAAGGAGAACCAACAAATTTTGCATAGACATGCCCATCACTAGCACGGCACAACACATAAGAAGGGTTAAAGTCTCCGTCTTTGTTGGAAGGAGTGGCATTGCCCTTCTTGACACCACCACCCTTCACATTGTTCTTCTTCTCCTTGGGAGCACCCTCTCCCTCCTTCACAAAAGTTTGCTTGAGAGGAGGAGGTCATTTGGCCTTGTCATTCTTCTTCTTGTTCTTGGACTTGGGTGCGAACCCAATTCCCTACTTAGCCACAACTTCCTTTTGATTGATCAAAAGGTCATTGAGGTTCTTCTCACCTTGTATGCATGACACAAGGCCTTTCTCAAGTTGCTTCTTGAACTTAGCATTCTCATCCACAAGATGCGCATGCTCACAACATGGGTTAGTAGCATTTGCATTATCAATTAAAACCATATGAGGAAAAGTGGCCTTTTCCTTAGTTAGCTTCACTTGGAGTTGATCATGAGACTCTTTGAGGCTATCATGAGCACCCTTCAAGGCTTTGTGAGCCTTGTAAAGTATATCAAACTCCTCCTTGAGTCTAGCAAGACCGGCCTCAAGTTTGGCCTTCTCGGAATTGAGCACACGAGATACAACAAGAGCATGATCAAGATCTTTCTTTTATTTAGCATGCTCATCGTTGTGTGACTCCTCAAGAGCCAAACGATGACCACGCTCTTCTTCAAGAGCATTAGAGAGGTCCGATATCTCATCGGCATAGTCACGACTCTGTCCCTCCATCTTAGAGATGGTGTCTTCGTGAGCCTCGATCATCTCATTGGCTTCACCAAGTTGTTTCAAGAGAGAAACAAAGTGCTTCTTGGATTTACCCTTGAGCTTAGTCATAAATGACTCAAATTCATTTTATTCTTCATTATACCCCTCACTTTCATCAATGCAATTTGTCAAAGAGGGATTAGTAGTGATGGTAGTTTCGATGTTGGGGGTTACCTTGTTGGTGGCTTTGGCCATGAGGCACTTGGCGGTGATGTTCTCATTGGGCGAGTCAAAGAAAGACACCCGTGCAGTTGTTGCAATGGTGACGGAGGCCATGGCAACCGTCTCACCGTCCTCCTCATCATCATCATCCTCATTGTACTCTTCTTGTGCCACCAACCCCTTGGGAGGAGTCTTCTTGGTGAAGTTGCTCTTGTTGGGGTTGGCCTTGTCTTTTCGGATGAGCTTGCCACCATTGTCTTCCCTCTTCTCATATGGGCATTCCGCAACAAAGTGGCTCACATTGCCACAATTATAGCAAGTGCTTACACGTTGCTTGCCCTTCGAGCCACTTGAGTTGTTCTTGTTGAAGTTGGGCCTTGTGTTCTTCTTGCTCCAAAGTTTCCTTGAAGCGAGGGCCATGTGCTCATGATAAGCATACTTGGTATCTTTGGGGTTGCTCTCCTCTTCTTCCTCTTCGTCCTCTTCTTCCATACTCACCTTGGCCTTCAAAGCAAGATTTTGCTTCTTTGCTCTTTGAGAACGCAACACGACATTGTCAGCGGTCTTGTCCAAGATACTCATTGCCACAAACTCATCCAGTACTTCACTTGATGACAATGTGTGGAAGTCTGGCCTCCGACGGATGACGGATGACATGGCCTTATGGTAAGGCATCATGGCTTTGAGAAACTTCCGCTTGATCCAATTGTCATTTGTATCCTTGCTCACATGATCTCGGAGTGAGACCGCGAGAGTGGTTAATCTCCGGTAGAGCTCACGAGGTTCTTCACCTTCATTCATTGCAAATTCATCTGCTTTATCTTGCACCACTTCATAGTTGTAGCGTTGAATGCTTGCGCTTCCCTTGTAAAGTGAAACAACATGGTGCCAAGCTTCCTTTGACACGGTGAAAGGTCGAAGATGCGCAATATCTTCGGATGGGATTGCATCTTGGATGATGAAGAGAGCATTCTAGTTGAATTGATGATCCTCGGTTTCTCGAGGGGTGAAGTTGCTTGGGTCATGTGGATAGAAACCTTGCTCAATGATTCTCCAAAGATTAGTATTGACAGGATTTAAATGACATTTAAAACGATAGACCCAAGAGTCAAAATCCTCATTTTTCACAATCTTAGGAGGAGAGCCGGCATAATTTAAATGTGTGGAGGGAACCGGTCCTCCATAAGTAAGAGGTGGTTCAACATGGGCATAGGTGCCATTTCCACTTTTACCATTAGACAAAGGAACTTCCTCACTAGTAGCTTCCCCCTTGTCGAAGTTAGCAACGGTCACCTTGTTAGTGGGATCGACCACTTCTAAAGGTGCGGTGGATAATTTAAGACCATCAAGAAAGTTCTTAAGCATGCCTTTGACCTCGGTCATCATGGAGGTTTTCAATGTGTCCAAAGCCACATTGAACTCCTCACGTGAGACCGAGGTTCCCCCATCGACCGTAGATGAGGACGGAATCACACTGGGGTGCTCCTCCCCGCCATCTACGGTGTCAACCATACTCTTCAGACAACAAAGTCCTTAATAAAGAGACGAGGCTCTGATACCAATTGAAAGGATCGATATAGTTGACTAGAGGGGGGGGGGGTGAATAGGCAACTAACAATTTTTAGCTTTTCTTTACCAATTTAAACTTTGCATCAAAGTAGGTTGTCTAGATATGCAACTAGGTGAGCAACCTATATGATGCAACAATAACGAGCACACAAGCAAGCAAGAGATGCGGCACAATATAAGCTTGCAAAAGTAAAGGTATGAGATAACCAAGAGTGGAGCCGGTGAAGACGAGGATGTGTTATCGAAGTTCCTTCCTTTTGAGGGGAAGTACGTCTCCGTTGGAGCGGTGTGGAGGCACAATGCTCCCCAAGAAGCCACTAGGGCCACCGTATTCTCCTCACAGCCTCACACAATGCGAGATGCCGTGATTCCACTATTGGTGGCCTTGGAGGCGGCGACCGGACCTTTGCAAACAAGGTTGGGGCTCTCTCCACAACTGAATTGGAGGCTCCCAATGAAACCACGGAGCTTCACCACAATGAAATGTGGCTCCAAGGTGACCTCAACCGTCTAGGGTCCTCAAACACCCAAGAGTAACAAAATCCACACAAGAAAGTATGGCGGAAGCAAATATCCTTTGGTGGAAGTGTAGATCTAGGTCTCCTCCTTCAATCCCTAGCAAATCAATGAGTTTGAGAGGCTAGAAAGAGAGATCGGGCAAGAGAGCTTGAGTGGCATTAATGGTGGAGTGAGAGAGGTAAGAGGTAAATGTGGTAGGTGGAAGAACCACCCTTATATAGCAAACCCTAAAATCCAACCGTTACTGCGAAAACAACACTGCAGCGGTACAACCGGGACTCACGGTTTACCTGCAAAACCCTACCAAGCGGTACAACCGGGTGAGCAGGCGGTAGTACCAGTTGTGGAGAACAACCGGAACAACCGCCCAGCCACCGCTCAACCACCGCTTTGAAACAGTAGGGTGTCACCCCTGTGTGCGGTGATCGAGCGGTATAGCACCGGTGCAACCGCCTGGCCTTGGACACTTGGGTGGCTAAGTCCCAAGCGGTAGAATCGCTTAGGGCACCGGTGGTACCGGTGTGCGGGGCACAACCGGACCAACCGGGCCACCATTGCCCAAGTACCACATCAAAACAGAAACCTGACCGGTTGTTGAGCGGTACTTGGCCGGTACAACCGCCAGTGACACACCGCAGTCAATGTTAAGCTTGGTGGCAGTACCATCGCCCGGGAGCAGCGGTACAACCGCTCGGTCATGACTGGCTGTTCAACCACAGGGTATCACCCCTGGGGTGGTGGTTTGGTAAGTACCAAGAGCCAGCGGTACAACCGCTCGCACGAGCAGTACAACCGTTGGGAGAACACATCAAGCAGTTGAAAATGAAGGGGAGCTCTCTCTCACACAAAACAAGGAAGGCAAGGAGGGTGTGGCAGAAGTGTACGTGAAATGATTCTCCCAACACCTTCCAATGTGGATTCCCTCTTAATAGTACGGGTTCCCTATAACCAAAGAGATAAACACGTAGAAAAACACTGTCTTTGATCTTTTCCTTCCAGAGAGAATAGCAAAAGGCCTAATCACCGAGAACCTGAAGCACTTAGCACAAGATTTGATTGCGAAGGCGTTCGACTACTTCAACCGCGTTACTAAATGCTTCCGCTTTCGGTCTACGAGGGTACGTGGACACACTCTCCCCGCTTGTTCCTATGCATCTCCTAGATAGATCTTGCGTGATCTTAGGTAAAATTTTGAAATATTGCGTTCCGCAACAGTTGTATCAGAGCCAGGTCTATGCATAGATGTTATATGCACGAGTAGAACACAATGAGTTGTGGGCGATAATAGTCATACTGCTTACCAGCAACGTCTTACTTTGATTCGGCGATATTGTTGGATGAAGCGGCCCAAACCGACATTACATGACCTCGTTCATGAGACTGTTTCTACCGACGTGCTTCACACACAGGTGGCTAGCGGGTGCCTGTTTCTCCAACTTTAGTTGAATCGAGTTTGACTACGCCCGGTCCTCGTTGAAGGTTAAAACAACACACTTGACGAAAAATCGTTGTGGTTTTGATGCGTAGGTAAGAACGGTTCTTGCTAGAAGCCTGTAGCAGCCACGTAAAACTTGCAACAACAATGTAGAGGACGTCTAACTTGTTTTTGCAGGGCATGTTGTGATGTGATATGGTCAAGACGTGATGATATATAAATTGTTGTTTGAGATGATCATGTTTTGTAAAAGTTATCGGCAACTGGCAGGAGCTTTATGGTTGTCGCTTTATCGTATGAAATGCAATCGCCATGTAATTGCTTTACTTTATCACTAAGTGGTAGCGATAATCGTAGAAGCAATAGCTAGCGAGACGAGAATGATGCTTCGATGGAGATCAAGGTGTTAAGCCGGTGACGATGGTGATCATGAAGGTGCTTTGGAGATGGAGATCAAAGGCACAAGATGATGATGACCATATCATATCACTTATTTTGATTGCATGTGATGTTTATCTTTTATGCATCTTATTTTGCTTAGTACGGTGGTAGCATTATAAGATGTTCTCTCACTAAATTTCAAGGTATAAGTGTTCTCCCTGAGTATTTACCGTTGCTACAGTTCATCGTTTTGAGACACCACGTGATGATCGGGTGTGATAAGCTCTACATTCACATACAACGGGTGCAAGCCAGTTTTGCACACGCAGAATACTCGGGTTAAACTTGACGAGCCTAGCATATGCAGATATGGCCTTGGAACACTGAGACCGAAAGGTCGAACGTGAATCATATAGTAGATATGATCAACATAATGATGTTCACCATTGAAAACTACTCCATCTCACGTGATGATCGGACATGGTTTAGTTGATATGGATCACGTGATCATTTAGAGGACTAGAGAGATGTCTATATAAGTGGGAGTTCTTAAGTAATACGATTAATTAAACTTTAATTTATCATGAACTTAGTCCTGATAGTTTTTGCATATATAAGTTGTAGATCAATAGCTCGCGTATAGATTCCCTGTTTTATTTTTGATATGTTTCTAGAGAAAATAATTTGAAAGATGATAGTAGCAATGATGCGGACTGGGTCCGTGATCGAGATTATCCTCATTGCTGCCGGAAGAATTATGTCCTTGATGCACGCTGGGTGACGATATATTGTTTGGAGCGGATCTGCGGCGTTATGAGCGTTTGGCAAGCTCGGTATGATGACTACTTGATAGTTTAGTGCGCCATGCTTTACGGCTTAGAACCGGGACTTCAAAAACATTTTGAACGCCATGTAACATATAAGATGTTTCAAGAGCTGAAGTTGGTATTTCAGACTCATGCCCGAGTCGAGAGGTATGAGACCTCTGACAAGTATTTTTGCCTACAAGATGGAGGAGAATAGCTCAACCAGTGAGCATGTGCTCAGAATGTCTGAGTACTACAATCGCTTGAATCAAGTGGGAGTTAATCTTCCAGATAAGATAGTGATTGACAGAGTTATCTAGTCACTATCACCAAGTTACTGGAACTTCGTGATGAACTATAATATGCAAGGGATGACGAAAACGATTCCCAAACTCTTCGTGATGCTGAAATCAGTGAAGGTAGAAATCAAGAAAAGCATCAAGTGTTTATGGTTGAAAAGACCACTAGTTTCAAGTAAAAGGGCAAGGAAAAGAAAGGGAACTTCAAGAAGAATGGCAAGCAAGTTGCCACTCCCATGAAGAAGCCCAAAGCTAGACCCAAGCCTGAAACTGAGTGCTTCTACTGCAAAGGAAATGGTCACTGGAAGCGGAACTGCCCCAAATACTTGGCAGATAAGAAGGATGGCAAAGTAAACAAAAGTGTATATGATATACATGTTATAGATGTGTACTTTACTAATGTTCATAGTAGCCCCCGGGTATTTCATACTGGTTCACTTGCTATGATTAGTAACTCAGGAGTTACAAAATGAACAGAGACTAGTTGAGGGCAAAGTGACGATGTGTGTTGGAAGAGATTCCAAGGTTGATAAGATCACCATCACACACTCCCTCTACCTTCGAGATTAGTGTTGGACCAAAATAAATGTTATTTGGTGTTTGCGTTGAGCATGAATATGATTGGATCATGTTTATTGCGATACAGTTATTCATTTAAGTCAGAGAATAATTGTTGTTCTGTTTACACGAATAAAACCTTCTATGGTCATACACTCAATGTAAATGGTTTATTGAATCTCGATCTTAGTGATACCCATATTCATAATATTGATGCCAAAAGATGCAAACTTGATAATGATAGTGCAACTTATTTGTGCCACTGCCGTTTTGGTCATATTGGTGTAAAGCGCATGAAGAAACTCCATACAGATGGGCTTTTGGAATCACTTGATGCTTGCGAACCATGCCTCATGGGCAAGATGACTAAGAATCCGTTCTCCGGAAGAATGAAGCGAGCCACTGACTTATTGGAAATAATACATACTGATGTCTGTGGTCCAATGAGTGTCGAGGCTCGCGGTGGGTATCATTATTTTCTAACCTTCACAGATAATTTGAGCAGATATGGGTATATCTACTTAATGAAACATAAGTATGAAACATTTGAAAAGTTCAAAGAATTTCAGAATGAAGTGGAAAATCATCGTAACAAGAAAATAAAGTTTCTACAATCTGATCACGGAGGCGAATATTCGAGTTACGAGTTTGGTCTTCATTTAAAACAGTGTAAAATAGTTTCGCAACTCACGCCACCTGGAACACCGCAGCATAATGGTGTGTCCGAACATCGTAACCGTACCTTATTAGATATGGTGCGATCTATGATGTCTCTTACCGATTTACCACTATCGTTTTGGGGTTATGCATTAGAGACAGTTGCATTCACGTTTAATAGGGCACCATCTAAATCCGTTGAGATGACACCGTATGAACTATGGTTTGGCAAGAAACCTAAGCTGTCATTTCTTAAAAGTTTGGGGTTGCGATGCTTATGTGAAAAAGTTTCAGCCTGATAAGCTCAAATCCAAATCGGAGAAGTACGTCTTCATAGGATACCCAAAGGAAACTGTTGGGTACATCTCCTATCACAGATCCAAAAGGCACGATATTTGTTGCTAAGAATGGATCCTTTCTAGAGAAGGAGTTTCTCTCGAAAGAAGTGAGTGGGAGGAAAGTAGAACTTGATGAGGTAATTGTACCTTCTCCCGAATTGGAAAATAGTTCATCACAAAAATTAGTTCTAGTGATTCCTACACCAATTAGTGAGGAAGCTAATGATGATGATCATGAAACTTCAGATCAAGTTACTACCGAACCTCGTACGTCAACTAGAGTACGGTCCGCACCAAAGTGGCACGGTAATCCTGTTTTGGAATTCATGTTACTAGACCATGACGAACCTACGAACTATGAGGAAGCGATGATGAGCCCAGATTCCGATAAATGGCTTAAGGCCATGAAATATGAGATAGGATCCATACAAAGTATGGACTTTGAGTGACTTGCCCGATGATCAGTGAGCCATTGAGAATAAATGGATCTTCAAGAGGAAGACAGACGCTGATAGTAGTGTTACCATCTACAAAGCTCGAATTGTCGCAAAAGGTTTTCGACAAGTTCAAGGTGTTGACTACGATGAGATTTTCTCACTCGTATTGAAGCTTAAAGTCTGTCCGAATCATGTTAGCAATTGCCGCATTTTATGAAATCTGGCGAATGGATGTCAAAACTGCATTCCTTAATGGAATTTTTAAAGAAGAGTTGTATATGATGCAACTAGAAGGTTTTCTCAATCCTAAAGGTGCTAACAAAGTGTGCGAACTGCAGCGATCCATCTATGGACTGGTGCAAGCATCTCAGAGTTGGAATATACGCTTTGATAATATGATCAAAGCATATGGTTTTATACAGACTTATGGTGAATCCTGTATTTACAAGAAAGTGAGTGGGAGCACTACAACCTTTCTGATAAGTATATGTGAATGACATATTGTTGATCGGAAATGATGTAGAAATTTTCTGTAAAGCATAAAGGAGTGTTTGAAAGGAGTTTTTCAAAGAAAGACCTCGGTGAAGCTGCTTACATATTGAGCATCAAGATCTATAGAGATAGATCAAGCTGCTTACATATTGAGCATCAAGACGCTCTACAGGTGTCTCCGATGGTGTTTGTTGAGTTGGCATAGATCAAGATTAAGATTTGTCACTCCATGTACCGGAGAGGTATCTCTGGGCCCTCTCGGTAATGCACATCACAATAAGCCTTGCAAGCAATGTGACTAATGAGTTAGTTACGGTATGATGCATTACAGAACGAGTACAAAGACTTGCCGGTAACGATATTGAACTAGGTATGGTGATACCGACAATCGAATCTAGTAACATACCGATGACAAAGGGAACAACGTATGTTGTTATGCGGTTTGACCGATAGAGATCTTCGTAGAATATGCAGGAGCCAATATGAGCATCCATGTTCCGCTATTGGTTATTGACCGGAGATGTGTCTCGGTCATGTCTACATAGTTCTCAAACCCGTAGGGTCCGCACGCTTAACGTTGGATGATGATTTGTATTATGAGTTATGTGATTTTACGACCGAAGTTTGTTCGGAGTTCTGGATGAGATCACGGACATGACGAGGAGTCTCGAAATGGTCGATAGGTAAAGATTCATATATTGGAAGGTTACATTTCGGACACCAGAATGGTTCAGGCCGTTTCGGATAAGTTTCGGAGTACCGGGGGTTACTGGAACCCCCCGGGAGGTTAATGGGCCACCATGGGCCTTAGTGGAGAAGAGAGAGGGCCGACCAGGAGGGGGCACGCGCCCTCCTTGCCAATCCGAATTGGACAAGGGGTGGGGGCGGCGCCCCGCTCCTTCCTTCTCTCCTCTTCCTCCTTCCCTCCTTCTTCTAGTGGGAATAGGAAAGGGGGCGCCAAATCCTACTTGGACTGGGAGTCCAAGTAGGACTCCCCCTATGGCGCGCCCCCCCTTGGGCCGGCCTCCTCTTCCCCCCTCCTTTATATACGTGGGAGGGGGGCACCCCAAAGGCACACCAAGTCTTCTCTTAGCCGTGTGCGGTGCCCCCCTCCATAGTTACACACCTCGGCCATATCGTCGTAGTGCTTATGTGTAACATCCCAAAATTCTAAATTTTCGAATGTTATAATAAATAAATAACTATGGTTGTTGTCTGATTGTTTGACTGATTGATTGAATGGAATTGAGTGGAAATTGAAACTTTTGAAAGTTGAATGAGAGGGAATGAAATGACTTTCCCAAACTTTCCATCTTGCATTTTTGGATCCCAATTGAACTCAAGTTCATTGCAACACCAAAAACCTAGAAGTGAAGATGACATGACTTCTTCCATTTTGAAATGAATAGGGTTTTGGAAGAGATTTGAAATTCATTTGGGAAGATTTCAAATCCAAAGCTTTATGCAACTCAATGATTTTCATGAGGGAAGATAAAATGACTTCTTCAATTATATGAAATAGGAGTTGGAAGTTATAATGAATCAAGTTGAAAATCATTTGAAAGTGCTTTGAAACCCTCTTTCAAATTTTGAGTTTTGAATTTGAATTTCAAACTTTGGCATGTGGAAACATTTCAAAAACTAAGCACGATAAATACTTGATCAAAAGTATGAGAGGAGCAAACATGACACTCCAAAAATATCAGAGGAAACAATGCCAAAAGATTTGGATTCAAATCTGAAATTTATTTGAATTTGAAAAAAAATGGATTTTTATAAAGTTTGGATTTTGCCTTTGGAAAAATGTTCAAATGAAAGGGAATATTCCCTGATCATTTTGGTATATATATATCCTATATAAAATATTTATAGATATTGTTTTATTTGTGTTTTGTTTTATTTAAAAAATAAAAAAAAACCCCACAGGCGCCAGCCAAACCACCCAGCCCGGCCAGCGCCGCACCCTTTTGGCCCAAGCCAGTACCCCAGCCCAGCCGGCCCGGCCCAGCACCGAGCGGCCCAGCTCCACTCACCCTCGCCGCTTCGCCCGGCGCTTGCGCACGGCCACCCGATCGCCTCGCCCTCCCTCTCTCTCTCGACCCATGGACCCACCCCTTCTTCCTCCCCGCCCACGCCACGCCCGTCGCTTGCCCTGGATCGCGGATCCCGAAGGATCCGGGATGCCGATTCCCTCCCGATCCCTTCCTTCCCGACGAGGCCCGCCCTATAAAACCCCTCCCACCCGTTCCCCCCTCGCCCCTCGCTGGACCACCTCTCCCTCCCTTTCGTGCCCTTGGAGCCAAGCCCGCACCGCCGCCATTATCGCCCGCCGTCGCGCCTAGTCCTCCCGACCACCCCGACCCCACCGAACTCCTCACGGCCTCCCACTCCCCCAGCGACTCCCGGACATCCCACGCCTTCGAAGCCCCAGCGCACTCTCGCCGCCGCCGCCGCCGCCGTCGCCGGACTCGATGCGTCGTCGGGATCACCCTCCCGTCCGATCTAGATCAGCGGCCACGATTAGAACCCCAAGAAATATCTTTTATAAAAAGAACCGGCGGTTCGTCCGGTTTATTGTTAGGGTTTTAGTCAATTAGCCGGCCCGTTTTAGTTTTAACCGAGGCCCATTTAGACTAAATTACGCTCGGGGCACGATATAGGCCCATTAGGCCTTTTCTTTTATTTTGATTTTTCTGTTTTAGCAGAATAGTTTCTGTTTTCAAAATTCATATCTTTTATTCTGTTTAATATTTTTGAGTGATTCTTTTTTGTTGGATTGCAAATTTTATGTAGTTTCTGTAAAATATATATTTAGCTATGTTAAAAATAATTAAAAATGCTTTAATATTGTTTTAGTCAGAATAGTAAATCTGTTATAACTTTAGTTAGAAAAATTATTTTGCATGATTCTTTTGTCACCACTTTATTTTGACATTGCCAAACCCTAGAAATTAACTTTGGTATTTTAGGATTAATAAATAATTTGTTTTAGACAGAATCCTATTAATCCTAATTAATTAACTAGTTCTGTTTTCCTATTAAATTAATTAGTAAATTAATTTATTTTTAACTTGTGATTAGTTATTCTAGGTTAGTTTCTGTCATTCTAGTAGATGAACTTTTATTTATAATTAATAAAAGTTTTAAATTAATTTTCTTAATGGAAATTGGATTAGGCCTAAAATGAGTTTCATAATAGCTATTTAATTAATTCTTTTTGCTCCTAGTTGCTTAGTGAAACCTTTTCTGTTAAGTTAACTTAAAACCATGATTAGGTTATATTAAGAAATTTTATTATATAAAACTATTTTTGTTATTGCTTGAAGTAGGGAAAACTTTGAGTGGCCTTTATTTGAGTTTTTCTTTTTGGATTGGTTTTGATTGTTTTGTTGTGTTACTTTTGTTATGTTGTGTTATGTGGTCCTATTGCTATGTGCTTATTATAGTTATTGTTTGCCTCGGTAGACTTTCCGGTCTGAAAGATTACTACTCTGAAACCCTAGTTCTTTGAAGATCGTCAACCGAGCAAGTTCACTTTGATCATTGCTTTCATACCTATGTTTTATTGCATTTAGTGGCACCTTTGCAACCACCCCTCGGTAGTGTTATTGAATCCTTGTAGTTGAGTAGTATGCATGAGGAAGGAACCCACCACCCTGTTACCAAGCCGGGGCGTTATTTATTTTAATGCTACGCTATAGTAGGCGGGGTTTGGTATGAGTGCTCGGGAGTGGTGTGAGAATGGAGGCTCTCGTCAATGATGACAACTCCGTGATGGAAATCTGCAAGGACTGCATCTTCAAGACCTCAAGACTTCAAGACTCGAGACAGGATTTCAATACACACTCTTTGGGTGAAGGGCGGTTGACGGGCAGCCTGGAGAAACCGGTGGTTGGCGGGATGCATGGAGAAGCGCCATGACATCTGCGGAATGCTTCACCCAGACTCAAAGAGACGGAAGAATACTTCACGCCGGAAGCTTACATGCAACCGTAAGTCATTATGGGCTCTGGCTTGGTTGACCTTAGTGGTGACTCTGGCTGGGGCGGTACTAGCAGATGTAGAAGGGCGGTAGGATTGGATGGGTGCAGGACGGTGGTCGAGGAACTCTTTGGAAGACCATGTTTGGTCATCTTGTTCTCAAACACTCGAAGTGCGAGAGCGTAAAGAGAGGATCGAATCTTGCGGGTAAAGTGTACAAACCTCTGCGAGAGGTTATAACCTAATCGATTAGCCGTGCCCCGATTACGGACAATTTGAGCCTCTGGACTTGGATCTATCTCGGAACTCTCAACACGGATTGATAACTTAATTGTGGGCAACTTATGATGACCTTGGGGCTATGAGACATCGGTTGGCGGAACCATGTCATGATAGAAAACTCCATAGTACAGACTTCATTTATTCCTTTGATGTAGGTAAAGTAAAATTAGCTTTTACATAAACAAAACTCGAATCTGAGCCACAAAACCATCTGCATATAGTATAGTTTATCATCTGTTTTATCTTATTGTGATCTTGCGGTACATTCAATGTCTTGACCTACACGGCTGCAACGTATCATGTTGCAGATATTTCCTCGACGAGTAAGAGTTACGATCTGAGGTTACGGTCTACACTCAACCGGCCGATGGCGTTGATGGGACTCCACACCCGTTTGATTGTTTCGCTGATTATTATGAGGTATATATCATTTCGTTATTTATACATGTGATTGCACTTTGATATATACATTGATGTCTTGTGTGTGCCGACATCTTGATCGAGGATGGCACGAAACACGAAGGCTTGACCGTCGAGGTCGGGTCGCTCTGAGATGGTATCGAGCACATGTTGGTATAGGGCGTGACCTAGAATTGGAAAGCCCCTAGGACAGAAATCTCTAAAACTTTATTTTCAAAAGGATCCTTTACTTCTCGTCTTTTCTGATTTTATCGATAGACCCTCAAATAGTTAGAATATACCCTTATCCTTTGATCACCCGGAGGATCAATCAAGGCGCTCAAGAAGGATTTGATATCGGAGGCGATGACCCCTTGAGTAAAGAGGATTTCTCCATTAGAATCTACAACAGTTGAAGACTCAAGACTTGAAGGATCTGAATAATTAATTGACCTTTAGAAGACCAAACCCTGCTATACACCTCGTTAGATCACGATGATTTTGTGAGCTGTCATTTGTTTGATGTTTTCCGACAGCCCCAAAATAAAAACTTGTTTCTTCAAAAACTATTGGTTGTATTGTGTGTATATCCCCCCCCCATCTTTCTCACCTCACCCTAAAACCCTTGAACCCCATAGATGATGAATGAAGTTGGACTGATATTCTGGACCAAGACTCAGCCGGAGGCGAGCTATGGATCTGAGAACATGGAGAGTCACTTGGGAACAATTTGGTTTCAAGGAAGTATGAGGTCAATCGCTCTTGATTACTTTCGAGAAAGTCTGCAACACAGTGGAAAATGCATCAAGCCATACAGGGATTTAATGGAGCAAGAACTTGGGAGGATTTCAAGAAGACTCTGACAAGATCTCGTCTTATCCGGAAGCACCATGATACACCAAGAAATAAACCTTGTGCCTACAAGATTTGCGGAGAAATAGGACACACCCAGGAGGAACACAATGATGGATGCCCTCATTATGAGGAGAAACACCCAGCTGAGGAATGCCCAACTAGCCAGGTGACTTGCTTCCTGTGTGAAGGAACCACCCACTACCCGGTGCAGTGTCACATTTACTCCACGGTGCAACAAACTATTCCGAAGCAGGAAGATGGAATGAAAGAAGCCCTCAAGGAAGATCTAGAAGAACCGATGTGGTGAAAGTGTTGAAGACCGGATGGAGAAGGTCTCAACAGATTTTACTCAATGCACTGCTATTCATGTGGAGAAGAAGGACATTTTCACGATGTTGCACCAAGGAAAGAAAGGAGTATCCAGGATATTTCCGACAACGAAGTGAAGTTTGACCCCGGAGATAGAAACTCGATCATTACGGAGAAATCCAGGAAGAGAAAAGGAAGGCAACCGAGAGCAACACAATTTTTGCGAGAGAAGGACTTGAGTCATATCACCTGTTACAGGTGCAAGGATTTAGGTCATTACGCTAGTAAATGCCCAGAAAAGAAGCCAAGAATCCAAGGAGCCCGCATAATCACAAAGAAGCCCCGAGACATGTCGGAAGTCATTTGTTTTCGCTGCAAGGAGGCAGGACATTATGCTATTAAATGTCCCGACAAGATGAAAGCTGGAGTTGAGTAGTTGGAATTTTGATATGGATAATAAGAGTAGTAGAAAGCAATTTCATTTTCATGAGCTCGATGAGTTGAGTTATGTAATAGATTACTCAGAGATTGTAATAGTTCATGACTCAATAAAGTTGTAATGTCACATGCCGAAAAGCTTTAAGGAGTTGTCATATTTTATCTTGGAAATTAATATTCTGGATGAACATGGAAGAAAGTGAGTTGTGAAGCATAAACAGGAAATTGGAATTGAGATTGAAGTTTTGTTTGGATGATATGAATGAGTGCCCAGGAGATAAGTACCTTAATTATGAGCATCATTTACATTCCTAGCTGCAGATGGCGACCCTTCTGAGTCCTTCCTTAAAGGTCAAAACCCTCATGACCACGACAAGTGATCATGATTACCGAAGATCTGAAGGACATGATGAAGCATATTCACCTTGAAGGAGATCACGGTCTACAAAGGCTACCTTTATGCATAAGGGAGTGGAATTTTGGTATGTGGAGGTACACCTCCACCGTGTGAAAGGAGTTTGCCCAAAGAGGATGGGGCATTACTTCTTCATTTCACGTGTGCCACAAGCAACTTTCTTCGATGCTGTTCGTGAAGCAGCCATGGAAGCCATCGTCGGATCGAGAAATACTTGAAGCAAGACTCCGTCATACTCAGGAATACCTAAGTGAAGTGCATACGGAGATGATGGAGGTGAAGCTCAAGGCCACCACAATGAACCGGAAGATTGAAGAATTCAAGACACACGTCGCACAATTCGATGGGATGAAGAATCCTCGAGGAGGATAAATGAATAAAGTTTGAAGTAATGTCGACCATACCAAATCATGTGGGTGGCAGCATTTGTAAACAAAGTACTTTTGGAATTTGAATTCTGAAAATGGTTAAGGATGTAATGAAAGATTGATATGAGAATAATGAGATTTTATGGATAAACTTGTGCATTCTTTTGGTCATAGTACTCTGTAAAGCCACGGATCAATGAAGAAAGAAACGTGTTATTCATGGCGGCCATAGAAGGAAGCTGGACAAAATAAGTTGGAGTTTTGTTTTGATATGATGGTGCGAAGAAGCAGTACTCTGGATTTAAGGAGGTGTAACAAGAGAGTTACTCCAAGGATGAGTTAAAGCTGCACTAGTGTTGAAGTGGGCCATAACCCACGTGCCCGAGGATTTCGAGAAGGAACCGTTGTAACCTTGATGAAGGAATATATTGGAAGAATCAGCAGTCCAATCAGCATACGTTTACGTAGGAGGTTACGCAAAAACACGAGAGTGGTGAAGTAACGATAGATGTTTGTTCAGCTTGCGAAACCATGGATTTACTCGAACCCGGTTCGAGAACAAGAGAAATTCTGCAATGCTGTGAGTATGACCGAGTGTTAGAATCGAGATTCGCTAAACCTTATCTGAGGTAATGATGCGGGTGCGGAATGGATTGATCACCATACCGACTTACTCGTATCTTTCGCTCCTGCTATTTGGAATGGTAAATCTGAGAGACTTACCCATAGTAAAGTGACGCCTTCGTTGAAGCCTTGCTTAAGCCTTAGAGTGGTATGATGATAAACCCATATACATGGTAGTTGTTGCCAAGCGTAGGTTATACGGTGAGGTTCAACCTGGACCCGTTTTACGCAAGAGAAACCATAAATTGTAGACCACCATGAGTATTTCGATAGCTGTCTAGAATGGACACGGACCTATCAGCTAAGAAGATCCAGTCTCTGACGAACCACAACTTTGAAGAACCGACCCAAGGTTTCGAGGAAAACTTTACGCTCCTAACAGAAGAGCGTTAATGAAGGAGTTATTGTAAGATATGTGAAGATACATACATTGTCAGCACTCCAGAGGAAGTATCTGAGTTTATTGGAACCGTAACCTTGATTTTAAGTGTGGTAGCCCACCTGACCTTTCTGACCAGAACATTTGCTAGAAGACCCCCAACCCCTAACCTTTTCTTGCTAGCCTCTTCGAATCTCGAGGACGAGATTCATTTTAAGTGTGGTAGGTTTGTAACATCCCAAAATTCTAAATTTTGGAATGTTATAATAAATAAATAACTATGGTTGTTGTCTGATTGTTTGACTGATTGATTGAATGGAATTGAGTGGAAATTGAAACTTTTGAAAGTTGAATGAGAGGGAATGAAATGACTTTCCCAAACTTTCCATCTTGCATTTTTGGATCCCAATTGAACTCAAGTTCATTGCAACACCAAAAACCTAGAAGTGAAGATGACATGACTTCTTCCATTTTGAAATGAATAGGGTTTTGGAAGAGATTTGAAATTCATTTGGGAAGATTTCAAATCCAAAGCTTTATGCAACTCAATGATTTTTCATGAGGGAAGATAAAATGACTTCTTCAATTATATGAAATAGGAGTTGGAAGTTATAATGAATCAAGTTGAAAATCATTTGAAAGTGCTTTGAAACCCTCTTTCAAATTTTGAGTTTTGAATTTGAATTTCAAACTTTGGCATGTGGGAAACATTTCAAAAACTAAGCCTGATAAATACTTGATCAAAAGTATGAGAGGAGCAAACATGACACTCCAAAATATCGGAGGAAACAATGCCAAAAGATTTGGATTCAAATCTGAAATTTATTTGAATTTGAAAAAAATGGATTTTTATAAAGTTTGGATTTTGCCTTTGGAAAAATGTTCAAATGAAAGGGAATATTCCCCTGATCATTTTGGTATATATATATCCTATATAAAATATTTATAGATATTGTTTTATTTGTGTTTTTGTTTTATTTAAAAAAATAAAGAAAAACCCCACAGGCGCCACCAGAGCCACCCAGCCCAGCCAGCCAGCCCCAAGACTGCCCCAAGCCACTGCCCAATCAGCCAAGCCAGCCCACCGAGCCGGCCCAGCTCCACTCACCCTCGCCGCTTCGCCCGAGCGCCTCTGCCCGCCACCCGTCGCCTCGCCTCCCTCTCTCTCTCGACCCATGGGACCCACCCCTTCTTCCTCCCCGCCCACGCCACGCCGCCGCCATGGATCGCGGATCTGAAGGATCCGGATGCCGATCCCTCCCGATCCCTTCCTTCCCGACGAGGCCCGCCCTATAAAACCCCCCGCACCCGTTCCCCCTCGCCCCGCGGACCACCTCTCCCTCCGCTCGTGCCCTTGGAGCCAAGCCCTTGCCGCCATTATCGCCGCCGTCGACGCCCTAGTCCTCCCGACCACCCCGACCCCACGAACTCCTCACGGCCTCCCCGCACCATGACGGCGACTCCCGGACCTCCCGGCCTTCAAGCCCCGACGCACTCTCGCCGCCGCCGCCGCCGTCGCTGGACTCCGGTACGTCGTCGGGATCACCCTCCCCCGTCCGATCTAGATCAACGGCCACGATTAGAACCCCGGAAGGGGTATCTTTTTATAAAAGAACCGGCGGTTCGTCCGGTTTATTGTTAGGGTTTTAGTCAATTGGCGGCCCGTTTTAGTTTTAACCGAGGCCCATTTAGACTAAATTACGCTCAGGGCAGATATAGGCCCATTAGGCCTTTTCTTTTATTTTGATTTTTCTGTTTTAGCAGAATAGTTTCTGTTTTCAAAAATTCATATCTTTTATTCTGTTTAATATTTTGAGTGATTCTTTTTTGTTGGATTGCAAATTTTATGTAGTTTCTGTAAAATATATATTTAGCTATGTTAAAAATAATTAAAAATGCTTTAATATTGTTTTAGTCAGAATAGTAAATCTGTTATAACTTTAGTTAGAAAAATTATTTTGCATGATTCTTTTTGTCACCACTTTATTTTGACATTGCCAAACCCTAGAAATTAACTTTGGTATTTTAGGATTAATAAATAATTTGTTTTAGACAGAATCCTATTAATCCTAATTAATTAACTAGTTCTGTTTTCCTATTAAATTAATTAGTAAATTAATTTATTTTTAACTTGTGATTAGTTATTCTAGGTTAGTTTCTGTCATTCTAGTAGATGAACTTTTATTTATAATTAATAAAAGTTTTAAATTAATTTTCTTAATGGAAATTGGATTAGGCCTAAAATGAGTTTCATAATAGCTATTTAATTAATTCTTTTTGCTCCTAGTTGCTTAGTGAAACCTTTTCTGTTAAGTTAACTTAAAACCATGATTAGGTTATATTAAGAAATTTTTATTATATAAAACTATTTTTGTTATTGCTTGAAGTAGGGAAAACTTTGAGTGGCCTTTATTTGAGTTTTTCTTTTGGATTGGTTTTGATTGTTTTGTTGTGTTACTTTTGTTATGTTGTGTTATGTGGTCCTATTGCTATGTGCTTATTATAGTTATTGTTTGCCTCGGTAGACTTTCCGGTCTGAAGATTACTACTCTGAAACCCTAGTTCTTTCAAGATCGTCAACCGAGCAAGTTCACTTTGATCATTGCTTTCATACCTATGTTTTATTGCATTTAGTGGCACCTTTGCAACCACCCCTCAGTAGTGTTATTGAATCCTTGTAGTTGAGTAGTATGCATGAGGAAGGAACCCACCACCTGTTACCAAGCCGGGGACGTTATTTATTTTAATGCTACGCTATAGTAGGCGGGGTTTGGTATGAGTGCTCGGGAGTGGTGTGAGAATGGAGGCTCTCGTCAATGATGACAACTCCGTGATGGAAATCTGCAAGGACTACATCTTCAAGACCTCAAGACTTCAAGACTCGAGACAGGATTTCAATACACACTCTTTGGGTGAAGGGCGGTTGAGGGCAGCCCTGGAGAAACCAGTGGTTGGCGGGATGCATGGAGAAGCGCCATGACATCTGCGGAATGCTTCACCAGACTCAAAGAGACGGAAGAATACTTCACGCCGGAAGCTTACACTGCAACCGTAAGTCATTATGGGCTCGGCTTGGTTGACCTTAGTGGTGACTCTGGCTGGGGCGGTACTAGCAGATGTAGAAGGGCGGTAGGATTGGATGGAGTGCGGACGGTGGTCGGAGGAACTCTTTGGAAGACCATGTTTGGTCATCTTGTTCTCAAACACTCTGAAGTGCGAGAGCGTAAAGAGAGGATCGAATCTTGCGGGTAAAGTGTACAAACCTCTGCGAGAGGTTATAACCTAATCGATTAGCCGTGTCCCGATTACGAACAATTTGAGCCTCTGGACTTGGATCTATCTCGGAACTCTCAACACGGATTGATAACTTAATTGTGGGCAACTTATGATGACCTTGGGGCTATGAGACATCGGTTGGCGGAACCATGTCATGATAGAAAACTCCATAGTACAGACTTCATTTATTCCTTTGATGTAGGTAAAATAAAATTAGCTTTTACGCAAACAAAACTCGAATCTGAGCCACAAAACCATCTGCATATAGTATAGTTTATCATCTGTTTTATCTTATTGTGATCTTGCGGTACATTCAATGTCTTGACCTACACGGCTGCAACGTATCATGTTGCAGATATTTCCTCGACGAGTAAGAGTTACGATCTGAGGTTACGGTCTACACTCAACCGGCCGATGGCGTTGATGGGACTCCACACCCGTTTGATTGTTTCCGCTGATTATTATGAGGTATATATCATTTCGTTATTTATACATGTGATTGCACTTTGATATATACATTGATGTCTTGTGTGTGCCGACATACTTGATCCGAGGATGGCACGATAACCGAGCAGGCTTGACCGTCTGAGGTCGGGTCGCTACATTATGCGAAGCCCTGCGCCGGTAACTTCATCATCTCCGTTGCCACGCCGTCGTGCTGACGGAACTCTCCCTAGCTGAACGTGTGCTGAACGCGGAGGTACCGTATGTTTGGTGCTTCGATCGGTTGGATCGCGAAGACGTTCGACTACTTCAACCGCGTTACTAAGCGCTTCCGCTTTCGGTCTACGAGGGTACGTGGACACACTCTCCCGCTCGTTGCTATGCATCTCCTAGATAGATCTTGCGTGATCGTAGGTAACATTTTGAAATACTGCGTTCCCCAACATCCTCATCGTCGGACGAGGAATCGTCGGAGTCGCAAAGGAAATTATGAAAAAAGAACTCGTCGGCGGAGTCCATTTTGTACCTTGGCAAACTGTCGAACAACTTGCGGGCATCGACGAAGGAGATGGCCGGCGAAGGGAGTCGCGCCGCCCTCAGACCAGCTAGCTGCCCTGGCGGCGTCCGACGAGCGTGCTGGTGAGGATCTGGACGGGCCGGCGAGGCGGCTTCTTGGTCGCGGTCGCGGCTGTGTCGGGGGAGCAGGGTTGAGAAGCTTTCGGTTCCATGGCGACAAGATGGCGGTGGCGGGATGAAAACGGAGCAGAAACGGACGGAAGTAAGTGCTACCACATTTGTTTTCATATATTTTTGCAAAAGCGAAAACGAATACAGAAACCCCGGAAATGAATACAGAAATAGATACCACCAGAAACGGACACACAACGAATACATAGCGGACACGAAAACAGAAGTAGGCATTGGTCGGAACTTAAAAAGAGAAATACAAAGAGAACACAAACTAATTTCATGAATTGTTAACATGGCTACAAAATAATATCATTATATTAGCAACCTAGCGTAGTATTATAGTAGTACTGTACAATTGCATATTAGGTCAAGCTGGGTACATGTGTGGTAGTAGAAGTTGAGCTCAAATAATCCATTCTACTCATTGTATAATTGTTTGTTTGTTTGATGGTTGGACTACAAAGCAGCCATAGGTCTATAGGCAAAATGGAAATTCCATATTCACGGAAAGGGAAAGTTTCGTTTCCATGCCTATTCCACCGGAAAACACCGTTCCGTTTTTGTTTTCATCTCCGCATAAAAAAATTCACTTCCACTTCCGTTTTGCAAATTTCCGTTTCCGTTTCCATTTTTTCCCGAAAAAGGAAAGTTTTCACTCCATTTTCATTCCTAGCGGGCGACGTGGGAGGTGGCGGCGTTGCAGAGGGGATGTTGTGGCGCCAGCAGCTGGCATAGCCACCGGAGAAATGGGCGGTGTGGGCGGCGGCGGCGACGACGAAGGAGGCTGGCGAGGGCTTGTTGAAATGGGAGATGATGGCCAATGTACCACCAACAAGCGGGCCAGGAGGTAGGAGAAGGAGGGTGCGCTCGCGTATCCGCGCCGACGCAAATCCGATTTAAAAATGGGCTAGAAATGAACCGGCAGGCTGACTAAAAGTGGACACGCATTCGTTTGGATCGGCGCGTTGGACCGACTTTTCTATCCACGCCAATCCAGACGAACGCCCACAGAAGAAATAAGTCGCCCGGTTGGAATTGCTCTAACCGAGACCACCACTGCATGCATGCAAACACGGAAGCTCAGCATCAGGTTTGGAAAGTCTCGACGCTCATGTGGCAGTTACACTGCTTTCTTCCGTGAATAGGCAGCATCAATGTCGACGGATCATTACTTTGTTGAAGATGTTGGTTCAAAATCTTAGAGTATAAGTCTATTCGTATTGTAATCTATCTCTATTAGTCTAGTCTTGGAACCCAAGCTTTGTAATCTATATAAACAGCTCTTGAGGCCCCGATCAATACAACAATTACTTCTCCAATATCTCAATCTATCATGGTATCCGACGCCTAGGTTTTTCGCACCTGGTATGGCTCCGCCACCCGCGCCGCCGCCCCGGCCGATTCGGCCCCTCTTCTCCACGGCCGAGTTCCGCGCCGCCGGTGCCCCACCCCCTACCTCCGCCTCTACAACTACCCAAACACATCCCCCTCCAAACCCTATGTTCTCCCTAGCCGACACCATTGCCGACGTCTCTCCCTTCATACCAATCTCATTAGACCTCGGCATCCAAAACTACTACCATTGGCGCCACCTCTTCATTATCCATCTCCGACGCTGCGGCCTACACCACCACATTGATCCCTCCTACCCGCCACAGCCCGCTGATCCTCGCTGGGTGAAAGATGATCTCGCCATCATCCGATTGGATTTACACACATCTCCATGGAGCTTTTCAATCTGGTGTCCGACGATGGCGCCACCGCTGCCGATCTCGGGCTTCTCTTCAACAGCTGTTTGAGACAACTCCGGCCGCGAACCAACGCGCTCAATACCGAAGCTCGCACAACCATGCGGGGAGATGTCGGTCTCCATCTTCTGCCCGGTGAATCAAGGCTATTGGCGATGAACTCCGTGAACTTGGTGAGCACGTCGAGATCGCACTCTCATCAACGCCTCCTCCAAGGTCTCGGCGATCAATTAGAAGCGATAGTCCTTCATCCCCATGCTCAAGCCATACCCCACCTTCAAGGAAGTCCGCTCGATCCTCCGGCAAGAAGAGAAGAACCAGGCTGCAAGGCGCAACGGGCGCCACAGGTGTTTCATGCTTTGCCGCGCTCTTCTGCAGCTCCCGCGCTGGCTGCCCGCGGCAACCGACCGCCCTCCAACTCCTGCTGTGGCTGCAGCAGCCTCAACACCACCACCAGGCTGGCGTCCGAGTCCCAACTACAAGGGCAAGAATCCCGTCTACCGGCCTCCGCATCTCGTCTGCCGACCTGCACCAGCCTCGTCATCCACCGCTCCACGCCACCAGCTCCGTCGCCATGGCCTCCTCGGCATGATCCTTGGACTGGCCTCGTCCAGGCTTGGTCGATGCCATGGTCGTCCCCTCGCCGTATGGTGCCCCTCCTGCGT
Organism: Aegilops longissima; assembly: GCA_021605205.1. Lineage (NCBI taxonomy): Eukaryota > Viridiplantae > Streptophyta > Magnoliopsida > Poales > Poaceae > Aegilops > Aegilops longissima. Next base: position 383,118,256 of record CM038681.1, on the reverse strand, counting down.
ATACGGCACGTGGAGCCCGGTCTTCGTCCAGCCATAGGCTCTCCGGACTCCTTGGACCCGAGCCGCGGCGCCGCGTCTACCGCCACTCCTCTGCGCCTACCAAAGACGCCAGACCACCGTCGGCGCTACAACACCATGCCGGCCTTCTCACGGCAACATGCAGGCCCCAATCGCATACTACCCATCCGCTATCCCCTACATCAACATGCAAGTTCCTGGCCCCTCTGCTCCTCCCCAACAGCGGCTTGGGACCAAGCCGCCTTCATCAACGCCATGAACAATTTTGTCCTCAACGACGCCTTGATGCGGATTGGATTTTCGATTACGGTGCATCAATGCATATGCCTTCAAATATGAATTTATTGTCGACTTGTTTTCCTTCTCTTTTCCACTATCACCATTGGTGATGGCTCCACCATCCTGTTTCATGCCTTTGGTCACTCTTACATCCCTTCCTCTCATGCCAATTTTCTTCTCGCAATATTCTTGTGGTTCCTTCCATCATCAAAATCTTATCTCTGTTAGACAATTTTGCGTTGACAACAAAGTTATCCTGGCCTTTGACCCTTTTGGTTTGTTTGTGAAGGATCTGACAACGGAGGCGGTCCTCGCTCGGTACAATAGCACGGGCGATCTTTATCCTCTTCATGGCGCGCCCACATCCACCTCTCATGCCATGCTCGCCTCTGTTGATCTATGGCATCGTCGTCTCGGTCACCCCAGCAAAAACACTTTGACGTCTTTACTCCAAGAATTTTGTATCCCTAGTTCTAGCAGTCCTCATAATCCCTCTCTCTATAATGCATGTCAAAGTGCAAACATGTTAGATTACCTTTTGGAACCTCTACTACCATTAGTACTTTTCCTTTTGAGTTACTTCACTGTGATTTATGGACCTCTCCAGTCCCTAGTGTTTCTGGTTATAAATATTATCTTGTGATCTTGGATGATTATTCTCACTATACTTGGACCTTTCCTCTTCGCGCTAAATCTGAAGTACCTGCAATCTTTCTCAACTTTCGACAATATGTAATCACACACTTTGGCTTGCCAATTCGATTTATTGAATGTGATAACGGTCGTGAATTTGATAACACCCAAAACCGCACCTTCTTTCTCTCTCAAGGCATTCTTCTTCGTTTTTCATGTCCTTATACATCTTCTCAAAATGGTAAAGTTGAACGCTGTCTTCGCTCTATTAATGATGTTCTTCGCACATTGCTTTTACAAGATTCTCTTCCTTCCCATTTTTGGGTTGAAGCCCTTCGCACCGCCACACTACTTCTTAATATTCGACCAACTAAAACTTGCCCTCTTTATTCGCCTTTCCAATCTCTTTTTCTCTCCCACCCTGACTATTCTTTTCTGCGTGTTTTTGGCTATCTATGCTTTCCTAACATCGCCTCTACCGCCTCCAACAAACTAGAACCACAATCACTACCTTGCATTCACCTTGGTCTTTCTGATGATCACAAAGGATATCGTTGTTTCGATCCATCTTCTGGTCGTATCATTCTCTCTCGTCATGTCACATTCGATGAAAATACTTTTCCTTTTTCTGTCACTACAACCACAAAACTAATTCCACCAAAATCCGCCACCACCAAAACCCCTTCCCTAGTTCGTCCTTCGGTCATCTCTGCTGCCATGGAATCTTGTTCCGTCTCTCCGCCGGAATCGCCCACCGTCAGCCACCCTCCTGCCCCGTCCCCCACCTCTCCCGCAACTGCATCCTCTACCCCAACCGTCTTTCCCTCACCACATCCTACCACGGCAACCACCTCGACACCCACCACCTCTGATTCTTCTTCCTCACCGTCTTCTTCAACCGAAAACCCACTGCCACCCAATGCCGTTCTTATACCACCGCTCACCAATGATCATGTCATGTGCACCCATGGAAAACGAGGATTTCTTCTCCCCACCAAACGTCTCAATCTTACCGCCACCCCAACCATCTCTCATACTCCAACCAGTTATAAGCGGGCTCTTCTTGACCCTCTTTGGCTTTCCGCTATGCATGATGAATTTGAAGCTCTTCAGCAAAATAATACATGGACTCTTGTTCCCAAACCTTCTGGTATTAACATTGTTTCTGGCAAATGGGTTTTTTCGTCATAAATTTCATTCGATGGCACTCTCGCTCGTTACAAAGCTCGTTGGGTGTGTCGTGGTTTCTCCCAGCAGCATGGTATTGACTTTGATGAGACTTTTTCTCCTGTTGTTAAACCAAGCACTATTCGTGTTGTTCTTAGTCTTGCTGTTTCCTCTTCTTGGCCTATTCATCAACTTGATGTTAAAAATGCTTTTCTTCATGGCACTCTCAATGAAACTGTTTATTGTTAGCAACCCTCTGGTTTTGAGAATCCCTCCTCTCCAAATTTTGTTTGTCTCCTCCAAAAATCTCTTTATGGCCTTAAACAAGCTCCTCGTGCATGGTTTCAATGCTTTGCTACTTTTATTCAAACCATAGGCTTTATTCCCTCCAAATCCGATTCTTCTCTCTTTGTTTATCAGTCTCCTACTCACACTGCCTACCTCTTGCTTTATGTTGATGATATCATTCTCACGGCTAGTTCTGATTCTTTTCTTCAACATACCATCTCTTCTCTCGATCGGGAGTTTTCCATGACAGATCTTGGTCCTCTTCATCATTTTCTAGGTATTCATGTTTCTCTTTAACATCTTCCCTCTTTCTTTCTCAACGATCATACATTTTGGACTTGCTTTCTCGTTCGGTATGTCGATTGTCAACCCTCTCGTACTCCAGCCGACATTGGTGTTAAACCGTCGGTGATGGTGATCCTCTTTCGATCCTACTTTATATCGTAGCATCATGGCGCTCTTCAATATGCCACTCTTACTCGTCCTGAAATCTCCTATTCTGTTCAGCAAGCTTTGTCTCTTTATGCATGATCCTCGTGCTCCTCATCCGCTCATGTCGGGCGCATTCTCCGCTATTTAAAAGGCACTCTTGATCACGGTCTTCTTATTAATTCTTCTTCACCTACAAGCTTGACAGTTTATTCTGATGCAGACTGGGCAGGTTGTCCAGATACTCGACGATCTACATCCGGATTTTGCGTTTATTTGGGTGATAATCTTGTTTCTTGGTGTTCTAAAAGGCAGGTAACAGTTTTCAGGTCTTCTGTTGAGGCTGAGTATAGGGCGGTTGCTCACGCTGTGGCCGAGGCGGTATGGCTACGGCAGCTTCTCGTTGAACTTCATCGTCCGCTCTCACGTGCTATCATTGTTTACTGTGATAACATCTCTGCAGTCTACATGCCTTCCAATCCAGTTCAACATCGTCGCACAAAGCACATTGAGATTGACATTCACTTTGTTCGTGAAAAGGTGGCTCTTGGCGAGGTTCGCGTTCTTCATGTTCCTACAAGTGCCCAATTTGCTGACATTTTTACCAAAAGACTCCCGACTGCATCGTTCACCGACATACGCTCCAGTCTCAACATTGTTTCACCTGACGTTGAGACTGCGGGGGGATCTTAGAGTATAAGTCTATTCGTATTATAATATATCTCTATTAGTCTAGTCTTGGAGCCCAAGCTTTGTAATCTATATAAACAACCCTTGAGGCCCCGATCAATACAACAATTACTTCTCCAATATCTCAATCTATCACAAAACAATAATACCACACTCACGAATAATTACGGATGTTTCACAGAATTTGCTTAACACTAACACTCCGCCCCACCTGATTACTTTGTTGAAGATGTTGGTTCAAAACAATAATACTACACTCATGGATAATCCCAATCCTAACACTCCACGTATACAAGTCCGTTGATTCTGTAAAATGGCTCCCCGTGAGTCGAGCATTGCTAGGTTCAAAATTTGCTTCGTGGTGATAACCTTGGTGAGGCCGGACAAATCAACATCGGCGCGATGGTGCTGGTTCCATTTTAAAGACGTTTGCTTTGAAGTGTTGTGTCCTTTGTCTGCTACGCCGTAGTAGGTTTGGCGATACGATTTAAGGATAGTGCACAGAAGCATATCTTGTGTGAATGGCCTCAAGTTAAACTTTTTCCTACTTGTAAGCTGATTTATTTGATATTACGCATTATTCGATGCAGAGGACGAGTGTCTTTACCGTCTTTTTGAAAAGAAAAGACGTACACTGAAGCAACCAGGACCCAACTTAGAGCAACTCTAGCAGATGCCACAAATCTGCGTGCCAATACAGTTCGCCCCCCCCCCAAAAACCCGGATTTGCAGTACCGCGCGACATCATTCAGAACAGATACGACAAAATTGTACCGTAAAAATGAATATTCCATCCGTTGGTGCTTATTTTATTTTTTCTTTTTTTTTCCATGGTCATCTTCTTTCCCAAATCACCCGCACAAGCAGTCGTCTCCAGCCGCCGCGACCGCTTCCACAACACTATGGTCGTCGGGCCCCGGCGGCGACCTTGAGCCCGCCCCCATGGCTAAGCTACCGCGGCCACCCGAGAGCTCTAGGGGCGCGATGTTGTCGGGCTTTGGCGGCGACCTCGAGCCCGCATCCATGGTGGAGCTGCCGCAGCCACCAAAGAGCCGAGAGGTGTGATGGCCATCGGGAATGAGGCGAGGAAGGGCGGGGGACATTGGCGGGGACATCCGGAATCGAGAGCTGGCGGAGGCGGCAGTGGCGGTTGACATGAAATTTCCCTCCTATAGAGGGAGTTGTAAAAGGAAGGAGCGAAACCGGATATATAGTGAAAGCGGGCCAATTTTTAGAGCTCGCCGTAATTTATTCACTGAAAGGCTGTTTTTATAAGATCTGTTCGAGACAGTTTTTGTCTCCACCCCGTATATCAACGGTTATTTTATGGGACGGATAGATATAACGCATCTTCTAGAGTTGCTCTTACTAGTATGAAACTAGCTAGCTCATTGCTGCCTCAAGTTTCGTTGTGCAACTAAGAGCAACTCCAATGGGATGACTCAAACGGACATGGATTTTATCCGTATTTTGTCTGTTTGGGTCGCCCGTCCATCTAGCGGACATGCGGCGGACACACACAGCCTGTGGATGAACCCAACGCACAAAACCAAAAAGCGGACAAGCGAGGCTGCCGGCGTGGATAAAGACGCAGCTTTCCTCCCTCGACGCCGCGCTCCTCCGCGGCCACCACCGGCCCGCCGCCGCGGCCTCCGCCACCGGCCTGCAGTTCCTCGAGGTCTCCAACCCGCCGGACCGGCGCGCGTGGGCTGTAGCTTGGTGACGGGAGCGCAGCCGCCGGTGGGTGGCGCGCTCTCTTCGGCGTCTCCGCAGCAGCGTGGATCTGAGGTGGTGCTTCGAGGAGGCCTTGCCGGCGAGGACGAAGGAGGAGGCGGAGGCCTCGCCGTCGAGGACGACCGCTCGTGGGGGCGCTGGACTGTTTCTGGATCTTGCCTGCAGCTCCCCGTCGAGCAGGCCCGCAGCGCGCGTGCGCTGCAGCGTGCGACGGCGCTTCGAGATGGCCTCGCCGACGAGGATGACGGAGGAGGCGGAGGCCCTCGCCGTCGAGGACGGCAGCTCCTGGGGATCTCGCCTGCAGTTTCCTGTCGAGCGAACCGTGCAGTGTCGCTGACTAGTAGGGCCAGGGCGGACACGAAAGGGCAGCAGCGGACGAGAGCGGACGACGAGAGCGATCATTTTGTCCGCCGCAGACCCATTCGTAGCCCATTTTTGCGTTCAATTTGGACTAGGAGGGAGGACAAACGGATAACAAGCGGACACAGACGTCCGTTTGGATCGCCCCGTTGGGCCAAATTTTCTATCTGAATAATCTAAACGGACAAAATGGGTCGTTCCATTAGAGTTGCTCTAAGTGAAAGAAGCGTGCAACTTGAATTACAGATCTCGGCTGATCTAAGCCAAAAGCAATCTCGCTTGAAGCGTATTAATGTAATTAAGTTATCCTCAACTCAATCCAGATAGCCATATCATTGCGAGTGCATGCTTTTTATGCAGACTGGAGGAAAATACTCGGGCGGTCGTACATGGGGCTTTATCTGGTGCGCTCTACGTACGAAAAGGAGGCTGCAAAACCGGCATGCACGGAGATTTTGCATTGAACTACCTGTCATCACTACATCAGCAAGTCACAAATCAATTAGTAGTAGAGCAAGAAATAACGGTGGCGCGGTGATCCATGGTTGCTGGTGCGAGGTGCATCACATCAGGCACATCGTGGAGCGGATGCAGGCGGGTGGGTGTACATGTGTGCCCGGAAGATGCAACCAAAGGCCATCTTTGGATTGGGGCATGAACGGGGAGGAGCCCATGCAGGGACAGGCAACCACAGCTTGGATGGAGTTGGGCGTGCACGCGGTGACACTGACACTTACTCTGGTCCACCTCAGCAGCCCTCGGATCAGATCCGGATCCATCATCTGTCCATGTAGTTCTTCAATTTTTTTCCTCTCTGTTGTGGATAATTATCTTTTTTTAATCTTTTTTTGCGAGGGTTGTGGATAATTATCTATCTATACCTAATAATAAAATCATTAATGCTTCTTGCGGTACTACCTCTGTCCTGATTTATTAGTCTCCCTTGTACTTTGGGTCCCCTTGTACCTAATAATAAATAATAAGTTATATACCACAAAAATAGTATCATTGGAAACGTCTTTCAAATGTGAATCCAACAATATAAGTTTTGTGACGTATAATCTATTTCTCTTAGTCAAATCTACGGTCAAAATTGACCACAAAATACGAAGATGATTAATAAACCCGGACGAAGGTAGTATGTCACATTGCCCTTAAAGTTGCCGACTATGTATTAGCCACCGATGCCACCCATAACTGACAAAAAACGTTTCACACAGGGGCCCCCGCCTGGGCTGGCCCACGCAGTAGGGACCTCCTATACTACGCTCTGCGCGTTGTGAGAAGCGTTCGGGCCGGCCCATGTGCGGGCGACCTGTTTTAAAAATTCGTTTTTAATTTTTCTTTTCTCTTTTTGTTTTTGTTTTTTTTTCTCCTTTAAACTATTTGGTACTTCAAAAAAGTTCTGAAAAATAAAAAATGAAATTTTTTAAATAAAATATTCAATAAATCATAAAATGTTTGTGGACTCAAAAAAATCTTCGTAATTTTCTTTAAAATGTTCACATATTCAAAACATGTTCGCAATTTTGAAAATAGATGTTTGGGAAATCGAAAAATGTTCATGATATTTTTTTAAAATGTTAATGAAATTGAACAAAATGGTCTCAAAATGTTATCGGTGATGCAGGAAAATGTTGTCATGGCCATTGGGGATTATGATTTTTTTATCTTCGGTGGCAATGCACGGGTCCTTTTACTAGTGCTTACCAAAAGGAACATTCGCGTCACGAACGGGAAACCCCTAAATTGTTAAAAGCCGATGGCACCCCTTCTTCTCCTCCCCTCACCCCCGCCGAGCAAGGCCCATGTGACATTAGCTATGATGGGGATGTCCTGCTTGTGTCGCAGGTTCTAGGCTTCTAGCTGAGGCGAGGCGAAGCAGCCAGGTCACAATGTTTTTGGTGTGTGGCGGTGCAGAGGTGTTGAGATGGCGCGGCAACATTGAGTTGTGGAGCGTGGCGGGGGTCTTGCGATTGTTGGGCTCTGTCTTTGTGTTGCGTCGTGCTTTGGCGGTGGCGTGTAGTGCCACGGAGCAAAGCTCTGATGGTTGTGCGACCTCAAGGCATGTGGATCTACCAATGTGGGTCCACCATGGGAGAAATGTGTGCTGCCCCAATGATCTTGGCTTGAGTGGCCTAGCCATGCATGGGCAGCTATCTAGATCAGATGGGCTCCTTCGCGGTCGTAAAACACGTTGTTGACGAGTAATGCTTTGCTAATCTTACATTCTACCAGGTGTGGTAAAATATTGTAGAGAGGAGGGTATCCAAAGGTATCTCGTCAACTATGATGGTGAGATGCTGGTTTTACCCAAGTTCAGTTCCCGAATGGTACACGCTTTGCATCCTGTCTACCTATCTTTCTCTAAACCTTTTGTTCATCTTCATGTTTTGTATAATTTCTTGGGGCACCCTTTTTCTTTTCTTTCTAACAATGAATAAATAGATATCATGTTGGTTATAGTATGGTTTTGGTGGCGCGCCTATTTACTCTATAACTTTTAGAGTAATGTTGAAATTACTATTACAAGTGGGTTTGAAGCGGTCAACTTCAAATATTATTCATCCCACTATTTTGGAGAGTGTCAAATTGATCATTTGGAAGGAACACAATGGCAAGATCTTTCAGGGAATCCCCCACACAATTGAATCATGAAAAGAGAGGTTCAAGAAGGATTTTTCTTTGCTTGCTCATAGGGTTAAAGCCTCTCTAGTTTCATTTGTGGAAAACTTCTCTAACTTGGTAACTTAGGTCCCCCCTCCCATACTCTCTTGCATATTCTTGGCTACCCGCTAATCGAAAAGTGATTGGCGGGATGCCTAGTGGATGCCTTAGGGTGTGAAACTCTTGATGTGATTCCTTGTATATCTTTTGGCTGTTAACATATGTCAATATGGGCCTCTCCTACTATTTTTTTGAAAAAAATATAATGATTGTGAAAATGTTATAATTGATTGTGAAACTTGTCGTAATGAAGTGATTTTGGTGGGTGTGCTATTGTGAAATTGCATGTTCACTGTTATTGAAAAAACAACAACCGAAATTGCTTGAGCTTTTAAAAATCATGAAACATTTACACAATAGAACCACACATGTCTAGTATCTATGATATTTTTTTGGAATTTTGTTGAGTTACAGAAGTAGTCTTTTTAAATTGCATCTTTAATTTTTGGTCTGTTTTGATAGATTCTTGTGCAACCTATCTTATAATTATGTGCGTGCCTAGTTTTTGGTTTCTTCTTTTTCGAGGGAGCCTAAAATTGTGCTTCCTTACTATAGCTTTTGTTTTGTCATGTTGCTATGATTTTCATATAACAAATAGAACTATTAGCAATTATTTATGGACTAACCATCTCATAGTTCCATCTGTGTTTTATTTTGAATGAACTTTTTCTAGTATAGGGGATTCATAGCTATCAAGGAAAGCCTAGGAGATTAATAGATCTTTGGGATGCCCATGTCAACCCTGATATGTTTTCAAGAAGGTTCTGAAGGCATATCTTGGGCATCCCCACTCTTCAAAAACTTATCAGTATCTCCTCGTTGACCATTTTATCCTTGCATGCTTTATGTGTAGATCTTTGGCGCCTCGATTTAGTTTTTTCTTCTTGAATAAATAGGATAATTACGAGAAGTAAGAAAAATTTGCATGGCTTGATCTTTTATTCTTTTGTTTCACACACATCTTTGGAGTAATCTTATTGTCATACACTAGCATTATCATTTACTTTATAGGTTACATGACGAGAGAGGTCATGACTTTGCCAATTCACGAGGTGGCACCCACGTGGAGGTCGAGCCGGAGGCGAACACGGCCATGTACCTCCTTGTCAGCAATCAGGGTGGCTCGCGCAGGTGTGCACGAATGGAGGAGACGGTGGCGCTACTGAAGCGGAGATCTCACGGTTGACGGTGGCAGCGACACAGCAGGGTATTCCTATTTGTGCCCTCTCTCATCTCCTATCTCTTCAGTCTCTTCCTGTCTATGGCAAGGAGGAGCGGCAAGCCAATAGAACATGAGGTGGAATGACCTGCTTGTGTAGGGTGGGCCCGGTCGCCATTTTTTTGAGGTGACAACTTCAAGTTCGGCGGTGTCAGTGTGTGGTAGACGTTGGCATTTTTTACAAAGTGACACAACAAATTCTTAGAAATTTTCATGGAAATTTATTCGAAAGTTGTGAGTATTATTTCCATGGAAATTTAAAGATTTTTTTCTCAAAATACAATGGCAAGTCATTGTAAAGCAACATGGCACTTTTCAAATTTTGACATGGCAATTTTCTGAATTTTCTATTAGCCGGAACATGGCAATTTTTTTGAATTTTTGTGTTCTTTTGTATTTTTTTGGCCATGGCGAAATTTTGACATGGAACATAGATACCATCCTTGTTTATTAAATAGCTTCTCCATTGCACTATGATTGCATTTATCGAATTGTTTGGGGTTGTGATCGTTTCAGGGCTAGAATTCCGTGGTAGTGGAGGTGCAGGAGAATCATGGCAATTTTTTGAATTTTGTGTTCATATGTTTATAAATTATGGCAATTTTTGCATGATTGTTTCTGCTCACATGGAAAACTAAAAAAATGTGCCTGCAAAATGGTGGGGATCTTTTTTTAGTATGGTAAGTTTTAGAAATTTTGCAAGACCATGGCATTTGATTTAACTAGAGCATGGTAATTTGTGTAACTAGGATGGCATTTTTAGTATTTACTATATCTCATTTTCTTAAATAATAGTGAGTTTCCTTTTTCAAATCGTGGCATTTTTTAAGAGCAAGGCATTTTTATTACTAAGAGCATGCAAGTTTTATAATTTAGAGCGCGATACTTTTACTATTTACATACGAAAGTAATTTTGTAGAGGATGAAATTTTTATTATTAAGAGCATATAATTTTTTAAGAGCATGTCATTTTTTATTACAAAGAGCATGGCATTTTATTGGCACTTTTTTTTGTAGAGAAAGGCATTTTTTATTGAGAAATAACATTTTTTATAGAACATGATATTTGTTTATGTAGAGCATGTCCTTTTTTTATCAAGAGCATGTAATCTTTTATTTTAAAGAGCATGACATATTTGCAGTGTACCACGGCAAAATGATGTACCTCATTTATTGTAAAATTTTCCATGTATGAGTTATTTTTTAATGGCATTTTTCATTTTAGTGTTCTAGTTGTATGAACTTTGCCAAAGGATTCTTGGCACATGAAGTGAAGTGCGTGCTTTTTTGGTATGAATTTTGTCATGTGTGCCTCTTTTCTTTTGTAAAAGGACCATGGCATTGTTTTTCTAACTTAATACGACATAGATGTTGGGAGCCTGGCAGGATGCCAGCAAGGCTTGTTGGGCCTGTTTGTTCGCCCTGGGAAGTTCTCGTAGGGAACAAAATCATTCTCTGGATCGAACCCCTCAGGGGGGGACAATTCATGCGCCAGGGATCCCCTCCCCTGGGAGGCCAAATTCAGAGTTTTGACCCTTTCGGCAATGTTAAGCAAGATATGACCCCAGTTTGGATTTTTTTTTGTGATCTGACCCCTTTTCCTACCGCCGAGGTCGATGTGGTTGGGTATAACTGCCTACCGCCGAGGCACCTGGCGCTAGGCAACTTATCCATGCCAACTTAAGTAAACGACATGTCGCCTATGCCATCAACCCTGCTACCGAGGCCCGGGCGGTAGGGAGTTATACCCTACCGCTGTCGACCTTGGCGGTAGTGTTTGAGTAGTTACAATCCACAGGGGAGAGGGAGGCCGCTAGCGGGGCTCACCCATGAAGCCAGCCCCCACCGTCCTCCTATCGCCCGAGAAGAACAGAGAGCGGCGACTCTCTCATCTCCTCCACTCCCCCTTCGATCTCTTCGGTTTCTCCACCGTTCTTGTGGATCAAGATACCTGCACGACAAGAGAAGTAAGCTCTGTCGATACGTCCAAGTAGTTATAGTCAAAAGCTATGGGTTTGATGCATTTTTTTGGCACAAGATGAACCCTAGTTCATCTTTACTTTTAATTTTTGTTGATTCTAGGTTTATTTAGAATGATTCGATATGATGGATGTGTTGAAGATGAACCCTAGTTCATATTTTAGTAACTAGTTTTGTTGATTCTATCTTGTTTGAAGATGAACCCTAGTTCATATTATAGCTTTTTTAGAATTAATCTTTGATCTTTGATAAAATATGATTGATGTTGGATAAATATGTTGGCTAGAGCATATGCTAATGTTGATTAGATATTTATTTAGAACATTTAAATATGATGGATATTCCAATGTTGATAAATGATTCATATGCATATATGCATATTTCAATGTCGTTGAATGATGAATGAATGTTATTGATATTCGATGCATGAATGTTGTTGAATCATTTTTTTCTTTAGTTAGTACTATATTAGTTGATTATATGCTTGTAACATGAATGCTGATAAGTAAATGTTGTTGTCAAAAAGTTAACTTGAATTGGAAATTGTTTTAGGACAACCCTTGATCCGAATATCGGCACTAAGTACACCATGCTTAACCCTGCGTTCGACAACGGTCGTCGCACCCATTTTATCGAGAATGGAGTGGTGATAACTATGGTCAAATTCTTGCAAAAAAATTTGGCTTTGCGAAAGTAAGTTACTAACTATTTTAATCTAAATTTTGGAGATGCTACCACCATTGCGTATGAGGGGTCACACGAAGGCATGACAGATGCTATTCGACCGCCGCTTCAAGCCGTACTTCAGGAGAGCCGGGCTGCTGCCTTTTGTGCTTCAGTTCAAGCGTGCGTCGCTGACTCTCGTCCACTCTACTACTTGTGAGCTGCGTTGGGATTTCCTCGAAGAGGAGAGATACAAGTGCTACCTCTTGAGCTTGCGTTGGTTTTTCCCTTAAAGAGGAAATGGTGATGCAGCAAAGTAGAGTAAGCATTTCCCTCAGTTTTGAGAACCAAGGTGTAAGTGCATCTACTGCCACCCCTAGTTGGTTTTGGAGTATTGACGACAAACTTGGTTAAGGGACTAATGTGTTTGTGAGAATTGCAGGATAACACATGTAGTAGTCCTGTATTGATTCGGTTTACCTACCAGAGATGACCCTTAAAAATGTGTGAAGACATTGAAGACAATGGTGGTCTGTGAAGATATTCACACTGAAGATTATGACAGGAGAAGACATCGCGTGAAGACTATGGAGTGCGAAGGCATAGTTGTTTCGTAGTTTCCTTTTCTTCTTTGTTGAGTCATAGGAACCACCGTACTGTTAAGTGGGGTCCAAGTGAACAAAGTCAGAGGGACTGATGTGATGCTCAACCAAATCCCATGTCTTCGAGCGAAGACAATGAGAGAACATCTTATCCAGAGCTGGATGAGTCAGCTTTACTTGTAGCCCAAGTCAAGCTGCCGCGTGTGTTTGAAATCTGACAGTTGGACACGTGTCAGTTCCTTAGCGACCCAGGGTCATTTTGGACAAATCAGGTTGGGTTGCCTCTTGGTTATAAATAGCCCACCCCCTACACCATAAATTGGTGGCTGCTCAGAGTTAGTGCACGACTTTTGTCGTTTGAGAGCAACCCACCTCCAAAGCATTTGAGAGAGAGAGATCCTTGCGAGGACAAAGCCCAAAACACCCAGAGCCAAAGAGTGTTAGGCATCACTGTAGTCTTTCTGTCTGCGTGATGTGAAGACTTGTTATACTTGAGGACTGTGAATCCTCTAGCCGGTTAGGCGTCGCGTTATGAGCATCCAAGAGCCATTGTGGATTGCCGGTGAACGAAGTCTGTGAAGGTTTGGAAGTCTAGCTTGAAGACTTACCATAGTGATTGGGCGAGGACTTTGTGTTCTTAGCTTAAGGGGAATAAGGTGAAGACGCGGTCTTCTGAGTTGAATCTCAGCTTCCCTAACCAGACGTACAATTGTCACAACTGGAACTGGTCTACCAAATCCGTGTCCTCTCCAAGCAACTGGTTCTATCCTTCTCATCTCTTTACTTTACAGTTTGTCTTCGTGAAGTCATTGCCTGCTTGCATGATCTGATTGGCTTCACTGTGTGAAGACTGTTCGCTGTTTGGCTTCATACTATCTTCCATCCCGATCCATGCTACCTAGCTGCTGATATTCTTCGTGCTTTCACTTCATTGCTTACTTGACTATGGCTTGTCTAGTGTAGTCTACCTTCCGCTGCATATCAATTGGTTCATTTCTACCGTTTGTCTTCAAAGCCCCAGTGTTTTGAAGACTTTCATAAAAATTGCCTATTCACCCCCTCTAGTCAATAACTAGCACTTTCAATTGGTCTCAGAGAAAGGTGCTCTCTTGTTCTGTGTGATTCGGTTTAACCACCTGGAGCTTTAGCTATGTCGACTGCAGGGATAATCAAGGTCTCCACTACGTGCCCTGTCTTCGATGGCACTGATTACCCCTACTGGAAGAATAAGATGCGTATGCATCTTGAAGCCATTGACGTCGACCTCTGGTATGTCATCAAGAACAACGTTCCCAAGGTCAGTGAAGGTGTCAGTGCTGCTGATGTCAAGAGGTTCATTCAACTGGACTCGACTGCCAAGAACATCATCTGTGGCCATATGACCAAAGGACAGTATGGTCGTGTGAGTGCTCTGGAAATTGTGAAGCTAGTCTGGGACTGGCTCTCCAAGGTCAACGAAGGCGTCTCAACCCAGAGAGACTCAAGGATTAGTGTTCTTCGCAACCTCTTCAAGAGAAATGACAATGAGAATGTCCAGCTCACATTTGATCGCCTCACTGATATCACAAATGAGCTTCACGCACTCGGCGCCACTGAGATCACCAAGCACGAAATCGCCAAGACGCTTCTGAGATCGCTTGATAGCTCATTCGACACCCTGGCCCTGATGATTCAAGAATGCCGTGACTTCAAGACTCTCAATCCATGTGACATACTTGATTACACACATGAGTTCCAGCTATCTGAGAAAAGAGATATCTATGGTCCCAACTATGGCCGAACTCGCGCTTTGAAGACAAAGGTTGTTTCCTCATCTGAAGAATCTGACTGCAGTTCTCAGGATCCTGAAGACATTGGAAAGGAGCTTGATATGCTTGTGAAGAAGTTCCAGAAGTTCACCAAGAAGAAAGACTTCAGAAAGTCTTCAAGATCCAGCTCTAGAAACAATGAAGCTTCCACTCGTGATCACAAGAAGAGAACATGCCACAAGTGCAAGAAACCTGGTCACTACATCTCTGAGTGTCCACAGTGGGACAATGAGACCAAGAAGAAGAAAAAGAGCAAGGAATATGATTCTGATGACAAGAAGAAGAAATCCTCAAAGTCTTCTTCCAAGTATTCGTCGAAGTCTTCATCACACAAGAAGAGCTCATCCAGCAAGGCTCGTGCGTTTGTTGGCAAGGAGATGGATTTAGAGGAGGAGTCTGCATCTGAGGAGGCAGAGGTGGAGTCTGAAGAGGAATCTGATTCAGGCGTGGCAAGCCTGGCCCTAGCTTCAGTATATGTCGCCAAGTCCATTTCAAAATTGAAGACAATGGGCTCGTCACCAATACTGATGCTAATGATGAGGATGACTCTGCTCCCACCTACTACTTCATGGCACGTGGTGCCAAGGTAAACTCACGCGATGCTTACTTTCAAACATCAAGTGAAGATGACTCTGAATGTGAATCTAAACGTAGCTACAAAACACTTGCTAAAATTGCAACTAAACAACAAACTGCTATGGAACATATTCAAAAATTGCTTGACAAAAACGATGACCCGTTGGGAGCGGAAATGACCCGAACCCAGTCCTTAATTGAAGACATTAAAAATCTTCATGTTAAGTGCGAGGAACTTGAAAGTTGTCATGAAATGCTCTCAATTACTCATGAAAAGCTCTCCTATGATTATCTTCAAAGGAAGCAAGAGCTTGAGAACTTGAGATCGGCTCATGAAGATCTTCAAAAGGAGAACGAGTCACTCCGCGTTCAACAGATCAGTTCTGCTCAGGAAGGATTTGAACCACCATGTCTAAGATGTCTTGAGCGTGATAATGCTGTCTCTGTTGCTGAATGTTCTACTGCTGCTACTATTGCAATGACTTCAACTTCTGATGTGGTAACTAACCCCTCTGTTGAGGATACCACTACTATTGCTGATGAGAATGCCAGGTTGAAGGCATTGCTTGAGACAGGAATGTACAAAAGTCTCGAAGGGCATCAGACACTATGTGATGTCCTCAAGAAACAGATTCTGAACCGAAACCCTAGGAAAGAGGGTGTTGGGTTTGAGAGGAAAATGAATGTTGATGGTTCTTACTAGAAGCCTGAGCAGTATCCCAAAACCACATGGGTTGCGGCAAAGGGACCTTCAGTGGATCCATCTACCTTATCTGACTTCACTTGTGCTAACCCGATTATCATTGATGAATCCTTTGATGCAAACCATAAACTGTTTAAGAATCGGAATGGTGAAGTGTTTACCAGGTATATTGATACTAACTGTAGGAATGGACCCCCTTTGAAGAAGATCTGGGTGCCCAAAAGTTGTCTTGAGAATCTTCCGGTGAATGTCATCATGACACCACCTGGGAAGAAGACAAATCCCAGACCAAAGGCTTCATATGGTCCAAAGGCTTCATACAGACAGAGGACTTACCAGAGTTACCCTAACGCCAATGTTTTGCAGGGAAACCATACTCAGACTTATGAATATGAGTGTGTTTCGTCAAACCTCTTTGTTCATAAGACCAAGAACTTTTCTGCTTATTCTTCTGAGTATTATTCACCTCCTGCAAGGCTATTTGCTAGGGCTCCAAAGCCGAAGTTTTCAGATGCTACACTTAGAATCGTTGCTTCGAAGCCACCCCTAAAAATGTGGGTGGTTAAGAAAACCTAACTCTCTTTTGCAGGGAAAGGTCTCTAACCGGAAATCAAAGGCGTCTGATGCTTATGCCGGGGACCTAAAACATCTTGTGGGATGCAAGATAAAATGTCCAAATGGTCTTACTATGTATTTCATCCTAGGATTTCTTGACAAACATCCTATTTACCCTAACCAGGATCTGAACTTTGATAATATGCTTGTTTGTCAAATGTTTATGCTTCACATTTCCCTTGGTGAAGTCTATCCCCTAACTGCACTGTAGTGTACAACACCAAAGGCTTCTGAGTGGATTATGGACAGTGGATGCACTAACCACATGACTGGTGATCGAAGTCTTCTCATGGACTCAACCATACGTCCATCTGACAAGAGTCACATCACATTTGCTGACATTGGTAAAAGCAAGGTATTGGGTCTAGGTAGAGTTGCAATCTCAAAGGATCAACACATGGATAAAATGATGCTTGTTGAATCCCTTGGTTTCAACTTAATGTCTGTCTCAATGCTTTGTGATCTGAACATGATTGTGATATTTTGAAAATATCGTTGCCTTGTGCTTATGGAATCTGACAAATCTCTAGTCTTTGAAGAATATTGAAAAGACGATTTGTACATGGTAGATTTCTCAGCAGGACCACAGTTGGCAGTATGTATTCTAGCAAAAGCTTCAGAATGCTGGCTCTGGCATCAGAGGCTAGGGCATGCTGGCATGAGGAACTTGTACACTCTCGCGAAGAAGAAGCACGTCGTAGGCATCGAGGGCGTCAAGTTAAATAAGGATCATCTGTGTGGTGCCTGCGAAGCTGGAAAGATGGCAAGGGCCAAGCATCCCTCGAAGACAATCATGACGACATCACGTCCCTTCGAGCTGCTTCACATGGACTTATTCGACCCTACTCACTACTCTACACTTACTACCACTGCTTGTCATTATGGCTTCGTCATTGTTGATGATTACTCAATATACACATGGGTACACATAATTCTCTACAAGAATGAAGTGCAAGATGTCTTCAGAAGATTCGCCAATTGTTCCATGACTAACTATGGCATCAAGATCAAGCACATCAGAAGTGACAACGACACAGAATTCAAGAACACCGGCCTCGACACTTATCTTGATACATTGGGCATCACTCATGAGTTCTCAGCTCCATACACACCTCAGCAGAATGGCATCGTGGAACACAAGAACAGAACCCTCATTGAGATGGCATGGACGATGATCGATGAGTACAAGACTGCAAGCAAATTCTTGCCTGAAGCCATTGTGGATGTGTGATTCGATGAGACTAACGGCTCGCAAAGAGAGCACCTGCCAAATGTGCTAGATGAAGCCTCACCAAGTGAATCTATCAAGCTTATGGGTACTGGAGAAATCAAACCTTTATAGGCTCAGGCTGAAGAAGAAACCATCATTTTTGCACCTAATCAACCCGAAGACAATGCTCAGCCTGAAGTCAATGCTGAAGCTGAAGACAATGATCTGCAAGGGCAAAATCTTCGTCCAGTTCATCCTCGTGTTGCAAATTAAGTACAAATTGAGAAGATAATCGATAGCATCAATGCACCTGTTCCGCTCACTCGTTCAAAAGCAACACATCTAGCAAATTTCTGTGGGCACTTTGCATTTGTCTCTATATCTGAACCCAAGAAAGTTGTTGAAGCCTTCATGGAACCTGAATGGATTCAAGCGATGCAAGAAGAGCTTCAACAGTTCGAGCTGAACAATGTGTGGGAATTGGTTAAGCGTCCTGATCCTCGCAAGCACAACATCATATGCACCAAATGGATCTATCTCAACAAACAAGATGAGCATGGTCAAGTTGTAAGGAACAAGGCTCATCTCGTTGCTCAAGGATACACTCAAGTAGAAGGGATTGACTTCGATGAAACATTTGCTCCCATGGCTAGGCTTGAAGCCATTCGTATACTGGTAGCCTATGCCAACCATCACAACATCCTTCTGTATCAAATGGATGTGAAGAGTGCCTTTCTCAATGGCAAGATTGAAGAAGAAGTGTATGTTACACAGCCACCTAGTTTTCAAGACCCAAAACTTCTTGATATGGAATACAAGCTCAACAAGGCACTGTATGGCCTCAAACAAGCCCCTCACACTTGGTATGACGCACTCAAAGACTTCCTGAAGAGCAAAGGCTTCAAACCTGGTTCTCTGGATCCTACACTCTTCACGAAGACATAAGATGGAGAACTGTTTGTGTGCCAAATCTATGTGGATGACATTATCTTCGGCTGCACTGACAAGAAATACAGTGATGAATTTGGACATATGATGCAAGAGCAATATCAGATGTCCATGATGGGTGAGCTGAAGTTCTCCCTCGGTCTTCAAATTTGTCAGAAGAGCAACGACATCTTCATATCACAAGAGAAATACCTCAAAGATTTCCTGAAGAAGTTTGGAATGCAAGACTGCAAAGGATACACGACGCCAATGCCAACCAAAGGTCAATTGGGTCCCGACGACAATGGTAAAGAGTTCGATCAAAAGGTATACCGCTCCATGATTGGTTCTTTACTCTATTTATGTGCATCTAGGCCACATATAATTCTTAGTGTTTGCATATGTGCCCGATTTCAAGCAGCACCAAAGGAATCACATCACTTAGCTGTGAAGCGAATTCTTTGATATTTGACTTACACCCCAAAACTAGGATTATGGTATCCAAAGGGCTCAGATTTTATCTAGTTGGATTCTCAGATGCTGATTATGCTGGTGACAAGGTTGATCGCAAGTCCACATCAGGCACATGTCACTTTCTTGGGTGATCTCTTGTCTCTTGGTCTTCAAAGAAGCAAAACTGTGTATCCCTCTCCACTGCTGAACCTGAATACATTGCTGCTGGATCTTGCTGCGCTCAGCTTCTATGGATGAAGCAAACCCTCAAGGACTATGGCATCCACCTGAAGCATGTGCCACTCTACTGCGACAATGAAAGCACCGTCAAGATTGCCAACAACCCAGTTCAGAACTCGAAGACAAAGCACATTCAAATCCGTCATCACTTTCTTAGAGATCATGTCATGATGGAAGATATTGATATCATTCAGGTCAACACTGAAGAGCAATTGGCAGACATCTTCACAAAGCCCTTGGATGAGAAGACGTTTTGCAAGTTGTAGTGTGAGACAAATATCTTAGAATCCTCAAATGTCCTATAATTGGACACACATCCTAATGCTTATGCATGCTGATGACTTAGATGTGCAACACACGAAGTAACGTATATCTTCAATCAATGAAGACATACACTCTAAGTGTGAATACATTAACGCGGAATTTGACTTCGGAGCGCCATGATAATTGTGCGCCGTGTCTGGGTCAAATACTTCCTATACGGTGGGTAATGCCACCACCAAATTCTTATTGGAGTGTTTCTTTTGGCGTCATGGTTGCATAGTCTTCGCAGTTGGTTTGTCTTCAACATTGATTTGACTTCGAGGTTTATCTTCGCTATGTTGAGTTGGTTTGGTATATATATATATATATATATATATATATATATATATATATATATATATATATATATATGACAAATTTTATCTAGCACCATGGTAGTTACCACCACTTGAGTTTTGTATGTTGTATGTAGTATCTATTAAATCGGAGAGTATGTACGCGTAGTATGTAGTATATAAGAATGTTCAGGTACTATATATACTATTTCTTTGGTAGTATGTATCGTATTTTGAGTATGCTCACTTTTACGCATAAATATGTACGTATTTCACAAATATAATAAAAACCATGAGGCAAATTGCAATTTTTTCATGTAACTCACTTTGGAGTATCTTATATATAGTATATGAACATACTTAAAATGATAAAGTAGAATATATACTACCACATGGTAGTATATGAGACATGTGGGGTAACTATCCCCAGGTGGTAGGATGGATTTTCCCTATATATATATATATATATGTGTGTGTGTGTGTGTGTGTGTGTGTGTGTGTTATGTCCTCTACAACATTCACTTATAGCTATGTCTGCATACTTGATTTTACTTGATCTAAGTGAATGTGATCGGACCCTAACCTCTTTTGTGCTTCTACCTCAAATTCTTTCTATCCAAATTATATGCATTCTATTGAAACCTGTCGATTGTCTTCTCTGAGTCCTTGCCAGCAGAAGACAAAGAGACAAACATTTAAATCTGTTTTTAATGCCATATCCTTTTTGCCTGAATACTGGAGAAGCCGGAACGACCACCTGACAATCCAGACGTGCGTGGGAACATGGAAGAACTTCCAATAAGTTGCATGCAAGCCACGTGTCATCGAGATGTGAACTGCCAGGGGCACCTACGTAATTGCGTTGTGCTGCCCCTCTCCTTATAAATACACACTCATCACGGTCAAATCTTTTCTTCCACCTCGCCACCTTGCACAAACCCTAGCGCCTCCGCTAGCTTGCGTCGACGCCGGAGATGAAGCGCTTAACTGCCGCGACTTCTTCGACGCCGTCCTCACGCCGGCCGCGGACCTCGTCCTCTCCGCCGCCGCCGTAGGTGTCTTCCGCCGCCAAGTTAGGGCGCGGGAGATTGAACTGCTCGGCCTCTAACTCTGCCTCGTCTAGCAGTTCATCAACGGTAATTAAATCTCACTTTTTACTGCCTTTTTGATCCGTCAAATTAATCCACTTCAACCAAAAGTGGTTTCTACACTTCCAAGTATGGATCTGCCCCTATCTGCATCTCATATCTTGCTAAGAATATTCACTTATGCTTCATAACTAGTTAGATTCCTCAATTGTACTTATTCATGGATTCGTACAAATCTAGAACCAACTCTCTTCAAATAAGTGAATGTCTCCACTCTATGAGGTCAATGTCTTCAAACTGATTTTTCTTCAAAATCTCTGAGAATGCATATGACCTCTTCCCCTTCCCTCGCATCTCTAATGCCGTCATAGGTACATGTCCGTGGGAGAATCCCTTGGTTCTCATAGTCTGCATTCATTTGCAGATTTCTTACAGCGTCATATACATTCCCCTGAAGCCAGCTCTTGTCTGACCAGCAGAAGGAAGCCATTCACTGTTCTGAAGCCATTCAGTCTGAATACAATGGCAACTGAGAAATCAGCAAGAAAAGGTGGCAGGCAGCACTGTGGAGATACAACTAAGGATTTACCTCCAGATCTATTTGAACCGTACAAGTCAGATCCAGAGGAAAGCTACAACCAGCGAAAGACCCGAATCCAATAGATTCGAAGATATTGGGCAGAGTAATGGTTCAATTACAACTTCGTCACTGCCGAATATGCAGAGAAGAATGCTATCAAGCGCCCATGGGGAGATACTCTGTACATAAATCTACAACCCAAGTCAAAGTCTGAAGCCATTTCTCAAGGCTTCTACCCATGCATGGTCCGAGGACCGGAACCAGAGAATGTCTACCCATCATCAATGTTATGGTGTCGTGAAGACAATCTCTTCAAGCGCAACAATCAATTTGCCAAGGAGTCTGCTATCGAAAACAAGAAGGAGTTTGGCCTCAACTCCAACCCCGGTCCATCTGCTCCAAGGGCTGATGGCACACGCAATGCCAATCCTAATGTCATCGGCCCCTTCGACAACTTCGATGGGCTCCTCTCGCACATTGCCGCTCAGCGGGCTACTGTGGATCAATCGACTGATGATGCTGACTCTGAAGAAGCACCAGCACCACCAAAGCAGCAACAGAAGAAGAAGACAAAGGCTTCAAAGCCCTCTGCTATGCCAACTGCTTCGACTATGAAGCCTTTGGCCACTGCACCTCCTGAACCCAGTGTGTAGTCTGAAGATTTGTCTTGTGTCTCCAAGAAAACTGAGAAGAACAAGAAAACCAAGAAGCCCAAGAAGATTTCTGGGCATGAACTGACTCCTGCTGCCGTTCTGCGCAATGAGGATAACACCATTGATCTGTCCAGTGATGAAGATCTTGGTGATGATGCCCTTGAGATGCTGATCAAGAGCAAGCAAGAGGCAGAGATCTTCAAAGATCTGCCCCTCTTTGATGTTGACATTTTGAACAACTTCATCGATGAGTGGTTCGATGACCAAAGCATCAATATTGATGACCTTCAGCTGCCTGTGGACATCAGCGTCACATTCCATGGAGCCATTGCTAATGAGTTGGCCTTGGCTCAGAAGATAGTCAAGCTCAAGACCAAAATTGATTATTAGAAGGCTCACTTGAAGAAGAACATGGCCAAGCTCAGCGTGGCAGATGTTCAAATCTTCAAGAAGATGCTGCATGACCTCAAGGAACAGTTTCATAAGAAGCGTGAAGAAGCCAAGGGCTCTCGAGAGCGCATGAAGTACTTTGCACAGAAATGTGTTCAAGCACACAATGAAGCTGAAAAGCGCAAGGCTCTTGGGCATCCTGGCATCGACCCCAAGATGGCTGCCAAACAAAATAAGAAAGCTGCTGAAGCCCAAACTGAAGAACCAAGGTAGGAAGAACCTCGCATTGTCTTCCCTGCCAGCATGACAGGCTCAAAGCCTAAGGTCACCTCAGCAGCTTTAGAGCTGAAGAAGACAATGGAAGATGAAGCCGAAGCCAAGAAACGCAAGAACAAGAACGCTTCTGATGATGCACCATCGAAGAAGAAGTTCAAGACAAAGTCTTCAAAGAAAGAGCGTGATGCCGCCTCTGAGCCCCTCAATGTTGAACCCATACCTGTTGCTCTTCCAGCTTCTCGGAATCAAGAGCGTCGTCTGGTAATCCATGAGCCTGCTTCCAAAGAGGCTCCTGAAGATGAAGAAGTTCTAGCTGTCAACCCCATCACAGCTGAAGACATTGGTCGTGATGACTATGTTGAAGATAATGAAGTCCTTTCTTAACTTGAGCACCAATTGGTATCATCGCCTGTTCTTATGAACTGGCAACTCATCGGCATTGGTCGTCCCTTGACGCCAATCACTCAGGATGATTCATGGGCCGATCGCCCTCAACAAGACACCCCTATTCATGATGATACACCCAAAACTCCACCACCTCGAGTCACCACTCCGGTGCTTGACGATGATAACTACATGGTACAGACCACTCCATCACCACAGGCGTCGCCCGCTTTCCGCGGGCTTCACAAAGGCCCCAGGCCACATGTCACCATGTCGAGCATTCAAGAAGGGGAAGTGCAACAAAGCTCAGTAGCACGTCAAGTGTTTCCTGAAGCCACCCCAACTGCGAATGTCGCTGAGTTTGAAGCCAAAGCTCCTGAAGACATTCCGGCTGCCGATGAAGATCAAGGAGAAAGAGAAGAAGAAAGAGTGGCCACACCCCCAGCTACAAATCAAGTCATTCTCGAGGAGAATGTAAACTGTGCTCGACCCTCCTGTTACTGAACAAACGGAGGTTGAAACCAGTGAGGCTGCCACAAACAATGATGCTGAAGCCAATGACATTGTCATGGCCGAAGACAATGTGGAGCCTGAAGCAAATGTGGTGCCTGAAGCTCATGTGCAACCTGAAGCAAATGTAAATGCTGAAGCCATTGTTCCACCTCCTCGGCCACACACCATTGAACTGGCCTTTGATCGTGGATAGTTGGTCGCTGTGAAATGGCCTATTTTGGTTCCTCCCACTGCTCCAGGACCATAGTATGACTACCATGTGGAGCAGAGGCCTCAGGTTCAGAAGCCAAAGCCAAGGCTGCCAAGGCTTCCAGGTGCTGCAACACCAGGGTCTTTCAGCGTGATTAGCTTCAGAGCTCACAACACCTTCTTCGACAGCGCCAAGAATCCATACTCGAATCCAAAGATCTCTTCCGATCGATTTTCGAGCTATCAGCATCGTAGTTATTACTCCTACATTCTATACAATCAAGAGAGAATCTTTCCACACATGCGTCTTGATTGTGAAGCTATTGCTGGGCTGCCCTGTCTAGAAGAAGCTCTTGATTGCTTTAGGTAGGTTGGTCTTCTGCCGTTCGTCACGGACAAAGAGCACTGGAATGAAGAGCTTCTGCTGCAGTTCTATGCCACTCTTCACATTCGTGGCTACAACAGGGATCTGAAGACATGGATCCTTGAGTGGATGACAAGAGATGTACATCATGAAGCTAAAGCTCAAGATATCATCGAGCTTACTTCCCTGCCCACTCCAGGTGAGCTGTATGAGCCTGGTTGTCAGCTTCACAGGAATGAACTGCAGAGTAATTTTCAGAGGCCTGAACCCAATATGAGCGAGATGCTCAGCATGATGAAGCCACTGCCCCAAGATGCTGAATACCCCAAAGAGTTCTTCGTCAAAGACCTCGAGTACTTGCCCCGCATAGTTTATCATATTCTGAGGTATACTCTATGGCCAATCAAGGGATATACTTCTGAAGCCAAACTTGAAGGAGCCATGAAGAGCTTGGTGTTTTATATCATCAATGGCATCAGATTCAACACCCAAGATTTATTCATCGGACAACTTGCGGCTTCTGGGATTGATCTGTTTGGCTTGATGTTTTATGCTCCATGGGTGATGCGCCTAATCAAACTCCATTCTTCTATTGACTATCAGCCCTCAGCGCGCAACCATTTTGTCCTTCTGCCTGAGGTTGATCTGTCCATTAAAGCCATCTACCCCGAGCCTGCCAAGAAGCCTCTATATCTTCATAATGCTGATCATCAAATCTTCATGCAACCAATGGAGGGAATTCTTGTTCCAAATGCCGCAACTCCCGCTTATCCTCTGGCTGGCAATATGCGTGTGCCTCATCGTGCAAACACCGAAGCCACCGACTCTACAATTGCTCAAAGGCCTCGGAAGCGTTCTCGTGTACTCAATGACCGAGATCTTCTTGTGGCCTTACATCAGAAGAAGGATAAGCATCATGACTGGCTCAAGCGTCAGATGCAGAGTATCTTGGTGGATGTCAATCGCATTCGAAACTTGGACACCAAGAAATCGTTTGTTGCCCATGAAGCCTGTCGGCGGTCCTGGAAGAGTCTCACACTACTCTGTCCTGAAGCTGATCTTCGTGAAGATGGCTTCACTAAGGACTTCAAGTTTGATTCCAGGCCTCCCCAGAATGCAAGCTGGCATTGCACTCCCTCGATAGAAGATTCTGAGTATTCATCTTCGGCTGCAACTGTTGTTGCAAGAGTCATCGATGAAGAAGACGACGCCACTTCACCAACCATGGCTTCACTGCATCTTGACACTGCACCAGGCCCCTCTGCACCACCAAACTCCAGCCTCGACCCTGCACCTACATCTACTCCTGATGGGAACGAGTAGATACTCTATGTCTTCAAACCTTTTTGGTCATTACTGACAAAAGGGGGGGAAGCTTATGAGTTGATAGTCTTCAAGCGGGTCCTTATGGGTGGTTGCATTATTTTGGCTAAGTTTTTACAACTCTCGTCTTTTGAAACATTTGGTTCTCTGAGTTGTAACACTTAAACTCGGTAGCCGTCTGCTACTTTGTGATGCGATGATAAATCCCGCATGAAGCCATTCCAAAGATGTCCATTTTTCATTATGCATGTCATTACCTTCGTTATCTTTTTATAATGCATGATGAATTGTCTTCATAAGTTGAAGAAGATCTCCACAAAGTAAAACCTGCCATGTGCATTTGCATTCAAAAGCAAACTACATATATGCACATCTTCAGGGGGAGCCTTTCACTTCTTATGAAGACAATGCCATAATTCACAACTTTCACATACTTTTATTCCCATTGAAAACTTCAACCAGTTTGTCATCAATCACCAAAAGGGGGAGATTGTAAGTGCATCTAGTGCCACCCCTAGTTGGTTTTGGAGTATTGACGACAAACTTGGTTGAGGGACTAATGTGTTTGTGAGAATTGCAGGATAACACAAGTAGTAGTCCCATATTGATTCGGTTTACCTACCATAGATGACCCCTAAAAATGTGTGAAGACATTGAAGACAATGGTGGTCTGTGAAGATATTCACACTGAAGATTATGACATGAGAAGACATGGCGTGAAGACTATATATGGAGTGCGAAGACATAGTTGTTTCGTAGTTTCCTTTTCTTCTTTGTTGAGTAATAGGAACCACCGTACTGTTAAGTGGGGTCCAAGTGAACAAAGTCAGAGTGACTGATGTGATGCTCAACCAAATCCTATGTCTTCGAGCAAAGACAAAGAGAGCAAATCTTATCCAGAGCTGGATGATTCAGCTTTACTTGTAGCCCAAGTCAAGCTGCTGCGTGTGTTTGAAATCTGACAGTTGGACACGTGTCAGTTCCTTAGCGATCAGGGTCATTTTGGACAAATCAGGTCGGGTTGCCTCCTGGCTATAAATAACCCACCCCCTACACCATAAATTGGTGGCTGCTCAGAGTTAGTGCACGGCTTTTGTCGTTTGAGAGCAACCCACCTTCGAAGCATTTGAGAGAGAGAGAGATCCTTGCGAGGACAAAGCCCAAAACACCCAGAGCCAAAGATTGTTAGGCATCACTGAAGTCTTTCTGTCCGCGTGATGTGAAGACTTGTTACACTTGAGGACTGTGACTCCTCCAGCCGGTTAGGCATCGCGTTCTGAGAAGCCAAGAGCCATTGTGGATTGCCGATGAATGAAGTCCGTGAAGGTTTGGAAGTCTACCTTGAAGACTTACCAGAGTGATTGGGCGAGGACTGTGTGTTCTTAGCTCAAGGGGAATAAGGTGAAGACACGGTCTTCTGAGTTGAATCTCAGCCTCCCTAACCAGACGTACAGTTGTCACAACAACTGGAATTGGTCTACCAAATCAGTGTCCTCTCCAAGCAACTGGTTTTATCCTTCTCATCTCTTTATTTTACAGTTTGTCTTCGTGAAGTCATTGCCTGCTTGCATGATCTGATTGGCTTCACTATGTGAAGACTGTTCGCTGTTTGGCTTCATACTATCTTCCATCCCGATCCATGCTACCTAGCTCCTGATAGTCTTCGTGCTTTCACTTCATTGCTTACTTGACAATGGCTTGTCTAGTGTAGTCTACCTTTTGCTACATATCAATAGGTTCATTTCTACTGTTTGTCTTCAAAGCCCCAGTGTTTTGAAGACTTCCATAAAAATCGCCTATTCACCCCCCCTCTAGTCAATAACTAGCACTTTCACAAGGTATCAATCCAGAAGGACACAATGCACAAGCCACCGAATACCTGCACAAACAAACACCAACTTGCACCCAACGTGATAAAGGGGTTGTCAATCCCTTCACGGTTATTCGTAAAGTGAGATCTGATAGAGATGGATAAACGGTAAACTAATATTTTTGGTATTTTTGGTTTATGGAATGAAAAATAAAAGATTGCAAAGAAAGTAAATAGGAAACTAAAATTGTAGATCGGAAACTTATATGATGGAAAGTAGACCCGGGGGCCATAGGTTTGACCAGAGGCTTCTCTCAAGATAGAAATTATTACGGTGGGTGAACAAATTATGGCCGAGCAAATGATAGAAAAGCGCAAAGTTATGACGATATCTAAGGCAATGATCATGAATATAGGCATCACGTCCGTATCAAGTAGACCGACTCCTGCCTGCATCTACTACTATTACTCCACACATCGGCCGCTATCCAGCATGCATCTAGAGTATTAAGTTCATAAAGAATGGAGTAACGCTTTAAGCAAAATGACATGATGTAGAGGAATTAACTCAAGAATTATGATGAAAACCCCATCTTTTTATCCTCGATGGCAACAATACAATACGTGTCAGTTCCCCTTCTGTCACTAGGATCGAGCACCGCAAGATTGAACCCAAAGCTAAGCACTTCTCCCATTGCAAGAAAAACCAATCTAGTTGGCCAAACCAAATCGATAGTTTGAAGAGACTTGCAAAGATATCAAATCATGCGTATAAGAATTCAGAGAAGATTCAAATAATATTCATAGATAAGCTGATCATAAATCCACAATTCATTGGATCTCTGTAAGCACACCGCAAAAGAGTATTACATCGAATAGATCTCTAAGAACATCGAGGAGAACTTTGTATTGAGAATCAAATAGAGAGAAGAAGCCATCTAGCTACTAGCTATGGACCCGTAGGTATGTGGTCAACTGCTCACGATTCATCGGAGAGGCAATGGTGTTGATGTAGAAGCCCTCCATGATCGAATCCCCCTCCGGCAGGACGCCGAAAAAGGCCCCTAGATGGGATCTCATGGGTACAGAAGGTTGCGGCGGTGGAAAAGTGGTTTCGTGTCTCCCTTGGAAGTTTTTGGGATATTTGAGAATATATAGGCGGAAGAAATAGATCGGTGGAGTCACGAGGGGCCCACAAGGGTGGGGGCGCACCCTACCCCCCTGGGCGTGCCTCCCAACCTTGTGGCCACCTCGTGCCTTTCGTGACATGCACTCCAAGCCCTTTGGATGTCTTCTGGTCCAAGAAAAATCATCGCGAAAGTTTCATTCCGTTTGGACTCCGTTTGGTATTCCTTTTCTGCGAAACTCTAAAACAAGGAAAAACAGAACGCATCGGGTCTGTAGGTTAATAGGTTAGTCCCAAAATCATATAAAATAGGATATTAATGCATATAAAACATCCAAAATAGATAATATAATAGCATGGAACAATCAAAAATTATAGATACATTGGAGACGTATCGAGCATCCCCAAGCTTAATTCCTGCTCGTCCTTGAGTAGGTAAATGATAAAAATAGAATTTTGATGTGGAATGGTACCTAACATATTTATCCATGTAATTCTCTTTATCGTGGCATGAATTTTCAGATCCGTATGATTCAAACAAAAGGTTAATATTGACATAAAAACAATAATACTTCAAGCATACTAACAAAATAATTATGTCTTCTCAAAATAACATGGCCAAAGAAAGCTTATACCTACAAAATCATAAAGTCTGGCTATGCTCCATCTTCATCACACAAAATATTCAAATGATGCACAACCCCGATGACAAGCCAAGCAATTGTTTCATACTTTTGATGTTCTCAAACTTTTTCAACTTTCACGCAATACATGAGCGTGAGCCATGGACATAGCACTATAGGTGGAATAGAAGGTGGTAGTGGAGAAGACAAAAAGAAGGAGATAGTCTTAGATCAACTAGGTGTATCAACGGGCTATGGAGATGCCCATCAATAAATATCAATGTGAGTGAGTAGGGACTGCCATGCAACAGATGCACTAGAGCTATAAGTTTACGAAAGCTCAAAAAGAAAACTAAGTGGGTGTGCATGCAACTTGCTTGCTCATGAAGACCTAGGGCATTTTCAGGAAGCCCATCGTTGGAATATACAAGCCAAGTTCTATAATGATAAATTCCCACTAGTATCTGAAAGTGACAATATAGGAGACTCTCTATCATGAAGATCATGGTGCTACTTTGAAGCACAAGTGTGGTAAAAGGATAGTAACATTGTCCCTTCTCTCTTTTTCTCTCATTTTTTGGGCCTTCTCTTTTTTTTGGCCTTTTCTCTCTCTTTTTTCCCTCACATGGGACAATGCTCTAATAATGAAGATCATCACACTTCTATTTACTTACAACTCAAAAATTACAACTCGATACTAGGACAAAATATGACTCTATGTGAATGCCTCCGGCGGTGTACCGGGATGTGCAATGAATCAAGAGCGACATGTATAAAAAATGATGAATGGTGGCTTTGCCACAAATACGATGTCAACTACATGATCATGCAAAGTAATATGATAATGATGGTGCGTTTCATAATAAACGGAACGGTGGAAAGTTGCATGGCAATATATCTCGGAATGGCTATGGAAATGCCATAATAGGTAGGTATGGTGGCTGTTTTGAGGAAGGTATAAGGTGGGTGTATGGTACCGGCGAACGTTGCGTGGTACAAGAGAGGCTAGCAATGGCGGAAAGGTGAGAGTGCGTATAATCCATGGACTCAACATTAGTCACAAAGAACTCACATACTTATTGCAAAAATCTATTAGTCATCAAAACAAAGTACTACACGCATGCTCCTTGGGGGATGGATTGGTAGGAAAAGACCATCGCTCGTCCCGACCGCCACTCATAAGGAAGACAATCAAAAAATATCTCATGCTCCAACTTCGTTACATAACGGTTCACCATACGTGCATGCTATAGGACTCACAAACCTTAACACAAGTATTTCTCAAATTCACAACTACTTACTAGCATGACTCTAATATCACCATCTTCTATCTCAAAACAATCATAAGGAATCAAACTTCTCAAAGTATTCAATGCAATCTATATGAAAGTTTTTATTATATCCCTCTTGGATGCCTATCATATTAGGACTAATAACCAAAGCGAATTACCACCGTCGTGCACGTACGAGAGTTCAACAATTTCTATAAGATAAAACCACCGCCGTGCTCTAAAAGATATAAGTGAAGCACTAGAACAAAATTGCCTAGCTCAAAATATATAAGTGAAGCACATAGAGTATTCTTATATTTCACGATTCATGCGTGTCTCTCTCAAAAGGTGTGTACATCAAGGATGATTGTGGCAAACTAAAAAGCAAAGAGTCAAATCATACAAGACGCTCCAAGCAAAACACATATCATGTGGTGAATAAAAATATAGTCTTAAGTAAAGTTATGGATAGATGAAGACAAAAAAGGGGATGCCTTCTGGGGCATCCCCAAGCTTAGGCTCTTTGTATACTTGAATATTATCTTGGGGTGCCTTGGGAATCCCCAAGCTTAGGCTCTTGCCACTCCTTATTCCATAGTCCATCAAATCCTTACCCAAAGCATGAAAACTTCACAACACAAAACTCAACAGAAAATCTCATAAGCTCCGTTAGTATGAGAAAATAAATCACCACTTTTCTTACTATTGTGAACTCATTCTTTATTTATATTGGTGTAATATCTACTGTATTACAACTTTTCCATGGTTCATACCCCCTGATAATAGCCATAGATGCATCAAAATAATCAAACAACACGCAAAAAAAAAAGAATCTGTCAAAAACAGAACAGTCTGTAGTAATTCAGATAGTTCGCATACTTCTGTAACTCCAAAATCCTGAAAAATTAGGATGACCTAAATAATGTGTATATCAATCTACTGTAAAATATTCAGAATTTTTTGAAGCTCCTGTGATTTTTAGAAGTTTTGGGACTGAGTGCAAAAGTTTCTGTTTTTTCAGCAAGACCAAATCAACTATTACCGTAAGCTATCCCAAATGTATTACTTGGCACAAACACTAACTAAACACAAAATCACATCTAACTAGAGGCTAGATGAAATATTTATTGGAAAACAGTAAGGAAAAATATTGGGTTGTCTCCCAACAAGCGCTTTTCTTGAAAGCCTTTTAGCTAGGCATCGATAATTTTAATGATGCTCACATGAAAGACAAGCAATTCAAACACAAATGACTGTCGAGCAATTGATAGAAAAGGGAAAAGTTATGATGATATCTAAGGCAATGATCATGAATATAGGCATCATGTCCGTATCAAGTAGACCAACTCCTGCCTACAACTCCACACATCGACCGCTATCCAGCATGCATCTAGAGTATTAAGTTCATAAAGAACGGAGTAACGCTTTAAGTAAGATGACATGATGTAGAGGAATTAACTCCAGCAATATGATGAAAACCCCATCTTTTTATACTCGATGGCAACAATAAAATACGTGTCGGTTCCCCTTCTGTCACTAGGATCGAGCACCGCAAGATGAACCCAAAGCTAAGCACTTCTCCCATTGCAATAAAAACCAATCTAGTTGGCCAAACCAAATCGATAGTTTGAAGAGACTTGTCAAAGATATCAAATCATGCATATAAGAGTTCGGAGAAGATTCAAATAATATTCATAGATAAGCTGATCATAAATCCTATATTCATCGGATCTCGGCAAACACACCACAAAACAGTATTACATCGAATAGATCTCCAAGAACATCAAGGAGAATATTGTATTGAGAATCAAAGAGAGAGAAGAAGCCATCTAGCTACTAGCTATGGACCCGTAGGTCTGTGGTAAACTACGCACGCTTCATCGGAGAGGCCATGGTGTTGATGTAGAAGCCCTCCATGATCGAATCCCCCTCCAGCAGGATGCCGGAAAAGGCCCCTAGATGGTATCTCACGGCTACAGAAGGTTGCGGCAATGGAAAAGTGTTTTCGTGGCTCCCTTCGAAGTTTTTGGGATATTTGAGAATATATAGGCGGAAGAAATAGGTCGGTGGAGTCATGAGGGGCCCACAAGGGTGGGTGGCGTGGCTCCCGACCTTGTGGCCGCCTCGTGGCTTTCTTGACGTGCACTCCATGCCCTCTGGATGTGTTCTAGTCCAAGAAAAATCATCGCAAAATTTTCATTCCGTTTGGACTCCGTTTGGTATTCCTTTTCTACGAAACTCTAATCAAGGAAAAAACAGGAACTTGCACTGGCTCTAGGTTATAGGTTAGTCCCAAAAATCATATAAAAGAGCATGTTAATGCATATAAAACATCCAAAACAAATAATATAATAACATGGAACAATAAAAAATTATAGATACATTGGAGACATATCAACAAGCAGTATAGTGGAGATAAGTATTTCCCTCAGTTATGAAACCAACGTTATCAATCCAGTAGGAGAACCAAGCGACACTATGTAAACAACAGTTGCACACAAACAACAAATACTTGCAACCCCACGCATAGATGGGTTGTTAATCCCTCAACGGTTATGAGCAAGATTAAATTGTATAGGTTTTGATAGATAGATCTACCAAAAATACAAAAGAAAATAAATAAAAGAAATTTGTAGCAAGATATTTTTAGTTTTAATATATGATAAAAGATAGACCCGGGGGCCATAGTTTCCACTAGAGGCTTCTTTCGAGAAAATAGCATACGGTGGGTAAACAAATTACTGTTGTGCAACTGATAGAAACGCAAATAATTATGACGATATCCAAGGCAATGATCATACATAGACATCACTTCCAATATTAGTAGACCGAAATGATTCTGCATCTACTACTATTACTCCACACATCGACCTCCATCCAGCATGCATCTACTGTATTAAGTTCATGGAAAACGGAGTAATGCTTTAAGCAAGATGACATGATGTAGACAAGATAAACTCACGCATGAATAAACCCCATCTTGTTACCCTTAATAGCAATGATACATACATGTCATGTCCCTTTATGTCACTTGGATTGAGCACCGCAAGGTCGAACCCATTACAAAGCACCTCTTCCCATGGAAGATAAATCAATCTAGTTGGCCAAACCAAACCAATAAACCGGAAAACAAATACGAGGATATAATAATCATGCATTAAAGACTTCATAGAAAACCCAAATAATATTCATGGATAGATCTCATAATTCATCGGATCCCAACAAACACATTGCAAAAAAGAATTACATCGGATAGAAATCCAAGAAAATCAAGGAGAACATTGTATTGAAGAACATCGAGAGAGAATAAGCCATCTAGCTACGAACTATGGACCCGTAGGTCTGTGCTAAATTACTGACGCATCATCAGAGGGGCAGCAAGCACTACAAAAAAAAGACCTATCCGTGACATTTTGGGTCGAACGAATTTTTTTCCTGTCATGCTTATGACACTTCTATGACGATAATTGTGACAAAACATGGTATCATCATAGATGTGGTGGGCTCCTACTTCTATGACAAAAAATCATGACAGAAAATGGGCTTTTCGTCCTGGGCGGGCCAGAGACGCAGCTGCATGACATTCTTTGGGCCATCAATGACAGAAAAAACCATGGTAGAAGTGAGGGCGAGGAAAATATCGAGGGAGTTCCTGGTTACGGTGGGTGGTCGGGGGCCGAGCGATGCGCGCTTTCTCCACATCGCTGCAGCGTGTGTGAGGAGTTGCGCTCTAACTGAACCGGAGCGAGGCATTGGGCTCTAACTGAACCCGAGCGATTGCACTGCAGGCTACGCATTACTGAACCCGAGCGATCGATTGATCCCTTGCTGTTAACTGAACCCGAGGGATTCCTTCGCTACTGCTGCAAACTAAAGCCTATTGATGCTGCCTCTGGATGAACAGTGAGTGTTGTTGAGGGGTTCAGATGAACAGTTCCCGGTGGGGGGTTGGATGAACAGGACTCCGTGGTAGTAGAGGCCGTTGCCGCTGGATGAACAGGACCCCAATTGATTGAGCTGGTGGAGGGGTGGATGAACAGGACCCCGTGGAGGGCTGGATGAACAGGACCCCATGGAGGGCTGGTTGAACAGTAGCCGGTGGAGGGCTGGTTGAACAATAGCCGGTGGAGGGCTGGATGAACAGTAGCCCGTGGAGGGGTGGTTGAACAGGACCCCGTGGAGAGGGCTGGTTGAATAGTAGCCGGTGGAGTATAGACATCACTTCCAAGATTAGTAGACCGAAATGATTCTGCATCTACTACTATTACTCCACACATCGACCACCATCCAGCATGCATCTACTGTATTAAGTTCATGGAAAACGGAGTAATGCTTTAAGCAAGATGACATGATGTAGACAAGATAAACTCACGCATGAATAAACCCCATCTTGTTACCCTTAATAGCAATGATACATACATGTCATGTCCCTTTCTGTCACTTGGATTGAGCACCGCAAGGTCGAACCCATTACAAAGCACCTCTTGCCATGGAAGATAAATCAATCTAGTTGGCCAAACCAAACCAATAAACCGGAAAACAAATACGAGGATATAATAATCATGCATTAAAGACTTCATAGAAAACCCAAATAATATTCATGGGTAGATCTGATCATAAACTCATAATTCATCGGATCCCAACAAACACATTGCAAAAAAGAATTACATCGGATAGAAATCCAAGAACATCAAGGAGAACATTGTATTGAAGAACATCGAGAGAGAATAAGCCATCTAGCTATGAACTATGGACCCGTAGGTCTGTGCTAAATTACTGACGCATCATCAGAGGGGCAGCAAGCACTACAAAAAAAAGACCTATCCGTGACATTTTGGGCCGAACGAATTTTTTTCCTGTCATGCTTATGACACTTCTATGACAATAATTGTGACAAAACACGGTATCATCATAGATGTGGTGGGCTCCTACTTCTATGACAAATCATGACAGAAAATGGGCTTTTCGTCCTGGGCGGGCCGGAGACGCAGCTGCATGACATTCTTTGGGCCATCAATTGCAGAAAAAACCATGGTAGAAGTGAGGGCGAGGAAAATATCGAGGGAGTTCCTGGTTACGGTGGGTGGTCGGGGGCCGAGCGATGCGCGTTTCTCTCATACGTACGCGCGTGTGTGTGAGGAGTTGCGCTCTAACTGAACCCGAGCGAGGCATTGGGCTCTAATCGAACCCGGCGATTGCACCGCGAGTTACGACATCGAACCCGAGCGATCGATTGATCCTCGGCTGTTAATCGAACCCGAGGGATTCGCCGCTCTCGCTGCAAACTAAAGCCTATTGATGCTGCCTCTGGATGAGCAAGGGCGTTGTTGAGGGGTTCAGATGAACAGTTCCCGGTGGGGGGTTGGATGAACAGGACTCCGTGGTAGTAGAGGCCGTTGCCGCTGGATGAACAGGACCCCAATTGATTGAGCTGGTGGAGGGGTGGATGAACAGGACCCTGTGGAGGGCTGGATGAACAGGACCCCATGGAGGGCTGGTTGAGCAAGAGCGGTGGAGGCTGGTTGAACAATAGCGGTGGAGGGCTGGATGAACAGTAGCCCGTGGAGGGGTGGTTGAACAGGACCCCGTGGAGAGGGCTGGTTGAATAGTAGCCGGTGGAGGAGCGCGCGGTGGAGGCGGATGAACAGGAGCCCGTGGATGAACAGTCATAGGTGGAGGCTGGAGGAGGTCGACGGTGGATGAACAGTAGCCCCGTGGAGGCTGGAGGAGGTCGACGGTGGAGATGAACAGTGTCACATGGAGTCCCGTTTTGCGGTACGCCACACCCCTCCCGATGAACAGGACCCCCGTTTCGACCGTAGCGCTCCAACACAAGTCTGTTTCCTCCGTTTTGCGGTACGCCACACCCCTCCCGATCAACAGAAACCCGTTTTGACTGTTTTGCGGTACGCCAGACCCCTCCCGAGTAGGATCCCGTTTCGACCATGGCTGGTCGAACACAAGGCCGTTTCCTCCGTTTTGCGGTACGCCAGGCCTCGTTTCCATCGGTTGTTTTGTCCAAGCCGGTTGGCTTCCGATGAACACGACGACGCATTCTGTTCTGATCTAGCCGGTTGCCTCCCAATGAACACGACGACGGCAGAGCTTCTCCGTTCCGACCAGCCATGTACACCAACCCTGGTCGTACGTATGCGCGAGTAGGTGTTCGAGACCCCGCCCATATGTACGTACGTGGCCGTATTTTATTTCTTGCACCCTGGCCGCTGTACGTATGTGTACATGCTACGTGCGCGCCTCTACATCGACCAGTATGTACGTACACGTTCGCGACAAGAATGACAACGCTACATACGCTTCGACCAGGTGGGTCCCGACTTTCAGGCACTTCCTTGCATGCGAAGATGTAGCTGGTGGGTCCTAGCAGTCAGGGGGGAAATGTTTTTTCATGAAATATGGTGGCCTATCCGGTGGGTCCCTGCTGTCAGGTGGAGGAATCATTATTTTGCACGTAATAAGGAGGCATTTCCTTGCTACGTCCATCGACCCAGCTGTCAGCCTCTCCATGTACAGTACTCTTCCGATGGAAGTCGTTCGTTGACCACATTGACCACGCCGCACCGAGAGCACCAGGGCGGTGGACGACGGCGAGGCCTAGGAAGGGGACGACGCGGAGCCGGGGAGGACACAACAGTGGATGCCCACGCGGAGAGGAGTACGAGGGTTCACTGGTTCGGCTATGGTGTGAGGCTGCCGTCGCCGCAGGGCCTGGCCAGCGATGGGAGTAGTAGGGGGCGGTGAGGCCTCCGCGGCAGCACGGCCAGCCTCGGGAGGCAGGAGCAGGCGGCACGACCGGCGCTGCTTTGGGAGGCTGGAGCAAGAAGACCGGAGGTTGAAGAAGCACTACGGCCGTTGGATGGACATCGTACGGTCACTGGAGCTAGAATTGTTCAAATTGACTAAGTTGACAAAGCCCTCCGTCCCCGTCAACTTAGTAGGCCCACATGTCAGCCTCCCACTAAGCTGGGTCCCAGCTAGCAGGGGTAGTATTAATTTTTTTGTGTGTAATAAGGAGGCACTTCCTTGCCTGCAAAGATATAGCTGGTGGGTCCGACCTGTCAGCGGGGGAACTTTTTTTCGTGAAATACATAGGCCCTTCTGGTGGGTCCCAGATGTCAGGTGGAGGAATCATTATTTTGCGCGTAATAAGGAGGCATTTCCTTGTGTGCAGCCGTGGACCCAGCTGTCAGCCTCTCCATGTAAAGTCTACGTCCGATGGATGTCGTTCGTTGACCACGTTGACCACGGCTCGCCGAGAGCATCAGGGTGGTGGACGACGGCTAGGAAGGGGACGACGCGGAGCCGGGGAATACGCGGCAGTGGATGCCCACATGGAGAGGAGTACGAGGGTTCACTGGTTCGGCTGCGGTGTGAGCCTGCCGTCGTCGCAGGGCCTGGCCAACGGTGGGAGTAGTAGTGGGCGGTGAGGCCTCAACGGCAGCACAGCCGGCCACTGGAGGCAGGAGCAGGCGGTCTTGTTGGCGCTGGTTTGGGCGGTTGGTGCAAGAAGAGCAGAGATTGAAGAAACAGCAGGACCGTTCGATTCAAATCCAATAGTCACTGCTGCTAGAATTGTTTGTTGACTAAGTTGACAAAGCCTTGCGTACACGTTAACTTAGTAGGCCCATAGATCAGCCTACGAACTGGTGCGCCCCAGATGTCAGTGGGAGGAATCATTTCTTTTCGTGTAATAAGGAGGTTGCTGATTGCATGCGGCCAGGCCAGCAGAGGGAGTAGGGTGGGCCGGTGAAGCCTACACGGCATGAAAGCGGGCCACAAGAGGAGGGAGCAGGCACTCCCGCCGGCGCTGGTTTAGGCGGCTGGAGCAGGAAGATCATAGATTTAAGAAGCACGTCGGCCATTGGATGGACATCCAACAGTCACTGCTGCTAGAATCGTGTATTGACTGACAAAGCCTTGCGTAAACAAGTCAGCCTCGAAATTTGTGGCGTGTACAACCCATTTCCTATTATTTTTATAACTTCTACTCATTTTCTAATTCATATGGAATTTATTGCAGCCCATTGTCCATTTTTAGAATTGCTGCTCATTTTTTGGTCAGTACCAGGGTTAAAAAATTGAACTAAAAATGTGCGAAATTTTGAAAATTCACAATTTTTTGCTGGGGAACAAAATATTCTTAATCCAAGAATTATTAGCCATACTAAAACAAATTTAAAAATAAATTAGTACTATCCATGTTAAAATCCAATGAAATATCAGTGAAGAATAAAAACAAAAAAGAAACTAATTTTCGCATTTACTTTTAACAGATACTAACCAAACTCTTTGGCCAGCCCGGAATGCATCGCTCCTCGTCTTGAAAGATTTGCAGCCCAGTAAGTCGGAGAAAAAAATAGGCCTAGCTTGGGTATTCTTCAAAAAGAAATAGTGGCCTACCTATTTTCCCAAAGAAAAAACTGTTGGGCTGGTCATGTTGCTAGACAGGCCACAAAGACCGCACAACCCAGTTTATAGCCTGCTCCTTGCTAAAAATCCTCAAAAAAAATTGTGCAATTCTGTCATTAATTGACTATACGTTGAAAATGATGTGGGTCCCAGATATCAGCAGGGTGGATTAGAGTAAAATAAACGAGGGGTGTATCTGAGTAGTAAAAGAGGCGCATT
Source organism: Aegilops longissima (assembly GCA_021605205.1). Lineage (NCBI taxonomy): Eukaryota > Viridiplantae > Streptophyta > Magnoliopsida > Poales > Poaceae > Aegilops > Aegilops longissima. Next base: position 383,079,100 of record CM038681.1, on the reverse strand, counting down.
GCTTGTGTTTGGGAGTGGACCTGGTGGGTCCGTACTGTCATACTCATATCTACAGTCCTCTCCCGATTCACTATGTTGACAGGGCCGGACGGCGGCGCCATGGCGAGCACACCAAGGCGGAGGATAAAGTGCTGTCGCCAATGTGCTGGGCTGGGTTGGGCATTTGTATTAAAAAAATGGACCGGAACTATTTACGACGTTGACTACGATTTGCATGGGTCCACTGGTTGCAGGAAGAAAATGGTGGGAGAAAGAAGACTGGTTGCTATCTTTGCCTAAGAATTATATCGACTGAATGTAACGACGCTATCATAGGGAATAATATCCTCCTGTTAAATCATGAATTTAAAGAACTGGTGCATGCGCGTTTAGCTTTACTTATTTATTTACTTATTTATGTTTACGGGACCATGAGCATGTACCTGGGCCAGATTCAAGTGAGAGCCTCCCTTCCAGTTAATGATGGGCTCCTCTATTGGGCCTTCATCAGTGGGCTGCATGTTATCAACAAGTGGAAAATGTGTTCCTACGAAAAATAGTATGCACTACGTACGGTACCGGGCACTAAAGGATCGGACCATGCAACGACTTCCAAAACATTGCGTTTGTCGTTCTAACAACACATTTATTCAACCAAAAGACGAAATATACTACTGATTGTACATTGAAAACAGCAGCAGCAGCAACTAGGGCTGGGGGTGCAAGAGAAGCAGTAAGTAGGCCAGAAGAGTAAAGACGCAACTCTCTCTTCCAAACCAAACATCAGCCATCATTACAAAAGGGCTACCAAAAAAGAACAAGTGTATGCATCAAACTAAATAAAGATCCTACTACACCAAGTGTATGCATCTAACTAACTAGTTCAGTTAGACGTCACTATTTATTAAGTTGTGGAGATTGGCTGACGGCTTGAACTAGATGGGTGCCTGATGGGGGAAACTCCAGCCAGCAGGTCGAAGTCTGATACTTGCGACCCTCTCTCCTACTTTGGGCTGCAGAGCGTGGCGACATATATTAGGGTATGGTGCATGCAGAGACGCATGGTACGCTGTGCACACATAGTTTTGCTTGATGAACGAAACCGTGATGCCATCATGATCCTTGCCGTCGGTTATCTCCTGGTTAATCAGATAATTTAGTCTGAGAAACAGAGAGCGTGTACCAAGGCTAGTTACCAGCCTCCAGTAAAAAATTCCTGAAGGCCCAGAGAAGCTGGGATCCTGCTCAAAGACCTTGCACGGACTGTGATTGTATTCGGCGAAACAACACGTCCAGTACGTGCGAATGATCATCAATTGTTCGCCGTCGTCTGATCGAGCCAGGAACCACCTGCAACTTCCATGCCGCTTTTCTTTGAAAGGTTCTGGGATTAGGAAGGGTAGGGACACCAGGCGGCCTACAACATCATATCAAGTTGGAGTCAAATAAATAAGGGCTCTTAATGTAGTCAACCTTAAGAACAACATGTTATGAGCATGAATATTTTTCAGTAAATGTGGACAGTAATATAAGCAAGCCATCACGATATCATAGGAAAGTAACATACTACTGTAATAGCCGTTTGTAGCGATGACTGGAGTAGGCCAGCAATATGTCTAGCCATAGAAGGAGTCGACAGCGTAAATGAAGCCCTTGTGTTCAATGGCATCAAAGAACCATGGAGGATGTATGATCCTGTGATGGACGTGCAGATTTATCCACTTACCGCAGTGACCTGTCAAATAGGCGAGACCGCGGTTGAAGAACGCAATTATTTTGAGGTCTTTATAATTCACAGATCTTGATGGCACTTGGCAGATTACAACCTTGAGAAAATCTAACTTGGTATCATGTTGGCTACTGTAAGATTCCGAGTATTCTGGGTCGCGGTGCCAAAGCAGTGCAGTGTTAATCGAAGGAAGGGGGATCAATCGCCGGGTGTAGACCTCCACGAGCATCCAGTTGCCGCCACCGTCAATGAGCACCATCCAAGACGTGTTCATGCCGACCCAGTACATACCGTTAATGTAGTTCAGGGTGACGGGGATCAGATTGCAGTCAAGAGGGTTGATGCTCGCCACCCTACGATCGTTATGCTGCATGACACACCGTTTCTGAAGATCAGGCGGCATCAACAAGCAAGGATCTCGCTTAAAAAGCTCCAGCCTGAGGGCTTTGAGTAAACGGTACAACCCCGACGAGCACGCGTCGAGCGGCATGGTACCGAGATTGTCCACACGCGAAACAATGAGCTTGATTACCTCTGTGGGGAGCGAATTCTAGCCACTCTTTCGGTGGACGCTGCTCGGTTCTGCCATTGCTAGTGCTTGGGTTTTGGAAGAGGGGGGGAGGCGCCTTGGCGGGGATGGAATATTGGATGATTATGTGCTGACAAGGATGGAGAAGCCAATATGTGCTGTGGGAAGTGGACAGGTGATGATGACTACATCACGCCGCTTGACTTACGAGACACGTACCAGCAGCGTAGGGTCATATCGATGCCAGACAACTTGCTTGAGTGATCACAGTACTGGTACTCCATACAGTACCTACTACTATGCCCTAACTTGCTTGACTAGAGTAGTAGTGGAGCAGGACTCTGCTCTACTACTAGCACCGGAGGATTAGTATATTCTAATCTAATAGTAATTACAAACTTCAATGCCCGAGCGTGGAACGACTACGAACCGCAATCGGTGCTAACTCCAATCCCCAGCAAACGTTCGCTGGCAGACATGGATAAGATATTTTTAGTGATATGTATATCAAAACTAAACTGTTTTCTTTCAGACTTGTGAATATGTATTATTATACTTTGGATCCGTTGCAATGGACGGGCTCATTGTTATAAAGGTTTATCTCATGTATTGTCCACAACGAACACAGTGTCTTGGTCGGGCGGATCTTTGCGGTATAATGGCTTGAGTTCAATTCTGTCCTAAATCGTAGCTTTTATATTTTTAAACATATACTTCTTTACGCTCTTTGTCTTTGGGAGTGGAAACCACAGAGTACTTAGAATACAAGATTAAGGATGGATTCATTTCTTTCTAACTTTCTGTATGAATCTGTAGCCAGCTTGCAAGTAATGTACACTGTACTGACAGTGGAACCCACAGAGTACTTAGAATACAAGACTAAGGATGCAATTAACTTTTTATCGAGGGAGAATCATACACGCAATTAACTCAAATGGATTGGACGCGACTCTATTATTCTCCAACGGCAACCGGCAAATTTCCTCCCGCGAGCCGGAGTAGGTTTCTCAGTTTGCATGCGGGTTTAACAGAGGGGTTTGATGGAGGCGAGGAGGCGTGTTCAGACGGGCGTGCAGCGGGCGAGGCAGTACTATTCGATTTGACAGCTACTAGTATATTTAAAAAAGAAAGAAGAGTAGTAGAGATAGAGATAAGAGTAGAGATAGAGACTAGGGAGGAGCACCATCTACTGCTTCGTGTGCTACTCCTGCGCTCCATTCGGCCGCCACAACCTCCCCTACAGCCACTCCCTCCCGCGCTCCATTCGGCGGGCGCTGTTGAAGTTTGGGGAGTGCACTCTCGCGACTGCTGGCAGCGACGACTTCACCGACGATGACCTCTTCCTCAACGACATGGGCGACAACCTCAACGCCAACGGTGCTACTCCCATTGCACCGTATGTGTTCCTGTCCTTCCTGTTCGAAATCGGGGTAGAATTCATGTTTCTAGTCTGTGTCCTAGATTTGATTTGTTCATCTACTATGCTAGTCCACATGATTAGTTTAATCTCTGTTATAGCCGTCATGATTTATTTTTTACTTATTCAGACTAAATCTCGTAGTAACTTGCTCATATATTGAACTAGCGCACCGTCCCCTACAGCCGCTCCCATTTCATGGATGGCCTGGTCAAGCCTCCAAGGAGCCCTTCGTCTACTGCTATGAGTGCCCGATGCCGTTTTGGGGCTCGCCGGCGGACCTCGTGCATCACCTCAAGCAGCCGTCCGTATATCACTACTGGCCCTTGGCGGAGAACATCAAGTACGAGACGTGCTACCCGTTCACCGTGCCGGAGTCGCTGGAGGATCACCACCGCCTGCTAGTCTCGGAGGAGGACAGTAGCGTCTTCCTCTTGATCGTGGGCACCGGCGAGCCCTGCACAGGCCGCCGCCCCGTCTCTGTAGTGTGCGTCAGGGGCGACGCTGCTGACGCTGACACTGACGCGAGGCCGATGTACGGGTGCATGCTCACTGTTACTACCCCTCGGAGGTACGTGGGCGGCGACACTGGCTACATCAAGCTGACTAGGACTGTGCTGAGCTGGGACCTTCCTGCCGATGTGGACATGGTAGACGATGGTATGATTTGGCCCCCAACGTGGTGCACGGGGACTCCAAGGAGGTTCACCTGGACATATGCATTACCAAGTTAAATGTTGATCATTAGTCTTTGCTCAATGTAATCCGTTGTCTAAGCATGTGGAGACTTCGATGCATGATCTTGCTCTATTGGAGTATCGCGCATGAATAAAAGTGTATCCATTTATGGTTTAGTCTAGAATCTTACATGTATGAAATTTTTACTACAGTACTGGTGAAAGACATATGATGAACCATTTCTTACATCTCCTCTGCCCCCTTCCAAGTCATCCTGATTTAATCCCTCCGTCTAGGTGTATAAGGGCATGGTTAATACTTAATAGTATAGCCAACTGTTGACTATAAGAAAGTGCCATGTCATCTGTAGCCAAAATGTATAACAAGCGATACTCAAAAACTAATTCTTAAAGATCATTTCTTGCAAAGCACAATAAGTGTTATTTCTTCACAAGTTTTGGATGGAGGTTGAACAGTTGATCTCTTTTGTTTGCAAAAGATAGTTTTTTATCTATTTCACCCGGATGTTTGTGAGCTCTAGAGATGAAATAATATCCGAAGAAACCTATCGATACCTGTTACACATGAGATGACCCCCACATCCTTTGTCAAAATAAACAACTCCCGATCAATGCATTTCACTTTTTCCGTGCAACGACGGGCACCTTACTATAGATTAGTACGACCAAAAATTGAACTAACATTATATATAGTACGATAAATGCTGATGCATGTCACCTAAAATTATATCATTGAAAACTATGTTCAAATTCGAATCCAACGATATAGTTTTTGTTGACATGCACTAACATTTTGTCAGTTAAATATTTAGTCAAATTCAATGGGGGACTAATAAACCACGACCGATGTAGTACCAGTGTAGAGGGTGGCACTGCACGCGAGTCTCATCCCGCTCGTGGCGCGGCAGTAAAGCCGTTATATCACAAAACCCAACCACTCCCAGTAATAAGTGGCCTGGTAAAATAAACGGACAAGCAACCATCACATCCCTCCGTCTTTTTTGCATTTCATCTCTCTGCATTTACCTTCTCCGATTCATCTCGCAAACTTGATCCGTAGCTACTACTCCTAGTATCCCTAGCTACCACTCCTAGGGCCAATTCTTTTGGCGGCTTAAAAAATAAGCCGTCTCTTCCCCAACTTTTCCCATAAGACTAGTCACAGTGGAGAGTAACATTAAGGAGCCTCACGCATTTATTTGGGCTTCTAAACTACTACTAGTACCTCCGTCCTGGTTTATTCGTCACCATTGTAATTTGTGCTAAATTTTGACCAAAGATTTAACTGATAAAATGTTAGTGCATGTGACATATGCACGTACTTACAAAATGCGTACGGATACACAAGGTTTCCAAACTTTTCCTTTTACATACTTAATTAAGGATGCTAATAATTCTCGAACGTTCGGGATTTATCATTTGCGTCCCAAAACTAATGAGATCGCCTTACGAAACTAAATTATATTCCTAATAAAAGCCACGACGCTCGAATGAGCGCTTGCGGCGCGCCACGAGTGCCCTGGTGTGCGGCCGTTTCCCAGCGCGCCGACACAATGCCTCTTCCCGAGCCTCGCAACTTGCGAGGTGCTGATTGGCGGCTTACCGGCGGGCGAGCGCGATCTCACCGGTGTGGTGAACCGGCGCCAACAGGTACTCCTCCTTGCTGGAAGCGTGCACCCAGTCCACGTACCGCCAAGCATAGATGATGCGCTTGGGCCCGACTGCACTTAGGGCTTTGGCACGGGCATCCTCCGCCACCCTCACGACCCTCGCATGAGCCTTCTGCCAAAGAGCTAATTGCCTGACTCTCTCGGATGCGACATAGACCTGCCAGGCAGCTTGCTCCGCGGCACGCTTATCTTCCTCGACCTTCTTCTCCACCTCTATTTTGGCACGCTCTGCCGGAGGCAAAACCTCCCACAAGGCGACATCCATTTCTTTCCAAAGCTCCTCAAGGTTGCGGTGCTCGGCGGGCGGAATGCGTTCTCCTCATAGCGGGGAGCCGACGCGTCCTCCGACACGCGTGCTGGCTTGATTGGGAACACCGACGCGTCCACCTCGACGCGTCGCGGCGAGGAGCGGAACACCGACGCGTCCTCCTCGACTAGTGGCGGCGAGAAACGGAACGGCGACGCATGACCGTCCGCGCGGTGCAGCGAGGGCGCCTAGGGCTTGGGAGGGGAGAAGCCATGGTGGTCGACGTGAGAGGGAGGGCGAGGAGATAGCGATGAACGTGAGCGTTCTTCCGAATGCCGTGGGAGGCGCTATTTATAGCGAGCAATGGAACACCTACGTAATATATGGACTGAGCTTCACTGACTTAACTACAGGTCCAGTTGCGTCACTGACATGTGGGCCAGATGCCTATTGGGCCCACATGTCAGTGACCCATTGCACCTACAGTTAAGTAACTGAAGCAGCTACGTGGGCATATTTGTAGGAGTAAATTACGGGTGAGGGAAGGGGTGGAAATATTGCTGGTCACAACGGATTGGACGGGCGCGGGGGAGGAGAGTCATGCATGCAAATTTTTTCCACACGGGGTGGAGTGTGGGAATGCTGGAGGGAGAAGGAGAGTCAAGCAGGCATTCAGATTTCAAGGTGCACTAAATTATAGCATGCGATGATTAAGGCTGGCAATAGTGGTGCTCCCTCCTTTCCGGTTTATGTGGCTTAATTTAAAAATCTCTTCAACCAAGGTAGATAAAGAATGGTGGAATTAATTCCGTAGTTTACAAAAGTACTTAATTGGTACTCTCGTTTTTCTCAAAAATTTGTGTGAACTGATGCATTAGTTACACCACATGCATGCATGACCACTCCTATAAAAAATCTCAGTTGGTGGTGATGGTATGTCTGCCTCTGGACAACGTGAGCTGTTCGATGTACTTGGAACCAACATCTGAGATGTGTGTGCATAGAGACATGGCCTTGCCACCGGAGGTACTATATAGCAGATATTTACCCACACCTGCCACTGTATAAAATACAGAACTACTCATTCCAGCCTCATTTCCTTTCTGGTTCATCTCCTTGCATTCTTGCCTAGATGGTATGTCTGCATCATGGCACACACCTGGACCGAGGAACTAGTCTGCATTGGGCATTTAAGTTTTTTCTGAAGTCAATGTACCTCTACTTTGACCAAACTTATAGAAAAATGTACATCAACATTCACAATGTCAAATCAATATTTTTATACTCATTATAAAACATAGTTTTTATACTCATTATAATCAGTATTGCAGATATTGATATTTTTAGTATAAATTTGGTCAAAAACTTTGCAAATGGTTGACGGAAGTAAAAAGGACCAGAGGGAGTATCATGCATGCGGAGTAGGCAAAAAATTGCTCATTTATAGTCGGTCGAAGTCTCAAAGGGCGCGACCGCGTGAGGGAGGCAAAGGTCGTGGGAGGCGCGACGGTTGAGGGAATTAAGTGAAGTTACATCCACAAGCCGGCATGGTGTGCAAACAGGCAGAAGCTATACCGTCAGGCCTATGATATGGGTCTAGTAGACATGACGTCTAGTGGGTCCCGCATAGTATTCGAGAACTCTTTGGGGGCTTGCAGCCGTTTATCCACCGGGCAAGCCAACAACCCCACGCCGTTCACACGCCCTACTCGTCCCCGTCTTCTACCTTACAATAGTTCACTCCCAGTCGTCCCGTCCTTTCACATTACACCAGTTCAACTTCTCCTAACCCTCCTGCAAAATCCATGGCCTCCCAAATCTCCATGGTCGCCGCTGAGTACCAGGTTAGAGCCATCACCGGCGATGAGTTCATCATCATCTACACCTGTGGATCCGCGACGGTGAAAGGATGCCTTGCTCGCTTCCGAAGCATGTTTGAAAACTCAAAGGATGAGTGGGTCGCTGGGCTAGATGTTGAGTACACCACAGTCCTGGAAAGTGAGAAGATTCTAAAGGAGGTAGAGAAGAAGAAGCCCGCCGTGATCCAGGTTTGCGTACATAACGTGTGCTTGGTCTACCACATATGCCATGCCGACGTTGAGTGTCAGGATTTTAAGAACTTCCTCAAGGACGAAAGAGTGAAATTCGTTACTGTAGACTTTAGGAACGACAGGGATGTCCTGGGTCGGATAGGCCTCGTTGTAGGCCAGCCCTTCGATCTCCCGAAGGCAAGCCTGGTGTCCTCCTCTCAGCCTTCAATGCTGACCCTAGCAGCAGCCATGATTGATCCTTCGTACGCTAAACTGAAGAAACCTCACCACGAGTTTCATCATCATGGGAGTCGAAGACAATTGATGAAGATCACACCCCGTACGCATCAATGGATGCCTACCTTTGTTTAAATATCTACAAGGGTTGGATGAAGATGCAGAGCCCAGTGTTCGGTTCAAGCAAAGAAGCGGCGGCGAAGAGGAAGAGGAAGAGGGACGGGGACGTGGACTCGGACTCCGAGTAAGGTGGCAGTGCCGTCGCTCATGCTGGTTCTACTACAGTGTCAAACGGACTAGTTGCTTAGTTTTATTTCAGGGTGTGTTGTGCTGAGCCCCTAGCAGAACTATGTTTATGTTCTTTCTCGTTATTATGTTCTTTCTCGTTATTTGAACTCTTTAGTACGTACAGTGGTACTAGTACTATGTCTTACTACTGGTATTCTTGCAGTTGGTACTACTGCTCGTATCTTCGTGTTCCTACTGTACTTAATACATTCGTACTAGTAGTATAATTTGGGTTAGTTGATTTGTGAAAGAAGTTCGACGGAGCAAAGGAACAAGACGGCAGAGAAGCTACCCCAGTATCTATATTAGGGTGGCAGGGTGCCCATGATCTATCTTATGAGTGTTGGGTGTGGAATGCAGTTCGCCGGAAAAAATGGATCGTCCCCGGGGATAAACGGATGGCGGGGGTGGGGGGAGCATGGCGGTGGCAGGCGGTTCAGGGGAGGGCGGGGCGGCGGCGGCAGGCGGTTAGGCGGGTGGCGGGCTGAGAAGATGAACAGTGCATCAATTTCGGAGGTTGAATAAGCCCTTCTAGCCATTCAAGTTGCATCCAACGGCTCACAAGAGTCGACTAACCCAAATTGCTCCTTCTGATTGCAGGATCCATGTGGCATTCAAGGTCTCAAAGGTAGATTCCGTGTCCGCACCCGGTTTGCGGGCTCGGCGCGGGCGCAACCGGCTTCCACCGCGACAGCCACCATGCGCGCCTCCTCCGCGCGGGCGGAGACGACAATGACACGCTAGTTCCTCCTCACTGGCGTGCTGGAGCACGCGCTCGTCGTCCTCTTCGTATGTTGCGTGCATTGATGCGGCTCCACCAGCTGCTCACTTGCTTGGCAGCACGGCGGCATCACGAGGAGGGACTGCAGACGAAGTGAGCGGGTGAGCCTTCAGCTTCATGGTACAGGGATGGCGGCGACACGGCGGTGATGGGCGAGAAATGGTTGGTCGGAGCAGGCGGGCACCGGCATGCGTAACGGCGGCGGCGGCATATTGATGAGTGCACTTATGGGAGCTTAGTTTAGTTTTATATAAGGTTGGTCAAACTTAAAATAAAACCGTACTAGTACACGTAAACAGTAGGCTGAGGTAGCGCTTATATTAGTTACCACAACCACGATACAGAATGCTGTGCAAGCGCGTGAACCGCGGCCGCGCGGTCGGTCGAACAGTGCCTCTCCGTGTCGCGCTCGAAGGACACCCACCGAACCTTTTTGTGTGTGTGAAAACAATCCCCGAATATTACTCAACTTCTTTTTCCTAGAAAAGTTCTTGACGCTACAATATTTCCATATATTCAAATTTATCTCCACGTTGTGTTTATTTGGATTTGGACATTTTAGGTGCGCCCTAGTTTTTTTAATACTGATTTTGTGTGTGTGACTGAGTGAGAACGTGTGTATGTGTCCATATGTGTGTTGTGGTGGAAGGGCAATGTGGAGACGGTGTGCGTGTGATTGAGACATAGAGAGGTGTGAATGTGCAAATGATCATGCATGGGTGAGACATAGACAGATGTCGATACGTTGTGTATACATGAGAGAACGGTCTTCTATTTGTACTTGTGTGTGTGAGAGAGTGAGGAACATCCCTAACACAACAACCATCTCTCTCGATTCGTGCATCCCTCGCACGATAGCATGTAACACATGCATGAACGCACACATTTTGACACCCTCACCCGGCCCCTACCCACCTCAAGGCCCGCACATCACTCTCTATTTCGCACGCACAATCTCTTCGTGAAAACCCTATTTAGCATGTAGCTTTCCATCACATACACACACATTTCTGTCCATAGGTTTGATTTCTCTCAATACCTGACACACACACACACACACACACACACACACACACACACACACACACACACACACACACACACACACACACACACACACACACACACACACACACACACACACACACACACACACACACCGCACACACACTCCCCCTGCCCCGAGCGCACAATTCATCCCCATCCAAGGCTATATGGCGACCACTCTTGCTTGTGCTTCTCTGCACCCCAGCATGCACAACACCTCAACCTTCAAAGAGGGCATCGATGAGATCGAATATGGCGACCACACTGCACTAGAGAATGCGGGGCCATTTGGAAGCAGGATGATGTGACGACGGCTGACTGACTCCTCCCCCCTCTCTCTCCCGCACAAAATTACCAATCCCTCTCTCTCCCGCACAAAATTACCAATCCCTCTCTCTCCCGCACAAAATTATCAATCCCTCAACCCACGAGATCCTTCCCCTCTCGTCCATGTTTTTCCAGTTCTCTCATCAAACCTGTTGTCTCTTCTCCTTCCACGTCTAAAGAATCTGTATGCACACACATCTCACGTATATTACATGTCTCCATCTATCTCACAGACCTAACTTCTTCCTCTCTCTCTCTTTCTCTCTCTCTCTCTCTCTCTCTCTCTCTCTCGTTAGGTTTATCTCCTACTGTCTTGTCCACATACACACTATCTTTACCGCCCTATCTGCTCCATCTTCGCAAGCTCTCTCTACATGTTTCATTCACACATTGGGATGTGTTCAAAATGTTGCTTTTATAATGGATGATGTAGAGTTATGGTTGGTTTTGTTGCATCCCACAAAGTAATAACTATGAAATGCATTTAGATTCTCATTTGATTGGGATTATGTGAGTTTGAGCATATTGTGAAGTACTATAGACCTCGTATACATCTTGGAATTCAACAATGATTGTAACTATTGAATTGTATAGACCATTACATTCGAAGTCAGTATCCTAATATATTTATTCACAATTACAACAAATGATTAATTCACTGCAAACTAAGAAAACAAATGTGTACTTCCTCCATTTTTATTTAAGTCCGCATATTAGCATTGGTCAAAGTCAAGTTTTGTAAACTCTCAGAAAGTTTGTAACAAAAATATTAACATATACAATAACAAATAAATACCATTAGATTCAATATTGAATGTAATTTCACATCATACATATTTGTGATGGTAAATGTTTATATTTTTCTATAAACTTGGTCAAACTTTAGGAAGTTTGACTTTGGTCAAACGTAATATGAAGCAAGGTTGTCAGAATCGCGATTCTGAATCGGATAAGAGCTCCAATGGTAGGATCGCAAATTGTAGAATCTTCACTATCAGGATCGTAAAAACATAGATTCTATGAACCAAAATCGTAGAATCAGAGGGGTTAGTTTGGATCGTAAAGTCGTAGAATCGTACAACAGAATCGCGATTCTGACAACCTTGATATGAAGAGTTAATAAAATCGGAGGGATTACTAGTAGTTACCAGTACTACTCGCTAGTTGCTTAGCCCAATCACCCAACACGCCACACGGGGAGTTCAGTGTCACAAAATTTTGAGGTCGTCGGGAAAATGTCTTGCGGCCCAGATTCGAGCAGTGCGAAGTTACCATCATAACCTTCGGAACAGGTCTACGGATTACGCTTGGTAGGGCTTGTTACCGAAACTTCAGGTTCACCCTACCCAGCCAACCCCACCCCGGCACCCAGAGTAGTACACCTGAATACTTGATACGTCCATTTTGCATCATGCTTTTATATCGATATTTATTGCATTATGGGATGTTATTACACATTATGTCACAATACTTATGCCTATTCTCTCTTATTTTACAAGGTTTAAACGAAGAGGGAGAATGCCGGCAGCTGGAATTCTGGGCTGGAAAAGTAGCAAATATTAGAGACCTATTCTACACAACTCCAAAAGTCCTCAAACTCCACCAAAGTCAGTTTTGGAATATATTCAAAATATTGGGCGAAGAAAGCACCAGAGGGTGGCCACACCCTGTCCACGAGGGTGGGGGGCGCGCCCCTGCCTCGTGGCCCCCCTGGCAGACCTCCGGTGCCCATCTTTTGCTATATGAAGTCTTTTTCACTGGAAAAAATCAGAAGGAAGCTTTCGGGACGAAGCGCCGCCGTTTCGAGGCGGAACCTGGCGAAACCAGTCTAGGGCTCCGGCGGAGCTGTTATACCGGGGAAACATCCCTCTGGGAGGGGGAAATCATCACCATCGTCATCACCATCGATCCTCTCATCGGGAGGGGGTCAATCTCCATCAACATCTTCACCAGCACCATCTTCTCTCAAACCCTAGTGCATCTCTTGTATCCAATCTTTGTCTCAAAACCTCAGATTGGTACGTGTGGGTTGCTAGTAGTGTTGATTACTCCTTGTAGTTGATGCTAGTTGGTTTATTTGGTGGAAGATCATATGTTCAGATCCTTTACGCATATTAATACCCCTCTGATTATGAACATGAATATGATTTTTGAGTAGTTACGTTTGTTCCTGAGGACATGGGAGAAGTCTTGCTATAAGTAGTCATGTGAATTTGGCATTCGTTCGATATTTTGATGAGATGTATGTTGTCTTTCCTTTAGTGGTGTTATGTGAACGTCGACTACATGACACTTCACCACTGTTTGGGCCTAGGGGAAGGCATTGGGAAGTAATAAGTAGGTGATGTTTTCCTAGAGTGACAGAAGCTTAAACCCTAGTTTATGCGTTTCTTCGTAAGGGGCTGATTTGGATCCATATGTTTCGTGCTATGGTTAGGTTTACCTTAATACTTCTTTTGTAGTTGTGGATGCTTGCAAAGGGGTTAATCATAAGTGGTATGCTTGTCCAAGGAAGGGCAATACCCAAGCACCGGACCACCCACATATTAAATTATCAAAGTAACGAACGCGAATCATATGAACATGATGAAAACTAGCTTGATGATAATTCCCATGTGTCCTCGGGAGCGCTTTCCTTTATATAAGAGTTTGTCCAGGCTTGTCCTTTTCTACAAAAAGGATTGGGCCACCTTGCTGCACCTTGTTTACTTTTGTTACTTGTTACCGGTTACAAATTACCTTATCACAAAACTATCTATTACCGATAATTTCAGTGCTTGCAGAGAATACCTTACTGAAAACCGCTTGTCGTTTCCTTCTGCTCCTCGTTGGGTTCGACACTCTTACTTATTGAAAGGACTACGACAGATCCCCTATACTTGTGGGTCATCATGTCTCTTTTCTGGCGCCGTTGCCGGGGAGTGAAGCGCCTTTGGTAAGGAAAAATTTATATAGTGTGCTGAAATTTACTGTCAGTTGTTACTATGGAAAGTAATCCTTTGAGGGGCTTGTTTGGGGTATGTTCACCCCGTCCAGTAGAGAAAAGAGTTGCTCCTCAACCTACTGAACCTACTGAAAATGTTTACTTTGAAATTCCTTCGGGTATGATAGAGAAACTTCTAGCTAATCCTTTTACAGGAGATGGAACATTGCATGCCGATTTGCACCTAATCTATGTGGATGAAGTTTGTGGATTATTTAAGCTTGTAGGTATGCCCGAGGATGTTATCAAGAAGAAGGTTTTCCCTTTATATTTGAAGGGAAAGTCATTACATGGTTTAGGCTATGTGATGATATTGGATCATGGAACTACAACCGATTGAAATTGGAATTTCATTAGAAGTTTTATCCTATGCATGTGGTTCATCGTGATCGTAATTATATATATAATTTTTTGCCTCATGAAGGAGAAAGCATCGCTCAAGCTTGGGGGAGGCTTAAGTCAATCTTTTATTCATGCCCCAATCATGAGCTCTCAAGAGAAATTATTATTCAAAAAATTTATGCTCGGCTTTCTCTCAATAATAGATCCATGCTCGACACTTCTTGTATTGGTTCTTTTATGATGAAGACTATTGAATTCAAATGGGATTTATTGGAAATAATTAAACGCAACTCTGAAGATGGGGAACTCGACGAAGGTAAGGAGTCAGGTATAACACCTAAGTTTGATTGTGTTTAATCTTTTATGGATACCGATGCTTTTCGTGAATTTAGCACTAAATATGGACTTGACTCTGAGATAGTAGCTTCTTTCTGTGAATCCTTTGCTACTCATGTTGATCTCCCTAAGGAGAAGTGGTTTAAATATCATCCTCCCATTGAAGTAAAGGTAGTTGAACCTATTAAAGTTATAGAAAAGACTATCACTTATAATGTTGATCCTATTGTTCCTACCTCTTATATTGAGAAACCACCTTTCCCTGCTAGAATAAAGGATCATGCTAAAGCTTCAACTGTGGTTCGTAAGAGTAATATTAGAACACCTACACCCCCTAAGCAAATTAAAGTTGAACCTAGTATTGCTATGGTTAAAGATCTCTTGGCTGATAATATTGATGGGCATGTTATTTACTTCTGTGATGAAGCTGCTAGAATGGCTAGACCCGATACTAAAAATAAACATAGACCTGTTGTAGGCATGCCTGTTATTTCTGTTAAAATAGGAGATCATTGCTATCATGGCTTATGTGATATGGTTGCTAGTGCGAGTACAATACCTCATTCTTTATCTGAAGAAATTATGCATGATATTGCACCTGCTGAGTTAGAAGGTATTGATGTTACAATTAAGCTTGCCAATAGAGATACTATTTCACCAGTTGGGTTTGTTAGAGATGTTGAAGTCTTGTGTGGGAAACTTAAATATCCTGCTGATTTTCTTATTCTTGGTTCCCCACAAGATGACTTTTGTCCCATTATATTTGGCAGACCCTTCTTGAATACTGTTAATGCTAAGATAGATTGCAAAAAGGATGTTGTTACTATTGGTTTAGGGGATATGTCTCATGATTTTATTTTTGCTAAATTTCGTAGACAACCCGATGATAAAGAATTGCCTAGTAAACATGAAATTATTGGTCTTTCTTCTATTGCCATGCCTCCTAATGATCCTTTAGAACAATATTTGCTAGACCATGAAAATGACATGTTTATGAATGAAAGAAGGGAAATAGATGAAGTATTCTTTAAACAGGGACCTATTTTGAAACACAACTTGCATGTTGAAATTCTAGGGGATCCTCCTCCACCCAAGGGTGATCCCGTGTTTGAGCCTAAACCATTACTTGATACTCTTAAATAAACTTATCTTGGTGAAAATAAGATATATCCTATTATTATTAGTGCTAACCTTTCAGAGCAGGAAGAAGAGAAATTATTGAAAACTCTGAACAAGCACCGTGCTGCTATTGGATATACTCTTGATGATCTTAAGGGCATTAGTCCCACTCTATGCGAACACAAAATAAAATTGGAGAAAGACGCTAAACCGGTTGTTGATCACCAACGACGGTTAAATCCTAAGATGAAAGAAGTGATAAGAGAAGAAATACTAAAGCTTCTAGAGGCAGGTATAATTTACCCTATTGCTGATAGTCAGTGGGTAAGTCCTGTCCATTGTGTCCCTAAGAAGGGATGTATTACTGTTGTTCCTAATGATAAAGATGAATTGATTCCACAAAGAATTGTTACAGGTTATAGAATGGTAATTGATTTCCGCAAACTAAATAAAGCTACTAAAAATGATCATTACCCTTTACCTTTTATTGACCAAATGCTAGAAAGATTATCCAAACATACACATTTTTGCTTTCTAGACGGTTATTCTGGTTTCCCTCAAATACCCGTGTCAAAAGAGGATCAAGAAAAGACCACTTTTACTTGACCTTTCGGTACCTTCGCTTATAGACGTATGCCTTTTGGTTTATGCAGTGCACCTGCTACCTTTCAAAGATGTATGACTGCTATATTCTCTGACTTTTGTGAAAAGATTGTTGAGGTTTTCATGGATGATTTTTCCGTATATGGAACTTCTTTTGATGATTGCTTAAGCAACCTTGATCGAGTTTTGCAGAGATGTGAAGAAACTAATCTTTTCTTGAATTGGGAGAAGTGCCACTTTATGGTTAATGAAGGTATTTTCTTGGGGCATAAAATTTCTGAAAGAGGTATTGAAGTTGATAAAGCTAAAGTTGATGCTATTGAAAAGATGCCGTGTCCTAAGGACATTAAAGGTATAAGAAGTTTCCTTGGTCATGCCGGTGTTTATAGGAGGTTCATTAAATACTTCTCAAAAATTTCTAGGCCTCTGACTAATCTTTTACAAAAAGATGTTCCTTTTGTCTTTGATGATGATTGTGTAGAAGCATTTGAAATACTTAAGAAAGCCTTGATTTCTGCACCTATTGTTCAGCCTCCTGATTGGAATTTACCCTTTGAAATTATGTGTGATGCTAGTGATTATGTTGTAGATGCTGTTCTAGGACAAAGAGTTGATAAGAAATTAAATGTAATCCAATATGCTAGAAAAACTCTAGACAGTGCCCAGAGAAATTATGCTACTACTGAAAAAGAATTTTTAGCAGTTGTGTTTGCTTGTGATAAGTTCAGACCTTATATTGTTGATTCTAAAGTAACTGTTCACACTAATCATGCTACTATTAAATATCTTATGGAAAAGATAGATGATAAACCTAGACTTATTAGATGGGTTCTCCTACTACAAGAACTTGATTTGCATATTATAGATGGAAAGGGAGCTGAGAACCCCGTTGCAGACAACTTGTCTAGGTTAGAGAATGTTCTTCATGACCCACTACCTATTGATGATAGCTTTCCTGATGAACAATTAGCTATCATAAATGCTTCTCGTAATGCTCCATGGTATGCCGATTATGATAATTACATTGTTGCTAAATTTATACCACCGAGTTTCACATACCAGCAAAAGAAAAAGTTTTTCTATGATTTAAGACATTACTTCTGGGATGACCCACACCTTTATAAAGAAGGAGTAGATGGTGTCATTAGACGTTGTGTACCTGAGCATGAACAAGAACAGATCCTACGCAAGTGTCACTCTGAGGCTTATAGAGGACACCACGCTGGAGATAGAACTGCACAGAAGGTATTGCAATCCGGTTTTTATTGGCCTACTCTCTTCAAAGATGCCCGTAAGTTTGTCTTGTCTTGTGATGAATGTCAAAGAATTGGTAATATTAGTAGACGTCAAGAAATGCCTATGAACTATTCACTTGTTATTGAACCATTTGATGTTTGGGGCTTTGATTATATGGGACCGTTTCCTTCCTCTATTGGGTACACACATATTTTAGTTGCTGTTGATTACGTTACTAAGTGGGTAGAAGTTATTCCAACTAGTAGTGCTGATCATAACACCTCTATTAAGATGCTTAAATAAGTTATTTTTCCGAGGTTTGGAGTCCCTAGATAGTTAATGATTGATGGTGGTTCACATTTTATTCATGGTGCTTTTCATAAAATGCTTGCTAAGTATGACGTTAAACATAGAATTGCATCTCCATATCATCCACAGTCTAGTGGTCAAGTAGAACTGAGTAATAGAGAGATTAAATTAATTTTGCAAAAGACTGTTAATAGATCTAGAAAGAATTGATCCAAGAAACTTGATGATGCATTGTGGGCCTATAGAACTGCAAATAAAAATCCTATGGGTATGTCTCCGTATAAAATGGTTTGTGGAAAAGCATGTCACTTACCTCTCGAACTAGAGCATAAGGCATATTGGGCCATTAAAGAGATCAGTTATGTTGCCGGAGAGAAGAGAATATTTGACATTAGCTCACTTGATGAGTGGAGAAGCCAAGCCTATGAGAATGCCAAGCAGTTTAAAGAAAAAGTTAAAAGATGGCATGACAAAAGGATACAAAAGCGTGAGTTTAATGTAGGTGATTATGTTTTGCTATACAACTCTCGTTTAAATTTTTTTGCAGGAAAACTCCTCTCTAAATGGGAAGGTCCTTACGTTATCGAGGAGGTCTATCGTTCCGGTGCCATAAAAATCAACAACTTCGAAGGCACAAATCTGAAGGTGGTGAACGGTAAAAGAATCAAACATTATATCTCAAGTAATCCCATAAATGTTGAAACCAATGTTATTGATACCGTAACCTTGGAGGAGTACATAAGGGACACTTTCTAGAATGTATCAGACTCCGAAAAGGAATAGGTATGTGGTACGGTAAGTAAACCGACTCC
Source organism: Aegilops longissima (assembly GCA_021605205.1). Classification (NCBI taxonomy): domain Eukaryota; kingdom Viridiplantae; phylum Streptophyta; class Magnoliopsida; order Poales; family Poaceae; genus Aegilops; species Aegilops longissima. Next base: position 383,060,381 of record CM038681.1, on the reverse strand, counting down.
AAAACAGTTCTAATAGCAATTTTTCTCCGTTTTGGAATATTTAAGAAAATAGGAAAATAAGAAGTAGTCTGGGAAGGACACGAGGCATCCACGAGGGTGGAGAACGCGCCCCCTGCCTCGTGGGCACCTTGTGTACCCTCCGGAGTCCGTTTTCTTAAACGATACTTCTTTTGGTCGGTAAAAATTCATTACATATTCTCCCGAAGGTTTTGACCACCGTACCATGACACAATCCTCCGTTTTTGTTTTGAGTTGTCTCTGCTGCAGATTTAGAGCAAGATGTCATCTCAAGACTCCGACGGAGAGAGCTATGTCTCACATTTCATTGCCGAACCAAAGACCTATGGGGACCTATCTCCTTATGGTCGAACTACGGATAATGAGGAGGATGCTCATTTGATGAGGATCGATGATTCATGTTCGGAGGAGGAGGATGTTCCTCTACCTCAACCTGGGGATATGCATGTGAAGTTCAAGAAGTCTAGCCTCCCTAAGAGGGCTAACTGGTCTAACCGATCTATTCCTTCTCGTTTTAGGCAGAAAAGCAAAGGAGATTTATGTGACAAAATCCTGAAGCTGGAGTCTGAGGTTGATGATTTAAAGGAGGAAATTGCTCTCCTCAACTACAATATGAAAAAGCTGAAGGCACAATTGTCACCACCAATTCCATCATCACCACCACCAAAGGAGAACTGAGTATCGGGTATGGGCACTCCCCTAGGCAACTGCCAAGCTTGGGGGAGGTGCCCCGGTATCGTATCACCATCACACTTCTATCTTTACCATTTTTCTTAGTTCGATCCTTTTGGTAATATCTTGATCTAGTAGAATAAAGTTTTAGTATGATCTAGTTTTGAGTTTTGCTTTATGATTCTTCTATGTAATCGAGTTCGTGAGCTATACATAATAAAGATTAGTTTTGAGTCAAGGGCTTTGCTATATTGCTATGATCTCGAGGGAATAAAAGAAAGAATAAAAAGAAATAGACATATCATATTGATCTTATGGAGAGTAATGACTTCACATATAAAGAGTATGATGAATAAAAGTTGTTGAGAGTTGACAAACATAGTTTTGGTCATCGTTCCATTTAACAGGAAGTAATAAAGAAAGAGAGGTTCTCACATATAAATATACTATCTTGGACATCTTTTATGATTGTGAGCACTCATTAAAAATGACATGCTAAAAAGTTGATGTTGGACAAGGAAGACCACGTAATGGGTTATGTTTTCTTATATCCGAAATAAGCTATATTGTCATGGATCATCCAACATGTTGAGCTTGCCTTTCCCCCTCATGCTAGCCAAATTCTCTGCACCAAGTAGAGATACTACCTGTGCTTCCGAATATCCTTAAACTCAGTTTTGCCATGAGTATCCACGATACCTACCTATGGGTGAGTAAGATCCTTCAAGTAAGTTGTCATTGTTGCATGTAATAAAAATTTCTCTCTTAATATGTATGATTTATTAGTGTGGAGAAAATAAGCTTTATACGATCTTGTGATATGGAAGAAATAAAAGCTACAGACTGCATAATAAAGGTCCCTATCAAAAGTGGCAATATAAAGTGACGTTCTTTTGCATTAAGATTTCGTGCATCCAACCATAAAAGCACATGACAACCTCTGCTTCCCTCTGTGAAGGGCCTATCTTTTATTTTTTTTCTTATGCCTTATGCAAGAGTCATGGTGATCTTCACCTCTACTTTTTACACATTATCCTTTGGCAAGCACATTGTGTTGGAAAGTTCTTGCTATATATATATATATATATATATATATATATATATATATATATATATATATATATATATATATATATCCAATTGGATGTAAGTTATCATAAACTATTATTGTTGACATTACCCTCGAGGTAAAATGTTGGGAGGCAACACTATAAGCCCCTATCTTTCTCTATGTCCGATTAAAACTCCATACCCATAAGTATTGCGTGAGTGTTAGAAATGTGAAAGACTAAATGATAGTTGAGTATGTGGACTTGCTGAAAAGCTCTTATATTGACTCTTTCCGATGTTATGATAAATTGCAATTGCTTCAATGACCGAGATCATAGTTTGTTAGTTTTCAATGAGGTTTCTGATTCATACTTGACATTGTGAATAGATTATTACTTTAGCATAAGAAATCATATGACAATATATATACATATTGCTGTTATAAGAATGATCATGATGCCCTCATGTCCGTATTTTATTTTATCGACGCCTCTATCTCTAAACATGTGGACATATTTTTCGCTATCGGCTTCCGCTTGAGGACAAGCGAGTTCTAAGCTTGGGGCAGTTGATACGTCCATTTTGCATCATGCTTTTATATCGATATTTATTGCATTATGGGCTGTTATTACACATTATGTCACAATACTGATGCCTATTCTCTCTTATTTTACAAGGTTTAAACGAAGAGGGAGAATGCCGGCAGATGGAATTCTGGGCTAGAAAAGGATCAAATATTAGAGACCTATTCTGCACAACTCCAAAAGTCCCGAAACCCCAGAAAGTTAGTTTTGGAATATATTAAAAATATTGGGCGAAGAAAGCACCAGAGGGGGGCCACACCCTGTCCATGAGGGTGGGGGGCGCGCCCTACCCCCTGGGCACACCCTGTCTCGGGGCCCCAGCAGCCTCTGGTGCCCATCTTTTGCTATATGAAGTCTTTTGCCCTGGAAAAATTAGAAGGAAGCTTTCAGGACGAAGTGCCGCCGTCTCGAGGCGAAACCTGGCGAAACTAATCTAGGGCTCCGACGGAGCCGTTCTGCCGGGGAAACATCCCTCCGGAAGGGGGAAATCATCACCATCGTCATCACCATCGATCCTCTCATCGGGAGGGGGTCAATCTCCATCAACATCTTCACCAGCACCATCTCCTCTCAAACCCTAGTTCATCTCTTGTATCCAATCTTTATCTCAAAACCTCAGATTGGTGCCTGTGGGTTGCTAATAGTGTTGATTACTCCTTGTAGTTGATGCCAGTTGGTTTATTTGGTGGAAGACAATATGTTCAGATCCTTTATGCATATTAATACCCCTCTGATTATGAACATGAATATGATTTTTGAGTAGTTACGTTTGTTCCTGAGGACATGGGAGAAGTCTTGCTATAAGTAGTCATGTGAATTTGGTATTCATCCGATATTTTGATGAGATGTATGTTGTCTTTCCTCTAGTGGTGTTATGTGAACGTCGACTACATGACACTTCACCATTGTTTGGGCCTAGGGGAAGACATTGGGAAGTAATAAGTAGATGATGGGTTGCTAGACTGACAGAAGCTTAAACCCTAGTTTATGTGTTGCTTCGTAAGGGGCTGATTTGGATCCATATGCTTCATGCTATGGTTAGGTTACCTTAATACTTCTTTTGTAGTTGCGGATGCTTGCAAGAGGGGTTAATCATAAGTGGTATGCTTATCCAAGGAAGGGCAGTACCCAAGCACCGGTCCACCCACATATCAAATTATCAAAGTAACGAACGCGAATCATATGAGCATGATGAAAAATAGCTTGACGATAATTCCCATGTGTCCTCGGGAGCGCTTTCCTTTATATAAGAGTTTGTCCAGGCTTGTCCTTTGCTACAAAAAGGATTGGGCCACCTTGCTGCACCTTGTTTACTTTTGTTACTTGTTACCCGTTACAAATTACCTTATCACAAAACTATCTGTTACCAATAATTTCAGTGCTTGCAGAGAATACCTTACTGAAAACCGCTTGTCATTTCCTTCTGCTCCTCATTGGGTTCGACACTGTTACTTATCGAAAGGACTACGATAGATCCTCTATACTTGTGGGTCATCAAGACTCCCCATTTTCTATCCCCACAGCAAAATAGTCTTCTCGATGGCACCGCAGCCTTCGTGCTCCTCCCCTTCGCCATCACCGCACTCGTCCCCCGCAGTGCATCTCCCTCATCAACGACCTCATATGTGGCACTGGAGCCGGACCATCGTCGTTGTCGTACACGAAGCCTCTTCTCCGGCACCGTCTTCCACGGTCTCGGATCTGCTTCCTGGAAGCCGACGCCAAGCGCAGAAGCACCACCATCATGGACGATGAACTGACTCCCATTGCCGACCATGATGCACAGAGGCCGCTGCGACCATCGGTCTCCTCCTCGATTGGTAATGTGGGTATTGAATCACTTAGCAGTACATGTGCAGTTCCAATTTTGTTCATACCTACCCTTCAAATTTTCTAGTTGCTATTGTTTCCGTAAAAGTAATTGGTTATAGCCTCCATTGTCCAACAGAATATCAGCTTGTAATTGTGCGTCGCTCCAGTATCGCGCTGTGCTTGGGTAGGTTCTTCATCTGCAACCAGTAGTGTGGCAAATGATGGAAAGTTTTTTAGAACTAGCAAGATGCCCATGCATTGCACGGAACATCAAGAGGCTTTTGTATGAGCAGTTTATATTGTAGGAGTAAAGGATGAACGAGGGAAGGCCTTATTTTCAAATCTGGAGAGGGGTGTGGGTCTCTTTCTGCAAAATTGCTATAGTTTCCTTCCTATCCGTCGGATATAAATCAGACGGCCTATATTGCAGGATGGCATGCACACCATCATCACCAACTCTGTTTTTTTAAACAAAAAAGAAAGTAGAAAAAAGAGTAGAGAGTAGAGAAGTAGAGATAAATATTAAATATAAAATAAATATAATAGTATAGAAGGGAGTAGAGATAAATATTAAATATAAAATAAATATAACAGTATAGAAGAGAGTGGAGATAGCAGGGACGTCGGGAAAGGAACGCGCACGCGGCGGAAAAAGCGGTCGGGCGCGTGCTAGTTTTGGTGCGCGGCGTCCGGCGCGCTTTATAAAATCCAATGCCCTCCCACCGCTCTGTGCCTTGCCACCGCTCTCTCCCTGCTCTGCGCCTCGCCACCACTCTCTCCCTGCTCTTTCTCGCCTCGCCGCCCGCCCATGCCATGCCGCGTGCGCCGAAACTTGGGTATACCTCGGCGTGCGCGCGCGCCCCTCCGGCGGCTTCTCCGCCGAGATACGGTTCCGCGGGATGCGCCTCGGCCTCGACAATTTCAACACCGCCAACGAGGCCGCCCGCGCGTACGACGCAGCGGCGTGGCGCCTCCGGTGGCCTCATAGAACTTTGAACTTCCCCAACGTGCTGACGCGGGAGCGGGCGCAGGAGCTCGCACCTCTGCCGCGTCTTATGACCGACGAGTATTGTCGCGACAACCAAAGGCGGGAGCACCGTCTCGGCATCGCCAAAATGGACGAGGAAGCCATGGCACTGTGGCGCCAACGCTTCCCGCAGGACATCATCAACGAGCGCGAGTTCTACATGCAAAGGAGGGCGGAGAGGGAGAAGAGGAGGGCGGAGCGAGCCGCCTATCGCGAGGACAAGCGTACGCGAAAAGCGGATGCTCAATTCAACATGAGGCTAGGAGCAGCGTCGCCCTGGGAATCCGACGACGATCAGTATCATTATGCCTACATTGGGACATCGGAGGAGGACATCACCGAGGAGGAGTCGGACGACGAGGAGTAGTTGAAGTATCTATTTTTTATCTATCTATGCTATATCTATGCTGAGAACTATCTATGTCTCTACTCTCTATCTCTACTTCTCGATCTCAGCACTGTAAACGCTTTTTTAAGGCACCGCGCGTTGCGCTTCTGTTGGAGATGCTCTAACATGGCAGACGAGTGCTTTAATGATTCCGACAAGATGCGTGAGTATTACTAGTATATTTTTCTTGCCATGTTGAGATTTTAAAACCACGAGTGCGAACATGCAGAGGAGCAACAAATACCAAATACGGGATATTGGGGACATCTTCAAGGAGCGTGGCAAGTTAAAGAGGAGCTGCACCGAACCTGTAAAACGAGCTTTGGTAAGTAACACCCTTTCAATTACTTTCGTTTAGCCTTGTGTTCTTCGATGTGTATATGTTTTAGTTTATTTTTCTCTTAGCCTCGTGTTCTTCATGTGTAATAAGAAGAGTCTTAATCGTCGTAGTGCTTTTGCTTTTAGCTTGATGTAGGAAGTGGGTGTTCTCACCATGTAGTCTGTTTTTATATTTTTCCTTTTGAATTCACTTCTCCGAGTCCTATTTATATGGCTTCTACTAAATGGATCTGGGTTGCTCTGAGTATTGATCTAAAAAAGAAGTAACTTCATGTCCGGATGCAGTTCCTGCGAGGAGGGAAGTATGGTCAACCTCGAGACCATGTTTCCAAAATGAGGCTGGATTACACACAAGTTGCCAGTTCCCTAATGATGTTGGATTAGACACAACGTGCAAATTCCCAGATGATGCTGGATTACACACAAGCCAGGTGGAGTCTTCAACTGTTCGTGTCCTCGTGGCTATAGTGAAGGCTGAAAGAAAGCATGCAGCAGCCCTTGAGAATGTAGCTTCCTGAAGAAGCAAAAAGAGCAATCAGATGCTCTCTTCACCCAAGCCAAAGAAGAGATGCAAGAAGCCAGAAAGAAGCTAGCAGAGGCAGAGCAGGCTAGGCGTCTCCTGCTATCCAAAACTGTTGTTAATACAAATTTTACTTCATAATAGCTAGGTTCAAATGTTTATCCAGTCAGCATGCCTGTTGTGATGTCCGTGCATCTACTGATGTGGCCCGAAATAATTTTTTTAGGGTCATGTAATAACAACACTTACTTTCCAAACAATAACAGACAAAGCATTGGACATGGTATAGTTCACGCGCAAGGCCAACATTCCAAGTTCAACTTCCACATCAAACTCATGTTCACAGATATCTGCACATTCATAGATAATGTCCACAACCATGATTCACTTCAAAGCCAAAAAAATGTGAGGGGAGTTATAAATAAAGAAAAACCTCTAGTTCCTGCTACCGGTGCGAGCACAACAAGTCAAGACCATGCGTAACTAATTATATTTTATCATTTTTTGTGTTCTAAAATGCCGACTGGCTCGCGGAAGGACGTGTTGCCGGAACACGCGCGGATTCAATGGAGGCAGGCGGGGCAGTCTGAAGCCGGTTGCATGCGGCGAGGAGGCGTGTTCAGTCAGGCCTGCAGTGAGTGGGGCCCTCTTGGCCAGCACGCCGGTTCAATGCCTGCGCTATGAGAGGTTGCGTACGTGTCAGAGCAATCACTCCCTCCAGTCCTTTTTTGTTTGGGTATAACAAAATCTCGTTTTCCATTCACATTTTACAAGTAAAATTCATGGACAAACTTTGATCCAAAATACGATGGGGACTAGTAAACCAGGACAGAGGTAGTAGTTTTTTATTATCAAAGAAGGGTTTCCCCCTTCCAATTTTCATTACTGAAAACCAACATCTAAACCATAGTATTTGCCCTAGAACTACCAGGTTCAACATCTCGCAACATAAAGCCATACAACCATACGTGAAGGAGGTAGTAGTAGTAATGAATTCCATTTTCGCTCCATACCAATCGTTCTAAAAACTACTTAAGTACTTATAACGCGCCCTTGAAAATCGGAACTCTTACCTCACTAAAAATATGATACTTTAAACGTGGCTACTCGATCTGTGGCAACTGGCGAGCCACCGCCTCCAGGTTATTCACCTGTTGTCCCGACCATCAACTCGTACGGATCAAATTATCACGCGAGCTGACTATTCCTACAAAGGTGCGCTCCACCACATACCCGGTACCGGCGCATGCAGCAATCGTGCACCTAGGGTTTTAGGGTTTATTTGTTAATGGTGCCTTTACGTAACTCTCATGTGTGCGAGATAGCGAGAGACCGACTGCGTGCGTGCGCCTCTTCTCTTCGTATATGTACTCCCACCGTTTGTCTGGTGTCCAAAAAATTATATAGTAGTAATAACTACTAGCAATGTGCCAATGCGTTGCCACACGATCAAAGTAGATTAATACATATTCACCGATTTGATAGAAAAAAGAGTCTAGTTTTGAAATACGTGTATCACTAAAAATATCTTATGTTTCACTCAAAATATATTCCTTTGTCAGTTTTGATGAGATAAGGGAGGAATGTTGTTGGTTTCAAGATTCGAGAAGTGGTACATCTCTAATTTCTATTCTTACTAGCAAGATGCCCATGCGTTGCATGGAACATCAAGATCTTGTGGGAGAAAAGGATGAACGAGTGAAGGCCTTATTTGCAAATGTGGAGAGGAGTGCGGGTAAATTGCCATAGTTTCCTTCCTATCCGTTAGATATAGATTAGACGACCTATATAGGCTGTCTGATTTATAAGAGTAGAGATAAAAAACAAAGTTGGTGATGATGGTGTGCGTGCCATCCTGCAATATAGGCTGTCTGATTTATATCTAACGGATAGGAAGGAAACTATGACAATTTTGCAAAAACATACCCACACCCCTCTCCACATTTGCAAATAAGGCCTTCCCTCGTTCATCCTTTTCTCCCACAAGATAAACTACTCATACAAATGCATCTTGATGTTCCGTGCAATGCACGGGCATCTTGCTAGTTGTTGCAAAAAGCCCATGTGTGTGTGTGTGTGTTGTGTGTGAGAGAGATACGGAGAGAGGAGGAGGACGGAGTGCATGTGTGACAAAGACACAAAGAGTGTGTGTGCGAGAGGTATTAGCTTAAAATGAGGCGATAGTGTGTGTATGTGCATGATCGAGAGGGCGTGTCTCAAGAAGGGACGAAAAATCTACATAGATACAAGGAGCGTGAGAGAGACATGTACGCGATAGTGGAAGCACGAGTGTGCGGGTGTATAAACTTATCTGGAGGCTATTCGATCAATGATGTGAGAGAAATACGAGTCGGGGGTGCGAAAGCGAGATTTTTGTGGGTGTGTGAAAGAGACGATAGTCGGGAAGGGAGTGGAAGAAGGAGCTGTGTGTGTGTGTGAGAGAGAGAGAGAGAGCGGGGGGTTTGTCGACCGGTAAACAAATGAATAATGTCAGTTTTATAACTGGGATGGAGACGGAAAGGAGACCGCAACAAATGTTGTGTCTGCAGGAGAGAGTAATTTTAGTGGTATGAGTCATATCTAGAGACATACAGGGTGTGTGAGGGAACCCCATAGAGAGAAAGACGAAGTGAAAGACGAGTGAGACTGTGTGTGTGGCGGTGAAAAAGAAAGCTTAGGTACCTTGTGATACCAGAGAATGGTAGAGACGTGAGAGATAATCAAAACCGTGTAATGTATAATGATAGGGAGAGTGTGACACTTCTCAAGGGAGACGTCGAGAGACCATGTTTGCAAAGATAGGAGAAACATGAAGTGAGCATGCGGGTGAGCTTGAGAAAATAGAATGATAGCTACATGAAGGAGAATGCGAGAGAGATGGGCGTGAAAGGAGTCAAAATAAAAGGGATTCAAATATTTGAATTCGAGATGATGATACATGTAATTCATACTCGAACCAAAATTGATCTATCAAACATGCATACTCATATGAATTCACGCGCATATATTATAGTATTTAATATGTAGATATTACTGATCCATACATTTTAGTAGAACATAATTTGGTTCATTTTTTTTGAATTCAACCTTATGATTTTGAGATCATTGTATTTGTAAATCATATTATATACATATAAAGGAGCAAAATTCTTTGTTGTGCTTTTCAAAGGATATATAAAAAATGATGTATATAGAATTTTATTCCAATCGCAAATGGATCCTGCCCGAACAAAAATAGAATACAAACTGGATTCGAATTGAGTTGGCACGGTTAACGTGCACTCTTGCTCTGCAAAAATTTGAACGAAGCGGGGAAAGTCGCAGTACCGCCCGAAACCAAAATATGCGAGATGGAAATTACTGCCTATCCCTGACACGCAAAGCCCATCGACTCGATTTCTATAGGTTTCGATAGGGGTAGGTTTGTAATTTCACTCAAACGTGACATAACCGCCTCTCACCGGATTCATACACGATGGGCGCCAAAACATAGTGTCTCCTCGCCCGAAATCGACTCCCTCCCCGATTCATACACTGTGGGCGCCAAAAACAAACTCTCGTCAGAAAATATTCGGTGTATGCGAGATTACCGTCCTATCCCCAACCGACTAATATTGCTCTCATGTAGGAAATTTTAAACGGGGGCTAAGTTTGTAAATTTCCTCACATTTGAGATAAGCGCGCCCTGAAGACATGGTTCCCCCTTCCTCTCTCCCTCCATTTCCCCATTCGCACTCTGTGGGCGCCAAAACACCCTCTCCACTCCAGCCTCCTCCGTCTGCCACCCCATCCACTGCCGTCCTCCTCACAAGAGATCGGCCTCTCTCATCCACGGATTCGGACCAGGATCCTTGCATTCCGTCCTCTCGCTTCATCCCTGCCGTCGTCCACCTTGCCGACGCTGCTCCTACGACCGTCTCGTCCACCATGGCCCGCCGCCCCCGTCTACCCTCCTAGATCTGCTTCCACGCCGCCGACAGCCATCGCTACCACAGCACCGTCAAATTCTCAGCAGATGCATTGATATGTCTCCAACGTATCTATAATTTTTTATTGCTCCATGCTATATTATCTACTGTTTTGGACAATATTGGGCTTTATTATCCACTTCTATATTATTTTTGGGACTAACCTATTAACCGGAGGCCCAACCCAGATTTGCTGTTTTTTTTGCCTATTTCAGTGTTTTGAAGAAAAGGAATATCAAACGGAGTAGAAGCGGAACGAAATCAACTCGAGAAGTTATTTTTGGAAGGAAAGCTACCGGATGGACTTGGACCCCACGTCAGGAGCCAAGGGAGGTGCTCACAAGGGTGAAGCGCGCCCCCCCTCATGGGGCCCCAAGCTCCACCGACGTATTTCTGCACCCATATATACCTACGTACCCTAAAACTTCCAGAACAGAGATTAGATCGAGAGTTCCGCCGCCGCAAGCCTCTATAGCCACCAAAAACCAATCGGGACCCTGTTCCGGCACCCTGCCGGAGGGGGGAACCCACACCGGTGGCCATCTTCATCATCCCGGCGTTCTCCATGACGAGGAGGGAGTAGTTCACCCTTGGGGCTGAGGGTATGTACCAGTAGCTATGTGTTTGATCTCTCTCTCTCTCTCGTGTTCTTGATTTGGCACGATCTTGATGTATCGCGTGCTTTGCTATTATAGTTGGATCTTATGTTTCTTCTCCCCCTCTACTCTCTTGTAATGGATTGAGTTTTCCCCTTGAAGTAATCTTATCGGATTGAGTCTTTAAAGATTTGAGAACACTTGATGTATGTCTTGCCGTGCGTACCTATGGTGACAATGGGATATCACGTGGTTCACTTGATGTATGTTTTGGTGATCAACTTGCGGGTTCTGCCCATGAACCTTTGCATAGGGGTTGGCACACGTTTTCGTTGTGATTCTCTGGTAGAAACTTTGGGGTACTCTTTGAGGTTTTATGTGTTGGTTGAGTAGATGAATCTGAGATTGTGTGATGCATATCGTATAATCATACCCACGGATACTTGAGGTGACATTGGAGTATCTAGGTGACATTAGGGTTTTGGTTGATTTGTGTCTTAAGGTGTTATTCTAGTACGAACTCTAGGGCTGTTTGTGACACTTATAGGAATAGCCCAACGGATTGATTGGAAAGAATAACTTTGAGGTGGTTTCGTACCCTACCATAATCTCTTCGTTTGTTCTCCGCTATTAGTGACTTTGGAGTGATTCTTTGTTGCATGTTGAGGGATAGTTATATGATCCAGTTATGTTATTATTGTTGGGAGAACTTGCACTAGTGAAAGTATGAACCCTAGGCCTTGTTTCAACTCATTGCAATACCGTTTACGCTCACTTTTACCACTTGTTACCTTGTTGTTTTTATATTTTCAGATTAAAAAAACCTATATCTACCATCCATATTGCACTTGTATCATCATCTCTTCGCCGAACTAGTGCACTTATACAATTTACCATTGTATTAGGTGTGTTGGGGACACAAGAGACTCTTTGTTATTTGGTTGCAGGGTTGTTTGAGAGAGACCATCTTCATCCTACGCCTCCCACGGATTGATAAACCTTAGGTCATCCACTTGAGGGAAATTTGCTACTATCCTACAAACCTCTGCACTTGGAGGCCCAACAACGTCTACAAGAAGAAGGTTGTGTAGTAGACATCAATCTCTTTTCTGGCGCCGTTGCCGGGGAGGCTAGGTAAGCGGCACTCACACCCCATCAACTAAGCTCTTTTCTGGCGCCGTAGCCGGGGAGGTGAGTGCTTGAAGGTATATCTTTAGATCTTGCAATTGAATCTTTTTGTTTCTTGTTTTAGCCCTAGTTTAGTTTATAAAAGAAAACTACAAAAAAATGGAATTGAGTTTACCTCATACGCTTCCTCTTTTTAATATCTTTCGTGAGTATGATGGGAAGGAAAATTGTGCCAAAGTGTTAGAAGAAGAATGCATTAAAATGTTTGGCACTAGATATGTGAATGATAAGCATGGTTGCAATGTTGTTAGTATGAATTCCTTGAATATCCATGATGCTAATGATATGCAAAGCCACAAGCTTGGGGAAGCTATGTTTGATGAAGATGATAATTTTTTGTCCCCCAAGCTTTGATGAGCAAATTTACTATGATGAAAGCATGCCTCCTATCTATGATGATTATTGTGATGAAACTTATGCTATAAAGAATCATGATAACCATGAAACTTGTCATCTTGATCTTAATTTTCAATCACATGATAGTTATTTTGTTGAGTTTACTCCCACTATTCCGAATGAGAAAAATGTTGCTTATGTGGAGAGTAATAAAATTTCTATGCAAGTAGATCATGAAAACAATGCTTTAGGTGCTGGTTATATTGTTGAATTCATTCATGATGCTACTGAAAATTATTATGAGGGAGAAATATATGCTTGCATGAATTGCAATAATATCAAGTTTCCTCTCTATGTGCTTAAAGTTTTGAAGTTATGCTTGTTTTGCCTTCCTATGCTAGTTGATTATTGTTCCCATAAGTTGTTTGCTCACAAAATCCCTATGCATAGGAAGTGGGTTAGACTTAAATGTGCTAGTAATATTCTTCATGATGCTCTCTTTATGTTTCAATTCTTATGTTTTATGTGAGCATCATTGAAATCATCAAGCCTAGCTAGGGGCAATAAACGATATCGCTTGTTGGGAGGCAACCCAATTTGATTTTAGTTTCTTAATTTTTGGTTCTGTTTAGTAATAAATAATCCATCTATCTTGTTTTTAGATGTGGTTTTATGTTTTAATTAGTGTTTGTGCCAAGTAGAACCTTTGGGAAGACTTGGGTGATGTCTTTATGATCATGCTGTAAAAAACAGAAACTTTAGCGCTCACGAGATTAGCTTCAACTTTTTACTGGAGAGTGATATTTAGTTGATTCTTTTTTCATATGATTACTAGACAAATTCCTCAGGTCCAACAATTTATTTTAGAATTTTCTGGAGTTCCAGAAGTATACGTTTGATACAGATTACTACATACTGTTCTGTTTTTGACAGATTCTGTTTTTCGTGTGTTGTTTGCTTATTTTGATGAATCTATGGCTAGTATCGGAGGTTATGAACCATAGAGAAGTTGGAATACAGTAGGTTTAACACCAATATAAATAAAGAATGAGTTCATTACATTACCTTGAAGTGGTGTTTTGTTTTCTTTCGCTAACGGAGCTCACGAGTTTTCTGTTAAGTTTTGTGTTGTGAAGTTTTCAAGTTTTGGGTAAAGATTTGATGGACTATGGAATAAGGAGTGGCAAGATCCTAAGCTTGGGGATGCCCAAGGCACCCCAAGGTAATATTCAAGGATAACCAACAGCCTAAGCTTGGGGATGCCCCGGAAGGCATCCCCTCTTTCGTCTTCGTTCATCGGTAACTTTACTTGGAGCCATATTTTTATTCACCACATGATATGTGTTTTGCTTGGAGCATCGTTTCATTTTATTTACCTTTGCTTGCTGTTTAAATAAAATACCAAGATCTGAAATTATTAAATGTTATCGAGTCTTCACATAGTTGCATAATTATCCGACTACTCATTGATTTTCACTTATATCTTTCGGAGTAGTTTGTTGTTTGCTCCAGTCCTTCACTTATATATTTTTAGAGCACGGCAGTGGTTTTATTTTGAAGAAATATATGAACTCTCATGCTTCACTTATATTATTTTGAGAGTCTAAAATAGCATGGTAATTTGCTTAAATAATTCTAATATGCTTGGTGTTCAAGATGTGTAAAACTTTCTTATGAGTGTGTTGAATACTAAGAGAAGTTTGATGCTTGATGATTGTTTTGAGATATGAAGATGGCGATATTAGAGTCATGCTAGTTGAGTAGTTGTGAATTTGTGAAATACTTGTTCTAAAGTTTGTGATTCTCGTAGCATGCACGTATGGTGAACCGTTATGTGATGAAGTCGGAGTATAATTTATTTATTGATTGTCTTCCTTATGAGTGGCGGTCGGGGACGAGCGATGGTCTTTTCCTACCAATCTATCCCCCTAGGAGCATGTGCGTAATACTTTGCTTTGATAACTTGTAGATTTTTGCAATAAGTATATGAGTTCTTTATGACTAATGTTGAGTCCATGGATTATACGCACTTTTCCTCCTTCCACCATTGCTAGCCTCTCTAATACCGCGCACTTTTCGCCGGTATCATACACCCACCATATACCTTCCTCAAAACAGCCACCATACCTACCTATTATGTCATTTCCATAGCCATTCCGAGATATATTTCCATGCAACTTTCCACCATTCCGTTTATTATGACACGCTCCATCGTTGTCATATGGCTAGCATGATCATGTAGTTGACATCGTATTTGTGGCAAAGCCACCGTTCATAATTCTTTCATACATGTCACTCTTGATTCATTGCATATCCCGGTACACCGTCGGAGGCATTCATATAGAGTCATATTTTGTTCGAAGTATCAAGTTGTAATCGTTGAAGTTGTAAGAAAATAAAAGTGTGATGATCATCATTTTAGAGCATTGTCCCAAGTGAGGAAAAGGATGATGGAGACTATGATTCCCCCACAAGTCGGGATGAGACTCTAGACAAAAAAAAAGAAAAAAAAGAGGCCATAAAAAAAGAGAAAAGGCCCAAAAAAATAAAAAAAATAGAAATAAAAAAATGAGAGAAAAAGTGAGAAGGGACAATGCTACTATCCTTTTACCACACTTGTGCTTCAAAGTAGCACCATGATCTTCATGATAGAGAGTCTCCTATGTTGTCACTTTCAGATACTAGTTGGAATTTTACATTATAGAACTTGGCTTGTATATTCCAATGATGGGATTTCTCAAAATGCCCTAGGTCTTCGTGAGCAAGCGAGTTGGATGCACACCCACTTATTTTCTTTTATTGAGCTTTCACATACTTATAGCTCTAGTGCATCCGTTGCATGGCAATCCCTACTCACTCACATTGATATCTATTGATGGGCATCTCCATAGCCCGTTGATACCCCTAGTTGATGTGAGACTATCTTCTCCTTTTTGTCTTCTCCACAACCACCATTTATTCCACATTATAGTGCTATATCCATGGCTCACGCTCATGTATTGCGTGAAGATTGAAAAAGTTTTGAAAATGTTAAAGTATGAAACAATTGCTTGGCTTGTGATCGGGGTTGTGCATGATTTAAATACTTTGTGTGGTGAAGATAGAGCATAGCCAGACTATATGATTTTGTAGGGATAACTTTCTTTGGCCATGTTATTTTGAGAAGACATAATTGCTTTGTTAGTATGCTTGAAGTATTATTACTTTTATGTCAATATGAACTTTTGTCTTGAATCTTTCAGATCTAATATTCATATCACGATTAAGAAGAATTATATTGAAATTATGCCAAGTAGCACTCCGCATTAAAAATTATCTTTTTTATCATTTACCTACTCGAGGACGAGCAGGAATTAAGCTTGGGGATGCCTGATACATCTCCAATGTATCTACAATTTGAACGAAGCGGGGAAAGTCGCAGTACCGCCCGAAACCAAAATATGCGAGATGGAAATTACTGCCTATCCCTGACACGCAAAGCCCATCGGCTCGATTTCTATAGGTTTCGATAGGGGTAGGTTTGTAATTTCACTCAAACGTGACATAACCGCCTCTCACCGGATTCATACACGATGGGCGCCAAAACATAGTGTCTCCTCGCCCGAAATCGACTCCCTCCCCGATTCATACACTGTGGGCGCCAAAAACAAACTCTCGTCAGAAAATATTCGGTGTATGCGAGATTACCGTCCTATCCCCAACCGACTAATATTGCTCTCATGTAGGAAATTTTAAACGGGGGCTAAGTTTGTAAATTTCCTCACATTTGAGATAAGCGCGCCCTGAAGACATGGTTCCCCCTTCCTCTCTCCCTCCATTTCCCCATTCGCACTCTGTGGGCGCCAAAACACCCTCTCCACTCCAGCCTCCTCCGTCTGCCACCCCATCCACTGCCGTCCTCCTCACAAGAGATCGGCCTCTCTCATCCACGGCTTCGGACCAGGATCCTTGCATTCCGTCCTCTCGCTTCATCCCTGCCGTCGTCCACCTTGCCGACGCTGCTCCTACGACCGTCTCGTCCACCATGGCCCGCCGCCCCCGTCTACCCTCCTAGATCTGCTTCCACGCCGCCGACAGCCATCGCTACCACAGCACCGTCAAATTCTCAGCAGATGCATTGATATGTCTCCAACGTATCTATAATTTTTTATTGCTCCATGCTATATTATCTACTGTTTTGGACAATATTGGGCTTTATTATCCACTTTTATATTATTTTTGGGACTAACCTATTAACCGGAGGCCCAACCCAGATTTGCTGTTTTTTTTGCCTATTTCAGTGTTTCAAAGAAAAGGAATATCAAACGGAGTAGAAACGGAACGAAATCAACTGGAGAAGTTATTTTTGGAAGGAAAGCTACTGGATGTACTTGGACCCCACGTCAGGAGCCAAGGGAGGTGCTCACGAGGGTGCCCCCCCTAGGGTGCGCCCCCTGCCTCGTGGGGCCCCCGAAGCTCCACCGACGTACTTTCTGCACCCACATATACCTACGTACCCTAAAACTTCTAGAAGAGAGATTAGATCGGGAGTTCCGCCGCTGCAAGCCTCTGTAGCCACCAAAAACCAATCGGGACCCTGTTCTGGCACCCTGCCGGAGGGGGGGGGGAACCCTCACCGGTGGCCATCTTCATCATCCCGGTGTTCTCCATGACGAGGAGGGAGTAGTTCACCCTCGGGGCTGAGGGTATGTACCAGTAGCTATGTGTTTGATCTCTCTCTCTCTCTCTCTCTCGTGTTCTTGATTTGGCACGATCTTGATGTATCGCGAGCTTTGCTATTATAGTTGGATCTTATGTTTCTTCTCCCCCTCTACTCTCTTGTAATGGATTAAGTTTTCCCCTTGAAGTAATCTTATCGGATTGAGTCTTTAAATATTTGAGAACACTTGATGTATGTCTTGTCGTGCGTGTCTGTGGTGACAATGGGATATCACGTGATTCACTTGATGTATGTTTTGGTGATCAACTTGCGGGTTCCGCCCATGAACCTATGCATAGGGGTTGGCACACGTTTTCATCGTGATTCTCCGGTAGAAACTTTGGGGCACTCTTTGAGGTTTTATGTGTTGGTTGAATAGATGAATCTGAGATTGTGTGATGCATATCGTATAATCATACCCACAGATACTTAAGGTGACATTGGAGTATCTAGGTGACATTAGGGTTTTGGTTGATTTGTGTCTTAAGGTGTTATTATAGTACGAACTCTAGGGCTGTTTGTGACACTTATAGGAATAGCCCAACGGATTGATTGGAAAGAATAACTTTGAGGTGGTTTCGTACCCTACCATAATCTCTTTGTTTGTTCTCCGCTATTAGTGACTTTGGAGTGATTCTTTGTTGCATGTTGAGGGATATTTATATGATCCAGTTATGTTATTATTGTTGAGAGAACTTGCACTAGTGAAAGTATGAACCCTAGGCCTTGTTTCAACTCATTGCAATACCGTTTACGCTCACTTTTACCACTTGTTACCTTGCTGTTTTTATATTTTCAGATTACAAAAACCTATATCTACCATCCATATTGCACTTGTATCGTCATCTCTTCGCGAACTAGTGCACCTATACAATTACCATTGTATTGGGTGTCTTTGGGGACACAAGAGACTCTTTGTTATTTGGTTGCGGGGTTGTTTGAGAGAGACCATCTTCATCCTCGCCTCCATGGATTGATAAACCTTAGGTCATCCACTTGAGGGAAATTTTCTACTGTCCTACAAACCTCTGCACTTGGAGGCCCAACAACGTCTACAAGAAGAAGGTTGTGTAGTAGACATCGTGCATACACGGCGCCGCACCAGAGGCGGTACTCTTTCGTATCTGCTAACTTATTTATCGCAGCAAGAAAATAGATCGCCACTGCTTTACTCTGATTTCTTGTCCATCCCTTACTTGCTAGTTGAAAGAAAACATTGGTTGCGAAGTTGCCTTTGTCCGGTTTAGACCTTCAGATCTGCCATGGCATGCTCAACACTATACTCGCAATGCT
The DNA here is from genome assembly GCA_021605205.1 of Aegilops longissima. Taxonomy (NCBI): domain Eukaryota; kingdom Viridiplantae; phylum Streptophyta; class Magnoliopsida; order Poales; family Poaceae; genus Aegilops; species Aegilops longissima. The sequence continues at coordinate 383,041,891 of CM038681.1, read as the reverse complement.
TATGGTTTTCCCCTTTTATATTCCACACTAGTTAAATGACAGTAGACTAAATTTCAAAATTGGGCCAGTCGATTTTTGAGAGCTCGCCGGAGTTCGCCGGTGAGAAGGAAGGGGCTTGGGTATGGACGGTGATTGTGGGGGGCGGTGGTGGGGCCTCGCTGAACGAAGAAAACTCGACGCGGGCGGGGGCGGGGTGTGGCGGTGGCGGAGGTACACATGCGGCGGGGGCTGGTGGTTCGGTCGGCAGCCTGTGCAGTGTTTTGTATGGGAAGAATCAGAGACGAGGAAGAAGAAGGGTTAGGAGACGTAGGATCTTCATCCAACCGCCTAAAATGGTCGACTGACCCAAATGAGAAAAGTCACGCGACTTGCATGCAGACATGCCTTTATATTCAGTACCATCATCATACCTGCTTAGCACTGCTCCTGAATCCATCAAGCTAAACAACGTCCCACTCATAATTCCAAAATTGTTGCTCAAATACGAATCTGATATGATGCTGATATTACTAAAACAGATAACGTTTAATTGGTCAGCTAATGTTCCTACTTTACTTTCGAAAAGCACGTGCACCACATATAGAGAGACAGCAGGGACTTGCATTCTTAATGCGCTCTGGTTCATCATGTGTGGGCACTGCGCAACGAACATTTTATTATCCAAAATCTGCTTGCTCTTCTTTAGCATGTTCCTCTTTTGTTCTTCTTTAATAAGTACTCTCTCCGTTCCTAAATACAAGTCTTTGTATAGATTCCACCATTGGACTACATATGGAGCAAAATGAGTGAATCTACACTCTAAAATGTATCTGTATCCATCTGTATGTGATCCATAGTGGAAATCTCTACAAAGACTTATATTTTGGAGCGGAGGAGTATGATAGTAGTCTGATATGTTCCTTGTAGTGAAGATGAGCAGGGACATTTGCAATGTAGAGGTCTATACGGTCGGTTGTGATGGACACTTTGAACTCTTCGGGCCTCTTTGATTCGTAGGATTTTGTAAACATAGGAATATGATTTGTAGTGGGTTGCCCACTTGAATCCTATAAGATTAGCAAGGAAATGTGGGGAGCTGTGTCGCCTTTCAGAGTTACACTGATATTAACAATACCGCACCTTCAGTTGAAGAGAGATAGTATCCGAAACCTTTCTAGCCGTACCGGCAATACTAGCACATATATTCCAGCAAGTTCCACTTTGCTGATTTTACTCCTGATGCTTACGGTTTTCCCGTTATATCTACACTATGATCTGTGTAGCTGCTATGTGTCAGCACTAGCAGCAGTCCACTCTTGAAGCTAAACAACACACCAATCATAAGTCCAATGCTAACTTCTTCAAATACGAATTGTGATACGATACTGATATTAGTTAACAGACACCCATTTAATTGGTCAGGTAATGCTCCCACTTGATTTTCCAAATGCATGTGGCCACATATAGAGAGACAACATGGAATTGCATTTCTTTGGACGCTGTGATTCATCATGAGTGGGCAACCAACATTATATGCAACATAATATGCTTCCTCTTCTGTTCTTTAACATGTTCCTCTTTTGTTATTCCGTATTTAGTACATACAGTATGTTCTTTGTCCGGAAGGGGCGTAGGGACATCTGCAGTCAACAGCTAATAGAGCTGGCCTGTACGTGATCGATAGCCTTTCAATTAGTAGCGGCAATGCAACACCGTATTTTCCAGCCAGTTCCACTTTCCCGATTTATATATCATGGTTATGGTGTACCCCTTTTATGTACACTATGATCTGCCTAGTTGTTGTATGCTCTTGTTATCATGGTTTGACAATAAAATCTCTTTACAGTATATTATTAACCTATCATCTACCAACTATCCTTACTTCTGGAACCTATTTTTTGTGTACTTGCGCGAGATTATATTAATGCACGCACCATATTACAGCACACCTGAGCTCTCTCAATAGAATCCAGTGATAGCACACAAGGTTTTACAGGGGGGCGCCTTTATTAGAATATCCTCTGCATTACAAAGATAATCTCACTACTATTTATGTTTTTCATGGTTCTCAGATATTATACGTAATTACAGTGAATATCAGAATCCGCGCATTAGAAGAATATTGTGGAACACTGCAACGACTTACAAAATTGGCACCAAGGAATTGAGTGCCATTCTGGATGCAATGAGACTCATACGCTCCCCACTTGTAGATTCTTGTTCAGAATATGATCCTAATGACTATTCTAACCTCGAGGAGTCAAAGGCAGATGGCCTGTCATGTTCACCCATCAAGGTGCTTGTTCTAATTTGGCAAGGTTTTATTGATTGCGCGTATCTTGCGTATGTTGTCTTGCATTTCTTCTACTTTGTTGCACCGCCATCTTCTTAGTTTACTCATCATATATGTCAAGATGCCATGCCCATCCATTATCAATACATATTCCATCTGTCATCATACCATGTTTTTTCACTCAAATGTTGTTCTTGTGCATCGACATCAAAAGGAAGAGGGTGATTGTCGAACTCAAGGAGCACCAAAGAAAGTCCTTGAAAAATGTGGTGGTGCCGGAGAAATCGACATGACACCCACTTATATTGGATGTACAACCAGTGACACAAAACGTAGGACCGACTCCAGCAGACTGTACCCATACTTCACTGGCACACCACTAGCCCCACCACACAGGACCTGCACGCCAGCAAAAGGTATGCCGATTTCAGTTGCCATAACACTAGCCATACCACAAAAAAATCCCACTCCAGCCAAAAGTACAACAAGTCCACCGGCCGAAGACCTATCCCAACTGCAGAGACGGCCAATTCCTGCAGATTGGAACCCCATTCCAATTATTCCCAGTTTTAAAGACAAGGCTTTCAATGTTGTTAGGGACTACGTGCATATATTCCCATCACGGGAAGATTATAGTGAAGACAAACACCATTTTCACATCTTCCTGTCCCACTTACATGTAAGTGCTATTATTCATGGTGATTATTTTCCTGTTTTCTGCTGATTGAACACATCAATGATTTACATTACATTGTTGTAAGTAGGCGAGGGTCAATCTGGGTAGTCATGACGAGCAAACCTTGTTTGTGCTTTTCAAGGAAGCATTGCAGCAGTATCGGTGTTACCTGAGGAAATCACACTTTGATGGCAAGTCTATAAACGAATTTTTGGTGAAGTCTCATGTGCTAAATTTAGAATACATTGAATGGAAAAACCTTTTTATGCACTAGTCTCGTTCTCAGGATGAGGTACTGTCTATGATATCACATGACAATTTGAACTTCTAATTTTTCGCATGTGCCTTCACTACAAAAAAAAGACACATCCGTGACATTTTGGGCCGAACGAATTTTTTTTGTCATACTTATGACACTTCTATGATGATAATTGTGACAAAACCCGGTATCATCATAGATGTGGTGGGGTCCTACTTCTATGACAAAAAATCATGACAGAAAATGGGCTTTTCGTCCTGGGCGGGCCGGAGACGCAGCTGCATGATATTCTTTGGGTTGTCCATGATGGAAAAAACCATGGTAGAAGCGAGGACGAGGAAAATATCGGGGTGTTCCTGGTTACGGTGGGTGGTCGGGGCCGAGCGATGCGCGTTTCTCTCATACACACACGCGTGCGGTGCGGCGTTGGGTCTAATCAACCCGGCGATTGCCTTTGCAGATACGCGTTCTTCGAACCCGAGCGAGCAATCGATGGCTGTTAACTGAACCCGATCGAGTGATTCGCCGCTCTCGCTGCTAATCAAGCCGATCGATGCTGCCTCTGGATGAAGAGTGAGTGTTGCTGGGGGGTTTGGATGAACAGTTCCCGGTGGGGGTGGATGAACAGGACACCGTGGTGTCGTCTCTGGATGAACATGACCCCGATCGATCGAGCCGGTTAGGGCTGGATGAACAGGACCCCGTGGAGGGCTGGATGAACAGGACCACCCCGTGGAGGGCAAGATGAATAGTAGATGGTGGAGGGCTGGATGAATAGGAGCCCGTGGAGAGGGCTTGTTGAACAGTAGCCAGTGGAGTAGCGCACAGTGGAGGCTGGATGAACAGGAGCCCGTGGATGAGCGATCGCGGTGGAGGTTGGAGGAGGTCGACGGTGGATGAACAAGAGTCGTGGAGGCCGGAGGGGTCGACGGTGGAGATGAACAGATCCGTGGAGTCCGCTTTGCGATCGCCACACCCTCCCGGCGAACAGGACCCCGTTTCGACCGTGGCGCCAAACACAAGTCTGTTTCTCCGCTTTGCGATACGCCACACCTCCCGATCAACAGACCCCGTTTGACCGTAGGAGGTCGGTTTCCTCCATTCTGCAGTACGCCAGACCCCTCTCGATGAACAGGATCCCGTTTCGAACGTGGCCGGTTGAACACCAGGCCATTTCCTCCGTTCCGCGGTACGCCAAGTCTCGTTTCCATCGGCTATTCCGTCCAAGCCGGTTGGCTCCCACGTGTTCCGTTGCCTCCCGATGAACACGACGCATTCAGTTGCCTCCCCATGAACACGATGACGACGCGGTTTCTCCGTTCCGACCCAGCCATGTACACGGGCCCTGGCCGTACATATGCGCGAGTAGGCGTTTGAGACCCTGCTCGTATGTACATATGTGAACGTATTTTCTTTCTTGCACACTGGCCGTTGTACATACGTGTACATGCTACGTGCGCGCCTCTACTATGACACATGCGCACCTCTACATCGACCAATATGTACGTACACGTTCGCGACCAGAATGACAACTCTACATATGCTTTGACCAGGTGGGTCCCGACTGTCAGGCACTTCCTTGCCTGCGAAGATGTAGCTGGTGGGTCCCAGCAGTCAGGGGGGCGAATCGTTTTTTTTTTGCCCGGACGCACTTCCTTGCGTGCGAAGATGTAACTGGTGGGTCCCAGCAGTCAGGGGGAAACGTTGTTTCACGAAATACGGTGGCCCGTCTGGTGGGTCCCCGCTATCTGGTGGAGGAATAATTATTTTGCGCGTAACAAGGAGGCACTTCCTTGCGTGCGAAGATATAGCTGGTGGGTCCAAGCTGTCAGCGGCGGTAATGTTTTTTTTGCGAAATACAGAGGCCCTTTCGGTGGGTCCCAGATGTTAGGTGGAGGAATCGTTATTTTGCGCGTAATAAGGAGGCATTTCCTTGCGTGCGACCGTGGACCCAGCTGTCAGCCTCTCCACGTATAGTCCACTTCAGATGCATGTCGGTCGTTGACCACGTTGACCAGGCCGCGCCGAGAGCACCAGGGCGGTGGACGACGGCAAGGCCTAGGAAGCGAACGACACGGAGGCGGGGAGGACTCGGCAGTTGTTTCCCACGCGGAGGGGAGTCTGTTGTATGAGGTTTTTGGTTTGTCTGCCGTCACGGAGAATAACGGCAGTGTGGGTGAGTAGAGGGATGGCTAGGCCAGCGATGGGAGTACGGTGGGGCGGTGAGGCCTGCGTGGCAGCACAGCCAACCGCGGGGAGGAGAGAGCAGGCAGTCCCGTCGGCGCTTGTTTGAGCGGCTGGAGCGGAAGAGCAGAGATTGAAGAAGACGACAAAGTTGGATGGACATCCAACGATCGGTTTAAAGTCCAACCTTTTATAGGAAAGCCTCAAATCTGTGGAAAACATCATACAACCCATCTGCCATTATTTCTAATAATTTACAACCCATTTGCGAATTCTTAAGGTTTTTCCGAGCCCATATTCTTTTGTTAGCATTACAGCCCATATTGTGGCTACGGTTAAAAAATTATACTGAAATTTTGCATATTTCAAAAGCGGTCCGAACTGTTTTTAATCCCGAAATTTCGAGTCACATTCAAACTAATTTTAAAAATAAATGTATATCAATATAAAATCCAACAAATTGTCCACGCATAAAAATCAATGCAATTTAAAATCTTGAAATGAAATAAAGAAACTAATTGCCGGTTTGATGTGTTTTAAAAATGTACAACCCATTTCTCATTACTGATAGGCCATTTTATCGGCCAGCCGAATGAAACTCTCCTCGTCTTGAAACATTTGCAGCCCAACAGACCTGACAAAGCGACTTACTTGGCAAATCACAAAAAAAGGGTGTGGTCGTGGACCCAGTGCGTCAGTGGACCCACTGTCGACCTCTCCATGTACAATACTCTTCCGATGGAAGTCGGTCGTTTACCACATTGACCACGCCGCGCCGAGAGCACCAAGGTGGTGGACGACAGCGAGGCCTAGGAAGGGGACGACACGGAGCCGAGGAAGACGCGGCAGTGGATGCCCACGCGGAGAGGAGTACGAGGGTTCACTGGTTCGGCTGCGGTGCGAGGCTGTCGTCGCCGCAGAATAACAGGGGGTGTGGGTGAGTAGAGGGATGCCCTGGCCAGCGGTGGGAGTAGTAGGGGCGGTGAGGCCACCGCGGCATCATAGCTGGCCATGTGAGGCAGGGGCACGCGGCATGACCGGCGCTGGTTTGGGCGGCTGGAGCAAGAAGACCAGAGGTTGAAGAAGCACTACTGTTGTTGGTTGAACATCGTACGTAAGTGGAGCTAGAATCGTTCATATTGACTAAGTTGACAAAGCCCTCCGTCCCCATCAACTTGGTAGGCCCACAAGTCAGCCTCCCACTATGCTGGGTTCCAGCTGGCAGGGGGAGTATTCATTTTTTTTGTGCGTAATAAGGAGGCACTTCCTTGCGTGCGAAGATAGCTAGTGGGTCCGACACATCGGTGGGGCACGCTTTTTGCGAAATCTGAGGCCCTTCCGTGGGTCCCGGATGTCGGTGGAGGAATCAAGACTTGATAAGGCGTCTGTAACAAGCTAGTGTACCAAGAAAGAGACGTTGCTGAGTTTTACAAAAAGAGAGACGTGCTCACATAGCTGGTTGAATCCAAACCTAGACTATGACTATATATGGTGTTATGCTACTCTGCAAGTAATGAAACTGACATATCCAATGTTCGCTTCTCCTCTTATCTACTTACTCTGCCTAGCATCAAAAGCTCTGGCCGGAGCAACCATGTATGCTGGCTGCTCGTCCGCCTACTCTTCAGCAGGCAACAACCAAATATGCGCCAAGTCGCCACCCGTACAATCGCCTATGGGTCCCATCACACCCCCGCCGGCACGCGCACCGTAGCCGGTTGCTCATCGCAACCCACTGCCGTTGGTGTGGTGCCACTGCTGCAAATCACGCAGAGTCATCCGTCGCGTCTCAACCACAATCCTCAACCCTGGCTGAGTCTTCTACAAATGCCCGAATAATGGGGTAATAATATGTTTAAGTGTTGTTCTGCTGCTTTCAGTTGCTGGTTTTTTTAATAGTTTGGTTGATGATCTTCCAATTTGATTCATGCAGAAAAGGGAAGATTCATGTGATTTGTATTTCTGGGAAGTTGCTGATGTGGGGGAGTGCAACTATGCTGATTATTTGGTTAGCCGAGGAATCCCGATACCAGCAGGCTGGGGTGTTGGACAAGTAATCAAGGAACGATGTAAGAGGAAGATGCAGCGAAGGTTAAAGATGCAGTTCCTCTGATCATGGCCAAGCAACAGCTGCTAAACGGCCTTGAGAGCAATGAGGAGATGAAAGAGCTTGTGAAGATAATGGGCAAAATCAATGTGCTCTGTAGGATGATTGTCTCTTTATTTGCAGTGTATGTAGCACTCGTGATGTATTCAGTGGCTATGACATGAGAACTTTGCTGAAACTAGTAATGAATGAAACCTATGTAGCAGGCCGGCGTAGTGTTGTGAACATCTAATGATTTCTATTAACGGAAATCAGGGGGTATCCCCTTTTGCTTATAAATAAATAAATAGCAGAGGCCCTTTTGGTAATAAATAAATTAGCAGAGGCCTTGTCGGGTCAGCTTTGTTCTCATTCAAAGATGTCGAGCAAATTGCAGTCCAACAACAAACTATGTCATCAAATTCAAGTTTCACAGCCAAATATGACTACAACTAAACAACAATGTCATCATGTTTTAGTCGTCATACAATCACCAAACACAAATCAACATACATAACAATTGATGTTCTCACAGGAAAATACTAAACAACATGTTCATCAGGTTTCAGTTGTCATAGCAAACACAATTTCACATAGTAGATAAAAATGTCTTCGACGAGCAAATACGACAAAAGCAATGTAATCATCATCCGCACAGCAAAGCATCAACATCTTAGCCATGTGTATCGATCAAATCGTAATTCCCCATGGTGTCATCTTCTTCTTCGTCCTCAACGTCCTCAAACGTTGGCTTCTTCTTGATCAACTCTTGTACGTCCAAAGCACGACAGGCAATCTCTTCGCCGGCGTCATTGACGTGATGGTTCTCAAAGATATTAGGAACATTTGTGTTATCTTGTACATCGGAGAGCGATGTAAGCATCATCTTGTTGTGCAACTTCATTAAACGAATTCCTCTGCTCAAACCTTTGCAATACTCTCCGACCATTGCTACGTGCAAATGTGTCTTCCAAGAAAAATATCTGTGTTGCTTGATTTACCAAAATAAAAGGCTCGTTGGTCCGTACGCCGCCTTGACATTGATGGATTTGAAATAATCATCAGCTCTGGGTTTTGCGATCCCGGAAAACAGGTTATACCAATGACAAAGACAATGTAACCACACACCGATGATCCTCGAAACTAGACATATCTTTGCAAGCGAACAATGTCTGTTATGTTAGCATACATTTCAGTTGTCTCTTTGTCATACGTATCCGTGCTCATGATGGCACTGTTTTTGTCTTCCTGCCTTCGTCTCGTGCAAGGGTGTTGTAGCGCACATCTCCAACAATGCAAGATTCGTAATGTCTTACCCGAGTATCAGGACCCATTGCTAGTGAGTAAAGGGCATCATCAACTGCCTGCCCATCCTCCTGCATCTTCTTAACCTATGGTTAGAAAATATACAAGCTGATCATCTTATGTACTCAATATATTAAAAAAACTGACAGTGCAATTCAAAAGCTTACATGGCTCTTGAACCATTTCGCAAATCCTGCCATAACCAGTTTGTCAATGTTTCTTAGATTTTGCGGCAGTAACTCATTTTTGTAGATGCTGCACAACATAGTGATCGCGTCAAACATCTAAATATATAAGAATGTGCTGCAAGTTTAGTAGATTACGATGTATAAGCTGCAGTACTTAGCACTTACTTGATATAAGGTAGTATCTCAAGACAGTTATTCAACACATACCAAACCATTTTGTCCAAATCTTTAGGTTTGTCCTCTTGTCGACTCTTCCCTGTAACTTGAACAGAATAATCGAAAACATTGAGCCCGGGATTGTCTTCATCCACCTCTTTGCTAAGCTGATCAGCTGTTTAAATGTATTTTGAGAAGAATGTCAACGCTTCTGTAGCAATGTAGGCCTCTGCAATGGAACCCTCGGGTCTAGCTCTGTTCCTAACATAGCCCTTGAAAGTGCCTAGCCGCCTTTCAATAGGGTACATCCAGCCATACTGTACTGGACCTCTAAGTAGTGCCTCATCAGATAGATGAACAGCCAAATGCACCATCACATCAAAGAAGGCTGGAGGATATATCCTCTCAAGGTCGCATAGGATAGTTGGTATCTTGTCTCTAAGACGCTCCAAAGCATCTATCCTGATATTTCTACTACAGAGTTCCCTGAAGAATTGTCCCAACTCTGCAACTGCTCAGATAAGTCAGCGCCCAATCCTCTAAGGATAACAGTAAAACCCTTTGAAGTAGGGCGTGCAGTCATGAGTTTCAACCCTTGTACCTTGTTTCCATCTGCACCGACTCTCCTTTCGGGGTTGGAAGCAAATCCATGTGGGAATCTCACACGTGATGGACCTCGCAGAATTCTTTTCTTTTTACCTTGTCCAAGACGTACACAGCTGGTGTCATATCCCGTGGTTTACCTTCATCTTGCACCTGCAAATCCTGTCTGATACCCAGGTGTGTCAAATCAATCCTAGATTTTAAGGTATCTTTCGTCTTGCCTTCAATATTAAGAAGTGTGCCATAATGATGTCACATATATTTTTCTCGATGTGCATCACATCAAGATTATGCCGCAGATCCAAATCTTTCAAATACTCCAAGTCCCACAAAGTGGACCTGTGGGTAAACAATAATCTCTCTTCTACCCTGCCACGCTTCCTTTTCCCGCTACCATTATCAGGATGGCTTCCTGGTGTAATATGCCTGACCTTCTCTAATTCCACTTGCAACTCATCGGCGGTGAGCCTCTTTGGTGCATCACGGTTTTCATGCTTTGCATTGAACACATGTCTTCGGTATTTTCTAGGATACGCCTTGTCCTTGGCAAGGAAACGGCGGTGTCCAATGTAACAGATCTTGCTAAGTATTGCGTATGGCAGTGGATTCCTGTCACAGCGAACACATGCATTGTAACCATGTGTCATTCGCCCTGACATAGTGCCCAAAGCCGGATAATCATGGATGCACCAAATTATAACAGCACGCAGAAAGAAATCAGCTGGTGGGCTGCTATATAGGTCATGGGTGAGAACACCCCTCCATAGCTGTTGAAGTTCCTCCACAAGAGGCTCCATGAACAAATCAAAATCCTTTCCAGGACTTTTTGGACCTGGGATGAGCAAGGCCATCATGTAGTTTGATTCTTTGGTGCAAACATTTGGAGGCATGTTGTAAGGGATAACAAGCACTGGCCACATGCTATATGTGGCGCTCTGGTGGCCAAATGGGTTAAATCCATCTGCAGCTAAGCCAAGTCTAATGTTTCTCGGGTCAGTAGCAAACTTTTCGTGTTTCTGATTAAAGCTTTTCCACTCACTACCATGTGATGGATGGCTCATTACATTCTGATCTCTGTACTCCTGGTTCCTAGAACGCCACAGTACATCCTCTCTTGTTTCAAATCATGAAACAACCTCTGCAATCTTGGTGTAATTGGAAAATGTCCCGAACATTATGAGCAATCCTCTTCACAAAGATCGCCATCTTTCCATCTTGATGATTTGCATTTCGGGCATTCACTTAAGTTGGCATAATCCTTCCAAATGTAACACAATTATTCTTACAAACATGGATCATATCATATCCAATTCCAACCGCACGAAGGAAATTCTTCATTTCTTTGTAGGTGTGTGGCAGCTCGGACGCATCTCGGAAAGCTTTGCGGAAAGCAGCCAACATTGCATCGAATGATTTGTTGGTCATCCGCTCAGATGTCTTCACCTGAAGAAAGGTGACCATAGCTGAGAATACTGACAGCTTATTTCCTGGGGTGACAGCCACGTTGCATTGTTCCAACATGCGGGCCCACCGTTTTTCTTCTGCAGTGAAAGTTCACGAATTGCACGAGCATTTCGTAGCATTGTTTCAATGTTGGTCAAACTCACTGGCTCCACCACCACCACCTCCTCCTCTTCTTCCACCTGAGCATCAGGTAGATCAAGATGGTGATCTGCTGCTTCCACGTAGTCAATAATGTTGACGTTCACAGCTTCACCATGATGAACCCACCTAGTGTATGTGACCGACATCTCATACAAGTGTAGATGATTTTTCACAGTTGACTGGGGTCTTGTAACTGAATTCATACAACTGCTACATGGGCAGAGCACATCTGATTTCGGACCACCGTACACAGCTCTGATAAAGTTCATGAAGTTTTCAACCTCCTCGACATATGCAGTGGAGAATCTTCGAGCAGAACTTATCCAAGTCATGTCCATCTGTTAGACATACAAATTAGTTCTTCTACTAGATATTACAGGGAAAACATATGCTTTTTGTGAAGTCCAAAAGAAAATACCTAGGTCGATGTCTAAAGCTATGGCAAGATATTTGGACGAGCAGATCTAAGTAACAAAATATATGTAAAGCTAATTCAGCAAACAGATTTGAGTGCTAAATTATGGCAAGCTATTTCAGCAGTCAATGAGGCCGCACACACAGCCATCAAACTATCGAAGGCCATCGCAGCAACAAAGATCGAGTATAAAACGGTGTAGAGCTATTTCACCTAACAGATTGGCTACTAGACCATGGCAATCTACGTCACAATAAATATATGGCAGGATATTTTAGCAACTAATCGGCCTTGGCATGCCATCTCAGCTAAGCAGATTGAGTGCAGAACAGGGCAAGGAAGCTTCTTAAGCAGAGCATATTGACTGTAAACTACTTCGGCAAACAGTGGGATTAATAGCGTCTATCAGCTAACATTCAGCGCTACACCGACATGCACGGGGCCTCAGTCTTGAATGCGCGTACCGTGGGAGAAGCTGGCCGCCGTGCGTCTCCACACGAACATCGCCAGCGGTGGTGGCGCTAACCGCCGTGCGCCTCCACAAGAACATCGCGAGCAGTGGCGGCGCGGCTAGAGGACGACAGTCTACGAGAGCCTACAATGGGAGTGAGAGGATCGCCGTGGGTCTCCTCGATGAACCGCGGCGCCGACGTATCGGCGTGGCGGGGAGGGCGGCTTTGGCGGAGCGAATGGAGTGGAGGGGGACGGGGGGAGGGGGGTTTGGGGAATATTATTGGCTAGTTGGCCGAAGGGCGGTTGAATCTAGGATTTGGGGGGAATTTTTGGGTGGGGGGGGGGAGGATTTTCGCGCGGTGGGCGGGGGAAGTTTGGCGCATGGTCGGTTTCTCTAAGTGCAGTCCCACGTGTCAGTGAAGAGGCAAGCCAAAGCGCGTTCCGTTTGCGTGAGCCGTGCGCAGGACCGAACGTGTGTGGGGTGCAATGCGACCGTGACAGGGGTGTTATGATTGTACCGCCTTTTCCTTTAAAACTAGGTGCTTCGCACCCTCAAAAAAAACTTGTTGCTTCGCACGATCCATCGATACTACTACTAGTTATCCGGTAATCCCGACTAAAAGGGCACGGCCGGGTCTTTTCCCGCGCGATATGATGGGAGGTTGGCTTAGTTGGGTTTTTTAGGACGAGTAATGCTACACCTACATAGTCCCACTTACGTAATTAACATAATGTGAAATGTGTGAGATGTTGATTGTAGATTGGGGGTTGGGAGGGGCCCACCACCATGAAAATCAGGGGAGGAGAGAGAGAGGCAATTTACGTTAACCCTTTCGTAGGTTCCCGTGGATGTAGAAAGATGTGGAATGCGTGAATGTGCATTTGCAGATAAGGCCTTCCCTCGTTCATCCTTTTCTCCCACAAGATCTTGATCTTCCATGCAAAGCACGGGCATCTTGCTAGTACTCCTACAATATACTATATTTTTATGAAAGTTCATATACACCGGCCGAGATTAATGCAAACACGGCAGATTTTCATTACATTTCAAACTTTATAGGACAGAAAAATAAAAGAAACCCGACCCTAAACCTATTCTACGGTGGCGACCGACGCCCTCCATCTGCGATCTCCATGTACGGGGGCGGGGTTCAAGACCCGTGAAGTGAAGGTGCGGTCTCCAGCAAGGAAAAGTAGAACACGGGAGACAGACCGGCCAGTAGGCACACCATGCCCTGCTGCCTTCCATGCCCTACTCATCCTCGGAGGAGTCCCCGACCTCGGCGGTGCCGGACGTTGGACGGCGGCAAGTAGGACGCGTGGCTTACGGTGCTCCCGTCATCGGCCGCCAGCTTGGCCACCGCTTGTGCGGATACTTGAGCGAGGGCGGCGACCCCGAGCTTCATCCCCGAAGACAAGCTCTCTCGCAGAGCGTTCGCGCTTGCGGTAATGGCAGATGTGGTGCCAGGTAGGAGGACGATGCGCTATGGTGTGGAGGTTAGCTAGGCATTGCCGCTTTAAGTAGCACATTCCTGTGAGGCCAAGCGTCCTGGTGCGTCATTAAGTCGCCGGAGTTGGTTCCTCGGGAACTGAGCCTCTTAACGACGGCATACGGATGGATGGCATGAATGCGGGCAGCTGGCGCCGGCTGGGAACGCACCGCACGACGGCACGAGGGACGGGGGTTTTTTGTGTGCCAGGGTAGTCAGTTGCGGTCGTGGCAACGTTGGAGATGCCCTTTGCTCACATGCGATCGACGCATGTCATTGAAAAAGCAAGACGACCCGGCATGGTCTCAGGTCCTGAGGATGCAGTTGGCCGCGCTACACCACTCTGCGGACGCGTCCCGGCGCCCCGTGCATCCTCGACGAGCCGGGTGTAGGGGTGTGTTTGGATTGTGGCCAAAGTGCACCTTACCAAAATTTTAGTCATGACCCAAAGATTGGTCTTTGTTTGGATGGTCGCCGTGTCCAGATCCTCCATTGGACTAGTTTGCGCTACGTCATCCCGACAGGTGTGCCCCACATGTCGGTTTCCCTGTTTTCCAGGCCATATTCGAGCGTCAGTGCTCCGTGTTGCGCATTAGGCCTTTCACTATGTAGGCCAAGCGAGACAACTTATTGTTTATTTGAGTCATTCAAGTATAATCATGTGGCGTTTGCTTATTTATCATTCCTCTCCAACCCTCCTCTCCATCGATAATGTCGCCCTCCGGTCGAGTCCATCCTCCCGCATGCCTCATTCGAACATTCCGCCGAGTATCATTCGCATGTGGGCCTAGACCATGCTTGTATTTCCAATGTTTACTTGTAATTTGTCCGACATGCATACAAACAAACGGTTCGTTTAAAGTTTCACTTTGCCTCCACTACGTGTCGCTTCGCGTCCTAGTTTTGACATCTCATTCCGTTCATGCCCCGACACATGTTGACAAGATCAATTGATGTTCAGAGATCAATTGCGTGTCGTGCAAGGGGATAAAGGTTTGGTCTGTTTCTATGATAGAAATGACCCGCGGGGAGGGGGGTCTGTAGGGATCAAAGGGAGTACATTGTACATTCATAAGCGAAACGAATGTATTGCACCCACCCTAGTCCTCTTTCAATCAATCTCTGGACCCCGAGATGAAATCGAGAGAGAACGAGTGGGGGCATGTGTGATACCTAAGGCGGATTCAAAAAATTTAACCGGTGATCATAGCATCCGCAAATCATATATAAAGGGTATTCAATGTTCGTTTCGTTTTTGAACGTACAATATACACCCTCCTATCCTTTCTAGTTTACATATAAGTTTTATGTGTAGTCAAAGTATCTCTACTTTGATAAAAAAAAGTATCAACATTCAACAATGCCTAATCAATATTGTTAGATTCGTACGTACTCCTAGATTTGTACTCAAGATGGTTTCCAATTTGTTTTCAACCACGTGAATGTGCTTGTTCCCGTGCATGCTCTTCCTACTAGAATTTTGCCACGTATAGCCAGTCTAATAGTAACTTTTTTAAGCACCCTGTCCAATAGTACTAGTGGAGTACTGACAACACTGTACTAGAGTATGCATTGCTCATAGTTGTACTCCCTCCTTCCATTTATATAGGGCCTATGTGGAGGAGAGAGATGTGAAAAAGTAAGGGGAGTGATCTCTCATGCAAGAGCCTAGCTATATATACATTCCTAATTAAATACGTACAATAAATATGAAGAAAGAGATGGAGAGGACATGGAAAAAAGTACTAATACAATAGCCAACCTTATAA
Organism: Aegilops longissima; assembly: GCA_021605205.1. Classification (NCBI taxonomy): domain Eukaryota; kingdom Viridiplantae; phylum Streptophyta; class Magnoliopsida; order Poales; family Poaceae; genus Aegilops; species Aegilops longissima. The sequence goes on along the minus strand of CM038681.1, from coordinate 383,026,430 downwards.
AAAAAATTGCGGGAAATAGCCCACACTACTGCATGAGTGCATATAATAGATGATGGCTATAGATGACATGGCAGTTCCATATAGCCATCGACTGGCTATATTATTAACCATGCTCTAATGGGTTTTTCAAAACCACATTTGACTATTGACAAGATTAATAGTACATGATATGTATAATGTGAAAATTATATCATTGGAAGATCCTTTCACATACGTATCCCTGCCTTACCCTCCCTTTCGGTCACTTACTGGCGGACCCCATGCTTGCTAGGCCCCGCATGTCAGTTACTCAATGGATTCGACCACGTCAGGGGATCCTCATCCGTAGTATACTCCCTCTGTTTTTATTTACTCCACATAAAATGACGCGGGCGGGGGAGGGGGAGGGACATCGGTTTGCTCTCAACTACGGTCCCACAAGCGAGCGAAAACGTAAGATGAAGCGCGTTCCATTTGGTGAGCGACGTGGAGGGTCCAGCGTGCCGGGCTGCAACGCGAACGCGACAAGAGCAATGTACAGTCAAAACCGATTGACCGGTAGTCACCGGAACCACTATTCACACCAGAACCTTCGCTGCTCGGCCTACACCAGCCACTGCCCTAAAACCACACCTAATATCCAGCCACTTCCCCCACCTTTCGATCCCCTAGCCCGCATCAAGCGTCCCCTAGTTCGCCGGAAAGCCATGGTGCACCACAAGATCACATACTACAAGATGCTGACGCCGGAGCGCCGCGCAGAAATCGCGGCGGCGGTCAGCGCTAGAGACCTCCGTTCCCAAGCTCGCTTTGCGGCGGGCCAATCCCCGAGTTCTCTAGAGCCAAGCTACGAGGAGGTGGAAGCCTATCCAATGTTCATGGCAGAGGTCGCAGCGCAGAACGCCCCCGATGGGTATGAGACGATGGACGTCGACTTTGTGCCGGCGTCCGAGTCCCCCATGGTGCAGGCGGACCAGCGGTTCAACCTGGCGATGCTAAAGCAGGACCGGGAGACAGAGGCTCAACTCGACGCGAAGCGCGCGCATGCCACTACCATCGAGGCTCTCCTGCAGGCGGAACCGGATGTCGTGGATGTGAACCGGGCGGCGGAGGCTCAACTTGAGGCGGAGCGTGCGGATGCCGCTACCATCGAGGCCCTCCTGCAGGCGGAACCGGACGTCCTGAACTTGAACCGGGTGGCAGAGGCTCAACTCGACGTGGACCGCGCGGATGCCGCTCTCATCGAGGCCCTCCAGCAGGCGAAATTGGACATCATGGACTTGAACCGGGCGGCGGAGGCTCGACTCGACGCGGAGCGCGCGGATGCCGTTGCCATCGAGGCCCTCCTGCAGGCGGAACTGGACGTCGCCGACTTGAACCGGGCGGTGCTCTCATCCGTGCAGAGCGCCCGCACGCTCCGCGTGAACGAGTAGCCGGAGGCCGAGGACAACCACGGTGCGGAGACACACGTCGGCAGCTACGGCTGGTGCGCGCCAGCACCCAAAGATGACAAGGCCGTCTCGTTCCGCGAGCAGTGATATTTTTTCTTTATGTTGTTGTTTTTATGGATCTTTTGCTGTGTAAAAACATATATTGTTATGCAAGTCGCCTGGCTTGGGTCAGTCTACCATTTCAGGCGGTTGGATGAATATCCTACATCTCCAAACGCTTATTCCTGACCTTTTCTTCTTCCCCAACAGACCACCGCACAGGCCGTACGGGTACTCCCCAACATGCGGTTGGATAAACATACTCTATGAACGAAAATTATGTGTCAACGGTAGGATGGCTGAGTTTGGTTTGTTCACATGCGACAGCATGTGTCAGTGAGGGTGCGTTCCATTGGTTGGGTTTGCGGCGTGCAGGAGCGACTGTGCATGTGAGGGTGTGGTGCGACCGCGGCGTGCAGGAGCGACCGTGTGAGGGTGCGGTGCGACCGCGACAGCCGTGCACAAGTGTACCTCCTTTTCATTTTGAAAACTCTAGGCAAGCTTGGCAAATATGTGTGGCGAAGTATGGCAATGCAAGTCCTAGACCCAAACAGGATAACTAAGTAGTACTACGTACTAGGAGTACTAGTGTTAAAAAACAAAGGTGGGGTTTTCCTTCACGGGATTAATCGATACAAATCCTCGTTTCACGTGTCAATTAATGCATATTTTTTTGTCCAAAGCCCAAAGAGCTAACCATCTCACTCCTCATCGCTTGATTAATGCAGCGCCATGCAAACCAACCTTCTCACTTTCGCATGCATGTAGGGGATATTAATGTCCTTGGTTGCTAGTACGAGGCAAACCCCATCAATTTTGCCTCGATTAGTGTTAGTGGGCTTTTGAAAATTGTAATTTTGATATACTGGCCTTGTGTACAAAAAAATGGAGGTAGTAACTATATTTGACTTCCTTCCCCATTGCGGTGACGTCTACGATATCTCGAACGTTGTGGTTTGGTGAAGTGCGTTCGACGGAGGACACCATTGAGGGAGACCACGGTAAGTCGTTCGCAAGTGCCGCCTGCAAGCCGATACAACCGCCTTATTTGCATCCAGGAAGTCCGTTGAACCAAAGGACGCGTAAATGTACTAGTACTACTCGTACACAATAGCGTCGGCCGTCCATCTTAGTGTGGTGAGATGGTTTCTCGAAGAATACGATGGAGAAGCGGAGTCAGCGAAGAGTGAAATGATGGTTGCTTCGTCCGTGCTTTGTGGTTTGACGCCTCACTGCTTTGTGATTTGTGATAGAAGGGATAGGGGTGTAGACTTTGTCCTCTATAATGTACATGCATCCAAGCACGGGAGAAAGAGGAGAGACGGTGCATTTTTCTATTCCTTCAATCAATCAATCAGGGAGCTTCGGTTCCATCCTTTTGGCTTTGGCAACACCATCCAGAATGGTTCCCACGATGCCAAAAGCTATTTTCACATTTGGCTACACATTGTGGATGCCCTTAACCGTACCACTTGGTTTTGCTCCTGTGTGCTATCTATACAAATCTCAATTATATTGATCTAAAAAAAATATTGAATCAAGATTAGTAAAAAGGAGGTGATTTTGACGCGCAGATGGCGGGGGAGGTTTCTTATTTTTAGAGGACGTTGTCCTGGCGGTTTGCTAACATGTGGTCCCACGTGTCAGTGCTTTACCAAGCCGATCCGCTTCCCACATGAGGCAGAACAACGGCAGAAGCAACACGTGGTTAACTTGAAGAAGATGACGGAGAAGCGGATTCAACAACGAGTGAAATGATGGTTGTTTCATCCCTCCAACTTCTTTTTTAGCATTATTACTTCGTCCCTCCAACTTAACTGCAGGAAAGGTGCAGCTTTGTGATTTGACGCCTCATTGCTCATTACTACGCCGGTGACATGACTGGGTGCTTCACCCCGGCTGCTCTGCACTGTATTCCGGTATCGCACGTGGACCCGGTAGCTTGATGTCCCACATGTCGGCAAAAGGGACTAGAAGATTTATGAAAGCGAAGCGCCCACTCTTCTGACGGAGGAGTACACGACCACGACGGCCCATTGAACTGTCACTTGTACTGTATATAGTACTATAGTTTTGCTGTTTCGCACGATCCATCTATACAAACCCGATTAAACAGGAAAGGGCGGGGTTTTTCCCGTGCGGTATATGATATTGGCCATACATTTCAAAGGCAACTTTAATGTATGCAAACTGAATAATTAAGTAACAATATGATATCTAGTAAAACTAAAAACACATATGATTTATTGTGTTAGAGTGTAGTAGTAGTGCTGTATTGCATATTTGTTAGATGTAACATGCGAGAACATGTAGAGATATAGTTTTGGAGGGCCTACAGAGAGAAAAACGTATTACGTTCACCGAACTTCAGAATAAGCTGATTACGGTCACTATATACGTTTTGCGGTGATTATACGGTCACTCACTCACGGTTCAGCATCGGATTGCACTCTGTTGACCGGCCAAATAGTCTGTGTGGCACCATGTTGACTAGTTAAATTAACCATGTTCCTTGTGGGTCCCACCTGTCAGTTCGCATAGGGAAAAGGTCAGATAAACACAAATTTATGCAGGCGCGACAAGACACCACCCCGTGCATGGGAATCACCTGGTTGTGTATGTGTCTGTCAGGGCCTGATGTGTGCGCACGCACGTGTAGGTTGAGCACTTGAGCGTGAGAGTGTGTGTTGGTCGTGTGGTGTACTGGTGTGTGCATGCATGCGTGCGTGTGTGCGTGTGAGTGTTGCGTGCGTGCATGGTTGCGTGTGTACGTGTGACTGTTGCGTGCGTGCGTGGGTGCATGTGTTCGTGTGAGTGTTGCGTGCATGCAATTCGTGTGCATGCGTGCGTGTGTGTATAATCACCACACCAGCTCCTGTGTGTTAAAGCAGACGGCTCGGCATACCAATACAAGGACACCTTGTCTGATGTTCCCGCGGTCATGACTTCGAACCACCGTCCAATATTTTTTTGTCGTTTGTTTTCATTCTTACTAGCAAGATTCCCGTGCGTTGCACATAACATCAAGATGCATTTGTATGACTAGTTTATCTTGTGAGAGAAAAGGATGAACGAGGGAAGGCCTTATTAGCAAATATGGAGAGGTGTGTGGGTACCTTTTTGCAAAATTGTCATAGTTTCTTTCCTATCCGTCAGATATAAATCGGACGACCTATATTGCAGGATGGCAGGCACACCATCATCACCAGCTCTATTTTTTATAAGAGTGTATTTTATCCCTACTCTTATAAAAAGCATAGTCGGTGATGATCGTGTGCCTGCCATCCTGCAATATAGGTCGTCCGATCTATATCTGACGGATAGGAAGGAAACTACGACAATTTTGCAAAAATATACCCACACCCCTCTCACACTTGCAAATAAGGCCTTCCCTTGTTCATCCTTTTCTCCCACAAGATAAACTACGCATACAAATGCATCTTGATGTTCCGTGCAACGCATGGGCATCTTGCTAGTATTTTATAAGAGTGTATATGTAGAGTAGATACAAGCCGGCAGTGGGCCCGATGGTAGTGAGATAATGTGATGCAACACTAGAGGTGCCACGTGGGCGTTTAATCTGGTCAACTAGTCGTGTCTTGAGCAAATCTGAGTTATACGGTGAGCCCGTGATCGTATAATAACCACAAAACGTAAATGGTGACCGTAATGAGTGGATTCTGAAGTCCAATGTATGTATCGTGCTTTCGCTTCAAATACAATGATCGTCACTGTATATATCACGAGAGAGAGATGAAAATATGTGTGAATGTGCTGGGGGCTTACTTTTAGAGGACCTGGAGATAGTTTGTGTGCGTACGTGAAAGGGGCGTAGAGGGGGGGTGTGCGATGGAGAGAAAGATGCTCTTCGTTTCTCTTTAATATGACTAACTTTATATATAGTATAAAAATATACAAATTCACAGTGCGGAATAAATATCATTGTGGGCACCATGCAATGCAAGCGTTCATACTCCTCCATATAACTTTGTAATGTTGTATATGTAGAAATTTTAAAATAATTTTTTGGCCACACTTTATTCAAAAGGAATGTTGTATGCGAAATAAACGTCAAGAGAGGGCTTTTTAGATCAATGGGGTACTTGATGTAACATGTGTGAATGTGTAGTTGATGCATTTGGCAGGGCCTAGAGAGGTATGTGTGTGTATTACGTATTCGAGAGAGGCATGGATAGAGGGGTCGGATAGCACGAGAAATGAGAGTGGTCTAGAGAGAGAGATGAATAAGACGTCACGGCGAGAGATTCCTTTGAGTGTGTATATGCAAGGGGGGAGTGGATAGAGGGACCAGGAGAATATTTTTTTGTGTGGTGTCTGTGTTGGTATGTGTGGGTGTGAGAAGATAACGAGACAGGCAGAGGGTGTGTCACTGCGTGAGGTCTAGTGGGTCGAGGTGAGGCCCTTCGTTCGGTTCCGTCCTGCACCACATTGGTCGGCCCGTGACGCATTTAGGGAGACCCATGGATGACTAGTCGTACAAGACAAAGATAGCATAATTGTGAAGGACTCTATGTCCACTGACAAAGCCGGCTAGGATTTGTAACCCTAGGTTCTCAGACTAAGGTAACCCCTTTATCTCTGATATTACTATTCATCCAACCTAATTTTAAGGGGCATCGTACATAATGCTCTGCTAGAATCATACTCGTCGATTAGGAAGAGAGGTGTGAGACAATGCGTGAGAGATAGGGCTAAAGATAATGTGCGTACAGGAGACACGTAGGCAGATCTATGTATATGGAAAGGGTCGATGGGGATTGTGCGTGTGTATGCTTGCGGGAGGAAGAGTGCTTGTGATAAAGGTTAGTGAAAACAGTCGTAAATGGTTACGAGACGGAGGGAGGGTTATATCGAGAGCATGTGTGCGAGAAAGACACCTCGGGAGAGTGTGTGTGAGCATGTGTGAGAGACCACCGATGGACAGTGAAACTACACGTACAAGACTGCTGTACACATTGATTAAAGATATATATTTTATCCAAATATTAGGATGGGATGATGATATTTGCAATTCGGGTAAGGAACGGTGGAACGGTCATTGATCCATCAGATATCTAGATTCTATCGAATTTGAGCATGTCTATGTTATTATTCGACACAATTGATCCACATAGTTAGTATTTTGAACTCCATACAATGCATCGCTTTAGCAATCGAATATAAACGGAGTATAGTTCATGTTGTGTGTGTAAAGCACATAATACATACGAAAGTTACACAATGAACATTATAAATAGCTACCTATGAACTAGCATACATTTGAATTCAACTTAAGGTGGTTTAAAAAATCGAATTCAACATGAAGTCCATTCAATTATTTGAATTTGATATCATGGCATTTGTAAATCATACCTAAATTATGGGGGCACCAATCTTTGCTTTGATTTTGTACATAATAGCATATGTAGTCGTGTACAAAATAGATTCAAATTTAGCTCCTCCATTCCAAAATAATCGTAGTTATAGGAAGTGTCAAAATTTCAAAAAGAAGCGGATAATTTAATGAGGTTTTCAAACATACAAGGTCAAATCTAATGTTGTCTATTTAGGTCAATCCTCAAAGTTCAACAGTACTCTAAACGTGAATGCTTGTGTTTGAAAATTTCGAACGAAGCGCCAAAAGAGCCTCTACTACTTGAAACGCGTCGACCAATGTTTGGTAGTACAAGGAAATTAATTTTCTAATAACTCGACCGTGAAACCTACCGCCCGACGTCCAAAGGTATAAACCGGGGTAGTTTTGTAGCTTCATCTAGACGCCACGCAACCGCCTCCGAAAAACATTCATACACAATGGCCGCCTAAGCACACATGCGCACGGCCGAAATCGCTCCCGCTCACTATTTGGGACACCTGGGATTACCATCCTAGCCCCGACCCACAGTAGGTCTGAAATTTAAGAGGGGGGCATAGTTTGTACTTTCCCCAAATTTCAAACAAGCGCGTCCCATCTTTTGCTCAAAAAAGCCAAAAACAAGCGCGTCCCAGACCAAAACATGGTTCTCCCCCCCCCCCCCGCCCACCCGTCCGACTCCCCATTCGTACTGCGTGGGCGCAAAAACTACCTCTCCACCAGCCGGGAAACCCCGGCGTCCTCCGCCCGCCACCCCATTCCACCCATCAACCGCCGCCCTCCTCCATCACGCCGGAGCTGATACCTGATACGTCTCCGTCGTATCTACTTTTCCAAACACTTTTGCCCTTGTTTTGGACTCTAACTTGTATGATTTGAATGGAACTAACCCGACTGACGCTGTTTTCAGCAGAATTGCCATGATGTTGTTTTATGTGCAGAAAACAAAAGTTCTCGGAATGACCTGAAACTCCACGGGAAATAATAAAAACTTCCCGCCAACCACACCCTGTCCCCGAGGGTGCCCCCGAGGGCGCGCCCCCTACCTCGTGGGCCCCCTGGAAACCTTACGACGCCAACTCCAACTCTATATATTGGCTTTTGGGGAGAAAAAAATAGGGGAGAAGAAATCATCGTGTTTTACGATACGGAGCCGCCGCCAAGCCCTAAAACCTCTCGGGAGGGCTGATCTGGAGTCCGTTCGGGGCTCCGGAGAGGGGGATTCATCGTCGTCGTCATTATCAACCATCCTCCATCACCAATTTCATGATGCTCACCGCCGTGCGTGAGTAATTTCATCGTAGGCTTGCTGGACGGTGATGGGTTGGATGAGATTTATCATGTAATCGAGTTAGTTTTGTTAGGGTTTGATCCCTAGTATCCACTATGTTCTGAGATTGATGTTGCTATGACTTTGCTATGCTTAATGCTTGTCACTAGGGCCCGAGTGCCATGATTTCAGATCTGAACCTATTATGTTTCATGAATATATCAGTGTTCTTGATCCTATCTTGCAAGTCTATAGTCACCTATTATGTGTTATGATCCAACAACCCCGAAGTGACAATAATCGGGATACTTCTTGGTGATGACCATAGTTTGAGGAGTTCATGTATTCATTATGTGCTAATGCTTTGTTCCGGTTCTCTATTAAAAGGAGGCATTAATATCCCTTAGTTTCCAATAGGACCCCGCTGCCACGGGAGGGTAGGACAAAAGATGTTGTGCAAGTTCTTTTCCATAAGCACGTATGACTATATTCAGAATACATGCCTACATTACATTGATGAATTGGAGCTAGTATGACTATATTCAGAATACATGCCTACATTACATTGATGAATTGGAGCTAGTTCTGTGTCACCCTATGTTATGACTGTTACATGATGAACCACACCCGGCATAATTATCCATCACCGATCCGGTGCCTCTGAGTTTTCCATATCTTTGGTTTACGCTTATTTACTTTCCGCTGCTCTTGTTACAATCACTACAAAATAACAAAAATATTTACTATTGCTCGCACTACTCTTTTGTTACCGTTACCACCGCTATCATATTACTTTGCCACTAAACACTTTACTGTAGATACTAAGTTTCTAGGTGTGGTTGAATTGACAACTCAGCTGCTAATACTTGAGAATATTCTTTGGCTCCCCTTGTGTCGAATCAATAAATTTGGGTTGAATACTCTACCCTCGAAAACTTTTGCGATCCCCTATACTTGTGGGCTATTAATACCCCGACGTCGTCGTCCACGGCAACCTCAACCGCAACGCCCTCCACGGCTAGTAGTTGAAGCCGAGGCCAAGCCGTCCGTACCCGAGCCATTTCAACCACGCCGTCCTGCGCCTCGCCGCTCCCGCTCCAGCTTCGCCACCCTCCACCGCACCGGAGTTGTTCCTACTACGCCGTCCTTCGCCGCCTCGGATCTGCTTCCCCGCCGCCGACATACCGCCACGGCAACACAGCCAACAATTTGTCCATGGGTTCGTCCAAGCCTGCACCCTCCTCCAGAACATCGGTTTCCCCGGCAAAAAGAAGAAGATCGGCGCGACATGTGGAGGCGACCACACCGGCAACCGAAAATGGTACTCCTCTTACCTTATTCGTGGAAATCTTACGTGTCTGCTTGCACGGTATTCATCCCACAGAAGACACTAGTTGACCGCTTCTTCTTGATACTAGATGTTCCTAGTAACTCGCGATGCACAAGGTTTCTCCTCATATAGTATTTCACCTTAGCTAGAGGTCCGTCGCCCCCCTGAATTTCAATTCCCGGTCAGTTGATTCCCAACTAACTTAAGCATTCCCCGGCGTTACAGGGGCTAGTCCGCCTATTACGTCGGGGAAGCAGCGCCTCGGTATTTATGTTAGGGGTGTGTGGGGCCTAGAGCTAATGGAACCCGATCTGGAGGTCAGCCGAGATTAAAGGGATGGCCTGGGGGCGCTGCCAAGCACGGCGGTGGTGTGAGGTTGAGGGGAGGGCAGGGCGGCGGAGGCAGGGGTCTGGGCCGGTGGTCACTGGCGGTTTGAGAATGAACGTCAATAGTGACTGGCGGGAGGTAGACGAAGGCCATCTGCCCATTCCTTATAGAGCGGGCGGTTCGTTAAAAAAATTGACTGACCTATTTATTTTCAGTCGACTGTTATCTTGATATGACCACATGTGGTGGTGTGCTGGAGGAGTACCTACATTTCCTGTGCTCATATATTACGAAATCATACGAAGTAGAATCTAATTTTGTTTGCCATGCAATGTTGTAGAGCTATCATATGTCTCATGTCATTTATTTTTCAGCCACCTGCTATCTGCTACTTTTACGGTGCACTAGTTCTGCACACACTTCACCCATACTCTCACTATTGTGTTTTTATGCAAGGGTATTTCAGACTCTGCTGCTATGAGAGAATCAAAAAAGAAAAGAGAGAAGTCACTCCAGCATCGTACGCGGATAGGCCAGACACGTTTCAGCCTTATAATAGGTGCAGTGTCAGCAGATGGAGACGGTAAACGTAGCTCTGGAATTGATGACCTCGCTCGCAATGAACCACCATCCCAGGTGCTTGCTTTAACTTCGCGGTGTCATATGTGGTTGCATGTTCCATATGGTGTCTAGCTTGTATTCGAAAGGCCGAAGTCGGTCTTTATTAAGATAAGGAAAGATATTTTTTACATGAACCACCATCCCGTGAGCACCAGAAGAAAAATAGCTAGTCACGGCACTGGCCGAGCCAGTGAAAAGCCCAGCAAAGAGAGGCATCACCTGGAAGCCAACTAAAAAGCCGCGATGGTGGCGAAGCAGCCCACCTCCCACCAGGCTCTCAGGTCCTAGATGATCATGCTCACCACTCCAGCCGGATGTCTAGCTTGTATTGCTTCCAATTTGGTTAAATTGCATCTGCTTAGCTTACACATTATACCTTGAATATGACATGCCTTTCTATTTTTGGTACATACTAGTACATCTGTGTATTAACCATGTTCTTACATCAAACTAATGTTCTTGTGTATCCCTCATCAATCACTTATGATGAGGCAGTCAGGCAAGTGGATTACTCCTCATTTAAAGAATGCAGCGTCAGCCTCCCGACATGAAGATAGTGAATGTAGCTATGTAGTTGATTACCACATTTCCACTACACTAGCATCGCAGGTGCTTGCTCTAACTTGGCAGCGTGATATGTGGTTGCATGTTGCATATGGTGTCTAGATTGTAATTCTTCCAATCTTGTTAAACTGCATGTGCTATTTTTTTAGCTTATACATTATACCTGTTAATGTGATATGCCTTCCTGTATTTAGTACATAGTACATCTGTCTATTAAGAATGTCCTTACATAAAACCATTGTTTTTTTGTATCCCGCATCAATCAATATGATGAGACACCTTTAGTATATGCAAAGGCGATATTAGTTGCATCTTTCATATGATTTATAGCATCTTGTGCTTCTAATTTTTTGAAATTCCATTTATGATGGGACTCTTTTAACTTGGCAGAGTCATATTGGTTGCATCTTTCATGTGGTGTCTAGCTTGCATTGCTTCTTATTTGTTGGAATGGTTTCTGCTTAGTTTACACAAACAGTTGTGAACATGCCATGCCGTCATGTTTTTCGTACATATTCCATCCTGGTATCATGTGTTTGCCTTACATCAAAGTAGTGATTGTGAGTATCATGCATGAATGAGTTCTGAAGAGAGAATTTTATTGCTTTTTCTTGTCGGTTTTGCTTGACAATTCAAAATCAATAAAGTGGAAGGAAGTTAGCAAGACAGCGGATAAAGGTGCTCCTTCCAAACGGAGGGCCTCTACAGTTTCTACTCCTCCATCCCCTCAAGATGGTTTCCAAGACAACACAAGCATAGACACTCAACGTAGCTGTGTTTATGATGAGCACGTCTCCCATAGTGCACCATCAACGGTGCTCCCTCTAACTTGGCACTGTTATATGTGGTTGCATGTTATGTGTGATGTCTAGCTTGTATTGCTTCTAATTTTGTTGAATTCCATCTTCTTACTTTACACATTATACTTGAATAAGACACGTGTTCCTGTTTCTAGAAGATACAATATCTGTCTATCACACCATGTTCTTACATCAAATTACTACTGTTGTGTAACCTGCAACAATCACTTATCGTAAGACAGGTTTGACTTTGGAGTGTGATATAGGTTACATCTCGCATTCTTTTCTAGCTTGTACTACTAATTAGTTGAAATGGCACTTATGACGAGACAATTTTAACTTGGTAGAGTGATATTCGTTGCATCTTTCATATGGTGTGTAGCTTTCATTGCTTCTAATTTGTTGAAATGCCTTCTCCTTAGTTTACACATCATAAGCTGTGAATATGCAATGGCACTAATGACGAGAGACCTCTAACTTGGTAGTGTGATGTTGTTTGCATCTTGCATATTATTTATTTCTTGTACTGCTTCACATTTGTTTAAACGCCATTTATGATGAGACACTGTTAACTTGGCAGAGCGATATTTGTAGCATATTTCATATGGTGTCTACCTTCCATTGCATTGCCTCTAATTTAGTGAAATGTGTTCGGCTTAGTTTACACATCATAGTTCTGGTTATCTCTTCCGTCCTATTTTTCGTACATATTACATCCTCCTATCATGTGGTTTTCTAACATCAAAGTTCAGTTAAATCAGATCACACATCAATTTGTTACGAAGAACTAAATTGTTATTCGTTTTCTTGTCGGCTTGACTTAACATGGCACGTAGAAAGAGGAAGAAACACAGAATGGCAGGGAACGGGAACCGGAAGAATCCTGCAGATTCTACTGGTATTGATGGTGCAATAGAAGGTCAAAGTCCAGCGGAAAATTCTACAAACATGGTATCCCATGCTACACGAGCTACAGAAAAAGCCAAACAGAAATAAATAGCTGCCACGAAACAAGCAGAGATAGCCCTAGTTCTTGCAACACCTTCCACAGTACTACCAGCTGCACGAGTTATTCGTGTGTCAACTGAGCTAGCAGCACGTTCCCAAGCTCCCTTGCCACCTGACACTACTTCCCAAGCACTCTTGACACAAGACGAGTTGGCAAGATCAGATGAACCTTGTGAGCTTCAACAGTAAGAAGGTAGTTGTTGGAGTCAAGTTACAGTTGCATGCTTCTTTATATGTAGTCCCACAGTTTGATGTACACTAACACTTCCTATGTTCGTTGTTGGACTAGCACCTAGGCGCAAGAGGAAACAAACATCATGGATAATGCTCGATAGGTTAACTAAATCTAGAAGAGGAATAATGGAGATCCGTTTTGAGGCAGGTTTAAAAAGGCCACGTGATGCTACAGAGTCGGCCAAGTTAGTATCAGTGGTAGTGGTTGCCGTTAGGTGTCATGTACGTATCCTCCCAACATGGATTCAGTACAGGAATGACAAAGACGAAACCCAGTTCAACACCTTCCATGACCATTTATCTGTAAGTATGGTTATGTATGGAAACTAGTAATATCGTCTTGCTCTGTTCCATACTTTCTAGGTTGCTGATAATGAGACTCCCATAATTTTCAGCATGTGAGGTTCAAGTTGGATAGCCAAGATGATGCAACCAGACAAGCTTGCACCCATGTTTGCAAGTCTGCTCTACGACAGTATCGGTATAACTTGAGGAAAACTCACTTTGAAGGCAAGGCTAACAGTGAACTTTCCCAAACATCTCTAGTGGAAAATATATCAGATGAAGACTGGAGGGGCCTCATTAAACACTGGTCTGATCCGAAGTATCAGGTACATTATATATATGTGATCAGATCACATGTTGAAGTCCTATTTATGCATGTGCCACACAAATCTATGTTCTTGTGGGTGAACTGTTCAAAGAATAAGGCCAACCGTACGAAAGTGTAATTCAAACAAACGATAGGATCTCATAGCTATATTGCACACTACGAGGCTCTTGTAATTAGTTGCTGTTTCACTCTTTTCGTCGTACCATAATATCAGATCTATATTGACTTGTTCCAAATGCAGAGGAAAGCCCGCAAGGACCAAAAAGTACCTGAACCAAATGTTGTGAAAATCTTCAAGGACTGTCACACCAGCAAGAAGAAGGGCATGACTACACCAGTCAAAGCCGCTATTGTAAGTCCTTAATCCTCATGCCTTTTAACTACTACTTACTCTGACTTGTGCCTTGAACTGCATGGTTTGCAGCCAATGTCTGTTACTCTTTTCAATTCTATACACAATTGTCTTAGCGTATCATTGCACCTTACAAGGTTTAAAAGAGATGAGTGATGTTCCTTTGATCTTGACATGTAATCTAGTTCCGTGCTGGACTTGCCCACACAACGTTACAATTGCCTGTTTGTCCGTTCTCAGTTGTTTTGTGATATGTATGATGTCATACTATGCTTACCGTATTATAAACTCCGTTTCTTTATCCTTAGCCCTCAATACAATGTGAAGAAATAGACAATACATTAGCTTATGGTACATGGTCATATGTTCGGAACCTGGTTTTATTATGTACTTTGCAATAAAATACAACTATTATTTTAAATGGGTTCACCAGAATAAGTTCTGTATATAGAACAAAGCTATTTTGTTTGGTTTTGATGCCTCCTTAATATCTTCTGTTCTGGTACTACTAATGTAAAACCTCAACTTTTCAGCGAGCTATGGAAAAATGGTGGAACCGCCACCTTCTGAAGGTGGCGAGGCAACTATAACCGCAATGGCAGCTCTTGCTGCAGTGGGTCAGTACTTGTCCACTAACAGTGCCAAAAGCACGTTCCTGTGTAATACTGGCTTGGTTGTTAAGGCAATCTCGTCCAAACTGCCTCATGATCAAGATATGCAAGCTCAAAACAATGTTGTATCAGCGCTCCAGACATCAGTCCGTTCCCTAATAGAGACCCTTTGTGAAACAAGGAGAGACATTGTTCGATGTTGTCAAGATATGCATGGTTTTGAAACCAGACTATCAGACATTTGCTATGTTGTTCAAGAGCCTAGGAGAACTGAAGGCGAAGGTTATGGTGCCCCATCGGACAATACAGCATGAAAACGTAATAGTCAGGTCAAATGAACTGAGCTTCTGAACTTCTGGTGGTGCATTTATCTGCTAGACTGTTAACTTTTATGCCAACGTTCCTTTTGTTTTATAGTTGTAATTTGTTTTGGTGCGATAAAAAATTTGTTCTTAACGTGCAGCCACCGGGTGAAGAAAACAGCAAGCCATTTTTGTATGGTGTATGGTGTTCCCTATATTTGCACTGGTGGCGAACTTTGATGCCCACCAGCTGTAGTTAACATGGGCCTCCTACGGGCCGTAGAAACAATGGGCCTTCTTAGGGCCATAGAAACAATGGGCCTTCTACGTGGCGTAGAAACAATGGGCCTTATACGGGCCGTAGACACATTGGGCCTTCTATGGGCCGTATCATCAATGGGCCATCTACGGGCCGTATGATCGGTTGGCCAAACATGGGCCAATGACAGACCACGTTATGGCCGTAAATGGGCTAGAGTTGAAATCGTCTGTTCATGGGCCGACCATAACGGGCCGTCGTTAATCGGCCGTATTTTGATGACGCTATGAAAATGGCCCAACGTATTAATGGGCCACAAACGGGCCGACTGTAACCACGGGCTGAATTTGGCCCACAAGCTGAAAATGACAGTAACGGGACGTAAGTAAACGAATGTGGAAATGAGCCCAAGAATAAATGGGCCCCGAGAAGGCCGAAAGATAACATGGGCTGGAAACGGCCCAACGGAATAATGGGCTGTTAATGGATATAAAGTGATACACTATTCATTACGGCCCAGTTTCACCACGTGCCGTTAATGGGTATAAAGTGATACACTGTTCATTATGGGCCAGTTTTACCATGGGCCGTTAATGGGCCGTTAATGGGCCGAGAGTAATAAGGGCCTCATATGGGCCGAAAGACGTCATGGGCCATACATGGGCCGGAAGTTAAAACAGGCTGGAATTATATTGGACGGCCCAGATGACGCTACTGGGCCTAATTCGGATAGGCCGTAAACGGGCCCTGGGTTAGCGGGCTGTACATGGGCTATATGCGAACAGGCCGTTCACAGGCTTGCCATGGGCCAGCCCGCCACCTTTTGACCAAGTCAAACAGGCCGGCCTTTTCACAGGAATGGGCCTCTGTTGGGCCGTGCAACGTGTCTACGTATCATAGGCGCTTTGGGTCCAATGACTGGATGACATCTGTCCCAACGGTGAGCCGACACGTGTTTCCTCCAGCCAATGATGATTTTACACGTGGAGAATCCCCATTGGTCGGGGTTGTTAACGGGTTATCGGATCCAAAACCGGACCCAATATCTTAACGGCATTCTGTTACGGTGGATGCCACATGTCGGTCACCCTTGACGAAAGCACTTCTGTGACGCGCGATTTATCGTCATGGAAGTGGACACTTCCTGATGATAATTTTGGTAATGTCATGGAACACTTCTACGACAACATAGGTATGACTATCTTGATTCTGTCATAAATTTGTCAAGGATGTACATGCATGACAGAAAAAGTGACCTAACTCTCAGAAATTCATGTATCAACTCTCAAAATAATATAAGTGAAGCATGAGAGTGCATTTCTTTAAAATTTACTATCTCTCAAAATAATATAAGTGAAGCATGAGAGTTAATTTTTTCAAAACATAATCACCATCGTGCTCTAAAAGATTTAAGTGAAGCACATAGAGCAAGTGCCCAGCTCAAAAAATTGAAGTGAAGCACATAGAGGAATTCTAACAAATCATAATAACATATGGCTCTCTCAAATAAGTGTGTCCAGACAGGATGATTGTGACAAACTAAAAAGCAAACACATCAAAGTCTCATATCATACAAGACGCTCCAAGCAAAACTCATGATATTTGACGAATAAAAATTGTAGCGACCCGACCTCAAACGGTCAAGTCTCTGTGCTTAAGTGTCATCCCTGGATCAGTATGCTGACACGCACAGTACTCGAGGATTTATAACAGAGGTAAATCACATGTATAAAGTAACGTAAATACTATTACCTCAATCCAAATAGCGGAAGTAACAACAAGGTTGTGGATTCCCATCAACACCAACGGCAAAGTTAAGTGTAGAAATTGTAACCCTAACGTATCACTTACTCGTCGTAAGAAGTCCTGCAACATGAGACATTGCAGCCACAAAGGGTCAGTACATTGAATGTACTGGCAAATTCACACCATAGAGCAATGATGAATAATAACTATCACTACATGCATATATGGCTCGTGGAGGCTCTATGGTTATAATATTTTTGCGAAAAGCCAATTTTTCCCTATTGCAAAGCAATATATTTTATTTAACTACAAAATTGGTTGAAAAATTGTTGAGAAGGTTCCTCCAACTCAATCCCAAAATAATAATCATTAACCCAATCAAATTAATTAAATAAAGTGTGCACATCAACATGATAATTCAAGAACCAGATACTCAAGTTGTCCATAACCGGGGACACGACTAACCATGATTAGTTTGTACACTCTGCAGAGGTTTGCGCACTTTTCCCCACAAGACACGATCTCCTCCGTTGGATTTCTCGCACTACATGGTGTTTGAGAAACGGATGACCGAGACACAGTCTTTCAGAAGCACTATCTCTTTACTCTGGGTGGACAGTTACACCTACTTTCCCCTACATCTGCTAGCCCACCACTGAAAGAGGTCATGCAGCACACTCAAGTATGCTAGAGCTCATAATAGCTTGTGGCTGCACACGGAAGTTTCTAGCATGAATAATCTTATGATCCCTTTGAGTCTGGGTGGCATTCCATAGGGTGATCACACGGGTCCTCCGGGATCCCCTTGGGCAAGGAATGGGTTCTCCAGGTGCCCGGGCAGACCACTGGGTGCTCCAGGGTGCCCCTACCATTCCACCCAGATGTGTGTTAAAGTAGCCACCTTAGGTTAACCATTAATAATAACTCTCACATATGTCATGAATCACTCAAACCAATCCACGTCTACGAGCATAGCATAGCAGTATGAGCATAACGTAAAAGTAACTCCCAAGGTTTGAATGTGGGACAATAGGTTCCTACCTCATCAACTACTTCCCAATACCCACATGTTATCAAGTCCTAACCATCCAGTGTTTGAGGGTTGAAACTAATGCATAAAAACTAGGTAATGAAAAGTATGATCAAAGTGTGAACATGCCTTGTACGGTTGATGAAGATGATTCGCACTCATAAGTCCTGATAGTTCTACTCGTCACACTCCATTCAATCTATCGTAAGAAAGCAATTGCATACATAAGCAATCACTCAAAAGATCAGAAAGAACGAAGAAGACAATTCGGAAAGCATCAAAACCAAGCAAATAACTCTTGCAACATAAAGCAATTTCTAACAGTACCAAAATTATGTGTATTTGGCCTTATCAGAAAGTTTTGGTCAAGAGCTTCGATTTGCAAAAATAATCAACTAAATCAGAGTTATAAAACTCAAGTTACGATCAAACGAAGTTCAAGTACAAATCTGATCTAATTCAAATTTTAAAATTTCGAAAACATGTTTAAGTTATTTTACTGGATAGATGGGATCATAACGAAGAAGTGGGCGTTGGTTTCGTTGGATTTGGATAAACGAGCGAAAAGTTGTGAGGGTTTGAAGAAGAGGGACTAATCTGTAAAGAAAATAATCACAGATGGGTCCCTAGCCGATAATAAAAGAAAAAGAAAAACTCTACCGAACGAACATTCGATACGGGAAGCTAACTAACGAAAACCGTTTGCTACAGAACCTTAACTAATGAACGCTCGCAAAATAAACTAACCTTAAAAAACCGAGTATATAAAAACCGAAAAGGAAGAAAAAACAGGATCAGGTTTGGCTTATACCGGCTCGGCGGTTTAGGCGGAGAAAACGGTCGGCGAAACGGGACGGCGGACAGCGGGTGGCGGCTTCGGCGACGGGCGGCGATGGCGAGGGCAGCGGACGGCGGCGAAAAGGCGCAGGCAATGCGGCAGTCATAAGGACAATGGCGCATCACGGCAAGAGGCGCCGAGATGCGGGGCATGGGGCTTCGGATTTAGAGGAGGGAGGAGAGAGGCGGCGACTTGCAGAACGGGCAAGGCGCGGGCAGCGACCGAGTTGGCCACAGCGGTGATGGCGTGAGCCGGCCGGACACTCGAGCGGAGTCCGCTCAGGGGGCGACACGACCAGCTGGGCTGGCTGGGCCGAGGAGGGCTGGCCGGCCAGGTTCAAGGGAAGGAGTTTTTTAAAAAATTCCACACAAACAAAAGTAACTAAAACAAAAGAAATAAAAATATTATATAGCCATATAATATATCAAAATTTTCGGAAAAAGATTTTCTAGAACATGAACATTTTTCTAGCATCAAATAAAATCTACAAGAATTCAAATAAATCAAACAGTGTTACTGCTCTAATAAGATCCAATAAAATCATTTTTAAATACCAAAATGATTTCAAATTTATTTCTCTCAGTTTTCTAATGTAGGGAATCATTTTACCCTATTTTCCTTATATTTTATTTTGAAGAAAATAATTTGAATAAAAATCAAAATAACTCTGAATTGAAAATAATTTCAAAAGGACTTTAAATTTGATCCTTTTAAACTTCCAACTCATATTTCATATGTTTTGAAGAAGTCATTTTATCTTCTCTCATGAAAATCATTGAGTTGCTTAAAGTTTCTGAATTTGAAAATAGTTCCAAATGAAATTCAAATATTTTCAAATACCCTTTTCATTTAATTAAATGGAAGAAGTCATGTCATCTCCTCTCTAGGGTTTTGTATTTGAAAAGAATTTGAATTCTCGGAGATCATAAATGCAAAAATGAAAGTTTGGGAAAGTCCTTTTATTCCCTCTCATTTAACTTTCAAAAGTTTCAAATTCACTCACTTTCAGTCAATCAATCACACAACAATCAAACAAACTATCTATTTAATATAACATTCCAAAATTTAGAATTTTGGGATGTTACAAACCTACCACCCTTAAAATGAATCTCGTCCTCGAGATTCGGAGAGGCTAGCAAGAAATAGGTTAGGTTTGGGGGTCTTCTCAAAATCCATCGATTGTCACAGGGGTCTGGGGTGCTACCACCCTTAGAAACATGGTTACGGTTCGCTCAAAACTCATGTACTCCAGCCTTAT
Source organism: Aegilops longissima (assembly GCA_021605205.1). Classification (NCBI taxonomy): domain Eukaryota; kingdom Viridiplantae; phylum Streptophyta; class Magnoliopsida; order Poales; family Poaceae; genus Aegilops; species Aegilops longissima. The sequence continues at coordinate 383,006,424 of CM038681.1, read as the reverse complement.
TCTTGACAGTGTCGGTCTTCTCAGATTCTCGGGAAAAATACCTTCTCTGGGCTCTTCCGGTAGTGGCATAACCTTTTCCTCAATTCTTTTGCCCTTTCATCTTGGTACGATTCTTCTGTGACTAGGTCTTCTTAGTTGACAGGTCTGGCGCCAATACTACACAACTATCGATATCTCATGGTGGTCAACAATTTAAGGTTTCTCCTGCAGGAAATGGGTCCGGGTTGAACCTCACCGTATATCCTATGATTGGCAACAACTACCTTGTACAAGGGAAAATACTTATACCATTCTAAGGTTCAAACAAGGTTTAATATCGTCATCTCTCGACTATAGGCAAGTCACTCAGATTTACCATCCCATATAGCAAAGCGAATAATAAGAGTAAGTCAGTATGGTGATCAATCCATCCCGCACCCAAATCATTACCCTGTATATGGTTTAGCAAATCTCGCATTTTAACACTCGGTCATCCTCACCAGCATTGCAGAATTTCTCTTGTCGTCGAACCAAGTTCGGATGAATCCATTGATTTTGCAAGCCATACAAACATCTATCGTTCCTTCACAGCTCTAAGGTTTTGCGTTACTCCAATAAGATCGTCTGTCGGTAAATATCATCGCTTCTTCCAAGGTTTTTCCTTCAGCAAGAGTGTGCTTGCTTCTTGGCAGGTCCTGGGGCATGTGGGTTATAGCCCCATCTCATCACTGGTAAACCTTGAACTCATTATCGGGGCAACTGATCATTACTCCAACATCCAACTCCCTAGCATTCTTAAATCCACCCAATTGTACTATCTCCCTTCCTTCTATTGGTGCCAAACTAAAATGTGATTACTCAAACTCATCATGGGGTTACAATTGCTCCATATTACCAACATTCAACCCCCTTTATATCCAATAGTACTTCATCCCTTCATACTCTTGGGGTATCCCACATATCGAGATAAAACTTATACTTATGAAGTCCACTCCGTGGAACATCATTTTCCTTTCCAGGGGTCAAGGATCCTCACAGGGTACTACCACCCTTGAGATGCACAAATTCATCCATAGACCATATTTCTCATATCCTCGAAAATGGTCAAAATCTTTCTTCATAGAGTAACAACTCATAAAATCCAAATCACTCTAAGTTCATCGATTCTCAAATTATTACAATCTCCTGCATTTCCATTACATGCCACAACTCAACACCTCAATATAAAAGAAATGCTCTCACTACTACTACTACTACTACTACATTTCTTTTGTCGCAAACTCAACTATTTAGCACAAGCCTCCTTCTCTTTGGGACAATCCCTGGCAAAGTGCCCTGCTCCATTACAAAGAAAACATATTACTTCTGACAAGTCTCGTGGTTTTCTTATGACTACATAGCCTCCTTGGGTCCTCGACTTCCTTTTTGGGCAACTGCTGAAGTAGTGCCCTGACTCCTTGCACCTGAAACAGGTGATATGACTCAGGTCCTTCCTGGAATCCAATCTATTTGTCTTCCTGGACTTCTCCATTCCAACCAGGGCTTCTATTTCGTGTGGGTCATACTCTACTTCCTCTGTCGGGAATTCTACTAGGTCCCCATTCAGACAATTCTGGGAGATGTGTCCTTCTTCTCCACATGAATAGCAAGACTTGGTGCAAGGTCTAATTGGTTCTTCTTTAGGAGTGTCCTCCACCTCTTCCTTCACCACAGGTTCTTCTAAAATTTCCATGAGGTCTTCTTTCATTGCTTCCTTCTTCTGCTAGATGGTTCTTCGAACCATGGGGTAAATGCGACACTGAGCAGGGTAGTGGGTAGTCCCTTCACACATGAAACAAGTTATCTGCCTAGTTGGGCATTCTTCAGCTGGGTGACTTCCTTCACAATTTGGGCATACATCCTTGTGTTCTTTATGGTTGTGCCCTATTTCTCCACAAAGCTTGCATGGACAAAGTTTCTTCATATCACTTCCATAAGGCTTCAACTTCTGGGACACAAACCGAGACTTTGTCAAAGGCAACTTAAATTATTTCCAAGTGGTTACTCTTTGCCATCCATTGATGGTTTGGTACATCCTCCACCAAGTGGCAGCACCTCTTTCAAAGCACTGAAGAGCATGCTGGGTCATATCCTTTCCGACTATAGTGTTATTCTTCATGTGATCCTCCATGTTTTGAATCCATCGGTCTGTCTCCAATTGACTCATTGGTCCAGAAAATACAAGCTCATCTCCATTCATCCTCTATTGGGTCCATGGGTTTTGGGGTGGGATAATAGAGACAGAGAGGGATGCACACAATACAAACAAATGTTTTGAAAAGATAGATTTTATTTTGTGGCTGTCGGAAAACATCAAACAAGTGACAGCTCACAATCATCGCATATAACATACGTATATAACAGGGGTTTGGTATTCTAAAGGTCAATAAATCTTCAAAGTCATCAAACTCATCAAGCCATGTTCATGTCTCCGATGGCTTCTTCCGATCATGCTTGTCCTTCTAAAATTCTTTTGCCAGATCATCTCTGTTGACGCGAAGTCTCTCGTGACATCCTTTAATATTTCTAGAGTTGCGTTCCAAACTTTTGGGTTTCAACATCCTTGGCATGAACCATGGTCCTACTGTTCTTTAGTTCCTGACGAATTCTCCGGTATCTCGAGGTTTTGCTCCTCCAACTTGGTTACTTTCAGCTTCTGGGTCCCGAGTGCTTCACGAGATGCTTCTTTGTCAAATATGACTTCCTAAAGGTCCACCATAAACTTCTTGATGTAACACTCCAGATCCCGGCGATACACCAGCCAAGGTTAAAACTTCATCTTGCTGATAGGTACTCCATCAGCCTTCTTGTCATCCAATCCTTCCAAAGAAAAGCATGATTAACTTAGCACGGTGACAATTGCATAAGCGGGCGATTACATCATGGGTAGCCGTGTTTCTGCCCTTGTCATTACCATGAGCTGTCATTCCTTAGTTGATATCTCCTGCCTTGGGGTTTTCTTGACAAAACTTTAACTTCTAATGCTCCATGTTCCGGTCTTTCTCTGATACACCTTGATCTCCAGTATTGACAGCTTCAAAAGTCTGACAAATTCCATAAGGGTAGCGTTCCTAGGTCATACAAATCGGGAAATTCGACAGGGCCTTCAAATTCTCCTAGTCTTCGGAGTCTTCAACCGTTGTAGTTTCCGTTATTATAATGTACGGTAAAATCCTATTCATTCCGAAGTGATCATAGTTGTCTGATATCTTGTCCTTCTCGGAGTGATCTCATCAGCTGCATCATCACGTGGTCAAAAAGGAAAATGGGGTATGGTCTCACTAAAGGGAAATGTGATAAAGCTCAGAAAAGAAGAGAGGAAAAAGATCTTTTTGAAAAGGAAGTTGTAGAGAAAATCTTTCCTATGGGCTTGCCAGTTTCTAGGGGTCACGTCCTACAGTCAACATGTGCTCTGGTACCATCTTGTAGCGACCCGATCTCAGACGGTCAAGTCTCTATGCTTAAGTGTCATCCCTGGATCGGTATGCTGACACACACAGTACTCGAGGATTTATAACAGAGGTAAATCACATGTATAAAGTAACGTAAATACTATTACCTCAATCCAAATAGCGGAAGTAACAACAAGGTTGTGGATTCCCATCAACACCAATGGCAAAGTTGAGTGTAGAAATCGTAACCCTAACGTATCACTTACTCGTCGTAAGAAGTCCTGCAACATGAGACGTTGCAGCCACAAAGGGTCAGTACATTGAATGTACTGGCAAATTCACACCATAGAGCAATGATGAATAATAACTATCACTACATGCATATATGGCTTGTGGAGGCTCTATGGTTATAATGTTTTTGCGAAAAGCCAATTTTTTCGTACTTCAAAGGAATATATTTTATTTAACTACAAAATTGGTTGAAAAATTATTGAGAAGGTTCCTCCAACTCAATCCCAAAATAATAATCATTAACCGAATCAAATTACTTAAATAAAGTGTTGACATCAACATGATAATTCAAGAACCAGATACTCAAGTTGTCCATAAAAGGGGACACGGCTAACCATGATTAGTTTGTACACTCTCCAGAGGTTTCCGCACTTTTCCCCACAAGACACGATCTCCTCCGTTGGATTTCTCGCACTACATGGTGTTTGAGAAACAGATGACCGAGACATAGTCTTTCAGAAGCACTAACTCTTTACTCTGGGTGGATAGTTACACCTACTTTCCCCTACATCTGCTAGCCCGCCACTGAAAGAGGTCATGCAACATACTCAACTATGCTAGAGCTCAAAATAGCTTGTGGCTGCACACGGAAGTTTCTAGCATGAATAATCTTATGACCCCTTTGAGTCTGGGTGGCATTCCATAGGGTGATCACACGGGTCCTTGGGGATCCCCTTGGGCAAGGACTGGGTTCTCCAGGTGCACGGGCTGACCACTGGGTGCACCAGGGTGCCCCTACCATTCCACCCAGATGTGTATTAAAGTAGCCACCTTAGGTTAACCATTAATAATAACTCTCACATCTGCCATGAATCACTCAAACCAATCCACGTCTACGAGCATAGCATGGCAATATGAGCATAACGTAAAAGTAACTCCCAAGACTTGAATGCAGGACAATAGGTTCCTACCTCATCAACTACTTCCCAATACCCACATGTTATCAAGTCCTAACCATGCAGTGTTTGAGGGTTGAAACTAATGCATAAAAACTGGGCAATGAAAAGTATGATTAAAGTATGAACTTGCCTTGTACGGTTGATGAAGATGATTTGCACTCATAACTCCTGATAGTTCTACTTGCCACACTCCGTTCAATCTATTGTAAGCAAGCAATTGCATACATAAGCAATCACTCAAAAGATCAGAAAGAATGAAGAAGACAATTCGGAAAGCATCAAAACCAAGCAAATAACTCTTGCAACATAAAACAATTTCTAACAGTACCAAAATTATGTGTATTTGGCCTTATCAGAAAGTTTAGGTCTAGAGTTTCGATTTGCAAAAAGAATCGACTAAATCAGAGTTATAAAACTCAAGTTACGATCAAACGAAGTTCAAGTACAAATCTGATTTAATTCAAATTTTAAAATTTTAAAAACATGTTTAAGTTGTTTTACTGGATAGAGGGGATCATAACGAAGAAGTGGGCGTTGGTTTTGTTGGTTTTGTTGGATTTGGATAAATGAGCGAAAAGTTGTGAGGGTTTGAAGAACAGGGACTAATCTGTAAAGAAAATAATCACAGATGGGTCCCTGGCCGAAAATAAAAGAAAAAGCAAAACTCTACTGAACGAACGTTCGCTGCGCGAAGCTAACTAACGAAAACTGTTTGCTACAGAACCTTAACTAATGAACGCTCGCAAATAAACTAACCTAAAAAAACCGAGTATTTAAAAAACGAAAAGGAAGAAAAAAACAGGATCAGGTTTGGCTTATACCGGCTCAGCGGTTTAGGCAGAGAAAACCGCCGGCGAAATGGGACGGCGGACAGCGGGCGGCAGCTCCGGCGATGGGCGGCGATGGCGTGGGGCGAGAACGGCGTCGAGTCGGGGCGCTGGCGCGACGGACGGACGGCAAGTGCAGCGTGGCGGCGGCGTTAGTTGAGCGACAGCGGTGCATCACGGTAGGAGGCGGCGAGATGTGGGGAAGGAGAGAGAGGCGGGGCCCGGTGCTCCGGAACATTTTTCTAGCATCAAATAAAATCTACAAAAATTCAAATAAATCAAACAGTGTTACTGCTCTAATAAAATCCAATAAAAATCAATTTAAAAATACCAAAATGATTTCAAATTTATTTCTCTCAATTTTCTAATGTAGGGAATCATTTTACCCTATTTTCGTTATATTTTATTTTGAAGAAAAATAATTTGAATAAAAATCAAAATAACTCGAATTGAAAATAATTTCAAAAGGACTTTAAATTTGATCCTTTTAAACTTCCAACTCAATTTAATATGTTTTGAAGAAGTCATTTTATCTTCTCTCATGAAAATCATTGAGTTGCTTAAAGTTTCTGAACTTGAAAATAGTTCCAAATGAAATTCAAATATTTTCAAATACCCTTTTCATTTGATTAAATGGAAGAAGTCGTGTCATCTCCTCTCTAGGGTTTTGTATTTGAAAAGAATTTGAATTCTCGGAGATCATAAATGCAAAAAATGAAAGTTTGGGAAAGTCCTTTTATTCCCACTCATTTAACTTTCAAAAGTTTCAAATTCACTCACTTTCATTCAATCAATCACACAACAATCAAACAAACTATCTATTTAATATAACATTCCAAAGTTTAGAATTTTGGGACGTTACAAAAATATAGCTCCAAGTAAAATTACCGGTGGTCGTTATAAGAAAGAGGCGATGCCTTCTGAGGCATCCCCAAGCTTAGTTGCTTGGGAGTCCTTGAATATTACCTTGGTGTGCCTCGGGCATCCAAAGCTTAGGCTCTTGCCACTCCTTATTCCTTCATCCATCATGATCTCACCAAGAACTTGAAAACTTCAATCACACAATACTTAACAAAAACCTTCAAGAGATTTGTTAGTATAATAAAGCAAATCACCACTTTAAGTACTGTTCTAAACCCATTCATATTTTGTTATTGGATTATACCTACTGTATTATAACTTTACCATGGCTCATTCCCCCTGATACAATCCATAGACTCATCAAAATAAGCACACAATGCAATGAAAACAGGATCTTGAATAATAGAACAGTCCGTAGAAATCTGAACATTGACCGTACTTCTGTAACCCCCAAAATTCTGAAATTTTTGGAAAACGTGGGAAATTCATATATCAGTCATGTGTAAGAAATTCAGAATTTTATCACGCACCAGCAGAGCACATCAATTCTGCTACTGGACGCAAAAGTTTCTGTTAATGCACAGAATCAAAGAAACTATCACCCAAATCATCCCAAAGGCTTTACTTGGCACAAACACTAATTAAAACATGAAAACACAATCATAACAGTAGCATATTTTTGTATCTATTGAAAAACAGAAAAGAAACTAAAAAAAATAAAAGATAAATATTGGGTTGCCTCCCAACTAGCTCTTTCGTCATAGCCATTAAGATAGGCTTGGAATATTAATGATGCTCACATAAAAGACAAGAATTGAAGCACAAAGAGAGCATCATAAAATTGTGGCCATCACATTTAAGTCTAACATACTTCCTATGCACAAGCATTTTATAGGAAAACAAATTATCAAGACAAGCAACTTCTAGCATATGCAAAGGAGAAGAATAAATCATTAACGATTTCAACACAACGAGAGGTAATTTAGTAACATGAAAATTTCTACCACCATATTTTCCTCTCTCATAATAATTACATGTAGGATCATAATAAAATTCAACAATATAGCTATCATATAAAATTTTCTCTTCATGATCCTCATGCATAAAAGTTTTACAACTCTTCATGATCCTCATGCATAAAAGTTTTACAATCTTCCAAGGTAGTGGGATTAACATTAACTAAAGTCATGATCTCTCCAAACACACTTTTATCAAAAAGTTCATAAGATTGAACACTCTCCAAATATGTGGCATTATTTTTACCTAAAGTTCAAGCTCTTCCAAACCCACATTAATTTTTATTGCAAACATTATTATCAATGACATAGTCATCATGAGGCTTAAATAAATTTACAACATCCTAAGAAACATTATCACCCCAATCATGATCATTGCAATAAGTAGAGTACATAACAAAATTATCGTCCCCAACCTTGTAGTTTTGCATATTATTAACATAATTGAAATTAATATAATTTATAACAACATCATTGCAATCATGCTTTTCATTCAAGGAGCTATCATGATTCACTTTATAAATTTCTTCATTTAACACTTCATTACAATTTTCAGATTCATGATTTTCAAGCAAAACTTCATAGAGATAATCAAGTGCACTCAACTAACTAGTAATTGGTTCATCATAATTTGGTCTTTTTAAAAGATTAGCAAGTGGATGAGGATCCACATCAATATATTTCGAGCAAGTGAAGATGCAAGTAAATAGAAGGCACATGGCAATACAAGCAAAGATGGCAAACAAGCAAAAGGCAAACGCAAAATATTTTTGTATTTTTGTAAAAACTTGTTAGAAGTGGGGGAGATGAAAACGGGAGGCAAATGACAAATAAAGTAAATGCAAGGAGATGAAATTTTATGCATTGGTACTTGATAGATGTTGATGATGTCTCCCCGGCAACCGCGCCAGAAATTCTTCCTGCTACTTGTGAGCTGCGTCGGGATTGCCTCGAAGAGGAGAGGATGATGCATTACAATAGAGATAAGTATTTCCTTCAATTATGAAACCAAGGTTATGAATCCAGTAGGAGAACCAAGCAACACTATATAAACATCACCTACACACAAACAACAAATATTTGCAACCCAACACGAAGAGGGGTTGTCAATCCCTCAATGGTTATGAGCAAGATTAAATTGTATAGGTTTTGATAGATAGATCTGACAAAAATACAAAATAAATTAAATAAAAGAAAATTACAGAAAAGCAAATAATTATGACAATATCCAAGGCAATGATCATACATAGACATCACGTCCAAGATTAATAGATCGAAACGATTCTGCATGTACTACTATTACTCCACATGGCGACCGCTATCTAGCATGCATCTAGTGTATTAAGTTCATGGAAAACCGGAGTAATGTTGTAACATCCCAAATTTTCAATTTGGAATGTTATACATAGGTCATTCTTGCATATCATATTTTATTGCATTTTCGTTCTACAATCCTCGAAATCCTAAGCAACTCAAGGACCCTCGGAGAGAGTTGGGGATTTCCCGGTTTTCATATTTGATTTTTATCAAATAATGAAACGAGGATTTTGATTTTAATTATTTTTCTCTTCGAAAAATATTCATATTAAAAATATATGAGAGGAGATAATATGACTTCTCAAAAATAATTGAAATGTTGGAGGAAAAATATTAAAATCATTTATTAGATTTTATTTGATTTTATTCGGATTTTACTCGCATTAGAAAAAATGCACGTTTTCAAAAATTGCATTTTAGGGCCAAGAAAATGTTCATCTCGTCCTAAATATTTCATTTAGACGGTGAAAATTTGTTTTGGAATTTTTAGATTTTTATTTTATTTTCTAGGATTTTATTTCTATCGGCGAAATTGTTTAAAAAACTCTCGCTTGACCGGGCCAAGCTCAACCGAGCCAGGCCCGCCCGCCACCCACCGCCTTCCCGTCCGTGCCGCATGCACGGGACTCGGAGAGTCCGAGAACCACCACCCGCCGCCCGACCCTCCCCAAGACAGAGCCGCCGCCTCTCTCCCCTTTAACATACCACCGGGGCCCCTCCAGAGCCCCAAGTCGCCATGCAGCCCTCACCCACCCCACCACTGCAGCCGCCCACGCCGCCGTTTGCAACCGCCGCTTGCCGCCGCCAGCGCCGCCGCCGAGCCTGGCGCCCATGACCGCCGCCCAACCCGCCTCATGAGCCCTCGCCCGGAGGTACCGCGCTGATCCATCGCCGCCGGTTTGTTTTTAAAACCGTTCGGGTTTTTTTAGAAACCCTAGTTCGTTTTTTAAGATCGGTTCGCCGGTTTTTCTCGGTTCTTATGTTTAGCGGGCGTTCGTCCGTACATTCGTTTAAACGAACGGTTTTCGCCCGTTAGTTACAGCTAACGAATGCTCGTTCGTTAGTCTGTTCGTCAGTTTTCTTTTATCGGATTTATCTGCAATTATTTTAGATCGCGATTTCTGATCCGATCTTAGTTTTTGTTTATCTTTTCGCTCGTTAGTCAGAATCAGGCGATTCAAGCGCCTAGATATTCGTCTCGAGACCTTCTTTCTGTTTAATCAACTTAAACAAGATTTTGGTACTGTAAAATTTGACCTTAGTTCAGATTAGTAAACGGATCTTGTTTCTTTCGCCGTTTGAGTTTCGCTGCTCCGTTTGATTTGATTCATTTTGCAAACCGGAGTTCTTAAGTTGAACTTTCTGGTCAATCTCTCTTATTTGAGTTTTGTTTGTGCATCTTTGCTTGTTGCTTATGTATGCTATTGTTTTTTTGCGATAGAATTTCCGGAGTGCGAAGCATGTTACTACGAGTCCCTAGGATTAGCGGATAGTCAGCAAGGCAAGTAACACATTGATCATACTCTTTTCATACCCAGTTTTCATGCATTAGTTCCAATCCTCAAACATTGCATGATTAGGATGTCATTAACTTGTGGGTTGGGAAGTAGTTATTGAGGTAGAACATATTGCCCTGTTACTATCAAACCCTTGGGAGTTACTTCTACGCGTTGCTTATATTGCTATGCTATGCTATGCTCGTAGACGTGGTTTGGGTTTGAGTGAAATCCGTGACAGATGTGAGATTGTTAATTAATGGTTCAACTTAAGGTGGCAACTTAAAAAAACATGTGGATGGATTGAGGCACCATGGGAACCCAATGTTGTCTGTTTTTTTGGAAATCCCAGGGTACCCGTGTGATCTTCCTATGGACCGCCACTCAGGCTCAAAGGGAACCGAGATGATTCATGCTAGAAACTTCCGTGTGCAGCCACAAGCTATTATGGGCTCTAGCATAGTTGAGTAAGTTACGTGAAGCTCTTGAAGAGGTGGATCAGCAGGTAGTGGGTTTTTTAGGTTTGGTATGGTCTACCCGGAGTAGAGAGTTAATGTTTCTAAAAGACTGTGTCTCGGTCATCCGTTTCTCAAACACCATGTAGTGCGAGAAATCCAACGGAGGCGATCGAGTCTTGTGGGGAAAAGTGCGCAAACCTCTGCAGAGTGTACAATCTAATCATGGTTAGCCGTGTCCCTGGTTATGGAAAATCTTGAGTATCTAGTACTTGGGTTATCACATGTATCTCATCAATCTTAATTAATATTGTTGGGTTGTTAATTACTTTAATTGGGATTGAGTTGGGGGTACCTTCTCAATGTTGTTCAACCACCATGATAGTTAACTTAAAATCTATTCCTTTGTTGTAGGGAAAAATTGGCTTTTCGCAAAAACTATAACTATAGAGCTTTCCACCGGCCAAATATGCATGTAGTGATAGCATTATTTTGTTCATGCTCTACTGTGTTATTTTGCCAGCATATTCCATGTGCTGATCCGTTTTCGAGCTGCAACGTATTTTGTTGCAGACTTTTCAGACGAGGAGTAAGGTTCATTAGGTCGTTGCCGTGCAGCTCAGCTATGCCGTTGGAGTTGATGGACTCACTTTATCTTCCAAGCCTTCCGCTGTTATCGTATTAGATGGCCTTAAGCCATATTATTGTAATAAGTTCTCTCTTGAGACATTCGATGTAATAAGTGTGTGATTGCTACTCTGTTATAAATCCTTCTAGTATTGTGTGTGTCAGCATTACCGATCCAGGGATGACATTGAAGCACAGAGACTTGACCGTTTGAGGTCGGGTAGCTACAAGATGGTATCAGAGCACACGCTGAGTGTAGGACACGACCACTAAGATAAACCATAGGTCACTCCTCTACTCATTTCTGACTCCTCTCCATTTTCTACTCTTTAGGATGACGGAGATGAAGAACAAGTTTGCACAACCGGATGAAGACACACCTTTTGGACGCCACTTGAAGGAAGTCACTAGGTACTTGAACATTGGAATACCAAGCTTCATCGGGACGTACAATGCCACCTTACCAGAAGAGGAGCGCTGGATGATTCAAGTACAAGTTCCAGGAAGGACGTTCTCGCCAACTTCTAAACCCATAGAATTTTCTTTCTAAGCACCCACCTAGAGTCTAGGCAAGAGCATGGCAGCCCACATTACCATGGGACGCATTGGAGAAGTCTACAACAGGGAACTCAAGGACACTATCTACCAGATATGTGGGCGCCGAGACGAGCAATGGGAAGTAATCAGCACCAAGAAGGATAGATCCATTGCAGTTTTCATCCAGGAGTTAAACCAGCACATTCGACGTCAGGAGAACCAGATGTGCGCGGACATGATGGACTTGAAGAAGGCGAAGACTAGGATCATCGAGCTGGAGGAAGAACTCAAGTTTACACGCGATGGATATGAGGAGGAAATCAAGACACTACTGGAGAAGAATGACGACCTAGTTAAGAAGATCGGAGTATTCATGGGAGGTCCAGCACCGGGAGTAGAAGACGACGATTCCACCTGCCCGGACAACTACATCATCATCAACGACACCGATTCTGATCCTAGTGATGATGACTTTGAAGACGAAGCTGGAGCAGACATCATGGAGTCTTCCACCGATCAAAATTTTTAGATGACCACCACATATTAGTAGTATTCCCCCATGTATTTAGTAGTAGTTGAGCACTTTTGCGATAGTTCTATACCGCTTGTATGCCCTTGCTTGATTGATTGACTGAATTATTGTGTTTGTCTCATGTGCATATGGGCAGTGCTTTCTCATTAGACCCCTTTTCTATTCTGATCTCTTCCATCTAAACCCATCAGATGCCTCCGAGACGTGACGCCGGTTTTGCCTTTCCGCCGGAGCTCACTCAGTTGATCCAGCAGCAGAATGCCTTGATGCAATTGCTAGTTCAGAACCAGGGCAACAACAACAACAACCTGCCGCCAAAGGGACAACCTAGCCCGTTTTCTAAGGTTACAGCTGCGGTGTTTTCCAAAGAGCACCGAGCCTATAGTTGCTGATGATTGGCTACGCCGTATTGGAAGGGAATTGACCACCGCAGGTTGCACAGATGCTGAGAAGGTGCGCTTTACCGCACATCAACTGGATGGACCAGCAGCCTCATGGTGGGAGAATTACACGGCCACTTTTCCCATGGCCAATGTCACTTGGGACCAGTTCCAGCAAGCTTTCCGCACAACCCATGTCTCAACTGGAGCTATCCAGATGAAGAAGCGGGAGTTCCGCAACCTACGCCAAGGGAACCGTACTGTGGCTCAGTACGTGGATGAGTTTAGCAAACTATCTCGCTATGCCCCTGACGATGTAGCCACAGATGCCGCGAAGCATGAGAAGTTTATGGAAGGGCTGATGATGAGATGAGCATGCAGTTGATGGTAGCAACCTTCAACAACTACCAGGTTTGGTAGATAAGGCTCTTATGATTGAAGGGAAGCAGCAGCAGATTGAGAGCCGCAAGAGGAAGTACGGACAAGGGAAGTATAACTCAGGAGCTCAGCAGAAGCCTCGCCTAACCCCGAACGCGGGAGGACTGGTTCATAACCATGGAGGTCACAACCACACTGGAGGAGTATCGCATAACCACAATGGTGCTAAGAATGGAAATGGGAATGGAGCTAACAACAATCAGAACCGCTCCAACCCAGCCACACCCGCCAAAAGAGACCTAAGTCAAGTTACTTGCTTTAAGTGCGGGAAGACAGGGCACTATGCCAATGATTGCCCTGAAGGAAGGAATGGAGACGGAAACGGGAGCACTGGGAAGAATCCTAATCTATTCAACAAAGGACAAGTGAACCACGTTAACGTGGAGGAGGTTGAAGAGCAGCCAGACGCGGTAATAGGTAAGTTTTTGGTTAAGTCATTTACCGCTCTTGTTCTTTTCGATACTGGTGCATCGCATTCATACATATCAAGGGGATTCATGGATAAGTTTCAACTACCAACCCAAACCCTTAGGACCCCTCTCTTAGTGAGTTCACCTGGAGCAGAGTACATGGCTAGCCGATGGTGCGACCAGATACCCCTAACCATTGGCACACATGTTTTTCCGTCCGACCTAATTATCTTGGAGTCACAAGGATTGGATGTGATATTAGGTATGGACTGGATGTCAAAGTATGGAGGAAGTGTTGACTGTGCTAGTAATTCGATTTATCTCACCACCCCGGAGGGAAAAAGGATTGAGTATGTATCTAGGCATGTGCCTAGGAGGAGCCAAGTGAATGCCCTTAAGGGAGTTGTTCAGGACGAAGTGCCTGTAGTGAAAGATTTCCCGGATGTTTTTCCAGAGGAGTTACCAGGCATGCCACTGGATAGAGACATTGAGTTTTTGATAGAGCTATTGCCAGGTACAGGGCCAATATCCAAGAGACCCTATCGGATGCCCGCAAATGATCTGGAGGAAATTAAGAAACATATCAAGGAGTTATTGGAGAAAGGTTACATTCGACGAAGTTCGTCACCTTGGGGAGCCCCAGTACTTCTGGTTGAGAAGAAGGATAAATCCCTAAGGATGGTTGTTGATTATCGAGCTCTGAATGAAGTGACGATTAAGAATAAGTACCCGCTGCCGATGATCAATGATGTGTTTGATCAGTTGCAAGGAGCTAAAGTGTTTTTGAAGATTGATCTACGATCGGGATACCATCAGTTGAAAATTCGAGAGAAGGATATACCAAAGACAGCATTCACCACTCGTTATGGATTATACGAGTATACGGTCATGTCGTTCGGACTAACTAACGCCCCTGCCTATTTCATGAGCATGATGAACAAGGTGTTCATGGAGTATTTGTACAAGTTCATTGTGGTGTTTATTGATGATATTATGGTATACTCGAAGAATGAAGAGGAGCACAAGGAGCATTTGCAGTTAGTTCTCGAGAAATTCAGGGAACACCAGTTGTATGCTAAGTTTAGCAAATGCGAATTTTGGCTGAATGAAGTCGGATTCCTTGGCATGTTATATCAGGAGACGGTATAGCGGTAGACCCCAGCAAGGTTCAGTCAGTCACTGAATGGTTGGCATCCACTTCAGTTAGCGAGATCCGCAGTTTCCTTGGACTCGCAGGATACTACCGGAGATTCATTGAGAATTTTTCCAATATTGCGAAGCCAATGACTGAACTATTGAAGAAGGATACTAAGTTTAAATGGACAGAAGATTGCGAGGCAAGTTTCCAGGAGTTGAAGAAACGTTTGACTACAACCCCAGTGCTAACACTGCCAGATATACATAAGGATTTCCAACTGTATTGCGACGCCTCTCGCTTAGGACTTGGATGTGTGTTTATGCAGGACGGAAGAGTTGTTTCGTATGCCTCACGGCAACTAAAACCTCATGAGTTGAACTATGCCACGCATGATTTGGAGTTAGCAGCCGTAGTGCATGCATTAAAGACTTGGAGACATTACCTTATTGGAAAACGTTGTGATGTGTACACGGATCATAAGAGTTTGAAGTACATCTTCACACAGAAGGAGCTGAACCTTAGGCAGAGGAGATGGTTGGAGCTTATAAAGGATTATGATATGAAGCTACACTATCATCCAGGAAAGGCCAATGTCGTAGCAGACGCTTTGAGCCGGAAGAGTTATGCCAATATCCTTGAAAGTAAGGGATTGTCGAAGGAGTTAGCAGAGGATATCATGGAACTTCGATTGGAGATTGTTCCAAGAGGTTTCGTTGCAACAATGGAGGTTCAGTCTACATTGTTGGGCAAGATTCGAGAAGCTCAGAAGGATGACAAAGAGATTGCCGAGATAAAGGAGAAGATGAGCAAAGGAAAGGCCAAAGGTTTTCGTGAGGATGAGCACGATACATTATGGTTTGAGGACCGAGTTTATGTGCCCAATAACCCAGAGATCAGGAAGTTAATACTTCAGGAGGCTCATGACTCACCATACTCGATACACCCCGGAAACACCAAGATGTATTTGGATTTGAAGGAATGTTTCTCATGGACTGGTATGAAGAAGGATATTGCCGAGTATGTAGCCGTATGTGATGTATGTCAGAGAGTAAAGGCAGAGCATCAGAAGCCAGCAGGACTGTTACAGCCTATGCCGATACCCAAATGGAACTGGGATAAACTTGGCATGGACTTTTATCACCGGATTGCCCAGAACCAAAGCCGGATATGACTCTATATGGGTGGTAGTTGATCGCTTGACCAAAGTGGCACACTTTATCCTAGTGAAAACCACTTATACAAGTGCGAAGTTGGCCAAGATATATATGTCCAGGATCGTATGTCTGCACGGAGTTCCGAGGACCATCGTATCAGATAGAGGAACACAGTTTAATTCAAAGTTTTGGCATCAGTTACACTAGACTTTGGGAACAAGATTGGTGTTCAGTACAGCGTTTGACCCGCAGACAGATGGACACACTGAGAGAGTCAATCAGATTTTGGAGGACATGTTGAGAGCCTGTGCGCTAGATTATGGATCTAGCTGGGATGACAATTTGCCTTACGCAGAGTTCTCATACAACATTGGCTACCAAGCCAGTTTGAAGATGGCACCGTTTGAAGCCCTGTATGGAAGCAGGTGCAGAACGCCGTTGATGTGGGATGAGGTAGGAGACCGGCAGTTGTTTGGACCAGACTTGATCAAGGAGTCTGAAGAGAAGGTTAAATTGATTCGTGATAGACTGAAGATTGCTCAGTCCAGGCAGAAGAGTTACACAGACTCAAAACGCAAGGAGGTAATCTATGAAATTGGAGATAGAGCATATCTGCGAGTATCACCATTGCGAGGAGTGAAACGTTTGGAGTTAAGGGAAAGTTAGCCCCGAGATTTGTAGGACCGTATCGTGTTTTGGAACGGATGGGAGAAGTTGCCTACAAGTTGGAATTACCTGAGGGATTGTCAGGAGTTCATGATGTATTTCACGTTTCACAGCTGAAGAAGTGTCATGCTGAGATGGCCGATATACTGTTAAGAGATACAGTACCCTTGGAGGCGATTCAGTTGGACAGTGATTTGACTTATGAGGAGAAGCCATTTAATATTCTTGAGTTTGCCAGTCGAGTCACTCGCAGCAAGGTTATCAAGTTTTGCAAAGTTCAGTGGAGCCACCATACCGAGGATGAAGCCACCTGGGAACAAGAGGATGATCTCCGCAAAGACCACCCACACCTATTTTCTAGCCAACCCGAATCTCGAGGGCGAGATTCATCTTAAAGGGGGTAGGTTTGTAACATCCAAAATTTTCAATTTGGAATGTTATACATAGGCCATTCTTGCATATCATATTTTATTGCATTTTCGTTCTGCAATCCTCGAAATCCTAAGCAACTCAAGGACCCTCGAAGAGAGTTGGGGATTTCCCGGTTTTCATATTTGATTTTTATCAAATAATGAAACGAGGATTTTGATTTTCATTATTTTTCTCTCCGAAAAATATTTCATATTAAAAATATATGAGAGGAGATAATATGACTTCTCCAAAATAATTGAAATATTGGAGGAATAATATTAAAATCATTTATTAGAGTTTATTCGATTTTATTCGCATTAGAAAAATTGCACGTTTTCAAAAATTGCATATTTGGGCCAAGAAAATTTTCATCTCGTCCTAAATATTTCATTTAGACAGTGAAAATTTGTTTTCGCATTTTTAGATTTTTATTTTATTTTCTAGGATTTTATTTCTTTCGGCGAAATTGTTTAAAAAAACTCCGCGTCCGATGGGCGGCCCACTGAGCCAGCCCACCACCACCACCGCCACCGCCTCCCGTCCCTGCCGCCACGGGACTCGGGAGAGTCCGAGCCGCCGCCGCCTGACCCCCTCCCAAGTCGGAGCCCGCCCCCCCTTTAAATACCACCCCGGGCCCCCTGAGCCCCAAGTCGCCCAGCAGCCTCGCCTCGCCTCCCGCCACTGCAGCCGCCAGCCAGCCCAGCCGCCGCTTGCCGCCGCCCGCGCCGCCGCCGAGCCCTACTGCCCCGCGAGCCGCCGCCCCGCCACCCAACCCCCTCGCTGGAGCCCCTCGCCGGAGGTACCGCGCCGATCCGTCGCCGCCGGTTTTTTTTTAAAACCGTTTGTTTTTTTAGAAATCCTAGTTCGTTTTTTTAAGATTGATTCGCCGGTTTTTCTCGGTTCATATGTTTAGAGGACGTTCCTCCGTACGTTCGTTTAAACGAACGGTTTTCGCCCGTTAGTTACAGCTAATGAACGCTCGTTCGTTAGTCTGTTCGTCAGTTTTCTTTTATCGGATTTATCTGCGATTATTTTCGATCGCGATTTCTGATCCGATTTTGTTTCTGTTTATTTTTTTGCTCGTTAGTCGGAATCAGGCGATTCAAGCGCCTAGATCTTCGTCTCGAGACAATCTTTCTGTTTAATCAACTTAAACAAGATTTTGGTACTGTAAAATTTGACCTTAGTTCAGATTAGTAAATGGATCGAGTTTCTTTCGCGATTTGAGTTTCGCTGCTCCGTTTGATTTGATTCCTTTTGCAAACCGGAGTTATTAAGTTGAACTTTCTGGTCAATCTCTCTTATTTGAGTTTTGCTTGCGCATCTTTGCTTGTTGCTTATGTATGCTATTGTTTGTTTGCGACAGAATTTCCGGAGTGCGAAGCATGTTACTACGAGTCCCTAGGATTCGCGGATCGTCAGCAAGGCAAGTAACACATTGATCATACTCTTTTCATACCCAGTTTTTATGCATTAGTTCCAATCCTCAAACATTGCATGATTAGGATGTCATTAACTTGTGGGTTGGGAAGTAGTTATTGAGGTAGAATCTATTGCCCTGTTACTATCAAACCCTTGGGAGTTACTTCTACGCGTTGCTTATATTGCTATGCTATGCTATGCTTGTAGACGTGGTTTGGGTTTGAGTGAAATCCATGACAGATGTGAGATTGTTAATTAATGGTTCAACTTAAGGTGGCAACTTAAATAAACATCTGGGTGGATTGAGGCACTGGGAACCCATCGTTGTCTGCTTTTTGAAATCCGGGTACCGTGTGATCTTCCTATGGACCGCCACCAGTGCTCAAAGGGCTGAGATGATTCATGCTAGAAACTTCCGTGTGCAGCCACAAGCTATTATGGGCTCTAGCATAGTTGAGTAAGTTACGTGAAGCTCTTGAAGAGGTGGATCAGCAGGTAGTGGGTTTTGTAGGTTTGGTATGGTCTACCCGGAATAGAGAGTTAATGTTTACGAAGATCGTGTCTCGGTCATCCGTTTCTCAAACACCATGTAGTGCGAGAAATCCAACGGAGGCGACCGAGTCTTGTGGGGAAAAGTGCGCAAACCTCTGTAGAGTGTACAATCTAATCATGGTTAGCCGTGTCCCTGGTTATGGACAATCTTGAGTATCTAGTACTTGGGTTATCACATGTATCTCATCACTCTTAATTAATATTGTTGGGTTGTTAATTACTTTAATTGGGATTGAGTTGGGGGTACCTTCTCAGTGTTGTTCAACCACCATGATAATTAACTTCAAATATATTCCTTTGTTGTAGGGAAAATTGGCTTTTCGCAAAAACTATAACCATAGAGCTTTCCACCGGCCAAATATGCATGTAGTGAAAGCATTATTCTGTTCATGCTCTACTGTGTTATTTTGCCAGCATATTCCATGTGCTAACCCGTTTTCGGGCTGCAACGTATTATGTTGCAGACTTTTCAGACGAGGAGTAAGGTTCGTTAGGTCGTTGCCGTGTAGCTCAGCTATGCCATTGGAGCTGATGGACTCACTTTATCTTCCAAGCCTTCTGATGTTATCGTATTAGATGGCCTTAAGCCATATTATTGTAATAAGTTCTCTCTTGAGACATTCGATGTAATAAGTGTGTGATTGCTACTCTGTTATAAATCCTTCGAGTACTGTGTGCGTCAGCATTACCGATCCAGGGATGACACTGAAGCACAGAGACTTGACCGTTTGAGGTCGGGTCGCTACAAATGCTTTAAGCAAGATGACATGATGTAGACAAGATAAACTCACGTATGAATAAACCCCATCTTGTTACATTTAATAGCACCGATACATACGTGTCATGTCCCTTTCTGTCACTGGGATTGAGCACCACAAGATCCAACCCATTACAAAGCACCTCTTCCCATGGCAAGATAAATCAATCTAGTTGGCTAAACCAAACCAATAAATCAGGCAAGAAATACAAGGCTATATTAATCATCCATAAAAGAGTTCAGAGAAAACCCAAATAATATTCATGGATAGATTTGATCATATACTCACAATTCATCAGATCCCAACAAACAAACCGCAAAAAAGGGTCCAAGAACATCAAGGAGAACATTGTATTGAAGAATATCGAGAGAGAAGAATCCATCTAGCTACTAACTATGGACCCGTAGGTCTGTGGTAAACTACTCACGCATCACCGGAGGGGCAGCAAGGATGATGAATAACCCCTATCGTTTCCCCCTCTAGCAGAGTACCAGAAAGGGTCCCCAGATGGGGTCTCTCCAGTACAGAGGCTTGCGACGGCGAAAAAAGTATTTTGTAGACTCCTTGGTAGGTTTTCTGATTTTTGGGAATTTATAGAGGCGGAGTTAGGTCAAACGAAGGCTTGTGGGGCCCACTAGGTACCAGGGTGCGCCCTGGTGCCTAGTAGGCCACTGCTTCATCTTATCGTTCCCTCCCGAAGCTTCCAGGGTCTCCTATTGCCAGAAAAAATCTCCAAAAAGTTTCGTGGCATTTGGACTTCGTTTGGTACTGCTATCGTGCAAAGTAAAAAACAAGCAAAAATAGCAACTGACACTGGGCACTAAGTTAGTAGGTTAGTTCCAAAAATCATATAAAGTTGCTTGTAAATAAATATAAAACATCCAAGATTGATACTATAATAGCATGGAACGATCAAAAATTATAAATACGTTGGAGACCCAGCGGACCGTTGGCGGCCCGAGATGCACACTATCCATCTCCCATGTGGTGAGATGATGGTGACCCTCGAGGACTTCGCCATGATCACAACCCTACCGCTTCAGGAACGGGCTCTCGCTGGGCGAGTAGACATGGACAACTGGCGGGAGAGGGTTGTCGCCCTCATCGTGAGTACCCTGCCTCTATCTGTGATGAGGCCCACGATGTGGTGGATAACCGAACATCTGGTATACCACCCATATGGCTCCATGCCAACCGGTCCAAATGCCTGCAAGATGTCGGCGCGTGGGACAAAAATTATCTTGTGGGGAACCAAGAACAAGAAAATCAGTAGGATATTTTATCTTCCCACACAAGACTTCAACATATTTAACATCACAATCAGTGATATAGTTTCTCTATTAGCTAGCTTAATAGTAACATCACTATCTTCTATCTCAGCAGGTACAATATCATTCATAATTTCTTTATATAAGGTATAAGGAATTGCACTCACACTAGCACCCACATCACATAAGCCATGATAACATTGATCTCCAATTTTAACAGAAACAACAAGCATGCCAACAACAGGTCTATGTTTACCTTTCATATCGGTTTGGTAATTCTAGCAGCTTCATCACAGAAATAAATAACATGCCCATCAATATTATCAACCAAGAAATCTGTCGGGGATATACCCCGTGGTGTAACCCGGCTGGATGTATGACCTGGCCGGACTTGGCGACTCACTGGTGACCTGCCCTGAACCCGGCGACTGACTAGTAACCCGCCCAGAGTTGGGGGCTCATTGGTGACCCGGCAGGCGGGTCAGTGGAGCGACAAGACCTAGAGGCCCAGAAGGCGGGTCATGGTGGGCCGGCTTAAGATGAAGGGCATAAGGAATATTTCCCTTACAAGGAAGCAAGAACCGGACTTGTATCTTGCTTGTAATGAAAGATAGAGTAGTCCTAGTCCTACTAGGCCCGCCCCTCCAACTTATATAAGGAGGGACAGGGCACCACAAGAGGGGGAAGTTTTCACGAGTTGGACAGATTAGGCTTAGACAAAAAAAGTCTATAGCTCTGGAGATAGGGCACCCTTATAATCATGTTCATCATCATCAATATCAATGAAGCAGGATGTAGGCTTTTACCTCCACCGTGAGGGGCCAAACCTGGGTAAAAACCTCGTGTCTCTCGTCCCACTCAACCCCTCGCAAGCTACCACATAGATGTGTTGGCCTCGCGACTAAGTCCTGACACTAAGGACATCTGCCGTGACAAATCCACGACAGTTGGCGCCCACCGTGGGGCCCGCGCACGGTGGTGTTGAGTTCTTGAAGGGATTTTTTCCTAGGGTTCGAGAAGATCACGGTTGGTTAGATGAAAAAGAGCCGACACAAAGCAATCTCGCAGGATAACCCGACATGGGACAATCTTGAGTAGAAACGGAAAATTCATTGTTTTTTGATTAACTCTGGAGCTGACAAGAGAAATTAGTGTTGCGTCATTGTGTGATGTGCGGCGGACGGATGTGACCTGACGATCCGTCGAATCCGAAGATCGACTAATATCTGCTGCAACGGCCGCCGTGCAAACCGAGACGACATCTACTTGTGTCCTGATCGGATTCTTTGTTAGGCAACTCCCGGGAGGATTGAATCATGACAGCTGGTCTCTAGATCCGGAGCCCAGGAAGAGTCAACAATGGGGGGTCACGGACTCGGTCTCCGTTTGTCTCCATGGGCTCGCTCGGCTACGACCCGGATACACGATGACCGAGCCACCTCAGATGCCCCGCTGGCACTGCGATCCGCCAGGGGCCCCCTAGAGCCGCCCGTGGCCATGGTTCGACTCCGCCTTTTCTTCTGATGCACGCGCGACCGACCAAGCTGCCCTCGTGCTGCCTTTGACCCGGCCTGTTGCAGCCACGAGCTTCCCCTGCCTTTGCTGTGGTTGCAGGTGTTTTATGGAATCCCAGAAGCATGATGGACAGCTAGCAGCTCGTACTGCTGTTATCCTCGCAGACGTGGAGATTATGAACAGAGAGCCAAACAAAAACAATACTAGTCAAATACAAATCTCTTTCCATTAGAGCATTCACGTGGAAAGGTAGTGCATGCATGCATAGTTTCTTTGAAGGCCACTCTGCCAACTCAACTAGAGCACGAGTTCCAGCGATCTGTGTTGGCTGACATAAGAATTGCAAAGGGTATTGCGGAGCACTACCACTCCTCGTTGCAAGAATTATATGTACAGGTCATCGGTCATTCAAAGACATCAGGATAATTATTTATTATAAAGGTGGAGTCATGTCGTGCCTATGGAGTGTGCGTTAGCATCATCATGCACGGCGTCTGCATCCGCTTACTGTTGAACGGGTGTGCGCAAGCCGCCGCCCATGCAGCTCGCTCTACATCAACTCGCCGGGACCACGCCTGCAATTGGTTCGCCAGACTGCACCGGCTTATAATACCGCGGCTGACTCATCCGTCTACGCCCACAGCCGACTCGGCCGTGATTAATTTCATCTTCACCATGGTGATCATCAACTCCGCGGTGGACAATTTCTGGCCTAACATATCAGGTGAAATTCATCCAGTATATTTTTATATTACATATTTGCTTTCTTTAAAAGAGGAATTACTCTGTCTTGCGAGGTTTTTTGGTGCAGACAGTTGTTTTACTGCAAGAGCGATGGACGTGTCATGGATATGTAGCTCGCGCCACATTATTATGCGCCAGCATTTGACCATGTCGTAATGTTCAACGAATGTATGTGAAAGCAGCTGCCTCTGCGGCCCAGTCTGCATCAACATGACATGGCGGATTCACCCTTCCGCGCGGTTTATCGTGCCTGCGAGATTTTAGCACCGGCTTACAACACCGCAACTGACTTAGCTGCCCAATCAATTTTTATTCATACATTTTTATTTTCCACGAGAACAATTACTTCTGTTTGTGCAAATTCTTATGCAGAATTCATCATTACAAAGGAGACCATAAAGCTATGGCCCTTGCCTACACCGGATGGATCAATGGATAGGATCATTATAACCCGCCGAGGTTCAACATATTTCAGCAATCCGCTGTTCAACTATATGCCGGTTTACATCACGGTTAAATATGAAGAATCTCAGGGCAACTCCTCGAGTCGTCTTGAGTCTCAGGGGCTACAATCATATGACTCGGCAGAATTGGTCGGTTTAGTGAATTCAAGAACTCCGGGTAATTGGAGGGAAAAATAATCCGGCCCCCGAGGCTACTGCCTTATTGGCAAAAATAAGGCCGTCAGAAAATTTCCTTCTTAAAAAGAAGGATTCCGGTTCAAGAGAAATCTGTCTCCCACAAAGCGCTGAAGCTCTCAATATCTGGTTTAAAATCCGGCTTAAGGGAAATCTGTCTCTCACAAAGCTTTGAAGCTCTCAATATCTGATTTAAAATCTGGCTCAAGGGAAATCTGTCTCTCACAAAGCTTTGAAGCTCTCAATATTCGGTTTAAAATTCTGGCTCAAAAAAGAATCCGTCTCTCGCAAGTTCGAGTTCTCGGGAAAAAAATAAAGGTTGCCAAAGAGAACTTGCTGCCATAATGCGCGGTTCAAATATGGGTATCCTACCTTATTGGCTTATCACATTATTGGTCACTTGGGGGCTTCCTGCTCATTGAGCATAGCTATGACTACCCTAGTGATCCGGCTTGTACGCCTTGATTGCAAATAACTTGGGGGTTTTCTGCCAAAGTAGAATTGTCACCAAAGAGAACTTACTATAATGTGCAGTTCAAACATAGGTAACCTACCTTGATGGCTTGTTAAAAATTACTTGGGGGCTTCCTGCTCATTGAGCATAGCTATGACTACCCTATTGGTCCGGCTTATACGCCTGGATTGAAAAATTACTTGGGTCCTTCTTGTTTAATGAAACAGAGCTTTGTTTGCCCCTTGTAATAGGCTTGGACACCAGGTGTATTCACCAAAAATCCGGGTTATCCTGCATTTGTATGCTTGCCACTCCGACCAGGTAATCCTGGAATGACTCGCCGTACTCTTGACAGTCAATCTTATAAAGACCCTAAACTTGTCAAAGTTAAGACGTCGATTGGTCATGTGAGGCCAGGCTTACGGGTTTGAATTAAGGTTTAATTCGGTGGTTGTGCGGCCCTTGAATAGCACTTGATATTGAGGCTTGGCAGCCTATGAAGGCCTTGATTTTGATATATATTTGTTTTGAACACTTTTCGAAGTTCATATTTTGTACCATATTGATATATGGTTTGAAATTGATTCATGCCACGTCGCCTTGATCCTTATGATTCACATTTTAATCTATCTGGAGTTTTGATAACCCGGACTGGCTTTGGACGATAAGTCGCCAGTATGATTTGATTATATGCTTGGAGCTCTGCACTCTAAGTCTTTGGGATGTTACCCTTGTTGTGCATGGCGTTGTAAGCCGGCAGTATGAATAAATTGAACAGGGCGCTGCGCTCTAAGTCTTTGGGCTATTACCCTTACTGCATATGGCACTGTAAGCTGACAGTATGAACTGATTTCACAGGCCATGTAGCCTTGATTATATGACTCATCATTGAGCATCTTTGGGTTTGATAACCGGCCCTGATGGCGGACTTTAAGTCGCCAGAATATTTTGCCTTGAGCAATCAAAATGATGATATTTCATGACTCCGGGTTGATACTGGCCCCGGATTATAATTATCAAGGCATCACCATGGTATCAATCTACAGGTATGTCTTTCAATAATGGTATGAATATGTTGGGTTTGGTAAACCGCCCTGGCTTTGGACGTTAAGTCGCCTGTATATATTTGGATTGCGCCATTGGAATTATGTGCTTATAAATCTTTGGGATTGACACCCTCACTGGATATGGCGATGTAAGCCGGCAATTTGAGCCAACCTTCCAGGTATATATTTCAATTGTTGGATGAATATGCGAGGTTTGATAACCCGCCCTGGCTTTGGACGTTAAGTAGCCAGTATATTTTGAATTGCGCCATTTGAATCATGCGCTTATAAATCATTGGATTGTTACATTCACTTGGTATGGCAATGTAAGCCAGTTGTATAAATCAATCCTACAAGTATGTTTTCCTGGTTATATGAATATGCGAGGTTTGATAACCCACCCTGGCTTTTAACTTTAAGTTGCCAGTATGTTTAGTCTTGAATGGCCTTAATGCTATTATTTTCCATAATTGCATAAGACTATATTATGTTTGGGTTGTTACCCGCCCTGGCTTTTGACGTTAATCGCCAGGGCATATATATGTTGTTTAAACCCTGTGCAGGATTTTGCAGAGCCATGACTTACATAAATGATTAAGTTCAAGCCCATCATCAAAAATTGAAATTTGTGTTTCAAAAGGGTTATCAATTATTGGTTTTCACAAAGGCCATAAGCCGCTGGGTTACAAAAATCCTGGATTACAATGGATGCGCATTAAGTCGCCATCGGCCAAGAGCCACTGAGTATTTAAACTCCGGATTTACTTGTCAATCGATAAGGTATTCAAATCTTTAATAGCCAAACTTGGCTGGATTGTCATGATGATATTGAATGATTGAGGTTTTCATACCGGATTATATTATTCAAATCTTGAATAGCCAACATGGCTGGATTTTTATTATGGTTATTAACAACCAGTATTATGATTGAGGTTTTCAAAGTCGCTTCAGCGCAATGGCTATTATTTTATCAATGGATATGATTTATTCTACAATGGAAGGAATAGTCCCGAGTTGCTGCAGGCTTATGACCTGGCACTTGGGGGCTACATTATTCAAGTTGAGATTACATCAAATATGCAAGTCCCATGTCACTGCTAGCATGCACCATGGCACTTGCGTAAGATCTTTAACCATAGCAATGCTAGGTTCAACTTTAACTTGTTCAGAAGGTTTGGGTGCTCTAATATTGCTTTTCTTAACCACATTTGAAGCTTTAGCATGATCCTTTATTCTATCAGGGAAAGCTGGTTTCGCAATATAAGCAGTCAGAACAATAGGATCAACATTATAAGTAACAGTTTCTTCTTCAACTTTAATAGGTTCTACTACTTTAACTTCAATGGGAGGATGATATTTAAACCACTTCTCCTTAGGGATATCAACATGAGTAGCAAAAGATTCACAAAAAGAAGCTTCTATCTCAGAGTCAAGTCCATATTTAGTGCTAAAATCACGAAAAGCATCGGTATCCATAAAAGATTTAACACAATCGAACTTAAGGTTTATACCTGACTCCTTACCTTCATCGAGATCCCAATCTTTAGAGTTGCGTTTAATTCTTTCCAATAAATCCCATTTGAATTCAATGTCCTTCTTCATATAGGAGCCAGTACAAGAAGTATCGAGCATGGATCAATCATTATGAGAAAGCCGAGCATAAAAGTTTTGAATAATAATTAATCTTGAGAGCTCATGATTGGGGCATGAATATAACATTGACTTAAACCTCCCCCAAGCTTGAGCGATACTTTCTCCTTCACGAGGCCAAAAATTATAAATATAATTCCGATCACGATGAACCAGATGCATAGGATAAAACTTCCGATGAAATTCCAATTTCAATCGGTTGTAGTTCCATGACCCAATATCATCCAATAGCCTATACCATGTCAATGCCTTTCCCTTCAAAGATAAAGGGAAGACTTTCTTCTTGACAACATCCTCTGGCATATCTGCAAGCTTAAATAATCCACAAACTTGATCCACATAGATTAGGTGCATATCGGGATGTAATGTTCCATCTCCTACATAAGGACTAACTAGCAGTTTTTCTATCATACCCAAAGGGATTTCATAATAAATATTTTCAGTAGGTGCAGTAGGTTGAGGAGTAGCTAATTGTGGTTCTAGTCGAGGTGAAGATACACCGAACAAACCCCTCAAAGGATTATTTTCCATAGTAACAAGTGACAGTAAATTTCAGCATACTATATAAAATGTTTCCTTGCCAAAGGCGCTTCACTCCCCAGCAATGGTGCCAGACAAGAGTCTTGATGACCCACAAGTATAGAGGATCTATCGTAGTCCTTCCGATAAGCAAGAGTGTTTAACCCAACGAGGAGCAGAAGGAAATGACAAGCGGTTTTCAGCAAGGTATCTCTGCAAGCACTGAAATTATCGGTAACAGATAGTTTTGTCATAAGATAAATCTCGTAATGGGTAACGAGTAATAAAAGTAAACAAGGTGCATAAAGGTGGCCCAATCCTTTTTGTAGAAAAGTACAAGCCTGGACAAACTCTTATATAAAGCAAAGCGCTCCCGAGGACACATGGGAATTTTTGTCAAGCTAGTTTTCATGATGCTCATATGATTCACGTTCGTTACTTTGATAATTTGATATGTGGGTGGACCGGTGCTTGGGTGCTGCCCTTCCTTGGACAAGCCTCCCACTTATGATTAACCCCTCTCGTAAGCATCCGCAACTACGAAAGAAGAATTAAGGTAAACCTAACTACAACATGAAACATATGGATCCAAATCAGCCCCTTATGAAGCAACGCATAAACTAGGGTTTAAGCTTATGTCACTTTAGCAACCCATCATCTACTTATTACTTCCCAATGCCTTCCCCTAGGCCCAAATAATGGTGAAGTTTCATGTAATCGACGTTCACATAACACCACTAGAGGAGAGACAACATACATCTCATCAAAATATTGAACGAATACCAAATTCACATGATTACTTATAACAAGACTTCTCCCATTTCCTCAAGAACAAACGTAACTACTCACAAAGCCTATTCATAATCATAATCAGAGGAGTACTAATGATCATTAAGTATCTGAACATATGATCTTCCACTGGATAAACCAACTAGCATCAACTACAAGGAGTAATCAACACTACTAGCAACCCACAGGTACCAATCTGAGGTTTTGGGACCAAGATCGAATACAAGAGATGAACTAGGGTTTGAGAGGAGATGGTGTTGGTGAATATGTTTATGGAGATTGACCACCTCTCGACGACAGGATCGATGGTGATGATGATGGCGACGATTTCCCCATCCCGGAGTGAAGTTTCCCCAGTAGAACAGCTCCGCCGGAGCCCTAGATTGGTTCTGCCCATGTTTCGCCTCGAGACGGCGGTCTTCGTCCTGAAAGCTTCTTCTCGATTTTTTCCAGGGTAAAAGACACCATATAGCCAAAGATGGGCACCGGAGGCCTGCTAGGGGGCCCACAAGGTCGGGGTCGCGCCCAGGGGGTAGGGCGCGCCCTCCACCCTTGTGGCTGGCTGGTGGCCCCCCTCTGGTACTTTATTCGCCCAATATTTTTTATA
Source organism: Aegilops longissima (assembly GCA_021605205.1). NCBI lineage: Eukaryota > Viridiplantae > Streptophyta > Magnoliopsida > Poales > Poaceae > Aegilops > Aegilops longissima. Next base: position 382,977,597 of record CM038681.1, on the reverse strand, counting down.
TATTCCAAAAACATGCTCCGTGAAGTTTCAGAACTTTTGGAGTTGTGCAGAATAGGTCTCTAATATTTGCTCCTTTTCCAGTCCAGAATTCCAGCTGCCAGCATTCTCCTTCTTCATGTAAACCTTATAAAATAAGAAAGAATAGGCATAAGTATTGTGATATAATGTGTAATAACAGCCCATAATGCAATAAATATCAATATAAAAGCATGATGCAAAATGGATGTATCACTAGTGAGCATGCTTGGGTGCGCTAGCTCAGGTAATTTTCATGTTCCTAGATCATTGGCACTTATCATCGCTTCATCGAGCCATGCCGACAAAGGTTCCTCTAGCTGTGCCGCCGCGTCGTCTCGCATTATTAAGGAACACGAGGAAGATGAGGATGAGGAGCAAGCCGAGGGAGAATCTGAGGGAGAAGAGGAATGGTGGTGAGGAGGAGTACGATGAGGATGACAAACCTCCACTCACTCAGCCAACATGGGACAAAAGGGGGAAACAACGAAGAAAGCAATGGGATAGTCCATTCCCGTTTCTGGGGGAGCATACTTTTCACACAACAAGAACAACGCAAGAGACTCGGTCGAAGAGGAATGAGGAGCGCAACGCCAAGAGGGCGAGGAAGACCAAGTGATATGGTCATGTTGAACAGTCGCTTTGTGTTGAGCTGAACGAGAACTTGTTGTCTATGTTCAAGTACTTCCTATCGCAGATTTGTAAAACTATTTGCTATGTTGGATATTCGAGAAAATTTTGCTATGTTGGACATGTAAACCTATTTCTTGTGTTTGATACGTTGAACTATCATTTAGTATATCAATGTGTGATGAATATTATGATGTGTGAGATCCTATTACTTTAGTTTGTAAACTATATTATTGTGTGATAAAACTTTTGAATCGAATAATCAGGTTTTGCACAAAGAAAATCAAAATTAGAATGGGACACGACCCTAACTCCATAGTCATTGGCGGTAGGCTTGCACACCCTACCACAAAAATTTATTAAGTTTCTAATACAATACCTATGCCCTCCTACCATCTGCTGGCTGGCGGTATCGCCGGGACGGGTGGCTGTACGGTTACACTACCTATCGCGCAATTTCCCCCCTTCCTAGATACAGTATGGGGTTTGGGGTTGGGGGGTTCCTCTCTATACCCAACCATGGTTTACCTACCTACCGCCCCTAATGCTTGGCAGTAGGACGTTAGTTCACGTCAGCCCCACCCACTAGATGACGGTGATTGCTGCTAATTCTTGAGCTTGCGTTGGTTTTTCCCTTGAAGAGGAAAGGGTGATGCAGCAAAGTAGAGATAAGTATTTCCCTCAATTAAGAACCAAGGTGTCAATCCAGTACGAGGAACCCACAAGTCTCCAATGATAGCACCTGCAAAAGCAAACAAATACTTGCACCCAACACAATAAAGGGGTTGTCAATCCATTCACGGTTACTTGCAAGGATGATATCTGATAGAGATAGGTATAAAAGATAAATAAAAGTGCAAAATAAAGTAAAGGTATAAATTGCAACAAGGTGTTTTTGTGTTTTTGGTTTTATAGATCTGAAAATAATATGATAAAAATATACCCCGGGGGCCATTGTTTTCACTAGAGGCTTCACTCTTGAAAGAACGCATAAGGTGGGTAAACAAATTACTATTGAGCAATTGATAGAAAAGAGCAAAGTTATGACAATATCTAAGGCAATGATCATGAATATAGGCAACATGTCCGTGGCAAGTAGACCAACTCCTGCCTGCATCTACTACTATTACTCCACACATCGACCGCTATCCAGCATGCATCTAGTGTATTAAGTTAACAAGAATGGAGTAACACCTTAAGCAAGATGACATTGTATAGGGATAGATCCAATCAATATGAAATAAACCCCATATTTTTATCTTTAATGGCAACAATACAAATACGTGCCTCGCTACCCCTTTTGTCACTGGGTAAGGACACCGCAAGATTGAACCCATCATAAAGCACCTCTCCCGTTGCAAGAAAAATCAATCCAGTTGGCCAAACCAGATCAATAGATCGGAGAGAAATACAAAGCTATCTTAATCATGCATAAAAGAGTTCAAAGAAGACTCAAATAATATTCATAGTTAATCTGATCACAAATCCACAATTCATCGGATCTCAACATACGCGCCGCAAAAAAAGATTACATCGTATAGATCTCCAAGAACATCGAGGAGAACATTGTATTGAAGATCAAAGAGAGAGAAGAAGCCATCTAGCTACTAGCTATGGACCCATAGGTCTGTGGTAAACTACTCACACATCATCGGTAGGGTAGCAAGGTTGATGTAGAGGCCCTCTGTGATCGAATCCCTCTCCGACAGAGTACCGGAACAGGTCTCCAGATGGGATATCACGAGGACAGAAACTTGCGGCGGCGGAAAGGTATTTTTGGTGTGCCCTCTGGTATACGGGGAATATTTGGGAATTTGTAGAACTGAGATTAGGGTTGGAGGAGCTCCAGGGGGCCCACAAGCCCTGGAGACGCCCCCCTAGGGCGCGGCTTCCTGGCTTGTGGCCACCTCGTGGCTCCTCTGGCCTCCTCCTGGAGCTTCGTGGGGGTATTCTTGTCCAGGAAAAATCGTCAAAAAGTTTCGTTCCGTTTGGACTCCGTTTGGTATTGATTTTCTATGGAAGACGAAAACAAGGAAAAAACAACAACTGACACTGGGCACTAGGTTAATAGGTTAGTCCCAAAAAATGATATAAAATAGCATAATAATGCATATAAAACATCCAAGATGGATAATATAATAGCATGAAACAATCAAAAATTATAGATACATTGGAGACGTATCAAGCATCCCCAAGCTTAATTACTCCTCGTCCTCGAGTAGGTAAATGATAAAAATAGAATTTTTGTTGTGGAATGCTACCTAACATTTTTGTTAATGTAATCTTTCTTTGTTTGGCATGACTATTCAGATCCATAAGATTCAAAACAAAAGTTTAATATTGACATAAAAACAATAATACTTCAATCATACTAATAAAGCAATCATGTCTTATCAAAATATCATGGCTAAAGAAAGTTATCCCTATAAAATCATATAATCTTGTCATGCTCGATCTTCATCGCACAAAGTATTTATCATGCACAACCCCGATGACAAGCCAAGCAATTGTTTCATACTTTTGACGTTCTGAAACTTTTTCAAATTTCACGCAATACATGAGCGTGAGCCATGGATATAGCACTATAGGTGGAAGAGAATATGATGGTGGAGGTTGTGTGGATAACAAAAAAAAAGGAGAAATTCTCACATTGACGAGGCTAATCAATGGGAAATGGAGATGCCCATCAATTGATGGCAATGCAAGGAGTAGGGATTGCCATTCAGCGGATGCACTAGAGCTATAAATGTATGAAGGCTCAAAAGAAAACTAAGTGGGTGTGCATCCAACTTGCTTGCTCACGAAGACCTAGGGCATTTTGAGGAAGCCCATCATTGGAATATACAAGCCAAGTTCCATAATGAAAAATTCCCACTAGTAATATATGAAAGTGACAAAATAGGAGACTCTCTATCATGACCAACATGGTGCTACTTTGAAGCACAAATGTGGAAAAGGATAGTAACATTGTCCCGTCTCTCTTTTTCTCTCATATTTTTATTTTTTTATTTTTTTATTTTTGGGCTCTTTGGTCTCTTTTTTTATGTTGGGTCTTTGGCCTCTTCTTTTTTATTGAAGTCCAGAGTCTCATTCCCAACTTGTGGGGGAATCGTGGTCTCCATCATGCTTTCCTCACATGGGACAATGTTCTAATAATGATGATCATCACACTTTTATTTACTTACAACTCAATACTCAAAGATATTACTCTATATGAATGCCTCATGCATATGAAATCATATGACAATGATGGTGTGTGTCATAATAAAACGAAACGGTGGAAGTTGCATGGCAATATATCTCGGAATGGCTATGGAAATACCATAATAGGTAGGTATGGTGGCTGTTTTGAGGAAGATATAAGGTGGATTATGTGTGAAAGAGCGTATCATATCATGGGGTTTGGTGCACCGGCGAAGTTTACACGAACTTTCAAGGTGAGAAAGGGCAATGTGTGACACCGAAGAGGCTAGCAATGGTGGAAGGGTGACAGTCTGTATAATCCATGGTCTCAACATTAGTCATAAAGAACTCACATACTTATTGCAAAAGTTTATTAGTTATCGAAACAAAGTACTAATACGCATGCTCCTAGGGGGATAGATTGGTAGGAAAAGACCACCGCTCGTCCCCGACCGCCACTCATAAGGAAGACAATAAAAAATAAATCATGCTCCAACTTCATCGCATAACTAGAGACCATACGTGCATGCTTCGGGAATCACAAACCTTAACACAAATATTCTTACTAATCCACAATTACTCACTAGCATGACTCTAATATCAGCATCTTTATATCTCAAAAAAATGCAAGGAATCAAACTTCTCATATATTCAATGATCTTCATGAAAGTTTTATTATATCCCTCTTGAAAACCCATCATATCAGGACTAAATTCATAACCTAAGAAAATTGCTATACTATTTATAAGACTCTGAAATAATATAAGTGAAGCATGAGAGTTCATCAATTTCTACAAAATAAAACCACCGTCGTCCTCTAAAAATATATAAGTGAAGCACTAGAGCAACTAATTGCTCAGAAGATATAAGTGAACCACATAAAGTATTCTAATAAATTCAAGATTAAGGTGTGTCTCTCTCAAAAGGTTTGTACAGAAAGTATGATTGTGGCAAACTAAAAAGCAAAGAATCATATAATACAAGATGCTCCAAGCAAAACACATATCATGTGGTGAAAAAAATATAGCCTCAAGTAATTTTACCGATGGATTGAAGACAAAAGAGGGGATGCCATCCGGGGCATACCCAAGCTTAGATGCTTGGTTGTCCTTGAATATTACCTTGGGGTGCCTTGGGCATCCCCAAGATTAGGCTCTTGCCACTCCTTATTCCGTAGTCCATCGAAACTTCAGCCAAAACTTGAAAACTTCGCAACACAAAACTCAATAGAAAACTCGTGAGATCCATTAGTGAAACAAAGCAAGTAACCACTTTTAGGTATTGTTGTAAACTCATTCCAATTTTACATTGGTATTAACTATATTATAACTTCTCCATGGTTCATACCCCCCCCCCCCCCACGATACTACCCATAGATTCATCAATATAAGCAAACAACACAATAAAAACAGAATGTCAAAAACAGAATAGTCTGTAGTAATCTTGACTTTACCCAAACTTCTGTAACTCCAAAATTGTGAAACATTAGGACAACGTGGGAAATTTTTTGTCGCTCAATCAGATCAGACAAATTCTGTTAGTGGGCGCAAAAGTTTCTATTTTCTCACAGAATCAAATCAACAATCTTCCAAACGATCCCAAAGGTCTTACTTGGCACAAAAACTAATTAAAACACTAAAACACAATCATAGCATAAGTATAATTTCATAAACTCATAAAAACAGAAAATAAAAATATTGGGTTGTCTCCCAACAAGCGCTTTTCTTTAAAGCGTTTTAGCTGATAATTTTAATGATGCTCACATGAAAGACAAAACATTGTAGCACAAAGAGAGCATCATATATTATGTGAAAAACAAGTTTAAATCTAACATACTTCCTATGCATAGGCATTTTGTAGGGAAAAGATTTATCAAGCCAAGCAAACACTAGCATATGCAAGGGAGAAGAAAAAAACAATAGTAATCTCAACATAACGAGAGGTAATTTAGTAACATGAAAATTTCTACAATCATATTTTCCTCTCTCGTAATAATTACATGTAGGATCATAATCAAATTAAAAAATATAGCTATGATATAAATTTTCTGTTCATGGTCCACATGCATAAAAGTTTTATAATCTTCCAAGATAGTGGGATTAACATCAACTAAAGTCATGATCTCTTCAAACCCATTTCTATCAAAAAAATCATAAGATTGAACACTCTCCAAATATGTGGGTTTATTTTTAGCTAAAGTTGACACTCTTCCAAACCCACTTTTAATATTATCGCAAACATATTCATTATAAGGCTTAAATAAATTTTCAAGATCATAAGAAGCATTATCACCCCAACCATGATCATTGCAATAAGTAGTGGACATAGCAAAATTAGCATCCCCAAGCTTGGAATTTTGCATATTATTAGCACAATTGACATTAATATAATTTCTAATAACACTATCGCAATCATGCTTTTCATTCAAGGAGCTATCGTGAACCACTTCATAAATTTCTTCTTCTAACACTTCATCACAATTTTCAGATTCCTGAATTTCAAGAAAAATTTCAAAAAGATAATCTAGTGTACTCAACGCACTAGCAATTGGTTCATTATAAGTGGATCTATTAAAAATATTAGCAGGTGGATGAGGATCCATAAACTTTTTGCTTTCTGATTTGGAATAAACATACAATTATACCAAGCGAACAAAAAAACAAACCAAGTAAGACATAAAGGCAAACGGAAAATATTTTTGTATTTTTCTGAAAACATTTTAGAAGTAGGGGAGATGAAAACGAGAGAAAAATGGCAAATAATGTAAATGCAACAGATGAGAGTTTATGATGGGTACTTGGTAGGCTTGATGTAGAACCTCCCCGGCAACGGCGCCAGAAATTATTCCTGCTACTTCTTGAGCGTGCGTTGGTTTTTTCCTTGAAGAGGAAATGGTGATGCAGCAAAGTAGAGATAAGTATTTCGCTCAGTTAAGAACCAAGGTATCAATCCAGTAGGAGGAACACACAAGTCTCCAATGGTAGCATCTGCGCAAACAAACAAATACTTGCACCCAACGCGAGAAACGGGTTGTCAATCCCTTCAGGTTACTTGCAAGGATGAGATCTGATAGAGATAGGTATAAAAAATAAATAAAAGCGCAAAATAAAGTAAACTTAAATAAATTGCAGCATGGTATTTTTGTGTTTTTGGTTTTACAGATCTGAAAATAATATGATAAAAATAGACCCGGGGGTCATAGTTTTCACTAGAGGATTCTATCTTGAAAGAACGCATACGATGAGTAAAAAATTATTGTTGAGCAATTAATAGAAAAGCGCAAAGTTATGACGATATGTAAGGCAATGATCATGAATATAGGCATCACGTCCATGACAAGTAGACCGACTCCTGCCTGCATCTACTACTATTACTCCGCACATCGACCACTATCCAGCATGCATCTAGTGTATTAAGTTAACAAGAACGGACTAACGCCTTAAGCAAGATGACATGGTGTAGAGGGATAGATCCAATCAATATGAAATAAACTCCATCTTTTTATCCTTAATGGAAACAATAGAAATACGTGCCTCGCTACCCCTTATGTCATTGGGTTTGGACACCGCAAGATTGAACTCATCACAAAGCACCTCTCTCATTGCAAGAAAAATCAATCTAGTTGGCCAAACCAAATAAATAGATCGGAGAGAAATACAAAGATATCTAAATCATGCATAAAAGAGTTCAGGGAAGACTCAAATAATATTCATAGATAATCTGATCATAAATCCACAATTCATTGAATCTCAACAAACGTGCCTCAAAAGAAGATTACATCATATAGATCTCCAAGAACATCGAGGAGAACATTGTATTGAAGATCAAAGAGAGAGAAGAAACCATATAGCTACTAGATATGGACTCGTAGGTCTGTGTAAACTACTCACACATCATCGGTATGACAGCAAGGTTGATGTATAGGCCCTCTGTGATCGAATCCCCCTCCGGCAGAGTACTGGAATAGGTCTCCAGATGGGATCTCATGAGGACAGAAACTTGTGGTGGCGGAAAAGTATTTTTGGTATGCCCTCTGGTATATGGGGAATATTTGGGAATTTATAGAGTTGAGATTAGGGTTGGAGGAGCTCCAAGGGGCCGACAAGCCTTGGAGGCGCGCCCCCCTAAGGCCCAGCCTACTGGCTTGTGGCCACCTTGTGGATCCTCTGGCCTCCTCCCGAAGCTTCGTGGGTGTCTTGTCCAAAAAAATCGTGAAAAAGTTTTGTTATGTTTGGACTCCGTTTGGTATTGATTTTCTGTAAAAGACAAAAACAAGGAAAAACAACAACTGGCATTGGGCACTAGCTTAATAGTTTAGTCACAAAAAAATGATATAAAATAGCATAATAATGCATATAAAACATCCAAGATGGATAATTTAATAGCATGGAACAATAAAAAACTATAGATACGTTAGAGACGTATCAACTGTCGTTTGTCCTACCGCTAGGGGTCTCGACGGTAGGTAGTTATACCCTACCGCCATCGACCCTAGCGATAGGAAAACGGTCAGATCCTGAATTTTTTTTCAAACCAGGGTCATATCTTGCTTAACTTTGCCAAAAGGGTCAAAACACTGAATTTTGCCCCTGTCCATTAGGATAGGCTCTATGCTTTTCTCTAAATCAAACGCCTAGTTGTCCGTTGGCCTAGTCAATACACAATGTTTTCAAAACTTTAGAGCTTGTAGGAAGTAAGAGCATTCGAACGGCGTCTCTCAAATTGCCCGCAAATGTTCGGATCATGACCTCAGAACCATTTTTTTCATCCAACGTGGTACCAGATACGTCCGCGGACACGCCCGCGTGTTCAAATCCCCGAAAATCAGAAGCAAGGTTGCGGGAGTGGGGACGTCCTTCAGGCCAATCAAAAGCCACCAATAACTATGGGCGCGACACTTTGTGTTATCTCGCACAAAGCGGCTTCTATTTGACGGAAAGCGTCTTCTAATAGATGAAAAGCGGTTTCTATTTTTATTAGATTTTTTTAGAAAAAGGAGGATCACCTCCGGGCTCTGCATCAGAATGATGCATGCAACCCCTTTATTAAGAAAAGTATATGAAAGGTCCGTGATCTAGTACAAGCTCGCTCGAAGCTAAAAAAGTAAAGAAACAAGGTAAAATTGCCACAACCGGCGAAAATAGGATGAGATGACTAAACACCTAGCCTATTACTGGGCTGCCATCCAACCCGGTTCTAGATATCCCGAGCTACTATCTCCCATCGGGTAGACCCAGTAATCAAAGGGTCGCTGGCTTTCGCAGGAGTGAGTAATGACCACGTAAGGATCCAAGTAGTGGCACTGTAAATAACCTGCAAAAATTTCATACGAGTTTGCATGTTAAAAACCATATCATTTCTGCAGTTTCATATAGCCCAAAGTAATGCACATATTCCTATCTGAATATACCTCGCAGTATTTGGCTCTACTCCATTTAGCCATGCCCCAAATAACGTGTGGATACTATTTGGAGGGGTGATATTAAAGGCTATATGAGTGAACGCCATAATAGTTTGGCCAACGGACAATCGAGAAAGAGGTGTTTAATAGATTCATCTTGATCACAAAAGCAGCATCGTTGACTACCGTCCCAACTACGTTTTGCTAAGTTATCCTTAGTTAGAATCACCTCCTTGTGAACAAACCACGTGAAGAATTTGATTCTTAACATAACTTTAATCTTTCAAATATGTATCGATTTTAGAATCGGACCAGAGTCAATTAGGTCTACATACATAGATTTTACTCAGAAGTTTCCGTTTGTAGTTAATCTCCAGTGAATAATGTGTTCGTCTTGGGGCGCGAGCAACTCCAACGCACCGACCAATTTCTTCCGCGCATGTCCATTTGGATCCAAACAGACACAAAAGTCGGCGCAAAGCGCTGACGCATGTCCACTTTTCGTCCGCCGGGCGACCCATTCCAGGCCCAAATTTGAGCCTCATTTGCGTCGACGCAGACACGAGGCCGACACGCGCGACACCCGCCTACTCCTCCCCTGGCCCGCAAATAAGTGGCACATAAGCCATTCTCTTCCTCCCATCGACAGCAAGCACCCGGCCGCCCCAGCCCGTTGTCACTGCCGCCCAGTTCCGATGCCCTCGTCAACCATCCGCACCCACATACCTCCCCCACACCATGCCACTTTCCAATGAAGCCCCTGGCCAGCTCCTTCGATGAAGACGCCATGCTTGTCGGACGCTGCCAGGACAGCTACCTGGCCCAGGTGAGGTGTGCGGCTCTTCGTCAGCATGCTTTGTCGATGACGCCCGCAAGCAGTTCGAGGTTTGCCCGTAAGGTACAAATGGACTTCCCCGATGAGTTCTTTTTCCACAATTTCATTTATGACTCGGATGATTCCTCATCTGACGATGAGGAGATGGTGGTTGTTGTGTTGGTCGTCCATGACCACCTTAGTAGGCAGCGGCCGTTGTTCCAGGGCTCCATCCCAGGACACACTCCGGTGTTGAATCACAACCAAGAGAACGGCCATTTCCTTCTCCGGAAAGACTACTTCGAGACACCCAACCCGCTCTTCAAACATCACTTATTTCGGCCCCTTTTTCCGTATGGCTAGGCATGTTTTCAACTGTACTCGGGAGGGGTGGAGGATGCGCTTGGAAAAATTAGCTTCTCCTCTTATCATAAATGCACTGCAGCTATCCGGATGCTTGCATACGGAGTTCCCAGTGATCTCATTGATGAGTATGTCCGTATGAGCCATGCGCCCAGACTCCATGTATAGGTTCTGCAAGGCTGTGATTGCAGTGTTTGACCCTGGGTACTTGAGAGAGCCAAATGTTGCAGATACAACCCGCTTGTTGGCAATGAATGCCAGTAGGGGCTTCCCGGGGATGCTTGGTAGCATAGAGTATATGCATTGGGAGTGGAAGAACTGCCCTTGTGCTTGGCCGGGGCAGTATATGGGCCATGTCAAAGTTTGCACCGTCGTACTCGAAGCCGTGGCTTCACAAGATCTCTGGATTTGGCACTCTTTCTTCGGCATGGCCGGACCTCACAATGAGATCAATGTGCTTCAATTATCTCCGGTGCTTGCAAGGCTTGACGAAGGTAACTGCCCGAAGGTGAATGTTAACATTAGTGGCCACGACTACAACAAAAGATACTACCTAGCTGACGGTATCTATCCTCAGTGGACTACTCTTGCGAAGACAATCTCCAACCCTGTATGAGAGAAGAGGAAGAGATTTGCACAATTGCAAGAGGGTGCTTGGAAGGATGTAGAGCGTGCCATTGGTGTTCTGCAACCTCGATAGGGCATCGTTCGGTATCCTACTAGAACTTGAAGCACCAAGAAGTTGTGGGAGGTGATGACTGCTTGTGTGATCATGCATAATATAATGTGAGGATGAGCGTCGGGAACGTATCTATGACCAAGGGTTTCAGTTTCAGAATGGCAATGTTGTGCCTGAGTATGGAGGAGCGCAACGTTTGCACAGTTCATCCAATTTCATCATCAAATGTGTGATTGAGAAACTCACATTCAGCTGCATAATGATTTGGTTGAGCATATGTGAGCGCACGTTGACGATCAATAGATGTATCTTTTTTAAAAAAAATATTTGAGATAATTTAATTTTTATTTGGCTTGTAACCTATGATATATTTATTTGGCTTGTGAACTATGATATATTTGTTTGGTTGTGAAACTATGTAAAATGTTTGTAATTTGTTTGAATTATGTTTCAAAAACCACAACAGGCATACTGTGAGGACGAAAATGGGTCTGGGCGCGTTGGGTGCAATATCGACCCAAACGTAAAAAGGGACATATAACGAGCGGACGACAGATTTAAACGGACAAAAGACAAATAAAACACGCATCTGTTTGGTTCAGCGCGTTGGAGTTGCTCTAACGTTGGTTATTTCAGAGGACATGCACGCGACAGTTGACACCGTAGGCCTTGGCTTGTAGCAGTGACAATGCAAGCACATCTGAATCTCAGTATAAATTATACAGTTGGTCATGTCTAGTTGCACGCATACACACTTTGAGTGCACATGCACACACTTGCACTTTGCTGTTTTCACCGATAAATTTAGGCCTACTACATGCCAGGAAACAACCTGTGGCCAAGGTTTGGTGCCAAGGATCTTCCTTACAAGGCCACGATAATTAGCCCTGGAAAGCTCACTACTGCTGCTACTGATAACTAAACTAAACACGGCTGGTCTCCACGAAATTTAAGATTCATGGTACAGTACACTGGTGGTCCTTGTTCATAATACCCGACGCGTATTAATTCAAAGAGATTCTGAAAACAACGAAGACACACTTGGACATATTTGTACGGACTGACATGCTGGAAGGCATGGAGCAAGTAGCCAGGCACCCCCTGTAGAGTGTTGGCCTCACTAAATACTACATGGACCACCTGAAAAGTGGTTGCAGAGGCCGAGCTCCACTGAGCTCTATATACATTTCTCAGGCAAAATACCTTTTCCATAACTCAAAAAAATTTGAAAAATGTTTTCATGTAGACATATACTTAAAGTATACGTGTACAAATTTTCATAAACATATGTATTCATATGTGATGTATACAAAAAAGACAAATACACATATTGAAATAGGCTTTTTCTTTGTTGTATTTGTGTCAGATTTTTGTCTTTTTTGTGTAGCATGCAAATGATCAAATTAGTTACTGAAAATTTATACATACTTAAAGAATATGCATATGTATTTATACAAAAAAAATTGGCATTTTTTAAAACTTTTAAATATATTTTGATTTTTTTTGGTAAAACGGGCTCCCTGGAGCCCGGTCTCTGCGACGCCTCACTCATGGACCACCACCTTCCTTGTCGTTGCTGTTGTACTCAGTACTTGCTAGTATTAACATCGCAAATAAGTCGCGGCCACATCTAGATGCACGTACACCAGTTGTACTAGTACGTTATTTTCCTTTGTGGTGCACATGGAAAAACAACCTGTGGTCAGGGCTAGCTGCCGGGGGTTTGCCAAGGATCTCGCCGGCACCTCCAGATTAACTAATCACGCCCAAAAAACTGTCTCTAAGAAGATGGCCATCGGTTGATTATAATAGTGTTTAAACGTACTACGTGTGGTCCGGAGAGCAATTCACAATTCTGGAGATGATCTGCTTGTGCAACTATGCATCGCAGGCAGTTCACTCCACAGCAGATCAACTTGTGGCGGTGGCTTTTTGGTGTGTCTGCCGCGTGGGTTCGTTGTGGATGTGCAGCGGAGCACCTCTTTTCCCTGGTGCGTGCAGGTGCGGTGTGTTCCATTCCATGTGAAGCTATTCTATTTCTAGGCGAGACAAATTCTTAGGCCGTTTGATTGTTTTCCGGTTCACCGGTTGGCCCTATCTACATGCCCCTCCTTTTCTTTTTATCCATGCTGTTCAAGTTGTGTCGTGGAATCAACAAATTCCACCAGCTGAGCAACCAGTCGCCACCAACGCACAATGCCATGCGCCCATGCTACCGATCTGCTCACAGACAGAGAAGGTATAATTAATCCCGCACGTACGCCAGAGGCCAGTGCGGCATTGGCAGCGCTGCCTGTGGTCCTCTCCTCCAGGAAACCACATTGATATCGGGCGCACGTACTGCTATACTATCACCTGGAGCATCAGCATCGGTCACCACGACACGATAAGGAGAAAGAGCCGGGCAAAGCTCTGATTCATTAGCGAGTGATGGCTGTCCTGCCATGCCTCTGCTGGCGTCCTTGTCGAGCTGGGCGTCCTGTAGCGCGCGTCCGTGCCACCGTGAGCGACCGATGTGTGCCGTCGCTGCTATCCGGCAGCTCCCGCTGTCGAGCGCTAGTCCGTGGATCCCTCGACCGTGTGCGTGGCCTCTCTGTTAACAAAGTGTGTTTTCTTCTCCTCCCCTGCCTCTATCTATGGGGATTGCCACGGCAGCTGGCTTCTCATGCTCGTGCCACCATGGAGCTTTCCCAATTCCCACTCTACAATTGCAATGTTGTCCGCTCACATTTTTGTGATTAGGACTTGTGCGTGAACTAGCTATTGATGTTTCTATTTTGATATCATGTTTGAGCTAAGAGGTCTCTAAGTTTAAACGCTACGTGGCCAACAAAGTATTACTCCTTTCGAAGATGCTAGATTATTTGTCTCCCCAGGCCATCCATGGCCTCTGTGACCCCTCCACCGTTCGATTGATTCGCAGGGCCACACTCTGCTTGCCTAGCGGCCTTCATGCTATCCAATTGTGTTGGACCGTGCATCATCGTGATGACAGAGAAGGTGGTCCATGACATCTGTGCTGCATTCGCGTGGGGGCCTCTACTCCAGTGTTTTTTTGGATCTGCCCTGTATGCAACGTGCAAGTTTGGAATACTCTCAACTGATGATAAATCGATGCGGGGTACATGTTTATATTGTATAGTTTGGAGACTCGTAACAGACTCGTATGCCTATAATAAGTGGATTTCAACTCTTGTATTTCTATATGTAGGAGTCCTGATAATACTTAAACCTTTTAAGTAATAAAGCGTCGCTTATCGACTAAGTCTAAGAGTCCTGACTGAAAACTCTACTATCCCCCCCAGCAAAGATCAACAACGGGCTGTGACATTGAAATTGAACCGAATATCATTGAACGACATTGTCAGCAAGCCCTTTGTGAAGATATCAGCGAACTGAGCACTGGTTGGAACATGGAGAACATGAACCTTTCCTAGTGCAACCTTCTCACCAACAAAATGTACATCAATCTCAGTGTGCTTCATCCGGCGGTGTTGTACTGGGTTACTTGACATGTAGACGGCAAAAATATTATCACAATAGATAGTGGTTGCATGCTCAACAGGACGATGAAGCTCGGATAACCGACGATGGCACTTTGCAGAAAGAAACATGAGGCAAGCCATCCCGCCTAGCCCTCCCAAGCGCCGCCGGCCGCAGCGGCCACCAACCCAATCCGGTAACTCCCATCGGTGCCCCTTGCTGCTCATCTACAACACTCGGTGTTTCACTCAACTTCTCCATGGCGTTAGCAGATCTTGATTTCAACAAGGGTCAAACTTTTGAAGAGGAAGTATGGAAGAAATGGGGCGTCCGCACCAACTTCAGAGAAGATCAAGAACAAGAGGAATTCCTACTGGTGGCGGAATTCACAAGATCCAAGATTCGGCTTACTGAAGAATTGGTTAGCACAATTGTGCTCTCATGTTTTGGAGGCCGAGCATCGCTTTTCAAGGTTCAATAACTACAAAATTGGTCGTACAAGTTTTCTGTCTCTTCCAAAGAAGTGGGTTACTCTATCATCAAAGGAGGTAACATCGCCCTTCCTGGATTTAATCTCAATATCCTACTTTGGGGAAGTGGAGGCCCAAATTCATCATATGAACTCGATCTTTACCTTCAAGAGAAAGAGAATGCTTGGACACACATCTTTAGAAAGCAACATAGAAAATCATATGCACACGCAGTCACCACGCCACCTCGCTATCAAGATCCAAACGCTGCTCACCATTGTCCACTTTCAAATCATACCAGACATGATCATCCCATTAACCATATGCATGATCATTGCCCCAATCAATCTCTGGCCAATAACTCCAGGGCAGTCACGTAGCATTTTCAAAACAATTCAATTCTCACCCAAGCCCATTATGCATTAAAGATACCTGGACCTTTCTGTGTTCGATGCATCACTCTGGGCCATCTTCGACCCAGTTGCACCAATTGTATTCGTGGTAGAACCTGTAATCGTTGGGGCCGCATTGCTATCAATTGCTACTCTCAGGGCAAGCCCATAGCCACATCCCCCCAGCCCAGTCACCAGGCCCAAGTGGCTACCGACCCAACGCACCCACCCTTTGAACAGTGGGAGACTGGTATGATTCCCGAGACTCAGATTAGACCCATCGCCAGGGCCTTTTAATCCTGGTAATCAAGCCACTCCTACCATTTTCTCCAGTACGCAAATTTTCCCACCCCTTCGCCCTATCGCTCCAGCTTCCACCTTCCTTCGCCCCTCTGCCACTGCTACTCTGCTCCCCCTCCCCCCGCTCCATCTGACACCACCATCATACATCCAGCTCAAAGAGCAGCAATGGCAAGTTTCCCTTTTGATCCCACCCCTTCCATTGCACCAAATCACCAAGTCATTGAAGTGGAAGGTCGTCCTTCTAGGGCTCGTGTGGTTGCGGGTGCGGTGAACCGCACGCATGAAGAATGGATCGTCGCTACTATAGTGCCTATGCCAAATCTTGCGGTGTCCTTCACCAACATCAGAGAGGTACTATCAAATTTTCTAATGGATGTAAAGAGAATAGGATTTTCTAAAATCTCGTCGTGACCCTTCAGTCAAGCATATATCAAACTGGATAGTGTTTTCGATAAAGATGCACTACTCAGAGATAATCTTCATCGGTTTACAGATGTGCATGTCATCTTTCAAAAACACAATGAAGGCATTAACTCGAGGAAATTTGTTCTGAACAGAGAGGTATGGTTTCTTCTATGCGGTTTCCCTTTTGATAGAACATGTATGCATGAAATTGCTAATGCAATGCGCAGCTTTGGTAAACTTGTTCATTGGGATAGGGTGAGGAGCACTAGAGCTAATCTATTGGTCAAAGTTAGAATGGAAGAGCTCAGAGACATTCCATCCAGCATCGTTATCGAAGAGGGAGAAGATTTTCAGACACAATCTGAGTATGTGCCTATGATTATCCTGCAATAGCATGTGCTTGGAGCCGAGGCTCCTCATGAAGATCGCATAGACCCCCATGGGAACCCACACCCAAGGCCAAACCAAGAGCATTTCCACGTAAATCAACATAATCACTTCATAGGACCTCTCCAGCATCATGAACATGATGATGTTCATATGCCTGATCTCAATCAGCCTGACAAACAACCAGACCTGTAGTTGGCTCTCTTTCATCAGGCAGATCAGCAACACCTGGAACCTGGCCAAAACATGGATTTAGAGGAACCTGCTGATGACCTCCCAGGTTGGGGGCATTGGGCGATGCTGCAACAGGACCCACACATTGACATGGAGAACCACCGAAGAGAGTTTCTAGATCTCAATGATATCATGGCACCACTAAATGATGCAGAGGTTTTGGATATGGAAAATGCACAATCAGGAGTTGACAACAGTAGCATGACGCTGTCACTTATGCCCTTAAATAGAAGTTTTCCATCTATTGAATCTGCAAATTGTCCTTTTCAGCCACCCCTGAACTTACCAGACTTGAATCAGATTGTTGAGCCAGCCAATCGGCCACCACTACAGCTGCCAGTTCAACATACAGAGACGATACAGGTTGACCAAGATCCATTTAACTTGCAGATCAATAACTTTCCATATTTGTAGTTAGAAGCGGTCATCTCTCATCAGCAAACACAAGCTATGGTTTTTCAGCACTCGGGCGTCGCACCGCGATGAAGGCTCCGCACTGAGACGCCTCATTCTTAGCGGCAATACCGAGCTTGGTGTAGAAGAATTCCCCCCAGGGCTCGAGAGTGGGGAGAACACCGAGGTAGCCTTCGAAGAGCGTGACGAAGGCCGACAACAGCACCACCGTGTTTGGTGTGAGGTGGTGCGGCTGGAGTCGGTAGAATTGAAGAAAGGAACGGAGGAAGCCGCTCGCCGGCAGGCCGAAGCCGTGAAGGAAGTGCGACCGAAAGATGACGCGTTCACCATCCTCTGGTGCCGGGGAGATCTCCTTCGCGGGCGGAACACGTACCTGAACATAGCCCTTGCCGGGCAGCCGCCGCGTGTTAAGGAGGAAAGTGATGTGGTCTTCAAGGAGGTTCGAGCCGTCCCAGTCACCGGCCCGCTCGCGCGCCATGGAAGCTCGAGTTCGACGGAGGCATGGCGCAGCGACGAGTGCGCAAGCCTGCGGCGAAGCAGTGGCGCGGCAAAGAGGATGGGCTCGGTGACGACGAGCCGCGGCAGCACTTCGGCACGGTGCAGGAGTGCGGTGGCAGCGAAGGAGAAGAGGAGGAAGAAAATAGCGAAGGGAGAGGAGGGCGCGCGTGCTAGCGCCGCTCCCCTCCTTCCCCTACTTATAGCCCCTGGCTGCGAAGCCGAGGGGATGGGGCGTGGGGATCGTGGGATTAACTGAGCCCACGACCCCACGACCCTGCATTTACCGCGCGATAACAACGCGAAGTAATTGCGCCACGGAATCCCAACTGTTCGCCTCGTTGCGGCGGATCAGCGTGCGTGCGAGGCCCGTAGTGGTGGGCCCGGCCTGCGGCGACGTCCCGCCACGCGTGGGTTGGCAGCGGCCCGGCCGGCTGGCACCACGTGGCGTGCGGATAGCGGGCGGCGAGCCTGGCGCCTGGCTAGCGCGCCACCCAGCTACCCCCGAGACGTTTAAAAAACCATAAGGCGGCCTGCCTGGTCACTTCCGACTCCAGACAGTCGGCACTCTGGAAGACGGACGAAGCAAGATCAGTGGACCACTCGGAGTAGGAAGCCGCTGAGGCCCCTCGCCTCTTTCAGCCACGGCGCCGCACCAGCTTCGAGGACTACTATCGGAGTAAATGACCACGGGTACCCTCATCAGCCTCCCATGGTATTTCAAGACATCAGGGCCGGCTGCGCCCCTCAAGAATCAAAGATCGAAGGCCGCCTTCTTAGGGCCGGCTGGTCCAAACGGCCGGCTGCCAGGAGGCGACAAAGCCCACCAGGCGATCGTCGAGCGGGCCGACCCCTAGCAAGCGGCCTCCAGAGAGGCCGGCTCCAAGCAGGCGGCCCCTCGTGCCCTCGAAGTTAGCACCCACATAATTACGATGGGACAGGGCATGGCAACAGTGCAGCTTGCCACCCCCGAATCCAGGGCGGAGCATGGCACAGTGTAGCGTATTGGGCAGACGTCCCTCGCCCGCCACGGCACTGTTGCCATGCGGCCCATGACATCACCATGGCAGAAGAGGCCATGCTCCCACGACGGGCTGTCGGTACGACCTGCAAGCGGCGGTCCCTACCTATCCAAGAGAGGTCGGAAGGCGGCGAGCCCTGACCAATGGGCGCGAGGGGGAACCGACTCCCAGCAGGCGGCCCTCCCCCTCCCTCAAAGGCGGCCCTCCCCCTCCCTCAAAGTCTGTACGCTATTAATCAGAAGAGACGGGGAATGACTATAGTGAACGCCCGCCCAGCGGCGGTACTGTAGCCACGCCTCCCCCGACAAAGCACACCTCATCAGTGGCATCACCACTGTACGGAGCAGCCGGCAGGACCCGCCAGCGGCGGGCGCGGCCTGTCGGCCAAGTACGAGACCGCCAGCAGGGCCCACCAGGCGGCGGGCCCCAGTGGCCGGCGGAGAAGCCAGCGACCGCAGACACTGACAGCAGGGTCCTACACCCGGCCAGATTACCTTTGTACCCCTTGGGGGTAGGCCTATATAAACCCCCCAGGGCACCCATGCAAAGGGTTCAGACCTTAGTCCACCCACACAAACAGAGAGAGGAAGCTAGGGCTAGCCTTGTTCTTCTTCCCCCTCTAGAGAAACAGCTCAAGGAGCAAGCTTGTAGCATCCATTGTTACTTGAGTGATCATGGGGAGACTCCGCATAGTAGGAGTAGGGGTGTTATCTCCTAGGAGAGCTCCGAACCTGGGTAAGATTCGCCGGCGGGCATGTTTGCGCCTTATCCCGTTTCCAGGCACCGGCGACGTATTATTAGCCCCTCCATGATAAGCCATCCTTTGGCATCTGTCGCACGACACCCCCGACATTTGGCGCCCACCGTGGGGCTAGGTACACTGTCGCCCGGGGATCTGATCTGGATAGGAACCTTGTTCCTCCCTAGCGAGCACAGCCAGCCCGACACACCTGATGGCGTTTGCGCAGGCGCGCTGCATGGTGCTGAGCTCGCCTGCGCGGCGAGCTGCCTCGCTGACCTCATCGGCGAGACCCCCCTCCCCAATTATCCCGCGCCTGACGCGGGAGTAGCCAGCTCCGAGAGCTGCCTTGTCGACCTCCTTGGCAAGCTCGACATCGCCAATGAGCCAGCCTCCAACCTAGACTCAATCGGCCCCACCGACCCGATGCTTGTCAACTCCGATACGGCATCCCTTGATGCCTTCCCCACCAACGTGGTGATCATCGACAACCCGCTCCCTCGCGCCGACAGCGGCGGCAGCACCGTCACGGAGGTGCTCGTCATCGGCCACGACGGAGCCTATGGTGGGGGGTGCCCAAGACCCACTCCAGGCGGCGCTGCGAGATCTGTCTGCACCCATCGCAGAAGATGCCAATGCCAAGATGCTAGAAGCCTGCCGCGTCTCGCTTGTCAAAAGCGCCAAGAAGTTGGCCACCATGAGATGCCTCTCAGAGGCCTACCAGCGCAAGATCGACCGCGCTGTTGGCGGCACGCCGGCTGCTGGTAGGCCCAGCCGCATTAGCACGATCCGGCAGTGCGGCGCTGCTGTCGCCAGCACGTTCGGGGTAGATTGCCCTGTGTATGCCATGCCCATGGAGAACATATGAGCTGCCATGGCGGCAGCAGACGAGCTGGACCACCTCGAGGGCGACGAGCGTCGCTGCATGACGGAGCGCGTTCAACAACTTATTGACGCGGCTGCCGCGCAACAAGAAGCTGGCTGCCGCGAGAAGAACCCGGCCAACGGGTTGAGAACCCGCCCCCTCGCCGAGAGCAAGGCGCGACCTCCCGGACGCCGACAGGTGGCGTCCGCGACAAACGAGACAAAGAGTCGGCTGCTAGCCGCAGCCGCACACGCCTCACCATCGAGCGCGACCAAGATGGCCACCCACAAGCAGTGGAACGATGAGACGACTATCCGCCTCCTCCTCCTCCTCGTAGGGAGAGGCGCACTTCCTGGCCGCCTGTTGAGCACCCGACTCTCGGCAACCGGCTGGGCCGCCGGAAGGAGTCGGAGAGAATGACGCCCGCCACCGGATCGACCGTCTGAATCGATCCCTGGCGCTAGAAGAGGAAGACGCGATGTGGCCGCCTTGTTTCGGCCCCCGCATCCACGATGAGCCCTTCCCCAAAGGGTTCTCGCTCCCACGAGACACGGCCAAGTACAACGGCTCGGTGAAGCCGGAAGACAGGCTGGTTGACTACTCCACGACCATCAACATAGCAAACGACAAAAAGCGTGTTTCCGTGTAGTACGTCCCGCTTATGCTCCAGGGCACGGCCCGGACATGGCTGAACAGCCTGAAACCCCGCAACATCAACAGCTTGGTAGATTTCACTGAAGTCTTCGTCCGCAACTTCACCAACACCTACAAGCGGCCGCCCAAGCCCCGCCAGCTCTCATTGTACGTTCAAGGCCCTAACAAGTCCACCCGCGACTACCTGATGCGGTGGGCTGAACTGCGCAACTCCTGCGAAGGGGTGCATGAGGTGCAGGCCATAGAGTACTTCACTGCTGGGTGCCAAGAGGGCACCTTGCTCAAGTACCGACTCCTCTGCGACGAGCTGGCTACACTCGACGAGCTGCTGATCATAGCAGACAAGTACGCCACTGCCGACTCCTCCATCAAGTCAGAGCTCCGAGTGGATGGTTCTGGAAAGGTGCTCCCTCCGGCTCCTCGAACGCCGGCTGGAGACAACAGTCGGCGCCAGCAGCCGAACAACAACAAGCGCAAGGCCCCGTAGCCGGCTTCCACCAGCCGGCAGGTGGCGACAGTTGAGGACCAACAGCCCGAAGGACAACCCCTCCCCAAGCGCCAGAAGGGCGGCAAGCCAGCTTGGTTGCCCGCTATCTCCTTTGAGCAGGCCCTCGATGCCCCCTGCAAGTTCCACAGTGGCGCAAAGCCGTCCAACCATACAACCCGGAAATGCCACTGGCTTGTCCGCATCGCCAAGGGAGAAGTACTGCCTCCTCCGCCTGTTGGCCCGCCGGTTCCGCCTCCCCAGCAGCCGGTGGCCCGTCCAGCAATCGGCGCAGTCCAAGATGATTTCCCTGAAGAACATGGTGCTTACATTGTCTTCACCAGTGTGGCCAGCAACATGCACAGCTGAAGTCAGCAGCACCGTGAAGTGAATGCAGTTGCCTCAACTGCTCCAAAGTTCATGCACTTGTCTGAGAAGCCTATCAGCTGGAGCCGTGCTGACCACCCGGAAGTGATGCCTTCTCCGGGTTCCTATGCCTTGGTGTTAGATGCCACCCTTGCAACGGAGAGGCGAGCTGCTCATTTCTCTCGAATTCTGATATATGGCGGCAGCAACATCAACATCCTTTACCGCGACCCCATGGAGAAGTTGTGCATCAAACAGAAGCAGCTCGATCCTAGTCGAACGGTGTTTCATGGCATTGTGCCCAGCCTTTCCTGCTCACCAATCGGCAAGGTCAAGATAGATGTCCTCTTCGGAGACAAGAATCATTTCCACCGTGAGGCAATTTGGTTTGAGGTGGTGGACCTGGAGAGCCCTTACCACGTGCTCTTAGGCTGGCCGGCTCTAGCCAAGTTCATGGCAGTGCCACAATATGCCTACCTCAAGATGAAGATGCCAGGAACCAAGGGCATTATCACAATAAATGTAGACTACGAGAAGTCGGCAGCCTGTGCCGCAGCCAACAGCCGGCTGGCCGAGTCCCTTGTGATTGGTGCTGAGAAGAAGCTCATGGACCGGGTGGTGGCCATGGCCAGCAAGCAGCCGGACCTGTCACTAGAACCCAAAGAGTCAGAGACCCAGGGCTCCTTCCAGACGGCCAAAGAAACAAAGAAGATCCCCTTGGACCCTGAGCACCTGGAGAGGCACGCTATCGTAGGTACCAACCTCGATAGCAAATAGGAAAGCGAGCTCGTCGATTTCCTCTGTGAGAATCGGGACATCTTTGCATGGTCTCCCAAGGACATGCCGGGTGTTCCGACGGATTTCGCCGAGCACAAGCTACACGTCAGGGCAGATGCCAAACCAGTCAAACAACCCCTCTGCCGACTGTCGGAAGAGAAGAGAAGAATCGTTGGCGAAGAGATAACCCAATTTCTAGCAGCCGACTTAATTATGGAAGTGTTTTTTCCAGAGTGGCTTGCCAACCCAGTCCTTGTATTGAAGAAGAACAACAAATGGCGCATGTGCATTGATTACACCAGTCTCAACAAAGCCTGCCCCAAGGATCCGTTTGCTTTGCCTCGGATTGACCAAGTGATAGACTCCACAGCCGGATGCGAGCTGTTGAGTTTCTTGGAGGCCTATTCAGGTTACCACCAGATCAAGTTGAACCCGGCGGACCGCCTGAAGACCGCCTTCATCACACCATTCGGAGCCTTCTGCTAC
The DNA here is from genome assembly GCA_021605205.1 of Aegilops longissima. NCBI lineage: Eukaryota > Viridiplantae > Streptophyta > Magnoliopsida > Poales > Poaceae > Aegilops > Aegilops longissima. Next base: position 382,954,536 of record CM038681.1, on the reverse strand, counting down.
CTGACCATGACATTCGGCTTGAGAAATGCCGATGCCACGTTCCAGCGTTGCATGCAGAAGTGCCTCCTCAAGCAACTCAGCAGAAATGCCCACGTCTATGTAGACGATATTGCGGTGAAGACGGAGAAGCGCGGTACCCTCTTGGAAGATCTCAAGGAAACTTTTGAGAATTTGCGCCGTTTCAAATCAAGCTCAACCCGGAGAAGTATGTTTTCGGAGTACCAGCCGGCCAGCTCCTTGGCTTCCTGGTCTCATAATGCGGCATTGAGTGCAACCCTGTGAAGATCAATGCCATCGAGAGGATGGAGAGACCTACTCGACTGAGGGACGTCCAGAAATTCACCGGTTGTTTGGCGTCCATCAGCCGTTTCATTAGTCGGCTGGGTGAGAAGGCTCTTCTCCTGTACCAGTTCATGAAGAAGACCACTCATTTCAAGTGGAATGACAAGGCGGATGAAGCTTTTCTCCAATTGAAGAAGATGTTGACCACGCCGCCTGTCCTGGCAGCTCCGACTGCTAAAGAACCCATGTACCTCTACATCGCCGCCACTAGCCGGGTGGTCAGCACTGTCATGGTAGTAGAGCACCCAGAAGATGGCAGGGCACAACCGGTCCAGAGGCCTATGTATTATTTGAGCGAGGTATTGTCAACCTCGAAGCAGAACTACCCTCACTACCAGAAGATGTGCTACGGCATGCACTTTGCCGCCAAGAAGCTGAAGCCATACTTTCAAGAGCACCCAATCACGGTTGTCTGCACTGCCCCGCTTGCTGAGATCATTGGCAACAGAGATGCATCTGGCCGGGTGGCCAAATGGGCCATCGAGTTGGCCCCCTACACCATCTTCTACCAGCCACGCACCGCCATCAAGTCCCAAGCACTGGCCGACTTTCTTGTTGACTGGGCCGAGACCCAGTACCTGTCGCCGGCTCCGGACTCCACTCATTGGCGAATGCACTTTGATGGCTCGAAGATGCGCACCGGCTTGGGAGCTGGTGTTGTTCTCACTTCTCCCAAAGGCGACAAGCTCATATACACATTGCAAATTCACTTAGCCGCTTCCAACAACGTGGCCGAGTATGAGGCGCTAGTACACGGCCTCCGGCTGGCCAAAGAGATCGGCATCCACCGGATCCTGTGCTACGGCGACTCCGAATTGGTGGTCCAACAGTCTTCCGGTGACTGGGATGCCAAGGTTGCAAACATGGCAAGTTACCGCTTCCTCGTTCAGCAGCTCAACGGATATTTTGAGGGGTGCGAGTTCCTTCACGTGCCACGGAATCAAAACGAGCCAGCTGACGCTCTGGCACGGATCGGCTCCATCGGTCAAGCAATATCTGCCGGTGTTTCCCTTCAGTGCCTCCGCAAGCCGTCAATCAAGCCTTCTCCAGAATCTGAGTCCATCTTCGTGCTGGATCCTCCTGAAGCAGTCAGATCTGACTCAGGGGCTGCAGCAGCCGGCCCGGGACTTCGGCACGCGGCACGAGGACTGCAGTAGTCACACCCGGCCCGGGGACTTCACAACCCGGTTCGGGGGCTGCAGCAGTCGGCCCTGGGACTTCACCAAGCGGCTCGGGGACTGTAGCAGTCGCACTTGGCCCAGGGACTTCGCAACCCGGCCCGGGGGCTGCAACAGTCGGCCCGGAGACTTCAATGATGCAGCAAGCGGCAACCAACTCCGACCCGCCGCCTCCCAACCCAACCACCCTAGTACAAGTGGCCGTAGTGGCAATAGAAGAAATTCAAGCACCATCATGGGCGCAACCCATCCTCAAGTTTCTGGTGAACAGAGAGATGCCGGCCGATGAGATCTCGGCCCGGCAAGTGCAGCGCCGAGCAGGAGCCTACACGATAGTAAACAGAGAGCTCGTCAGACGTAGCATAACTGGAGTTTTCCAGCGCTGCGTAGAACTAGAGAAGGGCCAAGCAATCCTCAAAGATATCCACCAAGACGAGTGTGGCCACCACGCGGCCTCCAGATTCCTTGTCGCCAAAGCTTGCCGCCACGGTTTCTTTTGGCCAATTGCTTTGGAAGATGCTAAGGAGTTAGTCAAACATTGCAAGGGGTGCTAGAAATTCAGCTCCAAGCAACATCTGCCGGCTTCAGCACTCAAGACTATCCCCCTCACTTAGCCCTTTGCCGTGTGGGGGTTGGACATGGTGGGACCATTCAAGATAGCACGCGGTGGCATGACCCATCTGCTTGTCGCTGTGGACAATTTCACCAAGTGGATCGAAGCGAAGCCAATCAAGAAATTGAATGGTCCGACTGTTGTGACCTTCATCGCAGATATCACCGTCCGATACGGTGTGCCTCACAGCATCATCACCGACAATGGCACGAACTTTGCCAAGGGAGCCTTGGCCCATTTCTGCGCAACGCAGGGCATCCGACTGGACCTAGCGTCCGTGGCCCATCCGCACTCAAACGGCCAAGTCGAGCGAGCAAACGGCCTCATCCTCTCCGGCATCAAGCCCTGACTGGTCGAGCCGTTATAGAGGTCGGTCGGCTGCTAGATCGACGAGCTGCCAGCCGTCCTCTGGAGCCTCCGCACCACTCCGAACAAATCAACCGGCTTCAGTCCATTCTTTCTCATGTACGGCGCCGAGGCCATCATCCCAACCGACATTGAGTTTGACTCACCTCGCTCACCATGTACACGGAGGCGGAGGCAAAGGAAGCACGAGAAGGCGGCGCCGATCTGCTGGAAGAGGGCCGGCTATTGGCACTCAGTCGGTCCGCCATCTACCAGCAGAGTCTGCACCGCTACCACAGTCAAAAGGTCAAGCCAAGATCCTTCCAAGAGGGAGACCTTGTGCTCCGGCTGATACAGCGAACAGCCGGCCAACACAAGCTCTCGGCCCCTTGGGAAGGCCCTTTCATCATGAGCAAAGCTTTGGGCAATGACTCCTACTACCTCATCGATGCGCAGAAGCCCAGAGCACGCAAGAGAGACGACTCCGGCAAGGAATCGGAGCGCCCATGGAACGCAAATCTCCTCCAAAGATTTTACAGTTGATTCAGTATGTACCACGCTACCTTTTGTATTAAGCGCTAAGACATCGGGTCCCTCGAGGAGCACTCGGCGGCTTCCCTTTTTATCTATATGATAAGTTCTATGCCTATGAATGTGTTATTTCATTATTCTGCCTGGCACCGGGTTCGACCAGTCAGCCCGGGGGCTTGCCGCCTTGTACTATGTCAATGCTACGTGCAGTCGGACAAGTAGTGTGCCGGCACCTAAGCCCTCCCTTGCCATAAGCCGCAGCTTGCAAAGCGACTATCCAACTGGCAAGAGTTAAAGGCAGGAAATGGTGCCCACACGAAAAATGGCTAAGGACCAAAGCATTCACATAGGCCAAGCCGGCTCCTCGCTTCGCCGAGCGGTTGTTGAGCAGCCGGCCGGCCGGTTTCTAACTTAACTTGCTACTCTCTACAAACAGCTAAAGTACTTGCCTTCCCAAAACGGCCAAGTACTTGACCCAGCCACAAACCGCAGAGCGGCTGTCCGGCTGTCAAGACGGCAGCTAAGGGAAGGCGGCAAAGGAAAAAGCCAAAGGAGCAGAAAAGCAAGACAATTCAGAAAATCGGCAAAGACAATTTACATAGCAAAAGGCCCTTGGCCAGCATTCAACAGAGTTTGAATACACCCCCAGCGGGTGGAAGTGCGCAACTCTAACAAGTTTGTTCGAAGAGATTACAAAACAGGAAAGAAAGATAACTTGCCCGCCTAGGCCAGAGGAGCAGCAGCCGGATCGAAGGGGTCGGCGGAGGTCGAGGCTCTGGGTGGTGGAACGGCCGCGTGGTTGGTCTCGGCCTGGTCAACACCGGCAGCAGCCGGCTTGCCGGCGCGCTGTCTGTTGGTCGAGACTTGGTCAGGATGAGGTCAGGTGTCGTCTCCATCATCTGGCGCATCGTCTTTGCCGTCCTCGTCCTCGTCCTCGTCCTCCTCACCTTCATCGCTGGAGGCGATCTCCTCCACCGAGTCCTTGCTGTCTTTTGGGTTCAGCTCAAACTAGTTGGGCGGCGCCTCGGCGCCCTCCTCATTCAGCTAGGGGAGGAAGACACTGGTGTCCGTGTACTCGGCGATCGCCGCGGCACAATGATAGAGCTCGGGCGCCACCGCCGCCAACTCTTCGCTGGCTTCAGCATGGAGCATGGCCAACTGGGCTAGGTTCAGCCCAGGGTACCACCCCTTGACAAACTCCAAGGCCCGCCGCGCGCCTGCCTGGGCGGAGGAGCCTTTCCACGCCTCGGCGCGGCCGATAGCCACCTCTAACCAGTCGGAGGTCCGACTGAGGGTGCGCAGAACTGGAGCACCCGGCCAGAGGGCGGAGATCACCTGGGCTCTAGCATGCTGCAGACGACGGAGAGCCCGATGCGCTGGCCGGAGACGGGCTTGGATGGCTAGCATCTGCTCAGCGAGGGTCCGAGGGGCGTTGGGCGCGATTGTTGTACCAGGCAGCCTCCGCTCGTCACGGCGAGCCTCGGCAGCTTGGCTGGCGACGACGGTTTAACCATGGAAATACTCTGCACGAGAAGGGAAAAAGAAGTATGAAGTCGGAAGCCGGCTCATATGACAAGTTAGCAGGCAGAAGAAAGAGAAGAACAGTTCACCGTCGAGCATGTCCTCGATCTCGCCGTAGCCGTCCGACAAGGCCTTCTCCTTCTCAACCCAGTTCGAGCGCTGAGTCTCGAACTCGGCCTGGAGTGCCTCCTCCGCATCCTTGAGCTTCAGCGGCTCCTCCTGGTGCTGGTCCACCTGGTCAGCCAACTTCTTGGCCAGGCGGTCGCGCTCCAGTTCCATCTTTCTGCGCTCCTCCTCCTTGGTGTGCAGCGCGGTTTGAGCTTCGCCCAATTGCTGCTGTAAGGTAGCGTTGGCTCCTGCAGAAGAAAAGAAAGAAAAGACGATCAACAAATCAACAAATAAAGAGGTAGCTGTCGGAAGATCCGACCCGACTGCTCAGCAGCCGGCCCGAATCTCGGGGGCTACACCCCGCGGGTCCGCTGGCGCGCCCCCGCGAGAACAAAGAGCGGAGTGCCTACTCCGGCTGTCGGCCAGTTCGGCGGTCCGCTTGGCCAGCTCCTGGACCTGGGAGTTGAAGGTGGCCGCACGGATGTTGTGGTAATCCTGCAACAAAGACAACAGAAGAAAAGAAAGGATCAAGACTGAACTCACCTTTAGTTCCAGTGCTCAGCCAAGCAGCCGCCCGAACTCGGGCTACACCAGCAGGCCAAGGCCGCCACCATGGAAGATTACAAAGATCAAAAGACAAAGTACAAGGAACATACCCGGGCGGCGGCTCGCGACGCTAGGAACGTCTTCATGTAGCTCTGGAGGGCCTAAAGCAGGGACTGGACTTCATGCACAACCTTGTTCAGGACACTCGTCCCACCCCCAGACGTCCACTCTCGCGGGAAGACACTAGTGGCCTCCGCCTCTGGGGCTGACGAGTTCGAGGCCCCGATCTCCTGAGGCCGCGGTGCCGAAGTCGCCTTCGCCGTGCACCAGTGCAATGGAGTGCGGGCCATGGGGGTTGCCCCCACCACCAGCTCGCTGCCAACTTGAGGCATCGGCGACACGTCAGGCCGACTGCCCTGGGGCTCGGCAGTCGGCGCTTGCTGGAGCACCCCTGTCCTCAGGATGACGGTGTCGCGCCCCTCTCTCTCCGTGACCGGCTGGTTGTCGCCGGCTCCTCCAGTCGGCGTCGGGATCTCTGGCACCGGCGGCATGGAGCGCAGGGGGACTATGAGCTGTGGAGTCTGGCCGCGTGCGGCTTCCTTCGCTTGCGCCTTGGCGGCTGCGTCCGCCTGGGCCTTGGTCGCAGCGTCCGCTTGGGCCTTGGCCATCACGTCCACCTCCTCCTGCACCGCTTTGGCCGCCTCCCTCTGTCATTCTGCCTCCTCCCACTCCTCACGCGCCTCCCGCGCGTTCTTCTCCGTCGCCTCCTGGAGGTCGGCGGACGGGTCTATGCGGCGGGTGTTGGCAGAGCCCTCTGTCCCCCAATGATGGAAGCAGAGGCTGACCGCTCAAGAGAGAGCGGAGCTCTGTTCAAGCAAGACAAGAAGAAATTCAGAAGGAATTTTGCAAGAAAGAAGAAAGGGAAACAAGAGAAGGCAAACACTTACGCAAACACCATTGGAAGCTGCTTCAGGACCTTCTGGTACCGGGCCGCCTTCCCGGCGGCCTCCTCCCGCCTGGTCGATGTGGCCGAGCCCTTGGGTTTCTTCGGCCGGCCGCCTTGCAGCTGCGAGCCGGCTCGGCGCTTTGGTGTGCCGCTTGGTGTAGTCGGTGCTGCAGAGGAGCTCGCCCCCGCCCTGTTGGCGACCGGCGGGCGGCGCAGTGCGGGCTCCTCCTCATCCTAGTCTGGCTAGGCCTCGAGACTGCCTCCTCCTCCGGAGCCGCCTGCTCCATCACCACCGCTGGTGGCATCGTCTTCCTCCATAGCGGCCGCCCCCAAGTCCGGGTCGTCCGCATCACTCACAGATCGGTCCGGCAGGTACTCCTGGCCCTGCTCCAGGGTGTCGGCTGCCGACTGGGTCGTGAGGAGCTGCATCGTGACCGACTGATCAGGCAGCAAAGCATAACCCGACAGACAAAAGAGAAAAAAGAGTTAAGAGCTTACCGCAGGCGGCGGGTGTGCGCGGGAATACGGCCGCTGGCCGAACTGCCACTCCGAATCCGAGAGTTTGCAGTTCGAGATCTCATTCACCAGGCGGGCCACCTCTATTGCCGGCATCTCCCTGGTGGACATCCCGCACGGGTCCCGATGCCCGCTCATCCGGCTGGTCAGATGAGGATGTCCTTGAAGAGGGAGAACCCGGCGCTCCACAAAGGCGGTCAGCAAGTCCGAGGCTTTGAGTCCCTCTGACTTTGTCATCACCTTGAGCCGGGCGACGGCGGCGGTGGAGGCGGCCGACAGCGTCTTCGGCTTGAAGGTCCAGTTGGCGCGGGGCTTAGTCGGCGGGCCGGCTTCATAAGCCGGCAGGTTGACGAAGTCGATCACCGGGTTGACGTTCTTGACATAGAAGCATGATTTTTGCCACAGCTTGACCGACTGCGTGAAGCTGATGGACGGGAAGCAATTCCTAGCACCCGGGCGCCGCACTGCGATGAAGGCTCCACACTGAGCCGCCTTGTTCTTGGCGGCAGTGCCGAGCTTGGTGTAGAAGAATTCCCCCCAGAGCTCGAGAGTGGGGAGAACGCTGATGTAGCCTTCGCAGAGCGTGACGAAGGCCGACAGCGGCACCACCTTGTTCGGTGTGAGGTGGTGCGGTCGGAGTCGGTAGAATTGAAGAAAGGAACGGAGGAAGCGGCTCGCAGCCAGGCCCAAGCCGCGAAGGAAGTGCGACCGAAAGATGATGTGTTCGCCATCCTCCGGCGTCGGCGAGATCTCCTTCGCGGGCGGAACGCGTACCTGAACATAGGCCTCGCCGGGCAGCCGCCACGTGTTGCGGAGGAAAGTGATGTGGTCTTCAAGAACGTTCGACCCGTCCTAGTCACCGTCCCACTCGCGCGCCATGGAAGCTCCAGTTCAACGGAGGTGTGGCACGGCGACGAGTGCGCAAGCCTAAGGTGAAGCAGCGGTGCTGCGGAGAGGATGGGCTTGGTGACGACTGGCCGCGGCAGCACTTCGGCACAATGCGGGAGTGCGGCGGCAGCGAAGGAGAAAGAGGAGGAAGAAAATAGTGAAGAGAGAGGAGGGCGCGCATGCTAGCGCCGCTCCCCTCCTCCCCCTACTTATAGCCCCTAGCTGCGAAGCCAGGGGACAGGGCGTGGGGATCATGGGATTAAATGTGCCGACGACCCCACGACCCCGCATTTACCGTGCAGTAACAGCGCGAAGTAATTGCACCACAGAATCCCAACTGTTCGCCTCGGCCACAGCGGATCCGCGGGCATGCCGAGGCCCGGTAGTGGTGGGCCCCGGCCTGTGGTGATTTCCCGTCACGCGCGTGGGTTGGCAGGCGGCCCGGCCGGCTGGTGCCACATGGCGTGCAGATAGCGGGCGGCGAGCCTGGCGACTGGCTGGCGCGCCACCCAGCTCCCGCCGAGACGTTTTAAAAACCACAAGGCAGCCTGCCTGGTCACGTCCGACTCCTGACAGTCGACACTCCGGAAGACGGACGAAGCAAGATCAGTGGACCACTCGAAGTAGGAATCCGCTGAGGCCCCTCGCCTCATTCAGCCGCGGCACCCCAACAGCTTCAGGGACTACTGTCGGAGTAAATGACCATGGGTAGCCTCATGAGCCTCCCATGGTATTTCAAGACATCAGGGCCGGCTATGCCCCTCAAGAATCATAGACCGAAGGCCACCTTCTTAGGGCCGGCTGGTCCAAACGGCCGACTGCCAGGAGGCTGCAAAGCCCAGCAGGCGATCGCCGAGCGGGCCGACCCCTAGCCGGCGGCCTCCAGAGAGGCCGGCTCCTAGAAGGTGGCCCCTCGTGCCCTCAAAGTTAGCACTCACATAATTACGACGGGACAGGGTGTTGCAACAGTGCAGCCTGCCACCCCCGAATCTAGGGCAGAGCATGGTACAGTGTAGTCATATCAGGCGGACGTCCCTCGCGCGGCGCAGCTCTGTTGCCATGCGGCCCATGACATCACCATGGCAGAAGAGGCCATGCTCCCAGGAAGGGCTGTCGGTACGGCCCGCAGGTGTAACATCCCAAATTTTGGAATGTTAATATAATTAATTGAATTGTTTGTTTGTTTGCTTGAGTGAATTAAACTTGAGTGAAATTTGAACCTTTTCAAAAACTTTTGAAAGAGAGGGAATAAAATGACTTTCCCCTTCTCCGGTAAATTCAAATTCATCCTATTAAAATCAATGAGAGAAGATGACATGACTTCTTCAACTATGAAGAATTTGAACGGAGTTTTGCAATTTATTTGTTTCAAATATTTGCACTTGTTTCTCTATTTTTCTTCCCCGAGAAATACCCGAAAATAAATTCTTGCAAGCAAGAAAGAGCGGAGGAAAATGACCCTCCAAAATCAGGGGCATTTTGAAAATATTTGAGCCAAGAAAAACCAAAGTTTTTATTTAAAATTATTTGCAAAAAGAAATAAAGCCTTTAGGATTTTCTGAAAACATTTTTTTAAGTTTTTATTTTGGCCGTGGAATAATGCTCATCATCTACATTTTATTTTTCTGATAATTTTAGTATATAAAACTCTTTATTCCAATTGATTTGATTTCCTTTTTATTGTTTTAGTTTCTAATTTTAAAAATAGGAATGGAATCGTTTTATTAGGAAAACCTGCTGGCCCATTAAGCACTTTCCTATTCTAGCCCAACATGAGATCATCTCCTTCCTCTGTTTCCTCTCACGTTACAGAAGTTTTCCATATCCATGGAGGCAGGAAACTCCACCTTCCCGATCTCCCTCGTCTTTCCATCCCAGCGCCTCCCGAGACCGCCTATAAAACCCCTCCTCTCCTCGCTCCATTTTTCCCATCACCACGCCTCCCTGCCCGTAGCCTTCTCGCCACCGTCCTCCTTTTCCTGCCTAGAAACGCCACCAGAGCTCTTCCGAACCTCCCATCGCCCAGCGCCACCTCCCAAGCGCCGACCCCTCCTCCGCCACCCCACCTCGCCGGCGACCTCGCCCCCGCCGAGCAGCCTCCACATCGCTGCCTCCTTCCTGCCATCTCTGCCTCACGTACAGGTAACTCCGTTTTGTTTTCAGATTTATTCCCGTAACAGATTTAGTTCCGTTCTTGTTTAGCTTATAACTTTTGATCTAGAAGTCCAATGATGCTGATTCTTTTTATGTTAGATCACAATTTTCTTGTAGTTTCCAAAAATATATAATTTGTCTATGTTTGGATTTATAAAATTGAGTTAGATCAGATTTGAATTAAAGCTTGTTTTGCTTATTCCGGGAGTTTAAAATAGATTTTTATTTGATTCTTTTTCTACTGATCACTAGTGATCATATTTACCAGTGGTAAAAACTTCAAAATTGTTTGAGTATTTTAGCTTATTGTTTCATGTAAAACAAATTCTGTTTTAGTTCTATTCAATTATAGCTACTTTTTTCTATAGTTGTTTTTAAATTATTTTATTTTATATTTCAGAAAGTTTATGTTTGGTTTCTATTAGTTAAACAGTAGGTGTTCAACAAGTTTTTATATTTATTTTATTTTGTTATCGTGAAATCAATTCAAGTTCGCTAATAACTTGCAATGGATTTCTCTACTGTTTTAACTCCCAATTGAAAATACTTTCAAAATAGCTTTATGAAAAAAAATACTTTATTTTTTTGTCTTAACCAAATTTATATTTTATTCTCTGTTATTTTAGTGTTTTATTTTCCGTTAGACAAAACTATTTTTGTGAATGTTGTAGAAGAAGACTCCCTAGTTTTATTTGAAGTTCCTTCGGATTCTTATTCGCTCTCTCTTTTGTTTTGATTGTTAGTGTGAGTGCTTATGTGAATGATATGTTTGTTATATAGATTTCATCAGAGAGTGACGAGTAGTCTATCAAGTTATTTCTTGAGAACGATAATTCTTCTTCGTCAACATCACCAGGCAAGTTCACTTTGACCATGCTTTTCTTACCTATGTTTTATTGCATTTAGTGGCACCTTTGCAACCACCCCTCAGTAGTGTTATTGAAATCCTTGTAGTTGAGTAGTATGCATGAGGTAGGAACCCATCACCCTGTTACCAAGCCCGGACGTTAATTATTTTAATGCTATGCTAAAGTAGACGGGTTTGGTATGAGTGCTCGGAGTGGTGTGAGAATGGAGACTCTACGCCAATGACGATAACTCCATGATGGCATCTGCAAGGACTGCATTATTCAAGGCCTCAAGACTTCAAGACTCAAGACAGAATTCAATACACACTCACTGGGTGAAGGACGGTTGACGGGCACCTGGAGAAACCAAAGTGGTTGGCCGGATGCATGGAGAAGCGCCATGACATCTTGCGGAAAGCTTCACCCACTCAAAGAGACGGAAGAATACTTCATGCCCGGAAGCTTACCCGCAACCGCAAGTCATTATGGGCTCTGGCTTGGTTGACCTTAGTTGTGACTCTGGCTGGGACGGTACTAGCAGATGTAGAACTACGGTAGGATGGGTTGAGTACCGGACAGTGGTCAGAGGAACTCTTTGGAAGACCATGTTTCGGTCATCTTGTTCTCAAACACTCTGAAGTGCGAGAGCGTAAAGAGAGGGATCGAATCTTGCGGGTAAAGTGTACAAACCTCTGCAGAGGGTTTAAACCTAATCGATTAGCCGTGTCCCCGGTTACGGACAATTTGAGCATCTGGACTTGGATCTATCTCGGAACTCTCAACACCGGATTGATAACTTAATTGTGGGCAACTTATGATGATTTTGGGCTATGAGACATCGGTTGGCGGAACCATGTCATGACAGAGAAAACTCCATAGTACAGACTTCATTTATTCCTTTGATGTAGGGAAAATAAAATCAGCTTTTACGCAAACAAAACTCAGACACAGAGCCACAAAGACATATTGCATATAGTATAGTTTTATCATCTGTTCTTTTATTGTGATCTTGCCGGTACATTCAATGTAATGACCTACACGGCTGCAACGTATCATGTTGCGTATATTTCTTCCGACGAGTAAGAATACGGTACAGGTTACGGTCTACACTCAACCCGCCGATGGCGCTGATGGGACTCCACACCCGATTACTTGTTTCCGCTGAGACTATTGAGGTATATATCAGTTTTACGTTATTTATACATGTGATTGCACTTTGATATATACATTGATGTACTGTGTGCCAAAGATACCGATCCGTGGATGGCACGGATACACGAGGCTTGACCGTCCGAGGTCGGGTCGCTCATGTAAATGGTATCGAGCACATCTTGACCGTAGGACGTGACCCTAGAAATCGGAAAGCCCCTAGGACAGGAAATCTCTAAAACTTTATTTTCAAAAGGATCCTTTACTTCGCCTTTTCTGATTTTATCGATAGACCTCTCACCTCAAATAGTTAGAATATACCCTTATCCTTTGATCACCCGGAGGATCAATCAAGACGCCCAAGAAGGATTTGATATCGAGAACTGATGACCCCTTCAGAGTAAAGAGGATTTCTCCATTAGAATCTACAACAGTTGAAGACTCAAGACTTGAAGGATCTCAAGAATTATTTGACCTTTAGAAGACCAAACCCCTGCTATACACCTACATTAGATGCGATGATTTGTGAGCTGTCATTTGTTTGATGTTTTCCGACAGCCCCAAAATAAAACTTGTTTCTTCAAAACTATTGGTTGTATTGTGTGTATATCCTCCCCACCTCTCTCATCTCACCCTAAAACCCTTGAACCCCATAGATGATGAATGAAGTTGGACTGATATTCTTCGATCAAGACTCACCGGAGGCGAGCTATGGATTCGAACATGGAGAATCACTTTGGAAGCAATTTGATTTCAAGGAAGTATGAGGTCCAATATGCTCTTCAAGATTTTACGAAAGTGCTGCAACCTGGTGGAAAATGCATCAAGCCATACAGGAGTTAATGGAGCAAGAACTTGGGAGGAATTAAGAAGACCCCGATGAGATCACGCCTCATCCGGAAGCACTATGATAACCCAAAGAAGAAACCTTGTGCCTGCAAGATTTATGGAGAAATAGGACCCACCGGTGAGGAACACAAGGATGGATGCCCTCATTGTGAGGAGAAACACCCACCGAGGAATGCCCAACTAGCTGTGTGACTTGCTTCCTATGTGAAGGAACCACCCACTACCCGTGCAAAGGTCACATTTACTCCACGGTGCAACAAACTATTCAAGCAGAAGATGGAATGAAAGAAGCCCTCAAGGAAGATCTAGAAGAACCAAGAATGACTGAAAGTGTTGAAGACCGATGGAGAAGGTCTCAACAGATTTTACCCCAATGCCTGCTATTCATGTGGAGAAGAAGGACATTTTTCACAAGATTGCACCAAGGAAAGAAAAGAGTATCCGGATACTTCCGACGGAAGCAATAGAGTTTGATCCACAGGGAATAGAAGGTTTGATCGTAACGAAGAAACCCAGAAGAGAAAACAAAGACACCCTCGTAACAACCCAATTTCTGCAAATAGGTACAAGAGTCATATTACCTGTTTTGGATGTAAGGACGTCGGGCATTATGCCAATCATTGTCTCGAAAGGAAGCAAGGAACTCAAGGAGCAGGCACCATCTCCAAGAAGCCCAAAGACTTATCAAAAGTCATTTGTTTTCGCTGCAAGGAAGCAGGACATTATGCAACTAAATTTTCCGACAAGACGAAAGCTGGAGCTGAGTAGTTGGAAATTTTGATTATGGATAATAAGAGTAGTAGAAAGCAATTTCCTTTTCATGAGCTCAATGAGTTGAGTTATGTAATAGATTTCTCAGAGTTTGTAATAGTTCATGACTCAATAAAGTTGTAATGTCACATGCTGAAAAGCTTTAAGGAGTTGTCATATTTTATCTTGGAAATTAATATTCTGGATGAACATGGAAGAAAGTGAGTTGTGATGCATAAACAGGAAATTGGAATTGAGTTTGAAGTTTTGTTTGATGATATGAATGTGTGCCCAGGAGATAAGTACCTCATTCGAAAGCACCACTTTTGTTATACAACCGCAGATGACGACCCTTTACGAAGTCTTTCCTTAAAGGTCCGAAACCATCATGACCCCGACAAGTGATCATGATTACCCAAGATCCTCAAGGACATGATGAAGCATATTCACCTTGAAGGAGATGCAGTCTACAAAGGCTACCCCTTCATGCAAAAGGGAGTAGAACTTTGGTATGTGGAGGTACACCTCAACCGTTTGAAAGGAGTTTGCCCAAAGAGGATGGGGCATTACTTTTTCATCTCACGTGTGCCACAAGCAACTTTCTTCGACGCTGTTCGTGAAGCAGCCATGGAAGCCATACGCCAGATCGAGAAATACTTGAAGCAAGACTCCGTATACTCAGGAATACCTAAGCCAAGTGCATGCAGAGATGATGAAGGAGAAGCTCAAGACCACCATAGTGAAACAGAAGATTGAAGATTTCAAGGCTCATGTCGCACAATTCCAAAGGATCAAGAATCTCGAGGAGGATAAATGAATAAAGTTGAAGTAATGCCCACCATACCAAATCATGTGGGTGGCAGCATTTGTAACAAAGTACTTTTGGAATTTGGATTTACTGAAAATGGTTAAGGATGTAATGAAAGATTGATATGAAAATAATGAGATTTTATGGATAAACTTGTGCATTCTTTTGGTCATAGTACTCTGTAAAGCCACAAAATCAATGAAGAAAGAAATGTGATATTCATGATGGTCCATAGAAGGGAGCTGGACAAAATAAGTTGGAGTTTGTTTCGATATGATGGTATGAAGAAATAGAGTACTACTGGATTTAAGGAGGTGTAACAAGAGAGTTACTCCAAGGATGAGTTAAAGCTGCACTAGTGTTGAAGTGGGCCATAACCCACAGGCCCGGGATTTTGGAAATGAACAGATGTAACCTTGATAAAGGAATGAATTTGGAAGAATCAGTGATCCAATCAGAGATACGCTTCGAGGAGGTTACGCAAAACCCGAGAGTGGTGAAGTAACGATAGATGTTTTGTTTGGCATGCGAAACCATGGATTTATACGAACTCAGCCGAGAACAAGAGAAATTCTGCAATGCTTGTGAGTATGCCCAAGTGTTAAAATACGTGATTCGATATTTACGATGTGGTAATGATTCAAGTACGGGATGGATTGGCCCCATACCGAGACTTCTATCATGAACTATCATATGTTGATGGAAAATCGAGAGCCTTGACAAACTTAGAAGAGTGTCGACGCGATAAGCCATAAAACCATAAAATGGTAGGACGATGGAACCCCTTTACAGCAACCGCTGCCAATCGTAGGTTATACGGTGAGGTTCAACTGCAGACCCGCTTTCTGCAGGAGAAAACCATAAATTGTAGACCACCATGAGTGTTTCGATAGTTGTTTAGAATGGACACGGATCCATCGCCTAAGAAGATCCAGTCTCGGACGAACTTCAACTTTGACGAACCGACCCAAGCTTTTGAGGAAAACTCTATGCTTCCGATGTAAGAGCTTTAATGAAGGAGCTATTGTAAGATATGTGAAGAGACATACATTGTCAGCCCTCCAGAGGAAATATCTGAGTTTATTGGAACCATGACCTTGTTTTTAAGTGTGGTAGCACCCCGACCTTTCTCGACCAAGACATTTGCTAGAAGACCCCAACCCCTAACCTTTTCTTGTTAGCCTCTTCAATCTCGAGGACCTAGATTCATTTTAAGTGTGGTAGTTTGTAACATCCCAAATTTTGGAATGTTAATATAATTAATTGAATTGTTTGTTTGTTTTTTTTTTGAAAATTGAACTTCCTCCCAATTTGAAATCAAAGATTTCTTTCAAATTTTTTGAAAATTTTTTGTTTTTATTTTCCTTTTTCATTTTTCTTATTCTTCCTGATTTTTTTCAATCAGTTTCCTTCTCTTTCATCCCGATTTTCCATCAACTTCCCAGCTCTTCCTCCCATCCCACATCCTGCCCACCTTTTCACACTTCCTGTCCATTCAACTTTTTGTGCCTTATTCCCACCAAACTTCCCTTGCCTTCGAATTGCTATCAGCCTCACATCACTTCATTCATACTTCTCATTCCATTGATTTGATCACTTCCACTGCTATTTATTTACACTTTATCATTTTATTGATACGCTTTATTGCACTTTGATATATACATTGATGTACCGTGTGTGCCAAAGATACCGATCCGTGGATGGCACGGATACACGAGGCTTGACCATCCGAGGTCGGAATCATCATCGTAGGTGTTAAGATATTGATCCGTGGATGGCACGATACACGTAGGCTTGACCGCTCGAGGTCGGGTCGCTAGACCTCGACGGTCAAGCCTCTCCGTATCCGTAAGCATCCTCGATCAAGATATGCTAGCACACAAAGACATCAATGTATATATCAAAGTGCAATCACATGTATAAATAACGAAACTGATATATACCTCAATAGTCTCAGCGAAACAAGTAATCGGGTGTGGAGTCCCATCAACGCCATCGGCAAAGTTGAGTGTAGACCGTAACCTGCACCGTATTCTTACTCGTCGGAAGAAAGTATCCGCAACATGATACGCTGCAGCCGTAGGTCAAGACATTGAATGTACCGCAAGATCACAATAAAAGAAAGATGATAAAACTATACTATATGCAATATGGCTTTGTGGCTCGTGGTCTGAGTTTTGTTTATGTAAAAGCTGATTTTATTTTCCCTACATCAAAGGAATAAATGAAGTCTGTACTATGGAGTTTTCTCTCGTCATGACATGGTTCCGCCAACCGATGTCTCATAGCCCAAAATCATCATAAGTTGCCCACAATTAAGTTATCAATCCGTGTTGAGAGTTCCGAGATAGATCCAAGTCCAGATGCTCAAATTGTCCGTAATCGGGACACGGCTAATCGATTAGGTTTAAACCTCCGCAGAGGTTTGTACACTTTACCCGCAAGATTCGATCCTCTCTTTACGCTCTCGCACTTTAGAGTGTTTGAGAACAAGATGACCAAACATGGTCTTCCAAAGAGTTCCTCCACCACCGTCCGTACTCAACCCATCCTACCGTAGTTCTACATCTGCTAGTACCGCCCCAGCCAGAGTCACAACTAAGGTCAACCAAGCCAGAGCCCATAATGACTTGCGGTTGCACATGTAAGCTTCCGGCATGAAGTATTCTTCCGCCTCTTTGAGTCTGGGTGAAGCTTTCCGCAAGATGTCATGGCGCTTTCTCCATGCATCCCGCCAACCACTGGTTTCTCCAGGTGCCCACAACCGCCCTTCACCCAAAGAGTGTGTATTGAATTCTGCCTTGAGTCTTGAAGTCTTGAGGCCTTGAATAATGCAGTCTTGCAGATGCCATCATGGAGTTGTCGCCATTGACGAGAGTCTCCATTCTCACACCACTCCCGAAAGCACTCATACCAAACCCCGCCTACTTTAGCATAGCATTAAAATAATTAACGCCCCGGCTTGGTAACAGGGTGATGGGTTCCTACCTCATGCATACTACTCAACTACAAGGATTTCAATAACACTACCGAGGGGTGGTTGCAAAGGTGCCACTAAATGCAATAAAACATAGGTAAGAAAAGCATGGTCAAAGTGAACTTGCTCGGTGATGTTGACGAAGAAGAATTATCGCTTCAAGAAATAACTTGATAGACTACTCGTCACTCTCTGATGAAATCTATATAACAAACATATCATTCACATAAGCACTCACACTAACAATCAAAACAAAAGAGAGAGCTAATAAGAGTCCAAGGAACTTCAAATAAAACTAGGGAGTCTTCTTCTACAACATTCACAAAAATAGTTTTGTCTAACGGAAAATAAAACACTAAAATAACAGAGAATAAAATATAAATTTGGTTAAGACAAAAATAAAGTATTTTTTTCATAAAGCTATTTTGAAAGTATTTTCAATTGGGAGTTAAATAGTAGAGAAATCCATTGCAAGTTATTAGCTTAACTTGAATTGATTTCACGATAACAAAATAAAAATAAATATAAAAACTTGTTGAACACCTACTGTTTAACTAATAGAAACCAAACATAAACTTTCTGAAATATAAAATAAAATAATTTAAAACAACTATAGAAAAGAAGTAGCTATAATTCAATAGAACTAAAACAGAATTTGTTTTACATGAAACAATAAGCTAAAATACTCAAACAATTTTGAAGTTTTTACCACTGGTAAATATGATCACTAGTGATCAGTAGAAAAAGAATCAAATAAAAATCTATTTTTAAACTCCCGAATAAGCAAAACAAGCTTTAATTCAAATCTGATCTAAATCAATTTTATAAATCCAAACATAGACAAATTATATATTTTTGGAAACTACAAGAAAATTGTGATCTAACTCAAAAAGAATCAGCATCATTGGACTTCTAGATCAAAAGTTATAAGCTAAATAAGAACGGAACTAAATCTGTTACGGGAATAAATCTGAAAACGAAAACGGAGTTACCTGACGTGAGGCAGAGATGGCAGGAAGGAGACGGCGATGTGGAGGGCTGCTCCGCGAGGGGGCGAGGTCACCGCGAGGGTGGGGGTGGCGGAGGAGGGGTCGGCGCTGGGGAGGTGGCGCTGGGCGATGGGGAGGTTCCAAGAGCCCCAAGCAGCTTTAGGCAGGAAAAGGAGGACGGTGGCTAGAAGGCTACGGGCAGGAGGGGCGGTGATGGGAAAATGGAACGAGGAGAGGAGGGGTTTTATAGGCGGTCTCGGGAGGCGCTGGGATGGAAAGACGAGGGAGATCGAAGGTGGAGTTTCCTGCCCATGGATATGGAAAACTTCAGAACGTGAGAGGAAACAGAGGAAGGAGATGATCTCTTGTTGGGCTAGAATAGGAAAGTGCTTAATGGGCCAGCAGGTTTTTCCTAATAAAACGATTCCATTCCTATTTTTAAAATTAGGAAACTAAAACAATAAAAAGGAAATCAAATCAATTCGAATAAAGAGTTTTTATATACTAAAATTATCGTAAAAATAAAATGTAGATGATGAGCATTATTCCACGGCCAAAATAAAACTTAAAAAATGTTTTCAAAAATCCCTAAAGGCTTTATTTATTTTTGCAAATAATTTTAAATAAAACTTTGGTTTTTCTTGGCTCAATATTTTCAAAATGCCCCGATTTTGAGGGTCATTTTCTCCGCTTTTTCTTGCTTGCAAGAATTTATTTTTCGGGTATTTCGGGAAGAAAAATAGAGAAACAAGTGCAAATATTTGAAAGAAATAAATTGCAAAACTCCGTTCAAATTCTTCAAAGTTGAAGAAGTCATGTCATCTTCTCTCATTGATTTTAATAGGATGAATTTGAATTTACCGGAGAAGGGGAAAGTCATTTTATGCCCTCTCTTTCAAAAGTTTTTGAAAAGGTTCAAATTTCACTCAAGTTTAATTCACTCAAGCAAACAAACAAACAATTCAATTAATTATATTAACATTCCAAAATTTGGGATGTTACAGCAGGCAGCGGGCCCTACCTATCCAAGAGAGGCCGGGAGGCGGCGAGCCCTGACCAGTCGGCGCGAGGGGGAGCCGACTCCCAGCAGGCGGCCCTCCCCCTTCCTCAAAGTCTATGCTCCATTAATCAGAAGAGGCGGGGAATGGCTATAGTGAACGCCCGCCAGGCAGCGGTACTGTAGCCACGCCTCCCCCGACAAAGCACACCTCATCAGTGGCATCGCCATAGTACTGAGCAGTCGACAGGACCCGCCAGCGGCAGGCGCGGCCTGTCGGCCAAGTACGAGACAGCCAGTAGGGCCCACGAGGCGGCGGGCCCCAGCGTTCGGCGGAGAAGTCGGCGACCGCAGACACTGATAGCCGGGTCCTACACCCGGCTAGATTACCTTTGTACCCCTATGGGTAGGCCTATATAAACCCCCGAGGGCACCCATGCAAAGGGTTCAAACCTTAGTCCACCCACACACACAGAGAAAGGAAGCTAGGGCTAGCCTTGTTCTTCTTCCCCCTCTAGAGAAACAGCTCAAGGAGCAAGCTTGTAGCCACCATTGTTTCTTGAGTAATCATGCGGAGACCCCGCAGAGCTGGAGTAGGGGTGTTATCTCCTAGGAGAGCCCCGAACCTGGGTAAGATTCGCCGGCGGGCATGTTTGCAACTTATCCCGTTTCCAGGCACCGGTGAAGTATTATTAGCCCCCTCCATGATTGCGTATGAGATGCAATGTCGGTTGTTTACCCAGTACAAGTGTTCTGTTGATAGTGGTGTCTTAGTTGTGAACTTTTGCATGTAATATGTTCTAATCCTGGCACATTCTGCATTGGAACATTAGAGGGATAAATGATGAGAAAAAGTGGACATCATTATCCAACAAAATTGAGGAATCTTCTTTCTCTATCCTCTATCTGTAAGAAACTAAAAGAGAAAATTTTGACAGTGGTTATCTCAAAAAGTTTTGCCCCAAGTAACTATCGAAATTTGATTATCTCCCTTCTTTGGGTGCATCTGGGGGCATTTTAGTTGTCTGAAATGAATCTCTTTTTAATGGGCGCGCGATTGATAAAACCGATTACTCAATCTCAATTGAATTCACCTCCAAACAATTGAGTCAATCTTGGATCCTAAAAAACATTTATAGTCCATGCCAACAGGATCTCTGAGCACATTTCATTGACTGGTTTCAGAATATTCACATGGAAGATGATGCAAACTGGATTGTTCTTGGTGATTTCAACTACATTAGATATCCCCATAACAGAAACAAAGAAGGGGGTAATGCCAATATGTTGCATTTTAATGAGGCTATTAATCAACTTGCTTTAGTTGAAATACCTCTGAAAGGTAGAAATTTCACTTGGAGTAACATGTAGGCAACACCACTTTTGCAGAAGCTTGATTGGTGCTTCACATCTGAAGCATGGACTTTAGTTTTCCCTAACACCACTGCAATCCCAATGGCCAAAAATACCTATGACCATACTCCTTGTGTGATTAAAATTGGCACCTCCCTCCCTAGATCCAATATCTTCAGGTTTGAAAATTACTGGCTGGAGCACTATAATTTCAAACAAGTGGTCAAGGATATCTAGGAACATGACATTCAGGAACAAGACAATGTTGAATCTATTGTTGCTAAATTCAAGAGATTGGAAAAGGGGCATAAGAATTGGTCTAGGAACATATCTGATTTGAAAGGTATCATCAGAAATACAAATGAAGTTATCTTGTTATATGATTCTCTAGAGGAATACAAACAACTCACCAATGTTGAAGCTAATGAGAGAGTTATTTTAAAGAAACATTTAGACCAAATTTTGAATTTCCAAAGGTTATAATGGAAACAGAGAGCAACCATTAGAAATATCAAAGTGGGAGGTGTTAACACCAATTTTTTCCAAGCCAAAGACACTATCAAGCAAAGGAATAATAGCATTGCTATGCTCAGAGATTCTGATGGGATTGAGCACCATGAGCATGCCTCCAAAGCAGCAATATTATACAAAGCCTTCAAAGAGAGACTGAGTACTAGTACCCCTACTATTAACCCACTTCTGTCGCACTCTCTAATTCAGTCTGATCAGTAGCTGGAAGAACTTGAAGCACCGTTTACCACTGAAGAGGTTGATGATGTAATTAACCACATGCCGAGTGACAAATCACCGGGCCCTGATGGTTTCAATGCATTCTTTCTTAAATCATGCTGGGATATTTTTGCACCTGACTTTTATAAACTGATCCAAGACTTTCATGCTGGCAAGGTCAACATTCAGAGTATCAACTATTCATACATTACCCTTATCCCTATAGTGAGCTCTGCTGCATCTTCCAATGAGTTCAAACCCATTTCACTGCTCAACTGCACCCTGAAAATCATCACCAAATTATTGGCCAACAGACTACAGAAGATCATTCTCAGACTGTGCATACCAATCAATATTGTTTTCTCAATAACAGGTGTTTTCAAGACTGCCTTGTGGATAACCCACAAGTATAGGGGTTCGCAACAGTTTTCGAGGGTAGAGTATTCAACCCAAATTTATAGATTCGACACAAGGGGAGCCAAAGAATATTTGCAAGTATTAGCTGTTGAGTGTCAATTCAACCACACCTGGAGATTAATTATCTACAGCAACGTGATCAATAGCAAAGTAATATGATAGTTTTGATAATAGTAGCAGCAGCAATGGTAACGGTAACAGTGATAGCAGTATTTTTGTAGCAAGTGCAATAGTGATGATAGCAGTGGTAACTTAGCAGAAACAATATAAGGTAAATTCGTAGGCATTGGATCAGTAATTTGTTGGATGATATTCATCATGTGATAGTCATAACCTAGGGTGTTACGACACTAGCTCCAGTTCATAAATATAACGTAGGCATGTATTCCGTAAATAGTCATACGTGCTTATGGAAAGAACTTGCATGACATCTTTTGTCCTACCCTCCCGTGGCAGCGGGGTCCATATCGGAAACTAAGTGATATTAAGGCCTCCTTTTAATAGAGAACCAGAACAAAGCATTAACACATGGTGAATACATGAACTCCTCAAACTATGGTCATCACCGGGAGTGGTCCCGACTTTTGTCACTCCGGGGTTGCCGGATCATAACACGTAGTAGGTGACAATAACTTGCAAGATCGGATCCAGAACATGGATATAATGATGATAACATAAACGGTTAAGATCTGAAACCATGGCAACCGGGCCCAAAGTGACAAGCATTAAGCATGGCAAATTCATAGCAACATCAATCTCAGAACATAGTGGATACTAGGGATCAAGCCCTAACAAAACTAACTCGATTACATGATGAATCTCATCCAACTCCTCGCCATAATTCTTTCTCCCTCATTTTTTTCAGGAAAAATAGGATTTTATAGCGTCGGTTTCAGGGTCTACGGGGCCATCAGGTGGGGACAACCCACCTAGGTGCGCCCGGGAGGGCAGGCGCGCCCTGGTGGGTTGTGCCCACCCAGGTGCCCCCCTCCGGCGGCTCTTGGCTCCAGAAATTCTCTTTTATTGTATAAAAAATCCTCGCAAAGTTTTGTTCCATTCCGAGAACTTTTATTTCTGCACAAAAACAACACCATGGTAGTTCTGCTGAAACAACGTCAAATCGGGTTAGTTTCATTCAAATCATGCAAATTAGAGTCCAAAACAAGAGGAAAAGCGTTAGGAAAAGTAGATACGTTGGAGACATATCAACTCCCCCAAGCTTAAACCTTTGATTGTCCTCAAGCAATTCAGTTGATAAACTGAAAGTGAAAAAGAAAAACTTTTATGAACTCTTTTGCTCTTGTTTGCATAAATAAGCTTAAACAGCACCCAGGTTTTCATCCAACATTATAACTAACCATGCCGACAATAACTCGTAAAAATTATATTAACTCATATCAATGACATAATCAGCTAGTGAGCAATAATAAGATATCTCAAACAACAACACGTTATCAAAACAACCATGATATAATATGACAATAGGGGTATCTCGCTAGCCCTTTCTGAGACCACAAAACATAAATGCAGAGCACCCCCAAATTCAAGCAGCTACTAAACATTGTAATTCATGGTCGAAAAGATCCAATCATGATGCACCAAACATTAGCTACACACAATGCATCAGCATGACAGCAGTGCTCTCAGGTTCTGGCGCTTACTTTAGAGGGTGATGACAAAACATAAAAGTAAATAAATAGTCCCTTCGCAGAGGGAAACAGTGATTTGCAGAGGTGCCAGAGCTCTAGTTTTTAAAACAGAGGTAAATGATATTTTGAGACATGCACCCTTCTCATTTACTTCACGACTATCAGTTATCAATATCTTCCATGCTAAGCATGCTAGTGGCGGTTCCCAAGCGATAAAAGTAAAGGTTTACTCCCCGTCCACCATCAATCACACTCCACGGCTTGTCCGAAACAACGGGTGCCGTCCATACCAACAACAGTCCCGGGGGAGTTTTATTTAATTATTTGCATTTTTTAGTTCGGGACTGGGATTCCCCATTACCGCCCTTTTCTCGTGCGATTGCGAGTGAATAAACACGCGACCTGAGAATAACCCGCTTAGCATGGAAGATACTGACCGCCTCTTGTCGTTCCATGAACGATCCAGGCACACAAAAAGGATATTCATTTTAAGTTTTAGAGGTGGCACATGCAAATTTACTTAGGACGGCAGGGTAATACCGCATATAGGTAGGTATGGTGGACTCATCTGGAGTAACTTGGGTTCAAGGTTTTTGATGTACAAGCAGAAATCCCACTTAGTACAGGCGAAGGCTAGCAAATAGGTTGAGAAGCGGACAGCTAGAGAGCAACAACGGTCATGAACATGCATTATGCGTAAGTAACATTGGATACTAGCATGAGTGGGATATGAACACCATGAACATAAATACCATAGAGTCTATATTGGTTTTGACACAACTACATGCATGAACATGTGCCAAGTTAAGCCACTCAAACATTCAGAGGAGGATACCATATCATCATACTGCATCACAATCATTTTAATGCAATGTTGATATCCAAGATAAATGATCATCCACTCCTAGCTACTTATGCATGGCATGAGAAACTATAATCTATAATTGTCATTGCAAACATGTTAAATCATAATGGGCTGAATCATGGATACTAGGTTAAACGTATTTACAAAAACATGACAAGTCAAGTTCATACCATTTTCTCTCTGCCATAGCCAGATCATCGAATATCGTCATTATTGCCTTTCCCTTGCACGACCGAACGATGTGAAAATAATAGTAGTGCAAGAGTGCCGTGGACTAAGGTGGAATCTGCAAACATTTTATTCAACAGGAGAAGACAAGGTAAAATGGGCTCTTTGTTAGATCAACAATAATGCAAATAAGAGCCACTCAACATTTTCATCGTGGTCTTCTCCTTGGTACGAGAAAAGAAATTCAGAGAAACACAATGAAATATTTTTGGAGTTTTTGGTTTTCTAAAACAAGCAAATAAAGGGAAAGCAAAAATGAGAAAAACTATTTACACGGGAAAGCTCCCAACAAGCAAAAGAAGAACATGGAAATCTTTTTGGGTTTTCTTTTAAGTATTGCAACTAGGCATGCAAAGAAAGTAAAGTAACTACAACTATTTTTTTGGTTTTTCTAAGGTTTTTCAAACACACTAGAAGAAGGCGAGAAAATAAATTTAAGCATGGATAATACAATGTAAAATGTGAACACCGACAACTGAAATGATATGTGTGAACATGAATGCAATGGTGGTGGAAAACACGTACTCCCCCAAGCTTAGGCTTTTGGCCTAACTTGGTAAGTAGACAGTAGCCTGGATAGTAGTCGGGGTGCTGAGGAGCAGGCATCCACGCATCCCACTGCTGAGGCTCCTCCTTTGCTGTGGCCTGGTCATTCCGGTAGGGGATGATTTATGCAGGCATAATCCTATATCCGCCCCTGGCAATAGGATCAAACACAGCAGGAGCAGGCAATGGAATAATATCATGAGTTTCCACGCTGAAAACCAGGTTATACGGAATAGGAATGTTAGGGTAATCTCGTGCAGTAAAATGGTGGTGTTCCATGGCTGCGCGATCTAGGTAAACCTTGGGCAGAGGCTAATCATGAAGGCGTATCTCAACACTAAAGCGAGCTGCCAAGCAAGTGGCGAAAATACCACCATGTATTTTACCCTTGGACTTATTAACGTGGAGGCGACGTGCCACAATAGCTCTTAAGATATAAGTGTTTTCGCCCTCTAGTGCACGACGTAAAACAGCAAGGTCTGGTGAACTGAGTGCACCCACCTTCTCTCTAGCAAGCAAGCATTTTGCAATGAAAAGAGCAAAGTAATGAACAGCAGGAAAGCCAGCGGCAGTGATACCCGACACCCCTCTCTCATCTCCCACTGTCAAGGTATGATAAAAGGCATCAAACTCTGCCGGCCTAGGCTCTACCAAACCACCATCAGCAGGAAGCAAGCATATTTCACAAAACTCAGTAAGTGGTATTTGATGGAAATCAACATATAAATTAAACTGCACTTCAGGAGGATTATTCCTAGGAAGGAAATTAAAACATTGAAGAAAGAAGTTTGTGAGGAGATGATACTGTTCACATTCAGCTGCGATGAACTCGGTGAGGCCGGCATTAGCGGCATATTGTGTAAACTCTTGAAGGATTCCAGCTTCTTCCATGAACGGGGTATGCGGTCATTCGCACAGCCGTACCTCCGCCAACCTTCGGGGGTGCAGATCACTATCAGATGACTCCCCAATAACTCCCTTGGAGTTCTTCTTGGAAGCAAACTTCCTAAAGATATTCATGGTTTTCCTATGAACAAAAATTCTGAAATTTTTAGTCCACAAATTTTCCCAACAAAACTCTATAAGTTTGATAGCAACTACTCATAGGGATACATAGAGGCCATAGCAAGCATTCAAACTACTTACAACTCTAAGAATTCAACATGCAAGCTCATCTACAGCAACACCAAGAGTAGCTAATTATTCAAAATATAAACCACTAGAACAAAAACTAATTGGACAAATGGTGGAGTCACAAACCAAGCAACAATCCCCTGAAACAGTTTCGGAAACAGAGCTTCGAGCAAAGAGATCGAAATCCGCGGGTTTGAGAGCAAGAACACGAGAGAGAGAGAGAGAGAGAGAGAGAGAGAGAGAGAGAGAGAGAGAGAGAGAGAGAGAGAGAGAGAGAGAGAGAGAGAGAGAGAGAGAGCAATGGTGATTTTTTTTCCGGAGGTAGGTGATGATGTGGGATGAAGAGATAAGTGAGGGGCCCACATGGGGACCACAACCCACCAGGGCGCGCCTGGGGGTCCTGGTGCACCGAGCTGGGTTGTGCCCACCTGGTGCACCTCCCTCTGATATTATTTGCACCATAAATTCTCAAATATTCAGAAAAATTGTATTGAAATTTCAGAGCATTCTGAGAACTTTTATTTTTGGGTCATTTTTTATTGCACGGGAAATTCAGAAAAAGACAAAACATGGCATTTTATTTTATTTAACTAGTAAAAACAGAAAACAAAAGGTAGGGACAGAAGGTAGTGCTTACTAAATTCATCAACTTCATACCTCTAAAAAATGATCCATTAATAAGGTTGATCAAGTCTTATTAACAACCACTTTCGATTAGCATGAAACCGAAGAACTTTCATAAATCACTAAGTTACCTCAACGGGGATATGAATGTCCCCAACAATAAGCATTTCATATTTCTTTTTAACAGTAGCTAGAGGTAGTTGAAAACTTCCAATAGTGATTATCGGAGATTTTTGCAAAAACATTAATACCATTCACTTTGAATTGTTTCTTCGGAAAGTACACCGTATGCTCATTACCATTAATATGAAAAGCGACCTTGTTTTTATTGTAATCAATAACAGCCCCTGCAGTATTCAAGAAGGGTCTACCAAGGATAATCGACATGTTGTCATCCTTGGGCATCTCAAGTATAACAAAGTCAGTCAAAATAGTAACATTAGCAACAACAACAGGTACATCCTCACAAATACCGATAGGTATGGCAGTTGATTTGTCAGCCATTTGCAAAGATATTTCAGTAGGTGTGAGTTTATTCAAATCAAGTCTTTTATATAAAGAGAAAGACATAACACTAACACCAGCTCCTAAGTCACATAAAGTAGTTTTCACATAGTTCTTTTTGATGGAGCAAGGTATAGTTGGTATTCCCGGGTCTCCAAGTTTTTTAGGTACTCCATCCTTAAAAGTATAATTAGCAAGCATGGTGGAGATTTCAGCTTCCGGTATTTTTATCTTATTGGTGACGATGTCTTTCATGTACTTTGCATAAGGAGGCATTTTCAAGATATCAGTCAAGCGAGTACACAAAAAGACTGGCCTCGGCATTTCAGCAAAGCGTTCAAATTCTTCATCATCTTTCTTTTTAGTTGACTTAGGTGGAAAAGGCATAGGTTTTTGAACCCATGGTTCTCTTTCTTTACCGTGTTTTCTAGCAATGAAATCTCTTTTATCATAACGTGTATTCTTGGGTTGTGGGTTATCAAGATCAACTGGTGGTTCTATTTCAACATCATTATCTAGTTCTTTTTCATTGTTTGGTTGAGTATCTTCATGAACATCAACATTATCCTTTTCATTATCACAAGGTGAATGTTCATTACCAGATTGAGTTTCAGCATCAGAAATAGAAACATCATTATCATTATCAGGAGGTTTTTCTACTTCAGGTTCACTAGAAGCTTGCAAAGTCCTATCATTTTTCTTTTTCTTCTTCTGTTTAGAAGGACTAGGTGCAGTAGTGTTGTTCCTTTGTGAATCTTCTTCAATTCTTTTTGGGTCTCCTGATATGTCTCAACGTATCTATAATTTATGAAGTATTCATGCTATTATAACATCCATCTTGGATGTTTAATGGGCTTTACTATGCACTTTTATATCACTTTTGGGACTAACCTATTGACCCAGAGCCCAGTGCCAGTTCCTGTTTTTTACCTTGTTTCAGTGTTTCGAAGAAAAGGAATATCAAACGGAGTCGAAAACGGAATGAAACCTTCTGGAGAAGTTATTTTTGGAAGGAAAGCAACCCGAAAGTCTTGGAGTGCATGTCAGGAAAGAAACGAGGGAGCCACGAGGTAGGGGGCGCGCCCACCTCCCTAGGGCGTGCCCTCCACCCTTGTGGGCCCCTCGTGGCTCCCCTGCCGTACTTCTTCCACCTATATATATCCATATACCCTAAAAACTTCGGGGAACAGAATAGATCTGGAGTTCCGCCGCCGCAAGCTTCAGTAGCCACCAAAAGTCAATCGGGACCCTGTTCCGGCACCCTGCTAGAGGGGGGGAACCCTCACCAGTGGCCATCCTCATCATCCCGACGGTCTACATGACGAGGAGGGAGCAATTCACCCTCGGGGCTGAGGGTATGTACCAGTAGCTATGTGTTTGATCTCTCTCTCTCTCTCTCTCTCTCTCTCTCTCTCTCGTGTTCTTGACTCGGCACGATCTTGATGTATCACGAGCTTTGCTATTATAGTTGGATCTTATGTTGCTTCTCCCCCTCTACTTTCTTGTAATGGATTGAGTTCTTCCTTTGGAGTAATCTTATCGGATTGAGTCTTTAATGATTTGAGAACACTTGATTGTAAGTGCATCTAGTGCCCCTTAGTGATTTTGGTGTATTGAAGACTTATAGGTTAAGGATCTAACTTGTTTATGAGTGTACACAGGTCTATAAGTCTATGAGGGGTTTGATATTTACAGAGAAAGTCGACCCCTAAAAATGAAGTTCTTCAACTGAAGACTTTGATATTCTGAAGACTTTCTGAAGACTTTGAAAGTGAAGTAATTGGTGTGACCTTGAAGACTTGATTATCATTTGAGGAACATGAAGCGTGAAGAATTTTGTTTTCGTAGTTTCATTTTCTCTTTCTTGAGTCATAGGAAACACCATACTGTTAAAGGGGGTCGAGGAAATACTAAGGAGAAAATTTCCATGTGATGCTCAACTCAAATCCTACACCTACCAATCCCTTCGAGTGAAGCCATTGGAAATCTCATACAATTCAGTCAATTTCTTCAGTGACAGAGACGCAGTTCTTCTGGTCACTGAGGACTTTGCTCTGACTGAGGAGTTAGGAATTCGCCAGTGCGAATTGCCTACACAGTGAGGAACATGATAGCCGTGAGGAATTTGCACCTCAAATTTCCGACCGTTGCTGTGCTACGCGCCAGCTGTCCCAAAATATCTTGTCCACCTAACGGTCATATCATTAAAGGGCATTTATGTCTTATCATGTCGGGCTGCTCCCTAGGCTATAAATAGCTGCCCCCTACAACCACTAGCTGGTTGGCTGCTCCGCGAGAACTTGACACTTGTCATTTGAGAGCAACCCATCCTCCAAGGACTTTGAGCGAAAATCATCAAGTGAGGAAAATCCAAAACCCAAACCCAAAACATCTACAAACCCAAAGTGATTGAGCATCACTGAAGAGATTGATCCTGCGTGGATCCGACGCTTGTTACCTTTGAAGACTGTGCTTCTTCCAGACGGTTAGGCGTCATGGTCTAGAGCATCCAAGAGGAATTGTGGATCGCCGAGTGACCGAGTTTGTGAAGGTTTGGAAGTCACCTGAAGACTTACCACGAGTGATTGGGAGAGGACTGTGTGTCCTTAGCTCAAGGAGAATACGGTGAGGACTGTGTGTCGGGGACTAGGTATCCTCGAGTTTAAATACTCAGCCGCTCCAACCAGACGTACAACTGAGACAGCAGTTGGAACTGGTCTACCAAATCATTATCTTCACCAAGCCAACTGGTTCTATTTCCTCAACACTTTCATTTCCTCATTACTGTGTTGTGTGTTTGTTCATATCTGTGTTTGAAGACTTTGACTGAAGACTTTCTCAATTTCCTCAGTTCAATTTCTTCAGTCTGTTTGTCTTCATCTTGTGCTATCCTGTGTTTACGCTTTCTGTACTCTGTGTTTGTCTTCATTTCGTCATGTTGATTATGCATGTATTCTGCTATGTTTACTTCTGAGTACTTATTCCGCTGCTAGTAGTTCTTCGCTAAGGAATTTCCTCACGAGCAAATTCCTCGGTGAAGAATTTCATAAAAATCGCCTATTCACCCCCCTCTAGTCGATATAATGCACTTTCAATTGGTATCAGAGCAAGGTACTCCCTTGTTCTGTGTGATTTTGGTTTAATCGCCTGGAGTTTTAGTTATGTCGACCGCAGGTATGATCAAGGTCTCTGTTGGGTGTCCTACCTTTGATGGGACGGACTACCCCTACTGGAAGAACAAGATGTGCATGCATCTTGAGGCAATTGATAACGATCTTTGGTACGTTATGGAAAATGGTGTTCCTCCGCCTCACCCTCATCGAACGCTACCGCTAGAAGAGATTCAAGCAACTCGATTCCCAAGCGAAGAATATCATATGTGGACATCTGAGTAAAGGACAGTATGGTAGAGTGAGTGCTTTGGAAACTGCTAAGCTTATCTGGGATAGGCTGTCCAAGGTCAATGAAGGAGTTTCAACTCAGCGTTACTCTCGAGTTTATGTTCTTCGCAATCTCTTCAACCGCTTCAAAAGACTCGACAATGAAAATGTTCAGCAAACCTTCGATCGCCTCACTGACATCTCAAATGAGCTTCAAGCACTTGGTGCCACTGACATCACCGACCATGAGGTGGTGAAGAAATTGCTGAGATCGCTTGATTCCTCATTTGATACTCTGGCACTGATGATACAAGAGCGTGCTGATTACAAGTCACTTGACCCCGCTGATATCCTCGAGAGACTAAACACTCATGAGTTCCAGCTTGCTTAAAAGAGAGATCTCTATGGTTCGAGCTATGGCAGATCACGTGCACTGAAGGCCAAGGCAGTATCAGAATCCGAAGATGAAGACTCTGGTAGCAGTCTTGGTGACCCCGAAGAACTGAGTCATGATCTAGCACTGCTAGTGAAGAAATTCCAGAAGTTCTCAAGACGTGGTCGCTTTGGAAAACCCTCCACGAGCAACGATTCCTCATCCAGTGACTACAAGAAGAGGCTTTGTCACAAGTGCAAGAAACCAGGACATTACATTCAAGATTGTCCTCAGTGGGAAAAGGAATCAAAGAAGAAGAAATACAAGGATTATAGTTCTCATGATGCGAAGAAAAAGAAGAGGTCCTCAAAACCTTCATCATCAAAATCCTCAAAGTCTTCATCTCACAAGAAGAGCAGCTCCAAGAAGGCTCGGGCATTCATTGGCAAGGAAATGGACTCTGAAGCTGAATCTGAGGAACAAGAAGAAGAGGAGGCTTCGAGGACTCGAGTCCTGTGTGGCAAGCCTAGCCTCGCTCTCGTTAATCACAAGAAGTCTATCTTCAACTCTGAAGAAAATGACCTCACCAACAAGGCTGATGAAGGCAACGATGACTATGCTCCCACCTATTGCTTCATGGCAAAGGGTGCCAAGGTACCTAAATATGCCTCCTCTGAATCTAGTGAAGATGAATCTGATGAAAATCTTAAGCCCAGCTACACAAAACTTGCTAAGATTGCTGTGAAACAACAAAAGGCTTTTGAAAAGGTTCAACATATGCTAGACAAAAGTGATGATATGTTGGGTGAAGAAATGGATCGCACTAAAGCCTTGACTGAAAATCTTCAGAGGCTTCAGAACAGGTTTGATAACCTTCAAGGTCATCATAACACTCTCTTATCTGATCATGAGAAGCTTTCTTATGAATTTCTTCAAAGAAAGCAAGATCTTGAGGAGCTAAGAGTGAGTTATGA
This sequence comes from Aegilops longissima, assembly GCA_021605205.1. Taxonomy (NCBI): domain Eukaryota; kingdom Viridiplantae; phylum Streptophyta; class Magnoliopsida; order Poales; family Poaceae; genus Aegilops; species Aegilops longissima. The sequence continues at coordinate 382,922,705 of CM038681.1, read as the reverse complement.
AGATCTTCAGAAGGAGCGCGATTCATTGCTTGCTCAACAAATCAGCGCTGCTCAGGAAGAATTTATTCCTCCATGTTTAAAATGCATTGAACGAGAATCTGCTAATTCTTCACCTGAATGTTCAAATGCTTCTAATGTTACAAATTCTTCACCTGTCTCTGCTATCACTAATTCCTCATCTGAGGACATTGCTAGTATCACTGACGATGCAGGGCTGAAGGAATTGTACATGACAGGCATGTACAAAAGCCTCAAAGGGCATCGACTTTTGTGATGTGCTTAAAAGCAGATCCTCAACAGAACCCTAGGAAAGAGGGTATTGCCTTTGAGAGGAAACTCAATGCTGATGGTACATATTGGAAGCCTGAGCAGTACCCCAAAACCTCATGGGTTGCTGCAAAGGGACCTCTAGTTGATCCATCCAATTTGTCTGGTTATACATGTGAATCTTCTCATTCTTCTGATGAGTCATTTGACTCCAACTATAAACTGTTCAAAAATCAGAATGGTGAAGTATTTGCTAGATATGTCGGCACTAACTGCAGGAATGGTTCCCCTATGAAGAAAATCTGGGTTCCCAAAAGGTATCTTGAAAGTCTTCAGATGAATGTCCTCATGACACCACCTGTGAAGAAAAGGAACCCCAGATCAAATTCTTCATATGGATCAAATTCTTCATATGGATCCAAGTCCTCATATGGACAAAATTCCTCAAGGGGATCAAATTCCTCACATGGATCAAAGTCCTCATATGAACATCATCGTGCTAACAACTCTGTCTCGCAGGGAAGAGCCAAGGGCTATAAATATGAGCATTATTCTTCTAATCATTATGTTCATAAGTCCTCGAAGAATTTCTCTGCTTATTCATATGCTTACCCTAACCCCTCTTATGTGAAACGAAATGGTTTAGCCACTATGCCACCTTTCTCATATGGAGCTCGCAGAGTGATGAACTCTTTGCCACCCCTTCAGATGTGGGTGGTGAAGAAAAAGAACTAATCTCTTATGCAGGGTCAGGTCTCCAGACGTACTGTAACGTCTTAAGAATTTGCTGGGGACCTGACAAATTGCCTAAAAGGACGCAGGCTAACCATGATGAAATGAACTTTCATTTCACACGTCCTCCCTCTGCTTTATCTGTTTTACTGCTCGATGAAATTGATCTGATGAATTGTGATATCATATTCTTCACTGCTGAAGTATATGAGTTCGTAAGATGCACTAATTCATCTGCAGGATGATCAACCCAAAGCCACTGAGTGGGTACTTGATAGTGGATGTACAAATCACATGACTGGTGATAGGAATCTGTTGATGGATGCTCCCTTATCGTCATCACATCTGAAGCATATCATCTTCGCTGACAAGAGCAAAAGTCAAGTATTGGGTCTAGGTAAGGTTGCCATCACAAAGGATCGACACATGGACAAAGTCATGCTTGTTGGGTCCTTAGGATACAACCTTATGTCTGTCTCAATGCTTTGTGATCTTGATATGGTTGTTGTCTTTGGCAAGTATCGTTGTGTTGTGATTATGGAAGCTGATAAATCCAAAGTCTTCGAAGGCTTTAGGAGAGGAGACTTGTATATTGTTGATTTCTCTGCAGATTCACAACCAGCCGTGTGCCTACTTGCAAAAGCTTCGTAAGGATGGCTATGGCATCGATTTACTTGGTCATGCAGCATGAGGAATTTGCACACGCCATAAGAAGAAGCATGTTATTGGCATTGAAAATGTCAAATTCCTCAAGGATCACTTATGCGGTGCCTGTGAAGCTGGAAAGATGACCAAGGCCAAGCATCCAGCAAAGACCATCATGACCACCACTCGTCCATTCGAACTGCTTCACATGGATCTCTTCGGTCCTAATCACTATTCCTCTGTTTCAAATGAAGCATCTCAATATGGCTTTGTTATTGTTGATGATTACTCTCGTTACACTTGGGTACACCTTGTCTCTTACCAAACTGAAGTGCAGGAAGTCTTCAAACGATTTTCCTCGAGGGCTTCAACCAACTTTGGTGTGAAGATCAAGCACATCAGAAGTGACAATGTCACTGAGTTCAAGAATTCGGGTCTCGATGACTATCTTGATGAACTCGGTATTACTCATGAGTTATCTGCTCCTTATACTCCTCAACAGAATGGCGTCGTGGAGCGCAAGAACAGGACTCTTGCTGAGATGGCTCGCACTATGCTCGATGAGTACAAAACCCCTCGTCGTTTCTGGGTTGATGCAATTGATACTGCGTGCCATATCATCAATAGAGTATATCTTCACAAATTCTTCAAGAAGACTGCCTATGAACTCCTCACTGACAAGAAACCCAATGTGAGTTATTTCAAAGTCTTCGGTGCTAAATGCTAGATTAGAGATCCTCATCACAACTCTAAATTTGCACCGAAAGAACATGAAGGTTTCATGCTTGGTTACGGAAAGGACTCGCACACCTACAGAGTCTTCAACAATGTTCTTCACAAGATTGTTGAAACTGTAGATGTGCGGTTCGATGAAACTAATGGCTCGCAAAGAGAGCACCTACCTTCTGTGTTAGATGAACCAGCACCCGAGGATTCTATCAAGCACAAGGCTACCGAAGATATTATTCCTACTAAAGAATCTGCTGAAGAATTCATTCCAGAACGTGAAGAACGTCGAGCTGATGCACCTGAAGAAAATGTTGAGGAAATTGATGCTGAAGAAAATGCTGATCAAATTCCTCAACGACAACCAGCTCATCCTCGTGTTGCAAAAGAAGTGCAAGTGGAGAAGATCATCGATGACATTAGAGCACCAGGTCCTCTCACACGCTCAAAAGCTTCACATCTATCTAACTTTTGTGGGCACTTTGCTTTTGTCTCTATCACAGAGCCCACTAAGGTAGATGAAGCATTTCTGGAGCGTGAGTGGATTCAGGCCATGCAAGAATAATTACATCAGTTCAAGCTCAACAACGTCTGGGAACTAGTCAATCGTCCCGATCCTCGCAAGCATAACATCATTGGCACAAAGTGGATCTACCGCAACAAGCAAGATTAAAATGGTGTTGCGGTGAGGAATAAGGCACGACTAGTAGCTCAAGGCTACACACAGGTTTTGAAGATCCAAAACATCCTGACAAAGTCTTCAGACTTAACAAGTCCCTTTATGGCCTCAAGCAGGCCCCACGGGCGTGGTATGATACATTGAAGGAATTCTTCATGAAGAAAGGCTTCACACCCGGTTCACTCGATCCCACTCTCTTTACTAAATCTTATGATGGTGAACTATTTGTGTGCCAAATATATGTTGATGATATCATCTTTGGCTGTACTGACCAACGTTATAGTGATGAATTTGCCTATATGATGAGTGAAGAATATCAAATGTCTATGATGGGAGAGTTGAAATTCTTCTTAGGTCTTCAAATTCAACAACAGACAATGGCATATTCATATCTCAGAGAAATACCTCAAGGATGTCCTCAAGAAATTCGCATGCAAGATTGCAAAGGCATCAAAATTCCTATGCCCACAAATGGTCAACTATGCACTGATGAAAATGGTATTGACTTCGATCATAAGGTATACCGCTCCATGATTGGCTCTTTATTGTACTTATGTGCATCTAGGCCAAATATAATGCTTAGTGTTTGCATGTGTGCCCGATTTCAAGCTGCACCGAAGGAATCACACCATAAGGCTGTGAAGCATATTCTTCGATATCTAGCTCACACACCAACACTAGGATTATGGTATCCCAAGGGCTCGGATTTTGATCTCATTGGATATTCTGACCCTGACTATGATGGTGACCGTGTGGACCACAAGTCAACATCTGGTACTTGTCATTTCCTCGGACGATCCTTGGTCTGTTGGTCCTTGAAGAAACAGAACTGCGTATCACTGTCTACTGCTGAAGCTGAGTACATTGCTGCTGGTTCTTGCTGTGCTCAACTACTATCGATGAAGCAAACACTCAAGGACTATGGCGTCAACGTGAAGAATGTGCCTCTCCTCTGTGACAATGAGAGTGCCATCAAGATTGCTCACAACCCAGTTCAGCACTCAAAGACAAAGCACATTCAGATTCGTCATCATTTTCTTCGTGATCATGTGTTGAAGGGCGACATTTCTATTGAGCATGTGAAGACTGAAGAACAGCTAGCCGATATCTTCACTAAGACCTTGGATGAGAAGAGATTTAGCAAGTTGCGGTGTGAGCTAAATATCTTAGAGTCTTCGAATGTACTTTGAAAAGGCACTCATCCTAACACTTATGCAAAATTGATGACTTAGATGTGCAACACATGAAGAAATGTTTTTCTTCAATCAATGAAGAATAACACTCTAAGTGTGAAGAGATTAATGAAGAATTTGATTCTCAGAACCCTACGACAATTGTACGCGGTGTCTGAAATCATCATTCTTATACGGTGGGTCACGCCACCACAAAAGTTGAAAATCTTCAATTTGAGTTTTTCCTCAGTTTTGAAATTCCTCAGTTGTTCAAATTTTTTAACTTGCAAAATCTTCATTTGAGCCGCCGTTTTTCTTAATTGGCTATATATATATATATATATATATATATATATATATATATATATATATATATATATATATATATATATATATATATATATATATATATGAGTTTATGTCCTCTACAGCATTCACTTATAGCTATTTCTTCAAGTTGGTTTCTCGCTATGAATGTGATCGGACCTTCCCTCTATGCTATACTCAATCCAATCTATTCACAAATTCTTCACGTATGCTCTATTTGAAATTGCTCAAATTCTTCACGTGTCCTTGTCACCAAGAAATTGTGAATGTAACCTTAAAACTAATCTTATCCAAATTTTCGGTTTTGTCATTAAACTGCTCCGATCGCGACGATGCATTATTTTACTCACCCACGATCTTACACGATCTCCACTAGACAGTACGTGGGTGACACATGTCGTGAGAAGGAGAATGGCCAGGGGCACGTTCGTCCTAAATCTTCGGGTGAACAGTTTTTCACTGCCTCTATAAATACCCCTCGCCCCTTCCTCACTTCTTTTACTCCGCTCGATCTCTCTCTTCCGCTTGAGCTTCTCAAACCCTAGCGCCGCGCTACTCCATCGTCGCGGGTGAGGAAGAGCTTCACTGCCTCGACCTCGTCGCCGTCGTACTCGCGCCGACCGCGGAAATCTTCACCTCCGCCGCCGCCGTAGACGTCTTCCTCCGCCAAATTAGGGTGTGGAAGATCTACATCGAAGAACTTCACTGTATCACCTCTCTGTTCGTCGTGTTCTTCGTTCAGGGTAATTAAAAGTTACTTTTACTGCCCTCTTTGATTCAAAATTTTTCTACAAAATCTTCAAAGGTGTTTTATTCTTCAAATCCTCACACACAAAACACCTCACATGTCATCTGTTCTTGATTCATTTCCCTAAGCATCATTTTCTTCAAGATTCCTCAATTGTGTGGATCTTTGATCTATACAACTCTGGAACCTAAGATATAGCGCGCTTAGTGAAATTCTTCAAGACGCATCTGGTCAAATTCCTCAAACTTGTTCTTTTTGAAAAACCCTCTGAGAACGCATATGAACTCTCCAAATTCCTCGCAACTATACTCTGTTCACAGGTACACATGTCCGCTGCTGAATCATTAGGTTCTCATCAACTTAACTCGTTTGCAGCGTTCCTCGAAGAAAAACTTAACTCATCAATCTTCAGAGAATTCGATTGTTCAAATTCCTTAACTGAAGAAAATGGCTGACGGTAAAAGGCCACAGAAAGGAGGAAAGAAGCCTGAGGTCATGACTGCTTTCGAAATCCCTGAGGACATTTATAAAGATTACTGCACACCTGATGAATCCAAGTTTGGCAAAGAAGATAAAAATCAGCGCAAGGTGCGCATTCAGAGGATAGAACGGAGATGGGCACGCGAATGGAGGGAGTACAGATACGTCACTCCAAAGTATATGAAGAAATTTGCACTGAACCCTCCATGCCCAAGAGCCCCATTGGGACCTGACCAAGTGGCTGATCCCACTAGCGTCAAACGCGGTGAGGATTTTCCTGAAGAATGGGCCAAGCGCCAAGCCAAATTGGCAGGACAAGTCAGAGAAGCAGTGAGGAAATTCAATGAAGATTCTGCTGCTGCAGCTGCCATTGAGGCCTCTGTCAAGCCGAGAAAAGCAATGATTAAGAAGCCCGCTCGAAAGCTAAGTGCTTCACCCTCAGCTGCGCCCTCACGGCCAGAAAATTCAAAGTCTTCAAAGCAAATTCCTCAAGCTGCCCCTGCTCCTCCAAAATCCTCAGTACCTCCTCCAAAGTCCTCAGCTGTTCCGACTAAGTCCTCAGCACCTGTGCATCTGGCCTCGTACAAAGGATCAGAGGCATCTCTATTGCCTCCGGTGTCTCAAAGAAGTTCTCACCATGCCCAAATTCTTCATCCGCCCAACTTTGTCAAGACCAAAGCGATCACCGGACGAGGTACTCGCCCAAGTCCAAAGAAGAAACAGGTCACCTTCCAAGAGCCACCCGAAGATGATGAGGCTGATGATGATGAACTTGCGGAAATCATCAGAGACCGACAAGTCAGGGCCGCTAGAGCCAAAGGCACACCTGTGCCGCTGCTGCTGGATCCAAGGGCGATCCTCGATTACATTGATCTCTAGCATAAGGATCCCAACACACCTATGCCTGACTTCAAGTTGACACCTGGCCAAAATCACATGTTGACTCACTTCATTCAAGAAGAGAAGTGGAAATATGATAGGGCCAGAGAGATCAAGAAATCACAGTACAGAAAAGAGAAACTGTTAAAGAAAAATGTTGTCAAAATGACAACTGAAGAACTCATCAAGATGCAGGCTGAAATCAAAGCCCTCAGCGACAGCTTCAACTCTTACTATGCTGATTGGCAAGGAGCCAAAGTCAGGTTTGTGAAACTGACTGAAAAGTTCACAAATGTTGCAGCCCCATCGCAACAAGAAGTTCCTCAAGCTGAAGCTTCTGCTCAGCCAACTGAAGAACATGCCAAGACCACTGATGATTTTCAGTGCTTTCAAGAAAATGCTAGTTCGTGGCTGATGACTCCATTCGGCTCTCGAAGAAATTGCTGGGCATCCACTGTGGTGCGCTCAAGAAACTAAAGAAGTCGTGCAAGCGCATCGCTTGCTCTGAGGAAGTTCAACCAGATTCCTCACCTCCTGCGCCTACACCAACTCCTATCCTTCCATCTGCATCAGATGTGAAGAAGACCAAGGCTGCAGAGCGAGCTGCAGTGAAGAAAAGGAAAGCATCAAGTGCTTCAGAATCTTCAGTTCCGAAGAAGATGAAGCCTATGACAAGCTCATTTGACAATCCAATTGATGTTGTTCCGATCTCAACCATGCCATCAACGGACCTTGTTCCTTTTGATGAAGAATATGTGATCCCAAGCAGATCTGATGGAGAAACTCAATCTGCTGCTTTGTCAGAGCAGATTGATGAAGAAATTGAAGTGGATGCAATCCCTTCAACCCCAGTGGTTTCATCACCAATGCCTCAGTTTACTGCTGAAGAGGCTGGTGTTGAAGAAATTGATGATGAAGATGTGGACATTGAAGCACAACTCCAGTGATGAATGATGACTTTTGGGAAAGTCAGCATCCCAATTCTCCACTCTTCACCCCACTGCAGCAAATCCCTCACTCTCCTGCACCAACAGTTCAAATGGGCTCTGAAGAAACTCATCCCACTACATCTGTGCATGAAGAAATTCCAACCACTAGTGCTGAAGAAACTGCTGCTGCTGCTGCTGAAAATGAGACTGCACTTGAGGAGGAACCAGAAATTCCTCAGCCTGAAGAACCTGAGATCGTGATTCCTGAGGTAGTGATGCAACTCACTGACACTCCTCTGCCAAAGCCAAAGGATCCGTTCTCAAGGAAGCAGAAGTTCAAGGCTGAAGACTTCTTTGGCGAGCATGTATTCTTCATGACATAAACCCAGATGACTCGCCGCATAAGGAAGAGGCGTTTCTGGACTGCAAGTCGAGCCAACTTCTATTCCTCAGTGCTATTCAACAAAGACAAAGTCTTCGACCATGCACACATTCCTCACGTGGATATGGAGTCCATGTCGTGCTTCACGCCAGTCCTTAGTGTTCTTTATGATGCTGGACTGCTCAATTTCTGCACTGACATCTGTGATTGGAATGAAGAACTCATTCTTCAGTTCTACGCAACGCTGCATATCACCGGCAACTCTGAAGATGTGAATTCATGGGTTCTGGACTGGATGACTGAGAACACACATTACAAGGCACCAGCGTCTGAATTGCTTTGTGCCCTTCCTCTAAGTCCTCCCCTTGAAGATGCACGTTGTGTTTACAACGAACCCGAAGCCAAATCACTATATGCAAGTGCTTGATGAAGCCTTTGAAGCTGTGGCAGGCCCTCAACCAAATTCCTCGTCAAGGAATTGTTGTATGTGCCTCGGACTGTCTATCGCATTCTGACGAAGACAATGAGTCCTATAAAAGGCCACGACTCTAATGATGAAGAAGTCGTTGGCATCATGAAGATCATGCTTTTCAACATCATTCATGGCGTTCCCGTCAACTTCCATGATTTCTTCATGAGGACTCTGGCCAATATTGCTATGTCACCATTTGAGCTGAAGCCTTATGCGCCATGGATTATGAGATTCATCAGGACAAGGTCTTCACTCAATTACAAAGCTGAAACTCTAAACCACTGCAGCTACTTGCCCCCTATTGAAGTCCTCAAAAGGACATTTTCCTCAGCCGAAGAAAAGGGCAAAGCCACTGCTATGATAGATGAAGGCATTCGTCCATTGGATGGTCAATTTCGCAAGGCTGCTTCTTATTCCACCAATGATGATTCTGCCACACATGACTCTGCCGCCAACAATGCCAAGCCAAATCCTCAAGCCACAGCACCCAGGGTGATGACTGATCGTGAGTTACTCCTCAGTCTTCATCAGAAGGTTGATCGCAATCACAAATGGGTCAAGCGTCAGTTTTGTTCAATTCTTCACAACATGACTGCAACACATAATGCAGTGAAGAAAAACCAATACTACCTTCATGAAACCCTCAACCGCACCTGGGCTGTTCTGTCTCAAGTTTACAACACTGATGATTTGAAGCAAATGGGTCTCAAAGAAGAGTTTGACTGGTCTGCACCTCCTCCGAAGAAATACAAGAAGGTCAAAGTTCCTTCTTTGGTGGCCAGCTCCTATTCTTCTTCGCGTGAGACTGATGAAAATGAAGACTTGGACGACACAACGGCAGGCCCTACTTCAACAACCGACCCCAGCAACGCTGGCGCTCCTTCATCAACTTGAGTATCTTCAGGGGCGTTAGTCCTCAGTTTCGATCCTTTTGGTCATTCGATGACAAAGGGGGAGAAATCTGAGTTAGTCTTCAAGCGGGTCTCTTATATCGTTTTTTTTCTAAGTTACAACTCTCGTTCTTCTGAAACTTTATTGGATCGAGTTGTACTCTTAAACCCGATGGTGCGCTGATACTTTTGTTGCACTATGCTCTGATACTTTTGATGCAATATTCGGCATGCTTATTTCTTGTTAACATTATTGCACGCATGCTGAATTGCATCAGGCACCATATTTCATCATGCATTTCAAATTCTTCATATATATCAAATGCGTGTATGGATTACAAGATATAGGGGGAGATCTCCATGATTCAACTCTTCAAGTGTGCATTGCTTCAAAAGCAAATTCCTCACTATGCACATCTTCAGGGGGAGTTCTTCTATATCTTGCAATCAAATTCCTCAATATCAGTATTTACACTTCATATATTTATCCCCGTTGAAAACTTAACCTATATTGTCATCAATCACCAAAAAGGGGGAGATTGTAAGTGCATCTAGTGCCCCTTAGTGATTTTGGTGTATTGAAGACTTATAGGTTAAGGATCTAACTTGTTTATGAGTGTACACAGGTCTATAAGTCTATGAGGAGTTTGATATTTACAGAGAAAGTCGACCCCAAAAATGAAGTTCTTCAACTGAAGACTTTGATATTCTGAAGACTTTCTGAAGACTTTGAAAGTGAAGAAATTGGTGTGACCTTGAAGACTTGATTATCATTTGAGGAACATGAAGCGTGAAGACTTTTGTTTTCGTAGTTTCATTTTCTATTTCTTGAGTCATAGGAAACACCGTACTGTTAAAGAGGGCCGAGGAAATACTAAGGAGAAAATTTCCATGTGATGCTCAACTCAAATCCTACACCTACCAATCCCTTCGAGTGAAGCCATTAGAAATCTCATACAGTTCAGTCAATTTCTTCAGTGACAGAGACGCAGTCCTTCTGGTCACTGAGGACCTTGCTCTGACTGAGGAGTTAGGAATTCGCCAGTGCGAATTGCCTACACAATGAGGAACATGATAGCCGTGAGGAATTTGCACCTCAAATTTCCGACCGTTGCTGTGCTACGGGCCAGCTGTCCCAAAATATCTTGTCCACCTAACGGTCATATCATTGAAGGGCATTTATGTCTTATCATGTCGGGCTGCTCCCTAGGCTATAAATAGCTGCCCCCTACAACCACTAGCAGGTTGGCTGCTCTGCGAGAACTTGACACTTGTCATTTGAGAGCAACCCATCCTCCGAGGACTTTGAGCGAAAATCATCAAGTGAGGAAAATCCAAAACCCAAACCCAAAACACCTACAAACCCAAAGTGATTGAGCATCACTGAAGAGATTGATCCTGCGTGGATCTGACGCTTGTTACCTTTGAAGACTGTGCTTCTTCCAGACGGTTAGGCGTCATGGTCTAGAGCATCCAAGAGGAATTGTGGATTGCCGAGTGACCGAGTTTGTGAAGGTTTGGAAGTCACCTGAAGACTTACCACGAGTGATTGGGCGAGGACTGTGTGTCCTTAGCTCAAGGAGAATACTGTGAGGACTGTGTGTCCGGGACTAGGTGTCCTCGAGTTTAAATACTCAGCCGCTCCAACCAGACGTACAACTGAGACAGCAGTTGGAACTGGTCTACCAAATCACTGTCTTCACCAAGCCAACTGGTTCTATTTCCTCAACACTTTCATTTCCTCATTCTCGTGTTGTGTGTTTGTTCATATCTGTGTTTGAAGACTTTGATCAAGACTTTCTCAATTTCCTCTGCTCAATTTCTTCACCGTTTGTCTTCATCTTGTGCTATCCTGTGTTTACGCTTTACAGACTGTGTTTGTCTTCATTTCATCATGTTGACCATGCATGTATTCTGCTATGTTTACTTCTGAGTACTTATTCTGCTGCTAGCAGTTCTTCGCTAAGGAATTTCCTCACGAGCAAATTCCTCAGTGAAGAATTTCATAAAAATCGCCTGTTCACCCCCCTCTAGTCGATATAACGCACTTTCATTGATGTATGTCTTTCCGTGTGTATCTGTGGTGACAATGGGATATCACGTGACTCACTTGATGTATGTTTTGGTGATCAACTTGCGGGTTCCTCCCATGAACTTATGCATAGGGGTTGGCACACATTTTCGTCTTGATTCTTCGGTAGAAACTTTTGGGCACTCTTTGAGGTTCTATGTGTTGGTTGAATAGATGAATCTGAGATTGTGTGATGCATATCGTATAATCATACCCACGGATACTTGAGGTGACATTGGAGTATCCAGGTGACATTAGGGTTTTGGTTAATTTGTGTCTTAAGGTGTTATTCTAGTACGAACTCTAGGGCTGTTTGTGACACTTATAGGAATAGCCCAACGGATTGATTGGAAAGAATAACTTTGAGGTGGTTTCGTAACCTACCATAATCTCTTCGTTTGTTCTCTGCTATTAGTGACTTTGGAGTGACTCTTTGTTGCATGTCGAGGGATAGTTATATGATCCAATTATGTTATTATTGTTGAGAGAACTTGCACTAGTGAAAGTGTGAACCCTAGGCCTTGTTTCCTAGTATTGCAATACCGTTTATGCTCACTTTTACCACGTGTTACCTTGCTGTTTTTATATTTTTCAGATTACAAAAACCTATATCTACCATCCATATTGCACTTGTATCATGTAGCGACCCGACCCGAAATCGGTCAAGTCTCTGTGCAGCTGTACCATCCGAAGATCATGCTGGCACACACAGTACATTGATGAAAAGATTCAAAGTTCAATCACACCTGAATTTATTACACGATTCTCATATCGAGTCTTTATTACAATAGAATAAATTCGCCAAGGCCAACTCATGATAAATAAACTAAATAAAGCTGCGGAAGCATAGATTTAATAGCGAGTCCATCCGACTCCATAGGGCAATCGCCAAGCGTGGATCGTAGCCTCACTCCGATCGGAAAACTCCTCGCAACATAAGACGTTGCAGCCGTGTAGGTCAGCATTTTGAATATGCCGCAAGTCAAAGAGAGAACAACAATAAAATTACTAACACTATATGCAATTTGGCTGTGGGGCTCTAAGTTTCATTGTTTTGCGAAAAAGCCGCTTTTCCTACAACAAGGACTTGTTTGCAAATACTACAAAATGTTGGTAGTTATTGAGATGGTTCCGCCAACCAATGTCTCATTCCCAATTATTAAATAACCCCTCAATTAATTTATTAAGTTCGTGTTGAGATATCCGAAATACTCCAAGTTCCAGAGGCTCAAATTGTCCGTAATCGGGACACGGCTAACCGATTAGATCTTCACTCTGCAGAGGTTTGCGACTTTACCCGCAAGAATCGCTCCTCCTTTAAGTCTTCGCACTGCCTGGTGTTTGAAGACGGACGAACGAAACAGGTCTTCCAAGAGTTCCTCGGACCACTTTGCGGTGCCCATCCAATCCTACCGTTCTTCTACATCTCGTAGCACCGTCCGCCGAGTCACGCCTTAGGGTCGACCAAGCCAGAGCCCATAATGGCTTGCGGCTGCACAGGTAAGCTTCCGGTCAATGGGGTATCCATCGGTCTCTTCGTGGCTGGGTGAAGCTTTCCGCAAGATGTCATGGCGCTTCTCCACGCATCCCGGCCAGCCGCTGGTTTCTCCAGGGTGCCCGTCAACCGTCCTCCACCCAGTAGTGAATTTTGAAGTCCATCTTGAGCTTGAAGTCATGGGGTTGTCATCATCTTGACTCTCACATCTCCCTTATGAATCACTCAACCAACCCCGTCTACGAGCATAGCAAAATAAACTACTTCGTCCCGGGCAATGGTAACACGGGGAATTGGGTTCATCCTACCTCATGATACTACTCAAGACATAACTTAAAATTCTCCTACTGCATGCATGGTGGGGAGGTATAATTCTAATGCAATAAAATCATAGGTATTGTAAAAGAAAACATGATCAAATGACTTGCTGGTGGCCGACGGTCTTCAAAGCTAGGGACTCGTGATAGCAGGCTTCAGACTCGAAATTCTACCAAGCAAACAACAATCATATAAGCATAAAAACATACAATCACTTAACATAACAGCATGCTAACATAAAACACACAAAACAATCGAACCAAAACCAAAGAAAACTCAAGAAATCCAAGCCAACAACTAACAAGAAAATAAAATAAACTTTTTATTTTCTGTAAATAAAAGTCCACGTTCTAAAACTACGAAACTAATCTAAAATAAACTATAACATAGGTAAAATAAAATTATTTACTAAATAGAACAATAGGAAAACAGTAGCTAGTTAAATAAACAAGAAACACATGATTTAGACTAAAACTATTTTTTATTAAATCTAAAATACCCAAACAAGTTCCTACTGCTAGGCATGAACTAAACTAAGCTGTAAAAAAGAATCACTAAAAAATATAATCCTAACTCAATTTATGGCAGAAATACTAATCTGTCTAAAACTAAAATAAAACTATTTCTAATAATTTAAACATGGCTAAACATATTTTCTACAGAAACTACAACAAATTTGCAAACTAACAAAAAAATCAACTAAAAATATTAAGTAACCTAAGAGATATGGATTTTACAAAATCGAACTATTCTGTTAAAAACAGAAATGAAAATATAACTAAAAAAAGAAAACTAGCGCTAACGGGCCTATCTAACGCCAAAGCGATATATAACTAATGCATGCCCGAGAAAATAAACCGATCGGGCCGATCTAACTAAACCAGAAATAAACCGGACTAAAACCAACTAAAATCGATCTAATCTAAATAAAACCTAACCTTCGCTAGTCTAATCTAAGCCCTAGGTTTCAGATCGACGGTGGTGGCGGCTCGGCGACATACCATGTGTGGCGGCGGTTTCTGCTCGGCGACGACGCGCAGCGTCCGTTATCCGGGCGACGGCGGTGACGCTGTGGAGGTGCGGCGGAGCGAGCGAGGTCGAGGTGGCGGTTGCAGCGGTCGGGATGACGGAGACGAGTGGAACGAGCTCGGCGGGCTCTGGTGCTCGCAACTCCGCGACGGGCGGTGATGCTCAAGGCGGCGACTCGGCGATCCTCGAGCGGAGAGAGGTGTCAAAGAGGTGCGGAGGAAGTGGCCGTTGGGTGGGGTAGCTTGAGGTCGAGGGTGGCTCACCGGTGGCGGAAACGGCGGCGAACCGAGGCGGCGGCGGCGAGATGCGTCGCGAGGGTGCGGGCTGCGGTGGGTTTTGGGCGTAGGGTATTAGGGGGTTCGGGGGAGGAGGGGCGTAGGGTTTTATAGGGCATCAACTTGGGGCAGGGGACGACTGGAATCGTGATCCCGTGAAGATCGCGCGACGGGCGGCGACAGTCGCTGCGCTGGGCGCGCGAGACGTGGGCGAGGGAAAGAGAAGGGTGGGGCCAGTGGCGTCAGAGAGAAGGAGGGGTTTCGCCGGGCGACCGAGGGGAGAGGATTCGGCGCGGGCGCTGGGGCAGGCCGGCTCGGGCGCTGGTGGCTGCGCCTGCCCATTGGCTGGCTGGCGCTGGCGCCGGGCCGGTTGGCCTGGCTGGCGCCTGGGTTTTTTTTTTGAATTAGAGAGAAGAGAGAATATATAAAAATATATATTATTTTTGTATATGACATATATATATCAAAATTCTCAGGGGAATTTATCCTACAATCCGGACATTTTTCCAGGGGCAAAACTCAACTTTTTTTTAAAAAAATTTCTAGAAATCCCAAATAAAATCAAATTTGAATTCAATCTTTTTGGCAAAACTTTTCTTCTGACATTTTTGGAGTGTCATGTTTACTCCTCTCATACTTTTTCTCAAGTATTTGTTAGGCATTGTTTTGAAGTAAATTCAACTGCCAATTTGAATTCAAATTCCAACAAACTCAAAAGCCTCTGAATTAATTCAAATGTCACTCAATTCAAACAATAATGCATAGATGCTTAGCTATAATTGTAAAACATTCCAAATGGGAAATTTGGGATGTTACAAACCTACCCACCTTAAGATGAATCTCGCCCTCGAGATTCGGGTTGGCTAGCAAATAGGTGCGGGTGGTCTCGGCGGAGGTCTTCTTCTCGCTCCTAGGTGGCTTCCTCCTCGGAATGATGACTCCACAGCACCTTGCAAAATTTGATGATCTTGCTGCGGGTGACTCTGTTCGCAGTCTCGAGAATTCGGACGGGTTTCTCCTCATAAGTCAGATCACTGTTGAGCTGTATGGCCTCTAGGGGCACTGTATCTCTTAACGGAATATCGGCCATCTCGGCATGGCATTTCTACAGCTGAGAAACATGGAAGACATCATGAACTCCGGACAATCCTTCCGGCAATTCTAACTTGTAAGCAACTTCTCCACGACGTTCGAGGATTTTGTAGGGGCCAATGAACCGGGGTGCTAACATTCCTTTAACACCGAACCTCTTGATTCCACGAAGTGGGACACACGAAGATATGCCCTGCCTCCCGCTTCAGATGTTACTTCCTTGCGCTCTCGTCGGCATAACTTTTACGCCTCGATCGAGCTACCTTGAGTCTATCTCGAATCAGCTTGACTTTCTCTTGAATCTCTCGATAAGATCGGGACCGAAAAGTTTTCGATCTCCAACACCATCCCACAACAATGGTGTTCTCGCACCTCCTTCCGTATAGAGCTTGAAGGGGCCATCTTCGATTGGTGTGATAACTGTTATTGTACGAGAACTCCGTATATGGCAAATTATCATCCCAGCTAGACCCATAGTCTAGCGCACAAGCTCTCAACATGTCCTCCGTGATCTGGTTGACTCTCTCGGTCTGTCCATCTGCTCTGCAGATGAAAAGCTGTCTCAACTCCAGCCTCATACCTAAAGTTTCATGCAACCGATTCCAAAACTTTGAGGTAAATTGTGTTCCTCTATCCGACACGATACTCCTCGAACTCCATGCGGATATACGATCCTGGTCATGTATATCTTGGCTAACTTAGCGCTGGTATAGGTAGTCTTCACAGAATGAAATGAGCTACCTTGGTCAATCGATCAACCACTACCCAGATGGAATCATAACCTGAACGGGTCTGGGTAATCCTGTGATAAAATCCATTCCAAGTTTTTCCCATTTCCACTCGAATCGGCAAAGGTTGAAGTAACCCTGCTGGCTTCGATGTTCCGCCTTTACTGCTGGCAAACATCGCATATTGCTACGCACTCAAGAATATCCTTCTTCATACCTGTCCACCAGAAACTTTCCTTCAAATCCAGATACATCTTGGTGTTACCGGGGTGAATCGAGTACGGTGAATCATGAGCCTCCTGAAGAATTAGCTTCCTGAGTTCGGGATCATTGGGTACATAAATACGATCCTCGAACCATATAGCTCCGTATTCATCCTTATGAAACCCTTTAGCTTTTCCTTCATTCATCCTTTTCTTTATCTCATCAATTTCCTTGTCCGACTTCTGGGCTTCACGAATTCTTTCGGCCAAAGTGGACTGAACTTCCAGAGCTGCAACATATCCTCTCGGAACTATCTCCGATCGGAGATCTCGAGGCCATCGACTAACTCCTGGGTAATCCTCCGCTATGAGAGTATTCACATAACTCTTATGGCTCAAAGCATCTGCTACAACATTAGCCTTTCCCGGGTGGTAATGCAATCTCATGTCATAGTCCTTGATTAACTCTAGCCATCTCCTCTCGCTCGAGGTTCAACTCTTCTGCGTGAAAATATACTTCAAGCTCTTATGATCCGTAAACATCACAACTGTTTCCGATAAGGAAATGCCTCCAGTCTTGAGTGCATGCACTACGGCTGCTAACTCCAAATCATGTGTGGCGAATTCATCTCGTGAGGTCGTGCTGTCCGGAGGTATAAGCTACAACTTTGACTTCCTGCATGAGTACTCCTCCGAGTCCCTAGCGAGAAGCGCCACAATATACCGTAATCCTTGTGTATGTCCGCAAAATCAGCATCGGGCTGTAACCAAACGCTTCTTCAATTCCTGAAACGGCTTCACAATCCTCGGTCCAGATGTACTTGGCGCCCTTCTTCAACAGCTCACCATGGGCTTGGCAATCTTCGAGAAATTCTCAATAAACCTCCGATAATATCCTGCGAGTCCGAGAAAACTACGGATCTCCTTGATGAGGTGGGTGACTGCCAATCGGTGACCGATACAACCTTGGTGGGTCAATCGCTACTCCTTCTCCTGAAATAACATGTCCGAGGAATCCGACTTCCTTCAGCCAAAATTACATTTGCTGAACTTGGCATACAATCGATGTTCTCGGAGTTTCTCCGAACTAGACGCAAATGTTCCTTATGCTCTTCCTCGCTCTTGGAGAAAATCAGTATATCATCGATGAACACCACGACAAACTTGTCCAGATATTCCATAAATACCTTGTTCATCAAATTCATGAAGTATGCAGGGGCATTAGTCAATCCGAATGACATGACGGTATACTCATATAACCATACCTGGTGGTAAATGCTGTTTTGGGTATATCCTTTTCACGGATCTTCAACTGATGATACCCTGATCGAAGATCAATCTTGGAGAATACCTTGGCTCCAACTAGATGATCAAATAGATCATTAATCATCGGCAAAGGGTACTTGTTCTTGATGGTCACGTCATTCAACGAACGATAATCCACAACCATTCTCAGGGTTCCATCCTTCTTCTCTACCAAAAGAACTGGGGCTCCCCAAGGTGACGAGCTTGGCCGAATATATCCCTTCTCCAATAGCTCATTAATTTGCTTCTTGATCTCTTCCAAATCGTTCGGGGGCATCCGATAGGGTCTCTTGGATATTGGGGCTGTGCCGGGCAATACCTCAATCAGAAATTCAATGTCTCTGTCCGGTGGCATTCCTGGTAATTCCTCCGGAAACACATCGGGAAAATCTTGCACTCGGCACTTCCTCCCGAACAACTCCCGTGAGGGAATTCACCGATTCTTCATCGGGATACGCTCGATACATACTTGATCCTCTTCGCGCCGGAGTGGTGAGCGAGAATCGCCTTCTGGGCACGCCTATGTTTCCTTCAAACTTCGTCAACCAATCCATGCCTAGGATTACATCCAAGGTCGGGTTTCCAATACTACGAGGTCTGCGGGAAATTTATGGTTTCGATGTTGAGGGTTGCATGACAGCCTAAGCCTGCCATCATTTCTCCTCCTGCGAACCGACGTGAAGAGGGCTTCTAAGGGTTCTAGTGGGCAACCCGTATTTTTCCACAACTACCCTTGATATAAATGAATGCGTTGCACCGAATCAAAGAGTACCAATATCGGGCGTGAATTTAATAAAACTTACCAACCACGATTATTCGGCTGATCATAGACGCCCTCCACGCCAATGTGGTTCACCCGAGCATGAGGAAAAGGGTTGGGCTTCTTTCTGAGCTTCCATTGCCGCTTCCATTCCTCCGCTTGGCCTCCGGCGAGTCGGTGGCATAGTGCCCTGTTTTCGGCACTTGAAGCAGTGATGTGACTCGAGATCCTTCGAGCCGGGCAGGACGATCTGGTTGCAATTGCCGCTTCCATTGCCTCGACTTGTTGTCGTGGTTGCGGTTGTTCCCATTTCCTCCATGGTTATGTCCTCCATGGTTATGTCCTCCATGGGTGTGATGGGTATGCCCTCCCAGTATGGGGCATAACGGGGCTTCTACTAAGCTCCGAGTTGTACTTCCCCGCCATACTTCCGCTTATGGCTATCAATCTGCTGCTGCTTGCCTTCGAGTATGGTGGCCTTGTCTACCAGCTCCCGGTAGTTGTTGAAAGTAGCCACCATTAGCTGCATTCCCAGCTCGCCATTGAGTCCTTGAGAAACTTTTCCTGCTTTGCGCATCTGTGGCCACATCATCCGGGGCATAGCGAGATAATTTGCTGAACTCATCCACGCATCGCCCCACAAGACGATTCCCTGGCGTAAGTTGCGGAACTCACGCTTCTTCGCACTCATGGCTCCACCGAGACATGAGCGGTGCGGAAAGCTCGCTGGAACTGGTCCCACGTGATGGTGGCGATGGGATAAGTGGCGTGTAGTTCTCCCACCAAGAGGCTCCAGGTCCATCAAGTCGATGTGCGGCAAAGCGCACCTTCTCTCGTGATCTGTGCATCCAGCGGTGGCTAACTCCTTCCGACCTTGCGGAGCCAATCATCGGCCATAATCGCCTCGGTGCTGCTAGAGAACACCGCGGATTCATCCTTAGGAAGCGGGTCAAGTAGTCAACAGGGGTGGTGGCGGTGGATTGTTGTTGTTGTTGTTCGTTCGGATGAGCATCCGCATAAGGGCATTCTGCTGCTGGATCAGCCGGGTGAGCTCCAAAGGAAAGTTGAAACCGGGTCACGCCTCGGAGGCATCCGTGTTTTGGAGTGGATGAGAAAATTAGAATAGAACAAGGGTCTAATGAGAAAATATCACTACCCATATGAATGCACAATCATAATCACACCAATCATTTATTCAATCATCTCAAACATGGTTCAATCTCGGATTACAAATTCTCATGTCTAATCGAAAATAACGGCCTAACTGATCGACGGAAAAATAAAATAACATGGCGGTCGACTAAATGTCTTCATCAATTATCCTTGCGTCCTCTGGTGCGGCGTCTTCCGGTGTGGCGTCCTCTGGTGCGGCGCCTCCTCTTGCGGCTTTCTTCGGTGGAGCTCTCTACATAATCCTGGTCATTGCTCATGAGGGGTCCGTCATCTCCACTCGGAAAAAGGTCTTCTCCCAGGTCCATCTTCTCCTCTAATGCGGCAACATCCATCTTCAGCTTGTCGACTCTCTCATGAAATCCTTGATTTCTTCTTCATGGTCAAGGAAGTCCGCGTGCTTTCTCCTCCAGTTCCAGCTTCACGGAACAACAGCCTCTGTGTACCTTCGAAGTTTCATGAGTCTGGATTTCCGCTTCTGAGGAGACTCTCCAAGTCTTGGACATATGAGAGAATGGAGTCGTCCTCACGGCACGGATGATATCTCCATTCCTAGCTCTGCGAGAAATCATGGCGAGGTCTGATGGGTCGAGCTCGCCTGTACTCTTCTCGAGATGTCCAAGTGCACGATAAATCGCCATGTCTCTTCCGAGGATCCAACTGAAATCGGTAAACTCAAAGTCAATGGGCTCTGAATGTCCTCCGAAGGTCCTCCCTGGAATGTGCACCTTAATCCTGTAGCAGGTACCCGTCAGAAGTGCATTGGTAGGCTTCCCGGTGATTGAGGGCAGAGCAATCTTCAGCTTCTTCACGATATGAACCAGCTTCTTGCCGAGAGGCATCGTCTCATCTGGCTGGCAAAACTCCGGTAGCAGAACTGGAATGAACTCGGCGGCCATCTAGAATGTTGAAAATCGGAGAGAAGTCGAAATGAGCAGGGAGAATTACGTAATGATAAGGACATAAAATAAATAGTCTCTTCCTATGGCTTTCCGATCCTAGGGGTTACGCCCCACGGTCAGGCGTGTGCTCGATACCATCTCAGAGCGACCCGACCGAAATCGGTCAAGTCTCTATGAAGCTGTACCATCCAAGATCATGCTTTGCACACACAACATTGATGAAAAGATTCAAAGTTCAATCACACCTGAATTTATTACACGATTCTCATATCGAGTCTTTATTACAATAGAATAAATTCGCCAAGGCCAACTCATGAGAAATAAACTAAATAAAGCTGCGGAAGCATAGATTTAATAGCGAGTCCATCCGACTCCATAGGGCAATCGCCAAGCGTGGATCGTAGCCTCACTCCTGATCGAAAACTCCTCTCGCAACATAAGACGTTGCAGCCGTGTAGGTCAGCATTTTGAATATGCCGCAAGTCAAAGAGAGAACAACAATAAAATTACTAACACTATATGCAATTTGGCTGTGGGGCTCTAAGTTTCATTGATTTGCGAAAAAGCCGCTTTTCCCTACAACAAGGACTTGTTTGCAAATACTACAAAATGTTGGTAGTTATTGAGATGGTTCCGCCAACCAATGTCTCATTCCCAATTATTAAATAACCCCTCAATTAATTTATTAAGTTCGTGTTGAGATATCCAAATACTCCAAGTTCTAGAGGCTCAAATTGTCCAGAATCGGGACACGGCTAACCGATTAGATCTTCACTCTGCAGAGGTTTGCGACTTTACCCGCAAGAATCGCTCCTCCTTTAAGTCTTCGCACTGCCTGGTGTTTGAAGACGGACGAACGAAACAGGGTCTTCCAAGAGTTCCTCCGACCACCGCCGGTGCCCATCCAATCCTACCGTTCTTCTACATCTCGTAGCACCGTCCGCCGAGTCACGCCTAGGGTCGACCAAGCCAGAGCCCATAATGGCTTGCGGCTGCATGTAAGCTTCCGTCAATGGGTTATCCATCCGCCTCTTCGTGGCTGGGTGAAGCTTTCAAGATGTCATGGCGCTTCTCCACGCATCCCGACCAGCCGCTGGTTTCTCCAGGTGCCCACAACCGCCCTCCACCCAAGAGTGAATTTTGAAGTCCATCTTGAGCTTGAAGTCATGGGGTTGTCATCATCTTGACTCTCACATCTCCCTTATGAATCACTCAACCAACCCCGCTCACGAGCATAGCAAAATAAACTACTTCGTCCCCGGCAATGGTAACACGGGGAATTGGGTTCATCCTACCTCATGATACTACTCAAGAAATAACTTAAAATTCTCCTACTGCATGCATGGTGGGGAGGTATAATTCTAATGCAATAAAATCATAGGTATTGTAAAAGAAAACATGATCAAATGACTTGCTGGCTGACGGTCTTCGAAAGCTAGGGACTCGTGATAGCAGGCTTCGCACTCCGGAAATTCTACCGAAGCAAACAACAATCATATAAGCATAAAACATACAATCACTTAACATAACAGCGTGCTAACATAAAACACACAAAACAATCGAACCAAAACCAAAGAAAACTCAAGAAATCCAAGCCAACAACTAACAAGAAAATAAAATAAACTTTTTATTTTCTGTAAATAAAAGTCCACGCTTCTAAAACTACAGAACTAATCTAAAATAAACTATAACATAGGTAAAATAAAATTATTTACTAAATAGAACAATAGGAAAACAGTAGCTAGTTAAATAAACAAGAAACACATTATTTCGACTAAAAGTATTTTTTATTAAATCTAAAATACCCAAACAAGTTCCTACTGCTAGGCATGAACTAAACTAAGCTGTAAAAAAAGAATCGCTAAAAAAATATAATCCTAACTCAATTTATGGCAGAAATACTAATCTGTCTAAAACTAAAATAAAACAATTTCTAATAATTTAAACATGGCTAAACATATTTTCTACACAAACTACAACAAATTTGCAAACTAACAAAAAAATCAACTAAAAATATTAAGTAACCTAAGAGATATGGATTTTACAAAACTGGAACTATTCTGTTAAAAACAGAAACGAAAATATAACTAAAAAAGATAAACTAGCGCTAACGGGCCTATCTAACGCCAAAGCGATATATAACTAATGCATGCCCGAGAAAATAAACCGATCGGGCGGTCTAACTAAACCAGAAATAAACCGGACTAAAACCAACTAAAACCGATCTAATCTAAATAAAACCTAACCCTTCGCTAGTCTAATCTAAGCCCTAGGTTTCAGATCGACGGGTGGGCGGCTCGGCGACATACATCATGTGGCGGCGACGGCGGCTCGGGCGGCGACAAGCGCAGCTGCTCCGTTATCCGGGCGACGGCGGTGACGTCAGGGAGGTGCGGTGGAGCGAGGCGAGGTCGAGGGTGGCGGTTGCGGCGGTCGGGGACGACGGAGACGAGTGGAACGAGCTCGGCCGAGCTCCTGGTGCTCTGCAACTCCGGCGACGGGCGGTGATGCTCAAGGCGGCGACTCCGGCGATCCCTGAGCGGAGAGAGGGTGTCAAAGAGGTGCGGGAGGAAGTGGCCGTTCGGGTGGGGTAGCTTGGAGGTCGAGGGGTGGCTCACCGGTGGCGGAAACGGCGGCGAACCGAGGTGGCGGCGGCGAGATGCGTTCGGCGAGGGTGCGGGCTGCGGTGGGTTTTGGGCGAGTGTTTTAGGGGGTTCGGGGGAGGAGGGGCGTAGGGTTTTATAGGGCATCAACTTGGGGCAGGGGGCGACTCGGAATCGTGATCCCGTGAAGATCGCGGCGACGGGCGGCGGCGGTCGCTCTGGCCAAGCGAGACGTGGCGCGGGAAAGAGAAGGGTGGGGCCAGGCCGTCGAGAAGGAGGAGGGGGTTCGGTCAGCGACCGAGGGGAGAGGGTTCGGCGCGCGCTGGGCAGGCTGCTCGGGCGCTGGTGGCTGCGCCTGGCCCATTGGTGGGCTGGCCTTCGGCTACTGGCCGGGCAGGTTATTGGTGGCGCTGGGGTTTTTTTTTTTTTTTGAATTAGAGAGAAGAGAGAATATATATAAATATATATTATTTTTATATATGACATATATATATCAAAATTCTCAGGGGAATTTATCCTACAATCCGGACATTTTTCCAGGGGCAAAACTCAACTTTTTAAAAAAACATTTTCTAGAAATCCCAAATAAAATCAAATTTGAATTCAATCTTTTTGGCAAAACTTTTCTTCTGACATTTTTGGAGTGTCATGTTTACTCCTCTCATACTTTTTCTCAAGTATTTGTCAGGCATTGTTTTGAAGTAAATTCAACTGCCAATTTGAATTCAAATTCCAACAAACTCAAAAGCCTCTGAATTAATTCAAATGTCACTCAATTCAAACAATAATGCATAGATGCTTAGTTATAATTGTAAAACATTCCAAATGGGAAATTTGGGATGTTACATATCACCATCTCTTCGCCGAACTAGTGCACCTATACAATTTACCATTGTATTGGGTGTGTTGGGGACACAAGAGACTCTTTGTTATTTGGTTGCAGGGTTGCTTGAGAGAGACCATCTTTATCCTACGCCTCCCACGGATTGATAAAGCTTAGGTCATCCACTTGAGGGAACTTTGCTACTGTCCTACAAACCTCCGCACTTGGAGGCCCAACAACGTCTACAAGAAGAAGGTTGCGTAGTATACATCAAGCACTTTTCTGCCGCCGTTGCCGGGGAGGCTAGGTAAGAGGCACTCACACCCCATCAACTAAGCTCTTTTCTGGCGCCGTTGCCGGGGAGGTGAGTGCTTGAAGTTATATCTTTAGATCTTGCAATCGAATCTTTTTGTTTCTTGTTTTATCACTAGTTTAGTTTATAAAAGAAAACTACAAAAAATGGAATTGAGTTTGTCTCATACGCTTCGTCTTTTTAATATCTTTCGTGAGTATGATGGAAAGGAAAATTGTGCCAAAGTGTTAGAATAAGAATGCATTAAAATGTTTGGCACTAAATCTTTGAATGATGAGCATGATTGCAATGTTGTTAGTATGAACTCCTTGAATATCCATAGTACTAATGATGATTGCACTAGTTATGATGAAAATGTCTCCTATAAACATGTCAATTTTTGTGGAGTGCATTGGGTTTGCAAGTACACACCAAATAGGGAAGATAGATATTGCAAGAGGCATAAGCATTTAGAAACTAAATGGTTGCAAGAAAGGCTAGATGCGTGTGCTGAAAATTTAAACTTTCTTAGCCATACTTGTGAACTTTGCAATGAACGTGATCATTTCAGTATCCAATGCAAATTGCTTCATGATCGAATCGTGTCCAAAAGTTGTGATGACTTGATTTCCCTTGCACATCATAATGAACTTAGTTTGCTCTTGGGTTATGAAGTAATGAAACGTATAACTGAAGATATTCCAAAATTTGCCCTTGATAGAGTTCTTCATTTTGATCTAGAGGAAATATATATGTATTGTGCGGTGAATTGCATTGAAAATCCTTATATTGCCAATTACATAAAGAAAATAAAACAAATAGAAGATGAAGAGAATACTAATGAAAGGGAAGAGACTTCCCAATATCCTCCTATTATTTCTTATGATGAATGAGGTAACGAGGAGGAGCCTTCTATTCAACCAATCTCATTAATAAGGAGCTCCAAAAAGAGGATTGAACCCACACATGAGGTGAAGAAGAAGAAAAGAAAAAGGAAGAGAGATAAAAAGATATCTCTCCCAAATAATGTTGCTCCTATTATTGTTGTGCCTCATGAAAATGAATCAAAAATAATTGTGGAAGATGATGCACTTGACAATGATCTCGTTATGCCTATTGCTTGTTGTGATGATTATGATTGGGAAGATAATGATACTCCTTATGATCTTTAAAATCTTTTTGGCACTTGCTTGGAAGAATATGATAATAATGTTTGCTATACTATTGGTTCTATCCATACTATTAATGATGAGAGTGATTATGCTTATGATATGAAAAGGCCCAAGTTGGGGATGCTATGTTTGATGAAGATGATGTTTTTGAGAATATATTTGCTGCAATTAATGTTTGTCCCAAGCTTGGGTATGCTATGTTTAATGAAGATGATATTTTTAGCCTCTCAAGTTTTGACATGCAAAGTTGTTATGATGATAGCATGCCTTCTACCTATGATGATTATATTGATGAAAGTGGGTTTGGAAGAGTGTCAACTTTAGGAAGTAATGATCCCACTATTTTGGAGGATGTTGAATCATATAATATTTATGAAAGTGGATTTGGAGAGGTCGTGACTTTATTTAGTGATGTATCCACTATTTCGGAAGAGGTTTCAATTGATTATGATGAGAACAAAGTTGCTACTTATGATGATTATTGTGATGAAACTTATGCTATGAAAAGTAGTGATGATTATATTTATAAAACTTGTCATGATTATGATTACCCTTTTTCTGAACATTACTCTTTTAATGTGGAAACAATTTATAGTATTCAAGTCTCTTATGATACTCCCACTATTCCGAATGAGAAGAATTTTGCTTGTGTGGAGGGTAGTAAATTTTCTATGCTTGTAGATCATGAAAATAATGCTTTAGTTGTTGGTTATATTGTTGAATTCATTCATGATGCTAATAAAAATTATTATGAGGGAGGGACATATGATTGTAGGAATTGCAATAATATCAAGTTTCCTCTCTATGTGCTTAAAGTTTTAAAGTTATGCTTGTTTTGCCTTCCTATGCTAGTTGATTATTGTTCCCATAAGTTGTTTGCTCACAAAATCCCTACTCATATTCTTCATGATGCTCTCTTTATGTTTCAATTCTTATCTTTTAGGTGAGCATCATTGAAATCATCATGCCTAGCTAGGGGCGTTAAACGATAGCGCTTGTTGGGAGGCAACCCAACTTTATTTTAGTTTCTTGATTTTGGGTTCAGTTTAGGAATAAATAATTCATCTAGCTTCTTTTTAGATGTGGTTTTATGTTTTAATTAGTGTTTGTGCCAAGTAGAACCTTTGGGAAGACTTGTGTGAAGTCTTTATGATCATGCTGTAAAAAACAGAAACTTTAGCGCTAATGAGATTAGCTTCAACTTTTTACTGGAGAGTGATATTTAGTTGATTCTTTTTGCAGATGATTACTAGACAAATTCCTCAGGTCCACCAATTTATTTTAGAATTTTGGAGTTCCATAAGTTTGCGTTAGTTACAGATTACTACAGATTGTTCTGTTTTTGACAGATTCTGTTTTTCGTGTGTTGTTTGCTTATTTTGATGAATCTATGGCTAGTAAAATAGTTTATAAACCACAGAGAAGTTGGAATACGGTAGGTTTAACACCAATATAAATAAATAATGAGTTCAATACAGTACCTTGAAGTGGTGTTTTTTTTCTTTCGCTAACGGAGCTCACGAGATTTTCTGTTAAGTTTTGTGTTGTGAAGTTTTCAAGTTTTGGGTAAAGATTCGATGGACTATGGAATAAGGAGTGGCAAGAGCCTAAGCTTGGGGATTCTCAAGGCACCCCAAGGTAATATTCAAGGATAACCAAGAGCCTAAGCTTGGGGATGCCCCGGAAGGCATCCCCTCTTTCGTGTTCATTCATCGGTAACTTTACTTGGAGCTATATTTTTATTCACCACATGATATGTGTTTTTCTTGGAGCGTCATTTTATTTTATTTAGCTTTGCTTGCTGTTTGAATAAAATACTAATATCTGAAATTCTTAAATGATAGAGAGTCTTCACATAGCTACATAATTATTTAACTACTCATTGATCTTCACTTATATCTTTTTGGAGTAGTTTGTCATTTACTCGTGTGCTTCATTCATATCCTATGAGTAAATGGTTGAATGATTTGAATGTCATAAATCTGAAATTATACATGTTTCATATGCTTACCCCATGGGGAGTAATGACTTTACATATAAGAAGTAGAGGTGGCAAATTGATTGAAGATTATCAAACATTGTATTGGTCACTTGAACAATTCATGAAAGAATATTGAAGGAGAGAGATTTCACATATAAATATACTATCATGGACATATTTTGTAATTGTGAGCACTCATTAAAATATGACATGATAAAAGGTTGATGTTGGACAAGGAAGACAACGTAATGGGTTATGTTTTCTTATATCCGAAATAAAGTATATTGTCATGGATCGCCTAACACGTTGAACTTGCCTTTCCCCCTCATGCTAGCCAAATTCCTTGCACCAAGTAGAGATACTAATTGTGCATCCAAACTCCTTGAACCAAGTTTATTCCATGAGTGTCCACCATATCTACCTATATGCGGTATTTACCTGCCGTTCCAAGTAAATTTGCATGTGCCAAACTCTAAACCTTCAAATAATAATCTGTTTTTTATGCCCGAATCGCTCATGTAGCGACTACGGGTTAGCAGTATCTTCCATGCTAGGCGGGTTATTCTCACGTTGAGTGGACTCCGCTCATCATTCACGAGAAAATGGCCGGTAACTGGGATGCCCAGTCCCATGATCAAAAGATCAAAATCAAATCAAAAATAATTGCAAAAAAAAACTCCCCGAGGTTTGATGTTAGTTGGAGGCACCCGTTGTTTCGGGCAAGCCATGGATTGATGATTGTTGGTGGAGGGGGAGTAAAAACATTTACCTTTCTGTTTGGGAACCGCCTATAATGTATGTAGTATGGAAGATATTGGGAACTCTTGGTCGTTATGTTGACAATGAAAGCATACCTCTCAAAATTATTTTCATCTCTGTTTTTGCTTCGATCTCTAGCACCTCTGCAAATCCCTGCTTCCCTCTGCGAAGGGCCTATCTTTTTCTTTTATGCAAGAGTCATGGTGATCTTCACCTTTCCCTTTTTCATTTTATCCTTTGGCAAGCACCTCGTGTTGGAAAGATTCTGATATGTATATCCAATTGGATGTAAGGCATCATGAACTATTATTGTTGACATTACCCTTGAGGTAAAAGGTTGGGAGGCGAATCTATAAGCCCCTATCTTTCTCTGTGTCTGATTAAAACTTTGAACCCATAAATATCGCGTGAGTGTTAGCAATTGTGAAAGACTAAATGATCGTTGAGTATGTGGAGTTTGCTAAATTAAAGCTCTGACATAGACTCTTCCTGAAAATAAGATGAATTGTAATTGATTGATGACTAATAACATAGTTTGTTAGTTTTCAAGAAAGTTTATGATCTATACTTTAACATGTGAATAGTTTGTTACTTGATCATGCAAAGTTCTATGAGTTGAGCTACTGTTATGACATATAATGATGCTAGAAAAGGTGATTGAAATTATCATTGATCAAACTTATGCACCTGCTAGCATTCACACTTCATAAATTATTTCTTTTATCATTTACCTACTCGAGGACGAGCAGGAATTAAGCTTGGGGATGCTGATACGTCTCCAACGTATCTATAATTTATGAAGTATTCACGCTATTATATTATCCATCTTGGATGTTTAATGGGCTTTACTATGCACTTTTATATCACTTTTGGGACTAACCTATTGACCCGAGCCCAAGCGATTCCTTTTTTTACCTTGTTTCAAATGTTTCAAAGAAAAGGAATATCAAACGGAGTCGAAGCGGAATGAAACCTTCGGAGAAGTTATTTTTGGAAGGAAAGCAACCCGAAAGTCTTGGAGTGCATGTCAGGAAAGAAGCGAGGAGCCACGAGGTAGGGGCGTGCCCACCTCCCTAGGGTGCGCCCTCCACCCTCGTGGGCCCTCGTGGCTCCCCGACGTCGTCTTCCGCCTATATATATATATATATATATATATATATATATATATATATATATATATATATATATATATATATATATATATATATATATATATCCATATACCCTAAAACTTCGGGAATGAATAGATCTGGAGTTCCGCCGCCGCAAGCCTCTGTAGCCACCAAAAGTCAATCGGGACCCCGTTTCGGCACCCTGCCGGAGGGGGAACCCTCACCGGTGGCCATCTGTGACGCCCGGGTGATTACGCTACAGTAATCCCGCGTTAATGAGGACACGTCACCTCGGTTACTGCTAATAATCTCGCGTCGGTTCGAATCTTTCAAATTCAAAGTCAAACAAACGATAAAGAGTTCCGAAAATAAGTTCTAAAATGTTCCGGGGTTTTCTAAAATAACTAACCTAATATTGGTGGGGTGCAATATTTTTACAAAATGTCAGAGCATTTTAAATAAAATAAAAACAGAAAGGAAAAATGCTAAAAGAAAATAAAAAAAACCGGTGGAGGGAAGAACCCCCTGCCCACCAGTCGGCCCCCTCCCCACCGCCCCTCTCTCCCCTTTTGGCCCATTCCTCCCCCCATGGGCGGCCCACCGCCCAGCCAGCCGCCCCCCCCCCCACCAGCGGCTAACCCTAGCCGACCCACTCCGCCCCCACGCCCCTCGCCTCTCCTCTCCCGATCGGATCGGGCGCGAGATCGGCCCCGACCGAGCCACCCCGCGCCAAACCCACCTCGCCGCCGACCCCGCCGCCCACCGCGCCCCGTCCTCCCTCCTCCTCCGTCGCCGCCGGAAGATCCCTCCTCCCCCTCCGTCGCCCCGAGCCACACCTCCCTCCATGCCATGCTCGGCCTCGCCCTCCCGTCCCGGGCACGCTTCACCGACCCCCCCCCGACGGCCTCCCCGACCCGACCGAGCCCGCCCGGCCGAGTCCCCGCCTCCCTGTGAGGCTCCCTCTCGCCCTCTCTTCCCCCCTCCCCGGCGGCTCCGGCCACCAGTGCCAGCGATCCTCCCCCCCCGTCTTCCCGGCTCCCTCGACGCCAGAGCCCCGCCTGCCCTGTCGCCCTGCTCGGGCCATGCCACAGACTGCCCCGCTCCCCGTTCCCTCTTTCCCCCCCTGGGATCCGACCGGCCCGGCCACCAGACGGCGCCCCTCCCCCTTCTTTCTTCCCTCGTGACGACTCTCGGCGCCAAGGCCCAACCCTCGCCCCAGGCCCCGTTTCCCCCGTTCGGCGCCCTCGCCCCCCCCCAGCCTCGTTCTTCCCTCATGGCCTGGCCCCGGCCGAACCCGCCACCCCCGCCTGTCGCCTCACTCGCCTGGCGCCGCTGCCGGCCGCCGCGGCTGGCCTCGGCCAAGGCCCCCGTGGCCCCGATTCCCCTCGGATCGCGCCCAGACCCGGCCTGGATCGTGTCCGATTCGGCAACGCCTGCCGCCTGCACTCCACCGCCTGCTTGGCCATAGGCCATAGGACGCGTGGGGCCCCACCCAAAAATAATGTTTTAATTAAAAGCAGAACTAAAAACAGAATAAAATGAATTAAATTAATTACTAAATAATTAGTTAATTAATTAATTGAGTAATTAATTAAACTAATTAATTCGGATTAGTTAAACCTAATCATTAGTTAAATTAATTGGGTAATTAATTAAACTAATTAATTCTGAATTAATTAACACTAATTATTAATTAACTTAATTAACTAAGGTTAATTAAACTTTGATTAGGCTAATTAACTTAATTAAGAAATGTTAATTAATCGATTAGGTTAATTAGCCATGAGTGAATGACATGCGGGACCCACTGTCAGGGTTGACTCGACCAACCTCGTTGATGATGACGTCGATGGCATCATGCCGATGTCATAAATGCTTTTTCAAATTAATTAAATAATTAATAAAATTCCAGAAATTAATAAAATCTTTTAAAATCATATCTTTTAATCCGTAATCCGGTTAAAATATTTTCAACATGAAATTTGCTCGAGCGACGAGGCGAATCCGGATCGCAACCCGTTCGTCCACCACACATCCCTAACCTATCGAACCTGCAAACTTTCCTCTCCGGTTCATTTGTCTGACAGACGTCCGGAACCGGGATAACTTCCCGGATGCTTTCCCCCCTAACCAGTACCCTTCTTACCACGTTAGGGCACGCCTAGCATCGCTTCTTGTCATGTCATGCATCGATATGCTTCTGTTTACCTGGTATTTACTGTTTCTTCCCCCTCTTCTCTCCGGTAGACCCCGAGACCGATGCTGATGTGCCTGTGATCAACTACGTCGCCGACGACCCCTCTCTCTTGCCAGAGCAACCAGGCAAGCCCCCCTTTTGATCATCCCGATATCGCCCATTCCATTCTCTCATGCTTGCATTAGATTTTATTCTTTATTGTTTGCTCCTATTCATTGCATAGCCTGCTTATTGTAACCTCGCTATTGTTACCTACCGCTTATCCTAAACTGCTTAGTATAGGTTGGTTAGAGACCCATCGCTGACCCCCACCTTGTCCTTGTTGCCCCTGCTTCATCATTGAAGACCCGATCAACGGGATCGAAGACCAGGCCCCGACACCGCACATCACTTCCCCTTAGTTGCTCGACACTACTAGGTTACTATCGAGTACCGAGGGTGAGACCTCTCAAAGACTTCCGATATTAACCTCAGTAGTATAGCTATCCGGTTGTGGTCATCGAGGGTGATTTCCTCCTTAACCACTTCCGATCGACTCGTCGTGCAACCCCTCAAGTGTGGACCTCGAGGGTGAATCCTCTTATGTTCACCTTGATGACTACATTGAGTGGAATTCACCGGTGATTCCTCGGGTTTTCCCTTGATGTTTGGACTCACGGTTACTTGGACTTTTACCATCACACTTGGAAAGACGGGTCGACCACGAGGGTACCAGCGCTTAATTGCAGTGATGTGGAGCGGGTTGACTGGAGGGTGCCCGCGAGATAATTACGAGGCGTGGCGGGCATTCCTAGCCCTTGCCGCAAGTCCTCGAGGCGGGCAACGGGTCACATCTTCGTGAGTCTCGCTTGTTACCGCGCATTCCTAATCCACTACGATTTGGATATTTGATCCAAGGGCCTCGGCCCGATAGCACTAACCATCACGTGGGCTAAGTATGGGCGTTCTGCGTCGTATACATCAGCGAAGCTTAATAGACGTCGTTGATGGAGGCGGCGCTACGGGTTGGACTGGTAGCTCCTGCCTTTACGGGAAGGTAGCTAGGTCGCTCACCGGCCGCCCTCGCAACGCGTGCAGGAGTTCGAGGAGATGGCCCATGAACCACGGGGCATAGGTTTAGTCCGGCGTGCTGGCCTCTCTATTAAGCCTAGGTCGGGTTGCGGCGTATTGTTTGGCCGAGGCGGGCATGACCACGAAAGTGTGTCCGCCGGAGTTAAGCGGCGTGGTGGGTAAGTTGGTGCACCTGCAGGAAGAAAACATCTATCGATAGCCTGTCCTACTGATAACGGACACTTGGAGTTGTATCCCGATCGATACAACTAGAACTGGATACTTGAGATGAGACATGGATATGAGCAATGGATTGCGATGAGAATTGGATTGTGATAATAATCGGATAGTATGGCTCAGGATTTCTTTCTCGCAGGGAGTCGAGAAAGGATCTCTGGCCGAGGTTTATAACACTACTGCTACTTTAAGTTATGTTACTCTACCCCCCCTCTTGTTTGCTGCAAGGTGGTGATTTCCGGAAGATGCTAGTCTTCGATAGGACTAGGCCTTCTCTCTATTCTGGCATTTCTGCAGCCCAGTTCACATATACGGCCTTACCTTGATAATGTTGCATATGTAGTGTAGCTCCTTGCTTGCGAGTACTTTGGATGAGTACTCACGGTTGCCTTGTTTCCCCTTTTCCCCTACCGCTACTCGATTGTTGCAACCAGACGATGGAGCCGGGCCGACGCCACCGCCTATGACGACTACTACTCGGGCGCCTACTACTACGTGCAGCCAGCGATTTAACCGGGAGTGACCTAGGAGGATCCCAGCCAGAGGCCTGCTCCTCTTTCATTCTCAGTATCCCGCTTTGTGCTAGCCATCTTATGGCACCTGGTTTAACTTATGTCATTCTCAGATATTGTTGCTTCCACGACTCGTCTATGATCGAGCACTTGTATTCGAGCCCTCGAGGCCCTCGGCTTGTATTATGATGCTTGTATGACTTATTTTATTTGTAGAGTTGTGTTGTGATATCTTCCCGTGAGTCCTTGATCTTGATCGTACACATTTGCGTGCATGATTAGTGTACGGTTGAATCGAGGGCGTCACAAGTTGGTATCAGAGCCGACTGCCTGTAGGAATCCCCTTTCCAACTCCTTGGCCGAAGTCGAGTCTAGACATTGCAAAACTTTTACTAACATGGCTGTGTGTCTTATGGGCACACGTCGCCATTGGGTGGAATTAGGATCTTTTACTCCTCGATCTTTACTCTGGGGTTCTGAACTCTCTTCTATTCGGGTTAAATGAATTTACTAAAAACAAAACTAACTTTAGGTTCTCGCAAGTACCTTCTCCCGGAGAGCCCTTCACTTCAGATGATCGTCTGCTAATCAGAAGATTCCGGAGATACTCTCTGATGATCTCTCGAGACTTTGTGCCCATCACTTTTGCTATTCCTGGCCACCGATAAATCCGTATGGATAACTACTTACACTTGCCATTCATACGATCTTCCCCCATTGATCTTGTTATTACAAGATACCCCGAAGTTTTCTCTATTTTCCGAGAAAACTTTGTGCCTACTACCTAGCAGTTCTTTGCCACATGAATACCCTTCAAATGAATCCTCGTGACTCGTCGAGTATCCGCTCAACCCCGCTTGTTCATGTGTTTCGCAAAAGTCTTCAAATTACTATTCGATCATCCGAAAATCCTCTGGAGCCTTTGGCTCTTGAAATCCTTGCTTGCTTGCATTACGGTTAATCCCATAAGTCTCGTAGTCATATTGACTTTCCTTGTCATTATCATTTTGGGTCTGTTGACTCAATATGTTTCTGAATAACCGCAATCATCATTGATCCTTATAAATTACCTTTCTGGCTGAGCTGCCATTCTTTTAACTAGAATTGGTTCTCGACCAATCCAATTGTCGTTGATTGTACCCTAAGGCTGTTCAACTTATCCATCCCTAATCAGAGCATTGCTTCTGATTCCTTGATTTGGGAATCGTAATTCATTTGCATTTGACAATTGAGTTAGTCATTTGTTCCTATAATTTGATCTCCTTGCATTCTTCTTCCTCTAGTTGAGTACTGACGCTCACGTCAGATCCCTTGTGGACCACCAGATCCTTTGTTGGATTTTATCTGACAACGCCCTTCATATTCAATAACCTTGTGAGCCTTTCCTCTGATACATAATGCCTTTGGTAAATTGTATCCTCTGTTTTCTCAACCATGCTCTGCCATCGAGCTTGAGTTAATTATTACTAAAGATTCTGGTATATGATTCCAAGAAGCCCTATGGGTAGAACATATGCCTTCACTAAACCGTGTGAACCCGAAAGTTTTCATGAATCATACTCTTCCGGTGCTTCGCGGATAAAATTTTCAACACCGCAACTTCATCGAGCGTGAGAAGTGAATGAAGGGTTATGCATTGGAGAAGTGGAGTCGACCTTGAACTTGTGTTCATGCCCATGGACACGATGTAGATCTTATCATTAAAGCTTCTCTTAAATTAATTATTCCTTTGGTATAAGTTCATCTTATATCAGGGATCTGGCCTTTTGCAATCGTGGTTCCAACCATGTTCTCTTTTAAATACCATTTCTCGTGCAAGTTTTAGCACTTGTCTTCTGTAGAGCAATAACCCCCGTCCAACCTCTACTTTGATATGTCATCGAGTAGTACCCCTGGTATCTCGAGATTATCATGGAACTGCGTAACCTCTCATGAGTTCTTCATCAAGTGCTACCTTCCCACTGTTTCCAATTTTTCACGGGCTCTGAGTTATTTAAACACTCAAAGACACCGGTAACTGAACCGAGTCCGCACTACGGTTCAACAACTCTTCAGTAAGCTTCTATAAGTACGAGTTTGAATCCGATCACGCCATTCCTAGCCTGTTTGGCTATATCGTTGTCGTGATGATTTTATCGGTACTACCCGTTCCTTCTTCACGGAGCACAATTTTCGACGAGGAACTGACCTTACGTCGATCCTCATCGACATATCATTTCGCCTTGAACATCAAGCTTGGTTTCGAGTTTGTGTCGTACCTTGGTTCTAATAACCTTTCACTTCATCATTACTTTGGCTTGATGTCATCGTCGATCGATTCATCTTCATGAACTCTCGCGACAAAGGTGCCGTGTTCGTCAACATTCTGAGCTCATCCAGGATATAAATGGAATTCTTGATGAGAAATACCATCCTTGCCCTCGATGATTTGTACTATCATCGATCCCGTTATTGCCTTCCCACCAACACAAGCTTGTTCATGTTTGGTATTATGCCTTGAGTTCCTTGCTACCCAGCAATCGTTCATCTCTACCTTGGAGTAATACCATCTGTTAATATCGAGGATGTTGTGAGGACTGCTCCACCTCTTAAGAAATTCTTGGTATTGAGATGCTTCTCACCATCACCATTCTTTCTTGGTCCCCGTGTTACTTCCAACCGGTGTACCAACAAGTGGACGGTGCTGTTGGATTCTGCCCTTCTAGCAAGCCTCTTGCTTTGAAGTGAAATTCTTAGCCTATCGATTATTGTGTCACCATTCTGACATTGGTCGTGCAACCCAACCCATCGGGCGCACCTTTCAACCAATGTTTACTTGAGTATGTTTTCCTCGAGCATATTTCCTAGTATCATTTGTTCCGACAAATGTTATCTCCTTGTTCACTTTAATGTGGAGTCTATCTTTTGGGAATCTCGGTGAATTGCCGTTGAGATCACCGACACCTCCTTGACCTCTCCTTGGGCTAATGATGGACTCTTGTTAGCAGGAATAACTTCATAGTTCATTTCCAGAGAATCTTACAATGTCATCTCGTCAATTTGCGTTGCACCTTTTCTTCTCAGGTATCCTAAGTCTGAGGTATCCTGACACCAATCGGATCTGAATCTCGGTCCGATATGATGGTTGGGACAACTTTCCAAGAGTTATGTTATTGGTCCTTTGATGAACCGTAGCATGATGTCATGCCTAGCACCCCGGTGGAGGACCTATCATGATAGATTCCTTTTCAGCAGGATTATCCTTTCATCCATGAGGGAATTGTAATACTGTTTCTACCAGTTATTCCTAATGAATCCTTCGTGATTCCAAGTCTGATCTTCGCCTGAAGGCTATGTCAATGCTATCTCGAAGCATGTCCGTGATACTCTGATTTTCAACAAGAACATTCGGAGCCCAATGCTAAATGTTTCTTGCTCAATTATCCGAACACCGTTGTATGGGTAATGACATGAAATTTCTCTCCCCTTACCTAAAGGGTTTTCTACATTATATCCTGTCATGGGTATCATGCCCTGCTTATCCTTGGTAAGGGTATATCCATGAAATATGTGTTTAAACACATTTTCCTTTCCATTGTTCTGTTTAATATGATAATCATATTTTGCTTTCCATTGGTTGTTTGAACCTTTCTTGGGATATATATAATCTAAGCAGTGATAACCCCCTGCTTAGGTAAGCACCTCGTTATACCACTCTGTAAGTAAGACTCTATTACTATTTGTTGATGACATTCCGGTAACCACCGATGTACGAGAACCTTGCCTATTGGTCCGCCTCGTTCAACAAGCAGGAAAATGGTTCTCTTCGTCCCTCGCCCTTGGTACCTATGTTGTTGCCGACATGACCCTCAGACTCTCCTCTGACTTGCCTTGCTTACATGATCGTGCAGGATGTCAACAACCTACTACTTTTAACCACATGGTGGGCCCATAACCCACAGGTCACAGGATCGAAACCTGACTCCCCTGTACACCCCCCTGTTCACAAAGTTATCCCTCCCGCGTGGACTCGTATGTAATTCAGGGGCCACCGTCATAGTGATCTATTCTGGTATCAGACGCGATACTTACTCTCGCTACTCCGAACCCCCCCTTCTCACCCGCTTGGAGCCTATTATGGTACCTTCGTACCTTACTCTCGAAGTTTTTCAAATGTTCAACTCGAGAGTTAATTTTATACTAATTCATGGGTTAACCCCAATTTGTTTCCCTTAAAAGCATTATGTCGCAGTGAGCTGCCCCTTACCTTTCGTAAGTACGATAGGGTTCCCGAAGAAATGATGACCCGGTTATCATGATGCATCGAACTAAAGGGTGGAAGACATCAACGAAAGGGATTAGCTCCTTCGAGAAGATCCGTTAGGTTTTCGTAACCAGACCTTTCCCTCTTACTCCCCTCTTAAATCTCGGGACGAGATTTCTTGTAGTGGAGGAGAATTGTGACGCCCGGGTGATTACGCTACAGTAATCCCGCGTTAATGAGGACACGTCACCTCGGTTACTGCTAATAATCTCGCGTCGGTTCGAATCTTTCAAATTCAAAGTCAAACAAACGATAAAGAGTTCCGAAAATAAGTTCTAAAATGTTCCGGGGTTTTCTAAAATAACTAACCTAATATTGGTGGGGTGCAATATTTTTACAAAATGTCAGAGCATTTTAAATAAAATAAAAACAGAAAGGAAAAATGCTAAAAGAAAAATAAAAGAAAACCAGTGGAGGGGGAAGAACCCCCCTGGCCCAGCCAGTCGGGCCCCCTCCCCACCTGGCCCCTCTCTCCCCCTTTTGGCCCATTCCTCCCCCCATGGGCGGCCCACCGCCCAGCCAGCGGCCGCCTAACCCCCCCCCTCCCCACCAGCGGCTAACCCTAGCCGACCCACTCCCCCCCCGCGCCCCTCGCCTCTCCTCTCCCGATCGGATCGGGCGCGGAGATCGGCCCGACCGAGCCACCCCGCGCCAAACCCACCTCGCCCGACCCCCGCCGCCCACCGCGGCCCCGGTCCTCCCTCCTCCTCCGTCGCCATGGGAAGATCCCTCCTCCCCTCCGTCGCCCCGAGCCCACATGCCTCCGCGCGCTGCAGCTCGGCTCTCCACTTCCCGTGTCGCCGGGCACGCTTCACCGACCCCCCCCCGACGGCCTCCCCGACCCTTGCCGAGCACGCCGCCCGAGTCCCCGCCTCCCCGTGAGGCTCCCTCTCGCCCCTCTCTTCCCCCCCCCCCAGCTCCGCTCGCCACCAGCAGTGATCCTCCCCCCCGTCTTCCCGGCTCCCCTCGTCGACGCCAGAGCCCCCGCCCCGTCCTGGCTCGGCGCCATGACACTTCCCGCCCCGCTCCCCGTTCCTCTTTCCCCCCCTGCCGGATCCGACCGGCCCCGGCCACCGCACGGCGCCCTCCCTCCCCTTCTTTCTTCCCTCGACGGCGACTCTCCGGCGCCCAGCGGCCCAACCCTCGCCCCGAGCCCCCGTTTCCCCCCCCCCCCGTTCGGCGCCCTCGCCCCCCGCCCCTCGTTCTTCCTCATGTGGCCTGGCCCGGCCGAACCCCCACCCCCCTGTCGCCTCTCCTCATGGCGCCTGCGCTGCTGCCGGGCGCTGCGGGCCTCGGCCTGCTGCCCCAGTGGCCCCGATTCCCCTCGATCGCGCCCCGACCCGGGCTGGATCGTGTCCGATTCGGCAACGCCATGCGCCGTCGCACTCCACCGCCTGCTTTGGCCATAGGCCACTGACGTGGGGGCCCCACCCCAAAAATAATGTTTTAATTAAAAACAGAACTAAAAACAGAATAAAATGAATTAAATTAATTACTAAATAATTAGTTAATTAATTAATTGAGTAATTAATTAAACTAATTAATTCGGATTAGTTAAACCTAATCATTAGTTAAATTAATTGGGTAATTAATTAAACTAATTAATTCTGAATTAATTAACACTAATTATTAATTAACTTAATTAACTAAGGTTAATTAAACTTTGATTAGGCTAATTAACTTAATTAAGAAATGTTAATTAATCGATTAGGTTAATTAGCCAAGAGTGAATGACATGCGGGACCCACTGTCAGGTTGACTCACCAACCTGTTGATGATGACGCCGGCATGGCATCATCTTGATGTCATAAATGCTTTTTCGAAATTAATTAAATAATTAATAAAATTCCAGAAATTAATAAAATCTTTTAAAAATCATATCTTTTAATCCGTAATCCGGATTAAAATATTTTCAACATGAAAGTTGCTCAGAACGACGAGACGAATCCGGATACGCAACCCGTTCGTCCACCACACATCCCTAACCTATCGAACCTGCAAACTTTCCTCTCCGGTTCATCTGTCTGACAGACGTCCGGAACCGGGATAACTTCCCGGATGCTTTCCCCCCTAACCAGTACCCTTCTTACCACGTTAGGGCACGCCTAGCATCGCTTCTTGTCATGTCATGCATCGATATGCTTCTGTTTACCTGGTATTTACTGTTTCTTCCCCCTCTTCTCTCCGGTGAGACCCCGAGACCGATCTTGATGTGCTCGTGATCAACTACGTGCCGACGACCCTCTCTCTTGCCGAGCAACCAGGCAAGCCCCTTTTGATCATCCCGATATCGCCCATTCCATTCTCTCATGCTTGCATTAGATTTTGTTATTGTTATTGTTTGCTCCTATTCATTGCATAGCCTGCTTATTGTAACCTGCTATTGTTACCTACCCTTATCCTAAACTGCTTAGTATAGGTTGGTTAGAGACCCATCGCTGACCCCCACCTTGTCCTTGTTGCCCTGCTTCATCATTGAAGACCCGATCAACGGGATCGAAGACCAGGCCCCGACACGCACATCACTTCCCTTAGTTGCTCGACACTACTAGGTTACTATCGAGTACCGAGGGTGAGACCTCTACAAGACTTCCGATATTAACCTCAGTAGTATAGCTATCCGTTGTGGTCATCGAGGGTGATTTCCTCCTTAACCACTTCGATCACGACTGTCGTGCAACCCCTCAAGTGTGGACCTCGGGGTGAATCCTCTTATGTTCACCTTGAT
The DNA here is from genome assembly GCA_021605205.1 of Aegilops longissima. Taxonomy (NCBI): domain Eukaryota; kingdom Viridiplantae; phylum Streptophyta; class Magnoliopsida; order Poales; family Poaceae; genus Aegilops; species Aegilops longissima. The sequence continues at coordinate 382,882,260 of CM038681.1, read as the reverse complement.
GACTACATTGAGTGGAATTCACCGGGTGATTCCTCGGTTTTCCCTTGATGTTTGGACTCACGGTTACTTGGACTTTTACCATTGTTACTTGGAAAGACGGGTCGACCACGAGGGTACCAGCGTGTTAATTGCAGTGATGTGGAGACGGGTTGACCGGAGGGTGCCCGCGAGATAATTACGGGCGTGGCGGGCATTCCTAGCCCTTGCCGCAAGTCCTCGAGACGGGCAACGGGTCACATCTTTCGTGAGTCTCGCTTGTTACCGCGCATTCCTAATCCACTATGATTTGGATATTTGATCCGAGGGCCTCGGCCCGATAGCACTAACCATCACGTGGGCTAAGTATGGGCGTTCTGCGTCGTATACATCAGTAGAAGCTTAATAGGCGTCGGTGGATCGAGCGGCGGCTTGCGGGTTGGACTGGTAGCTCACGCCCTTACGGGAAGGTAGCTAGGTGCGCTCACCGGCCGCCCTTGCAACGTCTTGAGGAGTTCGGGGAGATGGCCCATGAACCACGGGGCATAGGTTTAGTCCGGCGTCTGGCCTCTCTATTAAGCCTAGGTCGGGTTGCGGCGTATTGTTTGGCGAGGCGGGCATGACCACGAAAGTGTGTCCGGACGGAGTTAAGCGGCGTGGTGGGTAAGTTGGTGCACCCTGCAGGAAGAAAACATCTATCGATAGCCTGTCCTCGATAACGGACACTTGGAGTTGTATCCCGATCGATACAACTAGAACTGGATACTTGAGATGAGACATGGATATGAGCAATGGATTGCGATGAGAATTGGATTGTGATAATAACTGGATAGTATGGCTCGGGATTTCTTTCTCGCGAGGAGTCGAGAAAGGATCTCGGCCGAGGTTCATAACACTCTTGCTACTTTAAGTTATGTTACTCTACCCCCCCCTCTTGTTTGCTGCAAGGTGGTGATTTCGGAAGATGCTAGTCTTGATAGGACTAGGCCTTCTCTCTATTCTGGCATTTCTGCAGCCCGTTCACATATACGGCCTTACCTTGATAATGTTGCATATGTAGTGTAGCTCCTTGCTTGCAGTACTTTGGATGAGTACTCACGGTTGCCTTGTTTCCCTTTTCCCCTACCGCTACTCGATTGCTGCAACAGACGATGGAGCCTGGGCAGCCGACGCCACCGCCTATGACGACTACTACTCGGGGCGCCTACTACTACGTGCAGCCAGCGGCGACGACACCAGAGTGACCTAGGAGGATCCCGAGGCGGGCCCTGCTCCTCTTCGCTCTGATCCCGGTTTGTGCTAGCCATCTTATGGCACCCGGTTTAACTTATGTCATTCTCGGATATTGTTGCTTCCACGACTTCGTCTATGATCGAGCACTTGTATTCGAGCCCTCGAGGCCCCTGGCTTGTATTATGATGCTTGTATGACTTATTTTATTTGTAGAGTTGTGTTGTGATATCTTCCCGTGAGTCCTTGATCTTGATCGTACACATTTGCGTGCATGATTAGTGTACGGTTGAATCGAGGGCGTCACACCATCTTCATCATCCCGGTGCTCTCCATGATGAGGAGGGAGTATTTCACCCTCGGGGCTGAGGGTATGTACCAGTAGGTAAGTTTTTGATCTCTCTCTCTCTCTCGTGTTCTTGACTCAGCACGATCTTGATGTATCGCGAGCTTTGCTATTATAGTTGGATCTTATGTTGCTTATCCCTCTCTACTTTCTTGTAATGGATTGAGTTTTCCGTTTGGAGTAATCTTATCGAATTGAGTCTTTAATGATTTGAGAACACTTGATGTATGTCTTGCCGTGCGTATCTGTGGTGACAATGAGATATCACGTGACTCACTTGATGTATTTTTTGGTGATCAACTTGCGGGTTCCTCCCATGAACTTATGCATAGGGGTTGGCACACGTTTTCGTCTTGATTCTCCGGTAGAAATTTGGGGGCACTCTTTGAGGTTCTATGTGTTGGTTGAATAGATGAATCTGAGATTGTGTGATGCATATCGTATAATCATACCCACGGATACTTGAGGTGACATTGGAGTATCTAGGTGACATTAGGGCTTTGGTTTATTTGTGTCTTAAGGTGTTATTCTAGTATGAACTCTAGGGCTGTTTGTGACACTTATAGGAATAGCCCAACGGATTGATTGGAAAGAATAACTTTGAGGTGGTTTCGTACCCTACCATAATCTCTTCGTTTGTTCTCCGCCATTAGTGACTTTGGAGTGACTCTTTGTTGCATGTTGAGGGATAGTTATATGATCCAATTATGTTATTATTGTTGAGAGAACTTGCACTAATGAAAGTATGAACCCTGGGCCTTGTTTTCTAGCATTGCAATAACGTTTACGCTCACTTTTACCACTTGTTACCTTGCTGTTTTTATATTTTCAGATTACAAAAACCTATATCTACCATACATATTGCACTTGTATCACCATCTCTTCGCCAAACTAGTGCACCTATACAATTTACCATTGTATTGGGTGTGTTGGGGACACAAGAGACTCTTTGTTATTTGGTTGCAGGGTTGCTTGAGAGAGACCATCTTCATCCTACGCCTCCCACGGATTGATAAACCTTAGGTCATCCACTTGAGGGATATTTGCTACTGTCCTACAAACCTCTGCACTTGGAGGCCCAACAACGTCTACAAGAAGAAGGTTGCATAGTAGACATCATCTCCCTCAGGATAAAGTGGTTCCTGAGTCATTTTTCCTTCTCTAGTTGCAACTCTAACAACAATGTCATCTATGTTGTTATTCATTTCATCAAGCAATTCTCTTTGTGATTTAGCAACTTGTTCTAACTGGGTTTGTACCATAGAAGCATGTTTTCCAACACCTCTAACATCATTTGAGATTCTAAATAACAAGTCACTCAAGCGAGCAATCATATCAAAATTTTATTTCAATTGTTTCGTAAAATTTGCATTGAAGTGATCTTGTTTTCTAATGTAATTTTCAAACTCATAAAGGCATTTGCTAGGGTGCATATTGTAAGGATTGTCATTAGCATTGAATTTCATTAAATAATTTACCTCTACCACCTATGGTAGTTGTGGTGTATCAAGCCCATGTATTTATTCAATAGGAGGTAAATTTTTTACATCCTCAGCTTTAATACCTTTTTCCTTCATAGATTTATTTGCCTCTTGCATATCTTCAGGACTGAGATATAACATACCCCGCTTCTTTGTAGTGGGTTTAGGAGGTAGTTCCGGAAGAGTCCAATCATCATAATTTTTCAATATATTATTCAATAATTCTTCAGCTTGTCCAACAGTTCGTTCCCTGAAAACACAACCAGCACAACTATCTAGGAAGTCCCTAGAAGCATCGATTAGTCCATTATAGAAGATATCAAGTATTTCATTTTTCTTAAGAGGATGATTCAGCAAAGCATTTAGTAACTAGCAAAGCCTTCCCCAATCTTGTGGGAGACTCTCTTCTTTAGTTTGCACAAAGTTAAATATTTCCTGTAAGGCAGCTTATTTCTTATGAGCAGTAAAATATTTTTCAGAGAAGTAATAAATCATATCTGGGGACTACGCACACAACCAGGAGCAAGAGTATTGTACCAAGCTTTAGCATCACCCTTTAATGAGAACGGAAATAATTTGAAATATAGTAATAGCGAGTTTTCTCGTCATGAGTAAAAAGGGTGGCTATGTCATTCAACTTAGTAAGATGTGCCACAACTGTTTTAGTTTCATAACTATGGAAAGGATCAGATTCAACCAAAGTAATTAACTCCGGGTCGAAAGAGAATTCATAATCCTTATCATCAATAAAGATAGGTGAGGTAGCAAACTTAGGATCATATTGCATTCTAGCATTCACAGACATTTCTTTATACTTGCATAATAATTTCTCTAGATCATCTCTATCCTTACAAGCAAGAATATCTCTAGTTGTCTCATTCATAACATAACCTTCCGGTACCTTAGGCAATCCATATCTAGGAAGGCTAGTTCTAGCAGGTATTTCAGGAGTTTCAGTTTCAAGCTCATCATCAGATTCAACAACATCATGTTGTATTACTCTAGCAATTTGTTCATCAAGAAATTCACCAAGTGGCACATCATCATCAAGAAAGGTACTAGCATCATCATAAGCATCATTCATAGTAGAAGTAGCATCATCAATAACTTGTGACATATCAGGATTAGTAGCATGTGGTGGTGTTGCAAGTTACTTATAACAGAAGGTGAATCTAAAGTAGAACTGGATGGCAGTTCCTTACCTCCCCTCATCTTACAGGGATAAATATTAGTCTTAGCGTCCTTCAGATTCTTCATAATGATAAACTGATAATAATCCCAAGTGACTCAACAAATATAGCTATGCTCCCCAGCAACGGTGCAAGAAAAAGGTCTTGATAACCCACAAGTATAGGGGATCGCAACCGTTTTCGAGGGTAGAGAATTCAACCCAAATTTATAGATTCGACACAAGGGGAGCCAAAGAATATTTGCAAGTATTAACAGCTAACTTGTCAATTCAACCACACCTGGAGATTAATTATCTGCAGCAACGTGATCAGTAGCAAAGTAATATGATAGTTTTGATAATAGTAGCAGCAGCAATAGTAACAGTAACAGTGATAGCAATATTTTTGTAGAAAGTGCAACAGTGATGATAGCAGTGGTAACTTAGCAGAAACAATATAAGGTAAATTCATAGGCATTGGATCGGTAATTTGTTGGATGATATTCATCATGTGACAGTCATAACCTAGGGCGATATGGCACTAGCTCCAGTTCATAAATATAATGTAGGCATATATTCCGTAAATAGTCATACGTGCTTATGGAAAGAACTTGCATGTCATCTTTTGTCCTACCCTCCCGTGGCAGCAGGGTCCATATTGAAAACTAAGGGATATTAAGGCCTACTTTTAATAGAGAACCGGAACAAAGCATTAACACACGGTGAATACATGAACTCCTCAAACTACGGTCCTCACCGGGAGTGGTCCCGACTATTGTCACTCCGAGGTTGCCGGATCATAACACGTAGTAGGTGACTATAACTTGCAAGATCAGATCTAGAACATGGATATAATCACCGGGAGTGGTCCCGACTATTGTCACTCCGAGGTTGCCGGATCATAACACGTAGGAGGTGACTATAACTTGCAAGATCGGATCTAGAACATGGATATAATGATGATAACATAAACGGTTCAGATCTGAAATCATGGCACCCGGGCCCAAAGTGACAACCATTAAGCATGGCAAAGTCATAGCAACATCAATCTCAAACACATAATGGATACTAGGGATCAAGCCCTAACAAAACTAACTCGATTACATGATGAATCTCATCCAACTCCTCACCGACCAGCGAGCCTACGAAGGAATTACGCACTCCCGGTGGGGAGCATCATGGAATTGGCGATGGAGAAGGGTTTGTGATGATGAAGAATGAAGATCCCCCTCTCCAGAGCCCCAAATGGACTCTAGTTCTGGCCTCCCAATGAAGAATAGGTGGTGACGACAGCTCTATCTCGTGGATCGCGATAATTCTTTCTCCCTCATTTTTTTCTTCTGGAAAATAGGATTTTAGCGTCGGTTTCAGGGTCTGCGGGGCTACCAGGTGGGGACAACCCACCTGGGCACGCCCTGTGGGATGTGCCCACCCAGGTACCCCCCCCCCCTCCGGCAGCTCTTGGCTCCAGAAATTCTCTTTTATTCTATAGAAAATCATCGCAAAGTTTCATTCCATTCCGAGAACTTTTATTTCTGCACAAAAAAACACCATGGTAGTTCTGCTGAAAACAACGTCAGTTCGGGGTTAGTTTCATTCAAATCATGCAAATTAGAGTCCAAAACAAGAGGAAAAGCGTTAGGAAAAGTAGATACGTTGGAGACGTATCACTTGCATGGTCCTATGAATACATTCAGCAATTCCATTAGTCCAAAAAGGAGATCCTATTACTAAAGCTAGATTTTGAAAAAGCCTTTGATATGCTAAGGCATGATACTGTTATTGACATTTTGCAAGCCAAAGGGTTTGGGTCCAAATGGATTTCATGGATTACACAAATCTATAGTACTGGTTACTCCCCATTCCTTCTAAATGGTCTCCATGGAAAGCAATCACTTTCCAAACAAGGTGTGAGACAAGGAGACCCTCTCTCACCTTTGATCTTTGTTCTGGCAGCTGATTTATTACAGACAATGATGAATGAGGCAATGTCTAACTCACTCATAAGTGTGTTGGAAATATGCCCTAGAGGCAATAATAAAGTGGTTATTATTATATTTTCTTAATCGTGATAAAGGTTTATTTATTCATGCTAGGGTTGTATTTATTGGTAACTTAAAATACATGTGTGAATACATAAGCAAATACCAAGTCCCTAGTATGCCTCTACTAGACTAGCTCGTTGATCAAAAGATGGTTAAGGTTTCCTGACCATAGACATGAGTTGTCATTTGATAATGGGATCGCATCATTAGGAGAATGATGTGATGGACAAGACCCATCCGTTAGCTTAGCATATGATCATTCAGTTTATTGCTAATGCTTTCTTAAATGTCAAATACGTATTCCTTCGACCATAAGATCATGCTGCTCCCAGATACCAGAGGAATACCTTGTGCGCTATCATATATCACAACATAACTGGATGATCATAAAGATGCTCTACAGGTATCTCCGAAGGTGTATGTTGAGTTGGCATGAATCGAGATTGGGATTTGTCACTCCGTACGACGATGGAGCTCGTGGAGGCGGGGAAGGAGATGAATCTGAGGAAGAAGAGGCGGCCTATGGAGGGGTGGGCGGATAATGATGCTCAAGCACACCCTGCGTAGTGTATGGAACGGGCGCGAGAGAAGTGGGTGTATTAAGAGATGGTGGATCGCGGGGAGTGGGCGAGTCACAAATAAATCCTTGATACTCTTGTCCTACTAACACTCAGCAGACCGTGATTACCTTAATCTTGTGACCTTGTAGGTTCAGTAAATCATAGACATGAATGAAACCCCTTCGTTCAATGACCGATAGCAGAACCATGGACGTCCATATCGATCACTATGATTACACGAATGATATATGAGCGAACCTTTGGTTATCACGTAATGTTCCCTTTGCTTCACGCTACTTTACAAAACCCGAGGTGAGATATATCGGTATCCTCTTGAGTCATACACATGCTCACTATACCGGTCTCCTCGTTACCGGTTTTGTTCTTCTTACTCGTTGTCATGTTTGGGCATCCTATGAATGTCCAGACGATGATGGATGCCCTCACATTGAGAGGGCCCTATGAATGTCTCTCCATCGTCGAAGGAGCAAATTTCACTCTCGAGCTATCGTGTCCCTTGGCAAACTTTCCGATGAACATGTAAGTTTTTGTTATGGTTATGAAGTTACTGATGACATTTGAGCAACCCCAAAGCTTATCGTACGACAAGAAGTGACCATGATACTACCATGGTCTAAGGAACTAAAATCACAAGTTAAGACTCTGTGTTATAACAATTGACTCGTGACGATATTATCTCAAAGTATAACAAACAGGTTTGGGTCGATTGAATATGATCGTTCTTCTAACGTCATACTCTCAATGTTGTTTTGAGACTATCGTTACACTTAACAATATCTCAAGATCTTGAAAACGTGATCACCAACAACACTTGAGCTAGTCTTAGAGGCGAGACTAAGAATCATATTTTACCGTTTATCATTCTCCACGCGCATATCAGTTTTCTACCAAATCACATAATTCAGGATCATAGCAGTTATAGCACATAATATAAACTCTAAATTATGAACACAGAAATATAATAATACAATATTATTGCCTCTAGTTACCTAGAACTTCAATTCCAGTTCTAGGTATCATGATGTGTAAAAGAGTTAAGCTATTGATATCACCATAGATATCATTCTATACAATTTTTTAGAAGTGCCACATTCTTGGCCTTAATCTGGTGTTCCAGCATCGTCAAGTCTTGCTTGAGTAAGAATTTCCAGTAATTGGTAACCTTGCCAATTCTTTCCCGAAAGGTATTCTGCAAGGCTAAATTACACAAGATCCAGATTCTTCAGGCAAGGTGATAGCGAAAAGTAAAAATATAGGCAAGCCAAATGGGACGTGAATTGCCAATGAAAGGATCATGGATGACTTGCTATACATAGAAACCAAATAATATATAAAGAATGCCTTACTTAACAAATGCTTGTATAAGCTTCTTATTGGGAAGGAGTGGCAAACTCTCTTGTGCAAAAAGTATTTGAGCCCGACAATTGTGCCTCTGGCATGTGGGAAATACATGGGGATTTATATTTTGGGGCATGTTCGATGGCGGGAAAGAAACATCTTTTCTGCTTAGAATCCTTGACAATTAGGAATGGGTCCAAGATTTGCTTTCGAGAGGATAGGGTGCTAGAAAATGCTACTCTCTGAAAATAATATCTAGTCTTCTAATGCGTTGCTCACTCTAAGAATGATACAGTTGAACAAATTTTGACCACATCACTGCCAGATATATCTTCGCATGGGATTTAGTCTTTCCCCGTCTCGTGTCATGGAAGTATGGCACTATATTCTAGCCCACTTGGATTCTACCAAAATAACTCAGGACCAGGATGTTTTTTACTAGGATCTTATGCTAAACGAGTCTTTTAGGGTAGACTCAATGTATCGGGCACGTTCGCACTCAGAGAATCTAGTGGATAATAAAAAAATTCTAGAAGTCAAAGATACAACTAAAGTAAACTAAATCATGTGGTACCTTCCTCGAGGTGCCGTCCTAACTAAGGACAACCATGCTCACCATATTCGATAAGTAAGTAAAAATGTGGTGTTTTGGTCCTCACGACGAAACAATTAAACATGTCATCTTCAATCCATTTTTTGTGTGCTCTATGTGGTCTATCATTCAAATAGCATCCGACTTGTATCTACTCTACATCGACTAGAGTACCAACCATTGTTTACAACAGTGTGGATGTGTTTGAAGTAGGTAGCCAAGGATGATTTTTATCCCACATGGATAGAAATGTAGTCTACAAATAGGCTCTCACTAAAGGAATCAGGAACTTTGCCATCTGCCATGGCTGACGGCAAAGGCATGCCTGGCAAACGGCAAAGGCCTTTGCCGTCAACCAGCAGACGGCAACACGTCCGGCTGAACAAACTACGACAAAGGGCACTTTGTCGTCTGCTGCAGACGGCAAAGATGCAATGGTCTTTGCCATCCGCCAGCAGACGACAAAGGACCTGGACGACGCACGTGGCAGCTTAGGGCCGTTAAGGGGTTAACGGCGTGCTTTGCCGTCTGCCAGCAGACGGCAAAGTACGCAAATATGCCAGCCCAGATGCCCCCAAGGTAGCTGCCACATGGCACGCTATGCCGTCTTCTAGCAGAAGGAAAAGATGCAAAGGTCTTCGCCGTCTGCCAGCAGACGGCAAAGCAACCACATAGGCCAGCCCAGTGCCCCCAGGTTGCACAGGAAGCTGCCACGTGGAAGCTTTGTCGTCTGCTGGCTGATGGCAAAGCTCTTTGCCATCTGCCAGCAGACGGCAAAGAGCCTGTAGAGCCCCTGTTTTTTCTTAAATTCATTCAATTTCACAGAATTTCATAGATATATATATATACACACACATTTGAAAATACTTTCAGCAAGCATAACAACACATATACATACCAAATCATATCTCTACCATATGGATATGATCATCCAACACATATACATACCAAATCAAAAGTCCATATGCAACATATATAGCTAGCCAACATATCCAACAACAAGCATACAATGGTTTCATCCATCCATACATACATAGGTACCAAGTTTCACATTGTTCATCCTACAAAATCAAAACAAAAAGGAAGCACAAGGAGAAGAGTAGACTCCATCAACGCAAGCTTCCTCATCTAAATCAAATCTGCAAATTGGGAAAGAAGAAAGTTAGAAGAAGAAGAAGAAGAAGATTTTTTCTTCTCTTTCTTTTTGTCCTCTCCTCTTCTTTATATTCTTCTTCTTCTTCTAACTAAGGTAGGTAAAAATGACATTTTTTAGCTAAGCTAGGTAAAAATGCTAAGTGCAGGTCATTTTAGAGCTAAGATAGGTAAATAGGTCTTTGGAGCTTAGTAAGGTTATTATGTCATTTTCGAGGAAAATAAGCTAAGTCTGTGTCATTTTGGAGGTAATAAAGATTATCATGCCATTTTTTACCTAAGTATGATAAGTATGGCATAAATGAACTAAAGAAGCTAAGTATAGGTCATTTTTTAACTAACCTAGGTAGTTATGCCATTTTTGACCTAAGTAAGCTAATTATGTCATAAATGAACTAGGTAAGCTAAGTATAGATCATTATTGAGCTATCCTAGGTAGTTATGCCATTTTTAGCTAACTAGGCATATTAAGTCATTTAGGAGGAGTATAGGTCATTTTATAGCTATCCTTGGGAAAGTATAGGTCAACTAAGCTTATTATGTCAATTTGGAGAAGAATAAGGTAAGTATAGGTCATTTTTCTGCTAACCTAGGTGATGATGCCATTTTTGAGCCAACTTACGTAAGTATAGCTCATTTTATATCTAACTTAGGTAATTATGCCATTTAGGAGGAAAATAAGCTAAGTATGCATTTGTTAAGCAAAACACTAGAGAAAACTTACCCTCATCACAACAAATGCGATGAAGATGGCAACTAAGGTAACAATTGATCCAACGGCATAATGATACCAAGCCTCATTATCAATGGCATATGTTCTAATGTTCTTAATCTTCAAGGGCATTGCATCCATCTTCAAGCGCATTGCATTCATCTTCATCTTGTGATCATCGACGACATCGGCAACATACAACTCCAATGTCATCTTCTCTTCTTCAATTCTTTTAATATTTTCTTTCAAATACTCATTTTTTCAACTAAATTTAACTTCTCGACAGGAGAGTCGGTTGCAATTTCCGGTTCACATACCTCCTAGATTAAAATATCTCTATGTCAACTTGATGGCCATAATTGTCATAAATGCGAAATGCAACAAATAGTTATAAAAGAGAATTTACCACATCCGAATCATAAAGTGGGCGAGGGCCGACAGGGACGGATATCAAGACCATGGCACTATGTATAACAAACAATCTTACAAAGTAAGAAAATTATACAAGTAACTATATAAATCGTACAATCATACAAGTAACTATATAAATCAAGTACAACATAAAAATTGAATACCTAACAATAATCTGGATCGTCGGGTTCAATAAATGCATCATCATCACACTATCAGTAATGACGTGCTCATCATCATCTTTAATAAATGCATCATCATGTAGAAGGCCACCTTTACGTAATCGGTCAAGCATTGACAGGTCATCCGCAGCAGTAACCTCTTCTAGTTCAGGCTCATCTTGTTCCGGCTCAGGGGTGAAGTCGGGTTCACTGTCGCTGTCTACTTCAATGTTCTAGGGTGAAGTAAAGCGGTTGTTGAAATGTTTTTTGGAAAGACGTGTTTCTTGGATGAATTCTCCTTCATATGTTTCTGGGTTAATGTGAGGTTCATAATCCTCTTCATTGGGGGGAGGTGGTCTAACACGTGACGACACTTCATAAACGACATCCCAACCATTGAGATTTGGATCACTTTGACAGGCCCACGATAGATAGAAAACTTGGGTTGCCTGTTGAGCCATAATATAGACATCAGGAACATCCAAATGAGTGCTTTGTTTGATTTCCACTAGCCCTATATGTTCATGGGTCCTTCTAGTGTCCTTCGGCTGGAACCAATAACATTTGAAGACTACGACGTTTGGTGGGTTTGCACCATAGAATTGAAGTTCATAAATTGCTTCAACTCTTCCATAATACTCGGTATCTCCTTCGGCGATAGAAGAGACACAACAATTTGTAGACTTTCGGTCGGCCATAGATAGCTCTTTGCCATAGGTACAAAAGCAATACCCGTTGATGTCGTATTTGTCAAACGAACGGACCCTAAAGTCAAAACCATTAGCGACTTGTCTAAGTTCGGCGTCCATAAACTCTGAATTAGCCTACAAGTTTAATACAAAAGGGATTGTTGCATTAGCCACAAATTAGACGAAGAAATGAAATGGTCTAATGGAAATTACCGTTTTTTTTTGAACCAAGAGATGAAACCGGGATAGCCACCTCCATGCTTTGCCAGAAGCTCATACTCTTCGATGGAATCCTTTTGGATCACCGCTCCATATGAGAATTTGGCGACGTATCGACTGTATCAAATTTATCCGGGAATAAGAGCGGTTCAAAGGACTTAGAAGTTGCGAAACAATGTACCGAGAACTTACTCGATGTACGGCTGGACTTCTATTAGATTGTTGAAGATATACAACGAAATGGTCTGACATTCTTCGAAATCCAAGGTTAAGGAATTAGAAGCACCGGCTGGTGCCAGACCCCCTTTGAATAGGCTGAGGTTGGATCCAGCCTTTTTAGGGTCGCCAGCATTGTACCGAGGCTTCGGATTATGCAAGTGATGATTTTTGGCTTCATAGTGTGTTGTCACGAAGTTTGCTGCCTCCTCAGTAATGAATGCCTCGGCCATCGATGCTTCAATTCTACGTTTATTTTTACATTTTGCTCGAAGCGTCTTCTGCATCCTCTTAGTTCCGTAGCACCAACGATTTTGCACGCCCCCCCCCCCCAATCTTACCTCAGTTGGGAGATGCAAAATCAAGTGATGCATTCGATTAAAGAAGCCATGCGGAAAGATCTTCTCTAACTTGCAGATCAACTCCGGCGCCAACTCTTCCATTTCTTCTAGCAGTCCAGGCGATAGTTCTTTCACACAAAGAACATGGAAGAAATAGCTCAGCCCTGCCAGTACTAGCCATTCATCCTCAGGGATGAAGCCACGCAACATCACCGGCATTACCCGCTCAATCCATATGTGCCAATCATGACTCTTGAGACCAAATATCTTCATGCTATCAAGACTCGCTCCCCTCTTTAGATTCGCTGCATACCCATCAGGGAACATCAACAACTTTTGCACCCACAAGATAATTTCCCTCATAGCTGGCCTTCCAAGATTGAACCATGCCTTTGGTTTGTTCAGGTCTGCTTTCCTTTTGGTGGTTGCATGTTTTGCAACGGTCTATGACATAGCGCCTCCTGATCGACTCTAGACTTAGTATTATCCTTTGACTTCCCATCCATGTCGAACAATGTACCAAAAAGTGACTCGGCGATATTCTTCTCAGTGTACATCACGTCGATGTTGTGTGGGCAAAGGAGGTCTTTGAAGTAAGGCAGATCCCACAAGCATGTCTTGTGAGTCCAGGCGTGTTCCGAATTATACCCCTTGAAACACCCTGGATGCTCTGGATCTGGCTCGAGAGCGTTTAACTGATCTAGGGTCTCTTGGCCTGTCAACGGAGGTGGTGCAGAGTTTTTGACAACTCTACCTTTGATGAAGTTCTGCTTGTCTTTCCTGAACTTATGGCGAGGATCCAAGAACTGTCTATGCAAGTCGAAGCAAGAAAACTTGCGACCGGCCTGAAGCCAAGGAAACTGAAGAGCTCCCTTGCATGTGGGGTGCGGGAACCTTCCATGCACACACCAGCCAACGAATAGCGCATACGCCGGCAAGTCATGCGTCAAGTACATGTACCAGACACGCAATATGAAGTTCCGTTTGCTAAAGGCGTCGTATGTCTTGAACCCATTATCCCAGGCTTCTTGCAATTCTTCCTTCAGCGGCTGCATGTACCCATTCATATTCTTCCCCGGATAGTTGGGCCCTGGAATTATCAACGTCAGGAAAATGTTCTTTCTTTGCATAATCTGTCCGGGGGGGAGATTGGGTGGAATGACAAATACGGACCAACAACTGTATTGAGCTGCCGTCATACCAAACACACTAAACCCATCCATGTTGATGGCGACTCGAGGATGCCTCGGATTTTCCGCTTTGTCATCATGTAATGCATCGAAGCACTTCCACGCTTCACCGTCCGATGTGTACACCATCATCAGTTTCCCATCTGCATCTAGTTGGGTTCTTTTGCCCGTTTTGTGCCATGTCATCTGTATGGCCGTCTCTTCGACCATGAAAAGAAGTTGAAGTCTTGGTACGATTGGCATATACCAAAGAACATTAACAGGGATTTTGGTCTGCGCCTTCTCACCCATACCATTGTCTACCACAACATACCTGGATCACTTGCAAATGGGACAATAGTTCAAGTACGCATACTGAAGCCTAAACAAGGCACATTCTTTCGCACATGCATGTATATTCTCATAGGACATCTTAAGAGCATGGAGGATTTTGTCTGACTGGTACATGTTTGTAGGTAGTACATGGCCTTTGGGTAGAAAACGTCCAAATATTGTCATCATCGCGTCGTAGCATTCTCCGCCCAAATTGAATTGAGCCTTCAGAGCCATTATTTGTGAGATGGCATCCAGCTGACAAAGCTCAGTGTGCTCGTGGAGAGGACGTTTTGAAGACTCCAACATTTCATTGAAGGCCCTGCTACCTCTTGAGCACTGCGTTGGATTTCCTTGAAGAGGAAAGGGTGATGCAGCAGAGTAGAGTAAGTATTTCCCTCAGTTTTTGAGAACCAAGGTATCAATTTAGTAGGAGGCTACGCGCGAGTCCCTCGTACCTACACAAAACAAATAGCTCAACGCAACCAACGCGATTAGGGGTTGTCAATCCCTTCACGGTCACTTACGAGAGTGAGATCTGATAGAGATGATAGATAATATTTTTGGTATTTTTGATATAAAGATGCAAGGTAAAATAAAAGGCAAAGTAAAAAAGCAAATCAATAATAAAGTGATTGAGGATTGATATGATGAGAATAGACCCGGGGGCCATAGATTTCACTAGTGGCTTCTCTCAAGAGCATAAGTATTCTACGGTGGGTGAACAAATTACTGTTGAGCAATTGACAGAATTGAGCATAGTTATGAGAATATCTAGGTATTATCATGTATATAGGCATCACGTCCGAGACAAGTAGACCGACTCCTGCCTGCATCTACTACTATTACTCCACTCATCGACCGCTATCCAGCATGCATCTAGAATATTAAGTTCAGGAAAACAGAGTAACGCCTTAAGCAAGATGACATGATGTAGAGGGATAAATTCATGCAATATGATAAAAACCCCATCTTGTTATCCTCGATGGCAACAATACAATACGTGCCTTGTTGCCCCTACTATCACTCGGAAAGGACACCGCAAGATTGAACCCAAAGCTAAGCACTTCTCCCATTGCAAGAAAAACCAATCTAGTAGGCCAAACCAAACTGATAATTTGAAGAGACTTGCAAAGATAACCAATCATACATAAAAGAATTCAGAGAAGATTCAAATATTGTTCATAGATAAACTTGATCATAAACCCACAATTCATCGGTCTCAACAAACACACCGCAAAAAGAAGATTACATCGAATAGATCTCCACGAGAGAGGGGGAGAACATTGTATTGAGATCAAAAAAGAGAGAAGAAGCCATCTAGCTACTAACTATGGACCCGAAGGTCTGAGGTAAACTACTCACACTTCATCGAAGGGGCTATGGTGATGATATAGAAGCCCTCCATGGTGGATTCCCCTTCCGGCGGAGCTCCGGAACAGGCCCCAAGATGGGATCTCGTGGGTACAGAAGGTTGCAACGGTGGAATTAGGTTTTTGGCTCCGTATCTGATCGTTTGGGGTACGTAGGTATATATAGGAGGAAGGATTATGTCGGTGGAGCAAAGAGGGGCCCACGAGGCAGGGGCGCGCCCTCCACCCTCGTGACCGCCTCCCTCCTTTCTTGACGTAGGGTCCAAGTCTCCTGGATCATATTTGTTGAGAAAATCACGTTCCCGAAGGTTTCATTCCGTTTGGACTCCGTTTGATATTCCGTTTCTTCGAAACACTGAAGTAGGCAAAAAACAACAATTCTGGGCTAGGCCTCCAGTTAATAGGTTAGTCCCAAAAGTAATATAAAAGTGGAAAATAAAGCCCAATATGGTCCAAAACAGTAGATAATATAGCATGGAGCAATCAAAAATTATAGATACGTTGGAGATGTATCAGGCCCACTATTGCAGGATGCTGCTAACGTGACACTACAATTAGAGACCCTTCGAGAAACTGTGTGCGATTCCATAATCGCAAACGGTGTTGTATGAAAACCATCATAAATGTATAAAACATTTGCGATGACGGATGCATCAAACACATTCAGATTTTAGTTGCATGTGCAATGAAGGGCATACGGTTTAGTTCAATTAACTGTTTGCGATGAGGAGGAACAAAAGAAACGGGCAGCCATATGAAGGCGTGTGTGATACACAGCATACGGTTCACTCGGATGAACTATTTGTGATTAGGCAACACAAAAGAAACGGGCAGCCAGATGAAGGTGTGTGCGATATACAGCATACGGTTCACTCGGATGAACTGTTTGTGATTAGGCAACACAAAAGAAACGGTCAGCCAAATCAAGGTGTGTGTGGGATATACGGCATGCGGTTCACTCGGATGAACTGTTTGCGTTGACACAAGAGTACAGAAACGGTTCAACTTAATAAGACGTGTGTGTTGTGCGATGGGATTGCATGCGGTTCACTCGGCCCTTGTCATTAGTGTGACCTCTGTGGCAACCGTTCGCTCCCCAGGCGCCTCTTCGTGTACCGTGACAACCGTCCACCGACTCTTCGCCTTTCCCTCTCGATTTGGAACTGTTGTCGCACGCTAGCTCTTCCTCCCTCCTCCATTTGCCTTCACCCTTCCTTCTGCCATTGTTTGATCGTCTTCTCCATGGAGGGAACAAGCCGGAAATGACCCCGTTATTCTTGCCCCGATTTGAATGATGACGCAGTGGAGGAACTCATTGATCGGTGCGACATCATCACCTCAGCTAGCATGGCAGGTTCGTTCAAGACCATTCTCGACTCAACTAATAACATCATTACAAGGAACCCAAGGGTTCAGGAGCGGTTTGATCTCCCCTATGTTCTTCGTCGTGACCCTGCTGACTGGCGCGGGGACGAGGGAAGCCTCGCCTTGTGTAAGTTGATGCTGCTTTGATAATGATACGTATGATGTTAAGGTGCCATCGCTTGAGTGCAAGGCTTGGGCAGGCGCAAATGGAGATTGGGTTGTTTATATTGGGTACAACTGCGAGAGGGTACTTGTGAATGTGTACACTCATCACCGGGTTCCACTTTGAAAAATCTCAGACGACTGCCCAGAGGTTGAGTACACCGGTATTCTACGTGAGTTCAAATACGATCATGCTGACTATCGTCTACGGAAGATAGCAATTTTTCGAGTTCCCAACCGCTCTTGGGGTTATAGGAATGCTTATGTCGTTGCTATCTTCGACAAGCTTGTTGCCATCCTTCATGGTTCGACTCGATGGATGTTGCTCAAAAATTAGTTTCTATACACGAATGAGTATTGCGATGCAATTCAATACGAGGGTCTTGTGTTTGCTGCCACCACTCGTGGCACTGTTTTTGCATGCAATCCTCATGATTTCGGTACGTTTGTCTTCCACCGTAATTATAGTTGTTTCATCCACATGCATGCGGGTTAGCTAGTTTCCCTTTACTAATTAACCTTCTTGTGTTTCCAAGGTCCTGTGAACATTCCACCACCTATACTTGAAAATTTTATTCACGAGCATGAGGACGAGCAGGACCCATATACTCAGTGGCGCCTGGCAACTTATTCTAGTGGATCACCTCTTCTTGTCTGTATACGGGGCACTACTAATGTTACTAAGGAAGCAGGTGTTGTCTCGTATGATCGCACTCTCCGGACCTATTCCAACAACCGTTGCAGGGTATTCGGGATGGATACTGGTGTACTAGTGCCAATACCTTCTCCCCGGTTCAGTATTGAAAGTCTTGGAGGAAACTCGCTCTTCCTTGGACAAAACTATCCAATGATGGTGGAAGGCGATCCAGCTGCTGTTGACACAACGTTACTACCATCTATGAGAAGCAATTGTATCTATACCTTGGACATTACTATGCTTCCCTACCGTCCCAATATGGGTATTGAAATTGGCCGCTTCAGCCTGGATGATCAGTCCTGCGTTGGTCTCGAGATTGACAGTAGCTGGTCCTTCCCAAAGAATCACTTCTTGTTCAAAGCAAGCCTTTCCATCACCAACGAGTGGTTGAGCTGAAATTCATTTCATCGCTTTGTTATTTGTTGTATGAGAAAAACTTTACTAGAATGTTTTGTTGGAAATGATCTATAACCCAACGTGTATCCTCATTGTCGTTGTGGGTTGATGACTTGTTGTATGTAATCAATGGTACATTTGCATATGCGTCCATGAACTCACGCCTGCTAGTGGTGTCCATATGAACAGTGCTAGTGATTTTAGTTGCAAATATTAGATAGTGCTAGTGATTTGTAGCTGCATATTTTGACAAATCGCAGTGTTACAAGGTTGAAAATGGCAGTGTTACTAGATAAACAAATGCCAATCTTTTCAGTTTGAGAAATGGCAACGTACCCTAAATGAAAGATATGCAAATCTTACCCTATTGTTTGTACGTGGTTGCACACGGGTCATGCAAAACAACAGTTTGCGTTGAAGGGATGCAGAAATCCTGCTCGGCACATTTTCCCTTGGCTTCCTGGGGAAGCTGTCGGTTTGCATACGGGTGTTCTAACTAAAACGTTTGCGATGAGTGTTTTAATTTAAAAACCGTTGACGTTTTTTTCAAACAAAAATCGTTTGATACGTCTGTACATTAAGAGAGAAAAACACAAGTTCGTTCAAACCATATCTTTCATTCAGTCACACTGCGAATTTATATTCATATGATCGAGAATTCGAGATACAGTATTAAACCCCAAAAAAACAATTTCCGGCGGCGGCGGAGGCGGCGTGCCGCGCTGTCGTTGTCGTTGTCGTCCTCCGGGACGCCGTTGTCAAAGTCTTCAAGGCAGCACAAAATGTTCTTCACTTGTAAATCAAACATCATGTCGTCACGCGATCGACGGGCGGGGCGCGGGAGGACGACAACTGGCACCGCTGAGAGGTAGCGGTCGACGGCAGCGTCCCATGCCGCTAAGGGGGGGCGCACGGGCACAGGCACAGGCACGGGCGCTGCGGATGCAGGCAAACGCACGGGGACCGGCGCCGCGGTGGGTGGAGGGGCGCGCACGGGCGCGGCGGATGCAGCCAAACGCACAGGGGCCGGCGGCACTGTGGGTGGAGGGGCGCGCACGGGCACGGGCGCTGGCACTGGCATGTACACGAGCTCGCGCGGGTCCGTGGAGACCTCGCTGATGCCTACAGCTTCCAGCTCTGCAATAGTGCTCGGCGACCAGCTCATCAATGCTACGGGGATGGTCGCTGGCGCGGGCGCGTGGATGGGATCTGGGACAGGAGCGGGGGCAGCAACCGCCGCGGCCAGCTTGTTCTGGGCCATGTACATGAGGCCCCATTCCTCCTTATTTTCTATCTCCTCCAGCTCGGATTCGACTTCACCAAACTTGAAGACTAGTGGCAGATGATCATTCTGCGCCATGGCGGTGGAGGTCTGCGGGGGGGGGAATGGGAAGCGAACGATAAGGTCGCTGAATTAAACAATGGTCGGCGCCATTAATGGAGAGGAAGGCGGGGCGGCCATGGAAGTCAAAGGGCTCGTTTCCTAGTGAGCATGCGCAACGTAAAGCTCGCAGGCTTCCCGGTGAGCCTGCGCATTGGAGGACAGCTTGCACACCTCTCGGTCAGCCTGCGCACCAGACTGCGCTCGCACGCCTCCCGTTTAGTCAAGGTCAAGCAGTTGTCCGCACGACACCTCCTACAGCCATTAAAACCAAGACACGTGGCGTCACGTGAATGGTTAACAGAATGCACACGTTTTGAATTATACAAACGTTTGAGATATTAAGTGGCAGCTATTTTTTCAAAATGCCTTTGTTGGCTGTCATTATTCGAGTGCGCCTTCTCTCAAAATGGACACGGAAAATACCACATCATGTCGGGCGCCATTCCATGATAGCATGCCAAGTTTCATGAATTTCAGACGAGTTTTGGATTTACTAGAATTTAAAAACCAGGCATCTCAATGTTTTGTCGGCAATCAACGGTGCCCTGGTGTTTGAAATTCATTCCCATTTATTGCATGGGACCTAAGCATGCACCCAAGAACACAGATTTGATTTTTCAACCAATTTATATGCACTGGAGCATGTGCATGTAGTTCAAATTTGAATTATGCACATAAATGCATTGAAAACTCAGTTATTGCATAAAAATTTCCAAAAGACCCCGAAAAATCACAAAAATTGACACAACACTCCTGTTGTTCTATATTGACACGAGAAAAAAATTGGAAGCAATAAGAGGCAGTGGATATCGTTTCGTCCCCAAAGGTGGGACGTTCCTCACCAAACCATCATGCTTGTTGTGAGAAGCTCTGGTTTGTGAGAAGCATATACCCAAACCTGCCCCAAACAGGACAAAAAATTTACCACGGCATGTTGATGCCGCTCCATGACAGCATGCCAAGTTTCATGAATTTCAGACGAGTTTTGGATTTACTAGAATTTAAAAATGAGGCATCTCAATGTTTTTCCGGCAATCAATGGTGCCCGGGTGTTTGAAATTCATTCCCATTTCTTGCATGGGACCTAAGCATGCACCCAAGGACACAGATTTGATTTTTCAACCAATTTATATGCACTGGAGCATGTGCATGTAGTTCAAATTTGAATTATGCACATAAATGCATTGAAAACTCAGTTAATGCATGAAAATGTCCAAAAGACCCCAAAAATCACAAAAATTGACACAACACTCCTGTTGTTCTATGTTGACACGAGAAAAATTTTGGAAGCAATAAGAGGCAGTGGATATCGTTTCGTCCCCAAAGGTGGGACGTTCCCTACCGAAACCATCATGCTTGTTGTGAGAAGCTCTGGTTTGTGAGAAGCATATACCCAAACCTGCCCCAAACAGGACAAAAAATTTACCACGGCATGTTGATGCCGCTCCATGACAGCATGCCAAGTTTCATGAATTTCAGACGAGTTTTGGATTTACTAGAATTTAAAAATGAGGCATCTCAATGTTTTTCCGGCAATCAATGGTGCCCGGGTGTTTGAAATTCATTCCCATTTCTTGCATGGGACCTAAGCATGCACCCAAGGACACAGATTTGATTTTTCAACCAATTTATATGCACTGGAGCATGTGCATGTAGTTCAAATTTGAATTATGCACATAAATGCATTGAAAACTCAGTTAATGCATGAAAATGTCCAAAAGACCCCAAAAATCACAAAAATTGACACAACACTCCTGTTGTTCTATGTTGACACGAGAAAAATTTTGGAAGCAATAAGAGGCAGTGGATATCGTTTCGTCCCCAAAGGTGGGACGTTCCCTACCGAAACCATCATGCTTGTTGTGAGAAGCTCTGGTTTGTGGGAAGCATATACCCAAACCTGCCCCAAACGGCACAAAAATTTTACCACGACATGTTGATGCCGCTCCATGACAGCATGCCAAGTTTCATGAATTTCAGACGAGTTTTGGATTTACTAGAATTTAAAAACGAGGCATCTCAATGTTTTGCCGGCAATCAATGGTGCCCTGGTGTTTGAAATTCATTCCCATTTCTTGCATGGGACCTAAGCATGCATCCAAGGACACATATTTGATTTTTCAACCAATTTATATGCATGGGAGCATGTGCATGTAGTTCAAATTTGAATTATGCACATAAATGCATTGAAAACTCAGTTAATGCATAAAAATGTCCAAAAGACCCAGAAAAATCACAAAAATTGACACAACACTCGTGTTGTTCTATGTTGACACGAGAAAAAATTTAGAAGCAATAAGAGGCAGTGGATATCGTTTCGTCCCCAAAGGTGGGACGTTCCCTACCGAAACCATCATGCTTGTTGTGAGAAGCTCTGGTTTGTGAGAAGCATATACCCGAACCTGCCCCAAACGGGACAAAAAATTTACCACGACATGTTGATGCCGCTCCATGACAGCATGCCAAGTTTCATGAATTTCGAACGAGTTTTGGATTTACTAGAATTTAAAAACCAGGCATCTCAATGTTTTGTCGACAATCAACAGTGCCCTGGTGTTTGAATTTCATTCCAACTCTTGCATGGGACCTAGAAATTCACCCAAGGACACATATTAGATTTTTCAAACAACCTTAGTGCATTGGAGCATGTGCTTGTAGTTCAAATTTGAATTGTGCACATAAAATGCCTAGAAAACCCAGTTAATGCATAAATATGTCCAAACGAACCCCGAAAAATCATAAAAATTGACACAACACTCTTGTTGTTCTACGTTGACACTAGAAAATGTTTCAAAGCAATAAGAGGCAATGGATATCATTTCGTCCCCAAAGGTGGGACGTTCCCTATCGAAACCAACATGCTTGTTGTGAGAAGCTCTGGTTTGTGAGAAGCTTATACCCGAACCTGCCCCAAACGGGACAATTTTTTTACCATGGCATGTTGATGCCACTCCATGATAGCATGCCAAGTTTCATGAATTTCAGACAAGTTTTGGATTTACTAGAATTTAAAAACCAGGCACCTCAATGTTTTGCCGGCAATCAACAGTGTCCTGGTGTTTGAATTTCATTCCCATCTCTTGCATTGGACCAAGAAATTCACCCAATGACACACATGTGATTTTTCAACCAACTTTAGTGCATTGAAGCATGTGCTTGTAGTTCAAATTTGAATTATGCACATAAAATGCCTAGAAAACCCATTTAATGTATAAAAACGCCAAACGAACCCCAAAAAATTCCAAGATTGAACACAACACTCCTGTTGTTCTATGTTGACACTAGAAAATTTTTGAAAGCAATAAGAGGCAATGGATATCGTCCCGTAACCAAAGGTGGTACGTTCCCTATCGAAACCATCATGCTTGTTGTGAGAAGCTCTGGTTTGTGAGAAGCTTATACCCGAACCTGCCCCAAATGGGACAAAATTTTCACCACGGCATGTTGATGCCACTCCATGATAGCAGGCCAAGTTTCATGAATTACAGACGAGTTTTGGATTTACTAGAATTTAGAAACCAGGCATCTCAACGTTTTGCCGGCAATCAACAGTGCCATGGTGTTTGAATTTCATTCCCATCTCTTGCATGGGACCTAGAAATTCACCGAAGGACACACATATGATTTTTCAATCAACTTTAGTGCATTGGAGCATGTGCTTGTAGTTCAAATTTGAATTATGCACATAAAATGCCTAGAAAACCCAGTTAATGTATAAAAAGGCCAAACGAACCCCGAGAAATTCCAAGATTGAACACAACACTCCTGTTGTTCTATGTTGACACTAGAAAATTTTTGAAAGCAATAAGAGGCAACGGATATCGTCTCGTCCCCAAAGGTGGTACGTTCCCTATCGAAACCATCATGCTTGTTGTGAGAAGCTCTGTTTTTTGAGAAGCTTATACCAAAACCTACCCCAAATGGGACAAAATTTTCACCACGGCATGTTGATGCCGCTCCATGATAGCATGCCAAGTTTCATGAATTCAGACGAGTTTTGGATTTACTAGAATTTAAAAACCACACATATCAATGTTTTTCCGGCAATCAACAGTGCCCTGGAGTTTGAAATTCATTCCCATCTTTTGCATGGGACCTAGAAGTTCATCCAAGGACACACATGTGATTTTTCAACCAACTTTGGTGCATTGGAGCATGTGATTGTAGTTCAAATTTGAATTATGCATATCAAATGCCTAGAAAACCCAGTTAATGTATAAAAAGGCCAAACGAACCCCGAAAAATTCATTCCCATTTCTTCCATGGGACCTAAGCATGCACTGAAGGACACAAATTTGATTTTTCAACCAATTTGTATGCACTGGAGCATGTGCATGTAGTTTAATTTTTAATTGTGCACCTGAAATGGCTAGAAAACCAGTTTAATGTATGAAATGTCCAAACGAACCCTGAATAATTCCAATTCTTTTACGACACACATACAGTTGCATGTTCACTTCAGATAAAAGGTCTAGCAATTCAAACACCGTCCGTTGCCTCTGTGAACCCATTTTTGTAATTCAAATCAAGTAGATCCCACACAGTTTATTCTCACCAACCGTGTGAAATGTAGTAAAAAATATCTTGGAGCACCGTTGGTGTATAGTACGCCTACGGCTTACGCGAGAAGGTGTGTCGGCTACAATCCACAGCCGGCGTGTCAAGCACACTAGCTCGCTCCCCCAAAACTCCCGCCTCTGCATCCCTCTCTATTTTAGTCCCTTGATTCAAAATTTCAGTAGCCCCGGCATTTTACTCCCGCCTCTGCATTCCTCGCAATCTCAAAAATATCTGCTCGCCCTTGATCCAAATTTTTAGTAGCCCCGCCTTATTACTCTCGCCTAGTAAAATTTTCAGTTGCCGCAGTATTTCCTCAAACACAACCTCCGCTCACACAGACACACACAACCCTCAAAACCATTGGTAGGTCGCCGCCATCGCCGGCGCCTCCATCCTCAACCTCTGCCTGTGTGCCAGGGAGCTCGAGTAGCCAATGGCCAAAAAGAGGTTTATCGCGGCCTTTTCGCCCGATACCGGCGAGGTGGCCGCCGAGGTGTCCCCGTCGTCCTCCGCGGGCCTGATCCGCCATCGCCGGTCCCCTGATCCGCCCGCCGCCGCGCCCCTACGTAGGTTTGAGGACTTCCCTGTCCTCCCCGGACCCGGCAGCCGACGAAGTCCTACCTCGGGGTCCGGCAGCGGCGGTGGGGGATGTGGGTCGCCGAGATTACAGATCGAGAGACCCACACCCGCCGGTGGCTCGGTAGCTTCCACACGGCCGAGCTCGCGGCCATGGAGTATGACCGCTGGCAGGTCCGCTACCACGGCGCGGTGGCTAGGCTCAATTTCCCCTTCGACACACGTCCAGTCCACCTCGTTCCGCCGGAGCCAGGGGTGGTGAGCTTGGCTATGGCGCGGGAGGACCGCGAGGCGTGGGAGCGTCTCGAGGCTGAAGCCGCCGATGAGGCCAATGCTACCTCTTGAGCATTGCATTGGATTTTTCCGAAGAGGAGAGGAGGATGCAGCAAAGTAGCGTAAGTATTTCCCTCAGTTTTTGAGAACCAAGGTATCAATCCAGTAGGAGGCTACGCGCGAGTCCCTAATACCTACACACAAACAATAGCTCAACGCAACCAACGCGATTAGGGGTTGTCAATCCCTTCACGGTCACTTACGGGAGTGAGATCGGATAGAGAAGATAGATAATATTTTTGGTATTTTTGGTATAGAGATGCAAAGTGAAAAGTAAAAGGCAAAGTAAAAAAGCAAAGCAATAATAAAGTGATGGAGATTGATATGATGAGATTAGACCCGGGGGCCATAGGTTTCACTAGTGGCTTCTCTCAAGAGCATAAGTATTCTACGGTGGGTGAACAAATTACTGTTGAGCAATTGACAGAATTGAGCATAGTTATGAGAATATCTAGGCATGATCATGTATATAGACATCACATCCGAGACAAGTAGACCGACTCCTGCCTGCATCTACTACTATTACTCCACTCATCGACCGCTATCCAGCATGCATCTAGAGTATTAAGTTAAAAACAGAGTAACGCCTTAAGCAAGATGACATGATGTAGAGGGATAGTTTCATGCAATATGATAAAAACCTCATCTTGTTATCCTCGATGGCAACAATACAATACGTGCCTTGCTACCCCTACTGTCACTGGGAAAGGACACCGCAAGATTGAACCCAAAGCTAAGCACTTCTCCCATCGCAAGAAAGACCAATCTAGTAGGCCAAACCAAACTGATAATTCGAAGAGACTTGCAAAGATAACCAATCATACGTAAAAGAATTCAGAGAAGATTCAAATATTATTCATAGATAGACTTGATCATAAACCCACAATTCATCGGTCTCAACAAACACACCGCAAAAAGAAGATTACATCGAATAGATCTCCACGAGAGAGGGGGAGAACATTGTATTGAGATCCAAAAAGAGAGAAGAAGCCATCTAGCTAACAACTATGGACCCGAAGGTCTGAGGTAAACTACTCACACTTCATCGGAGGGGCTAGGATGATGTAGAAGCCCTCCGTGATGATGGCCCTCTCCGGCGGAGCTCTGGAACAGGCCCCAAGATGGGATCTCGCGGATACAGAAAGTTGCGGTGGTGGAATTAGGTTTTTGGCTCTGTTTCTCATCATTTGGGGGTACGTAGGTATATATAGGAGGATGGAGTACGTCGGTGGAGCTTCGAGGGGCCCACGAGGCAGGGGCGCGCCCTAGGGGGGTGCGCCCTCCACCTTCGTGACCGCCTCATGGCTTTCTTGACGGAGGGTCCAAGTCTCCTGGGTCTTATCTGATGAGAAAATCACGTTCCCGAAGGTTTCATTCCGTTTGGACTCCGTTTGATATTTTGTTTCTTCGAAACTCTGAAATAGGCAAAAAACATCAATTCTGGGCTGGGCCTCCGGTTAATAGGTTAGTCCCAAAAATAATATAAAAGTGGAAAATAAAGCCCAATATAGTCCAAAACATTAGATAATATAGCATGGAGCAATCAAAAATTATAGATACGTTGGAGACGTATCAGCCTACATGCAAGAGCTCCGCCGACAGCACCCAGAGCTCATGGAGGCGGAGTAGGCGATCTTTGCCGGCGCGGAGGGCGGCGAGGTTATCGCGCTCTCCTCTGATGACGAGGTCGAAGGCGGCGGCGATGGCGGCGCGGAGGGCATCGAGGTGGGCCCCCAGGACGAGGAGATCGATGTCGACGAGTGGAGGAGTGCCTTCCGCAATGACCCCGACGACGGTACTGGCCCGGACCTGGCTCGCGGCACACCGTACATGACGAGGAAGGATTGGCTCGACCTCTACTTCGACCGAAAGTAGTTTAGCTTAGTTTAAATTTATGTTTTATGTTCGGTTATGCAAAACTATCTATGTTTATGTTTGAATGCATGCTACTTTCGGTTGAACCTGCTATGAACTTGATCAAATTAAAGTTTACAACCTTAAGTTTAGGGATCGACAAGAAAAGGCCAAAATTACTGGAGTATATATATATATATATATATATATATATATATATATATATATATATATATATATATATATATATATATATATATATATATATATATATATATATATATCACTAAGGGTTTTAGTCCTTTAAATTTTTAAGGATCGCCTAGAGATGTCCTTATGACTTGTTTATTTCATTTCTTCACAATGTGATGCTCTATATGTGCAACTATTTGCTGTGCAGTTCAATTTCATCAATAACAGTTTCAACAATACCACTATGAATTACGATATTTGGTTGTTGTTAAGGATATTGTCGTTAACATGCCTTTTCGTTTTTCAATTGTTGTTTAGCAACATGCATTGTACTGAATGACTAAATATGCAATCCCAGGCTATATAGCAACAAGGAAGAGTGTTACCTTAATGTTCTGATGATGTCTAGATATACATGTAATAAAATCTTATATAATGGGATGGATGGAATGTTGTACTACATCATTTTTCAATTGTTGTTTAGCTTCTAATATTAACTTGGTGCTTTTAGGTACATATATCATTGCCAAAGATCCACACTTCGACCCTTTCTGCGCATGGGGCAATGAGATATTCATGAACCAACATCAAGTGAGGAAACTGATAAAGATTGTTACTAAAATGGGTCAAAAGATGTCAATCGAACTATTTGTTTACACTTTATGCAAGACAACAGTGAACTGCAGGATGGTAAGTAAGAACCCTGTAAACTTCTTTTTATTGCCCGTAATGAGTTGTGTTAGATTACAATATCTAAATATTTTTTATTTTGCAGTGGATTCTGAAGCAGTTTACTCAAGATTACCTCTCAAACTACATGATTGGCGGCCGGCCATCACAAGGGGTTGGACTAGAGTCCTGCATGCCTTCTGCATCCAGGAGAGCACAATAGGGCCATTCCGCTTCACCTTGTTCAAATACTCGAATGTTTGTCGCCTCTTTCTTTACCATCTGTAATAGTACAAGTATAGAACCCTGGTACATCATTCTTTATTTGGTGCTTCTGTAATTCTTAAACATATGTACCTGTGAATCGAATAATGCATTGGTTGTTTGAACCTGATGGATATGAATAAAGCTATAGCCTACTTTCAAGTTTAAATTAGGTACAATTTTAAATAGCAGCAATTAAATTAGGGCGAAATTACGTTGTGCAGGTCATTACGGCACACACTGTGACGCCCAGGTAATCAAGCTACAGTAACCCTGCGCTAATGATGCCACGTCACCTAGGTTACTGTTGGTAAACTCGTGTTAGTTCAAAACGATTCAAATTCTAATTTAAAATATAGGCAAACAACAAAAGTTTTCAAATAATAAAACTAAAATGTTTGGGTTGTGCCAAATATTGCATAGGTAATTATGGCGAAGGAACCACACTATTATAAAATGCTTAAAAACTATGAGATGAATAAAACAGTAGCAAAAACTATTATTTAAATACTTTAAATATTAAATAATTACAAAACTATTTTATTTTGGGTTAGCAAATTTATGAGGCTGTGGCATAAATAGTAAACATCAATTTAGGTGCCACTTTGGTATTTTGTTATCACTAGAAAAATAGCAACTAAAAGTAATAGAATAAATAAAGGGTAAAATAAAATAAAAAGAAAAAGGAAGAAAACCCCCAGCTAACTGGGCCTCGGCCCACCCAGTGGCTGCCAGGCAGCCCAAGCGGCCCAAATTGCCACACCTTATCCCCACACCCCTGCAAACCCTAACCCAACCACCCGCACTTCCCCACATCGTTCCCACCCCCTCCCGATCCAGATTGGATCGGGATGAACCCCCTCCCCTCGCTCCTTCCCCCACGACGGATCTGGATCGAGGCAACCGACGCCTCGACCCCACGTCGTCGCGCCATGGCGCCTCCGCCCTCGTCGCCCGAACCCCGCGCCGCCTAGTTACGCCCCACCGTCGCTAGCGCCCGCCTCAACCCTCCTCCCGCCGGGACCGCCCGCCCTTGCCGCCTCGACCCGTCAGCGCCTCGCTCCTCCTCAGATCGGGTGGCAGCAGCGCCGACTCCTGACGCAGATGCCGCACCACCCGTTGCTCCTCGTCGGCGCCCACCACAAGCTCATTGTCGTCGCGGATCAACCTCGCCATGGCCTCCTCGACCTCCTCTTGAGCACCGCTGCCAACCCTGCAACCTCTTGTGAGCCCCTCCTTCTCCTCTGCCTCGCTCAGGCCGCCACTGTGTGCTCACCTACCGTCTGCTGGCAGGGCGTCCCTCCTCCTATGGTCACCGCCGTGCCCCTTTCGCCCTTGCTCACCCGCGATGCCCCCTTGTTGCCTCGCACCCGGCGCCGCCCCCGTGGTTTTGACATCATGCCGCCTCGGCGATTGGCCTCAGCTTCAGGCCTATGGCCGACCCCTCTCTCTGCCGATCTGGCGAAGGCCAGACGGCCGGTGCCCAGCCTGTCAGCCAAGCCCTGCTTGGCCCCTATGGGCCTATGACAAACGGGGCCCACGCCCTAGAACAAGAATTAAAAAAAAGATTAAAAAAATAATTAATTAATTAAAATAATTAAAATATTAATTAATTAAAGAATTAATTAACTTAATTAATCCTGATTAGACTAATTAATCATTTAATTAACCTGACTAATCTACTAATTAAATTAATTAATTTAGTTAGTTAGTTATCGATCAATGACATGCGGGACCCACTGTCAGTTGACGATCAACCCTGTTGATCGCGACATCAACATGACATCATGTTGATGTCATTAATCTATTTTTCAATTAATTTAAATAATTAATTAAATTTCAGAATTAATAAAATCTTTAGAAAATCATATCTTTTAATCCAGTAACTCGGATTAAAATATTTTCAACATGAAAGTTGCTCGTAACGGCGAGACGAACCCGGATCGCAGCCGTTCGTCCACCACACACTCCTAACATATCAAACACGCAACTTTCCCTTCGGTTCATCTGTCTGAAAACACGGAACACCGGGATACTTTCCGGATGTTTCCCCCACCAAGATATCACCTCCTACAAAGATTAGGTCACCTCTAGCACCGCGTATTTCCATGTTACGCTTTGTGATACTTTGATTGCTCTGTTATTTATTGTGTTCCTCCAGTTACTTCTTTCCTAGAACCGAGACTACTGGCGACCCCAGACCGACTACGGTGTTGACGATCCCTCCTTGCGAGCAACCAGCAAGCCCCCTTGATCACCAGATATCGCCTATTCTACTCTATAACGCTTGCATTAGAGTAGTGTAGCATGTTACCGCTTTCGTTATACCTATCCCGATGCATAGCCCGTCCTTGTTACTCTCATTGTTACCTTTACCGCAATCCTATATGCTTAGTATAGGATGCTAGTATTCCATCTGTGGCCCTACATTCTTGTCCGTCTGCATGCTATATATATTGGGCCGTGATCACTCGGGAGGTGATCACGGTATATACTTATACTTATGCATGATACATGTGGTGACTAAAGTTGGGTCGGCTTGTGGAGCACCCGCGAGTGATTCACGGTTTGGGGGCTGAAAGGACCTGTGTCCCGACGGCCCTCTGGATGGATCTTTGTGGCGGAGCGACAGGGCAGGTTGAGACCGCCTAGGAGAGAGGTGGGCCTGGCCTGTTCGGCGCTCATGGATACTTAACACGCTTAACGAGATCTTGGTATTTGATCCGAGGTGGCTACGGGCCTATACGCACTAACCAACTACGTGGGAAAGATATGGGCACTCGGCGTCGTGGTATCGGCCGGCACTTCGTGACGTCGGCGACGGGCGCGCGCCACGATTGGATCGAACGCTCATAGGCTAGGTCTGCTTCCGGCCGCCCTAACGTGCAGGTGTGCTATGGGCGATGGGCCCGGACCCTGTGGCGCTTAGGTTTAGACCGGCGTCTTGACCTCTCTGTTGTGCCTAGGTGGGGCTGCGGCGTGTTGATCTTCAGCGGCGGGCATGACCCGTAAAAGTGTGTCCGCCAAATGGGATCAAGCGTGTTGGGTTATGTGGTGCACCCTGCAGGTGAGTTAATCTATTCGAATAGCCGTGATCTTGATAACAGGACGACTTGGAGTTGTACCTTGACCTTATGACAACTAGAACCGGATACTTAATAAAACACACCCTTCCAAGTGCGGATACAACCGGTGGTCGCTCTCTCTCGTGGATACGAGGAGGGATCGCCGGTAGTATTATTGCTATGTGATGTTCTTGGGAGGACTTCAACCTACCCTCGCTACTGTTGCAAGACGAAGGTGACCGAAGTGTAGTCTTCGATAAGACTAGCTATCCCCTCTTATTCTGGCATTTTGCGATTCACCACCGATATGGCCCTTCTGATATATCCATGCATATGTAGTATAGATCCTTGCTTGCGAGTACTTTGGATGAGTACTCACGGTTGCCTTGTTCCCCCTTTTCCCCCTATTTCTACTCGATTGCTGCAACCAGACGATGGAGCCCAGGAGCCAGACGCCACCGTCGATGACGACTACTACACCGGAGGTGCCTACTACTACGTGCAGCCAGCGACGACGACACTGAGTAGTTTAGGAGGATCCCAGCGGGAGGCCTGCGTCTCTTCGATCTGTATCCCAGTTTGTGCTAGTCTTCTTAAGGCAAACTTGTTTAACTTATGTCTATACTCAGATATTGTTGCTTCCGCTGACTCGTCTATGATCGAGCACTTGTATTCGAGCCCTCGAGGCCCCTGGCTTGTATTATGATGCTTGTATGACTTATTTATGTTTTAGAGTTGTGTTGTGATATCTTCCCGTGAGTCCTTGATCTTGATCGTACACATTTGCGTGCATGATTAGTGTACGATTGAATCGGGGGCGTCACACACACGGTTGGTAAAACACAAACGTTTGTGATATACACCATAATCCGAGACGGTTCACAGAGAGGAAACGTGTGCAAGCATGCACACAGTTGCCGTTCGCAAAGCGTGTGTGATGTCAGACACTATCACATACGGTGCGGGAAAACTAAATATGTGTGATTGTCTACCTATTGTACACGGTTTATAATCATGAACTGTTTGTGATGTGCCAGGCATCGTAAATCTCCCGTGCCTGGAATCTGCCTAGAATCTGCCTGGAAAGCTCCCGTGCCTAGAATCTGCCTGGTTTTAGGCAGAACCACAAAACTCCGACTGCGATGGCAATGCGAGCACAAACGAGTAGCAAGGATGAAGCGTTTGGGATATTCGAGATATCAGAAACGGTTATATAGGGACAAATGTATGCATCAAGGCTCCCTATCCCCGACGGTTTCTGGGTCGTGTGGGAAGGACCCCCCTATCGCCCACACTCACTTAGCGATGGTTCCAAATGCTGTCGCGAAAAGGGGTAAAAAACCGTTAGATTAGGACCGACGCGCACCAGTGGCCTTTGCAGATTCCTCCATCTCATCGTCCGAGTCCCGAGCATCATCAAAGTCTTGCACCATGTCTTCCATCCCGGTACCATGCTCGTCGGTGCAACGACGAAGCACCTCGGCTCTGGCACATTGAGAAGACTCTCCATGAAATGTCCACATCATATAACCTAGTGTAAACCCCCTCTTCTGCAGGTGTTTGCCCATTTCACCCTCTGTCCTCTTGTGCCAATTGTCCGGCACAGGGGCACCAGGTTGTCCTCTCGCCATTTGCAAATGCGGCTCTCAGAAACCCCTTGGTTTTTGTTAACCATTCAATGATCATGTCTTTCTGACTAGTGTGACCGGTGTACATCCATGCACGATCACTCATCTTGCCTAGCTACTGGACACATAAGAAAAAAATATATATATATATATATATATATATATATATATATATATATATATATATATATATATATATATATCAGCATGTATATATTCATCGCTTAATGGAGTTTGTCATTTTTATTACGTCCATGCAACCTAGACGCTAATAGGTAAAGATAGGTCCTAATCCCACCCGAGTATGTGTATATTGGGTTTGTTTTCCCATGCTCTGCTCTGGGCCGACGCAAAATTTTGGCAGCACCTCGCCATTGTTCTCCTGATACACGTCTCGGCAATAAGCAAAGAGGATGTATACCCGGAGAACAACAGGGAGACACTGATGAAATTCTGCATCGGATTCGGAGCAGAGCATATGGGAAAACGAACCCAATCTACACATACTCGGGCTGTCCATGGATAATGTTGGACAATTCGAAAGAATCACGGTTATAAATATGCAAATGCTTGCATATTTATAAATGTAACCCTTTCGAGCGGGAGACGCATAGTGGTCACGCATATGTGTAGCAAGTTTCATCAGCACGAAGACCGAAACAGAGCAAATGAAGGGGGGAGGAGGAGATGTCATTTGTGCTCACCCACGAACACAGGGGCGGAGCTCGTCGAACACTAGACCCTCGTAGCGACAAAAAAACTGCACATTTAAATCGAAAGATGAGTAACATAGCAATATTGTTTTTCCGTCAACCTAACTAAATATTTACAACAAGACGAGCGGGTTAGGGGGTTTTCTCGGTGTTGATGGAACCATAAATAGCAAGTATCATCGGTGCGAGATGCATGTGGCGCTCGGCGTTGAACAATAGATCCACATCCCACATGTGATGTCGGCGCCCGGTGTCCCGCGCGCAGCAATAGTTCTGGGGGGCGATGACGGTCGAACACCTTGGCGAATTTGTCTGGCAGCCTCTGCGATGAGGATTAAAGCCAAGTATTGAAACTTCAAACAACCAAACCGACTTGAGTCAGTTTGGGTGTTTCAAGTTTCAACACTTGGCTTTTAATCGTCATCATAGAGGCTGCAAGACAAATTCACATACGAGTTCGACCGCCATCGACCCCGAGAACTGCTGCTGCGGGACGGCGGACGCCGGCGTCACTTGTGGGACGTGGATGTAGTGCTCGGCACCGACGGCCACATGTGTCTCGCACCGACGATACTTGCTATTTAGGGTTCCATCGACATCGAGGAACCCCCTAACCCGCTCGTCCCTAGGCGCCCACTGGTATGGCGACGCACAGTCGACGGGTCAACACTCGGACCGGGGGATTCTCGGCATGGGCGACGGCGTCGGGATCGGCGGGACGCACTGGCTCCACCATCTATCCCCTCGGCAACCGGCGATCCACGACCCTCTGCCTTTTTTCCTTTTTCCTCTTCTTCTACTTATTCTTCTTTTTTTCAACTTTCTTCTTCTTCTAATTATTTAAACCTAAACCTAGCACTAACCTAATCCTACCACTAACCTAAACCTATTAATAACACCTAAACCTAAACAGCAAAGAACAGTAGAAAAAAGGAGAAAAATGTTCACCTTGGCTCTGGCGATGATGGAGGCGGCGGGCAGCGGGGCCGGGGGTAGGTTGGGTACGAGGGCGGCGGCGCGGGTGAGGTGAGGGGAGAGAGAAGGGTGGGAGCGGGTGCTGGCCTCTTTTTAGTTGGGTCACAGCTCTTTGCCGTCTGCTAGCGCATTTACAAAGAGCCTAACTAGTGGGGTGGGGCCGGGAAGCGGTAGTTAAAACGGCCACTTTCTTTGACGTCTGCTAGAAAGTGGTCGTTAGGTCGTTCTCGTTAGTAGGCCACACACCCTCTTTGCGGTCAGCTAGCAGACGACAAAGCTTCTATGTCGTCAGCTAGCAGACGGCAAAGAGCAGGCTGACGGCAAACATCCTCTTTGTCGTCCGCTCTTTCTTTGCCGTCAGCTTCTGTAAGCTGATGGTAAAGACCTTCTTTACTGTCAGCTAGCAGACGACAAAGAGTTGGCTGACGGCAAAGATCGTCGGCGTCGGGATCGGCGGGACGCACTGGCTCCACCATCTATCCCCTCGGCAACCGGCGATCCACGACCCTCTGCCTTTTTTCCTTTTTCCTCTTCTTCTACTTATTCTTCTTTTTTTCAACTTTCTTCTTCTTCTAATTATTTAAACCTAAACCTAGCACTAACCTAATCCTACCACTAACCTAAACCTATTAATAACACCTAAACCTAAACAGCAAAGAACAGTAGAAAAAAGGAGAAAAATGTTCACCTTGGCTCCGGCGATGATGGAGGCGGCGGGCAGCGGGGCCGGGGGCAGGTTCGGTACGAGGGCGGCGGCGCGGGTGAGGTGAGGGGAGAGAGAAGGGTGGGAGCGGGTGCTGGCCTCTTTTTAGTTGGGTCACAGCTCTTTGCCGTCTGCTAGCAGACGACAAAGAGCCTAACTAGTGGGGTGGGGCCGGGGGAAACGGCCGTTAAAACGGCCACTTTCTTTGACGTCTGCTAGAAAGTGATCGTTAGGTCGTTCTCGTTAGTAGGCCACACACTCTCTTTGCGGTCAGCTAGCAGACGACAAAGCTTCTATGTCGTCAGCTAGCAGACGGCAAAGAGCAGGCTGACGGCAAACATCCTCTTTGTCGTCCGCTCTTTCTTTGTTGTCAGCTTCTGTAAGCTGATGGTAAAGACCTTCTTTACTGTCAGCTAGCAGACGACAAAGAGTTGGCTGATGGCAAAGATCCTGATTCTAGTAGTGTCTCGACCCTCCGCTTCATAGGAAAGTTTCGATCTTCTATGACATTATTGTTGGCGACGTTTTTCCTTTCTCTTTTTTAATGTATGTAAGTTCGTATTGGCTATGTGCATCTTGATTATGCAGAACTCGGTGTATACTCATTATGATGCTACATTTCTAGTCCCCTTCTTGAATTTCACGGGGTTGGCCTGGGCCTTTTTTCCCTCCCAACCAAATCTGGCCACCTCAGCTTGTTGGTAAGTTATATAGAAAAATTTACATAGGTGTAGCAAAGCTCTTTTTAGTTATTCTCGTCATTTCTTAATACAAGGCCACAAACTTAAATTACAAGAAAATTTAATGCATACTTTGCAAGCCAACTTGCCTTCCCGTTTACCGGGTTAATTAATAATGCGCATGCAAATTAGAGTGGCCTTATCATCAAGTGCATGCATGCGAGTAGTTAAATCATCTATTGCTTGTACGAGGCAATGTCATCATTTTTTTTCCTTCGATTATTGTTAGTGGCCTTGTATAACTACAATATATATATAATTTTATAATGATTTTGTATTAAAAATAGAGGGAGTAATAAAAATGACCTTTATAAAAAGAATCAAATGATCTATAACAACTCTCTAAATACTATTATTTATCGAGACATAATAAACAGATTAAAGTGACGAGAAGCGATAGGCATTCAAAAATGGAGCGTGACACATTTTTCTCCACTAAGTAATCAGAATTGACAACAATTAAGATGGGACATTAGCAGGGAAAGAAAAGCAATGATGAACCTCTAGACAATCTGAGACACGTCGCAAAAGATCAATAATAGCAAATCGGTAGATGTTGCGCCGGGTGTACCCTAGCGAAGAAATTTCCCCAGGACACGACATAGCCTCTCTGAATTGTGAAGCGGCACTGGGGCCTGAGGTGGATGAGCCAGCCCCCATGCCACTGATGAGCAAGAAGCTGAAGATCGAACATCATAGGCGCCTAGAAAATTAGGGCAGGCCATGCTGAGCTGTTGCTGCTGGCTCAGTGGTTGCTGACCCAACATTTGGAGCTGAGGTGAGGTCTCGTCATCCCATCATCATCAAGCCGCGCGCACATAACATATTCGGACCCTCCACACGCGCCAGACCTAACAACGAGGATCTTTCAGGTTGAAAGGCAAGAAAATTATTAGTACTATATCTTCGGCGCATTTGATTCTCCCGTGGAATTTCTCACCATGCTCATTTCTCTCTCTCCCTCTCTCTGTCCTTGTTTTCTTTAACTCTTCTAGATGCAATTCTTTGCCAAGTGGATGGCAATCATAGGATACGGAAAGGAAGATAGTGCTTGGTGATGGATGGCCTCTTTTTTTCTACGTAGTACTATCAAACATGATTCGAAACTGCTATCATCATGACCATGTTTTCTCGATCGGGTTGATAATTCTTCAAAAAATATACTCTCCTAAAGTTTGTGCTAAAGCAGCGACAATTGATATGGATCCGAAGGTATACAGTATATAGAAGTAACCTGTGCAGTTCCTATTTGATTGATTTATTTTGACAATTATGCATGATCACTCGCAGCTACACGAAGAGAGAAACAAAACAACCTTAAGGCCTTGGGCAAGGTAGACAACCCAACAAAAATATGCGACGGAAGAAGCAAATTACAAAAACCTAATGGCTGGCTGGCTGCTAGTGGCACTGGGCTGCTAATGCCGGTCGGCGGAGACGCTTCTTCCCAGCGGCCACAGCTTGCTGAGCATCCGCTTCGGGTTCCCCGTCGGCAGAGCGCAGAAGGCCCTGAACCGCAGCGACGCGCTGCGGGACAGCCCGGCCTTGCGCACGAACTCCTCGTCGTCCTCATCGTCCTCCTCCATCTTCATGCGCAGCGTGGCGATCTTGGACGCCGCGCGCCGGAGCCCCTCGACGCTCCAGTCGTCCCCCGGGGACGCGCCCGACGCCAGGGCGCGCAGCCGCTGCTCGTCCACCCGGTCGGCGTCGTCCTCCTCCGACCCGGACTTGGACAGCAGCGCCTTGATGTTGCTCGGCAGCTCGCCGGCGACGGGCGCGCCCGACAGTGCCGCCGCCCGCGCGTGCTCGAAGAAGAGCACCTGCACCACGACGCGCAGCGGGAGGAGCTCGTTCTGCGCCGCGTGCGAGCACGCCTTCTCCGACAGCCTCCGGTAGTTGAGCGCCCGGCACAGCCGCTTTCTTGCGCTCTTGCTCATCTCCGGATGCGCCTGCAATGCAAACAAGTTAGAACTCTCCATTGTTTATGCAAACAAGTTGAAAAACTATCCAACTTCCAAGTAGGGGTCTGCGCTGCGACACAACGAATTTGAGGATTTAAAAAAGAAATCACCTTGAGGTACGAGTCGACGACTTTGTAGAGCCCGTCGTGCTCCGGGCGAGCGCTGTCAGGCACGGCCTCGGCAATCGCGAGCAGCTTCTCCACGGGCAGGTGGGGATCCTTGGCCACCTCCATCAGGAACGCGTCCACGAGCCTGCCCACCCTCGCCAACGCGTACTGCGACACCGGCGCGGCCGACGACGACCGCCGCGCGCCGTCGAACCCCACGCTCTCGTCGGACCTCGACCGCCGGTGCCCGTCCGACCGTGCCGGGCTGTTGTCGTCCGGGCTCCTCGCCGGCGCGGTGGCCGCCGCGTGCCGCAGCGCGAACTCGTGGAGGATGGCCGCCACGGCGTCCACGTCGTACAGCATGTCACTCATGCAGGACACTGACGGGATGAGCAGGTCGCTAACGCTGGCCTCCTCGAGCTGCCATGCCACCCTCTTCACCAGCTCTGCCTTGGACGCGGGGGACGCGCTCAGGATGTTGGCCGCCTTGAGGAGCTTGAGGAGGAACGCGCAGGAGACGGCGTCCTTGTCCACCGGGAGAAGGCTCACGATCTTCTCCAGGAGGAGGCGGTGCCTCGTGGTGATCTGCTTCACGCTGGCGCCGACGGCGTCGTCGAACGGCTGCTCCGCGGCGAGCCCGTCCTTGGCAACGTTGGGCAGCCACCGGCGCGCGTACGTCTTGAGCGCGTCGCCGATGGTCTTCTCGTTGACGGCGCCCGTCGATTTCACGGCCACCATGATACGCCAGAACATATCAACGCCGAGCTCCGCGACGTCGTGCGCCCACCAGGGCGACGCGGACGTGGACTTGGCGGGGACAACGGCGGCTGCAGGGTTGGCGATGAGGTCGGCGACGGCGTCTACGCAGCGGGAGGTGAGGCCGAGCTCCTCACATAGCGGCACGTTGTGGCGGGTGGAGTGGAGCACGGCGAGCGCGTCCTTCCAGCGGCGGAGGAGGCAAGAGGCGAGGAAGGAGTCGAGCTTGGCCACGAGGTTGCCGCGGTCGGCGGCCTCGGACATGCCGAGGTGAGCGGCCGCGCAGCGGAGCGGGACGAGGTTGCGTGCGCTGACGGTGATTGTGATGCCGTAGCAGAACTTGGCGCAGACCTCGAACGCCTCGGCGCCGCCCGGGAAGCCCGCGAGCTCGATGACGTCGCCGTCGCCGCCGCAGCCGGACTCGGCACAGAGCGCTTGCAGAAGCAGGCATTTGGAGAGCAGAGGAAACTGTCGTCAGGAAACAAACAATCTTTTCAGGATCCGATCGAGAATAAAAATTCATCATTCCAACCGCGAACACAAACCAGGAAATCAATTCTTGCATGGCAATGCAAGCTAAGATTAGAGAAACAATCAGAGGATGCGATCGTAACATGCGCAGAAAACAAATCGGCAGGGTTGTGGAATCACATAGAGAGAGACATGAATGAATCTGGTTCTTGGATTGGATCGTCCATTTTTTTTCCGAAAAGGGGAACTCCCCTGCCTCTGCATCAGAACGATGCAATTGGATCGTCCATTACCTTGTGGAGATGATAGAGGCATTTGCCCACCAGAATCTGCAGGTCAGTGGCCACCTCCGTGTACACGGACCTGGAGCAGAAAGAAGCACGGAATCAGGCACAAGGCTCGCACAAGAAACTATCTGACAGAGATCGCGCGGAGTGAGGATCAGCATGTACCTCTGGGAGTCGGAGGAGGAGTAGAAGGTGTCGGGCCTGGTGCCAAGCTTCATAAACTTCATGGTGGCCGAGTACTAGTAACTAAACAGAGGAAGGAGGTTTGAGTGGGCGGAGGAGGTTGGTTGGTTGGTTATAACCACCAGCAGGTGAGTGAGGATGAGTGCTAACTTTGTGTGAGCCGTGGGAGGCTTGGAGGTGGCTCTACTTCTACTTATACCATGCATGCGCAAGCAAGTGGTTGGAGGGAGGAGAGAGAAACCTTCCCCAGATTCAGTATCCATCCTCCTAATTCGAGGTGTCGTCAGATTTGATTTGATTTTATCAGAGGGAAGGGGGACAGGAATATGCAGTCCAACTATGCGGACATATAGTGTTTGCTATGCCAGTCCATTTTGGTGAACTTTCAGTGCTGCTTGCGACGCTCTTAAAGCCGAGATGAGGATCGGGTTGGAGGTGGACATGTGAAAACAGGGACCAGAGAGGAGAGGGGCATGCACAAGTCAAGAGAAATGGCAGGATCTTGCAGGTTTTTCGCTGGGGATCGCCGGATCAGATAAGCAGGATGGGCTCCTCCTAGCTGCACGGCTTAGGTTGGCCACCTACTTGATGCGCCTTCTTTTCATAAAACAGCTAATAATTCTGGCTCAAAATCAATACTACCACTACTACATACAAAAGGTTTAATAACAAAATTCTACAATGTGGCTTGGAGCTCCATGTCCACGTGCCCATAACAATCGGGTTAGAGCAACGAACGCGCGAGCATACACAAGTACTTCTGCAATGTGGTTTGGAGCTCCATGTTCCCGTCCTACCTTCTCCATGCTGCGTCCACATCGTGCTCCGACCATTGCCCCTTGCTGCTGTCGGAAGCTTCTGCACCCCGCCGCGCGGCCCGTCTTCGTTTCGAATCCTGCTGGCCGCCTTTCCATCGATTCCACATCACGGTCCAGCATGCGTGGAATCATCCGGTCGCCTCCGGCTGCGCCTTCCAGCGTCTCAACGTTAAACTTGCTAGAGCGGCTAAGGACATGAAGATTTGGGCTAAGGGTTTCTTCAGCGAGACAAGGCTCCAGATGCACATGGCCAATGAGATCATTCTGCGTCTCGACATCGCCCAGGAAAGCAGACAGTTGTCGCGCGGCGGGCTCCAGCTGCGGAAGCAGCTCAAGCTACGCATCCTCGACCTCGCTGTGATCGACAGAGCCCGGAAGCGGCAGGCGTCGCGTGTCACCTGGCTCCGTGCGGGCGACGCCAAGACGACGTTTTTCATGGCTAAATTCAACTCCAGGCGCCAGAAGAACTTCATCCACGCCCTCTGTACCCGCGACTCCATTGCCACCTCCCACAGCGACAAGGAGCGCATCATTCATGAGCACTTCAACTCCACACTGGGGACGGCGACGCCTCGTAGTTGCACCATTGACTGGGACGCCATCCACTTGCCGACCCTGCCCGCGGCCGGCCTCGACAACCCTTTCACCGAGGAGGAGGTGTGGGCGGCGATCTGCAAATCTCCGCAGGGAAATCCCCAGGGACGGACGGCTTCAACGTCACTTTCTTCCGCTCCTGCGGACCCATCATCAAGGCGGACATCATGGCAGCCTTTCACTAGTTCTTCAACCTCGCGGGGAGAGACATGACGATGATTAACAACGCGGCAATCATCCTTTACCAAAGAAGGATGGGGCAACAGAGATCACAAACTACAGGCCCATCAGCTTGATCCACTCGATCGCGAAGCTCATCTCCATTAGGCTAGCGTCCGTCATCGGCTCCATCATATCACCTACGCAAATGGCATTCCTGAAGACAAAGTGCATCCACGACAACTTCCTCTACGTGCAAAACTCCGTCCGTGCCCTTCATCGCCGCAAGACACCATGTCTCCTAATGAAGCTCGACATAGCAAAAGCGTTCGATACCGTGTCCTGGGAATATCTCCTGGAGCTGCTACAGAAGCTAGGGTTTAGTGCGCGCTGGCGCAATTGGGTGGCTCGCCTCCTTGCCACGGCATCCTCTTCGGTCTCCCTCAACGGCGCGGCGGGCCCGAGTATTCTCCACCACCGCGGGCTGCGGCAGGGCGACCCGCTGTCCCCCTCCCTCTTCATCCTAGCCATCGATCCGCTGCACCACCTCATCGTTGCAGCAGTGGAGCAACAGCTCCTGCACCACCTCCCAGGGCGTGACCAGGCGCTCCGGGTGAGCCTCTACGCCGATGGCGCCGTCATCTTCATAAACCCTAGCCGAGAGGAGGTCGACTCTGTTGCGCATCCTAGGTGATTTTGGAAGGGCAACGGGGCTTTGCATCAACCCGGCCAAGTCCACGGTCTCACTGATCCGATGCGAGAATATCAACGTTGCAGAGGCACTGCAGGGTATTGCAGGCTCCATTGCCCCCTTCCCCATTAGATACCTAGGGTTACCGGTCACTACAGGTCGTCTTCGCCTAGTTCACCTCCAGTTCATCATCGATAGAATCAAGGCGAGAGTAGCAGGCTCGAAGGGCAAGATGATGCCGCTGGCGGGACGCTGAGTGCTTGTCCGCTGCGTGCGTAGCGCCATGCCCACCTTCGCGCTCACCGTCCTCTGCGTCCCGAAGAAGATTCTTAGGGAGATCGACAAGTGTAGGCGGCGCTTCCTTTGGCGGCAAGACGAGGAGATCTCAGGGGCCAGCTACAAGGTCAACTGGCCTGCGGTGTGCGCCCCGACGGAGCAGGGGGGCCTGGGCATCCCTGACCTCCAGCGCTTCGGCAGGGCGCTCCGTCTGCGCTGGCTCTGGATTGCCTGGCATCACCCGGAGAGGCCCTGGGTGGGCTCCGA
Organism: Aegilops longissima; assembly: GCA_021605205.1. Lineage (NCBI taxonomy): Eukaryota > Viridiplantae > Streptophyta > Magnoliopsida > Poales > Poaceae > Aegilops > Aegilops longissima. Next base: position 382,839,881 of record CM038681.1, on the reverse strand, counting down.
GCTGCCATGCGACGATGCGGGCAGAGCCCTCTTCACGGCCTCGACAAAAGTGATGATCGGAGACGGGACTCGGGCCTCCTTCTGGCTCTCCCCCTGGCTTGGGCATGGCAGCCTCTCGTAGCAATTCCCAAGGCTTTTCAACCACTCTCGACGCAAGCACAGATCAGTACAAGAAGCGCTCAACGACAACACCTGGATCCGTGACCTTGCCCGTGGAGACAACCAGCACCTCCTCGAGGATGTCCTGGCCATGCACCGGGAGCTGCAGCGAACTGTGGTGCACCTATGGCCAGGAGTGCCGGACGCTCTCAACTGGATAAATTCGAGCTCGGGGAGGTACTCGGCCAGGTCTGCCTACCAGGCGCAGTTTCAGGGAAGGACGGCAACCTCCTGTTGGGGAACGTAGTAATTTCAAAAAAATTCCTACGCACACGCAAGATCATGGTGATGCATAGCAACGAGAGGGGAGAGTGTTGTCTACGTACCCTCGTAGACCGAAGCGGAAGCGTTGACGCAACGTAGAGGAAGTAGTCGTACGTCTTCCCGATCCGACCGATCTAAGTACCGAAACTACGGTACCTCCGAGTTCTAGCACACGTTCAGCTCGATGACGATCCCCGGGCATCGATCCAGCAAAGCGTCGTGGAGGAGTTCCGTCAGCACGACGGCGTGGTGACGATCTTGATGTTCAACTGTCGCAGGGCTTCGCCTAAGCACCGCTACAATATGACCGAGGTGGAATATGGTGGAGGGGGCACCGCACGGCTAAGGAACGATCACGAAGATCAACTTCGTGTTCTAGGGTGCCCCTGTCCCGTATATAAAGGAGCAAGGGGGCGGCCGGCCAGAGGAGGGCGCGCAGAGGAGTCCTACTCCCACCGGAGTAGGATTCCCCTTCCTACTTGGAATAGGATTCGGAGAGGGAAGAGGAGAGAGAGAAGGAAGGGGCCGCCTCTCTCCTCTGTCCTACTCGGACTAGGGGAGGGGCTCGCGGCCCAGCCCTGGCCACCTCTCCTCTCTTCCACTAAAGCCCACTAAGGCCCATATAGCTCCCGGGGGGGTTCCGGTAACCTCCCGGTATTCCGGTAAAATCCCGATTTCACCCAGAACAATTCCGATATCTAAATATAGGCTTCCAATATATCAATCTTTATGTCTCGACCATTTCGAGACTCCTCGTCATGTCCGTGATCATATCCGGGACTCCGAACATCCTTCGGTACATCAAAACATAAACTCACAATAAAATTGTCATCGTAACTTTAAGCGTGCGGACCCTACGGGTTCGAGAACTATGTAGACATGACCTGGAACTATTCTCGGTCAATAACCAATAGCGGAACCTGGATGCTCATATTGGCTCCCACATATTCTACGAAGATCTTTTATCGGTCAGACCGCATAACAACATACGTTGTTCCCTTTGTCATTGGTATGTTACTTGCCCGAGATTCGATCGTCGGTATCCAATACCTAGTTCAATCTCGTTACCGGCAAGTCTCTTTACTCATTTCGTAATACATCATCCCGCAACTAACTCATTAGTTGCAATGCTTGCAAGACTTAAGTGATGTGCATTACCGAGAGGGCCCAGAGATACCTCTCCGACATTCGGAGTGACAAATCCTAATCGCGAAATACGCCAAACCAACAAGTACCTTCGGAGACACCAGAGAGCACCTTTATAATCACCCGATTCGTTGTGACGTTTGGTAGCACACAAAGTGTTCCTCCGGTAAACGGGAGTTGCATAATCTCATAGTCATAGGAACATGTATAAGTCACGAAGAAAGCAATAGCAACATACTAAACGATCGGGTGCTAAGCTAACGGAATGGGTCATGTCAATCAGATCATTCACCTAATGATGTGATCCCATTAATCAAATAACAACTCTTTGTCCATGGTTAGGAAACATAACCATCTTTGATTAATGAGCTAGTCAAGTAGAGGCATACTAGTGACACTCTGTTTGTCTATGTATTCACACATGTATTATGTTTCCGGTTAATACAATTCTAGCATGAATAATAAACATTTATCATGAAATAAGGAAATAAATAATAACTTTATTATTGCCTCTAGGGCATATTTCCTTCAGTCTCCCACTTGCACTAGAGTCAATAATCTAGTTCACATCACCATGTGATTTAACACCAATAGTTCACATCGTCATGTGACCAACACCCAAAGGGTTTACTAGAGTCAATAATCTAGTTCACATCGCTATGTGATTAACACCCGAAGAGTACTACGGTGTGATCATGTTTTGCTTGTGAGAGAAGTTTAGTCAACGGGTCTACCATATTCAGATCAGTGTGTATTTTGCAAATTTCTATGTCTACAATGCTCTGCACGGAGCTACTTTAGCTAATTGCTCCCACTTTCAATATGTATCCAGATGAAGACTTAGAGTCATCTGGATTAGTGCCAAAACTTGTATCGACGTAACCCTTTTACGATGAACCTTTTGTCACCTCCATAATCGAGAAACATATCCTTATTCCACTAAGGATAATTTTGACCGCTGTTCAGTGATCTACTCCTAGATCATTATTGTACTCCCTTGTCAAAATCAGTGTAGGGTATACAATAGATCTGGTACATAGCATGGCATACTTTATAGAACCTATGGCTGAGGCATAGGTAATGACTTTCATTCTCTTTCTATCTTCTGCCGTGGTCGGGCTTTGAGTCTTAATCAATTTCACACCTTGTTACACACGCAAGAACTCTTTCTTTGACTGTTCAATTTTGAACTACTTCAAAATCTTGTCAAGGTATTTACTCATTGAAAAAACTTATCAAGCGTCTTGATCTATCTCTATAGATCTTGATGCTCGATATGTAAGCAGCTTCACCGAGGTCTTTCATTGAAAAACTCCTTTCAAACACTCCTTTATGCTTTGCAGAATAATTCTACATTATTTCCGATCAACAATATGCCATTCACATATACTTATCAGAAATGTTATAGTGCTCCCACTCACTTTCTTGTAAATCTGAGGCTTCACCGCAAAGTGCAGATATGCTTTGATCAACTCATCAAAGCGTATATTCCAACTCGAGATGCTTGCACCACCATAGATGGATCATTGGAGCTTGCACATTTTGTTAACACCTTTAGGATTTACAAAACCTTCTCGTTGCATCATATACAACTCTTCTTTAAGAAATCCATTAAGGATTGCAGTTTTGTTATCCATTTGCCAGATTTCATAAAATGCGGCAATTGCTAACATGATTCAGATAGACTTTAAGCATCGATACGAGTGAGAAAATCTCATCGTAGTCAACACCTTGAACTTTGTCAAAAACCTTTTTTCGACAAGTCTAGCTTTGTAGATAGTAACACTACTATCAGCGTCCGTCTTCCTCTTGAAGATCCATTTAATCTCAATGGCTTGCCGAACATCGGGCAAGTCAACCAAAGTCCATACTTTGTTCTCATACATGGATCCTATCTCAGATTTCATGGCCTCAAGCCATTGTGCGGAATTTGAGCTCACCATCGCTTCTTCATAGTTCGTAGGTTCGTCATGGTCTAGTAACATAACTTCCAGAACAGGATTACCGTACCACTTTGGTGCGGATCTTACTCTGGTTTACCTACGAGGTTCAGTAACAACTTGATCTGAAGTTTCATGATCATCATCATTAACTTCCTCACTAATTGGTGTAGTAGTCACAGGAACAGATTTCTGTGATGAACTACTTTCCAATAAGGGAGCAGGTACAGTTACCTCATCAAGTTCTACTTTCCTCCCACTCACTTCTTTCGAGAGAAACTCCTTCTCTAGAAAGGATCCATTCTTAGCAACGAATATCTTTCCTTTGGATCTGTGATAGAAGGTGTACCCAACAGTTTCCTTTGGGTATTCTATGAAGACATATTTCTCCGATTTGGGTTTGAGCTTCTCAGGATGAAACTTTTTCACATAAGCATCGCAACCCCAAACTTTAAGAAAGACAACTTTGGTTTCTTGCCAAACCACAGTTCATATGGTCTTGTCTCAATGGATTTAGATGGTGCCCTTTTTAACGTGAATGCAGCTGTCTCTAATGCACAACCCCAAAAATATAGTGGTAAACCGGTAAGAAACATCATAGATTGCACTATATCCAATAAAGTACGGTTATGACGTTCGGACACACCATTACACTGTGGTGTTCCAGGTGGCATGAGTAGTGAAACTATTTCACATTGTTTTAACTGAAGGCCAAACTCGTAACTCAAATATTTCACCTCTGCGATCATATCGTAGAAACTTTTATTTTCTTGTTACGATGATTCTCCACTTCACTCTGAAATTCTTTGAACTTTTCAAATGTTTCAGACTTGTGTTTCATCAAGCAGATATACCCATATTTGCTCAAATCATCTGTGAAGGTCAGAAAATAATGATACCCGCTGCAAGCCTTAATATTTATCGGACAACATACATCAGTATGTATGATTTCCAACAAATCTGTTGCTTGCTCCATTGTTCAGGAGAACGGCGTTTTAGTCATCTTGCCCAAGAGACCTGGTTCGCAAGTATCAAGTGATTCATAATCAAGTGATTCAAAAATCCCATCAGCTGGAGTTTCTTCATGCGCTTTACACCAATATGACTTAAACGGTAGTGCCACAAATAAGTTGCACTATCATTATTAACTTTGCATCTTTTGGCTTCAATATTATGAATATGTGTATCACTACGATCGAGATCCAACAAACCATTTTCGTTGGTGTGTATGACCATAGAAGGTTTTATTCATGTAAACAGAACAACAATTGTTCTCTAACTTAAATAAATAACCGTATTGCAATAAACATGATCAAATCATATTCATGCTCAACGCAAACTCCAAATAACACTTATTTAGGTTCAACACTAATCCCGAAAGTATAGGGAGTGTGCGATGATGATCATATCAATCTTGGAACCACTTCCAACACTCATCGTCACTTCACCCTTAACTAGTCTCTGTTTATTCTGCAACTCCCGTTTCGAGTTACTAATCTTAGCAACTGAACTAGTATCAAATACTGTGGGGTTGCTATAAACACTAGTAAAGTACACATCAATAACATGTATATCAAATATACCTTTGTTCACTTTGCCATCCTTCTTATCCGCCAAATACTTGGGGCAGTTCCGCTTCCAGTAACCAGTCCCTTTGCAGTAGAAGCACTCAGTCTCAGGCTTAGGTCCAGACTTGGGCTTCTTCACTTGAGCAGCAACTTGCTTGCCGTTCTTCTTGAAGTTCCCCTTCTATCCCTTTTTGCCCTTTTCTTGAAACTAGTGGTCGTGTTAACCATCAACACTTGATGTTTTTCTTGATTTCTACCTTCGTCGATTTCAGCATCACGAAGAGCTTGGGAATTACTTTCGTCATCCCTTGCATATTATAGTTCATCACGAAGTTCTACTAACTTGGTGATGGTGACTAGAAAATTCTGTCAATCACTATTTTATCTGGAAGATTAACTCCCACTTGATTCAAGCGATTGTAGTACCCAGACAATCTGAGCACATGCTCACTGCTTGAGCTATTCTCCTCCATCTTTTAGCTATAGAACTTGTTGGAGACTTCATATCTCTCAACTCGGGTATTTGCTTGAAATATTAACTTCAACTCCTGGAACATCTCATATGGTCCATGACGTTCAAAACGTCTTTGAAGTCCCGATTCTAAGCCGTTAAGCATGGTGCACAAAACTATTAAGTAGTCATCATATTGAGCTAGCCAAACGTTCATAACGTCTGCATCTGCTCCTGCAATAGGTCTGTCACCTAGCGGTGCATCAAGGACATACTTCTTCTGTGCAGCAATGAGGATAAACCTCAGATCACGGATCCAATCCGCATCATTGCTACTAACATCTTTCAACACAGTTTTCTCTAGGAACATATCAAAATAAACATATGAAAGCAACAACGCGAGCTATTGATCTACAACATAATTTGCAAAATACTACCAGGACTAAGTTCATGATAAATTTAAGTTCAATTAATCATATTACTTAAGAACTCCCACTTAGATAGACATCCCTCTAATCCTCTAAGTGATCACGTGATCCATATCAACTAAACCATGTCCGATCATCACGTGAGATGGAGTAGTTTCAATGGTGAACATCATTATGTTGATCATATCTACTATATGATTCACGCTCGACCTTTCGGTCTCCGTGTTCCGAGGCCATATCTGTTATATGCTAGGCTCGTCAAGTTAAACCTGAGTATTCCGCATGTGCAACTGTTTTGCACCCGTTGTATTTGAACGTAGAGCCTATCACACCCGATCATCATGTGGTGTCTCAGCACGAAGAACTTTTGCAACGGTGCATACTCAGGGAGAACACTTTTACTATGATAATTTAGTGAGGGATCATCTTATAATGCTACCGTCAATCAAAGCAAGATAAGATGTATAAAAGATAAACATCACATGAAATCAATATAAGTGATGATATGGCCATCATCATCTTGTGCTTGTGATCTCCATCTTTGAAGCACCGTCATGATCACCATCATCACCGGCGCGACACCTTGATCACCATCGTAGCATCGTTGTCGTCTCGCCAATCTTATGCTTCTACGACTATCGCTATCGCTTAGTGATAAAGTAAAGCATTACAGGGCGATTGCATTGCATACAATAAAGCGACAACCATATGGCTCCTGCCAGTTGTCGATAACTCGGTTACAAAACATGATCATCTCATACAATAAAATTTAGCATCATGTCTTGACCATATCACATCACAACATGCCCTGCAAAAACAAGTTAGACGTCCTCTACTTTGTTGTTGCAAATTTTACGTGGCTGCTATGGGCTTAGCAAGAACAACTCTTACCTACGCATCAAAACCACAACGATAGTTTGTCAAGTTGGTGCTGTTTTAACCTTCGGAAGGACGGGCGTATACACTTTCAGTTCAACTAAAGTTGGAGAAACCGACACCGCCAGCCACACGTGTGCAAAGCACGGCGGTAGAACCAGTCTCGCGTAAGCGTCTGCGTAATGTCGGTCCGGGCCGCTTCATCCAACAATACAGCCAACCAAAGTATGACATGCCGGTAAGCGGTATGACTTATATCGCCCACAACTCACTTGTGTTCTACTCATGCATATAACATCAAACCATAAAACCTGGCTCGGATGCCCTTTGTTGGGGAACGTAGTAATTTCAAAAATTCCTACGCACACGCAAGATCATGGTGATGCATAGCAACGAGAGGGAGAGTGATGTCTCACGCCCTCGTAGACCAAAGCGAAGCGTTGACGCAACGTAGAGGAAGTAGTCGTCGTCTTCCCGATCCGACCGATCAAGTATGCGAAACTACGGTACCTCCGAGTTCTAGCACACGTTCAGCTCGATGGCGATCCCGGGCTTCGATCCAGCAAAGCGTCGGGAGGAGTTCCACGAGACGACGGCGTGGTGGCGATCTTGATGTTCAATCGTCGCAGGCTTCGCCTAAGCACCGCTACAATATGACCGAGGTGGAATATGGTGGAGGGGGCACCGCACGGCTAAGGAACGATCACGAAGATCAACTTCGTGTTCTAGGGTGCCCCTGCCCGTATATAAAGGAGAAAGGGGGCGGCCGCCAGGAGGAGGGCGCCAGAGGAGTCCTACTCCCACCGGAGTAGGATTCCTCCCTTTCCTAGTTGGAATAGGATTCGGAGGGGAAAGAGGAGAGAGGAGAAGGAAGGGGCGCCGCCTCTCTCCTGTCCTATTCGGACTAGGGGCGAGGCGCGCCCAGCCCCTCGCCACCTCTCCTCTCTTCCACTAAAGCCCACTAAGGCCCATATAGCTCCCGGGGGGTTCCGGTAACCTCCCGGTATTCCGGTAAAATCCCGATTTCACCCAGAACAATTCCGATATCCAAATATAGGCTTCCAATATATTAATCTTTATGTCTCGACCATTTCGAGACTCCTCGTCATGTCTGTGATCATATCCGGGACTCCGAACATCCTTCGGTACATCAAAACATAAACTCACAATAAAACCGTCATCGTAACGTTAAGCGTGCGGACCCTACGGGTTCGAGAACTATGTAGACATGACCTGGAACTATTCTCGGTCAATAACCAATAGCGGAACCTGGATGCTCATATTGGCTCCCACATATTCTACGAAGATCTTTTATCGGTCAGACCGCATAACAACATACGTTGTTCCCTTTGTCATTGGTATGTTACTTGCCCGAGATTCGATCGTCGGTATCCAATACCTAGTTCAATCTCGTTATCGGCCAGTCTCTTTACTCGTTTCGTAATACATCATCCCGTAACTAACTCATTAGTTGCAATGCTTGCAAGACTTAAGTGATGTGCATTACCGTGAGAGCCCAGAGATACCTCTCCGACATTCGGAGTGACAAATCCTAATCTCGAAATACGCCAACCCAACAAGTACCTTCAGAGACACCTGTAGAGCACCTTTATAATCACCCAGTTATGTTGTGACGTTTGGTAGCACACAAAGTGTTCCTCCGGTAAACGGGAGTTGCATAATCTCATAGTCATAGGAACATGTATAAGTCACGAAGAAAGCAATAGCAACATACTAAACGATCGGGTGCTAAGCTAACGGAATGGGTCATGTCAATCAGATCATTCACCTAATGATGTGATCCCATTAATCAAATAACAACTCTTTGTCCATGGTTAGGAAACATAACCATCTTTGATTAATGAGCTAGTCAAGTAGAGGCATACTAGTGACACTCTGTTTGTCTATGTATTCACACATGTATTATGTTTCCGGTTAATACAATTCTAGCATGAATAATAAACATTTATCATGAAATAAGGAAATAAATAATAACTTTATTATTGCCTCTAGGGCATATTTCCTTCACCTCCCTCGACCAACTGGTCTGGAAAGCATGGGCGCTCGGGAAGATCAAGATTTTTGCATGGCTGCTTCTCCAGGATCGGCTTTGGTGTAACGACAGGCTACAGCGGCATGGTTGGACGAACGGCTACTTCTGCCACCTCTGTGTCAGGAACCTGGAATCCTTGCTCCACATGTTCTGGCACTACCCGGAGTCCAGGCGGTTTTGGGACGAGATCGGCAATGGCACGGCTGCTCTACGCTCTCCCCTACCGACTGCTGGCGCCATGAAAGCTCCACCATGATCGTACAGAGCATCTTGGAGCACACCCCCCCCCCCCATGGCGACAAGGGGCGCGAACAATCCTGCTGCTGTCCCATTGGGAAATATGGCATGAGAGAAACAACGCACCTTCTGGTAACACCTGCCATGTGTGAGAGGCATCATCAGACGCATCAGAGACAACATCGAGCTTTGGAGGATCACAGGAGCAACGTGCATCGAGAGCCCCTTCGGGGAACCCCCATGCTACCTCTTGAGCATGCGTTGGTTTTCCCTTGAAGAGGAACGGGTGATGCAGCAAAGTAGCATAAGTATTTCCCTCAGTTTTTGAGAACCAAGGTATTAATCTAGTAGGAGACTACACGCAAATCTCTAGTACCTACACAAACAAATAAGAACCTTGCAACCAATGCGATAAAGGGGTTGTCAATCCCTTCATGGCCACTTGCAAAAGTGAGATCTGATAAAGATAATAAGATAAATATTTTTGGTATTTTTGTTGTATAGATTGAAAAGTAAAGATTGCAAAATAAAAGGCAACAAAAATAGCACGTAGGCGGGAGATTAATATGATGGAAGATAGACCTGGGGGCCATAGGTTTCACTAGTGGCTTCTCTCAAGATAGCATATTCTATGGTGGGTGAACAAATTACTGTCGAGCAATTGATAGAAAAACGCATAGTTATGAGAATATCTAGGCATGATCATGTATATAGGCATCACGTCCGTGTCAAGTAGACCGAAACGATTCTGCATCTACTACTATTACTCCACACATCGACCGCTATCCAGCATGCATCTAGATGTTGGGGATCGTAGCAGAAATTCAAAATTTTCTACGCATCACCAAGATCAATCTATGGAGTAATCTAGCTACGAGGGGAAGGAGAGTGCATCTACATACCCTTGTAGATCGCTAAGCGGAAGCGTTCAAGTGAACGGGGTTGATGGAGTCGTACTCGTCGTGATCCAAATCACCGATGATCCTAGCGCCGAACGGACGGCACCTCCGCGTTCAACACACGTACGATAAGGAGAGACGTCTCCTCCTTCTTGATCCACCAAGGGGGGAGGAGAAGTTTATGGAGATCCAGCAGCACGACTGCGTGGTGGTGGAAGTAGCGGGATCACGGCAGGGCTTCGCCAAGCTCGGCGAGAGGGAGAGGTGTCACGGGAGGGAGAGGGAGGCGCCAGGGGCTTGGGTACGACTGCCCTCCCTCCCCCCCCCCCCACTATATATAGGGCCCCTAGGGGGGGGGCGCCGGCCCTAGGAGATCCAATCTCCAAGGGGGGCGGCGGCCAAGGGGGGAAACTTGCCCCCCAAGCCAAGTGGGGCGCCCCCCACCCCTAGAGTTTCCAACCCTAGGCGCAGGGGAAGGCCCAAGGGGGGCGCACCAGCCCACCAGGGGCTGGTTCCCACGTCACTTCAGCCCATGGAGCCCTTCGGGATAGGTGGCCCCACCCGGTGGACCCCCGGGACCCTTCCGGTGGTCCCGGTACAATACCGATTACCCCCGAAACCTACCCGGTGGCCGAAACTAGACTTCCTATATATAAATCTTTACCTCCGGACCATTCCGGAACTCCTCGTGACGTCCGGGATCTCATCCGGGACTCCGAAATACTTTTGGGTTACCGCATACTAATATCTCTACAACCGTAGCGTCACCGAACCTTAAGTGTGTAGACCCTACGGGTTCGGGAACCATGCAGACATGACCGAGACAACTCTCCGGCCAATAACCAACAGCGGGATCTGGATACCCATGTTGGCTCCCACATGTTCCACGATGATCTCATCGGATGAACCACGATGTCGAGGATTTAATCAATCCCGTATTCAATTCCCTTTGTCCAGCGGTATTGTACTTGCCCGAGGTTCGATCGTCGATATCCGATACCTTGTTCAATCTCGTTACTGGCAAGTCTCTTTACTCGTTCCGTAACACATCATCCCGTGATCAACTCCTTGGTCACATTGTGCACATTATGATGATGTCCTACCAAGTGGGCCCAGAGATACCTCTCCGTCACACGGAGTGACAAATCCCAGTCTCGATTCGTGCCAACCCAACAGACACTTTTGGAGATACCCGTAGTGTACCTTTATAGCCACCCAGCTACGTTGTGACGTTTGGTACACCCAAAGCATTCCTACGGTATCCGGGAGTTGCACAATCTCATGGTCTAATGAAATGATACTTGACATTAGAAAAGCTTTAGCATACGAACTACACGATCTTTGTGCTAGGCTTAGGATTGGGTCTTGTCCATCACATCATTCCCCTAATGATGTGATCCCGTTATCAACATCATCCAATGTCCATGGTCAGGAAACTGTAACCATCTATTGATCAACGAGCTAGTCAACTAGAGGCTTACTAGGGACATGGTGTTGTCTATGTATCCACACATGTATCTGAGTTTCCTATCAATACAATTATAGCATGGATAATAAACGATTATCATGAACAAGGAAATATAATAATAACTAATTTGTTATTGCCTCTAGGGCATATTTCCAACAGTCTCCCACTTGCACTAGAGTCAATAATCTAGTTCACATCGCTATGTGATTAACACTCACAGGTCACATCGCCATGTGACCTACATCCAAAGAGTTTACTAGAGTCAATAATCTAGTTCACATCACTATGTGATTAACACTCAATGAGTTCTGGGTTTGATCATGTTATGCTTGTGAGAGAGGTTTTAGTCAACGGGTCTGCAACATTCAGATCCGTATGTACTTCGCAAATCTCTACGCTATATTTGGAGCCATTTCAAATAACTGTTCTACTTGGAGCTATTCTAAATTGTTGCTCCATTATACGTATCCGGTATCTCTACTCAGAGCTATCCGGATAGGTGTTAAGCTTGCATCAACGTAACTCTTTACGTCGAACTCTTTATCACCTCCATAACCGAGAAACATATCCTTATTCCTCTAAGGATAATTTTGACCGCTATCTGGTGATCTACTCCTAGATCACCTTTTGACCCTCTTGCCAGACATGTGGCAAGGCACACATCAGGTGCGGTACTCAGCATGGCATACCGTATAGAGCCTATGACAAAAGCATAGGGGACGACCTTCGTCCTTCCTCTTTCTTCTACCGTGGTCGAGCTTTAAGTCTTAACTTCATACCTTACAACTCAGGCAAGAACTCCTTCTTTGACTGATCCATCTTGAACACCTTCAAGATCATGTCAAGGTATGTGCTCATTTGAAAGTACCATTAAGCGGTTTTCGATCTATCCTTATAGATCTTGATGCTCAATGTTTAAGTAGCTTAATCTAGGTTTTCCATTGAAAAACACTTTTCAAATAACCCTATATGCTTTCCAGAAATTCTACATCATTTCTGATCAACAACATATACTTATCAGAAATTCTATAGTGCTCCCACTCACTTCTTTGGAAATACAAGTTTCTCATAAACTTTGTATAAACCCAAAATCTTTGATCATCTCATCAAAGCGTACATTCCAACTCCGAGATGCTTACTCCCGTCCTTAGAAGGATTGCTGGAGCTTTGCATACTTGTTAGCATCTTTCAGGATTGACAAAATCTTCTGGTTGTATCACATACAACCTTTCCTCAAGAAAATCATCAAGGAAACAATATTTTGACATCCTATCTGCAAGATTTCATAAATAATGCAGTACCTGCTAATATAATTCCAACAGACTCTTAGCATCGCTACGAGTGAGAAAGTCTCATCATAGTCAACTCCTTGAACTTGTCGGAAAACATCTTAATGACAAGTCGAGCTTTCTTAATGGTGATACATACCATCATTGTCCATCTTCCTTTTAAAATCCATATGTACCTAACAGCCTTACGACCATCAAGTAGTTCTTCCAAAGTCTACACTTTGTTTTCATATATGAATCCTCTCTCGGATTTTATGGCCTCGAGCCATTTTAGGAATCCGGGCCCACCATCGCTTCTCCAGAGCTCGTAGGTTCATTGTTGTCTACCAACATGACTTCCAAGATAGGATTACGTACCACTCTGAAGTAGTACGCATCCTTGTCGTCCTACGAGGTTTGGTAGTGACTTGATCCGAAGTTTCATGATCACTATCATAAGCTTCCACTTCAATTGGTGTAAGTGCCACAGGAACAACTCCGTGTGCCCCGCTACACATTAGTTGAAGTGATGGTTCAATAACCTCATCAAGTCTCCACCATCCTCCCACTCAACTCTTTCGAGAGAAACTTTTCCTCGAGAAAGTACCCGATTCTAGAAACAATCCCTATTGCTTTCGGATCTGAGATAGGAGGTATACCCAACTGTTTTGGGTGTCCTATGAAGATGCATTTATCCGCTTTGGGTTCGAGCTTATCAGCCTGAAACTTTTTCACATAAGCGTCGCAGCCCCAAACCTTTAAAAAATGACAGCTTAGGTTTCTCTAAACCATACTTCATACGGTGTTGTCTTAAACGGAATTGCGTGGTGCCCTATTTAAAGTGAATGTGGTTGTCTCTAATGCCTAACCCATAAACTATAGTGTTAATTCTATAAGAGACATCATGGTATGCACCACATCCAATAGGGTGCAGCTATGATGTTCGGACACACCATCACACTATGGTGTTCCAGGCGGCATTAGTCGTGAAACAATTTCCACAATGTCATAATTGTGTGCCAAACTCGTAACTCAGATATTCATCTCTATGATCATATCATAGACATTTTATCCTTTTGTCACGATGATCTTCAACTTCACTCTGAAATTACTTGAACCTTTCAATAATTCAGACTTTTGTTTCATCAAGTAAATATACTCAGCATCTACCCAAATCTTCTGTGAAGTAAGAACATAACGATATCCACTACATGCCTTAGCACTCATTGGACTGCACACATCAAAATGTATTACTTCCAACAAGTTGCTTTCTTGTTCCATCTTACTGAAACGAGGCCTTTCAGTCATCTTGCCCATATGGTATGATTTGCATGTCTCAAGTGATTCAAAATCAAGTGAGCCCAAACGATCCATCTGTATGGAGTTTCCTCATGCATATATACCAATAGGCATGGTCCGCATGTCTCAAGTGATTCAAAATCAGGTGAGTCCAAAGATCCATCAACATGGAGCTTCTACATGTGTTTTATACCAATATGACTCAAATTGCAGTGCCACAAGTATGTGTAATATCATTTCTATCTTATATCTTTTGGCATGAACATGTGTATCACTACGATCGGGATTCAATAAACCATTCATTTCAGGTGCAAGACCATTGAAGGTATTATTCAAATAAACAGAGTAACCATTATTCTCCTTAAATGAATAACTGTGTTGTGATAAACATAATCCAATCATGTCTATGCTCAACGCAGACACCAAATAATTATTATTCAGGTTTAACACCAATTCTTATGGTAGACGGAGCGTGCGATGCTTGATCACATCAACCTTGGAAACACTTCCAACACATATCGTCGTCTCACCTTTGGCTAGTCTCCGTTTATTTTGTAGCCTTTTATTTCGAGTTACTAACACTTAGCAACCGAACCGGTATCTAATACCATTCTACTACTAGGAGTACTAGTAAAGTACACATTTAAAATAATGTATGTCCAATACATGCTTCTGTCAACCTTGCCAGCCTTCTCATCCACCAAGTATCTAGGGTGGTTCTGCTTCAGTGACCGTTCCCCTTATTACAGAAGCACTTAGTCTCGGGCTTGGGTTTAACTTTGGGTTTCTTCACTAGAGCAACTGATTTGTCGTTTCATGAAGTATCCCTTTCTTGCCCTTGCCTTTCTTGAAACTAGTGGTTTTACTAACCATCAACAATTGATGCTCCTATTTGATTTCTACTTTCGCGGTGTCACGAATAGCTCAAGAATCATATCTATCCCTGATATGTTATAGTTCATCACGAAGCTCTAGTAGCTTGGTGACAGTGACTTTGGAGAACCATCACTATCTCATCTGGAAGATTAACTCCCACTCGATTCAAGAGATTGTAGTACTCATACAATCTGAGCACATGCTCAACGATTGAGCTTTTCTCCATAGTCTGTAGGCTTAGGAAACTTGTCAGAGGTCTACCTCTTGACGCGGGCACTAGCCTGAAATCCCAATTTCAGTCCTTGGAACATCTCATATATTCTGCGATGTTTCAAAAACGTCTTTGGTGCCATAATTCTAAACCATTTAGCATTACGCGCTGAACTATCATGTAGTCATCAAAACGTGTATGTCAGATGTTCGCAACATCCACAACTGACGCCTGAGGTTCAGCTCACTGAGCGGTGCATTAAGGACATAATCCTTCTGCGCAGCAATGAGGACAATCCTCAGTTTACGGACCCAGTCCGCATAATTTCTACTATCAACTTTCAACTAAATTTTCTCTAGGAACATATCTAAAACAGTAGAACTAAAGAGTAAGCTACGACATAATTTGCAAAGTCCTTTTGACTATGTTCATGATAATTGAGTTCATCTGATTATTCAATGAACTCCCACTCAGATAGACATCCCTCTAGTCATCTAAGTGATACATGATCCGAATCAACTAGGCCGTGTCCGATCATCACGTGAGACGGACTAGTCATCATCGGTGAACATCTCATGTTGATCACATCTTCTATACGACTCATGTTCGACCTTTCGGTCCTCCGTGTTTCGAGGCCATGTCTGTACATGCTAGGCTTGTCAAGTCAACCTAAGTGTTTCGCATGTGTTCCGAGGCCATGTCTGTACATGCTAGGCTCGTCAACACCTGTTGTATTTGAACGTTAGAATCTATCACACCCGATCATCACGTGGTGCTTCGAAACAACGAACCTTCGCAACGGTGCACAGTTAGGGAGAACACTTTATTGAAATTTTAGGGACGGATCATCTTATTTAAGCTACCGTCGTTCTAAGCAAATAAGATGTAAAAACATGATAAACATCACATGCAATCAAATAGTGACATGATATGGCCATCATCACTTCGCTCCTTTTGATCTCCATCTTCGGGGCTCCATGATCATCATTGTCACCGGCATGACACCATGATCTCCATCATCATGATCTCCATCATCGTGTCTTCATGAAGTTGTCTTGCCAACTATTACTTCTACTAGTACAGCTAACGGTTAGCAATAAAGTAAAGTAATTACATGACGTTTATGTTGACACGCAGGTCATAAATAAATTAAGACAACTCCTATGGCTCCTGCCGGTTGTCATACTCATCGACATGCAAGTCGTGATTCCTATTACAAGAACATGATCAATCTCATACATCACATATATCATTCATCACATCCTTTTTGGCCATATCACATCACACGGCATATGCTGCAAAAACAAGTTAGACGTCCTCTAATTGTTGTTGCAAATTTTTACGTGGCTCCTATAGGTTTCTTAGCAAGAACGTTTCTTACCTACGCCAAAACCACAACCGTGATATGCCAATTTCTATTTACCCTTCATAAGGACCCTTTTCATCGAATCCGATCCGACTAAAGTGGGAGAGACAGACACCCGCTAGCCACCTTATGCAACTAGTGCATGTCAGTCGATGGAACCTGTCTCACGTAAGAGTACGTGTAAGGTTGGTCCGGGCCGCTTCATCCCACGATGCCGCCGAATCAAGATAAGACTAGTAACGGCAAGTAAATTGACAAAATCGACGCCCAAGACTACTTTGTGTTCTACTCGTGCATAGAAACTACGCATAAACCTGGCTCATGATGCCAATGTTGGGGATCGTAGCAGAAATTCAAAATTTTCTACGCATCACCAAGATCAATCTATGGAGTAATCTAACAACGAGGGGAATGAGAGTGCATCTACATACCCTTGTAGATCGCTAAGCGGAAGCGTTCAAGTGGACGGGGTTGATGGAGTCGTACTCGTCGTGATCCAAATCACCGATGATCCTAGCGCCGAACGGACGGCACCTCCGCGTTCAACACACGTACGGTTGGGAGAGACGTCTCCTCCTTCTTGATCCAACAAGGGGGAAGGAGAAGTTGATGGAGATCCAGCAGCACGACGGCGTGGTGGTGGAAGTAGCGGGATCTCGGCAGGGCTTCGTCAAGATCAGCGAGAGGGAGAGGTGTCACGGGAGGGAGAGGGAGGCGCTAGGCGCTTGGGTACGACTGCCCTCCCTCCCCCCACTATATATAGGGCCCCTAGGGGGGTGCCGGCCCTAGGAGATCCAATCTCCAAGGGGGGCGGCGGCCAAGGGGGGAAACTTGCCCCCCAAGCCAAGTGGGGCGCCCCCCACCTCTAGGGTTTCCAACCCTAGGCGCAGGGGAAGGCCCAAGGGAGCGCACCAGCCCACCAGGGGCTGGTTCCCACGTCACTTCAGCCCATGGGTCCCTCCGAGATAGGTGGCCCCACCCGGTGGACCCCAGGGACCCTTCCGGTGGTCCCGGTACAATACCGATTACCCCCGAAACCTTTCCGGTGGCCGAAACTAGACTTCCTATATATAAATCTTTACCTCCAGACCATTCCAGAACTCCTCGTGACGTCCGGGATCTCATCCGGGACTCCGAACAACTTTCGGGTTACCGCATACTAATATCTCTACAACCCTAGCGTCACCGAACCTTAAGTGTGTAGACCCTACGGGTTCGGGAACCATGCAGACATGACCGAGACAACTCTCCGGCCAATAACCAACAGCGGGATCTGGATACCCATGTTGGCTCCCACATGTTCCACAATGATCTCATCGGATGAACCACGATGTCGAGGATTCAATCAATCCCGTATTCAATTCCCTTTGTCCAGCGGTATTGTACTTGCCCGAGGTTCGATCGTCGGTATCTGATACCTTGTTCAATATCGTTACCAGCAAGTCTCTTTACTCATTCCGTAACACATCATCCCATGATAAACTCCTTGGTCACATTGTGCACATTATGATGATGTCCTACCGAGTGGGCCCAGAGATACCTCTCCGTCACACGGAGTGACAAATCCCAGTCTCGATTCGTGCCAACCCAACAGACACTTTCGAAGATACCCGTAGTGTACCTTTATAGCCACCCAGTTACGCTGTGACGTTTGGTACACCCAAAGCATTACTACGGTATCCGGGAGTTGCACAATCTCATGGTCTAAGGAAATGATACTTGACATTAGAAAAGGTTTAGCATACGAACTGCACGATCTTTGTGCTAGGCTTAGGATTGGGTCTTGTCCATCACATCATTCTCCTAATGATGTGATCCCGTTATCAACGTCATCCAATGTCCATGGTTAGGAAACCGTAACCATCTATTGATCAACGAGCTAGTCAACTAGAGGCTTACTAGGGACATGGTGTTGTCTATGTATCACCACATGTATCTGAGTTTCCTATCAATACAATTATAGCATGGATAATAAACGATTATCATGAACAAGGAAATATAATAATAACTAATTTGTTATTGCCTCTAGAGCATATTTCCAACACTAGAGTATTAAGTTCATAAGAACATAGTAACACATTAAGCAAGATGACATGATGTAGAGGGATAAACTCAAGCAATATGATATAAACCTCATCTTTTTATCCTCGATGGCAACAATACAATACGTGCCTTGCTGCCCCTGCTCTCACTGGGAAAGGACACCGCAAGATTGAACCCAAAGCTAAGCACTTCTCCCATTGCAAGAAAGATCAATCTAGTAGGCCAAACCAAACTGATAATTCGAAGAGACTTGCAAAGATATCAAATCATGCATATAAGAATTCAGAGAAGATTCAAATATTTTTCATAGATAAACTTGATCATAAACCCACAATTCATCAGATCTCAACAAACACACCGCAAAAATAAGATTACATAGAATAGATCTCCACAAGAGAGGGGGAGAACATTGTATTGAGATCCAAAAAGAGAGAAGAAGCCATCTAGCTAATAACTATGGACCCGAAGGTCTGTGGTAAACTACTCATACATCATCGGAGAGGCTATGGTGTTGATGTAGAAGCCCTTCGTGATCGATTCCTCCTCCGGCAGAACGCCGGAAAAGGCCCCAAGATGGGATCTCACGGGTACAGAAGGTTGCAGCGGTGGAAATAGGGTTTCATGGTGCTCCTGGATGTTTTTGGTGTATATGAGTATATATAGGGGAAAGAAGTAGGTCGGTGGAGCCACGAGGGGCGCACGAGGGTGGGGGCGCGCCTACCCCCTTGGCGCGCCCTCCTACCTCGTGACCGCCTCGTTGCTACCTTGACATCCACTCCAAGTCTCCTGGATTGCGTTTGTTCCAAAAACGACTCTCCCAAAGGTTTCATTCCGTTTGGATTCCGTTTGATATTCCTTTTATGTGAAACACTGAAATAGGCAAAAAAACAGCTATTTGCACTGGGCCTTTGGTTAGTAGGTTAGTCCCAAAAATAATATAAAAGTGTATAATAAAGCCCATTAAACATCCAAAACAAATAATATAATAGCATGGAACAATCAAAAAGTATAGATACGTTGGAGACGTATCAGCATCCCCAAGCTTAATTCCTGCTCGTCCTCGAGTAGGTAAATGATAAAAACAGAATTTTTGATGTGGAATGCTACCTAACATAATCTTTAATGTAACTTTATTTATTGTGGCATGAATGTTCAGATCCGAAAGATTCAAGATAAAAGTTTAATATTGACATAAAAATAATAATACTTCAAGCATACTAACTAAGCAATCATGTCTTCTCAAATAACATGACCAATGAAAGTTCATCCCTACAAAATCATATAGTTTGGTCATGCTCCATTTTCGTCACACAAGAATGCTCTCATCATGCACAACCCCGATGACAAGCCAAGCAATTGTTTCATTCTTTAGTAATCTCAAACTTTTTCAACTTTCACGTAATACATGAGCGTGAGCCATGGATATAGCACTATGGGTGGAATAGAATATAATGACGGGGGTTGTGTGAAGAAGACAAAAAAGGAGAAAGTATCACATTGACGCGGCTAATCAACGGGCTAGGGAGATGCCCATCAATTGATGTCAATGCAAGGAGTAGGGATTGCCATGCAATGGATGCACAAGAACTATAAATGTATGAAAGCTCAACAAAGGAAACTAAGTGGGTGTGCATCCAACTTGCTTGCTCATGAAGACCTAGGGCATTTGAGGAAGCCCATTGTTGGAATATACAAGCCAAGTTACATAATGAAAAATTCCCACTAGTATATGAAAGTGACAAAATAAGAGACTCTCTATCATAAAGATCATGGTGCTACTTTGAAGCACAAGTGTGGAAAAGGATAGTAACATTGTCCCTTTTATTTTTTTCTCTTTTTTTGGGCCTTTTTTTATTTGGCCTTTCTTTTTTTGGCCTTTCATGCTCTATTAATGATGATCACCACACTTCTATTTATTTACAACTCAAAGATTACAACTCGATACTAGAACAAAATATGACTCTACATGGATGCCGCCGGCGGTGTACCGGGATGGGCAATGAATCAAGAGTGACATGTATGATGAATTATGCATAGTGGATTTGCCACAAATACGATGTCAACTACATGATCATGCAAGGCAATATGACAATGATGAAGCGTGTCATAATAAATGAAACGGTGGAAAGTTGCATGGCAATATATCTCGGAATGGCTATGGAAATGCCATAATAGGTAGGTGTGGTGGCTGTTTTTATGTGTGATAGAGCGTATCATATCACGGGGTTTGGATGCACCGGTGAAGTTTGCACCTACTCTCAAGTTGAGAAAGGGCAATGCACGGTACCGAAGAGGCTAGCAATGATGGAAGGGTGAGAGTGCGTATAATCCATGGACTCAACATTAGTCATAAAGAACTCACATACTTATTGCAAAAATCTACAAGTTATCAAAAATCAAGCACTACGCGCATGCTCCTAGGGGGATAGATTGGTAGGAAAAGACCATCTCTCATCCCCGACCCGCCACTCATAAGGATGACAATTAAATAACACCTAATGTTTCAAATTTGTTACACAACGGTTACCATACATGCATGCTACGGGACTTGCAAACTCTAGCACAAGTATTTCTCAAATTCACAATTACTCAACTAGCACAACTTTAATATCACCATCTTCATATCTCAAAACAATCATCAAGTATCAAACTTCTCATGGTATTCAATGCACCCTATATGAAAGTTTTTATTATACCCATCTTGGATGCCTATCATATTAGGACTAATTTTATAGCCAAAGCAAATTACCATGCTGTTCGAAAGAACTCTTAAAATAATATAAGTGAAGCATGATAAATCAATAATTTTTATAAAATAAAACCACCACAGTGCTCTAAAAAGATATAAGTGAAGCACTAGAGCAAAATTATCTAGCTCAAAAGATATAAGTGAAGCACTTAGAGTATTCTAATAAATTTCGATTCATGTGTGTCTCTCCAAAAGGTGTGTACATCAAGGATGATTTTGGTAAACTAAAAATCAAAGACTCAAATCATACAAGACGCTCCAAGCAAAACACATATATATCATGTGGTGAATAAAAATATAGCCTCAAGTAAAGTTACCGATGGACGAAGACGAAAGAGGGGATAACTTCCGGGGCATCCCCAAGCTTAGGCTTTTGGTTGTCCTTGAATTTTACCTTGGGGTGCCTTGGGCATCCCCAAGCTTAGGCTCTTGCCACTCCTTATTCCATAATCCATCAAATCTTTACCCAAAACTTGAAAACTTCACAACACAGAACTCAACAGAAAATCTCATGAGCTCCGTTAGTGCAAGTAAACAAACTACCACAATAAAGTACTGTAATAAACTCATTCTTTATTTATATTGGTGTTAAACCTACTGTATTCTAACTTCTCTATGGTTCATACCCCCCCCCCCTGATACTAGCCATAGATTCATCAAAATAAGCAAACAACACACGAAAAACAGAATCTGTCAAAAACAGAACAATCCGTAATAATCATTAACAAACGCAAACTTCTGTAATTCATAAAAATCTACCAAAATAGGACGACCTATATAATATGTTTGTTGATCTACTGCAATTGGAATCAGTATTTTATCACTTTCTGGTGATTTGTAACAATTGTTTTAGTGAGAAGAAAGTTTCTAACTTTTTCAGCAAGATCAAATAATTGTTATCCAAGAAGACCCTATAGGTTTAACTTGGCACAAATACTAATTAAAATATAAAACCAAATCTAACCAGAGGCTATATGAATTATTTATTACTAAACAGGAACAAAAAGCAAGGAATAAAAATAAAATTGGGTTGCCTCCCAACAAGCGCTATCGTTTAACGCCCCTAGCTAGGCATAAAAACGAGAATAGATCTAGGTATCATCATCTTTGGTATGCAATTCTTCAATTGACACTTATAACCCTTAGGAGTTTCCCTCTTTTTATCAATAATCAAACTCCTAGGCAAGAAATCAAGAAATTCTTTTGTAGCAAAAGGTTCCTTAATGATAGCGAAAAAGTTGGGGTGAACACTTATTGATTTGAGATCCGCAATTTCCTTACTAGAAGATTCACCCTTATTTTTTGGAACATACATAAATTTGGCAACTTAGATAGTAGGAGGGTTTGGAGTATTTCTCACGGCAGAAAAAGCGGACCCTAAGTTGGTAATAATATCCTCAAGTTTATCAATTCTAGTGGAATCTTAATTTATTTTTTCATTAACTATGGGTTCTTTTTCTTTTGAATTTTCCAGAATAACTCCTACCTTAGATCCATATTGGGTAATTTTGTTGTGGATCTTTTTATCCAAATTCTCAATCAACTCCACAATGGCAACTTTATTTTCAATAATTTCAAGCCTTTGCATCACATGTTCTAAGGTTAAAATAGTTTCATTAACCAAAATAGGTGGTGGGACAAACAAATCTATCATAGTATTATAAGAATCAAAAGTATGGCTACCCAAGAAATTCCCTACGGTGATGGTGTCAAGAATATATCTATTCGAAGGAGTGATGCCTACATAAAAATTGCGAAGAAGGACGGAAGTAGATTGCTTCCTAGTGGACGAGCATTGCAAATTCTATACCAAGCATCTTTTAGATTTTATCCCTCCCTTTGTTTAACATTAAGAACTTCATTCTCGGGAGACAAAGGAGCAGATAAAGGACTGGCCATGACGGCGAAACAAGCGATCTAACACACGGACACACAAGGGAAATGCGAATAGAAAAAGGGCGAATAAAACGACAAGGGTGAAGGGGTAGAGGAAAACGAGAGGCAAATGGCAAATAATGTAATGCGAGGGATAAGAGTTTGTGATGGGTACTTGGTATGTCTTGACTTGTGCGTAAATCTCCCCGGCAACGGCGCCAGAAATCGGCTAGTTGATGGGAGATCAACTCTTGTCTTGACTTGGTGTAAGCCTCCCCGGCAACAGTGCCAGAAATCCTTCTTGCTACCTCTTGAGCATGCGTTGGTTTTCCCTTGAAGAGGAAAGGGTGATGCAACAAAGTAGCATAAGTATTTCCCTCAGTTTTTGAGAACCAAGGTATCAATCCAGTAGGAGACTACACGCAAATCCCTAGTACCTGCACAAACAAATAAGAACCTTGCGACCAACGCGATAAAGGGGTTGTCAATCCCTTCACGGCCACTTGCAAAAGTGAGATCTGATAAAGATAATAAGATAAATATTTTTGGTATTTTTGTTGTATTGTTTAGAAGTAAAGATTACAAAATAAAAGGCAACATAAATAGCACATAGGCGGGAGATTAATATGATGGAAGATAGACCCGGGGGCCATAGGTTTCACTAGTGGCTTCTCTCAAGAGCAGATTCTACGGTGGGTGAAGAAATTACTGTCGAGCAATTGATAGAAAAGCGCATAGTTATGAGAATATCTAGGCATGATCATGTATATAGGCATCACGTCCGTGTCAAGTAGACCGAAACGATTCTGCATCTACTACTATTACTCCACACATCGACCGCTATCGAACATGCATCTAGAGTATTAAGTTCATAAGAACATAGTAATGCATTAAGCAAGATGACATGATGTAGAGGGATAAACTCAAGAAATATGATATAAACCCCATATTTTTATCCTCAATGGCAACAATACAATCGTGCCTTGCTGCCCTAACATCCTTTGGAAAGGACACCGCAAGATTGAACCAAAGCTAAGCACTTCTCCCATTGCAAGAAAGATCAATCTAGTAGGCCAAACCAAACTGATAATTCGAAGAGACTTGCGAATATAATCATGCATATAAGAATTCAGAGAAGATTCAAATATTGTTCATAGATAAACTTGATCATAAACCCACAATTCATCGGATCTCGATAAACACACTGCAAAAAGTATTACATCGAATAGATCTCCAAGAAGATCGAGGAGAACTTTGTATTGAGATCCAAAGAGAGAGAAGAAGCCATCTAGCTAATAACTATGGCCCCGAAGGTCTGTGGTAAACTACTCACACATCATCGGAGAGGCTATGGTGTTGATGTAGAAGCCCTCCATGATTGATTCCCCCTCCGTCAGAACGCCGGAAAAGGCCCCAAGATGGGATCTCACGGGTACAGAAGGTTGCGGCGGTGGAAATAGGGTTTCGTGGTGCTCCTTGATGTTTTCGGGGTATATGAGTATATATAGGCGAAAGAAGTAGGTCGGTGGAGCCACGAAGGGCCCACGAGGGTGGGGGGCGCGCCTACCCCCTGGGCGCGCCCTCCTACCTCGTGGCCGCCTCGTTGCTTCCTTGACGTCCACTCCAAGTCTCCTGGGTTGCATTTATTCCAAAAACGACTCTCCCGAAGGTTTCATTCCGTTTGGATTCCGTTTGATATTCCTTTTCTGCGAAACAGTGAAATAGGAAAAAAAACAACAATTTGCACTGGGCCTTTGGTTAGTAGGTTAGTCCCAAAAATAATATGAAAGTGTATAATAAAGTCCATTAAACATCCAAAACAAAAAATATAATAGCATGGAACAATAAAAAATTATAGATACGTTGGAGACGTATCACCCCATGAGACATAAACTTTTCCTGTTCTTGGGTTTTTGGCAGTCTATGGCAAACCCTACATACTGATCCTAGGATCTTCACCACCTTTATTGTTTCCCGCTGCTTCCTGCTATGATCAATGAAAATGCCAGCAATTGCTGGATCTTTCAAAAGAAAACAAAATTGTACTAGTAGTATATCGGCTAGGTGAAGATTACAATGAATCAAAAAATAAATGAAAGGTCTACAGTTGGGTCACAGGAATTTCTGCTCAGGATCCTGCTGCCTCGGTTCCGGCTTCCGGATACTACGACGTAAGTTAGGCTTTTAGAGCATCTACAACCGGACTAGGCAAATCCGTCCCTTCAATTGCCCACGGACCTGCCGGACATGGGCATTGACTGGGCACTCCTCAAATCGCATCGTCCACATTCGTATATCTCATATTCAATCCATTAGATCCATACTAAACCATGCAACGTCAATCAAACTACGTAGATCAGTAGACGGACACAGTAACGGACATAGGCAAGCATAATACATTCACCAAAAAGATCATGAACGGATGTTCAAAAGACCACCAAAGTTCTACGTGGATGCTCTTGGTCCTCGCAAGGATGACTCTCGGGCAGATGACGACTTTTCATCTTCAAATCGATCTTTCTCGAGATTGTTTATTGGAATGGATTAGACAGAGCTCGGGCATGGGTTCATGTCGGCCCACGGCGTGGTTAGGTTCCTCGCTCAATGACGACAATTACGATCCCGAAATGTTTTTTAACATAATACAGACGCAATCGCTCATATATAGGTGCGTACACTCACCCTTGGTCTTATGGGCACGCACGCGAAATTTTTTGGTTGTCATCAATAAAGTTAATTCAGTTCTGTTATGAGAGGGACAATGACCATTTAAGTTTGTTATGTTTGAAATGATTTGTACTCCTGATGAACCTTTGTAATTGACCCGAGTTCTTTTTGCAAAAAAATAGATAGATAGAATTACTTGGTGCAACATACTCTCCATTAGTCGGATTTAATTGTGCCAACGCTGTGCTTGCTTGATCGCTTTTTCATTAGAGGCTAGGCTATGGTTAGGCGGGCTATCAGCTAGTTCTAGTATGTAATGTTAGTTGCTTTTGATAAATACATAAGTAAATGAGAGTGGAGGCTCCAATTCATGTCGCCACTTAATAGAGACGCGACAATTAGGAAAACCAAACAGTGGTCCAGAATAAGAAAGGGAAAAAGGTTCCACCCGAAGTCAGGTGTACTACTTTATAATCTTATATGCTCATCGTCTGCGGCCAAAAAGGTTCCTAGTTTAGGCCGAATGTGTCTTTCTGAATCTAGTACTCAAATCCGTCTGGACGAGCCCTTCAGTTGGCTTGGCTGAACGAGCCTTCAGTTCAGACTTATAAGAGCATATACAGCTGGACGTCTCAAATCCGTCTCAAACCTTCAGACAGGCTAACCGGTCATAAAAAAATTAACCCAGCCAGGCGCCTTAAACCGTCCCTAAATGTCTGGACTGACCGGCATCCCTCATACTCAGCTTAAATATGAAACATATACGGGGTGGTCTGGGCATGCCGGGGCGTGTCCGCCTGACAAGCCCAGCCCACCACCGACCCCACAGCTGTCTCACCAAAAACTCCATCTGACTCATCGCTCCGAACCCTAGCTCACCCACACTCTCCTCTCTCTCTCCTTCCTCTTCTCTCCCCGCACCCATTCCGATCTAATCCTGCACAATGTCCAGCTCCGGCAGCCGCTCCGACTCCGAGATGGATCCTGACTTTGAGCTGGCCCTGCACATTGAATTGGAGCGGTCCAAGGTGGAGACCGGGGGCAACTCTGGATCTGCAGCGTCGTCGCAGACGTAGCTCCCCCGCGGGCGTAGCTTGGATGCTAGCGCTGGTCCCTCCCGGCCCGTGCGCAGCTCCGGCAGGCCTGCGCAATTCGTGCCTCCCCTACGTCGTCCCCAGCGCGCGCTGGCTGCTGCTCCCCACGTGTGGGCAGCGGTGGGTGCTTGTGCCTGCCTCACTGGCCCAGAAGCGCATGCGGGAATCAGAGGCACGCTCCGCCCGCCACGAGAGGCAGCGGGAAAGGGAGAGGAAGGAGGCGGAGCAGTCCGTGTGCCGCAGCCGCGTGATGCAGGTGTAGCCATACGAGGACGCATGGCTCCTTGATTGGGTCTACAGCCGGTCGTTTACGACCGCGGAGACGAACGCCCGGCGGCTCTGCCGAAAGAACGCAAGGCGCTCTGGATTGCCATTGAGCAGTCCGAGCGCGAGGCGGCGGGGGCAGCAGCGGAGGCGGCTCAGCTCACGAAGCTTAAGCGACACCAGCCGTCCGGCGGTTGAAAGGGCTCATCATCCTCTTTGACACCTCGGACGGCGACGGTGACAATGACCACGACTCCTCGTCCGATCCTCCACCAGCTACCAACGTCCACAGCTGCTCCAGCTACCGGAAAGGCAAAGGGCCGGCAAGGAAGTGGTGAAGCTCTACCATCTGTGTCTTTAATTTCATGTTTTTAGTAATCTAGTTTAAACTTGTCTGGCGTTTATTTGAATTATGTGAACTTTGGTGATCTTTTGGACATCCCTTGGTGATCTTTTGATGATCGAAATGTCCATTTCTATGTCCGATTCTACGTCTGTTTGATGATCTATGTTGCATGCTTTAATACGGATATAGGGTACCAGATACGAGATACACGGATGTGAACAATGGGATTTGAGAAGTCCCAGTCAGTGTCCGTCCGCGGGCATTTGATGGCCCAGATTTACAGGTTGCGGCTCTAAACACTCATTTTTTCTTCTGTTTTTAAGGTTCTTTCATTTTCCAGTTAAGAGTGTAGGAGGTATCCACATGGCGGGCTTCCATGCTCTCTAGGGGTGATCTCCTTGCCCTTGTGCGTCACGTCCTCTGTGCCATCCCCACACATTTCCTTACTGCCATCGCCTTCAACAAAACGGCCATCAAGAAGGTGAACCGGATCATCCGCAGATTCCTCTGGGCATGCCACAAGGAGGCCACTGGTGGCCAATGCCTCGTCAATTGGCAACGTGTCTGCCGCCCCATCTCTCTCGGCGGGCTTGGTGTAAGGGCATATTTCTCCCTATGTGGTTTTGATGATTGATGACAGTGCATTGGCGAACTAATCAAGTGCGTTGAGCATTTCAGATATCTCATGTCTAGGCACAAGAAGATTCGGTGCCCCTCGAAGCCTATCGAAGTCGACGGTTCTCTATGTTTCTTTTCGGTGGATTTGACTCGTCGGAAAGTCGTACTATTAAGAGGGGGTCCGCTTCGGAAAGGTCAGGGTGGAATCAACACGTACACATATGTTCCTTTGCACCACCTTTCCTTCGCTTCAATGGAGCACCATCCATTTATCCTTGTCTCTGTGATGTGAAGGCTGCCAAGTACTAAAGCTCCTGTGACGTGTGGTAGTACTGCTCAAGGGAGCAGTAGTACCGCAGGGGCGTGCGGTAGTACTGCTCAGGCAAGCGGTAGTACCGCACCAAGTGGTAGTACCGCTGCCTCCAGCCCAAACGTTGGCGCATGCGTAAGTAGGCGCGGATGTAATTTTTTACTTCCGCCCCTACGTGGTAGTACAGCTCCCTGCGAGCGATAGTACTGTGCCGGGTTTTTACACAGCTCCAACCTCAGCGGAAGTAGCTACGAAAGCAATTTATTACTTCCGTGCATTTTCCAGCACTAGTTGAGCCCTGCCTTACGGAAGTACCGTAGGGGCGCGCGGTAGTACCGCTCATTGCCCAGTGCAACAGGACCTCATCTGGCCTCTACCGCGCAAGTGGTAGTACTGCTCCGCATAGTAGTAGTACCGCAGTCCCTTGCGGTAGTACCGCGAGCGTATGCAGTAGTACCACGTCTCGCGGCTGAGTGTGGGGGTAACGGTTGGATCTTTTCCCCCACTATATAAACGGGGTCTTCTTCCCCAAGAAGACCACCTCTTCCGTCCACAAGCTCCATTGTTGCTCAAAACTCCATTTTCACCCGATCTCTGTCCCTAGCCAATCAAACTTGTTGATTTTCTAGGTATTGGTTGAGAAGACCCCGATCTACATTTCCACCAAGAGAAATTTGATTCCCCCCACTAATCCCTTGCAGATCTTGTTACTCTTGGTTGTTTGAGCACCCTAGACGGTTGAGGTCACCATGGAGCCATATTCCATTGTGGTGAAGCTTCGTGGTGTCATTGGGAGCCTCCAATTAAGTTGTGGAGATAGCCCCAACCTTGTTTTTAAAGGTTCGGTCGTCGCCTTCAAGGGCACCAATAGTGGAATCACGGCATCTCGCATTGTGTGAGGGCGTGAGGAGAATACGATGGCCCTAGTGTCTTCTTGGGGAGCATTGTGACTCTGCACCGCTCCAACGGAGACATACTTCTTCTCAAAGGGAAGGAACTTCGGTAACACATCCTCGTCTCCACCGACCCCACTCTTGGTTATCTCTTACCTTTACTTGTGCAAGCTTATATTGTGTTGCATCCCTTGCTTGCTTGTGTGCTTGTTGTTGTTGCATCATATAGGTTGCTCACCTAGTTGCGTATGTAGACAACCTACTTTGATGCTAAGTTTAATTTTGTAAAGAAAAGCTAAAAATTGTTAGTTGCCTATTCACCCCCCCCTCTAGTCAACCATATCGATCCTTTCACTTGGCAACCGGGATATCTACCGTGCGGGCATCTCTCTACGCATCCGGTGCGTTGGCTCCAGCGCACGGACCCCTCATGACCTAGGAGTCACCTTCACATACCTCACGACACAGATGTGAGTGCCATCTTCAGAGCCTCCACGACCTGACAGCTTGGCACGGGTGACAACTACGGATTCTGGACCGACCATTGGATTGATGGTAGATCTGTGGCCGAGATTGCTCCACTCATCTACGCACTCGTCCTGCGCCGCTAGCGTAAGGAACACAACATGCGCGATGGTCTTCACCTACACTCTTGGGTTCAGGATATTCAGGAAGCACTTGGTCCGACAACCATGGTGCAATTGTTGGGAAACGTAGCATGCAATATAAATAATTTCTACGCTCACGCAAGATCTATCTAGGAGATGCATATCAACGAGATGGGGAGAGTGTGTCCACGTATCCTCGTAGAACGAAAGGGAAGCGTTAGCTTAACGCGGTTGATGTAGTCGAACGTCTTCTCGATTCAACCGATCAAGCACCGAACGTATGGCACCTCCGAGTTCTGCACACGTTCAGCTCGATGACGTCCCTCGAACTCTTGATACAGCAAAGTGTCGAGGGAGAGTTCCGTCAGCACGACGGCATGGTGACGGTGATGGTGAAGTGATCCGCGCTGGGCTTCGCCTAAGCACTACATGAATATGACCGGAGGCGTAAACCGTGGAGGGGGGTGCCGCACACGGCTTGGAACAATTGATGTGTGTTAGAGGCGCCCCACCCCCGTATATAAAGGAGGGAGAGGGGAGGAGGCCGGCCCTAGGCACGCCCCAAGTGGGAGGAGTCCCACTTGGGCTCCTAGTAGGATTCGCCCCCCTTCCTTTTATTGGAGGGGCGAAGGGGGAAGGAGAGAGAGAGGAGGAGAAGGAAAGGGGGGCGCCGCCCCTCCCCTTGTCCAATTCAGACTCCTCCCTTGGGGGGCGCGCGACCCCTTGTGGTCTGGCTTGCCTCCCTCCTATGGCTCATATGGCCCATATCTTACCCCGGGGGGTTCCGGTAACCTCCCCCCCCTCCCCCCCCGGTACTCCGATATGTACCCAAAACATTCCCAAACACTTCCGGTGTCCGAATACTATCATTCAATATATCAATCTTTAGCTCTCGACCATTTCGAGACTCCTCATCATGTCCGTGATCTCATCCGGGACTCCGAACAACATTCGGTCACCAAATCACATAACTCATAATACAAATCATCATCGAATGTTAAGCATGCGGACCCTACGGATTCGAGAACTATGTAGACATGACCGAGACACATCTCCGGTCAATAACCAATAGCAGAACCTGGATGCTCATATTGGTTCCTACATATTCTACGGAGATCTTTATCGGTCAAACCGTAATGACAACATACGTAATTCCCTTTGTCATCGGTATGTTACTTGCCCGAGATTCGATCGTCGGTATCTTCATACCTAGTTCAATCTCGTTACCGGAAAGTCTCTTTACTCGTTCCGTAATGCATCATCCCACAACTAACTCATTAGTCACATTGCTTGCAAGGCTTATCATTATGTGCATTACCGAGAGGGCCCAGAGATACCTCTACGATACTCGGAGTGACAAATTCTAATCTCGATCTATGCCAACGCAAAAAACACCTTCGGGATACCTGTAGAGCATCTTTATAATCACCCAGATACGTTGTGATGTTTGATGGCACACAAGGTATTCCTACGGTATTCGGGAGTTGCATAATCCAATAGTCAAAGGAATATGTATAAGTCATGAAGAAAGCAATAGCAATAAAACTTAACGATCATTATGCTAAGCTAACGGATGGGTCTTGTCCATCACATCATTCTCCTAATGATGTGATCCTGTTCATCAAATGACAACACATGTCTATGGTTAGGAAACTTAACCATCTTTGATTAACGAGCTAGTCTAGTAGAGGCTTACTAGGGACACTGTGTTTTGTCTATGTATCCACACATGTATCAAGTTTCTGGTTAATACAATCCTAGCATGAATGATAACATTTATCATGATACAAGGAAATATAAATAACAACTTTATTATTGCCTCTAGGGCATATTTCCTTCAGTCTCCCACTTGCACTAGAGTCAATAATCTAGATTACAATGTAATGATTCTAACACCCATGGGGTCTTGGTGTTGATCATGTTTTTCTCATGGAAGAGGCTTAGTCAACGGGTCTGCTACATTCAGATCCATATGTATTTTGCAAATTTCTATGTCTACAATGCTCTGCACGGAGCTACTCTAGCTAATTGCTCCCACTTTCAATATGTATCCAGACTGAGACTCAGAGTCATCCGGATCAGTGTCAAAGCTTGCATCGACGTAACCCTTTACAATGAACTCTTTTTCACCTCCATAACCCAGAAACATTTCCTTAGTCCTCTTTAGGTACTTAAGGATAATTTTGACCGCTGTCTAGTGATCTACTCCTGTATCACTATTGTACCCGAGATGCTTGCACCAATCCATAGATGAATCGCTAGAGTTTGCACACTTTGTTAGCATCTTTAGGATTGGCAAAACCTTTTGGTTGCATCATATACAACTCTTCTTTAAGAAATCCATTAAGGAATGCAGTTTTGACATCCATTTGCTAGATTTTATAAAATGCGACAATTGCTAACATGATTCGGACAAACTTAAGCATCGCTACGAGTGAGAAAATCTCATCGTAGTCAACACCTTGAACTTGTCGAAAACCTTTTGCGACAAGTAGATCTTTGTAGATAGTAACACTACCATCAGTGTCTGTATTCCTCTTGAAGATCCATTTATTCTCTATGGCTCGTCGATCATCGGGCAAGTCCACCAAAGTACACACTTTGTTCTCATACATGAATCCTATCTCAGATCTCATGGCCTCAAGCCATCTGTCGGAATCTGGGCTCGTCATAGCTTCTTCATAATTCGTAGATTCGTCATGGTCAAGTAACATGACTTCTAGAATAGGATTACCGTACCACTCTGGTGCGGATCGTGCTCTGGTTGACCTACAAGGTGTTGGGGAACGTAGTAATTTCAAAAAAAATCCTACGCACACGCAAGAACATGGTGATGCATAGCAACGAGAGGGGAGAGTGTTGTCCATGTACCCTCGTAGACCGAAAGCGGAAGCGTTATGACAATGCGGTTGATGTAGTCGTACGTCTTCACGATCCGACCAATCCAAGTACTGAATGCACGACACCTCCGAGTTCAGCACACGTTCAACTCGATGATGTCCCTCGAACTCACGATCCAGCAGAGCTTCGAGGGAGAGTTCCGTCAGAAGACGACGTGATGACGGTGATGATGATGCTACCGACGTAGGGCTTCGCCTAAGCACCGCTACGATATGACCGAGGTGGATTATGGTGGAGGGGGGCACCGCACACGGCTAAAGGATCAACCGATCAACTTGTGTGTCTATGGGATGCCCCCTGGCCACGTATATAAAGGAGTGGAGGAGGAGGGAGGGCCGTCCCTCCTATGGCGCGCCCTGGAGGAGTGCTACTCCCACTGGGAGTAGGATTCCCCCCCTTCCCTAGTTGGACTAGGAGAGAAGGAAGGGGGAGAGAGGGAGGAAGGAAAGGGGGCGCCGCCCCCTCCTAGTCCAATTCGGACTGGAGGGAGAGGGGGCGCGCGGCCTGCCCTGGTCTCCTCTCTCTCTCTCTCTCTCCACTATGGCCCAATAAGGCCCATACACTTATCGGGGGGTTCCGGTAAACTCCCGGTACTCCGGTAAAATCCCGATTTTACCCGGAACTGTTCTGATTTCCAAATATAGGCTTCCAATATATCGATCTTTATGTCTCGAACATTTCGAGACTCCTCTTCATGTCCGTGATCATATCCGAGACTCCAAACTACCTTCGGTACATCAAAACACATAAACTCATAATACCGATCGTCACCGAACGTTAAGCGTGCGGACCCTACGGGTTAGAGAACTATGTAGACATGAACAAAGTCCACACTTTGTTCTCATACATGGATCCCATCTCAGATTTCATGGCCTCAAACCATTTTGCGGAATCTGGGCTCATCATCACTTCCTCATAGTTCGTAGGTTCGTCATGGTCAAGTACCATGACCTCGAGAACAGGATTACTGTACCACTCTGGTGCGGACCGTACTTTGGTTGACCTACGAGGTTCGGTAGTAACTTGATCTGAAATTTCATGATCGTCATCATTAATCTTCCTCACTAATTGGTGTAGGCATCACTGGAACTAATTTTTTTTGTGATGAACTATTTTCCAATTCGGGAGAAGGTACAATTACCTCATCAAGTTCTACTTTCCTCCCACTTACTTCTTTCTAGAGAAATTCCTTCTCTAGAAAGGATCCATTCTTAGCAACAAAGATCTTGCCTTCGGATCTGTGATAGAAGATGTACCCAATAGTTTCTTTTTGGGTATCCTATGAAGATTTACTTCTCCGATTTGGGTTCGAGCTTATCAGGTTGAAGCTTTTTCACATAAGCATCGCAGCCCCAAACTTCAAGAAATGACAACTTTGGTTTCTTGCCAAACCACAGTTCATAAGGCGCCGTCTCAACGGATTTAGATGGTGCCCTATTTAACGTGAATGCAGCCGTCTCTAAAGCATAACCCCGAAATGATAGCGGTAAATCAGTAAGAAACATCATAGATCGCACCATATCTAGTAAAGTACGATTACGACGTTCGGACACACCATTACACCGTGGTGTTCCAGGTTGCGTGTGTAGTGAAACTATTTCACATTATTTTAACTGAAGGCCAAACTCGTAACTCAAATATTTTACCTCTGCGATCATATCGTAGAAACTTTTATTTTCTTGTTACGATAATTCTCCACTTCCCTCTGAAATTCTTTGAACTTTTCAAATGTTTCAGACTTATGTTTCATCAAGTAGATATACCCATATCTGCTCAAATCATCTGTGAAGGTCAGAAAATAATGATACCCGCCGCGAGCCTCAACACTCATCGGACCGCATACATAAGTATGTATTATTTCTAATAAGTCAGTTGCTCGCTCCATTGTTCCGGAGAACGGAGTCTTAATCATTTTGCCCATGAGGCATGGTTCACAAGCATCAAGTGATTCATGATCAAGTGATTCCAAAAGCCCATCAGCATGGAGTTTCTTCATGCGCTTTACACCAATATGACCTAAACGGCAGTGCCACAAATAAGTTGCACTATCATTATTAACTGTGCATCTTTTGGCTTCAATATTATGAATATGTGTATCACTACGATCGAGATTCAATAAACCATTTATATTGAGTGTATGGACCGTAGAAGGTTTTATTCATGTAAATATAACAACAATTATTCTTTGACTTAAATGAATAACCGTATTGCAATAAACATGATCCAATCATATTCATGCTCAACGCAAACACCAAATAACATTTATTTTAGGTTCAACACTAACCCCGAAGGTAAAGGGAGTGTGCGATGGTGATCTTATGAACCTTGGAATCACTTCCAACACACATCATCACCTCGCCCTTAACTAGTCTCTGTTTATTTTGCAACTACTGTTTCGAGTTACTACTCTTAGCAACTGAACTAGTATCAAATACTGAGGGGTTGCTATAAACACTAGTAGAGTACACATCAATAACATGTATATCAAATATACCTTTGTTCACTTTGCCATCCTTCTTATCTTCCAAATACTTGGGGTAGTTCCGCTTCCAATGACCAGTCCCTTTGCAGTAGAAGCACTTAGTCTCAGGCTTAGGTCCAGACTTGGGCTTCTTCACTTGAGCAGCAACTTGCTTGCCGTTCTTCTTGAAGTTCCCCTTCTTCCCTTTGCCCTTTTTCTTGAAACTAGTGGTCTTGTCAACCATCAACACTTGATGTTTTTCTTGATTTCTACCTTCGTCGATTTTAGCATCGTGAAGAGCTTGGGAATTGTTTTCGTCATCCCTTGCATATTATAGTTCATCACAAAGTTCTAGTAACTTGGTGATAGTGACTAGAGAACTTTGTCAATTTCTATCTTATCTGGAAGATTAACTCCCACTTGATTCAAGCAATTGTAGTACCCAGAGAATCTGAGCACATGCTCACTGGTTGAGCTACTCTCCTCCATCTTGTAGGCAAAGTACTGTCAGAGGTCTCATACCTCTTGACACAGGCATGAGTATGAAATACCAATTTCAACTCTTGGAACTTCTTACATGCTCCATGGCGTTAAAAACATTTTTGAAGTCCCAGTTCTAAGCCATAAAGCATGGTGCACTAAACTATCAAGTACTCATCATACCGATCTTTTGTCAAACGCTCATAACGCCTCAGATCGCTCCTGCAATAGTTCATCACCTAGCGGTGCATCAAGGACATAATACTTCTGTGTAGCAATGAGGATAATCCTCAGATCCCGGAGCTAGTCCGCATCTTTGCTACTAACATCTTTCAACTTATATTTCTCTAGGAACATATAAAAAAATAAACGGGGAGCTATACCGCGATCTATTGATCTACAACATACATATGCTAATATTACCAAGACTAAGTTCATGATAAATTAAAGTTCAATTAATCATATTACTTTAAGAACTCCCACTTAGATAGACATCCCTCTAATCATCTAAGTGATAACGTGATCCATATCAACTAAAGCATGTCCGATCATCACGTGAGATGGAGTAGTTTTCAATGGTGAACATCAATATGTTGATCATATCTACTATATGATTCACGCTCGACCTTTCGGTCTCAGTGTTTCGAGGCCATATATGCATATGCTAGGCTCGTCAAGTTTAACCCGAGTATTCTGCGTGTGCAAAACTGGCTTGCACCCATTGTATGTGAACGTAGAGATTATCACACCCGATCATCACGTGGTGTCTCGGCACGATGAACTTTCGCAACGGTGCATACTCAGGGAGAACACTTATACCTTGAAATTTAGTGAGAGATCATCTTATAATGCTACCGTCGATCTAAGCAAAATAAGATGCATAAAAGATAAACATCACATGCAATCAATATAAGTGATATGATATGGCCATCATCATCTTGTGCCTTTGATCTCCATCTCCAAAGCACCGTCATGATCACCATCGTCACCGGTGTGAGACCTTGATATCCATCGTAGCATCGTTGTCGTCTCGCCAACTATTGCTTCTACGACTATCGCTACCGCTTAGTGATAAAGTAAAGCAATTACATGGCGATTGCATTTCATACAATAAAGTGACAACCATATGGCTCCTGCCAGTTGCCGATAACTCGGTTACAAAACATGATCATCTCATACAATAAAATTTAGCATCATGTCTTGACCATATCACATCACAACATGCCCTGCAAAAACAAGTTAGACGTCCTCTACTTTGTTGTTGCAAGTTTTACGTGGCTGCTATGGGTTGAGCAAGAACAGTTCTTACCTACGCATCAAAACCACAACAATATTTCGTCAAGTACGTGTTGTTTTAACCTTCACAAGGACCGGGCGTAGCCACAGTCGATTCAACTAAAGTTGGAGAAATTGACACCCGCCAGCCACCTGTGTGCTAAGCACGTCGGTAGAACCAGTCTCGCGTAAGCGTACGCGTAATGTCGGTCCGGGCCGCTTCATCCAACAATACCGCCGAATCAAAGTGTGACATGCTGGTAAGCAGTATGACTTGTATCACCCACAACTCATTTGTGTTCTACTCATGCATATAACATCTAAGCATAAACCTGGCTCGGATGCCACTATTGGGGAACGTAGTAATTTCAAAAAAATTCCTACGCACACGCAAGAACATGGTGATGCATAGCAACGAGAGCGGAGAGTCCACGTACCCTCGTATACCGAAAGCGGAAGTGTTATGACAACGCGGTTGATGTAGTCGTACGTCTTCACGATCCGACCGATCCAAGTACTGAAAGCACGACACCTCCGAGTTCAGCACACGTTCAGCTCGATGACGTCCCTCGAACTCATGATCCAGCAGAGCTTCGAGGGAGAGTTCCATTAGCACGACGGCGTGATGATGGTGATGATGATGCTACTGACGCAGGGCTTCGCCTAAGCACCGCTACGATATGACCAAGCTGGATTATGGTGGAGGGGGGCACCGCACATGGCTAAAAGATCAACTGATCAACTTGTGTGTCTATGGGGTGCCCCTGGCCACGTATATAAAGGAGTGGAGGAGGGGGAGGGCTGGCCCTCCAATGGCGCGCCTTGGAGGAGTCCTACTCCCACCGGGAGTAGGATTCCCCCCCTTCCCTAGTTGGACTAGGAGAGAAGGAAGGGGAGAGGGGGGAGGAAAGGGGGCACCGCCTTCCTAGTCCAATTGGACTGGAGGAGAGAGGCGCGCCTGCCCTGCCTGGTCTCCTCTCTCTCTCTCTCTCTCTCCACTATGGCCCAATAAGGCCCATACACTTACCGGGGGGTTCCGGTAACCTCCCGGTACTCCGGTAAAATCCCGATTTTACCTGGAACTATTCCGATGTCCAAATATAGGCTTCCAATATATCGATCTTTATGTCTCGACCATTTCGAGACTCCTTGTCATGTCTGTGATTATATCCGGGACTCCGAACTACCTTCGGTACATCAAAACACATAAACTCATAATACCGATCGTCACCGAACGTTAAGCGTGCGGACCCTACTGGTTCGAGAACTATGTAGACATGACCGAGACTCATCTCCGGTCAATAACTAACAGCAGAACCTGGATGCTCATATTGGCTCCTACATATTCTACGAAGATCTTTATTGGTCAAATCGCATAACAACATACGTTGTTCCCTTTGTCATCGGTATGTTACTTGCCCGAGATTCGATCGTCGGTATCTCAATACCTAGTTCAATCTCATTACCGGCAAGTCTCTTTACTCGTTACGTAATACATCATTCCGCAACTAACTCATTAGTCACATTGCTTGCAAGGCTTATAGTGATGTGCATTACCGAGAGGGCCCAGAGATACCTCTCTGACAATCGGAGTGACAAATCGCAATCTGGATCTATGCCAACTCAACAAGTACCATCGGAGACACCTGTAGAGCATCTTTATAATCACCCAGTTACGTTGTGACGTTTGATAGCACACAAGGTGTTCCTCCGGTATTCGGGAGTTGCATAATCTCATAGTCTGAGGAACATGTATAAGTCATGAAGAAAGCAGTAGCAACAAACTATACGATCAAGTTCTAAGCTAACAGAATGGGTCAAGTCAATCACATCATTCTCTAATGATGTGATCCCGTTAATCAAATGACAACTCATGTCAATGGCTAGGAAACTTAACCATCTTAGATCAACGAGCTAGTCAAGTAGCGGCATACTAGTGACACTCTGTTTTGTCTATGTATTCACACATGTACTAAGTTTCCGGTTAATACAATTCTAGCATGAATAATAAACATTTATCATGAAATAAGGAAATAAATAATAACTTTATTATTGCCTTAGTGCATATTTCCTTCACAAGGTTCCGTAGTAACTTGATCTGAAGTTTCATGATCATTATCATTAGCTTCCTCTCTAGTTGGTGTAGGCATCATGGGAACGGATTTCTCTAATGAGCTACTTTCCAATTTGAGAGAAGGTACAGTTACCTCATCAAGTTCTACTTTCCTCCCACTCACTTATTTTGAGAGAAACTCCTTCTCTAGAAAGTTCCCATTCTTGGCAACAAATATCTTGCCTTCGGATTTGTGGTAGAAGGTGTACCGAATTGTTTCCTTAGGGTATTGTCGTGGGAGCAAGTATGATAGTAAGAATAGGGGGTACGTAGGAGGAGGCAAGGCCCTAGCTACGGCGAGGTTGTGCACGCAAGGTTTACGAGTTCAGGCCCTTCTCGGAGGAAGTAATAGCCCTACGTCTCGATGCCCGGAGGCTTGTCGACTGGATTATGCGTGAAATTTACAGGGGGTGCAAACCCTTGTGCCATAGGAGGGGGTGGCTTATATAGAATGCGCCAGGCCCCTCCAGCCCTCAGTTACACAGGGTTCAATGTATGTTAAGGTAGGGGCGTTACTGGTAACGCTAGCAATAAATGACTATAATGATCTTTAAGACTACGGAGTGAACGCCTGACCGTTGCCATCCTGGGGTGGCTTTAGATCTTCTGTACTCTGAGTGATTCTTCGTATGGTCGAGTGACACTATCTTGGTCGAGTGGAATTGGGGTATCCGAGTGGGATAGCTGGTTGAGTGGATTGCACTCCAAGGTGATTTCCATCTGTATCTTCTGTTGTTCTTTGAATGTTCTTGACTCTAACGCAGTGTCCTTGGGTAGGGCGCTTAGGTCAGGCCTATGACCGTATACCCTAGGTACATGTCATCACCATTAGCCCCCGAATGGATTGAGGTCCGAGTGAAGAAGGGTTGAAGTTGGTTCCGACTCGATTCCATGCTTCGGAGGCATTTCACTTGAGTCTGGAAATCATGCTGAAGCTTCAACCTCGTTCCAGTCACCTTGATCAATTCAGAGGTCGTTGAGTGAATTATGTTGATAATCTTCGAGTGTTGTTATGGTGTGAAATCATCGGCGCGATTGGTTGCTCTGCGGTTCCCGGATCTCACGGGATTCAAAATTTTGGAGAAGCACGTGGGACAGAGCGTACCGCAGTAATCGGAGTGAGTAGACAGGGGCAACTCGATTTTGGCGCCACCTTTTTTGCCACGTATCGAGTGAGCGACTGTTGCGGGATTTGATAGGATTGCTCGGGCCCACGGGTCAGCCACTCGGAAGCAGGCCCATAAAAGGCGTCGAGGCCGATGCAATGTACAGTGCGCCTCCTTCAATCTCTTCTTCCTCTGCTTCTCCATCGTGTCTTCCTCTGCTCTCTATGCCTCCGCTCGGCCCTTGTGCATTCCGCCACCATGGTAAAGGACAAGACGACAACCTTGGAGCGTGTGGAGAAGGCGACAGCGGCGATGAAAGGCAAGAAGATGGCTCGGGGGATATCGTCGCGGTCCGCTCTGCCGCCTAGTTGGATCCAGGGGGACTGGATCCGCTCCACCGTCGAGCGGGAAGATTTAGACAGGCTCGCCGAGGATGGCATGATTGCTATTTGATCTTGGAGGTTGCCGGAGGGGGAATCTGAGCCCCAGCCGTGTGAGGGTGAGCGTGTCCTCCTCACCACCCATGTCGATCGAGGTCTTTCCCTTCCCCCGCATCCATTCTTTAGGGGTTTCTTGAACTCTTTCGGTGCTCTAATTCACCATTTCCCCCCAAACACAATCACGTATCTTGCTGCGTTCATCTCGTTGTGCGAAAATTGCTTGGGTTGTGAACCACACTGGGGTCTATTCAAACACATATTCACTTGTCGTTCCCAATCGGTGAAGAAAGCAAGTCCGAATGATGAAAAGACGCATGTGATCCAGATCTGTGGGGGTTTAGGGATTCAAACTAGAGCTAGGAGCACTTTTCCTTCCATGACCCTTCCCGGGTCAGTCCGGAGATGGCAGTCGACCTGGTTCTACTGCAAAGATGTCCCGACTCCGGGTTAGTCGACCGGTCTTCCTCCTTTCTCTATGGAGAGACTCTGCCAACCTTCTTCATTGTCTGTGACCACAGAGGAGAAAGGCGAGGTGTCTCTTTTAGTCGACCAGGTCGTTAACTTAGTCTGGGAGGGCGTGACTGGGATGGATCTGCTGGAGGTGTTCCTCAGTCGACGCATCCAGCCTCTCCAAGCCCGTGATCACCCGATGTGGATGTACTCGGGCCCTGGAGACACCGCTCGGGTCCACCCAGAGGATGTCGCCGAGGAGACGGTGGCTCAGTGGTTGCAGAGTATCACCGGGAACAAGAATAACCCCAGGGGGTCCAGGAGGGTTCAACCATTCGACACCAACCACGAGCCGGAAGAGGTTAGGCCCAAAATACCGAGTATTTTCTTCTTTTGATCTGCAATTGCTCTTGAATATGATCGATTTTTGTTGACTTGCACCTTGAAGATTTATATCAAGATGTACTCAATGCCAAATGGGGAACAACTCCAGGAGGGAGAGGAGAGCGAAGATGGAAGCGCCGACTGGGAATCTGGAGACGATAGTGACGGAGGCAGCGAGGATTCTGGTAGCAGCGAAGAAGTTGACTTGCCGCCTCGCTCTGAGCGGCGTTCCAAGCAGTCGCACGGTCCTGTGGGTGGGCGTGGCAAAGCAGTTCCGCCAAGCACACAAATTTCAAAGCGCACTCAGACTTCGACTCCAGATCTGTCGGAGAAGGCTGCAAAGCAGCTCAAGGTTGTGCCCCCGAAGCCCCGGAAGTCTCCGCCCGAGATCAAGGTGGTCGTTCCTGTTGCTTCTGCGTAAGTGTTATGTTTCTTCTCTTTGTCTTCTATGTTATTGTCGACTCGTTCGCTTGCTTGACTGAGTGAACTTTGGAGCTTTTAGTGCTTCTACTTCTGGGACGTCCATGGACATTGACAAGGAGCAAGATGATGAGGAAACTGGAGATGCGGCCACTTCTCGAGCAGGTACAACTCCACAGCCATGCTCTTAATTTGCTAACTGTTTTGACAGTCGACTGACTTCTTACGGTCGAGTGTTTTGTAGCGCCACCAAATGTTATTGAACTCCCGGACGATGATGACCATGAAGAAGTGCCACAAAAGAACACAGGGAGAAGGGTGTCGGCGTCAAAACCGGCCGATCTCGGGTAGGGGGTCCCGAACTGTGCGTCTGAGGATCAAAGGTAACAGGAGACAAGGGGACACGATGTTTACCCAGGTTCGGGCCCTCTTAATGGAGGTAATACCCTACTTACTACTTGATTGACTTTGATGAGTATAGGGGTTACAAGAGTCGATCTACCTCGAGATCGTAATGGCTAAACCCTAGATGTTTAGCCTATATGATTTGTGATAGCCTCTACGGACTAACCCCACCGGTTTATATAGACACTGGAGGGGCCTAGGGTTGTACAGAGTCGGTTTACAGAGGAAGGAAACTATACATCCGGACGCCAAGCTTGTCACCCACACAAAGGAGAGTCCCATCCAGATACGGGGGAAGGCCTTCTATCTTGTATCTTTACGGCCCATCAGTCCGGCCCATGCTACACAGCCCGGACACCCGAGGACCCCATAATCCAGGACTCCCTCAGTAGCCCCCGAACTTGCCTTCATGTCTTTGCACGGCGGGTTCTTCATTTTAATCCAGTCCAATGATAATCCGGCGATAACCTCGATGTCTTTTACGATTCCTCCCCTGTTGACGCTTTGATATTCGTGCGTCGGGCGAATATGAACAACCCATGATTTTTTTTGAAAATAAGACCCTCGTTACGCTTGGATGATACCCATAAAAGGAGATATAGATCTCCAAATGTCATCTCACATCACGCCAAAGGAAAACCACCAAGTTTAGCCACGAGCAAACCCTTCCATCATGGCCAGCGCCCCGGGCTCCTCTTCGCGCCCTCATGGCCCTCAAGATGGCGATTGGCAGAGTTGCTCCACGCCTCATCTGCAGCTAAGCCGGCTCCAGATGCAAGGCTACCTCCCCCTCGCAGATCTAGTCGTCGTTCGAGCGGGATTAAATTCAATGGGCAACGACGCGATGGCTGAAAACTTCCCCAACCCAAATAAGGAGGAGAGGGTGTGCTTTGTTCCATTTCTGTTACGAGGCCTGGGATTTCCAATCCATCCCTTCTTCTGGGGGTTATTGGAATTTTACGGCATCCAACTTCACAACCTCACCCTAGGTCCGATTCTGCACATCTTAGGTTTTGTTGCCCTCTGCGAGTTGTTCCTAGGCATTGAGGCCCATTTTGGATTATGGAGGAAATTCTTTTGCCTCGTTCCCCGCCACCAAGGGGGTTCCATATTTTAAGTGGGTGATGCTGAAGTATGGCGTATTGCCAGATCCGGATACCTTGTAGGAACACCTAAAGAGGCATACCCGCAGTGGTCCTCGGAATGGTTTTATATGGACGACGTTCCGCTGCCGGACCCATTTCTCCAATGCTCCTTTAAGGAAGCGCCTCAACTGGCGTCCCCGCAGTCCCAAGGAAGAGGACAATGCAGAGATAACGAGGTTGGTCAGCAAGGTCAGGTTGCTAGCCCATACCGAGATCTCTATAGTTGAAGTCATGGCCATTGCAATAAATAGGTGTGTCCAGCCTCTTCAATCCAGAGTAACTCCCTTAT
Source organism: Aegilops longissima (assembly GCA_021605205.1). Lineage (NCBI taxonomy): Eukaryota > Viridiplantae > Streptophyta > Magnoliopsida > Poales > Poaceae > Aegilops > Aegilops longissima. The sequence continues at coordinate 382,796,036 of CM038681.1, read as the reverse complement.
GGTGCTACAACGGAGAAGACGACGCGTCCCACTACAGACGGATAGGTCTGGATACCCCAGCCGAACTCGCCTCGATTTTGGCTGATCGGTATAAGGGTGAAAACGAAGATTTTCTCCGGTTAAACTGCCGGGAGGCTTATTCCATGTATACTCCCATTGAATGGGTAAGATCTCGATCGTTTTGTGTTTATTTCATTACATTGCAGAAACTAATCGAAATTACTTTTTGTTGCCACCAACAGTCATGGAGGAGGATGACCGAGGACGTCCACTGTCCTGCACCCCAGCCAGAGGATCATAACCGTGATAAAGATCCTGGCTTTTGCGAGGACCCGTACATATATATAGAATTCGACGATATGGGGTATTCTATCAAGCGAGCCTTGACGGTTCGGAAGTGGCTATCACCGCCGACTACCCTCGCCTTTACCCATTCTGCAAATTGAGTATCATGAGGCTTCCTAAGAGGAGATCCTCATGTGCATCCTTACCCCTTGTACTGATCCGGATTTTAACAGGATCGGCGCTCTAGGGACCGTATCTCCTTGAGGGCGGCCCCTACACAAGGCCGTCGTTCAAAACGAAAAGGGACCGGGGGTACTGCAGAGACCTCATAGTCTTCCAAGAGGTATGTGTGCCTTAATGCATGCCTAGTCATGAGTCTGGGTAGTTAAGAGTCTCCCTTTTTATCCTTGACATCAGGAGGAGCACGTAGCAGACAGTGGGAAAACACCCAATTAGCCAAATGTCCACTAATCCGATGCCGGACTCGTCAACTAGGACGTGAGCCGACGCCACGCCCGTTCCGCCTCCTCAAGAGGATTCGTATGACGTATCGGTCATGAATTCCGAAGTGGAGTGCGTGATGAATCACCTCGATTAAAAGAGGTTATGCGTGTTCCGGCCTTGTCTGAATAAGAATTCACCGCACTGAGTTCGACAGATGCATATATCTGAGCCGCTCGAGACGGACTATCCAGAGTTATTCAGCTATTCTCGAAGAATATACAGGTAAAATTTGGTGCAATTTGCATGGTCATATGCCAGTAGCCCCCGAGACTTGAAACGGTGAAGCAAACCGATTTAAGAATCGATAATTTTTGCAGGTTCTGCAAGAAAAGAACACTATGCTATCCCAGGAGCTGAACACAAACCGGACGCAACTGAATGCGGTCATCGCCGAACTAGCGGAATTGAAAGAGACCGCGACGGGTGCATCCAGGGAGAAAAAGCTTGAGGAGGAAAAGGACAAATAGTCCAAAGAGATAGAGAGCTTGAAGGCTCAGCTATCAACCGCTCAGAAGGAAAATGAAAAGCTGAAGGGCAGCATGTTCGGTATGTCTTCTCCTCTTATTCAGAACCACCATAGGTACTCATGTTTAGTCCATAATGCGGAATATCATGATTTTGTTGCGGTAGGTCTGGTGATTGGTCGGCCAGAAGAGGAAGTATCCGGGTTTCAAGGCGACGTGCTAAAGGAGTTGTCCACTGTGCATGCTCGGGCCCGGAAAGCCATGAGGAGTATGGTGAAGGCGTTATGGCCATCTGATACCCCTCCAGAAAGTATGGAGGGCCTGGCAAACCTGTTCAAAGGTGCCCGGTGCCGGTTCGAGCTATGGAAGACGTCTGCCTGCCGTGAAGGCGCGCGAGAAGCTTGGGCCATGGTGAAGACATGCTTCACGAAACTGGACCCGAATCATATGGCCCGAGTAGGACCACAGGGACCAGATGGGAAAGAAATCCCTTTAAATTTGGTCTATGATTAAGTAATGATTGCTGCAAAATATTCATAGGAGGATTGTAGATTAGATAGCCTTATAGACGGAATAGAGAAGGAATAGGTTTTTGGCTTGATGTATCAATGTACATTTATGATTAACCTGTGGTCAGATCCAAACATGAGAAATGATTTTGTCATCGCAGGCTTTCGGCTTTAACCTCCGGACCAAAATGGTGGAGTGTTTCCGGATACTTACGACAAAAGGAAGTATCTTTCCAGAAACCAGGCAACCAAGTCATTGTGCTTGAATAGACAAACAATTCGAGTTCAGGATGTATGTTATATTACGTATGTAAGAAACATCTTCCAAAGAAAATAGTTTCGTTAAAGGTTCCTTTCCTTGGGTCGGCATATTATGATTACACCTGCCGGGGTGTGTGGTCCGTAATACGGAAAAACTGTCTCGTAGTGCTTGAAATAGTTGCAACATGGCAACAATCTGTCATTTTGGTGCCGACCAATTATTCCCTTAAGAACGCTAGATTTCGGCTTCACCCGTCTGAGGTACATGTCTGGATGACCCGGTTGTAACAATCGCAGAGGTGCTCCCTTTATACCCTAGCCGAACAATCGGGAACGTAGGGCATAAGCACAGGAGCCAGGCAACCCAGCTTGGCAAAAACTTAAGTCATAGAGGTGCATATAATGGCAAAAAAGGATGTATATCCACAAACGACATATACTATGAGCTCTAGGCTTGGTAGAATAATGAGCTTCTACTTATAGAAGCCCCCAGTCATGGTGGGGTGTGTACATTTAAGGATGTGCAGCCCTCAAGTGTTCGGCTTATCCAGACACTCCATGGGGAACGTAAAAAGACGAAAAAAGGAAAAAAATTGAAAAGTAGACAAAAAAAGAGACGAATAAGAGGCATGGCCGGACTTATGTGTAGAATCTTTGGAGCCAGGCAGCGTTCCAAGGGTTCGGCTCTAAGCGATTATCCGATGCTTTGCGAAGGCGGTAGGCTCCTCCAGTGAGAACTTCATCTATAATGAAAGGACCTTCCCATTTTGGTTTGAGTTTGTCCTTTTTCTTCTCTGGGAGGCGTAAAACGATCTCACCAACGTTATAAGTCTTTGCCCGCACTTCTCTGCTTTGGTATCTCCGAGCTTATTGTTGATAGAATGCGGAACGGGCTTTTGCGACATCGCGCTCCTCCTCCAGGCCATCTAAGTCATCTTGCCGATCGAGCTCGGCCTCTTTCTCTTCATACATGCGCACCCGAGATGAGTCATGAATAATGTCGCAGGGCAAGACAGCCTCTGCGCCGCACACCATGAAGAATGGTGTGTATCCGGTCGTGCGGTTGGGCGTGGTCTGCAGCCCCCAGAGTACAGAATCGAGTTCCTCGACCCAGTGTTTATCCGACTCCTTTAGGGATCGCACTAGTCTGGGTTTGATGCCGCTCATTATCAGGCCATTAGCCCGTTCGACCTGATCGTTTGTTTGAGGGTGATATACGGAGGCGTAATCGAGCTTGATGCCCAGGTTAGCACACCAATTTTTCACCTCATCGGCTGTGAAGTTAGAGCCGTTATCAGTAAAACCGTAACGGTGTACGACACCGGATATAAAGTCTATCACCGGTCCGGCTTTAGCCATTTTTACTGGTTTGGCATCGACCCACTTAGTGAATTTGTCCACCATAACCAGTAAATATTTCTTCTTATGCCCCCCCCCCCTTTAAGGGGTCCGACCATGTCTAGCCCCTAGACCGTGAAAGGCCTGGTAATGGGGATTGTTCTTAGGGCGGTGGGCGGCATATGGCTTTGATTGGCAAAGAGCTGGCATCCAACACAGAACTGTACAAGGGCATGTGCACCTGCTCGGGCCGTGGGCCAGAAGAAACCCGTACGGAAGGCCTTGCTTAAGAGGTCCCGGCCTGCGGTGTGATGGCCGCCGAGGCCAGCATGTATTTCGGCCAAGAGCTGCCGCCCCTCGTCTTCAGAGATACATCAATGAAGAACCCCAGTAGTGCTTTTCGTAGAGTTCTCCTTCATGAACTTTGTAGGCTTTCGAACGTCGAACTATACGACGGGCCTCGTTCTGGTCATCAGGGAGCTCCTTCCTATTAAGGTAGGCTAAGAAAGGTTTGGTCCATGGAGCGATTATCGCCATGATTACATGGGCGGAAGCAGTTGGTTCGGTGCCCGAGCCCCCGATGATATCTGAATCATGTTCGGTATCTGGGGGTGTGATCGGCGCCGAACTGATATTTCCGCTCTCGTCCTGCCATACCACAGATGGCTTGAAGAGCCTTTCCACAAAGGTGTTAGGCGGGACAGGGTCGATTATTTATGATGTCATTAGGTGGTACTTCGGAAGCCACCGTGATCGAAAACTCTTGAAAGTAGTGCCCCAGTTTCCGAGATGCCATGAAGACCGCATATGCTATCTTTTGATAGTGTGGGTATCGGGATTTGCATGGTGTAAGGACCGCCGATACATAGTATACCGGTTTTTGGAGTGAGAACTTGTGTCCCCCTTCCTCTCGTTCGACGACGGGTTCGCCGACGTTTGGTGCGGCAAGGATTGGGTTGTTTGCTAATAAGGTTTTTATTTCTTCGAATCCGGCTGTTGCTGCCTTCGCCCACTCGAAGTGGTCGGTGCGCCGGAGCAGGCGATAAAGCGGTAGTGCCTATTCTCCCAATCTGGAAATAAAGCGGCTCAAGGCTGCCAAGCACCCAGCTAGTTTTTGGACCTGCTTTAGGTCTGTTGGCGTTGCCAATTGTGACAGGGCTCAGATTTTGGCTAGATTTGTTTCGATTCCTCTATTAGAAACAATGAACGCGAGCAACTTTTCGGCCGGGACGCGGAAAATGCATTTTTCTGGATTGAGCCATATGTCGTATGTTCGGAGGTTGTCGAATGTAAGGCACAAGTCGTCCACCAATGATTCGACATGTTTAGTTTTGATGACTACATCATCTACATATGCCTCCACTGTCTTGCCAATTTGTTTTTCCAGGCATGTTTGAATCATGCGTTGGTAAGTGGCGCCAGCATTTTTGAGTCCGAAAGTCATAGTGTTGAAGCAGAAAGGCCCATACAGAGTAATGAATGCTGTTGTGGCCTGATCAAATTCCTTCATCTTAATTTGATGGTATACGGAGTATGCGTCGAGGAAGCACAATAATCGTGTCCTACAGTTGCATCAATGATTTGGTCGATGCGGGGCAGCGGAAAGGGGTCCTTAGGGCAGACCTTGTTTAGGTCTTTGAAATCGACACAAAGGCACCAGGACTTGTCCTTCTTTGACACCATGACCAGGTTTTCTAGCCAGTCTGGGTGTTTAATCTCTCTGATGAACCCGGCTTCAAGTAGTTTGGCTAGCTCCTCCCCCTTAGCCTGTCGTTTGGGTTCGGAAAATCGCCATAGTGTTTGCTTGACTGGTTTGAACCCCTTAATTATATTGAGGCTATGTTTGGCCAGTCTGCGTGGTATACCTAGCATATCCGAAGGATGCCAGGCAAAGATGTCCCAATTCTCGCGCAGGAATGCTCTTAGAGCGGCGTCGATCGTTGGATCCAGCTGTGGTCCAATGGCTGCTATTTTATTAGGATCCGTTGGGTGTACTTGAAATTTGACTATTTCGTCTGCTGGCTTAAAGGAAGTGGATTTGGACCTCTTGTCGAGGATTACATCGTCCTTGTGCACTGTAGAGCACGGAGTTGGTAGTTCCTCGGCCACGAGGGCCTCGGATAGCGCCTCGAGGGCCAGGGATGCAGTTTTATTTTGGCGCGCAGTGCTATATCCGTATCACTAGTGATAGTGATAACTCCGTTGGGCCCTGGCATTTTGAGCTTCATATACCCGTAATGGGGTATGGCCTGAAAGCGTGTGAATGCATCTCGCCCTAACAGGGTGTGATATCCACTGTTGAAAGGTGCCATGTGGAAGAGCAATTCTTCGGACCTGTAGTTCTCCGGTGTGCCAAATACGACGTCGAGTTTGATCTTCCCCGAGCTTCTTGCTTCTCGACTGGGGATGATGCCTCGGAAAGTGGTGCCGCTTTGCTCGATGTGACTTTTATCTATCTGCATTTTCTGGAAGGTATCTTCGTAGATGAGGTTTAGCCCGCTGCCGCCGTCCATGAGCACTTTGGTGATCCAAAAGCCATCCACTATTGGGTTTAAGACCAACGCTCCTGGTGCTCGGACTGATCTGGCCCTTGGCTCGCCATCGGCAGTAAAGGTTATCGCCATTTTGTTCCAAGGATTTACTGTGGCTACCTGGTTCACTTCGTCAAGGTCGCGTAATGCCCATTTGCGCCGGTTGTTGGAAGAAAAGGTCTTGAAGATCATAAGAACGTTGAGATCGGCATCCTCCGAAGAGTGCCTCTCTAGTGTAATGTTGGTGAGGATGGCCTCACCGCTCTTAGCCACCTGTCGGAGTACCCAACATGCCCGAAGGCTATGTGTTGGTTCGGTATTCAGCATCGTATGTATCTGACAGGGTTTGTCGAGGAGGTTGTCAAGGACAGTTCTGTGTCCCATAAAGGGCTTGACTTTTTTGTCCATGAGATGATGATCAGGTGCCCCGTAAGGTTGCATCCTTTTTGTCCGTCCGATGGGCTGCATGAAGGCAGGAGGTTCCCACCGAGTTGTCTGGGCCTTCCAGGTGCTTTCCATTGCGCCGTACTTCTGTATGATGTGTGCCAAATCTACAAAGTGCAGTATGCGGTGGCAGTTGAGGGTGTTAAGGATTCCCTCGTCCATACAGTCGCGGCAAAATACTGAAACTGCATCATCGTCGCAGCAATATTTGATCCTGTTTTTAACAAGGAGGAATCTGGCCCAAAAGTGGTGGACCATTTCCTCTGGTTGCTGCCGTACATACATTAGGTCGCATACATATGGAGGACCTGAATTGCTTGGGGAATATTGCTTGTGGTGGGTGGGCGGGTTAAATTCCAAACCCTGAACCATTATTGCATCCGGAGTTTGAATAATTTGCGAGGTTATCGGCCGAGGGTCCGGAGTGTCCTGGCGACCTTTGGGCTCAATGCCCGGCTCTATGTTCGGAGGACGCGAGGTCTCTTCTCGAAGAAGGGTATCCGGCTCGCATAACTCGTAAATCCAAACATAGCTTGTTCTTAACTTAGGGGGAGAAGTATTCTCGGCTTGTTCCTCCATGATCGCTACTAGGTGGGTGATCGGCGGGGAGCTGATTTCCCTCTGATCGGGTTTAAGCTCAATCCGATCGTAGTTTGTTGCAACTCCCAGGGCAGCGATGTGATCAAGTAGCTCGTTTAAGGATGAGACATCTGTCGGATCCATCTTTTCAGGGTGTTCGAGGACGGCGTGAAGACGATGTTTAGCGATCTCGAGGGCTGCGTTTGGCTTAACGGCTGCACAGGCGCCCATGGTGAAACCGCCGAGCTAGAGGAGCTGTCCCGGAGCTAGGGCCTCTCCAGAGGTAATGTTGTCGTTACTGACAAGACGAGCCATCGATCCCGCCGTCGACGACACAGTGGAACTCTCAATGAAAGCACCAATGTCAGTGTCAAAACCGGCCGATCTTGGGTAGGGGGTCCCGGACTGTGCGTCTGAGGATCGGAGGTAACAGGAGACAAGGGGACACGATGTTTACCCAAGTACAGGCCCTCTTAATGGAGGTAATACCCTACTTCCTGCTTGATTGACTTTGATGAGTATAGGGGTTACAAGAGTCGATCTACCTCAAGATCGTAATGCCTAAACCGTCTAGCCTATATGATTTGTGATAGCCTCTACGTACCAACCCCGCCGGTTTATATAGACACCGGAGGGGCCTAGGGTTGTATAGAGTCGGTTTACAGAGGAAGGAAACTATACATCCAGATGCCAAGCTTGTCACCCACGCAAAGGAGAGTCCCATCCGGATACGAGGGAAGGCCTTCTATCTTGTATCTTCATGGCCCATCAGTCCGGCCCATGCTACACAGCCCGGACACCCGAGGACCCCATAATCCAGGACTCCCTCAAAGGGGCGGGACTCTGAGCAAGAAGGTGTCTGCCAGCAAAGTGTCTCACTCGACATCAGCACCAGAACCAGTCGCTCAGCAACTTGGAGGTCCAATTCAGCTTCTGTTTCTTTTGCTGATCCTGTATCGCCTGATCGGCCTTCGGCGTCGACTACTCAAGCCCCTGCTCCGACTATCCAACCCTAGGCTTCAGCTCCTCCGGCTACCTCCTTTGTTCCATCAACTCCACTTTTTGTTACTCATCATGTCCCCGAGGACCAGGTAGGTGCTGCCAAGGAGGCCATGCTCCAAGCAGGCCTAATGATGGACCGAATGAAGGTGGTGTACAAAACTAGCAAGGCTGCCTATGATGCCAGCTCTGCCCTTCAAGCCAACGTCCAAGTAAGTGGGATTGTAAGTTGATTTTCGACTGGCTTTCAGCTTGATGTTTGCTATGTTAGGATATGCTACTTGAAAAATTGCTGCTTTAATTTTCGTAAGATGTCCGTGGATGAGCGTTTTGGAACTTTATGTGCATCTATCATGAGTTTGCACCTTGCATCAGTTCACCCACTGGGTGTTTCTTGCACTTGAGTCGACCAGATCGAGCCAAGTGAACTCTTGAACTAGTGTGGGGGCACACTGAGTGCACCCACTAGGTGTAGTCCCCGAGACTGCCGTCGAATGTTTGACTCGGCAGGGGTCTTTGCAAAGTGTTTGTTTGTAGTACTTCCACTCGGTCTAGACGGATCGTGTCGAGTGAACTGCCACTGGGTGTAGTCCCCAAGACCGCGGTCGACTGCGGGCAGTCGGCGGTGGTCTGAGAACAAATGTTGTAGTTTTTTTACTCCTTCCATGTAACGCCCCGAGACCGACGCTCCAGAAGACTTCCATATATTCCGGGTTTCGCCGTGTGTTTCATTAGTGCCGCCCTTTTATTTTTTGCATTGCATCATGTCATCATGCCATCATCTCATAAATCTTTTGCAACTCAACTAAATAAATGGCATGGATCTTTGATCCATTTAAATCGAGGGAATTCACCTGGTGATTCTCTTTAAAACATATCCTCTCGATATTTAGAGAGCTATAGTAAATATTCCAATTATTTGGATTTACCGCAAACACACTTACAAAATATCCTAATGCCTTTGTTGTCTTAATTCTTGATCTCCAACTTTGCCATTTATTCTTTCATCATCTTCCGGAGCTCCACCAAAAATCCTCAACATTTTTGGACCTTCCTTTTATCAAGTCCTAGTTCAAACCCATTCAAATGAGTTTGAATTTACATCTTTCAATCATGGGTTTTTTATTTTCTCGAACGAGCATATTTTTTGAGTCCGAAAAATTATCCCCATGCAAATCTTTCCCTAAGCCTCTCTTTCTTTTCCTCTCTCTATTTATTTTCTGCTAGAAAATTAGAGGAGAGAGAAGAGAGACAGCCCACCGCCACTTGTATCCATCTAGGCCAGCCGCATCCCACTACCTAAGCCGCCCAAGGCCCAGCCGCGCCTCTAACCCTAGCGCAGGGAGAGCCTCCCGCTCGATCCCCATCTCCTCCAGCACAAGACGATCGAGCTCCCCTGTCTCGATCCCTCTGCCGCCATGAAACAGGAGGTCCTCGCGCCTCCGCCTCCGCCCAAGGCCTCGCCCTTCCTTCTCCCCCCGTCCCCATCGCCACCCGCCATTGTCGGCGACCTCAGAGGGGCCACCCACAGTGGCCCCATTCTCCACGCCACAGTCCTTCCCTCGCCGCTTCCTCTGCGCCCGTTGACTCAAGCCCGTCCGCCTCGAGCCGGCCTCCACCGCCTCCTCGCCAGCTCGGCCTCCTCCCGAGCTCATGCTCCTTCGCCCATGGTGCCAGCCAGCCCCGCAGCCCGCGCCGCCGCCTCCTCCGCAGACGAGCCAGGAGTGGTGCTCCTGCGCCCGGTCCCCGCCCCTTGCCGCCTCCTCCGTTGGTGGCGACCACCAGAGCCCGAGTCCCGCCGTCAAGCTCCATGCCGCACTTCTGCATCCTGCGACCGCATCAGCCGCAGCCTCCCATTTTTGTTCCTTGCGCCAAGAAGACCCATGCCCTTCAACCGCAGCATGCTTCGGTTGTCTCCGCAAGGCTCCGTTTGAATCACTACCAAGGCCAAGACCATCCCGGGCAGGACCTCGTACGACTACAACCGTGATGCGCCAAGTCCCACGACGCTGATTTAACCTTCAAGTTCGACTACTGCTGCTATGTACCACTACCGCCGCAAGAAGCGAGACCGCAAGTCCGAAGACCCCAAGTACCACGACCGCCTCGAGGACGCTGGCTCCGTCAAGTTCGACCACAACGTGTACAACTACCGTCGCCGTACCACTACTTCCACTACGGCCCGTGAACGACTATTTCCACTACGAACCCGAACCGCCCCGAAACGCACGCTTCAAAGGTATAACGACGAGACGACCGCCCGTGTACGAATGCATGTGTTGTATGAGATGCTCGTGTTTGCACCATGCCCGTTTGCTTCATGCACGTTCCTCCTCGTTTGACATGCCACTAACCCGTGGGAACCTGGTAGTCGGGAGCACCCCACCATATCTAGCATGTTCCGCACATCCGCGACGCTTCCTTTTGCACCGTATCTCCATGAGCTACCGAATGATATGTTGCCGTGGCATCATTTTCGGATTCGCCGCCGTGGCACCCTTTTTGTTCCGCCATGGTGACCAAATGCTTCATAACATGCTTATGTCAACATTTTCATAAAAATTGCATATAACTTGTATATGTCATCTGCATCATGATAACAACATTTAAATGTTTAAAATTGTTGTTGCAGTAAATTGCTAAATGCATATGGGGATTTACCGGATTTGTTGTTTGTTATATCCGGCCCCATTTAAATTGTTTAGATGGAATAGTTTTGTTATGCTTCACCTCTTGCCATGTTTAACAACATTTAATATTGTTGAGTACCTAAACGAGATTAAACTAAATAATTGATGTGGTGTTTCGTCAATATGCAACTCGTTGCATATTGAGCTCCATTTAACTTGTAGTATTGCATGTTGCACTTTGCCATGCCATGAATCATTAAATCGGACATGCATCGTACTTGTTTGCGCATCATGCCATGTTTGTGCTTGTTGGTTTACCATGTTGTTTGTTTGTTTCCGGGTTGCTTCTCTCGTTAGCTTCGGTTTCCTTCCGGAGTTGTGAGGATTCGTTCGACTACATCCTTTTGTCTTCTTCATGGACTCGTTCTTCTTCCTTGCGGATTTCGTGCAAGATGACCATACCTCGAAATCACTTCTATCTTTGCTTGCTAGTTGCTCGCTCTTTTGCTATGCCTATGCTACGATGCCCATCACTTGCTTATCATGCCTCCCATATTGCCATGTCAAGCCCCTAACCATCCTTTCCTAGCAAACCGTTGTTTGGCTATGTTACCGCTTTGCTCAGCCCTCTTATAGCGTTGTTAGTTGCGGTGAAGATGAAGTTTGTTCCTTGTTGAACATGGAGATGTTGTTCCTTGTTGGAACATCTTTACATGTTGGGATATCACAATATCTCTTATTTAATTAATGCATCTATATATTTGGTAAAGGGTGGAAGGCTCGGCCTTATGCCCGTGTTTTGTTCCATTCTTGCCGCCTAGTTTCCGTCATACCGGTGTTATGTTCCTTGATTTTATGCTCCTTACACGGTTGGGTGATTTATGGGACCCCTTGACAGTTCGCTTTGAATAAGACTCCTCCAAAGAAGGCCCAACCTTGGTTTTACCATTTGCCACCTAAGCCTTTTCCCTTGGGTTCTGCAGACTCAAGGGTCATCTTTATTTTACCCCCGGCCGTGCTCCTCCGAGTGCTGGTCCAAATTAGAGCCACTTATGGTGCCGCCCGAGGCAACTTGGGGTATCTTCGTTGTCAGACGTAGTGTTCATCCGGTGTGCCACGAGAACGAGATATGTGCAGCTCCTATCAGGATTTGTCGGCACATTCGGGCGGCTTTGCTGGTCTTGTTTTACCATCGTCGAAATGTCTTGTAAACCGGGATTCCGAGATCGATCGGGTCTTCCCGTAGAAGGAATATCCTTCGCTGACCGTGAGAGCTTATAATGGGCTTGTTGGGACACCCTGCAGGTATTATCTTTCAAAGCCGTGCTCATGTTATGAGGCGATGGGAATTTGTTAATGTCCGGTTGTAGAAAACCCGGTTGACCTTAATTAAAATACACCAACGGCGTGTGTAACTGTGATGGTCTCTTCTCGGAGTCCGGAAGTGAACACGTGTTGGAGTTATGTTTGACGTAAGTAGTTTCAGGATCACTTCTTGATCGCTACTAGCTTCACGACCGTGCCTTGCTTCTCTTCTCGCTCTCTTTTGCGAATGTAGCCACCATATATGCTAGTCGCTTGCTGCAGCTCCACCTCACAACTCTGTCCTACCTATAAGCTTAAATAGTCTTGATCTCGCGGGTGTGAGATTGCTGAGTCCCCGTGACTCACAGTTACTTCCAAAACCAGTTTGCAGGTGCCGATGAAACCGTGCAGGTGACGCACCCGAGCTCAAGTAGTAGCTCGATGAAGATCTTGTTCATTGTGTTGTTTCGTTTCAGTTGATCAGTAGTGGAGCCCAGTTGGGACGATCGGGGATCTGTGTAGCATTTGGGGTAGTCTTCTTTTATTTTGGTTCCGTAGTCGGACCTTGATTGTATCTGTATGATGTAATGTTTTACTCATGTATTGTGTGAAGTGGCGATTGTAAGCCAACTATGTATTTCTTTCCCTTATGTATTACATGGGTTGTGTGAAGATTACCTCACTTGCGACATTGCTTTCAATGCGTTATGCCTCTAAGTCGTGCTTCGACACGTGGGAGATATAGCCGCATCGAGGGCGCTATAAGTTGGTAATCGAGCCATCCCCGACTTAGGAGCCCCCGCTTGATTGCTTGTCATGTTGTTGAGTCTAGAACAAAAATGTTTTGAGTCTTAGGATTATATATATCAAGAGTAGGATTCTTTTACTCCCCAGTCCCTTCGCCGCTCTGGTGAGGTCTCCCCGACGAGAGTTTTGACTCTTTCTCTTCTCAAATTTCACTAAATTTTTTTAGGATCACGCTGGTATCTTGGAATCGTTCACATGGTTTTGTGACGAGAACATTGTTCTTGGTGCCTCCCGACATTTAGGGGTTGTGGCGGTGTCCCGGGAGTTGAGCTCCGAGGTGTTGTCGCCACAATTTTATCGCTGCGATTCGAATACCCGAGCTTGCCGACATCGAAAATCTCTTTTATGCAGTTGTTGGTGAGATAACCTTGATAACCCAAAGATCTTTGGGCGAGCTCGAGAGTATTGCCATGACTCAGATAATGATGCTTTTCAAGGTTGAGGTACACGATTTCGAAGGTTTCTTGGTTATGTGTTGAAGGATGGATACAATTGGATCTAGGTATTGTTAGTTTGGGTGATATATTTTGTGTCCCTGATCCCCAACACCAGATTGCATAACCGTAAAGTTTCGGAGTTTATAGGTGGGAATTCAAGTAGCTCCTAGAATATCTTTCCGATGATGCATGATATGGGATTGGGTAAATCTCTATCATATGTATTTGTTCCGCTTATTCGCAAGCCAAATCCTTTGTTTTGTTTTATTTGTGGTATTTGAGTTGCTTCAATGCCAAGTGTTGATTCCATACCTTATTCTAAACGGCGTTCTCATATTTCTATGTGGATGCTAATCCTTCTTGTTCATCAAGTTCGTCTTTTCAATCCTTTCCAACCGTGTGCTTCTCTCCAAGTAAATCCGATCATTGCAACATTCGCAAGATCAATTCTAAGGTTTTTTTTTCTCAACGGTGTTCGTTTCATCCGACCCAAGTTGTTTTGTTTTCCCGCCCTCCCACCCTTTTTCTTCAAGGACTCAGATTTCTTAATCAAGTATCCATTTTATTGAGTGAAGTTTCTTCATTCTTTTCCTTTAATGTTTTATCCGGTGATTTCTCATGAAGACGCTAAGGAAGCTTCAACCTTATCATTGTTCCATTCTAATTTTCTTCTCCGGTGGATTTAGTTCAAGATTTCGGTGTTGATCTTATCCCTTTTCCTCTTTTCACAATGCTTTCTCATGCCGGTGTATCTCTTAATCATTCACTTCTCGCTATTCATTTGGTTGGGAGTGATGAAGATATCTCAGAAGATTCAAGTTTCCATTCTCAATTCACTCAAGTTCTTTTGAGGATGCTATCTCATTCAAGCCATTTAATTCAAACGGTGCAATCTCTCTTTTCAAGCAACCCTTCAACGATGTTTCTTTCGAGTGGGCCCTAACCCACAGGGTTTTTTCCAGGATCTTACCTGACTCTTCTAATTTTCCCGGAGCTTCTAAAATTCTTTTCTAAGTTTGACGTAGGAATGGGTTTTCATCAGTCATGGCTTTCTCCAAGATCTTTCAAATTCTTTTCATCGTTGGTTCAACCTTTCTAATTTTCATTCCGGAGTGCCTCAACAATTCATGGTGGTGTTTCTCGTCGTCATTCTCGAATTTTGAAGACCGAAGAAGAGTTTCTCTTTAATCTTGCTCCATTCTCTTCAAGATTCATGGTTCTAGCTTCGTGCCATCCTCATAATTGTTTTGATTGTGAGAATTCTTTTCACCCATCCAGAGCAATTCAAGAGTCTTTTCAGTTTGATTCTTCGGAGCCCATCATCTCGAATTATTCATTCTAGCTTTTAGCTCTTGTTCCCCAAATCTTACGGTGCATCATTCAAGTATTCACTAATCAGTTCATGATCTCTCCGTTCTCATGTATCTAAATCCCTCAAGTATCTTCATTCGCTTTTCTAATTCTTCCCGTGAACCGTGCCTTTGCTACGTCCGTTCTCAATTCTTCGGTGGTTCGCTCAGGATTTCTCTTCCTCCGTTATCATATCAAATATTTGTTGTTTCCAAATCCCATTGGTGGTTCCATCAATACCTTCAAGTTTGCGCTATATCTCTATCTCAGTAATCATTTTTCAATGAGAATAAGTAGTATGCCAAATCCATTGCTTGTCATCAATTTAATTTGATGAAGGATAAGCATACAATAAATCTTATTCTTATTTCCTCGAGGTGATTCAATTCTTTTCTTCCGGAGATTGTTCATGATGAAGTAATTCTCCGTTCTAGTGTTTCATCTTTTCTTTTCCGGAGTTCCAAGTTTTCCGCTTTATCTCGTCGCGAAGCTCCATCTAAATAATCGCAAGGCTTCACCTTGTGTTTTCAACTTCTCTTTCTTTTATCATCCTTTTCTTACCGGAGTTCTTCATGGAGGCTCTACATGGTGCTTCGTCAAGGATTCTTTTCATTCTTCAATTGTTCATCAAGATTTCTCGCGGAGTTAAGATCCGTCAAGCCATACTTCAAAATAAACATGGTGCTCAACACATGTTTTGTTTTGAGGAGTTCAAGCATTCTTCATCTTGCATTCCGAAGTGCAATTATTTCGACCTTATCTTTTGAGGTGGTGTTATGTCATTTTGACAGTTTCATTCATGTTTCATGATTCACTTGTTGTCAAGAATGAGGTATTTTAAATCCATCAATCTCTTCATTGGAGTTGTCTTGGGTTATATTTCACCTAAAGCTTTCCCTAAGGAATGTTGCTATTATGGTGCTTATCTATAATCCAAGTTTTCTCCTATCCTCTTGGTGAAAGAAGTTTTTCATCGCCTTGGTGCTCTCACCCAAATCAATAGCTTTCTTTAGTGGCCGTTTGTCACCTCATAATGTTGAGATGTTTCCATAAGCCCACTAAAAGCTTATTCTTTTCGTTGTTGGTTTTCCAACAACTCCGCTCTAACCTTCTTGGCAAGGATGCTTCCCAAATTCAATTGTGGTAGAAGTTACTATTATCTTCTCCGTTCTTTTCTTTCCAACCATCTAGTTTTTCATTCCATTCTTTCTTTTCTTCCGGAGGCATTGTGATGTTGCTCTCTTCTATCATCATCTCAAGTTCTGAGGATCGAGTTCTTTTCGTGCTTATACATTTAACCGGAGTGCCGTGCCCTCTTTTCAATTTCTTCCCATTCTGTCAAGTTTTTGCATCTCGTTTCAACCGGAGTACTTGCATGTAGTACTCATCCATGGTAATCCTTTTCTTAGGCCGCTCAACCTACAAGGTTCTTGTAATGTTCCTTGTTCCTCTTTGTTAACGGAGTGTTTGCAATCTCGCTCATCTTCATTGTATCCTTTCTTTCACTTTGTTCAACCTCTCAAGTTTCGTGGTTTCACTTTCTTGTCAAAGAAGCGTCTCTGTTTACCTCTTCTCTTCCTCTTTCTTTTCCCTCGGTGCCATCCTAGATCTCGGACGAGATCCTCTTGTAGTGGTGGAGTGTTGTAACGCCCGAGACCGACGCTCCGAAGACTTCCATATATTCCGGTTTCGCCGTGTGTTTCATTTGTGCCGCCTTTTATTTTTGCATTGCATCATGTCATCATGCCATCATCTCATAAATCTTTTGCAACTCAACTAAATAAATGGCATGGATCTTTGATCCATTTAAATCGAGGAATTCACCGGTGATTCTCTTTAAAACATATCCTCTCGATATTTAGAGAGCTATAGTAAATATTCCAATTATTTGGATTTACCGCAAACACACTTACAAAATATCCTAATGCCTTTGTTGTCTTAATTCTTGATCTCCAACTTTGCCATTTATTATTTCATCATTTTCCGGAGCCCCACCGAAATCCTCAACATTTTTGGACCTTCCTTTTATCAAGTCCTAGTTCAAACCCATTCAAATGAGTTTGAATTTACATCTTTCAATCATGGGTTTTTTCTATTTTCTCGGAACGAGCATATTTTTGCGAGTCCGGAAAAATTATCCCCATGCGCAAATCTTTCCCTAACCCTCTCTTTCTTTTCCTCTCTCTATTTATTTTTTGCTAGAAAATTAGAGGGAGAGAGAAGAGAGAGACAGCCCAGCCGCCACTTGTATCCATCTAGGCCAGCCGCAGCCCACTACCTAAGCCGCCCAAGGCCCAGCCGCGCCCCTCTAACCATAGCGCAGGGAGAGCCTCCTGCTCGATCCCCATCTCCCTCCAGCGCCACACGCCGAGCTCCCCTCGTCTCGATCCCTCTGCCGCCATGAAACAGGAGGTCCTCGCCCTCCGCCTCTGCCCAAGGCCTCGCCCTTCCTTCTCCCCAGCGTCCCCATCGCCACCCGCCGCCGGGCGACCCTCAGAGGGCCACCCAGCACAGGCCCCATCCTCTCCGCCATGAGTCCTTCCCTTGTCGCTTCCTCTGCGCCCGTTGACCAGCGCCCGTCCGCCTCGGAGCCGGCCTCCCCGCCTCCTCGCCAGCGCCTCGGCCTCCTCCCGAGCTCATGCTCCTTCGTCCCATGGTACCAGCCAGCCCCAGCAGTTCCCGTCCGCCTCCTCCGCTGATCGAGCCAGGGAGTGGTGCTCCTGCGCCCGTCCCTCGCCCCTTGCCGCCTCCTCCGTTGGTGGCGACCACCAGAGCCCGAGTCCCCGCCAAAGCTCCATGCCGCACTCCTGCATCCTGCGACCGCATCAGCCGCAGCCGCCTCCATTTTTTCTTCCTTGCGCGAAGAAGACCCATGCCCTTCAACCGCAGCATGCTTCGTTGGATTGTCTCCGCAAGGCTCCGTTTCAAATCACTGCCAAGGCCAAGACCATCCCCGGGCAGGACCTCGTGTACGACTACACCCGGTGATGCGCCAAGTCCCACGACGTTGACGACCCTTCAAGTTCGACTACCGTTGCCATGTACCACTACCGTCGCAAGAACCGAGACCGGCAAGTCCGAAGACCCCAAGTACCACGACTGCCCTCGAGGACGTTGGCTCCGTCAAGTTCGACTACAACGTGTGTACAACTACCGTCGTCGTGTACCACTACTTCCACTACGGCCCGTGAACGACTACTTCCACTACGAACCCGAACCGCCCCGAAACGCACGCTTCAAAGGTATAACGACGAGACGACCGCCCGTGTACGAATGCATGTGTTGTATGAGATGCTCGTGTTTGCACCGTGCCCGTTTGCTTCATGCACGTTCCTCCTCGTTTGCCATGCCACTAACCCGTGGGAACCCGGTAGTCGGGAGCACCCCACCATATCTAGCATGTTCCGCACATCCGCACGCTTCCTTTTGCACCGGTATCTCCATGAGCTACCGGAACCGATATGTTGTCGTGGCATCATTTTCGGATTCGCCGCCGTGGCACCCTTTTTGTTCCGCCATGGTGACCAAATGCTTCATAACATGCTTATGTCAACATTTTCATAAAAATTGCATATAACTTGTATATGTCATCCGCATCATGATAACAACATTTAAATGTTTAAAATTGTTGTTGCATTAAATTGCTAAATGCATATGGGGATTTACCGGATTTGTTGTTTGTTATATCCGGCCCCATTTAAATTGTTTAGATGATATAGTTTTGTTATGCTTCACCTCTTGCCATGTTTAACAACATTTAATATTGTTGAGTACCTAAACGAGATTAAACTAAATAATTGATGTGGTGTTTCGTCAATATGCAACTCGTTGCATATTGAGCTCCATTTAACTTGTAGTATTGCTTGTTGCACTTTGCCATGCCATGAATCATTAAATCGGACATGCATCATACTTGTTTGCGCATCATGCCATGTTTGTGCTTGTTGGTTTACCATGTTGTTTGTTTGTTTCCGGGTTTCTTCTCTCGTTAGCTTCGGTTTCCTTCCGGAGTTGTGAGGATTCGTTCGACTACATCCTTTTGTCTTCTTCATGGACTCGTCCTTCTTCCTTGCGGGATTTCAGGCAAGATGACCATACCCTCGAAATCACTTCTATCTTTGCTTGCTAGTTGCTCGCTCTTTTGCTACGCCTATGCTACGATGCCTATCACTTTCTTATCATGCCTCCCATATTGCCATGTCAAGCCCCTAACCATCCTTTCCTAGCAAACCGTTGTTTGGCTATGTTACCGCTTTGCTCAGCCCCTCTTATAGCGTTGTTAGTTGCAGGTGAAGATGAAGTTTGTTCCTTGTTGGAACATGGAGATGTTGTTCCTTGTCGGAACATGTTTACATGTTGGGATATCACAATATCTCTTATTTAATTAATGCATCTATATATTTGGTAAAGGGTGGAAGGCTCGGCCTTATGCAGTGTTTTGTTCCGCTCTTGCCGCCCTAGTTTCCGCCATACCGGTGTTATGTTCCTTGATTTTGCGCTCCTTACACGGTTGGGTGATTTATGGGACCCCTTGACAGTTCGCTTTGAATAAGACTCCTCCAAAGAAGGCCCAACCTTGGTTTTACCATTTGCCACCTAAGCCTTTTTCCTTGGGTTCTGCAGACTCAAGGGTCATCTTTATTTTACCCCGGGCGGTGCTCCTCCGAGTGCTGGTCCAAATTAGAGCCACTTGCGGTGCCGCCCGAGGCAACTTGGGGTATCTTCGGTTGCCGACGTAGTGTTCATCCGGTGTGCCACGAGAACGAGATATGTGCAGCTCCTATCGGGATTTGTCGGCACATTCGGCGGCTTTGCTGGTCTTGTTTTACCATCGTCGAAATGTCTTGTAAACCGGGATCCCGAGATCGATCGGGTCTTCCCAGAGAAGGAATATCCTTCGTTGACCGTGAGAGCTTATAATGGGCTAAGTTGGGACACCCTGCAGGTATTATCTTTCAAAGCCGTGCCCGCGGTTATGAGGCAGATGGGAATTTGTTAATGTCCGGTTGTAGAAATCCCGAAGTTGACCTTAATTAAAATACACCAACCGCGTGTGTAACCGTGATGGTCTCTTCTCGGCGGAGTCCGGGAAGTGAACACGGTGTTGGAGTTATGTTTGACGTAAGTAGTTTCAGGATCACTTCTTGATCGCTACTAGCTTCACGACCGTGCCTTGCTTCTCTTCTCGCTCTCTTTTGCGAATGTAGCCACCATATATGCTAGTCGCTTGCTGCAGCTCCACCTCACAACTCTGTCCTACCTATAAGCTTAAATAGTCTTGATCTCGCGGGTGTGAGATTGCTGAGTCCCCGTGACTCACAGTTACTTCCAAAACCAGTTTGCAGGTGCCGATGAAACCGTGCAGGTGACGCACCCGAGCTCAAGTAGTAGCTCGATGAAGATCTTGTTCATTGTGTTGTTTCGTTTCAGTTGATCAAGAGTGGAGCCAGTTGGGACGATCGGGATCTGTGTAGCATTTGGGGTAGTCTTCTTTTATTTTGGTTCAGTAGTCGGACCTTGATTGTATCTGTATGATGTAATGTTTTACTCATGTATTGTGTGAAGTGGCGATTGTAAGCCAACTATGTATTTCTTTCCTTATGTATTACATGGGTTGTGTGAAGATTACCTCACTTGCGACATTGCTTTCAATGCGGTTATGCCTCTAAGTCGTGCTTGACACATGGGAGATATAGCCGCATCGAGGCGTTACAAGTTGGTAATCGAGCCATCCCGACTTAGGAGCCCCCTGCTTGATTGTTTGCTGGCGTTGTTGAGTCTAGAACAAAAATGTTTTGAGTCTTAGGATTATATATATCGGAGAGTAGGATTCTTTTTACTCCCCAGTCCCTTCGTCGCTCTGGTGAGGTCTCCTGACGTAGAGTTTTGACTCTTTCTCTTCTCAAATTTCACTAAATTTTTTTTAGGATCACGCGGGTATCTTGGAATCGTTCACATGGTTTTGTGACGAGAACATTGTTCTTGGTGCCTCCTGACATTTAGGGGTTGTGGCAGTGTCCCGGGGAGTTGAGCTCCGAGGTGTTGTCGTCACAATTTTATCGTTGCAGTTCTGGAATACCTGAGCTTGCCGACATCGAAAATCTCTTTTATGCAGTTGTTGGTGAGATAACCTTGATAACCCAGTACTGGGGCGAGCTCGAGAGTATTGCCATGACTCGTATAACAGATGCTTTTCGAAGGTTGAGGTACACGATTTCCGAAGGTTTCTTGGTTATGTGTTGAAGGATGGATACAGCTGGATCTAGGTATTGTTAGTTTGGGTGATATATTTTGTGTCCCCTGTATCCCCAACACCAGATTGCATAACCAGAAAGTTTCGGGAGTTTATAGGTGGGAATTCAAGTAGCTCCTAGAATATCTTTCCGACAGATGCATGATATGGGATTGGGTAAATCTCTATCATATGTATTTGTTCCGGCTTATTCTGCAAGCCAAATCCTTTGTTTTGTTTTATTTGTGGTATTTGAGTTGCTTCAATGCCAAGTGTTGATTCCATACCTTATTCTAAACGGCGTTCTCATATTTCTATGTGGATGCTAATCCTTCTTGTTCATCAAGTTCGTCTTTTCAATCCTTTCCAACCGTGTGCTTCTCTCCAAGTAAATCCGATCATTGCAACATTCGCAAGATCAATTCTAAGGTTTTTTTTTCTCAACGGTGTTCGTTTCATCCGACCCAAGTTGTTTTGTTTTCCCGCCCTCCCACCCTTTTTCTTCAAGGACTCAGATTTCTTAATCAAGTATCCATTTTATTGAGTGAAGTTTCTTCATTCTTTTCCTTTAATGTTTTATCCGTGATTTCTCATGAAGACGCTAAGGAAGCTTCAACCTTATCATTGTTCCATTCTAATTTTCTTCTCCGGTGGATTTAGTTCAAGATTTCGGTGTTGATCTTATCCCTTTTCCTCTTTTCACAATGCTTTCTCATGCCGGTGTATCTCTTAATCATTCACTTCTCGCTATTCATTTGGTTGGGAGTGATGAAGATATCTCAGAAGATTCAAGTTTCCATTCTCAATTCACTCAAGTTCTTTTGAGGATGCTATCTCATTCAAGCCATTTAATTCAAACGGTGCAATCTCTCTTTTCAAGCAACCCTTCAACGATGTTTCTTTCGAGTGGGCCCTAACCCACGTGGTTTTTCCAGATCTTACGACTCTTCTAATTTTCCGGAGCTTCTAAAATTCTTTTCTAAGTTTGACGAGGAATGGGTTTTCATCACCATGGCTTTCTCAAGATCTTTCAAATTCTTTTCATCGTTGGTTCAACCTTTCTAATTTTCATTCCGGAGTGCCTCAACAATTCATGGTGGTGTTTCTCGTCGTCATTCTCGAATTTTGAAGACCGAAGAAGAGTTTCTCTTTAATCTTGCTCCATTCTCTTCAAGATTCATGGTTCTAGCTTCGTGCCATCCTCATAATTGTTTTGATTGTGAGAATTCTTTTCACCCATCCAGAGCAATTCAAGAGTCTTTTCAGTTTGATTCTTCGGAGCCCATCATCTCAGAATTATTCATTCTAGCTTTTAGCTCTTGTTCCCCAAATCTTACCGGTGCATCATTCAAGTATTCACTAATCAGTTCATGATCTCTCCGTTCTCATGTATCTAAATCCCCTCAAGTATCTTCATTCGTTTTCTAATTCTTCCCGGTGAACCGTGCCTTTGCTACGTCCGTTCTCAATTCTTACGGTGGTTCGTTCAGGATTTCTCTTCCTCCGTTATCATATCAAATATTTGTTGTTTCCAAATCCCATTGGTGGTTCCATCAATACCTTCTGAAGTTTGCGCTATATCTCTATCTGTAATCATTTTTCAATGAGAATAAGTAGTATGCCAAATCCATTGCTTGTCATCAATTTAATTTGATGAAGGATAAGCATACAATAAATCTTATTCTTATTTCCTCGAGGTGATTCAATTCTTTTCTTCCGGAGATTGTTCATGATGAAGTAATTCTCCGTTCTAGTGTTTCATCTTTTCTTTTCCGGAGTTCCAAGTTTTCCGCTTTATCTCGTCGCGAAGCTCCATCTAAATAATCGCAAGGCTTCACCTTGTGTTTTCAACTTCTCTTTCTTTTATCATCCTTTTCTTACCGGAGTTCTTCATGGAGGCTCTACATGGTGCTTCGTCAAGGATTCTTTTCATTCTTCAATTGTTCATCAAGATTTCTCATGAGTTAAGATCCGTCAAGCCATACTTCAAAATAAACATGGTGCTCAACACATGTTTTGTTTTGAGGAGTTCAAGCATTCTTCATCTTGCATTCCGAAGTGCAATTATTTCGACCTTATCTTTTGAGGTGGTGTTATGTCATTTTGACAGTTTCATTCATGTTTCATGATTCACTTGTTGTCAAGAATGAGGTATTTTAAATCCATCAATCTCTTCATTGGAGTTGTCTTGGGTTATATTTCACCTAAAGCTTTCCCTAAGGAATGTTGCTATTATGGTGCTTATCTATAATCCAAGTTTTCTCCTATCCTCTTGGTGAAAGAAGTTTTTCATCGCCTTGGTGCTCTCACTCAAATCAATAGCTTTCTTTAGTGGCCGTTTGTCACCTCATAATGTTGAGATGTTTCCATAAGCCCACTAAAAGCTTATTCTTTTCGTTGTTGGTTTTCCAACAACTCCGCTCTAACCTTCTTGGCAAGGATGCTTCCCAAATTCAATTGTGGTAGAAGTTACTATTATCTTCTCCGTTCTTTTCTTTCCAACCATCTAGTTTTTCATTCCATTCTTTCTTTTCTTCCGGAGGCATTGTGATGTTGCTCTCTTCTATCATCATCTCAAGTTGTGAGGATCGAGTTCTTTTCGTGCTTATACATTTAACCGGAGTGTCGTGCCCTCTTTTCAACTTCTTCCCATTCTGTCAAGTTTTTGCATCTCGTTTCAACCGGAGTACTTGCATGTAGTACTCATCCATGGTAATCCTTTTTCTTAGGCCGTTCAACCTACAAGGTTCTTGTAATGTTCCTTGTTCCTCTTTGTTAACGGAGTGTTTGCAATCTCGTTCATCTTCATTGTATCCTTTCTTTCACTTTGTTCAACCTCTCAAGTTTCGTGGTTTCACTCGTTTGTCAAAGAAGCGTCTCTGTTTTACCTCTTCTCTTCCTCTTTCTTTTCCCTCCGGTGCCATCCTAGATCTCGGGACGAGATCCTCTTGTAGTGGTGGAGTGTTGTAACGCCCCGAGACCGACGCTCCAGAAGACTTCCATATATTCCGGGTTTCGCCGTGTGTTTCATTTGTGCCGCCCTTTTATTTTTGCATTGCATCATGTCATCATGCCATCATCTCATAAATCTTTTGCAACTCAACTAAATAAATGGCATGGATCTTTGATCCATTTAAATCGAGGGAATTCACCTGGTGATTCTCTTTAAAACATATCCTCTCGATATTTAGAGAGCTATAGTAAATATTCCAATTATTTGGATTTACATAAAACACACTTACAAAATATCCTAATGCCTTTGTTGTCTTAATTCTTGATCTCCAACTTTGCCATTTATTCTTTCATCATTTTCCGGAGCCCCACCGAAATCCTCAACATTTTTGGACCTTCCTTTTATCAAGTCCTAGTTCAAACCCATTCAAATGAGTTTGAATTTACATCTTTCAATCATGGGTTTTTTCTATTTTCTCGGAACGAGCATATTTTTGCGAGTCCGGAAAAATTATCCCCATGCGCAAATCTTTCCCTAACCCTCTCTTTCTTTTCCTCTCTCTATTTATTTTCTGCTAGAAAATTAGAGGGAGAGAGAAGAGAGAGACAGCCTAGCCGCCACTTGTATCCATCTAGGCCAGCCGCAGCCCACTACCTAAGCCGGCCCAAGGCCCACCGCGCCCCTCTAACCCTAGCGCAGGGAGAGCCTCCGCTCGATCCCCATCTCCCTCAGCGCCGACGATCGAGCTCCCCTCGTCTCGATCCCCTCTGCCGCCATGAAACAGGAGGTCCTCGCGCCTCCGCCTCCGCCCAAGGCCTCGCCCTTCCTTCTCCCCCGCGTCCCCATCGCCACCCGCCACCGTCGGCGACCCCCAGGAGGGCCACCCCGCGCGTGGCCCCATCCTCTCCGCCGCGAGTCCTTCCCCTCGTCGCTTCCTCTGCGCCCCGTTGACCCGCGCCCGTCCGCCTCGGAGCCGGCCTCCACCGCCTCCTCGCCAGCGCTCGGCCTCCTCCCCGAGCTCATGCTCCCTTCGTCCATGGTGCCAGCCAGCCCCGCAGGCCCGCGCCGTCGCCTCCTCCGCATCGAGCCAGGGAGTGGTGCTCCCTGCGCCCGGTCCCCTCGCCCCTTGCCGCCTCCTCCGTTGGTGGCGACCACCAGGAGCCCGGAGTCCCCGCCGTCAAGCTCCATGCCGCACCCCTGCATCCTGCGACCGCATCAGCCGCAGCCGCCTCCATTTTTTCTTCCTTGTGCGAAGAAGACCCATGCCCTTCAACCGCAGCATGCTTCGTTGGATTGTCTCCGCAAGGCTCCGTTTCGAATCACTACCAAGGCCAAGACCATCCCCGGGCAGGACCTCGTGTATGAATACACCCGGTGATGCGCCAAGTCCCACGACGTTGACGACCCTTCAAGTTCAACCACCGTTGCCATGTACCACTACCGTCGCAAGAACCGAGACCGGCAAGTCCGAAGACCCCAAGTACCACGACTGCCCTCGAGGACGTTGGCTCCGTCAAGTTCGACTACAACGTGTGTACAACTACCGTCGCCGTGTACCACTACTTCCACTACGGCCCGTGAACGACTACTTCCACTACGA
Source organism: Aegilops longissima (assembly GCA_021605205.1). Taxonomy (NCBI): domain Eukaryota; kingdom Viridiplantae; phylum Streptophyta; class Magnoliopsida; order Poales; family Poaceae; genus Aegilops; species Aegilops longissima. Next base: position 382,770,808 of record CM038681.1, on the reverse strand, counting down.
ACCCGAACCTCCCCGAAACGCACGCTTCAAAGGTATAACGACGAGACGACCGCCCGTGTACGAATGCATGTGTTGTATGAGATGCTCGTGTTTGCACCGTGCCCGTTTGCTTCACGCACGTTCCTCCTCGTTTGCCATGCCACTAACCCATGGGAACCCGGTAGTCGGGAGCACCCCACCATATCTAGCATGTTCCGCACATCCGCACGCTTCCTTTTGCACCGGTATCTCCATGAGCTACCGGAACCGATATGTTGTACTTGTGGAGACCTTCATCAACGCTGCTACTCGAATTGCAGATGGCATCGACCTTGACAGTTTCGTCGAGCCAGCAAGTCCTACTCCTGCCGAGTGAAAACTTGATAACTTGATTTTATTTGCCTCGGAATGCCGAGTGATCCTGTAATCGTTAAACTCTTTCGGGCTTGGTGCTCGAGTACTCCTGCTGGTGATTCTGAACCTTGCCGGATTCATTTGAATCTTGGCTTTTCCTTTTGAATGCAGTTGCTTTGTCTTTATCATCTTCAGATTTCTTGACTCGAGCGAATTGGGAATCACAGCTGAATATCCGAGTGAGAGGGTCGCTCTTCACTCGCAGTAGACGTTGTACTTGTGGCGTAGCTCCGAGTGCAACCAGACGCAATACTTGTGGTGCAGCTCAGGGTGCAACCATACGTTGTACTTGTGGCGCAGCTTAGAGCGCAGCCAGCCGTTGTACTTGTGGTGCAGCTCCGAGTGCAACCACACGTTGTACTTGTAGTGCAGCTCAGGGTGCAACCATAGGTTGTACTTGTGGCGTAGCTCAGAGCGCAGCCAAACGTTGTACTTGTGACGCAGCTCAGAGTGCATGGCCAAGTCCCCGAGTGAGAGGGTTGCTCTTTGAAGGAAATATGCCCTAGAGGCAATAATAAATGTTATTATTTATTTCCTTATATCATGATAAATGTTTATTATTCATGCTAGAATTGTATTAACCGGAAACATAATACATGTGTGAATACATAAACCTACAGAGTGTCACTAGTATGCCTCTACTTGACTAGCTCGTTAATCAAAGATGGTTATGTTTCCTAACCATGAACAAGGAGTTGTTATTTGATTAATGGGATCACATCATTAGTTGAATGATCTGATTGACATGACCCATTCCATTAGCATAGCACCTGATCGTATAGTTTGTTGCTAGTGCTTTTCTTCATGACTTATACATGTTCCTATGACTATGAGATTATGCAACTCCCGTTTGCCGAGGAACACTTTGGGTGCTACCAAACGCGTCAACGTAACTGGGTGATTATAAAGGTGCATTACAGGTGTCTCGAAGGTACATGTTGGGTTGGCATATTTGAGATTAGGATTTGTCACTCCGATTGTCGAAGAGGTATCTCTGGGCCCTCTCGGTAATGCACATCACATAAGCCTTGCAAGCATTGCAACTAAATGTGTTAGTTGTGAGATGATGTATTACGGAACGAGAAAAGAGACTTGCCGATGCGAGATTGAACTAGGTATTGGATACCGACGATCGAATCTCGGGCAAGTAACATACCGATGACAAAGGGAACAACGTATGTTGTTATGCGGTCTGACCGATAAAGATCTTCAGAGAATATGTAGGAGCCAATATGGGCATCCAGGTTCCGCTATTGGTTATTGACCGAGAATAGTTCTAGGTCATGTCTACATAGTTCTCGAACCCGTAGGGTCCGCACGCTAAGGTTTCGATGATGGTTATATTATGAGTTTATGAGTTTTGATGTACCAAGGAGTTCGAGTCCCGGATGAGATCGGGGACATGACGAGGAGTCTCGAAATGGTCGAGACGTAAAGATCGATATATTGGACGACTATATTCGGAGTTGGAAAGGTTCGAATGATTGGGTATTTTTCGAGTACCGGGAGTTACGGGATTACGGGAGAAGTAATGGGCCTTGATGGGCTTTAGTGGGAAGAGGAAAAAAGCTGCTGCCCCCCCCTCTAGTCCGAATTGGACTAGGGAAAAGGGGCCGCCACCTCTCCTTCTCCTCCACTTCCTTCTCCCTTCCTCCCTCTTGGTGGACTCCTACTAGGACTTGGAGTCCTAGTAGGACTCCACACCCTGGCCGCACCTATTGCCTTGGCGGCCTCCTCCTCCTCCATCCTTTATATCTACGGGGCAGGGGGCACCCCATGACACACAAGTTGATCTCGGATCTTGCCTTAGCCGTGTGCGGTGCCCCTTCCACCATATTCCACTTCGGTCATATCGTCGGAGCTTAGGAGAAGCCTGCGCGGAGAAGTCATATCGTCATGAGCTTAGGTGAAACCCTGCGTCGGTGGAGCATCAACATCGTCACCACGCCGTCGTCTTGACGGAACTCATCCCGACACTTTGCTGGATCGAGTCCGGGATCGTCATCGAGCTGAGCGTGTGCAGAACTCGGAGGTGCCGTCGTTCGGTGCTTGGATCGATCGGATCGTGGAGACGTCGACTACATCAACAGCGTTGTTATAACGCTTCGCTTTCGGTCTCACGTGCGTGGGCGGACGACTCTCCCTCTCGTTGCTATGCCATCACCATGGTCTTGCGTGATCGTAGGAAAATTTTTGAAATTACTCGTTCCCTAACGGTGGCATCCGAGCCTGGTTTTATGCGTTGATGTCATATGCATGAGTAGAACACAAGTGAGTTGTGGGCGATACAAGTCATACTACCTACCAGCATGTCATACTTTGGTTCAGCGGTATTGTGAGATGAAGCGGCCGGACCGACATTACGCGTGCGCTTACGCGAGACTGGTTTCACCGCTGTGAGCACTCGTTGCTTAAAGGTGACTGGCGGGTGTCTGTCTCTCACTTTAGTTGAACTGAAAAGGCTCGCCCGGTCCTTGAGAAGGTTAAACGGAGTCTATTTGACGAAATATCGTTGTGGTTTTGATGCGTGGTAAGAACGGTTCTTGCTCAGCCCGTAGCAGCCACGTAAAACTTGCAACAACAAAGTAGAGGACGTCTAACTTGTTTTGCAGGGCATGTTGTGATGTGATATGGTCAAGACGTGATGCTATATTTCATTGTATGAGATGATCATGTTTTGTAACCGAGTTATCGGCAATCGGCAGGAGCCATATGGTTGTCGCTTTATTGTATGAAATGCAACGCCATGTAATTGCTTTACTTTATCACTAAGCGATAGCGATAGTCGTAGAAGCAATAGTTGGCGAGGCGACAACGATGCTACGATGGAGATCAAGGTGTCGCGCCGGTGGCGATGGTGATCATGGCGGTGCTTGGAGATGGAATCACAAGCACAAGATGATGATGGCCATATCATATCACTTATATTGATTGCATGTGATGTTAATCCTTTATGCATCTTATTTTGCTTTGATTGGCGGTAGCATTATAAGATGATCCCTTACTAAATTATCAAGAAGTGTTCTCCACGAGTATGCACCGTTATGTAAAGTTCTTCGTCTTTGAGACACCACGTGATGATCGGGTGTGATAGGCTCTACGTTCAAATACAGCGGGTGCAAAACAGTTGCACACGCGAATACTCAGGTTATACTTGACGAGCTATGCATATAAGATATGACCTCGGAACACGGAGACCGAAGGTCGGCGTGAATCATATAGTAGATATGATCAACATATTGATGTTCACCATTGAAACTACTCCATCACACGTGATGATCGGTCATGGTGTAGTTGATATGGATCACGCAATCACTTAGAGAATTGAAGGGATATTTTTCTAAGTGGGAGTTCTTAAGTAATATGATTAATTGAACTTTAATTTATCATGAACTTAGTCCTGGTAGTATTTTGCAAATTATGTTGTAGATCAATAGCTCGCGTTGTTGCTTCCCTATGTTTTCATATGTGTTCCTAGAAAATTGTATTGAAAGATGTTAGTAGCAATGATGCGGATTGGATCCGTGATCTGAGGTTTATCCTCATTGCTGCGCAGAAGAATTATGTCCTTAATGCACCGCTAGGTGACAGACCTATTGCAGGAGCAGATGCGGGCGTTATGAGCGTTTGGCTAGCTCAATATGAGCGATCTGACGTTATGAGCGTTTGGCCAGCTCAATATGATGACTACTTGATAGTTTAGTGCACCATGCTTAACGGCTTAGAATCGGGACTTCAAAGGCGTTTTGAGCGTCATGGACCATATGAGATGTTCCAGGAATTGAAGTTAATATTTCAAGCAAATACCGAGTTGAGAGATATGAAGTCTCCAACAAGTTCTATAGCTAAAAGATGGAGGAGAATCGCTCAACTAGTGAGCATGTGCTCAGATTGTCCGAGTACTTCAATCGCTTGAATCAAGTGGGAGTTAATCTTCCAGATAAGATAGTGATTGACAGAATTCTCTAGTCACCATCACTAAGTTAGTAGAACTTCGTGATGAACTATAGTATGCAAGGGATGACGAAAAAGATTCTCGAGCTCTTGGCGATGCTAAAATCGGCGAAGGTAGAAATCAAGAAAAACATCAAGTGTTGATGGTTGACAAGACCACTAGTCTCAAGGAAAATGGCAAAGGGAAGAAGGGAACTTCAAAAGGAACGGCAAGCAAGTTGCTGCTCGAGTGAAGAAGCCCAAGTCTAGACCTAAGCACGAGACCGAGTACTTTTGCTGCAATGGAACTGGTCCTTTGGAAGCGAACTACCCTGAATATTTGGTGGATAAGAAGGATGGCAAAGTGAACAAAGGTATATTTGATATACAGATTATTGATGTGTATTTTACTAGTGTTCGTAGTAACCCCTCGGTATTTGATACTGGTTCGGTTGCTAAGAGTAGTAACTTGAAACAGGAGTTGCGAATGAGCGAAACTAGTTGAAAGGGAAGTGACGATGAGCGTTGGAAGTAGTTCCAAGATTGATATGATCATCATCGCACACTCCCTATACTTTCGATTAGTGTTAAACCTAAATAAATGTTATTTGGCGTTTATGTTGAGCATGAATATGATTTGATCATGTTTATTGCAATCGATTATTCATTTAAGTAAGAGAATAAATTGTTGTTCTGCTTACATGAATAAAACCTTATATGGTTACACACCCAATGAAAATGGTTCGTTGGATCTCGATCGTAGTGATACACATTATATTGATGCCAAAAGATGCAAAGTTAATAATGATAGTGCAACTTATTTGTGGCACTCGCCGTTTAGGTCATATTGGTGTAAAGCGCATGAAGAAACTCCATCTTGATGGGATTTTGGAATCACTTGATTATGAATCACTTGATGCTTGCGAACCATGCCTTATGGGCAAGATGACAAAAGACTCGTTCTCCTAACAATGGAGCGAGCAAATGACTTATTGGAAATAATACATACTGATGTATGCGGTCCGATGAGTGTTAAAGCTCACGGCAAGTATCGTTATTTTCTGACCTTCACAGATGATTTGAGCAGATATGGGTATATCTACTTGATGAAACACAAGTCTGAAACATTTGAAAAGTTCAAAGAATTTCAGAGTGAAGTGAAGAATCATCGTAACAGAAAATAAAAGTTTCTACGATATGATCGCAGAGGAAAAATATTTGAGTTACGAGTTTGGCCTTCAGTTAAAACAATGTGAAATAGTTTCACTATTCACGCCACCTGGAACACCACAGCATAATGGTGTGTCTGAACGTCGTAACCGCACTTTATTGGATATGGTGCGATTTATGATGTATCTTACCGATTTACCACTATCGTTTTGGGGTTATGCATTAGAGACAGCTGCATTCACGTTTAATAGGGCACCATCTAAATCCGTTGAGATGACACCGTATGAACTATGGTTTAGCGATAAACCTAAGTATCGTTTCTTAAAGTTTGGAGTTGTGATGCTTATATGAAAAAGTTTTCACCGATAAGCTCTAACCCAAATCGAGAAGTGCGTCTTCATAGAATACCCAAAGGTGACTATTGGGTACACCTTCTATCACAGATCCGAAGGCAAGTTTTTTCGTTGCTAAGATGGATCCTTTCTAGAGAAGAAGTTTCTCTCGAAAGAAGTGAGTGGGAGGAAAGTAAAGAACTTGATAAGGTAATTTGTACCTTCTCCCGATTGGAAAGTAGTTCATCACGAAATCAGTTCCATGATTCCTACACCAATTAGTGAGGAAGTTAATGATGATGATCATGAAACTTGAGATCAAGTTGCTACCAAACCTCGTAGGTCTTCGAGTAAGATCCGCACCAGTGTGATACGGTAATCCTATTCTAGAAGTCATGTTACTAGACCATGATGAACCTACGAACTATGAGGAAGCGATGATGAGCCCAGATTCAGCGAAATGGTTTGAGACCATGAAATCTGAGATGGGATCCATGTATGAGAACAAAGTATGGACTTTGGTTGACTTGCCCGATGATCGGCAAGCCATTGAGAATAAATGGATCTTCAAGAGGAAGACGGACACCGATAGTAGTGTTACTATCTACAAAGCTCGACTTGTCGCAAAAAGGTTTTGACAAGTTCAAGGTGTTGACTACAATGAGATTTTCTCAATTGTAGCGATGCTTAAGTCTGTCTCGAATCATGTTAGCAATTGCCACATTTTATGAAATCGGCAAATGGATGTCAAAACTACATTCTTTAATGGATTTATTAAAGAAGAGTTGTATATGATGCAACCGAAGGTTTTGTCAATCCTAAAGGAGCTAACAAAATGTGCAAGCTCCAGCGATCCATCTATGGACTGGTGCAAGCATCTCGGAGTTGGAATAAGCGCTTTGATAAGTGTGATCAAAGCATATGGTTTTATCTGACTTTTGGAGAAGCTTTGTATTTACAAGAAAGTGAGTGGGAGCACTACAGCATTTCGATAAGTATATGTGAATGACATATTATTGATCAGAAATAATGTAGAATTATTCTGCAAAGCATAAAGGAGTATTTGAAAGGAGTTTTTCAAAGAAGGACCTCGGTGAAGCTGCTTACATATTTGAGCATCAAGATCTATAGAGATAGATCAAGACGCTTGATAAGTTTTTTCAATGAATACATACCTTGACAAGATTTTGAAGTAGTTCAAAATGGAACAGTCAAAGAAAGAGTTCTTGCCTGTGTTACAAGGTGTGAGATTGAGTAAGACTCAAAAATCCGACCACGGCAGAAGATAGAAAGAGAATGAAAGTCATTCCCTATGCATCAGCCATAGGTTCTATAAAGTATGTCATGCTGTGTACCAGATCTATTGCATACCCTACCACTATGCTTGGCAAGGGAGTGCAATAGTGATCTAGGAGTAGATCAATGGACAGCGGTCAAAATTATCCTTAGTAGAATAAGGATATGTTTCTCGATTATGGAAGTGAAAAAGGTTAAATAAGTAAAGGGTTACGTCGATGCAAGTTTTGACACCGATCTAGATGACTCTAAGTCACGATCTAGATACATATTGAAAGTGGGAGCAATTAGCTAGAGTAGCTCCGTGCGAGCATTGTAGACATAGAGATTTGCAAAATACTTACGGCTCTGAATAAGACAGACCCGTTGACTAAAATTATCTCACAAGCAAAACATGATCACACCTTAGTACTCTTTGGGTGTTAATCACATGGCAATGTGAACTAGATTACTGACTCTAGTAAACCCTTTGGGTGTTGGTCACATGTCGATGTGAACTATGGGTGTTAACCACATATAGATGTGAACTATTGATGTTGAATCACATGGCGATGTGAACTAGATTATTGACTCTAGTGCAAGTGGGAGACTGAAGGAAATATGCCCTAGAGGCAATAATAAATGTTATTATTTATTTCCTTATATCATGATAAATGTTTATTATTCATGCTAGAATTGTATTAACGGAAACATAATACATGTGTGAATACATAAACCTCAGAGTGTCACTAGTATGCCTCTACTTGACTAGCTCGTTAATCAAAGATGGTTATGTTTCCTAACCATGAACAAGGAGTTGTTATTTGATTAATGGGATCACATCATTAGTTGAATGATCTGATTGACATGACCCATTCCATTAGCATAGCACCTGATCGTATAGTTTGTTGCTAGTGCTTTTCTTCATGACTTATACATGTTCCTATGACTATGAGATTATGCAACTCCGTTTGCCCGAGGAACACTTTGGGTGCTACCAAGCGTCTGGCGTGGCGGGTGATTATAAAGGTGCATTACAGGTGTCTCGAAGGTACATGTTGGGTTGGCATATTTGAGATTAGGATTTGTCACTCCGATTGTCGAAGAGGTATCTCTGGGCCCTCTCGGTAATGCACATCACATAAGCCTTGCAAGCATTGCAACTAAATGTGTTAGTTGTGAGATGATGTATTACGGAGCGAGAAAAGAGACTTGCCGATGCGAGATTGAACTAGGTATTGGATACCGACGATCGAATCTCGGGCAAGTAACATACCGATGACAAAGGAACAACGTATGTTGTTATGCGGTCTGACCGATAAAGATCTTCGTAGAATATGTAGGAGCCAATATGGGCATCCAGGTTCCGCTATTGGTTATTGACCGAGAATAGTTCTAGGTCATGTCTACATAGTTCTCGAACCCGTAGGGTCCGCACGCAAGGTTTCGATGATGGTTATATTATGAGTTTATGAGTTTTGATGTACGAAGGAGTTCGAGTCCCGGATGAGATCGGGGACATGACGAGAGTCTCGAAATGGTCGAGGCGTAAAGATCGATATATTGGGCGACTATATTCGGAGTTGGAAAGGTTCGAATGATTGGGTATTTTTCGATGCCGGGAGTTACGGGATTACGGGAGAAGTAATGGGCCTTGATGGGCTTTAGTGGGAAGAGGAAAAAAGGCTGCTGCCCCCCTCCCCTCTAGTCCGAATTGGACTAGGGAAAGGGGCGACCACCTCTCCTTCTCCTCCACTTCCTTCTCCTTCCTCCCTCTTGGTGGACTCCTACTAGGACTTGGAGTCCTAGTAGGACTCCACACCCTGCCGCACCTATTGCCTTGGCGGCCTCCTCCTCCTCCATCCTTTATATCACGGGGCAGGGGCACCCCATGACACACAAGTTGATCTCGGATCTTGCCTTAGCGTGTGCGGTGCCCCTTCCACCATATTCCACTTGGTCATATCGTCGCGGAGCTTAGGAGAAGCCCTGCGCCGGAGAAGTCATATCGTCATGGAGCTTAGGTGAAACCCTGCGTCGGTGGAGCATCAACATCGTCCCACGCCGTCGTCTTGTGGAACTCATCCCGACACTTTGCTGGATCGGAGTCCGGGATCGTCATCGAGCTGAGCGTGTGCAGAACTCGGAGGTGCCGTCGTTCGGTGCTTGGATCGATCGGATCGTGGAGGCGTCGACTACATCAACAGCGTTGTTATAACGCTTCGCTTTCGGTCTCTCAGTGCGTGGGCGGACACTCTCCCCTCGTTGCTATGCCATCACCATGGTCTTGCGTGATCGTAGGAAAATTTTTGAAATTACTACGTTCCCTAACACTCTTCACTCGGACTAGTTTTGTAACTTAGGCGAGTACGGGGTCGCAGCTAGGTCCCCGAGTGAGAGGGTTGCTCTTCACTCGGAGTAGATTTTGTAACTTAGGCGAGCACGGGGTCGCAGCTAAGCCTCCGAGTGGGAGGGTTGCTCTTCACTCGAAGTAGTTTTGTAACTTAGGCGAGTACGGGGTCGTAGCTAAGCCTCCGAGTGGGAGGATTGCTCTCCACTCGGAGTAGTTTTGTAACTTAGGCGAGTACGGGGTCGTAGCTAAGCCCCGAGTGGGAGGATTTCTCTCCACTCGGAGTAGATTGGTAACTTAGGCGAGCACGGGGTCGCAGCTAAGCCCCTGAGTGGGAGGATTTCTCTCCACTCGGAGTAGTTTTTTAACTTAGGCGAGTACAGGGTCGCAGCTAAGCCCCCAAGTGGGAGGATTGCTCTCCACTCGGAGTAGTTTTGTAACTTAGGCGAGCACGGGGTCGCAGCTAAGCCCCCGAGTGGGAATATTGCTCTCCATTCGGAGTATCTTTGAAACTTAGGCGAGTACTGGGTCGCAGCTAAGCCCCCGAGTTGGAGGATTGCTCTCCACTCAGAGTAGATTTGTAACTTAGGCGAGCACGGGGTCGCAGCTAAGCCCCCAAGTGGGAGGATTGCTCTCCACTCGGAGTAGTTTATTAACTTAGGCGAGTACGGGGTCGCAGCTAAGCCCCCGAGTGGGAAGATTGCTCTCCACTCGGAGTATTTTTGAAACTTAGGCAAGTATGGGATCACAGCTAAGCCCCCAAGTGAGAGGGTTGCTCTTCACTTGGAGTGTTTTTGAAACTTAGGCGAGTACGGGATCGCAGCTAAGCCCCCGAGTGAGATGGTTGCTCTTCACTCGGAGTGTTTTTGAAACTTAGGCGAATCGGGTTCGCAGCTAAGCCCCCGAGTGAGAGGGTTGCTCTTCACTCGAGTGTTTTTGAAACTTAGGCGAATCAGGTTCGCGGCTAAGCCCCCGAGTGAGAGGGTTGCTCTTTACTTGGAGTGTTTCTGAAACTTAGGCGAATCGGGTTCGCAGCTAAGCCACCCACTGGGGGATTTGAACACATATACTTATGCGAGAGCAATCATTAAGATACTGCAAAAATCATGTCTTTGATATGAAAACTGAAGGATTCTTATTACAACTCGTCGATCCGAGTGTTTAGGTATAAACACGGCGGAGCAGATCCGCATTCCATGAGTGTGGCTCGTCTTCTTTCTTGGCTACGTTGTAGAGGTGATACGCCCCGTTGTGGAGCACCTTGGTGATGATGAAGGGCCCATCCCAGGCCGGAGCGACCTTGTGAGGCCGTTTCTGGTGCACTCGGAGCACAAGGTCTCCTTTCTGAAATGCTCGGCCTCTGACATTTCGGGCATGGAATTGACGTAGGTCTTGTGGATAAATGGTCGACCGGATCAGAGCCATCTCACGTTCTTCCTCTAGGAGATCCACTACGTCCTGGCGTGCCTATTCAACTTCAGCTTCTGAGAAGAGTTCCACTCGGGGGGCATTGTCCAGCAAATCACTCGGAAGCACAGCTTCGGCACCATACACCATGAAGAAAGGGGTTCGATCAGTCGACTGATTGGGAGTCGTTCTCAGTCCCCATAGGACAGATGGCAACTCAGTCACCCAAGCTCCAGCTGCATGCTTGAGATCGCGCATCTGTCAGGGTTTCAGTCCTTGAAGGATCAAGCCATTTGCTCTTTCCGCCTGCCCATTCGACTGTGGGTGCGCAACGGATGCGTAATCTAGCCGAGTGCCTTGGGAAGCACAAAATGCTCTGAACTCATCAGAACCAAAGTTGGAGCCGTTATCTGTGATAAAACTGTGAGGGACCCCATATCGGAATATCATCTCTCTATGAAACTAATGGCAGTGCTTGAGTCAAGATTCTTGATAGGCTTGGCCTCAATCCATTTGGTGAACTTGTCGACTGCTACGAGCAAATGAGTGAAGACGCTTCTACCAGTCTTGAAAGGTCCAATCATCTCCAGCCCCCAAACTGCAAATGGCCAGACGAGTGGAATAGTCTTCAAGGCAGATGTAGGCTTGTGAGACATGTTTGAGCAAAACTAACAACCTTTGCACTTGTCGACTATATCTTTAGCCATCTCATTCGCACGCGGCCAGTAAAATACCGCTCGGTATGCTTTGGCCAGGATGGTCCAAGAGAACGCGTGGTGACCACAGGTCGCCGAGTGAATCTCATTTAAGATCAGTCAACCTTCTTCTGGAGAGATGCAACGCTGAGCTACCCCGGTAACACTTTCTCTGTAAAGTTGCCCACTTATCACTGTGAAGGCTTTGGATCTACGGACAATCTGGCGGGCCTCATCTTCATCCTCTGGAAGTTCCTGCCTGAGCAGATATGCAATATATGGCACCGTCCAGTCAGGAGTGATCACTTAAACCTCCATGATTAAGTCGACTACAGCCGGGACTTCAATCTCAGTCGGATTAGTTGAACTTATTGGTTGTGCGGGCTCCTCTGTAAAAGGATCTTCTTGAACTGACGGGGTGTGGAGATGCTCCAAGAACACATTACTGGGAATAGGTTTCCAAGTGGAACCTATTTTCGCCAGATCATCGGCTGCTTGATTATTGATTCAGGGTATGTGGTGGAGCTCTAACCCCTCAAACTTCTTCTCCAGCTTTCTCACTGCATTGCAGTAACTAGTCATAGCTGGGCTCCTGATATCCCATTCTTTCATTACTTGATTGACCACCAAGTCTGAGTCGCCGTAAACCATCAGGCGCCAGACGCCGAGTGAGATGGCCATACGCAACCCATATAGGGGTGCCTCATACTCAGCTTCATTGTTTGAAGAGTCGAAGTGAATCTGGAGGACATAACTAAGCTTTTCACCTCTAGGGGATACCAGGACCACTCCGGCACCAGAACCATTCAACATCTTGGACCCATCAAAGAACATAGTCCAATGTTCCGAGTGAATCTGAGTCGGTTGCTGCTGCTCGATCCACTCGGCCAGGAAATCTGCTATTGCTTGAGACTTGATCGCCTTTTTTGCTGCAAACTTGGTATCCAAAGGGAGGAGTTCAATTGCCCACTTGGCCACTCGACCGGTTGCATCTAGATTGTTTAGGATTTCTGATAGTGGGGCATCGCTGATGACTGAAACCGAGTGGTCCGCAAAGTAATGTGCAACTTTCTTCGTGCTCAGATAAATCTCATAGACAAGCTTCTGGTAATGCGGATACCTTTGCTTGGATGGAGTCAAGACTTCAGAGATATAATACATTGGGCGCTGAACTTTATAGGCTTTGCCTTCTTCCTCCCGCTCAACTGCGAGCACTGTGCTGACAACTTGTCCAGTGGCTGCGATGTATAGCAGTAGAGGCTCTTTGTTGATTGGGGCAACAAGCACCGGCTAGATGGAAATCAGGGTTTTGAGCTCTACAAATGCTCCTTCGGCTTCAGGAGTCCACTCGAACTTATCAGACTTCTTCATCAGTCGATAAAGAGGCAATGCCTATTCACCGAGACGAGAAATGAATCGGATCAATGCAGCCAAACAACTAGTAAGCTTCTGAACGTCATGCACACGCACAGGGCATTTCATTCGGAGAACTGCTCCAACCTTTTCCGGGTTTGCGTCGATCCCTCGTTCTGAAACAAGGAAACCGAGTAACTTTCCACCTGGGACTCCGAATGTGCACTTTGACGGCGTGAGCTTGATATCATATCTTCTTAAGTTGGCAACTGTTTCAGCGAGGTCAGTCAGCAGGTCAGAACCTTTACGTGACTTGACCATGATATCATCCATGTACGCTTCTATATTCCGACTGATTTGAGTGAGCAGGCACTTCTGAATCATGCTCATGAACATGGCGCCAGCATTCTTAAGGCCAAAGGTCATGGTAACATAGCAAAAGCACCCGAACGGGGTGATGAAGGTTGTTTTTATTTGATCAGGTCCATACAGCCAGATTTGATGGTACCCATAATATGCATCTAAAAAGGACAAACGCTCACATCCCGCAGTTGAGTCGACAATCTGGTCAATGTAGGGGAGAGGGAAGTGATCTTTCGGGTAGGCCCGATTGATATGCTTGAAATTGATACACATACGAAGTGAATCATCTTTCTTGGGGACCATGATAACATTGGCGAGCCACTCACAGTGGTATATCTCACGGATGAACTTAGCTGCCAGAAGTCGAGCCACCTCTTCGCCTATTGCCTTTCTCTTCTCCACGGTGGACCGACGGAGATGTTATTTGACAGGTTCTACTTTTGGGTCGATGCGCAAACGGTGCTGAGCCAGTCCCCTGGGTACACCCGGCATGTCAGATGGTTTCCATGCGAAGATGTCCGAGTTCTCACGGAGGAACTGGATGAACGCTTCTTCCTATTTGTTGTCGAGTGTTGTTGAGATGTGGGTCGGAGCAGCATTGGGATCAGTCGGGTGAATATTAACAGGCTTTGTCTCACCGGCCGACTGAAATGTGGACTCTGAAGCAGGCTTCTTAGCTCGCAACAAATCGCTCGGATCTGCATTCTTGTTGTATTCTTCCAACTCCACTGCTACCATCTGCTCGTCAGCAATCTTGGAGCCCTTTTGGAGGCATTCCTCTGCCCTTTGTCGATTCCTTGTGACTATGATCACGCCTCTGGGTCCAGGCATCTTCAACTTAAGATACACGTAACATGGGCGGGCCATGAAACAAGCATATGCGGGTCTGCCCAGAATAGCATGGTAGGCACTGTGAAAATCCACTACTTCAAATGTCAACTTTTCCTTACGGTAATTTTTGGAATCACCGAAAACCACATCAAGAGAAATCTGACCGAGTGAATCTGCTTTCTTTCCTGGGATGACTCTGTGGAATCGCATGTTGCTCTCACTAAGCTTGGACATCGGAATGCCCATCCCCCGGAGGGTCTCAGCATACAGAATGTTCAATCCACTGCCACCATCCATGAGAACCTTGGTCAGTCGGGTGCCCCAACGACTGGGTTGACCACCAACGCTTGCCGCCCGTGGGTAGCAACATGCGCTGGGTGATCGGACTGATCGAATGTAATGGGAGTTTTTGACCACTTCAAATACGTCGTCATTGCCGGAGCAACCATGTTCACTTCTCTGTTGATAACTTTTAGTCGACTTTTACTCTCAATGTCAGCAAGAATCACCAAAGTAGCATTGACATTGGGGTAATCATCATCTTCTTCCTTCTCTTCCTCCTTATCAGAGTCCTTCTCTGGGGGTGGGCCCTCTCGAGCTAACTGAATCGAGTCGGCCTTTGTCAGTGGTGTGCTTGGGTAAAATCAGGTTACCCTCCTCGTCCTTCTTCGTGTGTATGTAACACGTTAAATCCACGACGTTGTTGCCTGACTGATCTTTCACCTTTTTGGGCACCCACGGCCCCTTAGGTTTTCCCTTGAACTTTCCTTGGTTCAGAACTGCGGCCTCTGCGGGACCTCCAACTTCTGCCTTGCGCTTCTGTTTCCGACTGGTGTTTCCACCTCCAGTGTCCTAGTCTACTGGCTTCCCTTTACCGTTACGGAGTACGTCTTCTTCCTCACCATTAGCATAACGAGTGGTAATTTCCATCATTCGATCCAGAGACATGTCTCCAGACCGACCAAACTTCAGGATGAGCTCCCTCTAGCGAACACCCTCTTTGAAAGTGCAGACTACTTGGTGCTCTGACACATTTTCTACCACGTGATGAAGGGTAGACCATCTCTGTATGTAATCCCTCAAAGTTTCATTCGGCTTCTGAACGCAATGTTGCAGTTCGGTCAGCCCAGCAGGTCGCTTGCAAGTACCCTCAAATGTTTTGATGAACACTCACGCCAAATCTTCCCAGCAGAAAATACTCCCTGGGGCCAACTGATTCAACCAAGTTGTGGCTGATCCTTCAAGCATCAGGGGGAGGTGCTTCCTAGCTACGTCATCGTTGCCCCCACCAATCTGAACAGCCACTCGGTAATCCTCTAACCAAGTATCTGGCTTCGACTCACTGGTGAACTTGCTGACCCAAGCGGCAAATCTGAAATTGGGAGGGATCTCAGCGGCTCGGATGGCTCTGCTGAAACACTCGGGTCCCGAAACAAATGCCCTACTGTCGACTGGGCGATCTCTTTCCTGACCTTCCCTGTGTGCTCTGCCTCTGTCAACAAAACCCTGGACCAGAACTGATCTCGCATCGAATCCAGGCTCTCTAGGATCAATCGGGGCTCTCTGCTCGTCGCCGTAAGGGCGTCTGTCATCATACCGCCGAGGTGCGTATGACCCGCCTCTTGGAGGAGGCGTAGGCACTCGATGGTGGTCATCATGAGGATCAAACTGCCCGTGACCCCGACCAAGGTACTGATCTTGACGGTAACCACGATCTTCACGCTGCAGAGGCGATCTCGGGCTATGTGCTGATTGGACTGTATCTGCAACCACAGATCTGCTATGGATCCTGTTGCGCGACTGAGAAATAGGTGAATTCTGCTCACCTGCTGCTCCAAGCAATGCTCAGATCTACAGCAAACCTCTACCAGCTTCTGAACGAGACGGCTAAATTGACTCTGCTATTCGTGCTGCTGCTGCAAGATTTTGAACTGGAGTGCGGTATACCTGAGGTTCAGTCGGAAATAGTTGTCATTGCCGTCGACTGGATCCAGGGATGTGCTGAGGGGCGCGTTCGTCGAGTGAGTGTTGGAGATTTTCCAGACGCGAGAGCTCAGCTAAGGTAGTCAGGCGCGCAACTTCTAAGGCCCGAGCCTCAGAGGTCTCCCCAATGATGGGGGTATGGAGTGCCTCCACGTTGCGACGATGCAGTTCTTCCCTCTGCTCCGAAGTGAGGGCTTGGGGATGATATTCGTCGTGACCACGCGATGGGCCGTCGTCGCCATCGCCGCCGCCGCCGCGATGGAACCTAGGCGGGCTGCAAGGCGAGTCGACCATGAGGACTTCCGCCGCAGGGTCGCTGGTTCCGCACTCGAAAAGAGTGTCCGCGGAACCAGTCGAATGGTCCGTAGAGAGATTCATCGAGCTCGATAGCTGCAACCTGAAGGGTGGCCGACTAGCGAGCCACCGCATGCTTCACCTACCGCTGGAGTCGCGGTCGACCAGATCACTTGCGGCGGCGTATAGCGGGGAGAGTGGATGCTGGGGGAACCGACCGATACTGGGTCGACGGCTGCCGCAGGAGGATGCCGTGAGTGCATGCGCGAAAGTGCGTCGCCCCGCGGAGGGGAGCATCTCGATGTCGAGGGGGCTTCTTGGAGCCAGGCGGAGTCGTCGGCGATGAAAATAGCGCGCCGAGACGGATCTCGTGGCCCAAAGCCAAACCACTGCCAGAAACCATGTTGATGGAGATCGGGAAAATCGCAACCTCACCGAAAGTCGTTAAGACGCCTTGCCCCATGGTGGGCGCCAATTGTCGTGGGAGTGAGCCTGACAGTAAGAGTAGGGGGTACGTAGAAGGTGGCAAGACCTTAGCTACGGTGATGTTGTACACGCAGGTTTACGAGTTCAGGCCCCTCTCGGAAGAGGTAACAACCCTACGTCTCGGTGCCTCGAAGGCTTGTCGACTGGAATGTGCATGTGAGTTACAGGGGGTGCGAACCCTTGTGCCAGAGGAGGGGGGTGGCTTATATAGAGTGCGCCAGACCTCTCCAACCCTCAGTTACACATGGTTCAATGTGAGTTAAGACATGTGCGTTACTGGTAACGCCTGCTATAAATGACGATTAATGACCTTTAAGACTACGGAGTGAACGCCTGATCGTTGCCATGCTGGGGTGGCTTTAGATCTTCTGTACTCTGAGTGATTCTTCGTACGGTCGAGTGACGCTATCTTGGTCGAGTGGAATTGGGGTATCCGAGTGGAATAGTTGGTCGAGTGGGTTGTGCTCCAAGTTGATTCAGTCGGTATCTTCTGTTGGACTTTGAATGTCTTTGACTCTAGGGCAGTGTCCTTGGGTAGGGCGTCTAGGTCAGGCCTATGACCCTACCCTAGGTACATGTCATCATCACCGGCCACAGTCAAACTCGATTCAACTAAAGTTGGAGAAACAGACACCCGCCAGCCACCTTTATGCAAAACTAGTTGCATGTGTGTCGGTGGAACCGGTCTCATGAATGTGGTCATGTAAGGTTGGTCCGGGCCGCTTCATCCAATAATACCGCGGAATCAAAATAAGACGTTGGTGGTAAGAAGTATGACTATCATCGCCCACAACTCTTTGTGTTCTACTCATGCATATCATCTACGCATAGATCTGGCTTGGATGCCATTGTTGGGAAATGTAGCATGCAATTTCAAAAAAAATCCTATGCTCACGCAAGATCTATCTAGGAGATGCATAGCAATGAGAGGGGAGAGTGTGTCCACGTACCCTCGTAATCCGAAAGCGGAAGCGTTAGCTTAATGTGGTTGATGTAGTCGAACGCCTTCTCGATTCAACCGATCAAGCACCAAACGTACGACACCTCCGAGTTCTGCACACGTTCAGCTCGATGGTGTCCCTCAAACTCTTAATCCAGCAAAGTGTCGAGGGAGAGTTCCATCAGCACGACGGCATGGTGATGGTGATGGTGAAGTGATCCACGCAGGGCTTCGCCTAAGCACTACGTGAACATGAGCGGAGGCGTAAACCGTGGAGGGGGGCGCCGCACACGGCTTGGAACAATTGATGTGTGTTAGAGGCGCCCCCACCCCCGTATATAAAGGAGGGATAGGGGAGGAGGCCGGCCCGATCGACACTTCCACCAAGAGAAATTTGATTCCCCCCACTAATCCCTTGCGGATCTTGTTACTCTTGGGTGATTGAGCACCCTTGACGGTTGACGTCACCGCGGAGCCATATTCCATTGTGGTGAAGCTTCATGGTGTCGTTGGGAGCCTCCAATTAATTTTTGGAGATAGCCCCATCCTTGTCTGTAAAGGTTCGGTCGCGGCCTTCAAGGGCACCAATAGTGGAATCACAACATCTCGCATTGTGTGAGGGCGTGAGGAGAATACGGTGGCCTAGCGGCTTCTTGGGGATCATTGTGCCTCCACACCGCTCCAACGGAGACATACTTCCTCTCGAAGGGAAGGAACTTCGGTAACACATCCTCGTCTCCACCGGCCCCACTCTTGGTTATCTCTTACCTTTACTTGTGCAAGCTTATATTGTGTTGCATCCCTTGCTTGCTTGTGTGCTTGTTGTTGTTGCATCCTATAGGTTGCTCACCTAGTTGCATATCTAGACAACCTACTTTGATGCTAAGTTTAATTTGGTAAAGAAAAGCTAAAAAAATTTAGTTGCCTATTCACCCCCCCCCCCCTCTAGTCAACCATATCGATCCTTTCACTTGGCAACCGGGATATCTACCGTGCGGGCATCTCTCGATGCGTATGGTGGATTTGGCTCCAGCGCATGGACTCCTCACGACCTAGGAGTCACCTTCACATACCTCACGACATAGATGTGAGTGCCATCTTCAGAGCCTCCACGACCTAGCAGCTTGGCACGGGTGACAGCTGCAGATTCTGCACCGACCATTGGATTGATGGTAGATCCGTGGCCGAGATTGCTCCACTCGTCTACGCACTTGTCCTGCGCCGCCAGCGTAAGGAACGCAGCGTGCGCGACGGTCTTCACATACGCTCTTGGGTTCAGGATATTCGGGGAGCACTTGGTCCGACAGCCATGGTGCAATTGTTGGGAAACGTAGCATGCAATTTTAAAAAAATTCTAGGCTCACGCAAGATCTATCTAGGAGATGCATAGCAACGAGAGTGGGAGAGTGTGTCCACGTACCCTCGTAGAACAAAAGCGGAAGTGTTAGCTTAACGCAGTTGATGTAGTTGAACGTCTTCTTGATTCAACCGATCAAGCACCGAACGTACGGCACCTCCGAGTTCTGCACAAGTTCAGCTCGATGATGTCCCTCGAACTCTTGATCCAGCAAAGTGTCGAGGGAGAGTTCTGTCAGCACGACGGCGTGGTGACGGTGATGGTGAAGTGACCCGCGCAGGGCTTCGCCTAAGCACTACGTCAATATGACCGGAGGCGAAAACCGTGGAGGGGGGTGCCACACACGGCTTGGAACAATTGATGTGTGTAAGAGGCGCCCCCACCCCCGTATATAAAGGAGGGAGAGGGGAGGAGGCCGGACCTAGGCGCGCCCCAAGTGGGAGGAGTCCCACTTGGGCTCCTAGTAGGATTCGCCCCCTTCCTTTTATCGGAGGGGGGAAGGGGGAAGGAGAGAGAGAGAGGAGGAGAAGGAAACGGGGGCGCCACCCCCTCCCCTTGTCCAATTCAGACTCCTCCCTTGGGGGGGGGGGGCGCCACCCCTTGTGGGCTGGCTTGCCTCCCTCCTATGGCTCATATGGACCATATCTTCCCCCGGGGGGTTCCGGTAACCCCCCCGGTACTCCGATATGTACCCAAAACATTCTGAAGCACTTCTGGTGTCCGAATACTATCATCCAATATATCAATCTTTACCCCTCGACCATTTTGAGAATCCTCGACATGCCCGTGATCTCATCCGGGACTCCGAACAATATTCTGTCACCAAATCACATAACTCACAATACAAATCGTCATCGAACGTTAAGCGTGCGGACCCTACGGGTTCGAGAACTATGTAGACATGACCGAGAAACATCTCCGGTCAATATCCAACAGCGGAACCTGGATGCTCATATTGGTTCCTACATATTCTACGAAGATCTTTATCGGTCAAACCGTAATGACAACATACGTAATTCCCTTTGTCATCGGTATGTTACTTGCCCGAGATTCGATCGTCGGTATCTTCATACCTAGTTCAATCTCGTTACCGACAAGTCTCTTTACTCGTTTAGTAATGCATCATCCCACAACTAACTCATTAGTCACATTGCTTGCAAGGCTTATCATGATGTGCATTACCGAGAGGGCCCAGAGATACCTCTCCGATAGTCGGAGTGACAAATTCTAATCTCGATCTATGCCAACCCAACAAACACCTTCGTAGATACCTGTAGAGCATCTTTATAATCACCCAGTTACGTTGTGACGTTTGATAGCACACAAGGTATTCCTTCGGTATTCGGGAGTTGCATAATCTCATAGTCAAAGGAATATGTATAAGTCATGAAGAAAGCAATAGCAATAAAACTTAACGGTCATTATGCTAAGCTAACGGATGGGTCTTGTCCATCACATCATTCTCCTAATGATGTGATCCCGTTCATCAAATGACAACACATGTCTATGGTTAGGAAACTTAACCATCTTTGATTAACGAGCTAGTCTAGCAGAGGCTTACTAGGGACCACTAGTAGAAAAAGGGTCAAACGTGAAGCACATTAGTGCCGGTTTGTATTAGAGCCGGCACAAATGTATACATTAGTGCCGGTTCCAACGGCTAGCCTTTAGCACCGGTTCGTGCCACGAACCGGTACTAATGAGGGTGGTGGAAGGATGTTGTCAGTCTGGGCCCCCTCCAGCACCTTTAGTACCGGTTCGTGCCACGAACCGGTACTACAGGTCCTCCTGCATATAAACCCTTCGTCCAGCTCGCTCTGTTCTTCCCCCTTTCCCCTCTCCTCTCCTCTCTGTTCTTCCTCTTCTCCCCTCGAGCTCATCACATATTTTGCCCAAAATTTGTCAAGATTTGAAGGCCCCATCCATTCAAGTGATCACAAAGGTTAGCAACTTTGTCCTTTCATCTCTCATTGCTAGATTAGCTCTTGCATTGGTTCATATAGTTATTAATTTGTGAGTTTAGTAATTTGGGAGGAAATATATATATGTGCTAGTATTTGATTTATATGCAATTTGAGGTCAAAATAACACTTAGTTTGCATATGTAGGTGTGGTTTACTTAGTGCCTTCTAAATCTCTGTCGTAACCACCGTCGATCGCCCTTTTAGTCCGTCAGCGGCACCACCTTGTGGTGAGCCTCTTGTTCATGAAATTTTATATAAAAAATTGATGTTTCTGTGATTTGGATATATAGTTACTCGTATAATAATTATCTTACCCATACGTTGTTTGTTATACATAGTGCCATGGTTTTGATATCCGTCCCCATCGGCCCTCGTCCTTGTTATGATTCGGATGTGGTATATTCTCTTTTAAAACTATTTGTTGCATTTCGTGTTTATGACAAATTATGCCCATCAAGTTGACATAGATATTTTTATCTAGGAGGTATGTGAACCGGAAATTCCAACCGACCCTATTGTCGAGATGTTAAATTTAGTTGAAAGAGAAAACGAGTACTTGAAAGAAAAATTGAAAAGAATTGAGGGGGAGAAGATGGAATTGGAGTTGCATGTTGTCGATGTCGTCGATGATCACAAGATCAAGATGGAGAAAATGCGCTTGAAGATTAGAAAGATTAGAAAATATGCCATCGATAGTGAGGCTTGGTATCATTATCTTGTTGGATCAATTGTTACCTTAGTTGCGATCTTGATCGCATTTGTTGTTGCATTTAAATGCTTTAGCTAGAGAGTTATTTGTTTGTTGCATTTAAGTGTTGTATGAACTTTATGTATGAACTTGTATTAATTTGGTCTATTCGGTGTTGTGTAATGAAGATGAGCGGCAATGGATGTACGATGACCGATGCTCTCCCAGTTCATTGAGGCGTGCATACTTTTACGCTTCGGCCGAGGCAAACAAGCGGGCGGATGGTTTTATGCCTTGTCCATGTCTGGCTGTAAGAATGGTCGCAATTACTCTCGTCAAGAACCATTCCGTCCACTGTTTGAGTCGGTTTCATGCCCCACTATAATGTTTGGACCAAGCACGGAGAAAGAGGGTTATGATGGAAGACAATGAAGAAGAAGAGGACGACGACAGCTATCCCGGCCATGGGTTCCCTGAATACGATGATACAACAATGGGGAAGAAGCTGAGCGGTAATGCGGAAGAAGCTGGGCGGCAATGCGGGAAGAAGCTGAAGAAGAGGCATCGGATGAGCCCGTTGATGATCTAGGTCGGGCCATTGCCGATGCAAAGAGAAACTGCATAAGTGATTTGGAGAAGAAGAAGTTGCAGCGCATGTTAGAGGATCACAAAAATTGTTGTACCCGCATTGCGTGGGTGACAAGAAAAAGCTGGGCACCACTGCGGAATTGCTGCAATGGAAGGCGAGAATGGTGTATCGACAAGGGATTTGGAAAGTTCTTTGGTAATGATAAAGGATATGCTTCCAAAGGACAACGAATTGCCCGAGAATGCGTCTGAAGCAAAGAAGGCTGTCTTCCTCTAGGGTTAGAGGTGCGAAGATACATGCATGCCCTAATGATTGCATCCTCTACCGCGGTGAGTCGAGGATTTGAGCGCTTGCCGGTATGTGGTGCATTGCGCTATAAGATCAGCCGCGATGAGCATGGTGATGTCGAGGGGCGCCCAGAAGAAGATTCCTGCCAAGGTGATGTGGTATTCTCCTATAATACCACGGTTGAAACGTTGTTCCAAAACAAAGAGCATGCCAAAGGCGTCACGATGGCACGAAGAAGACCGTAAGAAAGGCGGAAAGTTGAGAGTACCGGTGATGGGTCGCGGTGGAGAAAAATCGAAAGAAATACGGGAAGGAGTTTGCGAGATGGCGCAAGGAGCGTATGGTTTGGTCTAAGCGCAGATGGCATTAATCCTTTTGGGGAGCGAGCAGCAACCATAGCACCTGGCCTGTGACTCTATGTTTGTATAACCTTCCTCCTTGGTTGTGCATGAAGCGGAAGTTCATTATGATGCGGTGCTCATCCAAGCCCTAAGCAACCCGGCAACGACATTGATGTGTACCTAAGGCCATTAGTTGAAGAACTCTTACAAGCTGTGGAATGGAACAGGTGTATGCGTGGGATGAGCACATGGGGAAGAATTTGACCTAAAGGCGTTGCTGTTCGTGACCATCAATGATTGGCCTGCTCTCGGTAACCTTTCGGAGACAGACAAACAAGGGATACATGGATGCATGCACTGTTTGGATGATACCGAAGCGATATATATTTGAATAGTTGTATGAAGAATGTGTACAGGACATCGTCGATTTCTTCCGAGCAGGCATCCGTAAGAAAGAAAGGCAAGCATTTCAAAGGTGAGGCGGATCACGGACGAAGCCTCGCCACCGTCTTGGTGCTGATGTACATGATATGGTCAAGGATTTGAAGGTGATATTTGGAAAGGGTCCTGGCGGACAACCTGTTCCAAAGGACGCCAGACGGACGCGCACCCATGTGGAAGAAGAAATCTATATTTTGGGACCTGCCATATTGGAAAGACCTAGAGGTCCGCTCCATGTCGACGTGATGCACATGACGAAGAATCTTTGCATGACCCTGCTTGGCTTCTTGGGCGTGTATGGGAAGACAAAAGATACACCGAGGCACGGAGGACCAGCAACGTATGCACGGAGAAGGCGGCATATATCGAGGTCATGCAAGCTACGCTCTTACCAAAGAAGAGAAGGAAATCTTCTTTGAATGCCTGCTCGATATTAAGGTACCGTCGGCTTCGTCGAATATAAAGGGAATAATAAACATGGCAGAGAAAAGTTCCGAACCTAAAGTCTCATGACTGCCACGTGATGATGACGCAATCGCTTCGGTTGCATTGAGGGGCTTCTACCGAAAACGTTCGATTAGCCATTGTGAAGCTATGTGCATTTCTCAATGCAATCTCTCGAAGGTAATCGCTCGAAAATCATACCAAGGTTACAGAATGATTTGGTGCAATGTCTTGTCGATTTGAGTTGGTGTTCCCACCATCCTTCTTCAACATCATGGCGCACGTCCTAGTTCACCTATCTTGAAGAGATTAACGTTTTGGGTCTGTATTTCTACACAATATGTTCCCCTTTGAGAGGTTCATGGAGTCTTAAAGAAATATGTTCATAACCGTGCTAGGCGAAGGAAGCATCTCCAAGGGCCATCAAAATGAGGAGGTCATTGAGTTTTGTATTGACTTTATTCCTGACCTTAAGCGATTGGTGTTCTGAATCGCGGCATAAGGGCGACCGGATGGAAAAGGCACGCTAGGAGGGGAACAAATAATATGTATGGACGGACATTCTCTCACCAAGCACACTACATAGTTCTACAGAATTCCGCCTTGGTGGCTCCGTATATGGATGAACACAAGAATTTGCTACGCTCCAAACACCCGGGCGGTCGATGACTGGATTACGTGAACAAACCAGGAGTTTAGCCAACTGGTTGCGGAACCGTACCATGCATGACACCTCTATTGAAGATGACCTGTACTTGCTGTCCCGCCACTATCTTGAATATAATGACTTTCAAAGTGCGAGATAAATGGTAATACATTTTACACGATCGCCCAAGATAAGAAGAGCACCAACCAAAACAGTGGTGTCCGCTTTGATGCGAGAAACCAAGGCGGAAAGGAAACATATTATGGTTATATACAGGACATATGGGAACTTGACTATCGGCGTGGTTTAAAGGTCCCTTTGTTTGGTGCAAATGGGTCAATATGACACGAGGCGGGTAACGGAAGACCCGCGATGCGGAATGACAACAGTGGATCTCAACAATCTTGCGTGTGCGCAGCGAACCATTCGTCCTAGCTAATGATGTGGCACAGGTTTTCTATGTGAAGGACATGTCTACCAAGCCAAGAAAAAGAAAAGATAAGGAAGCGAATGCATCGTACGATGAGCCAAAGCGGCACATAGTTCTTTACGGGAAGAGAAACATCGTGGGAGTGGATGACAAGAGAGACAAGTCGGAAGATTATGAAAAGTTTGATGAAATTTCTCCATTCACAGTGAATATTGACCCGAGCATCCCGTTAAATGATGAAGATTTTCCATGGTTACAGTGCAAAGGGACACACTTGAAGAAAAGTTTCACACCCAAAGATCAGGATGTGATCGGCTTCACTATCATCACTTTCTTACATGTTTCACACCCGGAGGAATCTCTGTAATAGTTAGGGTAGTTATGTGTTTTGGCATTTGAAACGCGAAGAAATTTTATGTGCAAACAAATTCTTTCATGCCTTTACTGATTTTTAAAGTTAAATTATTCACAAACTAGTGATTCACACTAATTTCAAATAATTCAAAATTTAAACTATTCAAATTTGAAAACTACGGGCACTAACGAGAAAGTTTGTAATTTTTGTACCTAAAGCAAAAATATTCACAAAGAAACTCTAAATACACAAAAAAACAACACAAAAATAAATAAAGCAAAAAAAGCCCGCCTACTAGGCCGTGGCGGCCTGCATCGACTAGAAACCCAACCTCTGTTGGGCGGGATGCAGAGCCATAAAGGCCAAGTGAATAACAGGCAACAAAAGAACACGTAGGCCCAGTGGGCCTGCTTTGGAGAGGAGCTCGAGAGAGCGACCGCACGAGGGTTTATAAACCAGTGCGGTCGCCCCTCGGCTAGCGAGGTGGGACTAAACTTGCCGCACCGCACCTGCGCCAGCACCCCCTTTAGTACCGGGTCGTGGCACAAACCGGTACTAAAGGGGCCTTTAATACCGGTTTGTGCCACCACCCGGTACTAAAGGGGTCGCTTCCGCTGCTTGGCTGGCCAAAACAGACCTTTAGTACGGTTGGTGGCTCCAACCGGTACTAAAGGTGCCTTCTATATATACAACACTTGAAAAATTTCATTCTCCTCTGTTTCTTTCTCTGTTTCCCCATTGAACCGCCCGCCCGATCGATCGGCGCCGTCACCGACCCGTCGCCGTCGCCGCCCCATCCCGTCGCTGCCCGTCCCGTCCCGTTGCCGCCCTCGTCTCCGTCGCCGCCTGGGCCCTTCCCCTTCGCGCCGTCCTGCGTCGCCGCCCCACACACACGCCCGACCCGTCGCTGCCCCGCCATCGCCTCGCCGTCGTCGTCGCCCATGTGAGCTCTCCCCTCTAACCCCTCTCCCTCGCCCGGCGGCCACCATGGCGCCGCCCTCCCGAAACCCATACACACACACACAAGCATGATGAACACACACACACATACACGTATATATTTAATTAGTTTAGATTTTGTATGTTTAATTAGTTTAGATTTTTAGATTATTGTTTTTCACTAGTATATATGTATGAATGCATGTTAGATGGATATAATTAGTGTTTAATTAGTATGGAATTTTTTATATAATGTTGTTTTTCTGTTTTTAATGGATGTATAGAAATTGTTTTTTATGTTTTTAGTGTTAGATGCTTAATTAGTATGAAATAGTATATAGATTTTTGAAATAGTAGGAATGTTATAAATTTTAGTTATCAAAATCCAATCATTAAAAAATATTATTTTTTATGGGCATATAGCTAGTATTTGTTATCGACGATGCCCGCCCGCATCCTCGTCGTCGACCCGTCATGACGACGTCCAGCCGCCCATGTCCGGGACTGGCTCCCCACTGTAACCTTTGGCACTGGAGGTCTTGCTGGAGGGCGCCGCTTGATGAGAACCCGCCCCGGGTCCCGTCGTCGACCTGATCTCGTTTGGTGGCGTTAGCGTGGGCCATCTCGGTGCGGAGGGACCCGCCCCGCCGGAGGAGGTACGTCGCCGTGTCGGGGAGGAGGACGAGCACGTCCATCGCTACATGGTTGCGTTAGAGGCGGCAGTTCTCCAATACCGGCGGTATCTTGAGGATCTCACATCAGCTATGATCCTGTGAGGTTCCTTCTCTTTGGGTGTCCACCGCCATGACGCAGGAACCACGAGTGTCCTAGATTCTTCTGTAGTATTCGATCTTTAATTAGCTAGCCGTGATGTACTATTCAATATTATATATTATTCGAGGCGATGTATTCGAGATTGTATCTATTATTCTAGACAAAGTATTGAGATTATATCTATTATTCGAGACGATGTAATTTGAATACTAAATTGTTTTATATTTCTTTTGAATTAGTTAAATAAAAGCTATGGCGCACAATACCGACAGAGAGGAGAATGCAGACCATGTTCGATATGATACGTGGGCCGATGATAATCGAATGAAGAAGATTATGGCGGCTCAATTTCTAAACAACACGGAGAGGGTGATATGATATTCGATCACGACGACCGAATTGATGAAGTCATGAACTACGATTATGGCGATGACGAAGAACATGTTGATCCTGAAACAACAAAGACCAGCGAGGTATATATATTTATATAAGCAGGTTTCGGTGATCATCACATGTTTTAAATGACTTGAAGATATATTAACGAATCGATCTTTGTTCTTTCAGCCATCCGGTCGAGCAAATCTTGAGCAAAAGGACTAAACGAGGCCCGAACAAAAAGTTGAAGGAGGGCGTAAAGTACAATATCGAGGCGATCGGACCTAATGGCGAACCATTAGCGCCTAAGAAGATTGCGGACAAGTTCATTCGTCGGTCGGAGTTCTTGTGAAGGACCAACTCGATCTCCCTTCAAGAATGGAGAGAGCCAGCAAAAGACAAAGGACAAAAAGGCAAAGAGGACGCTGCTCCACATCCAAATGTTACTTTTGTCGACAAGAATCAAAAGATCTGCTTTGGGATACTCTCATGGAACATTTCACCCTACCGATCATTTCACGAAGCGGATGTGCGAGAAAGTCAAGGACGCTGCTCTTAGGAAGATGGCGGTTGCATTCAAGAACCACAAGAATCGTGAATGGGACAAGTACGTCAAGGAGGAAGGAAGACTCCAGATTCGAGGGAACACTAGAGAACCAACGTGCTCATTGGGACGATTTCGTGAAATTCAAGGATTCAGAATTAGCTAAGGAACGGTCGAGAATAAACAAGAAGAATGCCAAAAAAGGATAAGTTCCATAAGTGGGGCGGTGGCTATCGGTTGCAATGCCTAAGTGGGATAAGTCCGAGAAAGAGATGGAGGATGCAGGTGTCCTCCGGTTACTAAGAGCTGGCCCCAGTGCGGGACTTGGTTCTATGCGCATGGGGGAGTTGGACCCAAGACAGCGAAGTTTCGACGAAGGCATGTCTGAACGGAGCCGACGATGCGATACTTGTTGCAATAGAAGAGGCACGATCGGGGTGTTCCAGCCCAACAGAGAGAACGACGAGCTTACGCGTGCCACAGGAAATCCTGAACACCGGGAAGAACACGAGGCAAGGGCGCTATTCCGTGGTATGAGGGTTTTGACCGAACAACGACTACGTAACCCGTGCGAGAAAGAAGATTGCGGAGGAGAAGAAGAGGAAGATGGAGGAGGAGCAGAGGAAGCGGGACTATGAACGCCTTCAAGGCCTAGAAGCAAGTCAAGCGGAATTGGCGGTCAAATTCCAGCGGCAGCAGGAGCAGATCGACTCACTTAGCCAGCAAAGGGGTCTCAAAGAGCTGCAGCAGCTAGCGGATGATCCAGCATTGGATAGCACCGCCCCATCCATGCAGAAAGCGGTGTGGGTTCCGCCCAGACGGCGCAATGCTGGGTAGATACCCGTGGATGACATCACGGAGAACACTAGCTGCGAGCTACACGTCAAAATGAAGAACATATCCATGAAGGTGGCGGACGGAGAAGCTTTTCCATTACCCCAAAGCAACCTACCATTGCATCCCGATTCGAGAGGGCTATGCTCGTGTCATGGTTGACGAGGTGGTGCAGCCATATTCGGGCTAGAGCTTGACATTCACGGAGGTGAGGACGGCGCTTTCTGGAGACGCCAACCATCATATCATCCTATGGAAAAAGGATTGCATCATCTTTGAAGGCCACCGACACGCGTCATCGACTCCTCGTCAAGTCCGCCACCGAGTCAGCAGTCTCCCGCTCCTGCAAGTCCACCAAGTCCGGCAAAGTGTCGCCACTCCTCCTCCAAGTCCGGCAAAGTGTCGAGCCCTCCTCCTCCTCCAAGTCCGCCACAGCGTCAGACGTCCCTCCTCCTCCAAGTCCGGCACAACCTCAGGCCCTCCTCCTCCAAGTCCGCACATCTTGAGCGGCTCCTCCTCGTCCAACTCAGCCCGTCACCGGCGTCTCCGCCGCCTCGGCAATCGCAGAAGAGACACCCGCAGCTATGGTGCGTGGCACTGAGTCGAGGTAGTACAGAAGTACAAAGGAGGCAAGCGATATAAATATGGTCCAAGCCTCACGCCTCTTCCGCAGAGGTCTTATGACAGGTCCGAGGAGGAAATCGCAGCCATATCGAAGTCCGAGGTGGAAGCCCATTTTGCACCGAAACCGCCACCGCCGCCAAGGGAGAAAGTGCCTAAGGAAGCGATTGACCGCTTCATTCATATGGCTCAACCACCAGCTCCCAAGCCTGTTGACACAGACTATGAGCGCCACATCGGGAAGTTAAATCGAGCACGCCTCGTAAGGAGGCGAGCTCGGGATCGAGCAAACAAGAAGCAGCTGTCAAAAATGCGGAAAACCATTCCCTAGCTGGGAGAGCAGTGGCGAATCGATCCCTCGCTTGTTGTGCCAACAACACGTGATGAAGATCTGTGGCCCAATATTATTGTGGGCAAACAGTTTACGTTCTGAGGTGGGCAATGTGGTAATAACGGAGGACCATATAATGCAGGCGAAGTTCTCAAAATCACTGTTGGACAACTCCTCGAGATCGAGCCCATGCCTGTGCTTAGAGAGGATGAAATAAAGCGGAAATATGTCCGGGCCAACCTTTGGTCCATCCGGACAAGGTCAAGAACCTCCCAGCGAGAATGTATGAATTGCATCAATGGTACATGAACATTACCAAGATTTCGATCGAGTGTCCTTCATGGTGAATGTCAAGGAGGAGCATTACTTCCATGAGAAAGCTTTGTCCGTTGAGTATTCTGAACTGTTTCAGTTATACAATCAAGACGCACTCGACAAATCTATAAATCGCTTGCTATTATGCGTAAGTGATTTCTTTCTGTAATTTAAGTCTCAAGCTAGCTGTCTTGATCCTTTTGATCAATCATTACCTGTAATTATCCTCACTATATTCTTTTACGTGGTATTATATGCAGGATGAAGATATATGAAATGAGAAAAGGTGGGCGCTTTGGCATCGGGTTCATTGACCCAAACACCTTTAATGAATACACATGGCAAATAAATGCACATCATCAAAAGGCCGTAGAGGACAACATGCTAGAGTTCTTGAAGCGCCTCAAATACAATGAAGATATACTACTTCCTTACAACTTCCAAAGAGTCACACTGTCTTGTACTACAAATTCTGTGTTTTGCCTACTAGCTAGCTACATGTTTTTGCTTTACATATGACCGCTTAATTAAGACATGCAAACGTGTGTGCATGCAGATTTCACTGGGTCTTGTGTACCATTAAAGTTGGCGCCGAACAGTTGAAATACTGGACTCACTACTCAAAGAAAAAACTGACTATAACATCTTGTTTGGGATAGTCAACAGGTAATTTCAATCATTATTAACTATATATCTCGGCCTATTTAGTTCGTCATTTTTCATGATATGAACTATATTTAATAACCCCTTTATTCATTTTCATTATCGGCGGGCAGGGCTTGGGCAAGGTTCATCAGCGTCACGGAAGGCGAATGGAAACAAAAGCTTAAATGGTTTCGACCCAAGGTAAGTAATTAAGTAGTACTAGCTAGCTAGCTAGCTGCCATCTCTTTAATTATCATGCTTGATTAATTATTATCTGATCAAATTCCATTCTCGTAAAGGCCTGAAGCAGTAGCGGGGACTGATCTGTGCATTCTGCGTTTGCGAGAACATTCGCATGATGGCGTCCGAAAGGAGCAGATCTCAAAGACAGGAATGGGTACGCTTGTCAAAACACTATTCACAATTTTTACACCATAATCGATATCTAGTCACACAACTAATACACATGCATATTGATCTCCTTCTTAACAGTTCACAGAGGTGCGGGAGAAGATCCTAGAAACGGAGCGCGTATAAGCACTTCAAGAGGAAATAGCGGGATTTTTGCTCGACCAGGTCATAAATTCGAAAGGAGAATACTATTACCCGCTACCGCCCCCATCATGCTCCGAAGGCACCAATTAGGCTAATGCCACTTGCTCCGAAGGCAACATGCATATGTAGGAGAAATTGTATATAGCTATACATGTGTGTATGTGTGAATTAATTAATATGATGGTTTGTGAGACATTGATGATATATATATATATATATGCATGATTGGTTCTATTAGAAATTCTATTTATATATATATATATATATATATATATATATATATATATATATATATATATATATATATATATATATATATATATGCATAACGTACAATGTGTAGTATTGTAAAATACCAGCAAGCGAAAAAGAATTAAATTGATAACACAAATTTAATTGAAAAATAAAAATAAAACAAAACCCACAAACATTTAGTACGGTTGGTGTTACCAACCGGTACTAAAACTCCCTGCCCCGGAGCTGGCTCGTGCCACGTGGTTGGCCTTTAGAACCGGTTCGTGCTGAACCGGTACTAAAGAGGGGGGGGCCTTTAGTGACCACACTTTAGTGCCGGTTGTGGAACCGGCACTAAAGGGCCTTACGAACCGGTGCTATTGCCCGGTTCTGCACTAGTGGACACTGTATTTTGTCTATGTATCCACACATGTATCAAGTTTTCGGTTAATACAATTCTAGCATGAATGATAAACATTTATCATGATACAAGGAAATATAAATAACAACTTTATTATTGCCTCTAGGGCATATTTCCTTCAGTCTCCCATTTGCACTAGAGTTAATAATCTAGATTACATTGTAATGATTCTAACACCCATGGGGCCTTGGTGTTGATCATGTTTTGCTCATGGAAGATGCTTAGTCAATGGGTCTGCCACATTCAGATCCGTATGTATTTTGCAAATTTTTATGTCTACAATGCTCTGCAGGGAGCTACTCTAGCTAATTGCTCCCACTTCTGGCGCGGAATAAATGATAGAAGGAAATATAAATGACAACTTTATTATTGCCTCTAGGGCATATTTCCTTCAGCAATACGTCGACCTTTGGCGTCAAGTGCACCACACGACCCTCTCCACCGCGCCAGGCGTGCTCACTTGGCGATAGACTGCATCCACCACGTATTCGGCGAGCTCTTGTTACAAGGCACTATTCTTTGGTGCGTGCGAAGACCCCCATTGGCGTCTCACTTGGCGGCCTTGGGCGCCCCTCCGCATCAAGTCCTTCCTCTGGCTGGTCATGCAAGACCGTTGTTGGACCGTGGAGCGGCTCACCCGCCACGGCTTGCCGCATGAGGACACATGTGCGCTATGTGATCAAGAAACGGAGACCATGCACCACCTCTTTGCAGCTTGCTCGTTCTCCCGTCAGGTTTGGCATGAGATCCTTGGTTGGGCTCAAGTGGCCACCAACCTACCCGATGCCGACCCCCCTTCCAAGCCTGGTGGAGCTCCTGCCTTGACCAAGCGCCGGCCCCCATGCGCAAAGGTCTATCCTCCCTCATCATTCTCACGGCGTGGTGGCTCTGGAAACACCGCAATGCATGCATCTTCGATGGAGCTACTCCATCGCTCCCCCTCATCACCAACATCATCAAGGACGAGGCGCGCCTATGGGCCAAGGTGGGCGCCAAAGGGTTACACAACATCATCCTCGGCGCGTAGTTGCTAGTTTGGGTGTTTGGGGCTGAGCAAAGCCTCTTGTTCTAGTTTGCTCCTACGCTTGTACACCATGCCTTGTGCATACATGGCCTTATAAGCGTTGTAACCTTATGCTTTATTCTCCTTCTACCAATGAAAAGATACGCAGCTTGCGTATCCGCGAAAAGAAAAGAGTCAGGAGGTATGTACTTCGCCAACAGTAAAATCGGATGAGACCAGCAGAAACCTCGTTCTTTTCATTGGTAATAAATAGAGGCTAACGTGTGCTTCACTGGGCCGTTCTTTATTTGTGGGATTAATTTTTTTTATCTCATTATTATGGTTGATTGTTTTGTTTTGGTTTTATCTACGCTGGCTTGAATTTTAGTTACGCTCCGGTGGCGTTTTTCGTCTTTTTTATTTATATATATCATGTTGGACTGCTGTTAAAGATGATATTTGTTTTAAGAGGAGAGTGGAGTGTGTGGTTGTGAAGTTTTTACATGTTTCGGCATCAGTGTCAGCTGGAGACAATTTTGTGAGCTCTTATTTTCACGTTAAAGCCGTGTAATCATTGTTGTAGCACTCACATTGGCCAACCCATGGAGCCCCCACTCGTTCTGCTCGGTTCCTTACTACCCCTGCTCGCTCGCTTAGTTTTATTTTCCGCTTGCTCCACTGCTAAAACACATCGGTTATCATATTATTTTCTTTCAAGAAGTTCGTTAAATCAAAAGAAGTTCCCATATTTTTCTAAAAATCTTGGATTTTAAAAATGATGCGAGTTTTGTAAATTCTTGGATTTAAAAATGTTGAGAATTATTTAAAATGCGAATTCTAATATATTTTATGAATTTCAAAAATATTCTCGTATTTCAGACAATGTTTGCGAAACTAAAAAAGGTATGCAAATTTTAAAAATCACAAACCTAGAGAATGTTCATGAACTCTAAAAAATTTCATGAATAAATAAATCTTGTTAATTCCAAAAAAATGTACATATTCTTTTTAAATGTTCACGAATAAACATTCATGAATTAGCATATGAGAAAAATATAAAAAAAGAAAACAAAAGCGAAAAAACAAACATAATAAAAACAAAAAAGAGAAAGAAAACATATATTAAAACCAGCGAAACATAGAAAAGAAAGAAAAACAGAAACAAAACTCAAAATCGAAAAAACAAGCCGAGCTAGCGATACACGCTCTTGCAAGCGAGGCCCATAGCATCCCTGTAGTATGTAGATAAGACATGCTGAAACTCAAGCTCACATTAGAGCATCTCCAATAGATGATGCAAATTCTAAAAATGTAAACAGGAGATGTAAAAATTTACGTCTTCAAAAAGTGCTTTTTACATTTTTAAAAAAGTCTCAGCTCCACCAGATGATGCATTTTGGAGATGTAAAACAGCGACTCCAACAGATGATGTAAATGGAGATGTAAAAATCTGGAAACGACCAACTTCTACTTTATTTCAACATAGTTCAAACATGAAATTCAACATAGTTTCATACATAAATTCAACTATTACTTTTTCGAACTACTAATGAAACTACTCCTCATCGGGTCGGGGCGGCGGCCGGGGTCAGGGTCGGGCGGCGGTGGCGGCGCGGGGTCGGGGTGGAGCGGAGCGGCGGCGGCCCTATCCGAGCCATACGACGGCGGGTGGCCGGCGTTGAGGGATGGATCGGCTGCGAGGGGCGAGGCAGAGGTGGATCCAAGGCTGCGGCGGGGCGCGGGGCGGTGACGGCCAAGCGGCGGGGTGGCGGCGGCCAAGCGGGAGGAGCAAGATTGGGGGCGCGAAAGTGGAATGAACGGCCATTGGCGGTTGGCGCACGACTGCTTTTTTTACATCTCCAACACCTGAAGATGTAAGTTGGCACTGCGAGGTGTTACATCTTCAGGAGGCATATGCAAAATGTTTTGCATATACATCATTTGTTGCAGACAGTTTTCTGACTTCTGAAAATGCAAAAATTAAGTATTTTTATATCTGCATCATCTATTGAAGATGCTCTTAAGCTTCATGTAATGATGACCTCAGATTTACCTATATGAGTCTTCAAGTATCTTTTCACAACCTTCTCGACTTTTTGTAGTCATACATGTGTTGGAACGAGGAGCGCGTGTCACTTGTTTCTTTCCTGTCGTAAAGTAGAGAGAGCGAGGAGAAAAATTCAGAGCTCATATTCTCGTAGGCCATGAATAACAAATAATTCCATGTCATAAATAGTACAGTAGGGAGTAGCTCGTCGCCCGCGGGACGCCCGGCTGAACATGCCTCCTTGTTGCCATCAAACACCTTCATTAAACCCGCATGAAAACCGAAAAACCTATTTCGGCCATATGTCTATTCCTGAGCGAGCCGGAATTAAACGCAATGCCGACTGAGCTTCTCATGTCCACCATCTGTTTAAACGAGGCCAGACGTCTTGCAAGAATCGCACACCTCTTTCTTCATCATTTTCTCCACTCTTTTGATGGCTTCCGAGGAGCAGTTCTTCGGCATACTAGCCGACTAGGTGGCCCGCCAAGCCCTCCGGATATGAGTGAGGCAGCTCATTGCTCCAACTACCTCGCCTAGCCCGGCAGAGCCAGTTGCTGCCCCAAGCCGGCGTGTGGTTCAACAACTCGCCGCTTCAGTTCAGCTCAATGAGGAGTGGCGAATTGCTCCATGCCGGCTCGGCGGGGAGCACAGCGGCACGGGCGTCGTCGCTGCAGTCAGCGATGCCTCGTCGTACCGCTCCTCTGGTGGCCGCACCTCCAGTGCCTGCGGTAGTGCCATGCAGGTAGAGACAGAAGTCGGGTGCGCGAAGAGCGACGAGTCGGTGGCCAGCGCCTCCGTGTCCGCCGCCATCATCAAGGAGAAGTAGAACATGGGAGGCCACTGCCGTTTGGGTCTCATGAAGGCCACCGCCGAGACGACGACTACGTAGACATGTTGTGTCTTCCTGGTTTATTGGTTCTTATTGTGATATGTACCAAATTTTGATCATAAATTTAATTAAAAAAATGTTCATGCATGTCATCAAAAATTATATCACTAAAAACTATGTTTAATACGAAGCAAACGATATAATTTTTGTTGACATGCATTAATATTTTGTCAATTCAATCTTTAATCAAAATTTAGCACAAATTACATAAGAAACTAATAAACCAGGACGGAGATAGTAATAGAAAGGCACAAACTTGAATTCAAGCCATGTCCTAGAAGGCAATGGCTTGAATCCCTTCTGGTAGTCCCAGCCTGGGTTTGACCTAGCAAGCACATACTTAGTCAATCACCCGGTCATGCAGTAATCGACCATCTCATCAATCAGAGAGACCAAACAGCTTACTTTATCAGCATTGTCTGCGATCCGGCGAACAAGCACGACGATTTTGGGAGGCTGTCAAGGATGGGACATGGACACCCTAGTGGTAAAATACACTAGCCACTCCTGAGGTTTGTCATTTTTCCTCTTAAACTATGGAGTTATCAATGATACTGTGAGAGTCAATTACACCACCGGTGCTAAAACTTGGTGTGAAAAGTCAGTTTAGTGCTAAAAGTTGCGGCATACATTGAACTGGTGTTACAACTTGGCTTTGTCGTGCATATACGGTGCAAAACGTGGAGAGCGGCAACGGTATGGACGGGCTCGTGCGCTCCCGCTAGGTGGACGAACGACTCGCTGACGCGTAGCCAATTGTATTGAATGCTATCGTGTGCGTACACTGCGAGTACAGGTTTGGAGCCGTCCAAATTAACCGGGATATAGCGGACCAGCTTGTTGGTGTTCCGTTAGTACAAGATTTTCGAAGCGGCACATAACAACCGCCGTCATCCACGTCCGTTACGCATACGCCCATTCTTCTAATGGGTATAAATGGGCCCATAGTCGACTGGTCAACGCTGAAAAGTAAAACAAATCTATCCTCTTTCTTGAATCGCCGCCTAAGACCAGGGCGTCGTATCACGTGAATCTGGGATCCCTCGTGCATCCCTGTATCCTCTCATTTTGAAGCATACGATCTAAATCGTGCGTATGTGTTCAGTTGTCGAAAATTTTGCAACAAAGCGCCCGCCTCCAGCCCTCTGCCTCCGTAAGTTAGCCATGTAAATTTGCACGGCACCCCTGAACCGCGAACCCCACGTCCCAATCAGCGATCACCATGGCGGCGGCCTGCGACTAGATGCAGAAGAATGTAGGCCCTAACTTCCACGAAGACGAGATTCCGGCGGGCAGACGCGTACGCTCGAAGGTCAATACAGTATCCCAAATCCATCCCTCACTCCTTGCCTTGCCGTTTCCTGTTTGTAATGTTTCAATCCTGTTTGTAATGTTTCAATCCAGATCGCTTTGTTTCAGCCCAGGAGAACTATTGAGTAAAAGAATTGTATGTATACGGGATTCTTCTAACTTGATGTTAACAGGGAATTCTGTGGTACAGATGATGCGATATGGCTCATATCCATTGTTCGAAGTTTTGCTAGTTTTTTTTTAGTCAAATAGAGTTGTAAAAACTTTATCCTAAATGCACCTCTTCACGATGACATCTGTACGAGTGCAGCCAATATTACTGTAAAGCCAGGAATTTTTGTTCATGCTTTTACGTGCACATACATATAGTTTTGGGAGACTGTAATTCTGTATGCTAATTGCCATTTGAAATGTCACCGGGTTTTCCGTTGGCATTGCTGGCTAAATGAAAATTGGGATGTACTTCTCATGTCAAATTGTGTGTCTTTTTTCTGGTTACTTTCAAAGGCTTATCATGTACCTATTGTTGTAGCAAATACTTGGTAAATGCAGATGAACAAGGAAGGATTTAGTACACCCATAAAGAAAAGCAGGTATTCCTGTCATTGTAAGTCAATTGCTTTCAGCAACCAGTGCCGTATTCTGTTCAGTTATTTGTACATGATGATGCCATTAATTATTGTGCTCATCTTTTATACCAGAATGTGAAGATAATTTGAAGCCTAATGTAGGGATGACATTTGAAGGGCTGAAGGCTTTATAGGAGTCCTACAAGTCTTAGGCTGGTCACAATGGGCAAGAACATAAGCTAGTAACTTACACACTTCCCTAGACTATGTTACTACCTTTATAATGGGTAGGAACATCTATGTAGTGTCATGCAACGATGTATTTATTAGGTTATAGACTCATTGTTTTTTGGAGTGTGTGATGTTCCGGTAACTTAGCTAGTTACCACAAGCACCTCTCTCTTCATTAAATACGTGCCACATAAGCAAAGTTCTATTGGAGTGTGTGATGTTACTCCTAAGTTCCTCCCCACTGTGACCAGCCTTACGCACATCATTCTGGTTTTGGGGTTCGTACTGGACAGCAAAAGAAGTTAGAAAATGAGCTAGTTCACTGCAAGAGACCATTGTTGTGTTCAAGGAATTACACAAAATAGGGGATAAAAATAGTTACTGAATTTTTCAATCTATGTAATGAATGACAAGTTGTGTTTATTCTCTAGCTTTTGTCTTATTTCTATCACATTGGATGTGTGCTTAATTCAATAAATATAGTGGTCAGAACATGCTACTGAGTTCCAGCTGTGTATGGTGGTTTGGAAGCTTGTTCTTGTTTATGTATGTGTTCATGAAAATCTCATTGCAGGCAGAGGCACGAGGTTTCCAAGGAGCAGCAGCAAACTGTTTTATCCATGGAATTTTTTGTGCTGCTAGCTACTGTTAGCTTGCATCAGGTGCAGAAATCTTGAAGATACATCACACTAGTAGCATTTGAGTTATATTGCATCATGTAGTATGTAAGGGACACCTCAATTGCCAATAGGAACAAGTAATAAGAAATAGATGTTTGTTTTTTCTTTTTCATTCACAACTCTGAAGCTGCACGTACACCCAACAACAGTTGCATTCTACAAGCTCACAATCCACATTTAGAAGCTAAGTATGCAAGTACATGCTTGCATCGAAGAAAAACAAGAACAAGTATTACAGGCATTCAGAATCTCAGTGTCAAGTAATACATGCATTCAGAGATTTCGTTGTTGTTGCTCTGCAAGGGAGTCTGCGGCAAGTCGCATCACACATTTGTACTCGCTGCCAACACGTCTGCCGCGTGTGCAGAGGTTACGGCCGTCGGTGGCCTCGGCGGCTGGGACAATGACGAAGCGGACGGCTGTGGAGGTTTGGGCGGGCGGTTGTCTCGGCGGCAAGGACTGCCGACGTGCTGGACAATTGCGGAGTGCAGAGGTAACGGCCGTCGGTGCCCTCGGTAGCTGGGCCGATGACGAGGTGGACGACTGCTGAGGTTGGGGCCGGCGGTTGCCTTGGCGGTGGTGACCGCCAACATGATGTACGAGTGCGGAGGTTCACCGGCACCTGCACAGGGCTAGCCAGATCGGCGGGGGCGTCGAGAGAGCAGCGTCAGCGGAAGGAATTGGGAACAGAACAGGAGAACAGGAAACAAACGACCCATTACAAGATCACCGTCCAACCCCTCCGACGTCGGCCCCAACACCGTCTCCCACGGCGTCTCTTGCCCGTCTCGTACGCACATTAAATCACCTCACTTGCCAGCTGCACCACAACGGAAATCCCGCATCTCCAGGGGAACGAACGCCTCTCGATAACGAGAGCGCACGAGCTCGTCCGTGCCGAGCAATTTTCGGCAAAACGTGTTTGTATACGAATAATGTGCTAACTAGACGTGCCATCATGGCATGGGGCCCGTGTCAGCCACCAAACGAGAGAGGCAGTGCTTGTGGCCTGTTTTTTGCGGGAAAACCCTAGGAATTTTTTTTCTCACAGAAAGTCCTCGCATGGGTCTTGGAATTTTTTTTCTCGCAGGAGACCCTGGAGCGGGTTGGTCTACGAATAATGTGCAAAAATCTGACCGACTGCGATTCGATACAGAGCGGGTTGGTCTACGCAGCAGGCAAACTTGTTTGTTTAAAGTTGTTATATACGCCAGCTATATATCCTGAAAGTATTTAGCAGACTCAAGTTCCTAAGGCCCATTTTGCACTGTTATTTTTTAGAACTTTTATAAAGTATCTATAAATTGTAATCATGTGTTCTTATTAAATTAAATTTCAAAATCAAATGAACACTTTTATAAATTATAATTTATTTAAATATATACAAAATGTGAAATTACTTTGATATTTTTGTTGAATACGCAAATTATTACGTGTTTATAATTTAATTATATGGATATATATTTAGGAAATACTCCCTCCATCCGAAAAAGTTTATCCCTCAAATAAATGTATCTTGCACCAAATTGGTGCTACATACATCCATTTGGGACAAAGTTTTTCGGAAGAAGGTAGTACATGACTATTTTATAATGTAATATTATATATTATTTATAACATAAGATTACAATTTACACATATTTTATAAATTTCTAGAAAAAAATAACGATGCTGGGTGGGGTGGTGCTCACGTGCACCTGATTACTACATGTCCTTGTTTGAATCCCAGTCAACTATTTTTACATTATATAATATATATGTTTCTTAAAGCATGAACTCTTTTATATACTACATGAATAGTATGTTCAAACTACGAACTTTTTTAAACTATATAATTATTTACTAAAATATACATAAAAATAGAAACTTTTTAAAGCATGAATACTTTATATAATGTATTAATATTTTGTTAATACTGTGAAAATATTTAAACTTACATAAGGATTTATTGAATATATATTTTTACTATATATGCACATTATTACATGAATAGTTTGTAATTTGTATTTTAATTATATGGATATTATGTGTAAATTAACACATGATTATTGTTATAATGCAATTTATTATAATCATACGTATACTTTTTTTATACACGATTATAATTTATATATACTCTGTACATTTCTAACAAAATCAGTGCAAATCTTAAGCTTTAAAACTATGAAATATGTATCTATATAGGATGGTAACCTATCCTGGAGCACGTGGTTTGCCGCACGCACCGATGTACTGCAGGTCAGTTGTTCGAACCCCAACTGTGCACAATTTTTTTCTATTATTTATGAGTCACGGGGTCTTTTCCGTGAGAAGAAAATTTTCTGAAGGTTTTTCCCTTGTTCTGTGACTGACAGCGGGCCTATGCCATGCTGACATGCCTAGTCAGAGCAATGTTCGTACAAAAACGTGATTTGCACTGTATATGCACGGCGAAGCCAAGTTATAGCACTAGTTCAATGTATGCCGTAAGTTTTAGTATTAAACTGAATTTTTTGCCAAGTTTTAACACCAGTGATGTAATTGACTCATACTGTGACTGAATGCGGCATCTTTGGATATTGTTGATTGCCTGCACTCACCTCAAGAGATCTCCCTCCGGTTTACTCTATGCAAGCATAGCAGTGGCATACCACCTGGAATCAAGCTCTGCACTCCAGGAGTCCATCATTGCAATTTGCAAATCTGTTCTGCTCTTCTTGTTTAGGTCCCCCTTTTCTCTCCTTTTTCAGTTCGGGCTCTGTGTACATTGCACTCCCTTCCTTCTTCTACCACCTTCTTCCAAATTTAGGTCCCCACGTAATACCGGGCCTGTAATTTGTGATCACAAACTCCCACAACCTAACCTCACATGAGTCTAAGTGGTCTGCCTGCTTAGTAGGAGTGGTATCATATGCAGCAGGAAGTGAGCTATTAGTACAACTTTCAGCTACACGACTTGGAAAAATATGTAACTTTCAGTTGCGAATATGACATTCAGATTCAAGGTTTTGAAAAGCAGCTGCACTGGTGGAGTGGAAATATAGAGGTCTTTCGATGAAGGACATGTTACGGGCGCTCAACGCCATGTACACACAAGGACCATCTCTCCAGCAAATGCACCTACGGTCTCAAAAGAGCCCATCTAGTTATTCATACTTTATATGCATGTAGTATAAGAGCATTTCCAAACATGGATCCACGAATCAATCCCAAATGTCCAGACTAGACGGTTCGAACATTTGTAGCGCTTCAATACGGATTAGCAAATCGGACGGTACTAGTTCGGATGTTTGGAATCTCTCAGTCGTGCCTCAAATTGGAGGGATGTATGCCACGTCAAACCGACATCCTGGGCCCCCCTTGAAAAAGCCATCTCCGTTTCTAGAACCCTGCGCATTTCCTCTGTCTTCGTAGACCTCCCACCTAACCGCATTGATCGCCATTCCGCCTGCCGCATTCATGGCCGCCCGAGAAGCCTACCCGGCTACTCCCTCCGTCCGGTGAAGAGTGTACATTTAAACAAATTTGTCGCGAAAGGAACAGATCTTATTTTCTCAATGCACTTTAAAGTAGAAAAAAATACTTCTCTCTCATCACACGGAAATCAAGACCAATAACAATCTATACATGGTCTTCTTAATTTCTACATGCACTTAGCTTATTGGGGGTTGGGTAATTAAAAAGGAGAAAGATGTACACTCTTCACCGGATGGAGGGAGTATTTAACAGCGGGCCAACTACCTTCCAAACCCTATTTCCTCATTTCCACACACCCTCCGTTGATGGCTGAGCCTTCGCCATTCGCCGTCATCATGGTGCGGATCATCATTACTTGGTACAAGCACCTGATGCCAGAGTGCCACGCTGAATTCGAGGCGGAGGTCCGTGCCGCGGACGAACGGCATCGGGCCCGTGTTGCAGTGGACCAACCTCCGAGCTCTCCGGACCCGAACTCGGAGGGGAAGGAAGTGGAGGTCGAGCCTATGGCGAGGAAGAAGGTGCGATCCGCGACAGAGGACGAGGCGATGGCCGTCGACGCTACAGGCGGCACGGCAGATGACCTCTTCACCATGATTAACATTTTTCAAATACCAAATTAACATTTTTTGGATACATGGTCAACATTTTTTTATACACATTTAACATTTTTTTTCAAATGCTTGATTACATTTAGAAATACAAGTTTAACATTTTTAATACATGGTCAACATTTTTTGTGTACACATTTAACATTTTAACTGCTTGATTAACATATTCTATTTTTTCAGATGCTTGGATTAACATTTTTAAAATAAAATATCAACTTTTTTAATACACATTGTATATTTTTGCATAAATTTTCTCTATACACATTTAATACTTGTCAAATGATTGATTTTTTTTTGAAATTTTTTGATGTAGATTATTTTGTAATATATTTATTAATAATATTTGGAAGTACACAAAAGTAAAAACGAAACAAAAAATGAATCTGTGGCCTCCCACGCGGCTGGGCCGGCCCTTCTCCTGCACTACTTGACGCGTTTGTTTCCTTTGTTCTCGCTGTAAGCAAAATATAGGAGCGCCCACTACATAATTGTTGCAAATTAGAAGAAGAAAATTTAAATGGGCTGGACCATTTCCTACGGAGGTGATCTGGCACGGTATGCGCCATTTGTTAACAAGGCTCTAAGTGGCGCGTGAAGCGCCAAATAAGACTTGGCGGCCGCTTGTTGCGTCCAACAATACTGGCTCTTCGCACAAGGCAACCTGACTGAGCCGCCGGCCCATTGAAGTGCGGCTGTAGAGCGGGATACGTAGGACCCAGTACTATAGCACCTATTTTTGTAAGACATGAAAACCTGAAAAAAGTTTAACAAAAAGTGAATATTTTTTTAAGACAAGGTCATTTTTCCTAATTATGGAAAAATTGATTTTTTTAGAACCGGAGAACAATTATTGAAAATAGCAATAGTTTTGCAATTTAAAAATGAAAAGATGATCCTTTTTTGAATCTGCGAGTGATTTTTGAAACAGGAACATTTTTGAAATACCATACAAAATTTGAAACAGTGAACCTTTTTGGAATATATGAACAATCTTTTAAATTCAGAAAAAATGAAATGCCAATGATTTTCAAAAATGTGAACTTTTCTGAAATTGTGAACAATTTTTCTGAAATAATGAAAAAAAATTAAAAACAAGTATGAAAATTTAAGAAAAAAAGGAGAAGTAGAAATGGGAAAGGGAAAATAAAAAAAATGAAAAACTAAAATTCAACAAGAATCCGAAAAGCCAGAAAAGAAAACATACAGAAATGACCTATTCAGGTAAAGGTTTCCAATACGAGAGCAAGTACTCAACGGTTACCCTCCACGTCGGTTACTCCCCAGGTGCCGAAGCGCTGCCAGTGCAGACGCGTGTCGCATGCTGGCGCACCGCGCAGGAGAATGATTTTCCCATCTCTCCACACGTTTTTGGTTTTTTTTTTTTGCTCTTTTGTTTTTCCTAGTTTTTGACGGAAAATATAGTTTTTTTGGGGCGAAGCAACGCTTTTCCCTCCTAAAAGGCGAAAAAGCACAACTTGTGTTTCAACGAGAGAAGCACAGCTTGTGTTTTGACAAGA
Source organism: Aegilops longissima (assembly GCA_021605205.1). Lineage (NCBI taxonomy): Eukaryota > Viridiplantae > Streptophyta > Magnoliopsida > Poales > Poaceae > Aegilops > Aegilops longissima. The sequence goes on along the minus strand of CM038681.1, from coordinate 382,726,555 downwards.
ATTATAGTTTTATTTTCGCAAAAAGCAGAGTGTGTCCTTCTGTGAAAAAGCACAACATGTGCTTTCGGAATAATGCAAACACACAGTTTGTTCTTCCCGTGCTTCTGTGAGAAAGCATAACCTGTGCTTCCCGAAAAATGGAGAAGCGCAGTTTGTGCTTCTACGAGAAGCGCAACCTTGCTTCTCGGGGAAGCACAACCTTGCTTCTCGGGAAAGCACAACCTCGCTCCTATGAGGAGTACAACCTATTTTTCCTTAAGAAGCACAATTGCACTTTCCGAAAAAGAAAAAGAAAAGCACATTTGTGTGTTTTTAATGAAAAGGCACAATTATGCTTCCCCAAAAAGGGCGAAGGCACAGCGTGTGCTTTCCAAAAATGGAAAAGCACAACCCGTGCTTCAAGAAAAGTAAAAAGTGCAATTGTGCTTCTTGGTTTTCGGTTTTTTCTTTTGGTTAACGTTTTTTTACCTTACTTTTTTCATTTTTCATTTTTTGTTTTTGTAGTTTTCTTTTTCTATTTCCGTTTTTTTATAATTTTTTTGGAGAAACCTATAATTTGGTATTTAGTTCCGAAGATGTCAACTCGAGAAATCTAACGATGAAGATTGGACTCATGGTTTAGGAGATAAAGTGTTCTGAAAAATGAATCCGTGAGAAAAGAAAAAAAACTCCCACGTTGCAACAACGGGTGGACATGCAGTGCATCATTTATCACCGTCAGAAAAGGTGGGAGCAGCTTTTGCAAGGGGTATCTTTTAGGTATTGATTTCGTCCCAAACCGGTTGGCACTCACTGTGTAAACGCTGGACATGTACTGCCCCATCTGTTTTCGCTTGCAATAATGCGCCTGTGGGAATCGGCGACGATTCGTCACGCCGAGCGGCATATAGGAAATTCGTCCGCGCTGCTGCTGTTGTTCTCTATCGTGCGTTGCTGCATTTCCTTTTTGTTTTCTCAGTTATATTTTTCTTTTTGAGGGATTCTCAGTTATATTTTTCTGTTCCAATTTAGTTCCGGTTTTATGTTTTTGTGTAGGTTTTTATTTATTTCTTATTTTCTTTCTTTATTTTCCCTTTTATTTTTTCTTTTGCCTTTTTTTAATACACAGCGTTAGTGGGTTTTTCTCTTTCTTTCATGTTTGGGTTTTCACATTGTTTGTCTTTTTGGTTTTTACTTTGCACTTTTTCCCTTTTATAGTTGATTAAGTGTAATTTTAAACATGCGTCAATATTCTCTGAACACAGGCCAAATATATTTTAATAGACATTTTCTTAATATTTACTGATCGTTTTATATACGGTGAGCTCTTTTATTATGTCATGAACATTTTCATAATACATAGTCAACCTTTTCTAATATATGGTGATCTTTTCTCATATAGATTGAACTTTTCTTCCACTTTTCTTAACACATACTCCGTCCATCCCAAAATAAGTGACTCAACTTTATACTAACTTTAGTATAAAGTTAGTACAAAGTTGAGTCACATAAAATTAGTATAAAGTTGAGTCACTTATTTTGAGACAGAGGAAGTACTAAATTATTATTTTTAAATATATACTCCCTCCATTCCAAAAAGTTTGTCTTAAATTTGTCAAGATACAGATTTATCTAGACATGTTTTAGTGTTAGATACATTCGTATATAGATAAATTTAAGACAAGCTTTTTGGGACGAAGGTAATATATTTTATTGGATTTTACTATTTACCTCTGTAAGAAAATAGCCTAGTTTTTCGTAAGAAAAAACCCAACTAAACCCTTCGAAAGGAAAACGAATCACTCATGTGAGCTCGCCAGAGCGGGTGAGTCCATTTGCCCTTACTTTCACGCATAGCCACTCGTATTTGACACGAACAAGCGTCCAATAAAATGTCTTGGGAATAGTATACAGGCTGAGAATGCTCATGGTCTACCTGAATGGGGCCGTGCAAACACCCCTCCGTCTGGGTGGATGCACCTTCGATTTTTATTGCTAAATTTTTAGCAGACGATGTAAGCTGCAGCGGCAGCAGGCGAGGCGGGGCAACGACGGGAAGACCTCAGGGCAGCAGCGGGGATTGTGGGCCGCAGTGCTACAGTCTGAAGGGGCAACGCAGCGGGGGAGCACGGGTCGGTGCAACCGCGGGGACGGTCGCAGGGCAGCGGCGGGAATCACGTATCACGACACTACGGCCCGAAGGGGCGACGCAACGGTGACGTACGAGTCGATGCAGCCGTGAGGAGAACCATGGGGCGGCGCCGCGGCGGCCCGACGGGGCGACACAGCGGCGGCCCGTTGTTCGATCGGTGAAGGGGCGCGATGTACTCGACGACGATCTTTACGGGACCTGCGGAGGCGCGCGCAACCGACGGGCCAGGTTGGTCGCGGGGCATAGATGAGGCGGATCGCGGCGGCGAGCGGGTAATTAGGGATGGCAACGGGGCCCCATACCCGCCAAACCCATGGGGATTTGATCTATTAGGGGGTGGGGATGGGTGATAAACATCCCCATGGGGATATTTACCAAACTAATTTATTCCCCATAGGGTACAACGGGGATGGGGACAATATCCTATTCTCCAGACCCAATACCCATCGGGGACCCGATTAGTAACTGTGACACTGCGGTCAGCCTTAAAATATTCACAAACAAACTTGCGAAAACAAAAAAAACTCTGGAAAAAAAACCTTAAATCTATCTCACATCCTCACCTCAGCTGCCATCATGACCAAGAAGTCAGTACGACCTAGATATGCATTAGTAGGACAAGGACAACACCATTTATATATGTTGATTATTGGGTGTCATATTATGTATGTGAGTAATTATTTATGGGCATGGGGACCCTAATGGGGCCCCATTCCCCAGTGGGGCATGGGTATGGGGAAATTTCATCCCCAGTCATGTAAACGGGGATGAGGATGGGATGATAGGGAATAGATGGGATGGGGATGTTGTAGGAATCCTCATAGGGGATTGTCCCCATTGCCATCCCTACGGGTGATCAAGCCGATCGCGCACGAGGTCGGAGACGCCGCTCGATGGCGGCGGAGTCCGAGATGAAGCCGACGATGATGGATGGCATGGGACGTTGTGCGGACGAGCGCGTCACCGGGACCCGAGTTGCCAAAGCACCGTCGGTGCCCGGGCAGCAAGGCCCCGTGACCAACATAGCAGCGGCGCCCGGGCTGAGGCAGTCGACGAGCCTGAAGCAGCCGGCCCGACGCAGCCAGGGACGAGGCCGACAAGGCAGACCGCAGGGCCGCCGTGCAGATGCGGCGGAGGTGGGTGGCGTGGATCGATGTTCGGGCCGGCGCACGTATGGCGGCTATGATTGGCCGCCGGGTCGGGTTGATGTAGGAATCCCGGTTGGAGCAGGCGGAGATGGCCGACGTAGACCGACGGGAGAGCCTGCGCGCAGTCGACGACCGTGAGAGGCCGCCTGTCGCGCAAGGCTACTGGGTCTGTGAAGAACTGGTCGGTCGCGTCGGTGTTGGAGCAGAGGCGCACGGGGGTCGACGGCGACGGAGGGCGACGCAAATCGATCAAGCATAGATCGGAAAACAGAAAAAAACGCCGATCAAGATGACCGACGGGAGAGAGAAAAAAAACCCGAAGCAAGGGCTCGGGAAAGACTCTCTAGAGCAGCCGCTCAACACGACCGACGAACGAACCCTAGGTACGGGCGGCGTGGCCCAGGTGGCGGTCATGGAGGCCGACCGCACTGGGCACGGCATGCGGGGCGAAAGCGGTGAGCGGCGCCTAGGATTTTGGACCGGTTATGCTGATAACATGTTAGAAGGGAATAGAGAATGATTGATGGAATATGATGTATGTATTACTGAACCTTGAGGGTGAGTATATATTAAATACAAGATTTAAAAGGTAAGAAACCCCTTCTGATAATAAGGTAAGAGAAAGATTACAAATCTTAGACTGCCAAATACAAGTAACCTATATATCTCTAACAGAGCGTACAGGAAATGCTTTCCTTGATAAGAAAACAGCTTTTCGTTTGAAAACACAAACCTAACTCGTTCGCTGGATTAACAATTGACTTCTATTGTTGGCTGACAGTTGACTTTTAAGAGAAAAATGCTAAAATTTGGAAACAAGTTCATGAATTCAAAAAAACATGGATTTGAAAATAGTTCGCGAATTTTGAAAATAACAAGAATTAAAAAAATATCACCGATTTTGAGAAAAAAGTTCAATAATTTGGAAAAAGTTCAATGATTTTTGAAAAAATGTTAACGAATTTTTTTTTAAAAATCATCAATTTTGAAGAAAGATTCACGAATATGGAAAAGTCATGAGTTCGAAAAATTTCATTGATTTTCAAAAAGTTCATCGATATAAAAAATCATCAATTTTGAAAAAAATCGTCAGTTAAAAAATCATCATATTTGCAAAAAAGTTCATTGAGTTTGAAAAAAACCCATATATTTTGAAAACAAGCTCATCCATATTGAAAAAAGTTCATGCAATTTAAAAGAATAAATAAAAAGGAAATAAAGACAAGAAAAAAAATAGAAAAATAAAGAGAACCCAAATAAAAATGAATAAAAAAACGGCTCTGGAAGAGAAAAACGAAGTGAGTAGGCACAAGAGTTAAAGAGTTAAAAAGGAAAAAAAGAACTTATTGGACACAAGGCTGAAAGTGTCCTAGTGGTTACTCTCTCTTTTTTGGTAATTTAAATGGAAAAGGAAAAAAGGTAAATGGGCTGGCCCATGCAGCATCGACGGGGGTGTGCGCCCGATTGCGCCAACAGTTGTAACAGGTGAGTTTTGCTGTTTTTCACTCACTTTGCATTTTTTACCAGTTTTTTGGTTTATGTGTTTCATTTTCTAAAAGCTCTAATGGTTTCCTCGTTTCTCTTTTTTTTTTCAACTTATAGTATGATTTTAATATTTTCATACAGAACTTTTTAAATAAATGTATGATTAAGTTCTTGAACTACACGACCAGCAAAAAAATGTTTTAGAACTACATAATGAATACCTTGTGATCACACAACGGCCATGTTTTAAATACACAATGGACAATTTTCAAATATATGATCAATATTTTTAATTGATATGAATTTTATAAATATGTGATTAAAGATTAAAATTATTTTTATATAAATATTTATTTTCTAAATAATGAAGTTTCTTTGAAATACAAATAAATTTTTATATGCATGAACATTTTATTAAAATGTCACCCACAAAAAAACATTTATTAAAATGTAATTAAACATTCTAATTTTTTTATTTCGAAAATAAATGAATTTTCTCCTACTTAAACTTCTTTTCTACTATTTTTTTGTTTTAGCACAATTTAGGTAAAAATAAAAGAAAACGAAGACTACATGGACAACGACACACGAAACGTGCAGGGTGCCAGTCACATCCTGTATTCTATTCTAGATGCAACACATGGAATAAGAGTTCTCATGATGAAAGAGGTTGATCTAATCTATATCTGCATCTATGTCTACTAATAAAGGGATGAAGCCTTCTTGGTTGTTCTTCCGTCACCACTTTGTATTCATTGACTTGGTGCTCACATAAAGATTGACAACTGGTATTTAAAACGGAACACAATTTTAAGATTCAAAAATAGATTTATATGTCATCCCCTCCTTCCCGCATGAAAAAAATTCGAAAGAAAAATCATCGCTGAAGAAAGGGAACAAACTCCACGCACAGTTAGATCTGATCAATTGGCACAGAAAAAAGGATGTGCACGTCCAAGCCTCATGTCAAAAGTCCAAATTATGCATCGTCCATGTAGAAAAAAATCGTATGTGTCTTCCAATCGCAACTACTCAAAACTCTCCTGGCTCTCCTGCCTTCCTTTCTGGTGGTACCCCATAGGCCCGTACCCGACTTGATGGAGAACTGGATATGGGAGCCGACGCTGGGAAGAAGGAATCAACGCCCGCCAAGGCGAGGGGGTAGGCTCTTGTCATCTCCTGCCTGCAGCGGCGCTGAGCACATTGCCAGGGCGGCTTCGTCGATACCGGCAACACGGGATAGTTGTAGAAGGCCGGCCCATAAGTGATTCGTGCAAAGCATCCGGAGTGGTGGCGGTGGACGGCGAGTTACACCAGATCAAGGAGGGTGTTCTGCACGACATCACTTCGCCATCTCTTGGGACAACGTTTCGAACTTCCGCTACCAAAGCAGATGCACGAATTTCATGTTCCATGCGTGTCTCGTTCTGAAGTAACTGGTAATCATGATCAGACCTAGCAAATATCATGTGCCTCCCCACTTCCCATTGCAAAGCTTTTGTCGTTGTATTTTTTCCGTCATCGGGTCAAAATGGGATGATTACTCCAAGAGAAACCAAACACGATGAATCATTAGTGAGGTATCCAGTTGAAAGGAGTTCCTTTGAGATTTGTGGGTAGCATCCCCATCTATACTTTTTCTTTTCAAATTTTTTTTCAAGTTTGATAGGAGGGGATTGAGATGGCCTTTCCCACTGTTGGTGTCAAAACCAGCAGATCTCGGGTAGGGGGTCCCGAGCTGTGGATCTTGGATCAATGGGGAATAGGAGACGATATTTACCCAGGTTCGAGCCCTCTCGAAGAGGTAAAACCCTACATCCTGCTTGATTATATTGAAGTGTATACGATGGTTACAAAGTTGATCTACCACGAGATCAGATGAACTAAACCCTAGGTGAGTAGGATGATGGTTCTTCTTCTATATATGATTTATCAACTAGTCTGGTCTCGGTTTATATAATGCACCGGAGGCCTAGGTAAATCCAATTGGATTGGAAAGTGCACAAAATAATATTTTCAACAAAAGAATAATCACCCAATTCGGAGTCCGGATGAAAGAGTTCTTGGCGTTTTGAGTCAGGTATGTCTGTGTAGTCCGAATCTTAGTCCAGAACGCGGGGGACTTGGACTCTATCTTCTCTTGGGCCAAAATTTATGTGAGAGGACTCTTTGAACAACACAAAATCATTTCTTTTGATGCGGGATGACTTCTTGAACAACACATAATCATTTTCTTTTTTGTCTTCACATGTAGTTTGTGCAAGTGTTCAACAATTCTGTATTTAGGCACGAAATAAAAATAGGTGAAGTATTTTTGTCCCGAATAACATAAATAAATTATTACATAACTCTTATAAAAACCACCTCACAAATATGCATGTGTGCAATAATTTTTATCGTATCCAAGGTGCCATGTCCTTATCAAGTTCTGTGGCCAGAAGGTGACCTCCACCCAGGTCTAACAACCACATCAGGAAGTAGAGATCTAGATGGATCCAAGTGTCCAAGCTCAAAAACTTTAGTGGCTCCTCATGAGATCAGACCACTTGCTCGATCATTCTGGAGGCAGAGCACTACACCGGCCACGTCATGGTTATCTCATGTCCCCCTTGTTTTAGAATGTCAACCATTGTCTTCTCGCAACTAACAACACAATGTTTCTTTCTTAGGACCACCACAAAGACGAGGAGTTCCTTGACACACCCATCCAGATATACAACCAGATGCAACACATCTTTTCCTTTCGGCTGGCAATCGACAAGCATGCCATGGGCTCTAGTGAGCCTCTCGGTTCGCCCATGCCTAAGTTCCCAAACACCCAGGAGTCAGAGACCGTCCTTCATGGTCCTGACAAGGCCTTTCAGCACGTCCCTGTTCTTGATAGGAAGAGGAGAATGGGTGGCTTGATGGAGGAGGAGATCAGTGTCTTCACTAGCATGATTGAGGCCGTCAAGGAGCTGACAACTGTCATAGGAAAGAGAAAGTCCATCGACATCCACCCTAACCTGTACATCACCGTCATGGACCAAGCTGGCTTCGACCAAGAGGCTTTGATGGTGATACGCCTCCAACATATCTGTAATTTTTGATTGTTCCATGCTATTATATTATCTGTTTTGGATGTTTAATGAGCTTTAATATGCTATTCTATATTATTTTTTGGACTAATCTATTAACCGAAAGCCCGGTGCAAATTGCTGTTTTTTTTCCTATTTCAGTGTTTCGCAGAAAAGGAATATCAAATAGAATCCAAACGAAACGAAACCTTCGCGAGAATCTTTCTTGGAACAAACGCAATCCAGGAGACTTGGAGTGGAAGTCAACGAAGCAACGAGGTGGCCACGAGGCAAGAGGGCGCGCCCAGGGGGGTAGGCGCGCCCCCCATCCTCGTGGGCCCCTCGTAGCTCCACTGACCTACTTCTTTATATATATATATATATATATATATATATATATATATATATATATATATATATATATATATATATATATATATATATATATATATATATATATATATATATATATATACTCTTATACCCTGAAAACATCCAGGGGAGCCATGAAACCACTTTTCCACCGCCGCAACCTTCTGTACCCGTGAGATCCCATCTTGGGGCCTTTTCCGGCAATCTGCCAGAAGGAGATTCGATCACGGAGGGATTCTACACCAACACTATAGCCTCTTCGATGATGTGTGAGTAGTTTACCACAGACCTTCGGGTATATAGTTATTAGCTAGATGGCTTCTTCTCTCCCTTTGGTTCTCAATACAAAGTTCTCCTCGATGTTCTTGGAGATCTATTCGATGTAATACTTTTTGCGGTGTGTTTGCCGAGATCCGATGAATTGTGGGTTTATGATCAAGATTATCTATGAACAATATTTGATTCTTCTCTGAATTCTTATATGCATGATTTGATATTTTTGCAAGTCTCTTCGAATTATCGGTTTAGTTTGGCCTACTAGATTGATCTTTCTTGCAATGGGAGAAGTGCTTAGCTTTGGGTTTAATCTTGCGGTGCTCGATCCCAGTGACAGAAAGGGAACCGACACGTATTGTATTGTTGCCATCAAGGATAAAAATATGGGGTTTATATCATATTTCTTGAGTTTATCCCTCTACATCATGTCATCATGCCTAATGCGTTACTCTGTTCTTATGAACTTAATACTCTAGATGCATGCTGGATAGCGGCCGATGTGTGGAGTAATAGTAGTAGATGCAGAATCGTTTCGGTCTACTTGACACAGACGTGATGCCTATGTTCATGATCATGCCTAGATATTCTCATAACTATGCGCTTTTTTATCAATTGCTCGACAGTAATTTGTTCACCCACCGTAATATATGCTATCTTGAGAGAAGCCACTAGTAAAACCTATGGCCCCCGGGTCTACTTTACATCATATTAGTTTCCCGTCAAGTAGCTATTTCTGTCGCCGTTTATTTTACAATCTTTACATTTCAATCTATACAACAAAAATACCAAAAAAATATCTTATTATCTTTATCAGATCTCACTTTCGCAAGTGGCCGTGAAGGGATTGACAACCCCATTATCGCGTTGGTTGTAAGGTTCTTGATTAATTGTGCAGGTACTAGGCGATTTGCGTGTAGTCTCCTACTGGATTGATACCTTGGTTCTCAAAAACTGAGGGAAATACTTATGCTACTTTGCTGCATCACCCTTTCCTCTTCAAGGTAAAACCAACATATTCTCAAGAGGTAGCAAGAAGGATTTCTGGCGCCTTTGTCGGGGAGATCTACGCACAAGTCAAGACATACCAAGTACCCATCACAAACTCTTCTCCCTTGCATTACATTATTTGCCATTTGCCTCTCGTTTTCCTCTCCCCCACTTCACCCTTGCCGTTTTATTTTTCCTTTTTCGTTCGTCTCTTTTCGCTTGCTTCTTGTGTGTCCGTGTGTTATATCGTTTATTTCACCCTCATGACGAGTCTTTTATCGCTTCCTTTGTCTCCCGAGTTTGAAGTTCTTCACTTCAAACAAAGACAAGGAGAAAACTTAAAATAAGCTTGGTATAGGATGATGGAATCTTATCGTAATTGCACCCTAGAGGTAAATTTCAAAATTTTACTTCGAAATTTTTATGTTGGGCTAAATATGTCCCATAGACAACTCCTGGATTTCGCTGCCAAAGGAAATTTTATCGAAATTGATCCCAGTATTGCGTATGAAATTATAGAGGGAATAGTAGGAGTACTACCCCTACAAAAGGGATCACATCATACTCAGGAAGGGACACAAGTTTTTGAGAAAATTTGCGAAGTAACGAAAATCTTACAAAAGTCTCTTGAACCTCTCAAAAGTGTTAGCGGAATCCTTCACCACATGAATATGTTGATCACCCTTTGCAATAAGCGGTTGGATTCTTTAGATCTAAAGATTTCCGAATATGAAGGGAAACGCAAAGAACCTCCCGGATTCGAACATGACTCCGCTAAAAAGATAAAAACCAAAGATGACAATACCTAGATATATTCTTGTTTTTATGCCTAGCTAGGGGCGTTAAACGATAGCGCTTGTTGGGAGGCAACCCAACTTTATTTTTGTTCCTTACCTTTTGTTCCTTTTTAGTAATAAATAATTCATCTAGCCTCTGTTTATATGTGTTTTTATGTTTTATTTATTGTTTGTGCCAACTAGAACCTTTGGGAAGACTTGGGTGACGTCTTTGCGATCTTGGTGTAAAAAAACAGAAACTTCAACGCTCACGAGATTAGCTGCCATTGTTTTACTGGAGAGTGATTTTTGGTTGATTCTTTTTGCATATGATCAATAGATAAATTCCTCACGTCCACCAATTTATTTCATAATTTTTGGAGTTCCATAAGTATACGTTTGATACAGATTACTACAGACTGTTCTGTTTTTGACAGATTCTGTTTTTCGTGTGTTGTTTGCTTATTTTGATGAATCTATGGCTAGTATCGGGGGGTATGAACCATAGAGAAGTTGGAATACAGTAGGTTTAACACCAATATAAATAAATAATGAGTTCATTACAGTACCTTAAAGAGGTGGTTTGTTTTCTTACGCTAACGGAGCTCATGAGATTTTATGTTTAAGTTTTGTGTTGTGAAGTTTTCAAGTTTTTGGGTAAAGATTTGATGGATTTCGAAATAAGGAGTGGCGAGAACCTAAGCTTGGGGATGCCCAAGGCACCCCAAGGTAAAATTCAAGGACAACCAAAAGCCTAAGTTTGAGGATGCCCCGGAAGGCATCCCCTCTTTCGTCTTCGTCTATCGGTAACTTTATTTGAGGCTATATTTTTATTCACCACATGATATGTGTTTTTCTTGGAGCGTCTTGTATGATTTGAGTATTTGCATTTTAGTTTACCACAATCATCCTTGCTGTACACACCTTTTGGAGAGACACACATGAATTGAAATTTATTAGAATACTCTATGTGCTTCACTTATATCTTTTGAGCTAGATAATTTTGCTCTAGTGCTTCACTTATTCCTTTTTAGAGCACAGTGGTGGTTTTATTTTATAGAAATTATTAACCTCTCATGCTTCACTTATTTTATTTTGAGAGTCTTTTAGAACAGCATGGTAATTTGCTTTGGCTATAAAATTAGTCCTAATATGATAGGCATCCAAGATGGGTATAATAAAAACTTCCATATAGAGTGCATTGAATAATGTGAGAAGTTTGATACTTGATGATTGTTTTGAGATATGAAGATGGTAATATTAGAGTCATGCTAGTTGAGTAATTGTGAATTTGAGAAATACTTGTGTTGGAGTTTGCAAGTCTCGTAGCATGCACGTATGGTAATGTTGTGTGATAAATTTGAAGCATGAGGTGTTCTTTGATTGTCCTCCTTATGAGTGGCGGTCGGGGATGAGCGATGGTCTTTTCCTACCAATCTATCCCCCTAGGAGCATGCGCGTAGTGCTTGGTTTTGATGACTTGCAGATTTTTACAATAAATATATGAGTTCTTTATGACTAATGTTGCGTCCATGGATTATACCACTCTCACCCTTCCATCATTGCTAGCCTCTTCGGTACCGTGCATTGCCCTTTCTCACCTCGAGAGTTGGTGCAAACTTCGCCAGTGCATCCAAACCCCGTGATATGATACGCTCTATCACACATAAGCCTCCTTATATCTTCCTCAAAACAACCACCATACCTACCTATTATGGCATTTCCATAGCCATTTCGAGATATATTGCCATGCAACTTTCCACCGTTCCGTTTATTATGAAACGCTTCATCATTGTCATATTGCCTTGCATGATCATGTAATTGACATCGTATTTGTGTCACGGCCACCATGCATAAGTCTTCATACATGTCACTCTTGATTCATTGCCTATCCCGGTACACCGCCGGAGGCACTCATATAGAGTCATATTTTGTTCTAGTATCGAGTTGTAATCCTTGAGTTGTAAATAAATAGAAGTGTGATGATCATCATTATTAGAGCATTGTCCCATGTGAGGAAATAAAAAAAAGAAGAAAGGCCAAAAAATAAAATAAAGAGAAAGGCCAAATAAAAAAGGGAGAAAGGCCAAATAAAAAAAGAGAAGGCCCAAAAAATAATGAGAGAAAAAGAGAGAAGGGACAATGCTACTATCCTTTTTTCCACACTTGTGCTTCAAAGTAGCACCATGATCTTCATGATAGAGAGTTTATTATATTGTCACTTTCATATATTAGTGCGAATTTTTCATTATAGAACTTGGCTTGTATATTTCAACAATGGGCTTCCTCAAATGCCCTAGGTCTTCGTGAGCAAGCAAGTTGGATGCACACCCACTTAGTTTCTTTTGTTGAGCTTTCATACATTTATATCTCTATTGCATCCGTTGCATGGCAATCCCTACTCCTCGCATTGACATCAATTTATGGGCATCTCAATAGCCCGTTAATTAGCCGCGTCGATGTGAGACTTTCTTTTTTTTGTCTTCTCCACACAACCTCCATCATCATATTCTATTTCACCCATAGTGCTATGTCCATGGCTCACGCTCATGTATTGCGTGAAAGTTGAAAAAGTTTAAGAATACTAAAGTATGAAACAATTGCTTGGCTTGTTATCGGGGTTGTGCATGATGAGAGCATTTTCTGTGACGAAAATGAAGCATAGCCAAACTATATGATTTTTTAGGGATGAGCTTTCTTTGGCCATGTTATTTTAAGAAGACATAATTGCTTAGTTAGTATGCTTGAAGTATTATTATTTTTATGTCAATATTAAACTTTTGTCTTGAATCTTTCGGATCTGAACATTCATGCCACAATAAAGAAAATTACATTGAAAATTATGTTAGGTAGCATTCCACATTAAAAAATTTGTTTTTATCGTTTACCTACTCGAGGACGAGCATGAATTAAGCTAGGGGATGCTTGATACGTCTCCAACGTATCTATAATTTTTTATTGTTCCATGCTATTATATTATCTGTTTTGGATGTTTAATGGGAAATATGCTCTTTTATATTATTTTCGGGACTAACCTGTTAACTGAAGGCCCAGCACAAATTGCTAATTTTTTTTGCCTATTTCAGTGTTTCGCAGAAAAGGAATATCAAACGGAATCCAAACGGAACGAAACCTTCACAAGGATCTTTCTTGGAACAAACGCAATCCAGGAGACTTGGAGTGGAAGTCAAGGAAGCAACGAGGTGGACACGAGGCAGGAGGGCGCGCCCAGGGGGGATAGGCGCGCCCCCACCCTCGTGGGCCCCTCGTAGCTCCACCGACCTACTTCTTTCACCTATATATACTCTTATACCCTGAAAACATCCAGGGGAGCCACGAAACCACTTTTCCACCGCCACAACCTTCTGTACCCGTGAGATCCCATCTTGGGGCCTTTTCCGGCGATCTGCCGGAGGGGGATTCAATCACGGAGGGCTTCTACATCAACACCATAGCCTCTCTGATGATGTGTGAGTAGTTTACCACAGACCTTCGGGTCCATAGTTATTAGCTAGATATCTTCTTCTCTCTTTTTGGTTCTCAATACAAAGTTCTCCTTGACATTCTTGGAGATCTATTCGATGTAATACATTTTGCGGTGTGTTTGCCGAGATCCGATGAATTGTGGGTTTATGATCAAGATTATCTATGAACAATATTTGATTCTTCTCTGAATTCTTATATGCATGATTTGATATCTTTGCAAGTCTCTTCGAATTATCGGTTTAGTTTGGCCTACTAGATTGATCTTTCTTGCAATGGGAGAAGTGCTTAGCTTTGGGTTCAATCTTGCGGTGCTCGATCCCAGTGACAGAAAGGGAACTGACACGTATTGTGTTGTTGCCATCGAGGGTAAAAAGATGGGGTTTATATCATATTGCTTGAGTTTATCCCTCTACATCATGTCATCTTGCCTAATGCGTTAGTCTGTTCTTATGAACTTAATACTCTAGATGCATGCTGGATAGCGGTCGATGTGTGGAGTAATAGTAGTAGATGCAGAATCGTTTCGGTCTACTTGACACGGACGTGATGCCTATGTTCATGATCATGCCTAGATATTCTCATAACTATGCGTTTTTCTATCAATTGCTCGGCAGTAATTTGTTCACCCACCATAATATATGTTATCTTGAGAGAAGCCACTAGTGAAACCTACGGCCCACGGGTCTACTTTACATCATATTAGTTTCCCGTCAGCTAGCTATTTCTGTCGCCGTTTATTTTGCAATCTTTACTTTTCATCTATACAACAAAAATACCAAAAATATTTATCTTATTATCTTTATCAGATCTCACTTTTGCAAGTGGTCGTGAAGGGATTGACAAACCCTTTATCGCGTTGGTTGCAAGGTGCTTGATTGTTTGTGCAGGTACTAGGCGATTTGCGTGTAGTCTCCTACTGGATTGATACCTTGGTTCTAAAAAACTGAGGGAAATACTTACGCTACTTTGCTACATCACCCTTTCCTCTTTAAGGGAAAACTAACGCATGCTCAAGAGGTAGCAATGGCTGCTCTAAGCCACCTACTATATAACAAGGCCCAGGGTGTTGGGTTTGTTGCCATGGCAAATGCTCATAGGGTGCTCTGGCTCAGGATCTGGCTGGGCAAACACTACTACTAGAGTTGTATCTGGTGCTGCTTACCGCGGGCATGATCCTCGACGACGTATAATTTGTGTAGCTAGGGCTTGAAAACTCTTTGATGGTCTGTATATTTTCGTGAGGTGGTATATACTAACACCTCACGTTAATGGCGAACTTATGGTGGTAGGATTACACCCTCTTTTGGATGTGGTGGTAGGATGACACCATAGTGGTGCTAGGTTGAACTTGCTATGCCATATGATCATGCATGCTTACTATTGTTCTTCTGCTCCATTGCTTGCTGCTTGTGTGCTCCATTGATTACTGCTTGAACTATTGCTCTTTTGCAATGCTAGGATAAGTGTTATGTGGTGTTCCACGGGAGGGCTCCGGGGGTTTACAGTTCATGGGAAGGATGCAATGCAGAAGTGTCAGGTTACAAGAACAACAACCATAGAGGGTTCAAGAGTAGGCAGGTGACAGAGGATGCTTACTCCAAATTTGTGTGATAGCAGGCATGCAATGTTGAAGTTGGCAAAGCGGATGCAGTGTTGTGGCGTTGGTGTGCTCGGTGTGATCGCGTCTGAGGTGTAGCGGGTAAGCTTAGCACCTAGGGTACAAGGTTAGCCCACCTCACATCCTTCGTGCAACCAAACACCAAGTAGTTACATGAGCGGAGATAATGCAGGACACCAAACACCACGCCAAAACCAACCCCCTAGTGCAGGCAGCCCCGATGCGGGCAACCAAACAAGGTGCAGATGTTAATTCCCTCAACCAGGCCCAACTCAGCAAGACATGCAATGCACACAAAATAGATGCGACCAACCAAACACAACCTAAGTAGCGCGTGTCTAGTTGCACATGGGGTACACGGTATACCGAGGTCAGATTTTCCTTTTTTACGACTAGATGATGCCTTGCGTGTTGCCACGGGAAATTTACTAAAATAAATGCATAAAAGGTACTGAAAACATCCTAAACTAATGGGAAGCAAATGTATGTCTTAAAAAATACAATAGGTATAAAAATAGAAAAATAATTGAATTAAAATTAAGAAAATTTTATTTCTAATAAAAATGTGAAGGGTGAACTACATATGTATGTTGCAATCGTCTGAATACAAAATCCAATGCAAAAAATAGCCGATGACTAACATGCATGAATTACTTATGTGGCAGCATTGCATGCATAGAGTTATGTAAAAACAGCGTAATTTATGACTTGCATGGATGAGTGACATATGTCTAGAAAAAATAGATATACTAAGTCATAACTATTTAGGAGTAGAAGATTTGTTTGTTTCCTATTTTGCATTTTTTTGCTATTGTTTACTTTTCTCTATGCTTTTTGGTAAAATATACACATATTATTTAATATGCATGAATACTTTTCCTTACATATGTGAACATTAATTTTCAAAATATGAAACTATTTTTAGACATGCATGAACATGTGTATATACAAGAAATACTAAGCACTTGTTTAATTAAGAGCACATTCAAAAAAAAATTAATATGCGTGAATATTTTTCTTGCTACATATGTACACTTGTTGCATGCATAACTTTTATTTCTAAATATAATACATATGCATTTTTTACGACGTGGACAATTGTTTTTACAGTACTGATATTATTTGGTTTTGGCATGTGAGATCATTTTCTAGGAGCAGTTTGAAAAATATTGTAAGCAGTTGTGTAAAATTTGTTTGTATTGAAAGAAAAAATCACGAGCTCCCAAAAGTTTGTGTGTGATGTTCAATGCAGCATGCGAGATAAAGCTGGGTAGCGGTCATGACGCCCGATTCTGGGTTGATAACTGGCTCCCGGGCGGGAGATCCATCGCCTACACCGCGCAAGCTTTATACTCATATGTCAAGGACAAAGGCATGTCTGTCAGAGAGGCTCTGTCTAACAACGCCTGGGTCTGAGACATCCAGGGCGGCATCTCATCGAGAGCCCTGGCCCAGTACCTAGAGGTGTGGGACACCGTGCAAGAAACTGTGCTTCAACAGGGCAGCAGGGACTCCCCGAGATGGAGACTAACTGAGAATGCAGCGTTCTCGGTTAGCTCGGCGTACATGATGTTTTTCTTGGTGAATACCAGATTTGCTTGCGCTAAGCCTATATGGAAATCGAAGGCGACCCCCAGATGCAAATTCTTCATGTGGTTAGTGGTCCACAAGAGATGCCAGACAGCGGACAATTTGCAGAGCAGGGGCTGGCCCAACGATCCCTGCTGCCAACTATGTCACTCGGAACTGGAGGATTGCACACACCTTTTCGTACACTGTAGATATACGCAGCTTGTGTGGACAAGGATCAAACAGTGGTCAGGCGCCAACTTCACAATACCAAATGAGAGCTACACTTCTACTGAAGACTGGTGGATAAGCGCCAGACAACAAATACCCAAGACGAGGAGGCGCGTGTTCGACACCATTACCATCCTGATCCATTGGCGAATCTGGAAAGAAAGGAACGCCAGAGTCTTCGAGCAGCAGGCCAGCAGTGTGGACAAGGTCTTTGATGTTTTCAGGGAAGATCTGGCCACCTGGAGAGCAGCGGGGTGCATCTTAGACACTGACACTACTGGGTAATCTAGGGTGTTGTTCTCTTCCTCTTCTGTAAGGCTGTTGGCCGGCCTTAGTGTGGCTTCAGGCTTCAGTATTCTGCTGGGCCATTGCTTGTGGCCAGTACCGTTGTAACTGTATTTTGCTCCCTCTAATAAAGAACGGCCTATGGCCCTTCGAGGATGTCCTGCAAATACACCAGGCTAGGTGACAAGAACAATTCAGGGAAAGTATTGTAACCTACTTTGTATCGACCAAGCAAGCTAAAGGAAGGCGTCTAGTGGCGGCAGTGACCCACCGCACCCGCCGTGGGCCGGCATGAATGCGGCGACCAAAGCAGAGGAAGCGCTCGCGCGGGACATAGAGCGGTCGTGCAGGAGAGGTTTTTGGATGAGACCGCGTTCTGGAACTCGTATGTGGCGGGGGTCCGTATGCTCACAAATCTTCCCCTGATTTGGTGCCGGTGCGGAGATTTAAAAACATGTCGGCAACGTATGCGGCATCATGTTGGATAGCAAAAATGGTCCGGACACGTCGGGTCGAACATTTACGGGCGTGTCGAGGAACACAGTTGGAGATGCCCTTACGCCCGGCAAGTACACCATCATGGAATAAAAAAAAAGAAGCTTTGACATGGTTCGTGGAACACTGATATTTGTCCCATGAGGCCATCGTCCTTGTAGCACATCGCCCCGCTGCTCTTTCCCCAAAAGAAGACCAGCTGCATCACGCCATGCCTGTCCACAAAGTCTCCGTGTCTGAGCAACATGTCAACTGGAATACGACAAACGTAGCGGGGAGATTCACCAATGCGCACTGCACCGCACCCCAGATGTATAAATGGCGTCCTCAACCTCTCTCTATCTCACACACACATAGGGTGATGCCCATCCTGCCAGCAGTTGAGAGAGAGGGAGAGGGAGGGACAAGTCCATGTGACAAAAGCCCTTGGTTTCCAAACCCTAAACCCCTGGCCTGCGCTGCACAGCAGGGAATTCAATGCCTTTGCATTTGTGTTTGCTCATAAACTCACCACAGTCGCGCCCATTCCCTCCCTCCTTGTGTGCAAGACAAGGAAATCAATCGCATGTTGATAAAAAAAGAAGAGAAGGAATTGCATGGACATCGAAGGGGGAGAGCAGAGGGGACATCTACTGGTTGCGAAAGCAAGTGCTGTAAATCATGTTTCTGCCACACAGGGCTAGACCAGCTTCTATTCCTTGGGCCCGCCCGCCCTGTTAGTATATTTGTCTTACGCTGTTCTCTGCCTGCTGTTTCTGGCTCTTCTCTGTAGACGGGTGAACTGCTAGAGCAACCCGTGTGCGTCCACGCACCACGTACTCTACCAAAGCTTAATTTTGATCGTAGGCACCTCCTTGCGCAGGGAACGGCGACGGCGAGTTCCATCGAGATATAATAGGGATGAATAGCTAGCGTTGTTGAACTTCCCGTCGATGATCCGACGGCTAATGCAGATGCAGGCAGCCGGTGGGTAAACGTGTAGGTAGCTCATGTCAACAAAGTGCATGCCGTTCGGCCACCGCGCGATGGATGGATCGGTTTTGCCCTGCCATCCCCGTGCGCTATGCTGCTGTGTCCGACCGACCGGCCGGCGTAATCGGGTGGTGGCATGCAGCAAGCAGCAGGATGCATGTCATGTGCCGACAGGGAATCCTTCTTCACGTCAGAAGCAGGAGCAGTGCATGCCGGTTCTGCTACAGCCAGACAAGAGACAGGAGAGGACTCGTACCGCCCGCCCGCCCGCCCGCCCGCCTATGTCATGCTCATGCTCTCCAACCCTCACGCGCGCTCCGCGGAACCGCCACCATGGAACTCTCCCTCTCCCTCCCTCCCTCCCCCCCTCTCTCTCTCTCTTCGTTGCCACAGTAGTCTCGCATCTCTCTAGAGGTACGACCAGATCTTCCAAATCACAACTTTAAAAATCCGTGCATGCATAGTACGTACGTACTGCAAAGTTGGTGCATTTCTCCAAGGGAATTCCTGCGCTCCTTAGAGCATCTCCAACAGTCGCCCCAAACGACGTGCGCGCGCGGTAAACGCAGCTTTTAGCGCGCGCGGGGCGGTTTGCCACGCTCAGCGTCAAGGGAAACAAGCGCGGGAACTGTTCTTGTGTGGCGCTGGCCGCTTCATACAAGAAGATTTGGCGCTTGCCCGCGCGCGCTATAAAAAGCTGCGCGCCACGCCGCTTTCTTCACACACATCTTCCCTCTCCCTCTCCCTCTCTGCCACGCGCCGCTCCAGCGCCCCGCCACCGACGCGCCGCCATGCCGCCGAGGCGTCCGGCTACTGCGGCGTCCGCCAGTAGGCTCAACGGCAGCTACACGCGGAGATACGCTCCGTCGAACTCCGCTCGCCCTCGACGCGTCTGGACGGCGCGACAGGCCGCCCGCGCGTACGACGCGGCGGCGTGGCGCCTAGGCCGGCCGCGCGGCCAGATGAACTTCCAAGATGTGTACACGCTCGAGCAAGCGCTCAACCTCGCCCCTCTGCCTCGTCTGAACACGGCGGAAGACCGTGCGGAGCACGCCGAGCGGCAACGCCGCCTCCTCGTCGCCCAGGAGGACGAGAGGGTCATGGCGGACTGGCGCCAGCGCCACCCGGAGGACGTCGCCTACGAGCAAGCCTACTGGGCAAGGCGCCGCGAGGAGGACACGCAAAGGCGCCGCGCGTCGCGGTTGGACAGGCGTCGGCGGAAGGCGTTGGCGAATGCGCAGTCCGACCTCGTTGCAGCAGGTGGGCGGTCGTTCTTCACGCCGAACGATGAGCGGTGGCTGGACATCTGGCTATCTACCTCGGACGACACCGTCGATGATGATAGTGGTGATGATGATAGCGATTTAGAGTAGTTTTTTTTTGTTAATGCAATCTATGTTTATCGTTTGTCGTTTTTATTTTATGCAATCTATGTTTCGGATGTAAAATACCTTTGTATCGTTTAATCTATGCAATCTATCTAGTTTTTTAAAAAATTTCAACTTTTTAAAATGCATACATTTCTAGGCGAGCGCGCTGCATTTTAGCGCTGCTTTGGAGTGTGCTGTGCAACTGCATTTCAGCATGCGACTCTGCTGGAGCCAGCGCAGCGGCGCCAAAAAACCAACCCTTGTAGCCGCTAACAGGTTTTTTTGTGCCGTTTTTGGGTCGTGCAAGTGCCTCCCCTACCAATAGTTTTTTCAAGAGTACGTCAAATATGTATCATATTTTTATAAAAGACAACAAATAATGTACAAGAAGTCTGACCCGGATGCGAGCATTTCGCAGCTGTTTTACAACTCCACTTCACTCGAACTAGCCCTAAGCTAACTACTCACGAAATGTTGTAGGCCTCCTACACCCACACCCGCTTGCCGCCATTCAGCAATCTCATTAAGTATCATGTCTGAGAGGATCTGTGGTGACCTTTGTTGATCTACCGGCTGAACACTCTGGCCCAAGCAGCCACGGTAACCAAAGTGTCAAAGCCTCTTCTGTCTTTGCCAATGAAGTTTCTCCTCTCTCTCAACCACCACTCGGGCGACGGTGTCCGTGCTTGAAGGTATGTGGGTGTTGAGTCTCAGCCGGTCAAAAACCTTATGCCACACTTCCAGCGCATAAGTGCATCCTCCCATAATGTGCGCGATATTATCTTCCTCTTGCAGACAAAGAAAGCATGTTGATAACTGATCTTCCAGTCCGTGTCTCGCCCTTGATCCTAGGTCCATAGCCGGTGCTGCAGTGCAAGCCAAACAAACAATTTGCACTTGAGCTGTGCCCAACTCCTCCAAGTGCAATCCGCAATGTTGGATTTCTCAAAGTTGGAGAACAAGTTCTTGTAGACTGATTTAGCCGTGTATACTCCAGATTGCAAACATGGCCAGAAGAACGTGTCTGGCCTAATCGGGTCACGCTCCACTGTGGTAATAGCCCACGACAGGTGCATGGCCCCTACCAATAGTCAAGGGTTGATTTCCAGCCCATGCATCTATGCGAACCAACCTGTGGTTGGATGGTTAGGTGAACAATGTTATCCTCGGCCCACCAGGGTCGAGTACGAGGCGCCTACGATGACCTCGTAAAATCTCAAGATGATATGCCGGCTCAGTCTCTCGGAGGTGCTCATAGGCGTAGAGTGTACGTGTGTGCATTCATAGGGTAAGTTTATGCGCATATATATATGAGCGCTTGCAATTGTGCTGTGTAAAAAAAGCCTATGCATCTCCGTTGACATTAATCAATCCAGCTATGTTTGTTTGATTGATGGCTAACATTATTGCTTACAAACAACCTCTATTCTCTCCTTATAGCATCTATAGCTGGATTTGGCAAATCCGACTGACGATGACATGTACCTAGGGTAGGGCAATAGACCTGATTTGAGCACCTTACCCAAGGACACTGCCCTACAGTCAAGAACATTCAAAGGACAGCAGATTCTACCGACTGAAATCACCACAGGACACAACCCACTGGACTGTGGGTTCACCCGGATAGCTCAATTCCATTCGACCAGGATATACTCATTCGACCATACCAGAAACCACTCAGAGAACAGAAGATCTAAGGTCACTCTGAATGACAACGGTCGGGCGTTCACTCCGTAGTCTTAATGATCATTTATATGAATTTAATGCTGGCGTTACCAGTAACGTTCCCTCTTTATGTACATTGAACCCTATGTAACGGGGCATGGCTGGGGTCCTGGCGCACTCTATATAAGCCACCCCCATCCTCTGGGACAAGGGTTCGCACCCCTGTAACTTCACGCATAATCCAGTCGACCGGCCTCAGGGCACCGAGACATAGGGCTGTTACTTCCTCTGAGAAGGGCCTGAACTCGTAAATCTTGCGTGCACAACTTCACCATAGCTAGGATCTTGCCTCCTCATACCTACCCTCATTCTACTGTCAGACTTAGAACCACGATAGTTGGGGCCCACCGTGGGGCAGGTGTCTTAGCGACTTTCCGGTGAAGTTGCAGTTTTTCCGATTCTCATCATCATGGTTTCCGGCGGTGGATTGGCTGAGGGCCGCGAGATCCGTCTCGGCGCGCTCGTCTTTGTCGCCGCCGACTCCGCTTGGATCCAGGAGGCCCCTCTTAACGTCGAGACTCTCCCCGTCCGCGGGGCGACGCACTTTCCCGCATGCGTTCGCGACGTCCTTCTGCGGCAGCCGTCGACCCAGTATCGGTCGGCTCCCGCAGTATCTTCGCTCCCCACTGTTCGCCGTTGCAAGCGATCCGGTCGGTCGCGGCTTCAGCGGTGGGTGAAGCACGCGGTGGCACACCAGACGGCCACCCCCCCAAGTCACGGCAATCGAGCCCAACGAATCTCTCTACGGCCTGTTCGATCTGTCGACTGGCTCCGTCGAGACCCTGTCCGAGTGCGACAACAGTGACCCTGCGGCAGAGGTCTTGATGGTCGACTCATTGCGCAGCCCCCCTGGCATGCGTTGCAACGGTGGCGGCGATGGCAGTGGCGATCCGTCGCGCGTTCACGAAGAGTACCACCCCGAAACCTTTTCTTCGTAGCAGAGGGAGGAACTTCACCACCGCAACATGGAGGCGCTCCACACGCCTATCGTTGGGGAGACCTCTGAGGCTCGGGTCTTGGAGGAGGCGCGCCTGGCCACTTTGGCTGAGCGCACTCGACTGGAGAACCTTCAGCATGCACTCGACGAGCGTGCTCGACAACGGATCCTTGAGTCCAGTCGACGGCAGCGACAATTGTTCCCGCCTCAACCTCAGGTATACCGCACTTCGATTCAGAATATTACAGCTGCATCCCGTATAGCAGAGTCTATCCAGCCGTCCCAGTCGGAAGCTGGAAGAGGTTTGATGCAGATCCGGGCTCTGCTCCGGGCGGCAGGAGAGCAGAACACGGCAGTGTCTCTGTCGGTGTCAAAACCGGCGGATCTCGGGTAGGGGGTCCCGAACTGTGCGTCTAGGCGGATGGTAACAGAAGATAAGGGACACAATGTTTTACCCAGGTTCGGGCCCTCTTGATGGAGGTAAAACCCTACGTCCTGCTTGATTAATATTGAAGATATGGGTAGTACAAGAGTAGATCTACCACGAGATCAAGGAGGCTAAACCCTAGAAGCTAGCCTATGGTATGATTGTTGTATGTTGTCCTACGGAATAAAACCCTCTGGTTTATATAGACATCGAAGAGGGTTAGGGTTACACAAAGTCGATTACAATGGTAGGAGATCTAAAAATCCGCATCGCCAACCTTGCCTTCCACGCCAAGGAAAGTCCCATCCGGACACGGGACGAAGTCTTCAATCTTGTATCTTCATAGTCCAGGAGTCCGGCTGAAGGTATAGTCCGGCTATCTGGACACCCCCTAATCCAGACTCCTCAAGTAGCCCACGAACCAGGCTTCAATGACGACGAGTCCGGCGCGCAGATTGTCTTCGGCATTGCAAGGCGGGTTCCTCCTCCAAGTACTTCATAAAAGATTTTAAACACTAAGGATAGTGTCCAGCTCTGCAAAATAAGTTTCCACATATTGCCATAGAGAGAATAACATTTACACAAATCTAATCTGCTAACGTATTCCGTAGCGTGACATCACACTACGGCCAAGCCCTTATTCGAATCGTTTTTACTCCCCCACCTCAGCACATTTTGCGAGGCGGTTTCCTTGGCACGTCTTGTCAAAGCAGAGATCGTGTCCCCTCATTTACGGGATTCTCATCAATACGGACGTGGGTAACCCAACCGCGCCATTTATCACGACGCTTGGGAGACAAGCGAGTTTTACCAGGCTGGTGGGGACGCATAGTCGCATCCGCCCATATAAGGGGATAAGGATCCACCTTTTTACCTACGCCTTCTTCCTCCTTTGCCTATCCATCTTCCGCGCACTCGAGCTCCAGCGCCCAAGTCCGCACTTCCCACCTCAACCTTCTCCAGCCATGTCCGGAGCGGGAGGCAAGTGGATGGTCTCCTCCGTCACGGAGGGCCACATCAAAAAACTGAGGAAGGCCGGATACTTGTCTAACGACATCGCGCACCGGCTTCCCGAAAAGGGGCAGCTCCTCCCCACCCCAAGGCCCCATGAGAGGGTAGTATTCCTTCCCCACTTCCTCCGTGGACTAGGTTTTCCTCTCCACCCATTCGTCCGGGGGCTCATGTTCTACTATGGCCTGGATTTCCACGATCTGGCCCCGAACTTCGTCCTCAACATATAGGCGTTTATCGTCGTGTGCGAGGCTTTCCTCTGCATCCGCCCCCATTTCGGCCTATGGCTCAAGACCTTCAACGTCAAGCCAAAGGTGGTGCGAGGCAGCCAGGCAGAGTGCGGAGGCGCCATGGCGGGCAAGATGGCCAACGTCCTATGGCTCGAGGGCTCCTTTGTGGAGACCCTGAAGGGGTGGCAGTCAGGGTGGTTTTACATCACCGAGCCGCACGATCCGAAATGGATCGCAGCCCCTGAGTTCCGGTCCGGACCCCCTACGTGGCTCACGTCTTGGAAAGAGACGGGCCTGTCGTGGGGCAACAAAGAAGAGGTGACCGAACTGCAAAAATGCATCCAAACCCTGGTGAACAAGCAGCTCAGGCTTGTCAATGTAGTCCAGGTTATGCTCGTCCGCCGGATCCTCCCGTGTCAACAACGGGATTTCAATCTGTGGGAGTTCGACCCGGCGCAGCACCCAACCCTGAGCAGGCTCTTCGACACGACGTACAAAGATGTCTGGAAGGTGCTATTCAAAGGCGCCGAGGCTCCCGCGTCCGCTTCCGAGGACCGCGGATTCAGCACGCAGCGTCACGCTGGCGAGGTAAGCTATTTTTACCTTTTACAGGATGTTGGTTTTTCCATAGTTTGACTCTATGCGGGATCTAAAATCCCTTACCTTTGACAGGATTGGCAGGTGAAGTCCGGACAGATCGACTGTCCGGCTCCTTTGCCCGAAGACCCAGCTGATGCTCGTTTAGCGAAGCTGCTGGTTCCGGCACCTTATGTGGTGCCGGAGAAGAAGGCCACAGGGACTCTAAAGAGTGCCCGACGTCTGGAAGTGTCGGATTCATCATCCGACGAATCCGAGACGCACTCCTCCCGTGAAGACGAGGAGGAGGAAGAAGAAACCTCTCCCCCTCCAGCGGGGGGAGGAAAGAAGAGGAAGGCCGCCCCAACAGGGGAGGCCGAAGGGTCCAAGAAGGGGAAGACCCTCCCTCCGGACTACTCCACCGACGCCGACGAGGGCGAAGAGGAGTGGCCGCACAGGGCCAAGTGCCCGGTGGAATCGTAAGTATTCGGATACCAGAGTAACTCATAATATTCCTTTGTTGCACAGCTTTTCCTTATGTCGAATATAATTATGCAGCCCGACAAGGCCGAGCTCGACGAGTCGTCGAGCGGCTCCCTGGATTCATCGGACGTGAATTCAGTTCCGCCCGCTGCCTCCCCCCGCGCTGCGGACGACGCTGAAGTGGCGTCACAACAAGTTCCGGGCCAAGAGGAGGTGGTCCTGGAGGAGCCGCGAGGTGACCTCCCGGACTCCGGGAGTAAAGGGGACAAGACCCCCCAGGGCTCCAAGTCCGGCTTTACGCCGGACACCGCGCCGGAATCCTCAAAGGTTCCGGACTGCGGCAGGCGACCTCCTTCTAAGAGGAGCAAGCCTACTAAGCCGGCGGCCTCCGTCCAACCGGAGGCGCCGGACAATCTGCTGGAGGTGCTTAAGGGCGCCTCCATCGACGAGGAGCACCGTACTATTATGAGTACGGTGATCCAGAAGGTTCAGTCCGCCAAGAGCGGACTGACTGAAGCTTGTGCCAGCCTTCTAACAGGCTTCGAGGCAAGTAAAAAATATGTAAAAATATTACCGCATAGACAGTAGCCCCTGATGCTCTGCTTGGCGTTCAGAAAGAAAAGCCGAATAGAGGATCTAATTAATTTCGCAGGAGTCTAACAAAAAAGTGTCAATATGCGTATGCAGGCTTCGTTGCTAGCGACCGCCGCATTGACTGCGGAGGTGGGCGCCCTGAAGCAGGGCCTCGAGTGGTCCGAGCAAGAGCTTAGCCTTGCCAAGCGGCAGCTCGAGGAGAAAGAAGGTAAGAGATACCTTATAGAAAAATATATATAAAAAGATGCAATTGCAAAAAATGACAGGATTATGCTGCTTATTGTAGGGGCCACAACTGAGGTGGCGACCCTCAAGCAGGCGCTGTCCGAGGCCGAGAAGAGAGCGGCCTCGGAGCGCATCGAGCGGGAGAAATTTGAGGCGCAGGTCGGCGAGGCGCGGCAAGAGCTTCAGGCTCTCATGAAAAAACATGAGAGTTTGGAGCTTGACTCGAAGAGGCAAGCGTCCGAGCTCGCGGCGGCCATCGAAACTGCCAAATCTGCCAAGGCCGAATCCCAGAAGGCCCTCCAGGAGTTGGATGCGGTGAAAAAGATAGCGGCGGGTAAGGCATTCTTTATGCAAAGCAGACATATAAAAGTAAGCTACTTGTTACTTACCCGAATCCGGAGCTCTCGGGGGCATTCGCAGATCTTCCCAGAAGCGTGTCTGATGCCACCGATTCTACCGAGCCGAGGAGGGCAGCTCGGCGGAGAAGGTGTTCGGTCTCGATATCGAGGCGGACACCTGTGCCCTGAGCGACCAGCTGAAGCAGCTGGTCGAGCTCCTAAAGCGGCCGAACAGGCCATGAAGGGCCTCATAGTTGGGTGTGGCCGGAGAGGCTCTGCACAGGAGCTACTTCGGGCTGGTGCGGCGGCCGGTGGAGGCTTGTCCAAGGCTCGAGGTCATCAAGCGCTCATGCGCATCGAAGGTGCTCGTAGGGCCTTGCCCGTGCTAAGGTGCACCGGGGCAAGCTGGACGGTGAAAGCTTGTGAAGGGCGGGCCACCGCCGGGAAAGATCATCGCAAGCCCGAGAACTATTATAAGGACGTTACGAAGGGTGCCGCCTTATGGCGGATGAATGTACCGAGGATGTAATTTTTGAGTAAACTTCGCTTCGTATTGTCTGTCAGCGCTGAAAACTTGTTCATATGCGCTAAGCAACGCTTTTTGAATTTAAAATATTACTTTCTGTGCGGCTGTTTATCAAAAATTGAGAGATGGCCAGTCGTCGGCTTCTACCCCCATGCCACTAGTGCTGGGGTGTTTGGGATAAACCTGAGCGCTCTTTTCCCCATGTATGGGTCCTTCTAGGGAGGCGCTCAGCACAACAAACAAGGCAATCAGACTATAATGCTTGAACACTCTCACTTAGCCATATAACTCTATAATTTTAAATTTCGGCGAAGCCCCTAGTATTCGGAAGACCGAGTTCGGGGCGCTATCCACGCCTTGGCCGGACAAAGCCGGCTCCTCGCTCTAAGCGGCATAAGTCTTTAGGGACTCGAAAAACCTCTCGAACAGCGACCAGTCTCTCGCTTCATCATGACAGTCAGTTTTAGTTTTCTCTACTGAGGTGCTCAGCCCAGCTCAACTGGGGCACAATCGCAGTAGTTCTCCTAGTGCTACCTTAGCCGATATAGCGGAACGTAAGGCACCAAAACATAGGAGCCGGGCAAACCCAACTATTGACCCAAGACATGATTCGGAGCCGATGCATATAATGCTATAAGTTCGGGGTGCCGCACTTGTTAAAGTGTTCGGACTTCTCACGCCATATTGAGGGGTACTGAAGCCCCTGGCGTATTTGCCGTACCACAGTGTACGGGTGCAACATGTCACTAATGGACATATATTCATAAAAAAGGTAATGCAAAAATAGATAAAGAGCTATGCATTGTTTAAAAAAAATGTTGTGATCAAAGCAGAACAATACAAATAGCACGATAAGCAAAAGGTTGGACTATTTAACATGTCCGGTCCAGGGGCAGGCCGCGGAATTGTATGCAAAACAGGTATACTGCTCGTGATAGAGACCACCTGGGAGTTCCATAATGCGGCATGCCTTGTCTGCGTCCCTGGTTCTTGCATCGTTTGTGCGGCAGTTGAATTGCCGAACAGGTCGTCCGAAGTATGGAGTCCTGAAAGTAAGAGAAGATAAAGAAATCGGCAGCCCCTAGTGCGGTTTAAGCCGTGTTTTGGGCGTGCCGTGATGGTGCCCCTCCCCCTGTGCCCATGGTATTTCAGGAGCATAGTTATGTACGCGAAGCACTGGTTTCGCTATTTCGCGAGGGCTGGGGTTGGGGCCGCATTGCTACGCCTGCTCAGAACGTGCCAGGCGGTCTTGTTGTAGGTTACTCCGGCGTGTTGATGATGTCCGCCTTTTACCGCCGGATCGAGAACTGCCTAAAGAGGCTGCTTTGTACTTCCGCTGCGAGGGCCGCCGTGTGCTCCTCCGTTAGGAGGGAGCGTTCGGTGTTTCCATTGACCGTGATTACTCCTCGAGGGCCTGGCATCTTGAGCTTAAGGTATGCGTAGTGCGGTATCGCATTGAACTTTGCAATGCGGTTCGCCCGGCGATCTTGTGATAGCCATCTGCGGAGCGGGACTATGTCGAAGATTAACTCCTCGCTCGAAATTATCCGGAGATCCGAAGACCACTTCAAGTGTGGTGAGCCTGTCTAGCTTGGCCTCTACACCTGGTATGACGCCTTTAAAGGTCGTTTTGGTGGGCTTAATCCTCGAGGGATCTATGCCCATTTTTTGCATTGTATCCTGGTAAAGCAGGTTCAGGCTGCTGCCGCCGTCCATAAGGACCCTTGTGAGATGAAATCCGTCAATAATTGGGTCTAGAACCAATGCGGCGAACCCGCCATGACGGATGCTAGTGGGGTGGTCCCTTGGATCAAAAGTGATCGGGCAGGAGGACCATGGGTTGAACTTTGGGGCGACTGGCTCCATCGCGTATACGTCCCGTAACGCACGCTACCGCTCCCTCTTGGGGATGTGGGTTGCGTATATCATGTTCACCATCCGCACTTGTGGGGGAAAACCCTTCTGTCCACTGTTGTTCGGCGGCCTGGGCTCCTCCTCGTCGTCGCTACGCAGCCCCTTGTCTCTATTTTCGGAATTTAACTTGCCTGCCTGCTTGAACACCCAACAATCCCAGTTGGTGTGATTGGCTGGCTTTTCGGGGGTGCCATGTATCTGGCACAAGCGGTCAAGTATTCGGTCCAAACTGGACGGGCCCTGAGTATTTCTTTTGAATGGCTTTTTCCGCTGACCGGATTTGTAGCCTCTGAATCCGGCATTGACTGCCGTATCCTCGTTGCTGTCGCTGTTAACACGGCGCTTTTGCTTGTTCCGACGCGACCTGCCACTTTTGTCCTTGGTATCCGAATTACCAAGGTTCTTGGTTAAGTTATTGCTGCGAGCTAGCCAGCTGTCTTCTCCCGCGCAAAAGCGGGTCATGAGTGTCATGAGGGCTGCCATAGATTTCGGCTTTTCCTGTCCAAGGTGCCGGGCAAGCCACTCGTCGCGAATATTATGCTTGAAGGCTGCTAGGGCCTCTGCGTCCGGACAGTCGACTATTTGGTTTTTCTTTGTTAGGAACCGTGTCCAGAATTGCCTGGCCGATTCCTCTGGCTGCTGAATTATGTGGCTTAGGTCATCGGCGTCCGGTGGTCGCACATAGGTACCCTGGAAATTGTCGAGGAATGCGGCTTCCAGGTCCTCCCAAGAACCGATTGATTATGCCGGCAAGCTGTTAAGCCAATGCCGGGCTGGTCCCTTAAGTTTGAGTGGGAGGTATTTGATGGCGTGTAGATCATCGCCGCGGGCCATGTGGATATGAAGGAGATAATCCTCGATCCATACCGCAGGATCTGTTATGCCATCATATGATTCGATGTTCATGGGTTTGAAACCCTCGGGGATTTTATGATCCATTACTTCATCTGTGAAGCATAGTGGGTGTGCGGCGCCTCTGTATTGGGCTATATCACGACGCAGCTCGAACGAGATTTGTCTATTGTGTTCGGCCCGGCCGGATTTATTGTATCCGGAGTGACAATCACCGTCACGTGCCATGGGGCGCTCGCGCGATCCGTAGATCGACCTTGTTTGCCTCACCTTATCCTCCAGTATGTCTCGCAGGTCTGGCGCATTTTCCCGTGCCTTAGTATGTTCTGAGCGGCGCCGGGGCACAGCTTGAGTGGAGGGCCGAGAGGCCTCTCTGTCACGGCCACGAGGTGGCCGGTCGGCCGTGTCATGCGCTGGTGATGTAGGTTTCGGTGCTTCCTCCTCTAATCGGGGTAGCAGCCTGCGCTTTGGGTATCTCTTGGAGGGGCGTTCGAGTTCATATTCCTCGGCCGCGAGGACTTCAGTCCATCTGTCAGCTAGCAAATCTTGATCAGATCTAAGCTGTTGCTGCTTTTTCTTGAGGCTGCTTGCCGTGGCCATAAGCCTGCGTTTGAAACGCTCTTGTTCGACGGGATCCTCTGGCACGACGAATTCGTCGTCGTCGAGGCTTGCCTCGTCTTCGGAGTGAGGCATATAATTATCATCCTCGACCTCTCTGTCTGCCGCTCTCTCATGAGGGCTGGCTTCTCCGTCCTCCTGTGCTGAATCTTGCTAGAGGGGGTGTTCTTCGGCGCTATCCGGAGTAGTATTATCTCCTGTGCCGGAATCACCGTTTTTGCTTTGGCGGGATTTAGAGCGGCGCCGCTGACGCCGGCGCTTAGATTGCTTCTTGGAGGGGTCATCCCCCGCCATTCCATCGCCATCTCCTTCTTTTGGGGTATCCACCATGTATATGTCATACGACGAGGTGGCTTTCCAGTGCCCTATAGGTGCTGGTTCTTGATCGTCTCCTGCATCGGCGTCCATACCGTCGATGTCTTCGGAGTTGAAGTCGAGCATGTCGGTTAGATCATCAACAGTGGCTACGAAGTGGGTGGTGGGTGGGCTTTGAATTTCTTCATCGTCCGTATCCCAACCTTGCTGACCGTAGTCCGGCCAGGGCTCTCCTGATAAGGAGACTTTAGTGACTTCAGAATGTCGCCGAAGGGCGAGTCTTTGAAAGATGTCCGGCGGTGAACTCCATGATCGGCGCCCAATCGGATCGATCGGCGGGGGCGGAGGCTCGGAGTCCGGGGTGGAGTCCGGCGCTTTAGAGTCGCGAGCTTCGCAAAGGACAAAGTTGGTGTTCGGCTCAATCGCCGTAGAGATTGCAGTCCCCGAGGCGGCGTCCAACCACTCATCCTCGATCGGCGCAGTAGGCTCCGAATTAAGGGTCGGAACCGATGCGTGTGCGGCCTCCAGGGCACTGTTTGGCGGTAGAGCTAGATCATGCCCATCGTGACAGTGCGGCGCGCTCAGATGAGGCTCGAATCCGTCGAAGATCAAGTCCCCGCGGACGTCAGCCGTGTAGTTTAAACTTCCAAACCTGACCTGATGGCCAGGGGCGTAGCTTTCGATCTGCTCCAGATGGCCAAGTGAATTGGCCCGCAGTGTGAAGCCGCCGAAGACGAAGATCTGTCCGGGGAGAAAAGTCTCACCCTGGATTGCATCGTTATTGATGATCGGAGGAGCCATCGGGCCTAAAAGCGACGACACATAGGAACTCTCAATGAAAGCACCAATGTCGGTGTCAAAACCGGCGGATCTCGGGTAGGGGGTCCCGAACTGTGCGTCTAGGCGGATGGTAACAAGAGACAAGGGACACAATGTTTTACCCAGGTTCGGGCCCTCTTGATGGAGGTAAAACCCTACGTCCTGCTTGATTAATATTGAAGATATGGGTAGTACAAGAGTAGATCTACCACGAGATCAAGGAGGCTAAACCCTAGAAGCTAGCCTATGGTATGATTGTTGTATGTTGTCCTACGGACTAAAACCCTCCGGTTTATATAGACACCGAAGAGGGTTAGGGTTACACAAAGTCGGTTACAATGGTAGGAGATCTATATATCCGCATCGCCAAGGAAATTCCCATCCGGACACGGGACGAAGTCTTCAATCTTGTATCTTCATAGTCCAGGAGTCCGGCTGGAGGTATAGTCCGGCTATCCGGACACCCCCTAATCCAGGACTCCCTCAGTCTCTGTCGCAGAACATAATCCATAGCATATCTGTGGTGGCTGATACAGTCCAGTCGGCTCACAACCCAAGATCCTCTAAGGCGTGAGGGACATGGGCATCGCCAAGAGCAGTACTTGGGTCGGAACCATGAGCAATATGATCATCGACTCGGCCATGATGGCCGCCGTCGAGTGCCTACGACCCCTCTGAGGGGCGGATCGTATGTGCCCCGGCATTATAATGATAGGCTCCTGTACAGTGATGAGCGGAGGTTGCCTGTCGACCCAAGAGAGCCAGGGTTTGATGCGAGGTCAATTTTGGTGCAAGGTCTGGTCGACAGGAACCGAGCACACAGAGAAGGGCAAGACAGAGATCGCCCGATTGGAAGCGGAGTACATGTCTCAGGTCCGGAGTATTTTAGCAGAGCCATCAGAGTTGCTGAGATCCCTCCCAACTTCAGGTTAGCGACTGGGGTTAGTAATTTTACGGGCGAGTCCAAGGCTGACACTTGGCTGGAGGATTATCGAGTGGCTGTATAGATCGGCGGTGGAAATGATGAGGTAGCTATGAAGCATCTTCCTCTGATGTTAGAAGGTTCAGCCAAAGCATGGTTGAATCAGTTGGCCCCAGGCAGTATATTCAGCTTGCAAGAGCTAGCCCGAGTGTTTGTTAGAACTTTTGAGTGTACTTGCAAACGACCAGCAGGGTTGGCTGAATTGCAACATTGTGTCCAAAAGCCGAATGAGACTTTGAGAGATTACATTCAGAGGTGGACCACTTTGCATCACACAGTGGAAAATGTATCTCAACATCAAGCAGTTTGCGCCTTCAAGGAGGGTATTCGGTATCGGGAGCTTAACCTAAAATTCGGTCGGACGGGAGACATGACTCTGACCCGAATGATGGAAATAGCCACTCGGTACGCCAGTGGAGAAGAAGAGGATCGACTCCATAGTGGAAAGGGCAAACCAGTCGCCCAAGATGCCGGAGGAGGTCAGAAGCAGAAACGCAAAGCCGAGCCAGTAGGTCCTGGTGAAGCTTTGGTCGTGGGTCAAGGAAAATTCAAGGGGAAGCCCAAAGGGCCCTGGATCCCCAAGAAGGTAAAAGATCAAGCAGGAAATGATGTGTTGGATTTGCCATGTCACGTTCACACCAAGAAGGATGAAGAGGGTAATCTGATCTACCCCAAACATACCACTCGGCAATGTCGGCTCTTAATCCAACAGTACCGAGAGAAACAACCTAGTGAGAAAGAGAAGGAGTCTAACAAGGACGAGGACAAGGAAGAAGACGATGATGTTTTTCCCAACGTCAATTCCACTTTGGTGATTTTGGCTGACGTTGAAAGCAAAAGTCAATTGAAGGTCATCAACACAGAAGTAAACATGGTTGCTCCGGCAACACCGACATATTTGAAGTGGTCCAAGACACCCATCACATTCGTCTAGTTTGACCATCCCCCGCGTGTTCCCACCCCCGGGAGGAAAGCGTTGGTGGTCGACACAGTCGTTGGGGGCACCCGACTGACTAAGGTCTTGATGGATGGAGGCAGCGGCTTGAACATTTTGTATGCTGAGACTCTTCGAGGGATGGGCATTCCGATGTCCAAGCTCAGCGAAAGCAACATGCGATTCCACGGAGTCATCCCTGGGAAGAAAGCTGATTCACTCGGCTAGATCACTCTTGACGTGGTTTTCGGTGATTCGAACAATTACCGTAAGGAAAAGTTGACATTTGAAGTTGTGGATTTTCATAGTGCCTATCATGCTATTTTGGGCAGGACTACATATGCTCGTTTCGTGGCTCGACCATGTTATGTGTATCTCAAACTGAAGATGCCTGGCCCTAAGGGCGTGATCACAGTCACTGGTAATCGGCAACAAGCAGAAGAGTGCCTCCAGAAGGGCTCAAAGATTGCCGATGAGAAAATGGCAGCAGTTGAAATGGAAGAATACAAGAAGACTGCAGATCCGAGTGATTTGTTGAGAGCTAAGAAGCCTACTTCAGATTCTGCATTTAAGTCATCTGGTGAAACAAAGGCAGTTCATATTCACCGACTGATCGCAATGCTGCTCCGACTCATATCTCAACAACACTCGACAATAAATAGGAAGAAGCGCTCATCCAGTTCCTCCGTGAGAACTAGGACATCTTCGCATGGAAACCTTCTGACATGCCAGGTGTGCCCAGGGGACTGGCTGAGCACCGTTTGCAAGTCGACCCAAAGGTAAAACCAGTCAAAGAGCATCTCTGACACTCCACCGCACAGAAGAGAAAAGCAATTGGCGGGGAAGTGGCTCGGCTTCTGGCAGCTTAGTTCATCCGAGAGATTTACCACTCCAAGTGGCTCGCCAATGTCGTCATGGTTCCTAAGAAAGATGATTCACTCCGTATGTGTATCGACTTCAAGCATATAAATCGTGCCTGCCCGAAGGATCACTTCCCTCTTCCTCGCATCGATCAGATAGTCGACTCGACTGCGGGATGTGAGCGGTTGTCTTTCCTGGATGCATATTCCGGGTACCATCAGATTCGACTGTATGGACCCGATGAAATAAAAACAACTTTTATCACCCCATTCGGGTGCTTTTGCTATGTCACCATGCCCTTTGGTCTCAAGAATGCTGGAGCCACATTCATGCGCATGATACAGATGTGCCTGCTCACTCAAATCAGTTGGAATGTGGAAGCATACATGGATGACATCGTGGTTAGGTCACGTAAAGGTTCCGACCTGCTGACTGACCTCGGTGAAACCTTTGCTAATATAAGGAGATATGATATCAAGCTCAATCCGTCGAAGTGTACGTTTGGAGTTCCAGGTGGCAAGTTACTCGGTTTCCTCGTTTCCGAATGTGGGATCGATGCAAACCCAGAGAAGGTTGGTGCAATCCTCCGAATGAAACGCCCCGTGCGTGTACACGATGTTCAGAAGCTTACTGGTTGTTTGGCCGCTTTGAGTCGATTCATCTCTCATCTCGGCGAAAAGGTATTGCCTCTTTACCGACTAATGAAGAAATCTGACAAGTTCGAGTGGACCCCTGAAGCTGACGCAACGTTTGTAGAGCTCAAAACCCTGCTTTCCACCCAGCCGGTGCTTGCTGCTCCAATCAACAAAGAGCCTTTACTGCTTTATATTGTAGCCACTGGACAAGTTGTCAGTACAGTACTCACGGTCGAGCGGGAAGAAGGCAAGGCCTACAAGGTTCAACGCCCAGTGTATTATATTTCTGAAGTTTTAACCCCATCCAAGCAGAGATATCAACATTATCAGAAGCTTGTCCACGGGATTTACTTGACCACAAATACAGTTGTGCACTACTTCTCAGATCATTCAATTATAGTCATCAGCGACGCTCCATTGTCGGAAATTTTGAACAACAGTGATGCAACTGGTCGAGTGGCCAAATGGGCGATTGAACTCCTTTCGTTGGATATCAAGTTCAAGGCAAAGAAAGCAATCAAATCCCAAGCAATTGCAGATTTTCTCGTCGAGTGGATTGAACAGCAGTTGCCGACCCAGATTCAGTCGGAACATTGGACTATGTTCTTTGACGGGTCCAAAATGTTGAATGGTTCAGGTGCTGGGGTAGTCCTGGTATCTCCGCGAGGCGACAAGCTCAATTATGTTCTCTAGATTCACTTTGACTCCTCCAACAATGAAGCTGAATATGAGGCACTTCTATACGGGTTGTGTATGGCCATTTCACTCGGTGTCCGGCGCCTAATGGTTTATGGCGACTCAGATTTGGTGGTCAATCATGTGATGAAGGAATGGGACGTGAGGAGTCCAGCTATGACTGGTTATTGCAATGCAGTGAGGAGATTGGAAAAGAAGTTTGAGGGGTTAGAGCTTCACCATATACCCCGACTGAAGAACTAGGCAGCCGATGACCTAGCAAAGATAGGTTCCAAGAGGGAGCCTATTCCCAGCAATGTGTTTTGGAACATATTCACACACCATCCGTTCAAGAGGATCCCTTCACAGAAGAGCCCCCACAGCCTAAGAGCTCCACGGACCCGACTGAAGTTGAAATCCCAGCCGTGGTCGACTTGATCATGGAAGTTTTGGTCGTTATTCCTGATTGGATAGTGTCGTACATTGCATATATTCTCAGGAAAGAACTCCCAGAGGATGAAGAAGAGGCTCGTCAGATTGTCCGTCGATCCAAAGCCTTTACTGTGATGGGTGGACAGCTTTAGAGAGAGAGTGTTACTGGAGTCGCCCAGAGATGCATCATGGCAGAAGAAGGCCGATTGATCCTCAATGATATCCACTCGGGGACCTGTGGTCACCATGCGTCCTCTCGGACCATCGTGGCCAAAACTTACCGAGCGGGGTTTTATTGGCCACACGCTAATGATATGGCAAAAGAAATAGTCGACAAGTGTGAGGGCTGTCAGTTCTACTCCAACATGTCCCACAAGCCTGCATCAGCCTTGAAGATTATTCCACTCGTCTGGCCATTTGCTATTTGGGGATTGGATATGGTTGGACCTCTGAGGACTGGCAGAAGTGGCTTCACCCATCTGCTCGTAGCAGTCGACAAGTTCACCAAATGGATTGAAGCTAAACCTATCAAAAACCTTGAATCAAGTACCGCTGTCAGCTTCATCAGAGAGTTAACGTTCAGATATGGAGTTCCACACAACATCATCACATATAATGGGTCAAACTTTGATTCAGATGAGTTCAGAGCTTTCCGCGCTTCCCAAGGCACTCAGGTCGACTATGCTTCAGTCGCCCACCCATAGTCGAATGGGCAAGCGGAGAGGGCAAACGGTTTGATCCTCAAAGGGCTGAAACCTCGATTGATGCGTGACCTCAAGCATGCAGTAGGTGCTTGGGTCGACGAGCTACCATTAGTGCTTTGGGATTGAGAATAACTCCCAATCGGTCGACTGGTCGGACTCCCTTCTTCTTGTTGTATGGGGCTGAGGCTGTGCTTCCGAGTGAAATGCTTCACAATGCACCCCGAGTGGAACTTTTCTCAGAAACTGAAGTAGAACAAGCTCGACTGGGCGATGTTGATCTTCTGGAGGAAGAGAGAGAGACGGCCTTGATCCGGTCGACTATCTATCAGCAAGACCTTCGTCGATTATATGCCAGAAATGTGAGAGGTCGAGCATTTCAGGAAGGTGACCTAGTGCTCAGAATGGATCAGCAACGGCCGCACAAGCTTGCTCCCACTTGGGAAGGTCCCTTCATCATCACCAAGGTGCTCCACAATGGAGCATATCACCTCTACAATGTGGAGCACAATAAAGACGAGCCATGCGCTTGGAACGTGGAGTTGCTCCGCCGTTTTTATACTTAAGTCATTCAGACTATCGAGATGTAATAAGAAGTACCTTTTAGTTTGTTTATCAAAGACACAGTTTTACAGTCTCCTAAATGGTTGTTGTTGCTTATACATGTGTTTAAAATCCCCCAGTGGGTGGCTTAGCTGCGAATCCGTTTCGCCTAAGTTTCAAAAACAGACTCCGAGTGACGAGCAAGCCTCTCACTTGGAGACTTAGCCGCGAATCCGATTCGCCTAAGTTTGAAAAATCCTACCGAGTGAGGAGCAATCCTCTCACTCGGGGGCTTAGCTGCAGTTCCATACTCGCCTAAGATTGACAAAATCCCACCGAGTGAAGAGCAACCCTCTCACTCGGGGGCTTAGCTGCAGTTCCGTACTCGCCTAAGTTTGAAAAATCCTACCGAGTGAAGGGCAACCCTCTCACTCGGGGGCTTAGCTGCAGTTCCGTACTCGCCTAAGTTTGAAAAATCCTACCGAGTGAAGGGCAATCCTCTCATTCGGGGGCTTAGCCGCAGTTCCGTACTCGCCTAAGATTGAAAAAATCCCACGAAGTGAAGATCAACCCTCTCGCTCGGGGGCATAGCTGCAGTTCCGTACTCGCCTAAGTTTAAAAAATCCTACCAAGTGAGGAGCAAGCCTCTCACTCGGGGGCTTAGCTGCAGTTCCGTACTCGCCTAAGTTTGAAAAATCCTACCGAGTGAGGAGCAAGCCTCTCACTCGGGGGCTTAGCTGCAGTTCCGTACTCGCCTAAGATTGAAAAAATTCCACTGAGTGAAGAGCAACCCTCTCACTCGGGGGCTTAGCTGCAGTTCCATACTTGCCTAAGTTTGAACACGTTCCGAGTGAAGAACGATTCTCTCACTCGGAGACTTGGCCACATACGCACCGTCCTGATCCGCAAGGACGACGAGGTGCGGGTCGACCGCGACCTTCTCCTTAGAGCTAAGCCACAAGTATAATGTGCGCTCCATCCTGATCCGCAAGGACGACGAAGTGCAGGTCGACTGCGACCTTCTCCTCGGAGCTACGCCACAAATAAAATAAAGGATTAAAGCATGTTCTGAGTGAAGATACAAGTTCCACTCAGAAATAAAGACAAGCACATCCAAGTTCAGATAAATCCCACGAGGTTCCAGACCGCAGATTAAAGTACTCGGGCTTCAGGCTCGAAGGAGTTTAATGGTTACAAAACCACTCGGCATACCGAGGCAAATTTAAACGGATCATAAAGAGTTTGTTCACTCCGCAGGAGGAGGGCTGGCAGGCTCGACGAACTCGTCCAGGTCGATTCCATTAGCAATCCGGGTAGCAGAAGCAATGAAAGTCTCCATGAAGGACTGGAAGTCAAGCTTCTTGGTGTTGGCAACCTTGATCGCTGCTAGCTTCTCTTTTTTGGCTTCCTTGCAGTGGAGGCGAACCAGAGACAGAGCCACGTCAGCACCACACCGGGTAGAAGACTTCTTCCATTCCTGCACTCGACCAGGGATCTCATTGAGTCGAGTCATCAGAGACTCGAGATCATTCTGGAACGTCACCCTTGGCCAGAGCGCTGTGTCGATCCGCGACACCGCAACCTTCAATCGAGCAAGGTAGTCGACGACACTAGCAAGGCGAGATTCCAGTCGGAGCACATTCATGGCAGCTTCATCCTTGACAGGGGAGTTGATGGGGTCCAAGCCCGTTTCGATTTGACCAGTCTCTACCTCGAAGTTTTGACAGAATTCTGCACACACAGAGAAACAATGAGTCAACGGTTTTATGACTAGTCGATGAAAGCAAATCAATCGGACGAAGAAAAATACCTTCAAGCATGAGGAATAACTTCTTGGCGAGTCCTCCCAAATAATTCTCCAGCTCGTCTCTCTTGCGGGAGATGTCTTCTACTTTGTCGGTCAGGGTCCCTTTGTCCTTCTTCAGTCGAGTCACCTCTTTGTAGGATTCGTCAAGAGCAGCCTTCAATTTGGTGTTCTCTTCCTCCAGCTTTCTGACTGAGGCAGATTCTGGTCGGCGAGAGCCGTTTTGTCTTCTGCAGTTTTTTGTGCGGCCGCAAGATCAGAGTCCTTCTTCTCCAAAGCCTGTCTCATTGTTTCTACAAAGAATAACATTCGAGTTAGAAAAAGGAAGGAAAAGATGGCAGGAGAATCAGTCGACAAGTTTTCCATACCAGCAGCATCATCCTTAGCCTTCTGCAAATTCATCTTGGCCAACTCCAGATCAAGATTGGGCTGGATTTGCTTCTGCCCCAAGTCAGCAAACCGAGCTCCAAGTTCACAAGTTTTCTGTGGTCAGAGGATAGTCAGTCGACAGATGCAAAGATTGGTTGCTTCCGACCAATAAAGTAACAAGTTCAAAGAGTTCTAAGACTACTGCCGAATCAAACATTCAACAGTAGTCTCGGGGACTACACCCAGTGGGTGCACTCAGCGTGCCCCCACTGGTTCGACTTTTCAATTGACTTGGTCCGTCCAGTCGAAAAAAAGAGCAAGAAAGATATTACTTGTTCTCAGACCATAGCCGACTGCTCGCAGTCGAGTACGGTCTCGGGGACTACACCCAGTGGGTGCACTCAGCGTGCCCCCACTGGTTCAGGTTCCACTCGACGTGATCTTCTCAGACCGAGTGGAAAAGATCTTTTCAAAGACCCCCGCCGAATCAAACATTTGACGATGATCTCGGAGACTACACCCGGTGGGTGCACTCAGCGTGCCCCCATTGGTTCAAAGATTCAATCGGCACAACCTAGTCGACTCAAGAGGAAAAACTATTCAGCAGAAATTGAAACACCCAGTGGGTGTACAGATGCAAAGTGCAGACTGACAAATAGATGCACAGTAAAGGTTTTCAGGTACCATATCCTAACAGAACAAGCGTCAAGCTAGAAGATCAGTCGGAAATAAGCTAACCTGGATGTTGGCCTGGAGTGCTGAGCTGGCATCATAAGCAGATTGACTGGCCTCATGAACCACTTTCATCTGCTCCATCATGATGCCTGCCTGGCGTATAGCTTCCTTGGCAGCGCTCACTTGGTCCTCTGGGACGTGATGGGCGGTGA
The DNA here is from genome assembly GCA_021605205.1 of Aegilops longissima. Classification (NCBI taxonomy): domain Eukaryota; kingdom Viridiplantae; phylum Streptophyta; class Magnoliopsida; order Poales; family Poaceae; genus Aegilops; species Aegilops longissima. The sequence continues at coordinate 382,685,885 of CM038681.1, read as the reverse complement.
AAAGTGAAGACGGTGGATCAGCTGGAGCCTGTGTAGTCGACGCTGAAGGCTGTGCACTTGACAATGGAACGACAAAAGTAACAGAAGCCCGGTTGATGTCTCCGGACTGCTGAATCACTGGTTCTGTCGCCAGCATCGACTGAGACGTCTTGCTAATGGATGGTTTCCTACTCAAAGTCCTGCTCCTCCTTCTCGTGGGCCTCAGTGGCACATCCTCGTCGTCGTCTGAAGTTCAATAACATTGGGCGGAGCTGCAAAGGAATCAATCGCAAGAGTTCAGTCGACCGTCAAAATGGCTGATAAAGTAAAGACAAGATGACAAGAGTTATACCCACGTTGGAGGTAACTGCGTCTTCCATCTCCTCCTCATCATCATCTTTGTAAACAGAATTCCCAAAGGTAGCAGCACTGCAAATTTCAAAATTCACCCGGTCAGGCCTTCCGAGGTGAGTCGACCAAAGATCAAGTCGTGCCAAACTAAGAAGTCGAATTCAAGGATTACCTAGAAGCAATGGGGACAGCCACTTTGATCTTGGGCAAGGCCTTGCAACTTTGGGTTGCTTCGGAGCCTTCTCAGTCGGCACAGGAGAAGATGTCCGAGTGTGCTTTGAAGTCTGTCTAGTCTGTGCAGTCACTTTGCCACGGATACTTGCTGGGTCATGGGTATGCTTGGATCGCCTTTCAGCGCGAGGGGGGGAGTCGACTTTCTCACCACCGCTTGAGTCGTCACTCTCCTCGTCTTCTCCCCCATCAGAATGCCAGTCGCCGCTGTCACCCCCGCTCGCCTCTCCCTCTTGCTCCTGCTCCTGCTCCCCGTTGGGCATCGAATACGTCTCAGTATAAATCGGCAAGACACAGAGTCGACTGCGTATCAGTCGATTTCAAAAGCAATTACATGTCAGAACAAAAAGACACCTGGAAGGAAACAGTCGGACCTTGTCTAGTTCGTTGGTGTTGTCGAATGGAGGGACCCTCCTAGACCCCCTTGGATTGTCCTTGTTGCTAGTGATGCCCTGCAACCACTGCGCCATCGTATCCTCATTGACTTCTACCGGGTGGATCCGAGTGCTGTCTTCAATACCCGAGTACATCCACATTGGATGATCACGGGCTTGGAGTGGCTGGATACGTCGACTGAGAAATACCTCTAGCAAGTCCATGCCAGTCACACCATCGCGAACAAGTTGGACTACTCGATCAACCAACATATTCACCTCCACTTTCTCAGCTGGAGTCACTTTCAAGGGGGAGGGTTTCTCAACTCAATCCATGGAAAACGGGGAAGGCCAGCCGACTGTCCAGGAGTCGGCTGGTCCTTGCAATAGAACCAGGTCGACTGCCAACCTCTGACTGACTGGGAAGAATCATAGCTGGGAAAGTGCTTTTACCCCTCATATGGATCCCTAAACCTCCACACATCTGAATCACGTGTGTCCTCTCATCACTCGGATTAGCCTTTTTTACAGACTGAGAACGACAAGTGAAAATGTGCTTGAAGAGACCCCAGTGCGGTCGACACCCCAGAAAGTTTTCGCACATGGACACAAATGCAACAAGGTATGTGATGGTGTTGGGAGAAAAGTGATGAAGTTGGGCTCCAAAGAAATTCAGAAAACCCCGGAAAAAAGGATGTGGGGGCAAGGAGAAACCGCGGTCGACGTGAGTGGCGAGAAGGACTCACTCACCCTCTTGCGGCCGTAGTTCGGTCTCGTCCTCCGGAAGCCGCCAGGAGCCGTGGGGAATCAATCCCCCCTCCTCTAGATCCTCCAGATCCTCCTGCTGGATCGTGGAGCGAATCCAGTCGCCCTAAATCCAGCTGGGCGGCAGGCCAGATCTCGACGACGACCCCCAACTTGTCTTCTTTCCCTTCGCCTTCGCCATCGCCTTCTTCGCATGCTCCAGTGCCGTTGTCTTGTCCTTCGCCATCGCTGCGGGTTGCGCTCGGGCTGGGCGGCGTCGTCGAGGGAGGAGGCGGGCGCAGTGGAGAAGCAGAGGAGGAAGAAAGGAAATGGGGCGCACAGTGCAAACCCACCGGCCCAGACGCCTTATATGGGCTTGTTCCCCAAGTGACTGACTTGTGGGCCCAGGTAATCCTGTCAAATCCCGCAACAGTCGTGCGTGCGGTACGTGGCGAAAAAGGTGGCGCGGGGATCGAGGCGCCTCTGCCTTATCCACTCCGATTACCGCAGACCTCTCCGGCCCGCACACTTCCCCAAATTTCGAATCCCGCGAGATCCGGGAACGGCAGAGCAGTCAATCATGCCGGAGATTTTATACCATATCAAACACTCGAAGCTTATCAACAAAGTTCACTCGACAACTTCTGAATGGCTCAAGGCGACTGAAAATGAAGTCGAAGTTTTTGCATGGTTCACCAATCCAAGTAAAATGCTTCCGAAGCATGAAAGTTGGGTTGGAACCACCTTCAACTCCATCTCCACTCAGACCCAGAACCATTCGGGGGCTAATGACAATGACATGTACCTAGGGTAGGGCAATAGACCTGATTTGAGCACCTTACCCAAGGACACTGCCCTACAGTCAAGGACATTCAAAGGACAGCAGATTCTACCGACTGAAATCACCACAGGACACAACCCACTCGACCGTGGGTTCACTCGGATAGCTCAGTTCCATTCAACCAGGATATACTCATTCGACCATACCAGAAACCACTCAGAGAACAGAAGATCTAAGGTCACTCTGAATGACAACGGTCGGGCGTTCACTTCATAGTCTTAATGATCATTTATATGACTTTAATGCTGGTGTTACCAGTAACGTTCCCTCTTTATGAACACTGAACCCTATGTAACGTGGCATGGTTGGGGCCCTGGCGCACTCTATATAAGCCACCCCCTCCTTTGGGACAAGGGTTCGCACCCCCTCTAACTTCATGCATAATCCAATCGACCGGCCTCAGGGCACCGAGACGTAGGGATGTTACTTCCTCTAAGAAGGGCCTGAACTCGTAGATCTTGCGTGCACAACTTCACCATAGCTAGGATCTTACCTCCTCATACCTACCCCCATTCTACTGTCAGACTTAGAACCACAACACCAACCCCTCAAACGCTCGCGGACGCGACCGGGCGTGTCCGCGGACTGTGATCGGTCACGTATCAAATATTGGATTCTACAACCATACACCTCAAATTAGAAACCTCAAATCCATACTATTACATACAACGTAAACCAGTCTTTAAGCGGAGCTCGCCCGGCTCCGCCTTGGCCATGTCTGGTGGCCGGCTGCGCTCCCCAGAGTGTTGGTCTGCTCGCCCGCAAGGTAGAGTAAGGCATGGGACACGACTCGGCTCACGGGAATCAAGGCACCGCCATCTCCCATTCCCTACATTTTGTCGTCAGAACCTGGAACCCGAACGGTACCAGTGGACGTCATATTGATGATGGATCCGTCCTCGGACGAGCCGGGGACATCCACCACGACACGATTGCGGCGCCCGGAGTGGTACCATACGGGGCGCCGGAGAATGCGACTCTGCCTCGCTGACATGCACCGCCGCGAGGGCTGCCGCCGCCTCTCGCGCCCGCTTACTCTCATGGATGGCACGCCGCGCCATGTTTGCATCGGACGACACCCATGGTGGGTCCATGGCCTCGGCGTGCCAACAAAGGGGTTGCACGTTCGCCACCGCGTTCGGACGCCAGACGGACCACACCGCCTCTGATGAGGCAGCGACGACACACCTAGCAACGGATCCATGCGCCATTTGGGTGGACGCAATGGATTCTCGACGGAAGGAGTACGAGCGCTGCCTCGCACGTGCCAGAAGGAAATATGCCCTAGAGGCAATAATAAAGTTGTTATTTATATTTCCTTATATCATGATAAATGTTTATTATTCATGCTGGAATTGTATTAACCGGAAACTTAGTACATGTGTGAATACATAGACAAACAGAGTGTCCCTAGTATGCCTCTACTTGACTAGCTCGTTAATCAAAGATGGTTAAGTTTCCTAGCCATAGACATGTGTTGTCATTTGATTAATGAGATCACATCATTAGAGAATGATGTGATGGACAAGATCCATCTGTTAGCTTAGCACTATGATTGTTTAGTTTATTGCTATTGCTTTCTTCATGACTTATACATGTTCCTATGACTATGAGATTATGCAACTCCTAAATCTTCGGAGGAACACTTAGTGTGCTATCAAACGTCTGGCAACGGCGAGTGATTATAAAGATGATCTACAGGTGTCTCCGATAGTGTTTGTTGAGTTGGCATAGATCGAGATTAGGATTTGTCACTCCGATTGTCGGAGAGGTATCTCTGGGCCCTCTCGGTAATGCACATCACTATAAGCCTTGCAAGCAATGTGACTAATGAGTTAGTTGCGGGATGATGCACTACGGAACGAGTAAAGAGACTTGCCGGTAACGAGATTGAACTAGGTATGATGATACCGACGATCGAATCTCGGGCAAGTAACATACCAATGACAAAGGGAACAACATATGTTGTTGTGCGGTTTGACTGATAAAGATCTTCGTAGAATATGTAGGAACCAATATGAGCATCCAGGTTCCGCTATTGGTTATTGACTGGAGAAGTGTCTCGGTCATGTCTACATGGTTCTCGAACCCGTAGGGTCCGCACGCTTAACGTTCGATGACGATTGGTATTATGAGTTTATGTGATTTGATGTACCGAAGGTTGTTCGGAGTCCCGGATGAGATCATGGACATGACGAGGAGTTTCAAAATGGTCGAGACATAAAGATAGATATATTGGACCATGTTGTTCGGACACCGGAAGTGTTCCGAAGAGTTTCGGATAAAACCAGAGTGCCGGAAGGTTACCGGAACACCCCCCCGGGAAGTTAATGGGCCACCATGGGCCTTAGAGGAGAGAGGGCCGGCCCGGAGGTGGCGCGCGCCCCCCAGTACGAATTGGGCAAGGGGTGGGGGCGGCGCCCCCTCCTTCCTTCTCCCCCTTCCTCCTTCCTTCCCCTCCTTGTTGGACTAAGAAAGGGGGGAACCTACTCCTAGTAGGAGTAGGATTACTCCCACTTGGGCGCGCCCCTTGTGGCCGGCCGGCTGGCCCCCTCCTCCCCTCCTTTATATACGGGGGAGGGGGCCACCCCATAGACACACAAGTTGATCTCTTAGCCGTGTGCGGTGCCCCCCTCCACAATTTTCCACCTCGGTCATATTGTCGTAGTGCTTAGGTGAAGCCATACGTAACTTCATCATCACCGTCACCATGCCGTCGTGCTGACTAAACTCTCCCTCGACCTCAGCTAGATCTAGAGTTCAAGGGACGTCACTGAGCTGAACGAGTGCAGATCGTGGAGGTGCCGTGCGTTTGGTACTTGATCGGTTGGATCGCGAAGACGTTCGACTACATCAGCCGCGTTACTAAACACTTCCACTTTCGGTCTACGAGGGTACGTGGACACACTCTCCCGCCTCGTTGTTATGCTTCTCATAGATAGATCTTGCGTGATCGTAGGATTTTTTTTTTGAAATACTACGTTCCCCAACAGTGCCTCCTCCCATTAGCGGCGGAGTGCAAGCCGGACGGCCACCCCCTCCCCGGGGCCGCGTGGGATGAGCTCGGGGTTGATGGATCTGGAGGTGAACGACTCGGATCCATTGCCTGCCATGCCAAAGACAGCTGGAGATCACCGGACAGGAGCTTGGGTGGCAGAGGGGAGTGGACTGAAGTGGCTAGGGTTTGATCCAGCGAGCGGATGGGGAGGAATATATGTGGAGTCGGGTGGGCCAGCGTGGGCCGGGTCCGATGTGGCAGACGCGGGTGCCCCCATATCTGCCCCATATTTGGGCTTGATACAAGGGGTGCCTGTTAGCCTGGGCGTCTGAGGCCTGTTTGAGGTGCCCGTCTAGGTCAAAATTTCGTGACCAGTCAGTGACCGGGCTGTCCACCCGGGCGTTTAAGGCGGATTTGAGGTGCCCGACTGTAGATGCTCTTAGTTAATAGATAAAGCAAATTATGCTTCCTCTTCGAGAAACATTTGCCATTGTTACCTCAATTTTGGCTGCCCAAGAATGATCATATCATAAATAAATGTGAAAAGCAGGAGCCAAAAGTTGACAACCTGCAAAAAATTACATGGCAAATATATCGAATGCTTTTTTTTCATATGATTGCAAATGGAAAACACATGAAGAAAAATTTCCAGCTTGAGTAGGATGAGGATACAATTGTAGGTCATGAGAACCTAAAATTGTATATCTCTAATTAGTATAAACAACTATTTTTGTGCTCATGGGGACAATTATGTGTCTATGCATGAGCACATGGTTGGGGACATTCCTCAGCTCGAGATAGATGAGAATGACATTTTATCCGCACCATCTATAGAGAAATAGGTGTTTGAGGTCATATCACAAATGAAGAATAACAAGGCACTAGGGCTGGAGGACTTCCCAGCAGAGTTTTATAAGAAATGCTAGCATATCATTAAGGGTGACCTAGTGCTAATGTTTCATGATTTGTTTAATGGCCAATTGTAGCTATTCCACCTAAATATTGGAACAATAACATTGTTACCAAAGTAGGAGGAGGCAGTGAGTATTGAGCAGTTCAGATCGATATGTCTGCTCAATGTGAGCTTTATTTTTTTTACTAAGGTTGGTACAAACTGACTGACGCGGATTGCACATAGTGTAGTGCAATCAACTTAAACGACTTTCATGCCAGGCAGAAACATACTAGACGGTGTGGTTTTCCTACATGAAACACTTCATGAGATCCACTCGAAGAAACTGGATGGACTGGTCTTCAAAGTGGATTTTGAAAAAGCATATGATAAGGTTAAATGGCCATTCCTCCAACAAGCCTTAAGTATGAAGGGATTCGATGATGCCTGGAGGAAGCATGTCGATTCTTTCATACAAAAAGACAGCATCGGGATTAAAGTAAATAATGACATACGTCACTACTTTGAGACGCAAAAGGGTCCAAGACAGGGGGACCCAATTTCTCCTATATTCTTCAATATAGTGGCAGATATGTTGGCAATTCTCATAGAAGAGAAAAACTGGACGACCAAGTAGGAGGACTAGTACCACAATTTGTAGATGGTGGGGTGTCCATACTACAATACACTGGTGATACAATAATTCTCACGGAACATGATTCGGCAAAGGACAAAAATATGAAGCTTGTGTTCGGCCTATTCGAACAATTGTCAGGACTGAAGATTAATTTTAGCAAAAGCAAATTGTTCTGTTTCGGGAGAGCCGAAGACGAACAAGATGCTTATAAACAACTGTTCGGATGTGAACTGGGGACCCTACTGTTTAGTTATCTGGGCATACCAATTCACCATCGCAAGCTATCTAACAAGGAGTGGAAGTGTATTGAAGATCGATTTGAGAAAAAACTAAGCTACTGGAAGGCAAGCCATACGGAGGTCCGCTAGTGATGATAAACTCAGTGCTCACGATTATGCCGATGTTCCTTCCTTCTTTCTTTGAAGTACTTGTAGGGGTACGAAAAAGGTTAGATTTTTATCGATCAAGATTGTTTTGGCAGTGTGATGAAATAAAGAGGAAATACAGGCTTACTAAGTGGGATATAATTTGTAGGCCGAAGGATCAGGGTGGTCCCAGGATTGAGAATTTAGAGGGAAAGAATATATCTGTGCTCAGCAAATGGTTGTACATGCTATCTGTTGAAACCGAAGGCACACGGGTAAATTTTTTACGTAATAAGTACCTACGATCTAAGAACTTGGCCCAGGTTACTGTTTGACCCAATGATTCACCTTTCCGGAAGGGGTTAATGAGGACGAGAGCAGATTTCTTCCATAGGACAAAATTTATCATTGGAAATGGTAATTCGACCAGATTCTGGGAGGATACATGGTTAGGGGAGACACCTTTAGCTACGGAATATCCGTCTCTCTATAATATTGTACAACATAAGGAAGCATACACTACTACGGTATTACGGTCTAATGCTCTAAATATCCAATTCCGAGATCTTTAGTAGGAGACCGATGGGAAGCTTGGCTACATCTGGTGAGAAGGTTGATGGATGTTCAATTTTCTAATGAGCCTGATAGGATTCACTGGAGATTAACTATGAGCAATGTCTTCTCGGTGAAATCTATGTATGTTGATCTAATTGACTCTCGTCCGATCTTGAAATACATACATATTTGGAAGATCAAGGTGTCGTTAAGAATCAACATCTTCACGTGGTTTGTTCACAAGGAGGTGATTCTGGCTAAGGTTAACTTGGAAAATCGTAATTGGGAGGGTAGTCAAAGATGTTGCTTTTGTGATCAAGATAAAACTATCAAACACCTCTTTCTCATTTGCCCGCTGGCCAAACTATTATGGCATTCGATTTATATAGCCTTTAATATCACCCATCCAAATAGTATTCACACGTTATTTGGGACGTGGCTAAATGGGGTAGAGCCAAATACCGCGAGACATATTCGGACATGAGTATGCGTATGACACTGGGCTATATTGAACTGCAGAAATGATATAATTTTTAACAGACGAACTAGTATACTTTTTTTGCAGGTTATCTACAGGGCCACGTCATCGATCCGTACGGGGTCGTTACTCACTGCCGCAGAATCCAGGGAGCCTTTGGATACTGGTCCTACCCGAGGGGAGCTGGTAGCTCGGGATATCTACAACCAGTTTGGACGGCGGTCCAGTAACAGGCTAGGTGTTTTGTCATCTCGTCATATTTCTGTCGGTTGTGTTCTTTTACCTTTTCAACTCTAAGGGATCTTGTACTGGACCGCTGATGTTTTTGTTACTTTGTTAAATATAGGGGATGCATGCATCATTCTGATGCAGAGGTCCGAGTAGATCCTCCTTTTCTAAAAGAACTCAAATGCTTTTGAAAGTTTAGTATGCATCCTGCTGTGAGATTGCATGAATGGTCCCATCAAATTACTATCTGTTTTTCCTCTTTGTGACTACTCAAATACATGAGTTAATTGCAGAGAACTACCAATTTGCGGTCAGGTTTACAGAAATCCACCTAGTCAGTAATCCGTTGCAAAATTCACCTTGTTTCTAGTAAACCTTTTGCAGAAAGCACTGATCGCTCGATTTGCTGCGTTTGATCTCGTTCTCGACAGATGGGGCACAAAAATGCTAACATGGCCTAAGGGCCCGTACAAAGGCGCCATTTGAACAAAACCGGTCAAAACAACATGGTCGACTCGCGTCAGACAGACCGACCACAACACTCTTTATCTCTCACCCTTTCTTCTCTCTCTCGCGTGCTCGCACTAATGGCGATGGTGAACTTTCATGGCAACGGCGATGGCGTCGGTGATGCTCCTTGCGGTGGTGATGCAGATCCACCATAGTTTTGCGGGAGTTCAAACCCATCCAAGACGACGTGTCTGCAGCCGTTGGCATCGACGAAATCAATTGAATACGTGGTAGCGAGTGCGTTCGCCAAGGCGGTGAAGGAGGATACGATGTGTAGCCATCACCAGGCCTCCTCCTTAAGCGACATCTAGTAATTTGGATTCTATGGTTAGGGTTCTAGGGTTAGGGTTGTAGCACTGTAGGGTTAGTAGTTACAACAATTTAGTGTTTAGGATTGGCAAATTAACATGTTCTAGAGCTGTATTGTTTGTTGTATTTAGTTTTAGGGTTCTAGGGTTAGGGTTCTAGTGTTAGGATTATAGAACATGCTCTAGCACTATAACGCTGCATGGTTAGGAGTTATATATAGCAGTGTAGTGTTTCTGTGTTGTGAAGTGCATAATTATTTGTTGTATTTACCTAGTCTTGTTGCTAGGGGTTGGCATAATTTAGCTAGTGCTATTACTTTGATATGAACTTAAGAAGTGTTGTGTACTTAGGACTATAAAATCACTTGCTTAATGGCAATTATAAATAGAAACATGGCCATGTTGATTCTCAGTTTGTCGTATAATCATTTGAATTATGTTTACTTATAACTAAATTTTTAAATGACCTATACTTAGAACTCTATTTTTAACTGAACTGAACTTTGAACTATAGTTTTAACTGAACTTTGAACTGAATTTTTATTTTATTTTTAGTTTGGATGATGAAGTCTGGGAAGTCAGATTCCATTTCTATTGTAGTGATAATCTAGAGAGAAGCATAAACCTATCAAACATAACATTTTATAATCCGATTGTACTAATTACTTAAAAGGTTTAAGCATTATACCCGGCCTCGGCATAATTGAGATGCACACAACCATAGCCAAGTTGAAGTTCCAAAAAAGGCGGAATACAAGTAATCATGTGGAGATTGTATAATGCCTAAGACATAGGAGGGCTAATCCAAAGATCATGTTGCCATCCATGTCGGGTAAAAGTATCCCTCACTGTGGCCTCCAAGCGTGTACACACCACCATAAACAAGTCTTGATTCTGCACACATTGTAGAGACAACCATAAACGGAGCGTACTGCTACATCTGTAGATAGCCTACATAAGACAAGGACTTTTATTGTTAAAAACCTTATCATTTCGACATAGCCAGAGCGACCAGATCACGGCAAGCGCTCCCACCCTAAGAAGAATTCTAAACTTGTTATTGATCCCATTTAACCAGTTTGCGCTAATAGAGCTTCAAGGCTATGATGTTAGAGACTTCATGTATTATGTCAGAGATCCAGGTGTTGGGGTGTTAGGAATGTGTTGAGGATATAGCTACTAAGTATAAACCGGCCAGGAGGGCCCGGTTCACCTTAGACTGTGCTGAAGCCCATGAAGGTCTTGAAGATGGCGTTCAACTAGTAAAGCTTGGAAGCCCACGACCCAAAGGAGGATTAGGGCCCGTAGTGGTAAACCGCCATGATTATGTAAACTTGTAATATAAGTTAGAAAGGAGAGAGACCGAGCCGGACACTCTGTATAGGTCGGCTCGGGACTCAGAGACCGCCGAAGGCCAACTGTGTATATAAAGGGACGACCCGGTGGCGGTTCAAGACAGAGAACAACAACTCGAGGCCTAGGCGAAGCTTATTTGCTCCCTAGTCATCGAAACCACATCAATCCCATCACAACTAGACGTAGGCTTTTACCTTCATCGAAGGGGCCGAACTAGTATAAACTCTCGTGCCTTTGCGTCCGCTTTAACCCCTTCAAGTTAACTCGTAGCGATGGCTCCACGACTAAGTCCTTTCACGAGGACATCTGCCGTGACAAAACCACGACATTTGGCGCCCACCGTGGGGCTATCGCACGATGGTTTGATGATCTTGGAGGGCAAGTTCGAAGGACTCAAAGGCTATCTTTGTGGGCGGATGACCAAGAGTCGTCGCGGCAAGCTCTACATCAACGACGCAGATGGGGCCCCGAGGCGGCTCAATCGAGTCACGGATACCGGGTCCCCTTTGGTGGCATACACGTTTTCATCGGCAAGATTGGCGAGCCAGGGCTGAGCCGACATCCGCACCGACCTCGTCGAGACGGCTCGGCGTCTGAGATCTGCCCGAGTTAAACCGCCATGAAGCGCCGCCGTGGGAGTCATCCACGGAGGAAACCATGAGGATGAATCGGGATATGGTAGCGAGACGATCGTCTATTCGATGTGAGTCCTTGACCGGAGAAACCGAATCGTTGTACCAGTTGCAAGACGACCAGATGAGGGGCTGTTCCGATGGCGATAGTATTCCGGACCCTTCGATCAGCCCAACCAGGTTGGAATATTTATGGCCGGTACACAAGCGGCGCTTCACTCTTCGACTGCGGCGGCAGCAACCGGGGCAGGAGGTCCTGTGCACCCGCCGGCTCAAGTTTTATCTGACCTGTTCGACGCACTAGCTGTGCTTATGGCAGAGGCCAATCCGGCAGATCAAGATGCCCACAACGCAGAAGTTGCAAAGGTGAGAGAGCAGATCGCTTAGGCCAAAGCAGACCTGGCAGCTGAGATGACAGGATGGTCGCAGAGTGGGCCGCTTTGGATGCCCAGGCCTATAAGCTTATGTTGGACCAGAACGCGTCGCAGGAGGTCTTAAAGCGGAAACACAGGTCCCGTTTGCCTTCAGTTTCGGCGCTAGAAACCTCTTTCACACCCTGTGCGGGGACCATAATCCGCCAGAGGTAAACCGGCCGAGGCACGTGGCGGCGCGCCGATCCAACCCCGCCTCATGGAACCCCTCGGCGAAACAATATGATGCCTCCGCCGTCCGGCGCCTCGGTCATTATGCTAATCCTATGGACAATCTTGTCGCTGCCGCTTCACGATTGGAGGCCATCCCGATCGAAGGTGATTCTCCGCAGGCAGTAGAGACACGCCGGGTTAAGGAGCTTCTTCGAACCGCTTTGATCCAACATGAAGCATACTCGTATAGCCGTGACCGGATTCATTCCACCCCACGTCCGAGCAGGAGCTACAACAGGCGTATGGATGAACCGGCTGTATCGAGCAACGCACGGCACCGTGAAGCGGCCCATGGCCATAACCCGACAGGCGGTATTCGCGATGCTCAGGAAGTGGTGGACCGGACCCGGGCACGAAGGGAGGCCGAGTTAGCAGCCTGAGCAGGCGCTCGGCTTCGCCGGTTCGCCCCACCACCTCAGTCGAGCTAGGGGTCGCTTCTAGCTTGGGGGTGCCCTGTTTGATCCCCGCTTTACGCAATGTGCGCTTGCCCAAAGACTTCAAGGGTCCGCGCAAGGTGCCAAATTACACTGCTGATTTATCTCCAGAAGCATGGATAGAGAGCTATGAGATGGCCATGGAGATGCTAGATGTGGATGAGGCTGCGTGTGCAAAGTATTTTACCATGATGCTTGAAGGGACGGCCCGTACTTGGTTAAAGAGCTTGCCGCCCAATTCTATCAGTTCATGGGCCCAGTTGCGAACCCGGTCTATCCATAATTTCAAAGATACCTGTAAGAAGCCCATGTCCATAGTGGACTTGGCGGCTTGTGTCCAGGGGGAAGGGGAGTCAACAACCCATTGGGTACGCCGCGTTTCGGAAATCTTGCACTCGTCAGACCGGATCAACGCTGACTCTGCGATCTTAACCCTGGAGGGCAACTGCCGGTTTCAGCCTCTGAAGTTAAAGTTGGGGCGCATGAAGTGATTTTGTAATGACATGGGAACTCTCATGGGCGCTTTAGTGAAGTATGCTGATTCTGATAGTACGAAGGATCCCGAGTCTAAGGATGACAAGGCAGGGAAGGGCAAGAAGAACAGCAACTCCAAGGGGCATCAGCACAATCCGGCAGGCCACGGGAACGGAGGCAAACGTAAAGCGGATGGCAACATGGACTTTGTGGCTAATACTAATGCGCAGGACAAGGGTCAGCGACGCAGAGGTAAAGCGGAGAATCGTGGTGGGGCTCCGAATCCTAACCCGGATCGCTTAAACTATTTATTAAATCGGCCCTGTCCAAAACACGGGACGAAGGAGATGCCAGCCAACCACCTTTGGAAGGACTGTTACATTATGCAGGAGTTCAAAAACTCTAATGCTTTCCGTTATGATCATGGGTCCGGTGGTGGCTCAGGATCCGGTTTTCATGGGTCGGGTCACGATGGAGGAGCTTCCGGGCTTCAATGGCAATCAGGGCAGACAGAACAATCAGAATAGTCAGAATAACCAAGGTGGTTACAACCAGCAGCAGCAGCAATAGTCGGGTTATCAGAGCCATCCGAAACAGTTGAACAAAGGCCAATATCATGTTTTCACAACTAGCTTGGATAAGCGAGACCGAAACTTCTGGCGGCGGTGAATTCTATTGAACCGCCGTACCACATTATTTACGCTGGTCGGAACAGCCAATCGTGTGGGCAGGGAGGATCACCCTCTTCGGGTTGACAATCCGGGCCAGCTGGCGTTGGTGGTAGCCCCTCAGGTGGGAGGTTATAAGTTCACCAAAGTGCTCATGGATGGAGGGAGCAGATTAATATCCTGTACTATGAGACATTCCGCCGTATGGGGCTAACAGACAAAATTTAAAACCGTCTAATACGGTGTTCCATGGTGTGGTACACGGTATATCTGCATACCTGTTGGCAAGATAGCTCGGAAGTGGCTTTTGGGGATGTCATGATTCCCGATCGAGACATCGACCTTTGAGGTGGTGAAAATCCGGGCCCATATCACGCCCTGTTTGGGCGGCCGGCTTATGCCAAGTTCATGGCACGGCCTTGTTATATCTATTTACAGCTCAAGATGCTGGGTCACAAGGGGACAATAACGGTTCATGGAAGCCCCAAGATTGCTTTGGAATGTGAGGAAGGTGATGCGGCCTATGCAGAGTCGGTTTGTGCTACAGAGGAGTTGAAATATTATAAGGACAATGTTGATCCGGCGGACATGACCCCTTTGAAGAAGCCGACTACAGAGCATGATCCGGATTTAAAGTTCAAATCGGCGGCTGAGACTAAGCTTGTTGACTTCGTGCCTGGCGATTCGTCCAAGCAGTTCACTATCAGCGCCAACTTGGACCCGAAATAGGAAAGCGCGCTCATCGAGTTCATCCGTGAGAATCGGGACATTTTTGCATGGAAGCCTTCTGACATGCCAGGTGTACCGAGGGAACTCGCTGAGCACACTCTTAATGTTGATCCCAAGTACAAACCGGTGAAGCGGTTTCTCCGCGGTTTAACGAAGAAAAGCGCAAGGCTATTGGAGAAGAGGTGGCGGGCTCTTAGCGGCTGGTTTTATCGTTGAAGTCTTCCATCCGAGTGGCTTGCTAATCCGGTGCTGGTCCTTAAGAAGAACGGCACTTGGCGCATGTCGCGGATTACAGATCTTAACAAAGCTTGTCCAAGAGATCCTTTTGCCCTCCCGCATTGACCAGATTATTGATGCCACTGCGGGTTGTGAGCGGTTGAGTTTTTTGGATGCATATTCTGGGTATCATCAGATCAAAATGGCGGTTAAGGACCAGGAGAAAACGGCGTTTATCACCCCCTTTGGAGCCTTCTGCTATGTATCCATGCCCTTTGGGCTCAAAAGCGCCCAGGCAACTTATCAATGATGTGTACAGAATTGCCTGCACAAGCAGATCAGCCGTAATGTGCACGCCTATGTAGATGACATTGTGGTCAAGTCAAGGGAGAAAGAGACACTGATTGACGATTTGGAGGAAACCTTTGACAACCTACGGGTTTACAAGATGATGCTCAACCCGGCCAAATGTGTTTTTGGTGTTCCGGCAGGCAAGTTATTGGGTTTTCTCGTGTCCAACAGGGGAATTGAAGCTAATCCGAAAAAGATTACGGCTATTACCTCCCTGGCTAAACCGAAGTGTATTAACGATGTCCAGCGTTTGGCAGGCCGGATTGCCGCGTTGAGCCGGTTTATCAGCCGCCTCGGAGAGAAGGCCATCCCTTTGTACCAGATGCTGAAAAAGACAGATCGGTTTGTCTGGAGTCCAGCCGCCGATGAAGCGTTGGAGGACTTAAAGCGGTAGTTAGCCAATCCGCCCGTTCTTGCAGCTCCAATCGACAAAGAACCGTTATTACTATACGTAGCGGCTAATGCTCGTGCAGTTAGCGTGGCTATTGTGGTAGAGCGCAAAGAAGCAGGCAAGGAATATCCGGTTCAGCGGCCGGTTTACTATATTAGAGAAGTGCTTATTGAATCCAAGAAACGGTACCCGCATTGGCAAAAGCTAGTATACGGAGTTTTTATGGCGAGCCGGAAGCTTAAGCAATACTTCCAGGGCCATCCGATCACAGTGGTCAGCTCTGCTCCTTTGGGCGATATAATTTAGAACAGGGAAGTGACTGGCCGGATTGCTAAGTGGGCTATAGAGCTTGGGCCGCACGGATTGAAGTATGTGCCTCGAACGGCGATCAAATCTCAAGCACTTGTGGATTTCATCAATGATTGGACGGAGTTACAGGCGCCTGAAGAGAAGCCGGATCACACTTATTGGACGATTCATTTTGATGGATCCAGGCAATTGGAGGGCTCGGGGGCTGGAGTCGTATTAACTTCCCCACGAGGTGACAAGTTCTGTTACGTTCTCCGCTTAATGTTCCCTTGTACTAACAATGCAGCTGAGTATGAAGCTTTGCTCCATGGTCTTCGGATGGCGAAGGAGATGAATCTTAGCCGGGTTAAGTGCTTCGGTGACTCGGACCTGGTGGCTCAAAAGGTGTCTGGCACTTGGGATTCCAAGGATCCACTCATGGCAGCCTATCGTCGTGAGGTGGATATTGTTGCAGGTCACTTTAAGGGTTATCAAGTGGATCACATGGATAGACGGAAGAACGGCGATTTGACGCTTTAAGCGGCCGGGCTCTCGGCATAAACCGTCCCGCCTAACGTCTTTTTTGATGTTACGCATAACCCGTCGGTCAAGCTCCCGGTGAAGCGGATTTAGCTATTCTGATCCGGAGGCGCGATTGGTGGCAGCCCTGCATGTCATACCGGATTGGACAGTTCCTTATCTTGCGTACATGAACCGGGCGAGTTGCGAGGATGAGACTACGCGAGCAGATAGTCCGGCGATCCAAGTCCATGACCATTATCAATGGCGAGTTGCATCATTGCGATGTATCGGTAGCGTTTCATTGCTGTGTCCCCGAGGAAGGCTGTGAAATTTTACGCGAAATCCACGAAGGGGATTGTGGTCACCACGCCGGTTCAAAGTCTCTAGTAGCTAAGGTGTTTCGCCACGGTTTCTCTGGTTGACGGCTCATGCCGATCTGGAGGATCTAGTTAGGCGATGTGATGGCTGTCGAGAAATTTTCAAGGCGTGCTCATGTGCCACTCAAAATTTAGGATGATTCCAATTACTTGGCCGTTTGCGACTTGGGGTCTGGATATGGTCGGACCTTTCAAAAGGTCCAAGGACAAGAAGACCCACCTCTTGGTGGCGGTTGACAAATTTACCAAGTGGGTTGAAGCGGAGCCCATTAGCAAGTGTGATGCAGCCACGGCGGTTCAGTTCATTAAAAAGGTGATTTTCCGGTTTGGCTTTCCACACAGTATCATTACTGATAATGGTACCAACTTGTCCAAAGGTGCTATGAAGGAATTTTGTGAGCGTGAGCACATCCGGCTTGATGTATCGTCAGTAGCTCACCCACAGTCCAATGGACAAGCAGAACGGGCCAATTAAGAGATCCTGCAGGGTATCAAGCCCTGGCTCAAGGTTCCTTTGCAATGAACGCCGGGATGTTGGGTGGAGGAGTTACCATCTGTGTTATGGAGTATCAATACTACACCCAACAGGTCGACAGGATACACACCGTTCTTTATGGTCTATGGCGCAGAGGCGGTCCTCCCCAGTGATATCCGTCACGATTCACCTCGTGTAGCGGCATATGTTGAAACGGACAACGAGGAGGCACGACAAGACGTTTTGGATCTGTTGGACGAAGAACGTGACATCGCAGCTGCCCGTTCGGCAATCTACCAACAGGATCTTCGTCGATATCATAGTCGCCGAGTTAAGACCAGAACTTTTCAAGAAGGAGATCTGGTGCTTCGACTGATCCAAGACCAGACTGATATGCACAAGTTATCCCCACCTTGGGAGGGACCTTTTGTGGTCAGCAAGAATCTGCACAACGGGTCGTACTATCTGATCGATGTTCGAGAGCATAAAGACTCACGCACGTCAGAGGAGGAGACCAAACGGCCCTGGAACATATCTCATCTTCGGCCTTATTATACTTAAGCCATAGATTTTTACTCATGTACATATTATGACAATGTATATATAATGATCAATACAATAAACTGGAGCCTTAGCTAAAGCGGGGTCTCTGTTCTTTTCATATCATGTGTGGTTACACGAAGTTTTTATCTTAAAGCGACCTCCGGTTTACCCCTTGAGTTAGCTTTTTCAAAAAAGCTTTGTATCATGTCACTAGGGGGCTTGGTCGCATCCGAACCAATGCAACACCTTTTCGACCGGCGAAAGCCACAAAGATCACTTGGGAACTTGGTCATGTCTGAACCAGTTACACCTCTTGATCGGCCTCAGGCCACAAAATTGCTTGGGGGCTTTGGTCGAACCCGAACCATCGCTACACCTCTTGATCGGCGTAATGACACTGCATCATTTGGGGACCTTGGCTGACTGGAACCATAGCTACGCCTCCGGGGGCTTCGTCGTGTCCGACCATGGTAATACCACTTGATCGGCTCAGATAGCCTCTTTTTTGGAAACGATTTTATTTGTCTTTTCTCCGATTTGCATATTTTTTGTTGTGTTTTTTCACCAACGACTGTTGTGCCGGTTTGACTGTCAATTGACGGAACACGGACTATTCTTGATCCGGAGACGTTTTGCCCGGTTTAATTTTTTAACTAAAACGTCGTATCTTGGTGACTTGACCTTGCATTCACAGGAGCTGTTTCTCCTATGACAGTGCTTTTCACAAAGCGCTCCGGTTTACGATTGGCACAGCCAACTCCATGACTTATGATGGCAGGTATTAGTTAATGATATGTTTAAATTAAGTTATTCTTGATTTCATTGATATTATGACCCGCCTGGTGGTACAACCACAACGGTGCTTTAAGATTTTCGCTGCAGGTAATAATTTATCATTGACAAATCAAACGGAGGCATAAGTTGCAAAACGTATGCACGAAGGCATATAAACGCCAAGGGTGGCAGCTAGTTTTATTACAAGGCATTCAGAGGCCCAAAATTTGGAATTGCTTCATAACGGGCAGTTTCTGACGTATCAACCGACTTGACGGATTAAGCTTCATTGCCGGGTTGACGTGAAGTAGATGGGTCGTCTAGCGTCGGTTCAACTTCTTCCTCCTCACCATCCAATGGCCGGAAGTCATTGGTGGTCCAGTCAATCCGGGTTAAAGCCTGAAAGACAGCGTCTTCAGTTATAAGCTCAGCCGCATCAACGTCAGGGGCGTAAGTGTGCTTACGGGTTGGTGGAACAAGGTTCTGCACTTCCGGAATAACAGCTTCAACCCGTCTGTTGTTCGCGTCGTAGAAGGAGCGGTGAACCGTCAGGTTGGCCTCTTCTGCCAGTTGACTCGCCAGAGGACGCATCTCCCTTGTTACCCGTTTGAGAGCATCATTATCAAATACTTCGCCGTTTTCTTGAGCACTGGGGAAGCCCTTGGCTATGTCAGCCGGATCAAGGTCAGCTATCCATGCTTTGGCGCGAGTTAGTGCCAATAAGGTGCCAGCCCGGGCAGCGGATCGTTTCAATTCTTCTATCTGTGCTAGTATCATAGATAGCGGTCCAAAGGTGTCCTTGATCGGTGTTGGAGCCGCATTATCATAAGAAGTGGCACAAATAACCCGCTGGGCGCCGGTATACAGCTGCTCAATCAATGTATACGCGGCCTTGAGTTTTTTTCGCATGTCAGAGCCCAGATGAGCAATGCGCCTACCTATAGCGGTTTAAGAAGTTTACATTAAACCGCATGCAATTTCAAAACGGAATATTTATAAAGCTTCGGTAAACATTGCTTACCAAATATTGCAGAAGTCATGGCATTGATTTTGCGCTTTAATCCAGTGAGCTCTTCCGTCACCGGTTTAAGAGCTGCTTCAGCATCTTCCGCCCGTTTTAGCAAGCCCGCCTTTTCAGTATCCCAGCTGGCCCGCTCAGACTTGAACCACTCCTTGAGCTGTTCCATGGTAGTCAAGGCAGTTTTCAGCTCATCCTTGGCCTTGGAGGTTTCTGCTTGTTGAGATTTCAGATTTTCTTGAAGATCATTGATTTGTGCGACTTGTTGGCGTATCTCACTCTGCAACAAAAAGAGAGCATGTTAATATCTTCATTAGAAGTCCCAAGCGCATAACCAGTCATACACTTGGCACTTGGGGGCTAATGCGGATCATTTTTTATACTGATTATTGAAGTCCCATGGATTAATACAAGTGTTAATCATGGCACTTGGGGGCTAATGTGTGTTTGATCAGAAATATATAAGACAAAGTACTATGAACTATGGAAAGTCCCGGTTTGACTTTCTAGGGACAAACCGGCCCTTGGGGGCTACTATGCAATGAAGGTACAAGAGAAGGGCACAACTATTTACCTCATAGCGCTCCTTCATAAGATTTACTAAACTGCTTCATAATCACGGCTTGTGTAGAGCCGGTTCGAAGCTTGAGTGAAGGTCTTGGGCAGAGAGATTGTTATAAGCTGACAGATCAGTTTTTTCATTCCCTTTGCTCATGGCAGCAAATTCTTCCTTGGCAGTGTGCTTTGATAGAGCAACCGGATTGCCAAGGGCGGTATATGCGGTGCCCGTAACTATGACATCATCATCTTTGGTCGGACCGGCCGAATTAGCATTTTCAACAGGGCTTGGCGCTTTCATACCCGGGCTTGGCGGATCAGCAGTTGAGTCCCATTGTTCTGCTGCAGGACTCGGAGGAGCAGGAGGATGTGAAGTCTCAACTTGGACATCCGGTTCAACCTCTGGCGGATTAGCATTGGCATCTTGATTTTTCCCAGCAGAGTTGTCTTTAGCAACTTTGGGATTTTCACCATGATGCTATGGAGTCTTCTCCGGATCAACATCCACAGTAGGGTCGAGGGTCTTGGCCTTTTTACTAAGTCGAGCCTTGACGCTACAACATCAAGGGTTAGAATATGATAAACCGACAAATACAAGGAAAAAATTAAGGAATAATATACTTACCCAGCAGCAACTTTGAGAGGAGGCAGCTGAGTGGTTGATGAACCGCCAGACGAGTTGGAAGAAGCCAGTAATTGGTCGACGGATTGATAGGGCATCGGAAGAAACCTTTCAAAGGATAACGCTTTTCAGAGAACAAGTCACCTCGGGCGGCGTTCCGGGTTGGTGTGTCAGCTAGACCGGACGACGTAATTTGTTGACCGCTATGCCGGGTCGTACGGCGTTCTTCAGTTTGCTGTGTCTTCAAAGAAAATTTTGGATCCAAATGAGCATAGGAGTGAGATTGTTTCACTTTCCGGACTGTGCGGCGAATTCTTTTAACCGGTACAAGAAGGATTACCTCAACAGGTTCTGCATGGCTGGCCTCAGCGTCATCCTGGGAATTGTAACTGTCAATAAAATGAATGAAATAAGAACCAAGTGAGTCAAGCTCTACCTCAGCATCTGATTCTTCATCTTCTGGTGGTTCAGAAGACTCGGTGGTTTTCCTCTTGCCAGTTTTCTTGGTGGTCTTGGTCTTTGCACGAGGAACCCAGGCTGGTTTAGTTCGTTTCCAAAAGGATCTGTTAGCCTGAAAATTAATACAGAGGGATTAATACAATCAATATGGAATCAAAGTCAGTAGAGTAATGAGAGGAACCTTACAGCGGGCGGTTTGTTGGAGATGCAGAACGGAGCCAACCCGGTTTGGCTGCATGCGGAGATCGGTTGATCGAGCATTCTCTTCACTGTTTTGGTAACTTCAAGCTCAGTTATTGATAGTTCGTGATGTCGTTGAGGATCTTTGACGTCACCAGTATATTCGTACATCAATCCGGGGCGGCGGCTTAATGGCAAGATGCCCCAAGAAACCCAGCAGTGGACAAGGTCAATACCAGTTAAACCATTGGCCATCAGAGCCCGGAGCTTGGTAATTTGAGGTGCAAAATTCTTCCGTTCTGCGGCGGTCAGCCCAAGGCAATGGGTGGCTGTTGCTAAGCCGGTGAGGGCGATAACCCGGCAAGGGATTTTCTCCGTTAGGAGCAGTGTTCCGGCAATAGAACCAGGTTTGATTCCAATCTTTAGGATGGCTATGATGTTTGGCGTGAGGGAAGTCCACTTCCTTCCTTTTCTCGGATTGAAACGCCAAGTTCTGTGTTAGGACCGTCCGAGAATTCTGTCGGCGGTTCAAATGAAAGAAATCTCGAAATAACTCCACGGTTGGTTCTTCTTGAAGATAGACTTCGCAGAATACTTGAAAGTTGCATATATTGGACACAGAGTTTGGACCAATATATTGTGGATGGAGTTGGAAGCTTGCGAGGACATCCCGGAAAATTTTTGATCCGGGCGGGCTGAATCCCCGGTCTAGGCGTTGCATAAAAACAATCACCTCTCCTTCTTGAGGTTCAGGTGGACATTCCGATTCCGGAACTCGCCAGTGGAGAACATTTTTTGAGGCTAAAACGCTAGTGGTGGCGTAGCCGTTGAGTTGTGTTTCCGTGATCCAGGACGGAACCCAATTGCAAGCAGCAAATTGTTTCGCCATTCCGGAAGGGGGGATTTGAAAGAAAATCAAACAGGTGCCGGTTTACTGTCTACGGTTTGTAAGTGAAAAATTCAGTGTTAAACCGGTGAAAATACAATGCAAGGTCCAGTTGGCGGTTTAAGAGAGGGCTAATGACATATGGCGGATTGGCCATCAAGGATTAAACGCCCATAGGCGAAAAGGCCAAGATTCAAAATTTCGCTAAGTGTTGATGAAACAGGTTTTACACAATGTTCAAGTCTATTTGGATCTACCGCACATCTATAAAGCAGTTTTACTGCGTTCTTTAAAAAGCGTTCAAGTAGAACAGAGAAGGATGCATACTTTACAAGAAGAAAAGGAAGGGCTGCTAGTATTAAAAACAGATCGGAATGCCTACCGCAGAGATCTATACCGTTTTGGATCAAAACTACATGCGTAAGGTAGGATGAAGAGGAAAATGGAGAAACTGTGCGGATGAGCTTGCAAAAACCTAATGCAAATCTAAGGACAAAGAACAGAAGAAGTTTACCGCTGCAGATTACGGCGGAGGGGGGCGATGAGCCTCTGATCTAACTCAGTTTGATGCAGCGGCCTTGGTTGGTGCAGTTCTCGAAGGTCGCGGACGGCAGTGGAGCTTCAGAGCTGAGGGCGTCGCGAGGAAGAAGAAGATGCAGAAGAGGAAGAGAAAAAGGAGCCCTCGGGCTTTATTTATAAGGGAAAGAGTAAATGGCAGGCGCGAGAATCAAGGCGTGCGAAGCGGCCGAGTGGGCGCGCCTGTCGCCTCGATTTTCCAGATAATCATTAATGAGAAGGGAATCTTTTTAATCCTTTTATGCAGAGATGATGTCAGGACGGACCGTTGCGGTGCTCCGAAGATGACGTCACGACGGTTTACAAAAATTCATAGGAGAAGTCAATATTGCGGTTTACGAAAATACAAGAGGATGTTTACAAGATATTTTAAGTGTTGAAGATTGACATGAATAAATTCAAATCAATCCGGGGCCTAATGTTGAGGATATAGCTACTAAGTATAAACCGGCCAGGAGGGCCCGGTTCACCTTAAACATCTTTGAAGCCCATGAAGGTCTTGAAGATGGCGTTCAACTAGTAAAGCTTGGAAGCCCACGGCCCAAAGGCGGATTAGGGCCCGTAGTGGTAAACCGCCATGATTATGTAAACTTGTAATATAAGTTAGAAAAGAGAGACCGAGCCGGACACTTTGTATAGGTCGGCTCGGGACTCTGTAGACCGGCCGGGCGTCAACTTGTGTATATAAAGGGACGACCCGGCGGCGGTTCAAGACAGAGAACAACAACTCGAGGCCTAGGCGAAGCTTATTTGCTCCCTAGTCATCGAAACCACATCAATCCCATCACAACTAGACGTAGGCTTTTACCTTCATCGAAGGGGCCGAACTAGTATAAACTCTCGTGCCTTTGCGTCCGCTTTAACCCCTTCAAGTTAACTCGTAGCGATGGCTCCACGACTAAGTCCTTTCACGAGGACATCTGCCGTGACAAAACCACGACAGAATGGAAGCACTAACTGATGATGACAAGGTGGAGGAAATGTTGGAATACATAGCTTGGCAATAAAACAATGTGGTTAACATAACAGTAATGAGAGGAGATGCTCCAAGACGAGCTGATTTGAACATTGGACATATTTGTGAAGAGCAGCAGGTTCCCTTGACTGAAATGGGTGTGTCAGTTGTGTATGAGATAGATACAACATGAGTATTATTCCCTAGTCCAGCAAAGCCACAGCCACAGTTAGTGTAGGTCATCAACACATAGGACTCTTGTATGTTGAAGCTCAAGGGTCTAACATAACCAGATTTTGCAATGGACATTGGCGAGGAGAGGCATGAGTAGTTCATGAAGACAGACCAGGAGCAAGAGCACATTAAGCAAATGATGGAGCAGAAGAGGAATGAAGAGATTGAGAAGTTCAGGAACTATAAGAAACAAAGAGAGAAATACAAGGCAGTTAAAAGAAAACTTCCAGAGCTAATGGCCGAAGATTATACTGACAATGAAAGTGACACTGATTTGTTAGCATATGAGGACATAATTGATAGGCTTGAGGCAATGAAGAAGCATAGAGATGATCCACTTCATCATTTTGAAGGGGACACTGATGTGGAGAGCCATATGAACCAGATGAGGAGGAGGAGGCAACATAGGAGGAAGCAACGTAGGAGAAAATTAGAGTAAGGGCCCAACCACAAGAACTCATGCAAGTTTGGATCAAATTATAGAGGAAGATTGGTTTCCTTCATCTAATGAGGAGAAACCCAGGTCACCTAAATGAGGAAGAGAATGATGGGGATGAAAAACAACCTTTAGGCTTCTAGGTGGTAGGAACAGTAGGGCTAGAAAGAAGAAGCCAAGGGTTTTGCATGATGAGAAGAGAGAACCCACATGAGCAATTTGTGAAGAAACTTTGTTTCCTAGACGTGACATAATTTAGGAGGGCACTTCTTACCTTTCACATCTCACAGAACAGGAACTATATCTATCATAGGAACTATCCGGACAAGATTATAACATTCTGCACAATTGAAGATTGTCCTTTTTTTCATTGCAGCCACTAAGATTGCACATGAGAGGGCATTCTGTATAAAGAAGATGAACCTGCACCACATTTATCCTGCAGCAGGAGAGAGAACAAAAGTGACTGCTAAGTGGATGGCACATGAATGTGAGCATCAGTCGTGGACAGACCCTAACACACCAATCCACACTATAACGAAAATTTTGAAGTAAAAGAATGTAATAGAATTCTCCATTGATATGTCCTACAAGGCAAGGAAGCAAGCTAAGAGTGTTGTCCTAGGAGATCAGAAAGCACAATACCACATGATAAGGGATTACCTGCAAGGTATGTTAGATACCAATCCAGGAAGTAGATGCATTGTGACGACAAAGCATCTGAAGGCGCATCCAAGCAAGAATCCAACATTTTATGGCTTGTTCATGTGCCTAAATGCTTGCAAAGAGGGTTTCATAAATGGCTAGAAACCATTCATGGGTATTTTCTATATTTCATTTGTGTGACTCAAGTTTTGCATATACATACCCACTCATTTGTTTCTAATTAACTTGTGCCATGTGGTGTTGTAGGTGTTGATGGTTGCTTTATCAAGTTGACAACATGGCAGAAAATCCTGGCTACCATCAGGAGAGATGGGAATAAAAACATATTTTCCATTGCATTTACAATTATGGACAAGGAAGACACTGCAAGCTGGTCTTGGTTTCTTACTCAACCTAATTATATCATTGGTGTTGAGTCATGGAAGTTTGGCTACTATACTATTACATCTAATAGGCAAAAGGGACCATCTCAATCATCTCCTTCTTATATGTTATACAATTTTAGTTTACACATGCTTATTT
This sequence comes from Aegilops longissima, assembly GCA_021605205.1. Taxonomy (NCBI): domain Eukaryota; kingdom Viridiplantae; phylum Streptophyta; class Magnoliopsida; order Poales; family Poaceae; genus Aegilops; species Aegilops longissima. Next base: position 382,660,408 of record CM038681.1, on the reverse strand, counting down.
ATTTCAAACATGGCCTCGTCAGAGCATTCTCAAACCTTATTTATTTCAAATAGGCACTTCTTAGAGCCATAAACAATGTCTTCCCCAATTGCCTAGAAAGATTCTGCCTTAGACATATTTATCAGAACTTTGAACTGCCGGTTTTAGAGGTGAAGAGTTACAAAAATACATGGATCGGGCTAGTTATTCATGTACTTTGCACGAATATCAGGCAGCAATGGAAGGCATGAAACAAGAGTGTGAGCCAGCTTGGAGATGGCTTAGTAAGATACCAGAGCATACATGGGCTCGACATGCCATGGACAAAAACTATAAAAATGACTTGGTTGCCAACAATATAAGTGGAGTATTTAACAAGATGATAATTGATGTCAGAGGCAAACCCATTAAAACTATGGCAGAGGGTGTCATAACTAAGCTGCTAGTTAAGTTCAATGCCAATAGGACAAAGATTGAGACTACAAAGTGGCAGATATGCCCAACATATGCTGATTAGTGAGAGGAATCAAAACATCATTCTAGGTATTGTCAACCAATCAAAGGAGGACCTGATCTATACCAGGTGACAAGTGCATAAAAGCACATATGTAGTTTACTTGTTGCTACATACATGTGGTTCTTGTTAGGACCGAGAGTATATCGACCAGAGGGGGTGAATGGGAGATTAAAAAATTCTTCCGAATGTTTTGAACTGATCCCAAACAAAGAAGTGGATAAAAGGTTCAGTAGACACGAACTTAATAAAGCATGCTTGAGGAACAAAACTATCGATGTAAGATGCAGCAATGGTTCGTGCATAGGTAACCACAGGCTTGATGATAACGATAGTAATGCAATATGCAACTAGATACAATATCATGAGAATAAACAATATAGGAACTACGGTGGACAAGTACGAGAGACAATATGATGAGGAACAAGAAAGAGGCACATGGAATATGCAAGTGTAAAACAGATAAGCATTAAGATAAATGTGTTTGACAGAGAAGACTAAAAAGAGTGATGAGAATGCTACAAATTGAGTAACGAAATATAAAAGAAGAAAATGACAGAGAGAGTAGAGACAAAAGATATGCAACAGAGAATGAATGATCAGATAAACTATCGTCACGGAGCACGAATGTAAACTGCTGAAAGTAATGCAGTGAAGTAAAATTGAACCAGTGGTGCTCGATGGCGACAAAGAGATTTGGTAGACCAGTTCACCCTTCTGCCAAAGGGCTACGTCTGGTTGGAGGGGTTGTGACTTAAGATGGAAGACAAACTCTCTTCGCCCTATTCTCCTTCAACTCGGAGCTGATCAGACTTCATCATGGTAGATACTTGTCGGCGATATCCAAACCTACGATCGACCTTCGTGAACCATAGTTACTCTTGGTTGCTGAAGATCTAGCTCGGTGAAGACAACAACTCTTCAACACTCGAGCCGACACCTATCCATCTAGAGAGTGCGCAGCTCTCAAGAGTAATAGGTACAAGAACTCTAATCAGAACTGCTGCGATGCACAACCACTGTCTAAGTTTGGGCTCTTGATTTTTCTCTCGGTGGATCTTAAACTCAAATCAGTCGGAGAAGGGATGCTCAAATCAATCTTCTCAGAAATCTTAAGCGGAGCAGCCAACAGAAAATGTTGGAGCAGGGTGGCTACTTATAGCCGCAGCCTTCCGTGATGGGAAATGACCAAAATGGACATGTAGAGCAGCCAATGGCTGGACAACATGAGTCCAATAGTCGGAAATGGAGCACAATGGTAACATTACTTGCGGAGCAAGTAATGCTAACTCCCCAGTCCAAAAGATATCTCCTGCAGCACGAAGAACAACATCTACTACTGCCAGGTAATCATTCAGAGCATAAAGAGATTTGTCTCGCATCTTTCATAGGTTTTGGGCTAAGCATCACAACGGATCTAAGCTTCGAGAACCTATACCCCTATTAATAGTACAGTGTCCTATGACTCAAATAAATGAAAGAAGAACAACGAAATAAATATTGCGTCTTCACATTGTCTTCGACTTCCATTCGCTGCAGTCAATTTCTTCTGGCAATAACATTGAACCAAATGCTTTGCTTCAGCAATAGAATTTTGAGGGGATAATTCCTTCACATCAATCTTCTCGTCTACATGTCTTCATCAGATGTAGCTCGTTCTTCTCTACAACGCAGATATACTTTGGTGAAGTTCCTCGAACATGGCACCGAAGACCCCATTCTCTTCGGTTCTGTATGGACTATTTCTCTCTGTATGCACTAGCAAACAAATCAGTCCATACATGTTTCTGTCAACAATCTCCAAAACACAGGAGGGCATATATTGCACCAACTATCTCCCCCTTTTTGGACGACTGTTGATAAAATAGAACATATCGAGGGATAGATGAAAGAATGAAATGGAATGCGAAGGATAATGAAAGACAAGAGATAATTACAAAGATAAAACATGCTCCCCCCTGAAGATATGCATCATTTGAGTGTGTAGTTAAATCGGAAGGCAGCGAGGTGAATCTTAGTATCAGTGTCATTGAACTATGATATCATTCGAGATCTCTTTCAATGCACTCAATAGTGAGGTAATTCCAGTCATACAATCTTTGAATTGAATTAGATAGATGTAGTGAAAACTTTGAAGTGATTTGTGACGAAGGATATGTCATGAAAGTTTTCTCAGAACATGATTTGAATCCACACGAGATATAAGTTCCCTGCAATTTTAGACACTTGAGAATTGTCAGAGCAAGGGAAATATTAGATAATGCTCGGAGGAGGTAAGCCTTAGACGAAGTTTTTCCTGCATCAAGGTTGATACGAAGGATATATGCGAGGAAATACACTTTGTCAGTCATATAGATAGATTTCGAATCTCAAGAGATTTAAATTGAAGCTGACTTTCTTGTCCTGCAAGGTCAGATAACAAAAGATAATAATCATAGCATGTCCAACCATAACACATATAGTTTCAAAGAGTAAAAAGTGTCTGTTTCGAGAAGCATGATTTCCTCTCCTTGAAAAACTTTTACTTTCCCTGCACGATAGATAATTATCGAGGATAATCATTGCAAAGGAGTAGACTTTCGATAGCACCTGCAAACTGATAGTTGGAAGCAAATAGTATTGTAGGGGGGTTATTAATAGTACATGATGACCGAGTATTTCAACACCACAGGCGGTGCGTTAAGTTTTAGAAGCAAATTGTTCGAAGAAAACCAAAAAAGTTCGACTGAAGAGAAGCAAATGGCAAATGGAAACACCCTGCAAGAAACCCGCTTTACTATCACTCGATGTTCTTCTCCCCCTTTTTGTCAACAAGTGTCAAAAAGGATAGAAAGTGCATACGAGGAACTACTCGTCCGAAGAATCCTCAGCACAAGAATTCACATCGCTTGATGAGGCAGAGCGAGGGATAGTCGAGGCCGAAGCAGGTGTTGCAGCATGGGCTTCAGGTACATCTTCAGAAGAATCATTGCGAGGTGAATCTGGCTTGAAGATGAATGTTCCAGCTTTGTCTTCAAGATCGTCATATGGTTCGGCAAACAACAGACCAGTGGATGCAGAACACTGAGGGAGCACTGGAGTTTGCCTCCGGATGCGTGGAACTGCAAATAACTCCAAATAGTCATACTCTTTCTAGATACCTTTGGCAGCCAGCTGTTTGCGAGAATAATGCTGCCTCGGAAGGGTCCAGGAGTGCTTCTTTTGTTCCTTCTCGTGTAGGAGGGTTTGCCGAGCATAATAGTGAAGCGGATTAATTTCAGTCATCATCTCTAATTTCACTTTTTGATCAAGGTTGATATGTTTTCCAGAGCTTGCTGAGTGCGAAGATAAATCTCATACAGAGAGGGATTTTCTTCACAAGGGATTTCAATCTTGGCCTTCTTGAATTTTGGAGTATCAAACACGGAAGCAGGAGTAGTGGCATCCATAGGCATCTTCCCTTTACTGATATCTTTCAAAATCTTGAGAGTATCGTGGACTGGCGGCATGAAAACTTTCGGAACATGTGGGCAGAGAAATTTTTCTTCAAGCAGCTACTCAATAGCAAACATGATCCAAGGTGCATATGGTTTCAGGGATTGAGAGCTATCAGTAGCGCATGCCAAGTTGCAAATGAAAAGATCCGGAACATCAAAATGAATTCCTTGAGAAATGGCTAGAAGAGCATTTCCCATGACACCATTAATGGTTTCTGGTCTGTTGGTTGGCGTGAGAGAACTGCAGAGGATATATAAAACATCACTTTGTTCTCATAGGCCAGATTCTTAGGGTTTACTTCAATGCACTCATCACCAACAAGCTTGGGTTCCATTAGCAAGTGAAGTTGAGATTCAGATACATCCCAGTAGTGCAGCATGTGTTCTCGATCTTTATCAAATTCGCACCAAGGAAGATTCAACAGTGCAAGGGACTGGTCAGCCGAGCACTTGATCTTTTCTTCTCCAGTGATCCATTCGAGGATCCAAGTAGAGCTATCTCCAAGTTCTCCTGATATGTACAAAGTAGCATAGAATTGAAGGATTACTTCATGATTCTAGCCATGATTGAGGCGAAGAAAACCCTTTAGAAAAACACATTCAATTTGCTCGATGGCGTGATGGAAGCAGGGTAAATTTTCGAGCTCAGCAAAGTTCAGATCTTGTGATTGAAAATTCGATTCTTGCCGAATAGAATCCGAGCTTAATATACAACCTGTTCTTTTGTCCAGAATCTGGGTGACAATGAAGTCCTTTGTCCTTCATATGTGCTGGTCCCAAAGAATGCGATCTTCAAAAGATGAAGCTGCTCATTGAATGCATGATCATTTGGGCCATCATCATCATCAAGAAACAAAGGAAATGTTTTCTGTGCATTCTCAGATTTTGTACATCGCTTATTGCCTTTGTTCGAATGTCATCAGGTGCAGGCACATTTTCATTGATGGGCTTGAGAGGAGCAAGACACATCTTTGGGTTCTCTGGTGCAGATAGCTTTGAGGCACTTGTCTGACCATCATTTTTGCTCGCTCGAACTCCTTCAGCGGCTTTCTGGCTTTCAGGCAGTAGGGCCTTGATACGTATCCGAAGTATCTACAATTTATGAAGTATTCATGCCATGTTTACAACAATTTTATATGGTTTTGGTATGATTTGATTAGAACTAACCCGGACTGACGCTGTTTTCACCAAAATTACAGTGGTGTCGTTTTTTGTGCAGAAATAGAAGTTCTCGGAATTGGCTGAAAATTTACGATGATTTTTTTGGACCAAAAGAGACCCCCCAAGCACAAGATCTAGACGCGAAGGTGATCGAGGAGTCCACAAGCCACGGGGGCACGCCCTACCCCCCAGGGCGCACCCTGAGGGCTTATGGGCCCCACGGGAACCCCCTTGACGTGTGTGACGCCCGGGTAATTACGCTACAGTAATCCCCGCTAATGATGCCACGTCACCTCGGTTACTGTGGATAAACTCGCGCTAGTTCGAAACCTGTTCGAATTCAAATCCAAAAGCAAGTAAACAATTAAGGTTTTTGAATATTGAAACCAAAATGTTCGGACTGAACCAAATAATGCATAGGTAATTGTGATGGAGAAATCACACTTTTATAAAATATTTAAATACTCTAAAAGGAATAAAACAACAGCAAAAACAATTAATTAAATGCTTTTACTAATTAATAAAATATTAAACTAAATTATTTTGTTGTCCCAAACTTATGGGGCAGTGGCTAATTGCTAACACTAAATTAGAGACTACTTTTATAGTTTATAAAACTAAGATAAAAGAGGAACTAAAATAAAACAGAAAACAGAAAAGGAATAAATAAAATAAAACAAGAAGAAGAATTAAGAGAGAGAGAGCCCCACCCCTTCCCCCCCTCTCGCTGGGCCACGGCCCAGCAGGCCATCGGGCCGCCAGGCCGGCCCAGCCGCCCCCCCACCCTTCCTCCTTTTCCCCACCAGGGGAAACCCTAACCCTCACCCGATCCTCACTCCCCCCACTCCGCTCGCCCCCCCCCCCCGATCCCCTCTGGATCGGGGCAGCGACCGCGACGCCCGGCGTCCGCTGCCGACCCCGTCGGCCAAAACCCCCTCCCCTCTTCCCTTGCTCGTGAACCCACGACCCCCACTCCCCCTCGCCCCCTCCCCACGTTCGCTCCCCTCTCCCCCGATCTGGATCGGGATCGGGGGAAGGCAACCGACGTGCCACCGATCAGCGCTCCCGACGCCGCCGCCCGGCGCGTTCCCCCGCCACCTCGCTGGCGCCGCCCATCCCGTCGCCACGCCGGACGCACCATCCTCCTCCGTTCTCGATCCGGAAGGGCCTCCCGGCCCCGACCTTGCCGACGAACGCCGCCTCCGGAGCCCTCCCCGCCACCGGCTTCCCCGCCGACGCGTCGTCCCCGCATCCACCGAGCCCCTCTGCCAGTCCCTACCCCTGTGAGGCCCCCTCCTTCTCTCTTCCCTTGCAGCCACGCCGTGTTCTTCTTCCCGGCTCATTGGCGCCGCTGTGGCCTCGCCTCGCCGGCGTCCCTGTGTGGCGCTGCGCCACCTTCCCCCTACTCGCTCGCCCATGGCTGCTGCCCTCCTCTCGGGCGTTCTTCTGCGCTTCCCGTCGGCGACGGATCGCCCTTGGCCTTGGCCGCTGGTCTCACCCGAGGCCGACCTTGGGTTGGCCCTGTCGGCGCCCAGCACCAAACCAATTGCGCCAGAAACTAAGGCACCCTTGACGCTCAAGAAGGCCATAGGCCACTGACCGAACGGCCCCACCCCCTGTGAACGAAAATGAGATAAGAAATGATAATAAAATTAATAATTAAATTAGTAAATATATAAGTAGAACAAATAATAAAAATAATTTTAATTAATTAATTAATTAATTAACTAAACTAATTAAGTTAATTAATCCCGTTTAGATTAATCTAATTAGATAATTAAATTAACTAAACAGTAGTTAATTAGGTAACAGCCCCTGACAGGTGGGACCCACATGTCAGGTTGACCAGGTCAACGGTCAACGTTGACTGCTGACGTCATGCTGACGTCAGCGAACACTATTCTGGATAATGTTGATTTAATTAATAATTAATAAATTAGAAAATGATTTAAAACTTTAAAAATTAATATAAAATAATCCGTAGCTCGGATGAAAATATTTTCAACATGAAAGTTGCTCAGAACGACGAGACGAATCCGGATCACGCATCCGTTCGTCCGCCACACACCCCTAACCTATCGAACCTGCAAACTTTCCTCTCCGGTTCATCCATCGGACAGACGTCCGAACCGGAAAACTTTCCGGATGTTTCCCCTTCGCCGACATCGCCTAGCGCTACGTTAGAACACGTCTAGCTCATCATTGTCTGTTATGCACTTGCTCGCAATGTATTTACTGTTTCTTCCCCTCTTCTCTCCGATAGACCCGAGATCGATCTTTGATGTCCTGTGATCGACTACGTCACCGACGACCCCCCTTCTTGTCTGAGCAACCAGGCAAGCCCCCCCCCTTGATCACCAGATATCGCCTACTCTTATCTACACTGCTTGCATTAGAATAGTATAGCATGTTACTGTTTTCGATATACTCCTATCTTGTTGCATAGCTTTGTCCTTGTAACTTCATTGTTACCTTACCTGCAATCCTATATGCTTAGTATAGGAAGCTAGTTCTTTCATCTGTGGCCCTACATTCTTGTCCGTCTGCCGTGCTATACTATCGGGCCGTGATCACTCGGGAGTTGATCACGGGTATATGCTATATACTTTACACTATTACATTACACGTGGTACTGTTGGAGATGGGGCTGCAAGGACGGGTGGCTCCATCCCGGTAGAGGTGGGCTGGGTTCCCAGCGCCCCGATCGTTACTTTGTGGCGCAGCGGCAGGCAGGTTGAGACCGCCTAGGAGAGAGGTGGGCCTGGCCTGTTCGGCGTTCGCGGTTACTTAACACGCTTAACGAGGTCTTGGTATTTGATCTGAGTTGGCTCTGAGCTTATACGCACTAACCATCTACGCGGGAGTAGTTATGGGTATCCCGCGTCGTGGTATCACCGAAGCACTTCAGACGTCGGCGACGAGCGGGCGCGCGGATTGGACTGGAACGCTTCTTGGGCTAGGTCTGCTTCGGCCACGTCGCATAGCGTCTTGGTGTGCTCGTATGATGGGCCCGGACCCTGCGGCGCTTAGGTTTAGACCGGCGTGTTGGCCTCTCTGTTGTGCCTAGGTGGGGCTGCGGCGTGTTGATCTTCCGCGGCGGGCATGACCCAGAAAGTGTGTCCGCCAAATGGGATCAAGCGTCTTTGGGTAAGATGGTGCACCCTGCAGGGAAGTTAATCTATTCGGATAGCCGTGATCTTGATAACAGGGCGACTTGGAGTTGTACCTTGAGCTTATGACAACTAGAACCGGATACTTGATAAAACACACCCTTCCAAGTGCGGATACAACCGGTGGTCGCTCTCGCTCGGGGATATGGCGCAGGGATTGCGGGTAGGATTATTGCTATGTGATGTTACTTGGAGGACTTCCGTTGTCCTCTTCTGTCTGTTGCAAGACAGGTGTCCAGAAGCGTAGTCTTCGTTAAGACTAGCTATCCCCCTCTTATTCTGGCATTCTGCAGTTCAGTCCACTGATATGGCCCTTTACACATATATCCATGCATATGTAGTGTAGCTCCTTGCTTGCGAGTACTTTGGATGAGTACTCACGGTTGCCTTGTTCCCCTTTTCCCCTACCTCTACTCGATTGCTGCAACAGCACGATGGAGCCGTGGGCCGACGCCACCGCCTATGACGACTACTACTGGAGGTGCCTACTACTACGTGCAGCCCGCCGACGACGCACTGGAGTGACCTAGGAGGATCCCAGGCGGAGGCCTGCTCCTCTTCGATCAGATCCCGGTTTGTGCTAGCCATCTTATGGCACCTTGTTTAACTTATATCCGTACTCAGATATTGTTGCTTCCGCTGACTCGTCTATGATCGAGCACTTGTATTCGAGCCCTCGAGGCCCCTGGCTTGTATTATGATGCTTGTATGACTTATTTTATTGTAGAGTTGTGTTGTGATATCTTCCGTGAGTCCACGATCTTGATCGTACACATTTGCGTGCATGATTAGTGTACGATTAAATCGAGGCGTCTGAAGTTGGTATCGAGCCATTGCTGTAGGAATCCCCTTCCACACTCCTTGGCGAAGTCGAGTCTAGACTTTACAAAACTTTTACTAACATGGCTGTGCGGCCCATGGGCCCACGTCGCCATTGGGTGGTATTAGGATCTTTTACTCCTCGACCTTTACTCTGGGATTCTGAACTCTCTTCTATTCGGGTTAGACGAAATTTTTACTAAAATCTAACTTTAGGTTCTCGAAAATACTTTCTCCCGGAGAGGCCCTGCAGTCCAGATGGTCACCGACTGCACCAGAAGATTTCGGAGATACTCTTTGATAATCTCTCGAGACTTTGTGCCCGTCACTTTTGCTATTCCCGACCACCGATAAATCCGTACGGAAAACTACTTACATTTGCCATTCATACGATCATCCCCCATTGATCTTGTTATTATAAGATACCCCGAAGTTTTCTCTATTGTTCCGAGAATACTTTGTGCCTACTGCCTAGCAGTTCTTGCCACATGGATACCCCTTCAAATATAAATACTCGCACTTGTCGAGTATCCGCTCATCCCCAGCTGTTCATGTGTTTCACAAAAGCCCTCAAAATAATATTCGATCTTCCGAAAATCCTTTGGAGCCTTGGCTCTTGAAATTCTTGCTTGCTTGCATTATGGTTAATCCCATAAGTCTCGTAGTCTTATTGACATTCCTTGTCATTATCATTTTGAGTCTGTTGACTCAATATGTTTGCGGATACCCGCAATCATCATTGATCCTTATAAATTACCTTTCTGGCTGAGCTGCCATTCTTTTAACTGGAATTGGGTCTCGACCAATCCAATTGTCGTTGATTGTACCCTAAGGCTATTCAACTTATCCATCCCTAATCAGAGCATTGCTTCTGATCCCTTGATTTGGAAATGATAATTCCTTTGCATTTGACAATTGAGTTAGTCAGTTGTTTCTATAATCTGATCTCCTTGCATTCTTCTTCCCCTAGTTGAGTACCGATGCTCACGTCAGATCCCTTGTGGACCACCAGACCCTTTGTTGGATTTTATCTGACAACGCTCTTTATATTCAATAACCTTGTGAGCCTTTCCTCGGATACATAATGCCTTTGGTAAATTGGATCCTTTGCTTTTTCAACCATGCTCTGCCTTCGAGCTTGAGTTAATTATTTCTAAAGATTTTGGTACATGATTCCAAGAAGCCCCTATGGGTTGAACATATGCTTTCACTAAACCGTGTGAACCCGAAAGTTTTTTTTCACGAATCATACTCTTCTGGTGCTTCGCCAGATAAAATTTCCAACACTGCAACTTCATCGAACGTGAGAAGTGAATGAAAGGTTATGCATTGGAGAAGTGGGAGTCGACCTTGAACTTGTGTTCATGCCCATGGACACGACGTAGATCTTATCATTAAAGCTTCTCTTAAATTAATTATTCCTTTGGTATAAGTTCATCTTTTATCAGGGATCTGGCCTTTTGCAATCGTGGTTCCGACCATGTTCTCTTTTAAATACCATTTCTCGTGCAAGTTTTAGCACTTGTCTTCTGTAGAGCAATAACCCCCGTCCAACCTCTACTTTGATATGTCATCGAGTATTGCCCCTGGTATCTCGAGATTATCATGGAACTGCATAACCTCTTATGAGTTCTTCATCAAGTGCTACCTTCCCACTGTTTCCAATTTTTCACGGGCTCTGAGTTTTTAAACACTCAAAGACACCGATAAATGAACCGAGTCCGCACTACGGTTCAACAACTCTTCAGTGAGCTTCTATAAGTACGAGTTTGTACCCGATCACGCCGTTCCTAGCCTGTTTGGCTATATCGTTGTCGTGATGATTTTAACTGTACTACCCGTTCCTTCTTCTGGGAGCACAATTTTTGACGGTGAACTAACCTTACGTCGATCCTCATCGTCATATCATTTCTCCCTGAACGACAAGCTTGGATTCGAGTTTGTGTCGTAACCTTGGTTCCATAACCTTTCACTTCATCATTACTTTGACTTGATGTAAATGCGCCGATCGATTACATCTTCATGAACTCTCGCGACCAAGGTGTCGTGATCATCAACACTCTGAGCTCATCCAGGATATCAATTGAATTTATGATGAGAAATACCATCCTTGCCCTCGATGAATTGTATTATCATCAACCACTTTACTGCCTTCCCACCAACACAAGCTTGTTCATGTTTGGTGTTATACCTTGAGCTCCTTGCTACCCAGCAATCGTTCTTCTTTACCTTGAAGTATTACCATCCTTATGTCAAGAATGTTCTGAGATTTGTTCCACCTCTTGAGAATTCTTGACATAGAAATACTTCTCTGAATCACCATTCTGACATTGGTCGTGCAACCCAACCCATCGGGCGCACCTTTCAACCAATGTTTACTTGTGTATGTTTTCCTCGAGCATACTTCCTTGTATCATTTGATCTGACAAATGTTATCTCCTTGTTCACTTAATTGTGGAAGTCCATCTTTTGGGAATCTCGGTGAACTGCCGTTGAGTTCACCAGACACCTCCTTGTCCTCTCCTTGGGTTAATGATGGACTCTTGTTAACGGAAATCACTTCATAGTTCCTTTCCACCGAGAATCTTACATTGTCATATCGTCAATTTGCGTTGCACCTTTTCTTCTCAGGTATCCTAAGTCGAGGTATCCGACACCAATCGGATCTGAATCTCGGTCGGATATGATGGTTGGGACAACTTCAAGAGTTATGATGTTGGTCCTTTGATGACCCGTAGTATGATGTCATGCCTAGCACCCCGGCTGGAGGACCTATCATTATAGATTCCTTTTCAGCAGGGTTATCCTTTCATCCATGAGGAATTGTATCTGTTTCTACAAGTTATTCTGATGGATCCTTCGTGATTCCAAAGTCCGATCTTCACCTGAAGACCATGCCAATGCTATCTCGAAGCATGTCTGTGATACTCTGATTTTCAACAAGAACATTCGAAGCCCAATGCTAAATGTTTCTTGCTCAATTATCCAAACACCGTTGCATGGGTAATGTCATGAAATTTCTCTCCCCGTACCTAAGGGGTTTGCTACATTATCTCCTGTCGTGGATATCTTGCTCTGCTGTCCTTGGGAAGGATATACCCTTGAATTATGTGTTTAAACATATTTTCCTTTCCATTGTTCTGTTTAATTTGATGATCATATTTTCCATCCATTGGTTTGTTTAAACCTTTTCTATGATCTATATGATATAAGCAGTAATAATCCACTGCTTGTGCAAGCACCTCGTGTTACAACACTGTCAGTAAGACCCTGTTACTATTGTTGGTGACATTTCGGTAACCACCGATGGACGAGAACCTTGCCTATTGGTCCGCCTCGTTCAACGAGCAGGAAAATGGTTCTCTCCGTCCCTCGCCTGGTACCTATGTTGTTGCCGACATGACCCTCGAACTCTCCTCGACATGCCTAGCTTACATGATCGTGCAAGATGTCACCAACCTTTCTACTTTTAACCACATGGTGGGCCCATAACCCACAGTTCCACAGATCGAAACCCGACTCTCCTGTACACCCCTGTTCCCAAAGTTATTCCTCCGCGTGGACTCGTATGTAATTCATGGGCCACCGTCATAGTGAGCTATTCGGTATCGGGCGTGATACTTACTCTCGCTACTCAACCCCTTTCTCACTCGTTCGGGCTTGAGCAACTACCTACCGCTTGGAGCCTATTATGGTACCTTCGTACCTTGCTCTCGAGGTATTTCATAGGTTCAACTCGAGAGATAATTTTATACTAATTCATGGGTTAACCCCAGATTGTTTCCCATAAAAGCATTATGTCGTAGTGAGCTGCCCTTATCTTTCGTAAATACGATGGAGTTCCTAAGAAATGATGACCAGTTTATCATGATGCATCGGAATAAAGGATTGAAGACATCAACGAGAAGAATTAACTTCTTGAGAAGATCCGTGAGAATATCGTAACCAGAACTTTCCCTTACTCCCTCTTAAATCTCGGACGAGATTTCTTGTAATGGAGGAGAATTGTGGCCTTGGGTAATTACGCTCAATAATCCCGCTAATGATGCCACGTCACCTCGATTCTTGTGGATAAACTCGCTAGTTCGAACCTGTTCAATTCAAATCCAAAAGCAAGTAAACAATTAAGGTTTTGAATATTGAAACTAAAATGTTGAATTGAACCAAATAATGCATAGGTAATTGTGATGGAGAAATCACACTTTTATAAAATATTTAAATACTCTAAAAGGAAAAAAACAACATCAAAAACAATTAATTAAATGCTTTTATTAATTAATAAAATATTAAACTAAATTATTTTGTTGTCCCAAACTTATGGGGCAGTGGCTAATTGCTAACACTAAATTAGAGACTACTTTTATAGTTTATAAAACTAAGATAAAAGAGGAACTAAAATCAAACAGAAAACAGAAAAGGAATAAATAAAATAAAACAAGAAGAAGAATTAAGAGAGAGAGAGCCCCACCCCCTCCCCCCCCTCTCGCTGGGCCACGGCCCAAGAGGCCATCAGGCAGCCAGGCCGCCCAGCCGCCCCCACCCTTCCTCCTTTTCCCCACCAGGGAAACCCTAACCTCACCCGATCCTCACTCCCCCACTCCGCTCGCCCCCCCACTCCCGATCCCTCTCGATCGGGCAGCGATCATGACGCCCGGCGTCCACTGCCGACCCGTCGGCCAAAACCCCTCCCTCTTCCTCGCCAGTGAACCCACGACCCCCCCCTCGCCTCCCCACGTTCGCTCCCTCTCCCCGATCTGGATCGGGATCGGGAAGGCCACCGACGCCACCGATCAGCGCTCCAGCGCGCGCCGCCCGCGCGTTCCCCGCCACCTCGCTGAGCGCCGCCCCATCCCCGTCGCCACGCCAGACGCCCCATCCTCCTCCCGTTCCTGGATCCGGAAGGGCCTCCCGCCCGAACTTCGCCCGACGAACGCCGCCACCGGAGCCCCTCCCCGCGGCCGGCTTCCCGCCCGACGCTGTCCCGGCATCCACCCCGAGCCCCGCTGCCCGGTCCCTACCCCCCAGTGAGGCCCCTCCTTCTCTCTTCCCTTGCGCGCCACGCCAGGTCTTCTTCCCGGCTCATTGGCGCCGCCGTGGCCTCGCCTCGCCCGGCGTCGTCGTCGCGTCCCTGTGCGGCGCTTGCCTCACCTTCCCCCCTCGCATACACCTCATGGCGCCCGCCTCGCCCGCGTTCTGCTGCTTCCCGTCGGACCGACCGCCTAGCCCTTGGCCTTTGGTCTCACCTGAGGCCGACGCCTTGGTTGGCCCTGTCGGCGCCCAGCCAAACCACCAATGCGCCAGAACTTGAGGCACCCTTGACGCCAAGAAGGCCATAGGCCATCGACCGAACGGCCCCACCCAATGAACGAAAATGAGATAAGAAATGATAATAAAATTAATAAATAAATTAGTAAATATATAAGTAGAACAAATAATAAAATAATTTTAATTAATTAATTAATTAATTAACTAAACTAATTAAGTTAATTAATACCGTTTAGATTAATCTAATTAGATAATTAAATTAACTAAACAAGAGTTAATTAGGTAATGACCCACGATAGGTGGGACCCACATGTCGGAGTTGACCAGTCAGCGGTCGATCGTTGATCGCTGACGTCATCTTGACGTCGTGAACACTATTCTGGATAATGTTGATTTAATTAATAATTAATAAATTAGAAAATGATTTAAAACTTTAAAATTAATATAAAATAATCCGTAGCTCGGATGAAAATATTTTCAACATGAAAGTTGCTCGAGCGGCGAGGCGAATCCGGATCGCAGATCCGTTCGTCCGCCACACACCCCTAACCTATCGAACCTGCAAACTTTCCTCTCCGGTTCATCTCGTCGACAGACGTCCGGGCAGGAAAACTTTCCGGATGTTTCCCCTTCGCCAAGATCGCCTAGCGCTACGTTAGAACACGTCTAGCTCGCATCATTGTCTGTTATGCACTTGCTCGCTATGTATTTACTGTTTCTTCCCCTCTTCTCTCCGATAGACCCGAGACCGATCTTGATGTCCCAGTGATCGACTACGTCACCGACGACCCCCTTCTTGTCTCGAGCAACCAGGCAAGCCCCCTTGATCACCAGATATCGCCTACTCTTATCTACATCGCTTGCATTAGAATAGTATAGCATGTTCTTGTTTTCAGATACTCCTATCTTTGTTGCATAGCCTTTGTCCTTGTAACTTCATTGTTACCTTACCGCAATCCTGTATGCTTAGTATAGGAAGCTAGTTCTTTCATCTGTGGCCCTACAATCTTGTCCGTCTGCCGTGCTATACTATCGGGCCGTGATCACTCGGGAGTTGATCACGGGTATATGCTATATACTTTACACTATTACATTACCCGTGGTACTGTTAGGAGATGGGGGCTGAAAGGACGGGTGGCTCCATCCCGTAGAGGTGGGCTCGGGTTCCCACGGCCCCGATTGTTACTTTGTGGCGGGCGGCAGGGCAGGTTGAGACCGCCTAGGAGAGAGGTGGGCCTGGCCTGTTCGGCGTTCATGTTACTTAACACGCTTAACGAGGTCTTAGTATTTGATCTGAGTTGGCTACGAGCTTATCGCACTAACCATCTACGCGGGAGTAGTTATGGGTATCCGGCGTCGTGGTATCACCGAAGCACTTGAGACGTCGGACGGAGCGGCGCGTGCAGATTGGTGGAACGCTTTGCTGGGCTAGGTCTGCTTCCGGCCGCAGACATAGCGTGAAGGTGTGCTCGAGGCGATGGGCCCGCACCCTGCGGCGCTTAGGTTTAGACCGGCGTGTTGGCCTCTCTGTTGTGCCTAGGTGGGGCTGCGGCGTGTTGATCTTCAGCGGCGGGCATGACCGAGGAAAGTGTGTCCGCCAAATGGGATCAAGCGTCTTTGGGTAAGATGGTGCACCCTGCAGAAGTTAATCTATTCGGATAGCCGTGATCTTGATAATGGGGCGACTTGGAGTTGTACCTTGAGCTTATGACAACTAGAACCGGATACTTGATAAAACACACCTTCCAAGTGCGGATACAACGGTGGTCGCTCTCGCTCGGGGATATGAGCAAGGGATTGCGGGTAGGATTATTGCTATGTGATGTTACTTGGAGGACTTCCGTTGTCCTCTTACATGCATTGCAAGACAGTGTCGAGCGTAGTCTTCGTTAAGACTAGCTATCCCCTCTTATTCGGCATTCTGCAGTTCAGTCCACCGATATGGCCCTTTACACATATATCCATGCATATGTAGTGTAGCTCCTTGCTTGCAGTACTTTGGATGAGTACTCACGGTTGCCTTGTTCCCCTTTTCCCCTACCTCTACTCGATTGCTGCAACTGCAGACGATGGAGCCGGAGGCGAGCGCCACCGCCTATGACGACTACTACTGCGAGGTGCCTACTACTACGTGCAGCCAGCGGCGACGACTGGAGTGACCTAGGAGGATCCTGCGGGAGGCCTGCTCCTCTTCGATCTGTATCCCGGTTTGTGCTAGCCATCTTATGGCACCTTGTTTAACTTATATCGTACTCAGATATTGTTGCTTCCGCTGACTCGTCTATGATCGAGCACTTGTATTCGAGCCCTCGAGGCCCCTGGCTTGTATTATGATGCTTGTATGACTTATTTTATTGTAGAGTTGTGTTGTGATATCTTCCCGTGAGTCCCTGATCTTGATCGTACACATTTGCGTGCATGATTAGTGTACGATTAAATCGGGGGCGTCACAACGTGAGACCAACACCAAAAAATCTTATAAATGCCAAAACCCCTGAAAAGAACCCTAGATTAAAATTTCCGTCACCGCAAGCCTCTGTAGCCACGAAAAATCAATCTAGGCCATCTCCGGCACCCTGCCGGAGGGGCCCATCATTACCAGAGGCCATGGAGGAGGAAGCCGGAGGGGGCCATCATCACCATGGAGTCCAAGGGCCGGAGGGAGAACCTCTCCCCATCCAGGGGGGAGGCCATGGAGGAGGAAGCACAAGGGGGAGACTCTCTCCCACCTCTCTCGGTGGCGTCAGAGTGCCGCCGGGGGAACCATCGCCGCGGTGATCGTCTTCATCAACATGACCATATTCATCACCTTACTCATCTCTTTTAAGCGGTCCACTCTCCCGCACCCCGCTGTAATCCCCTACTTGAACATGGTGCTTTATGCCACATATTATGATCCAATGACGTGTTGCCATCCTATGATGTTTTGAGTAGATTTCTTTTGTCTTTTGGGTTGATTGATGATCTAGATTGGTTTGAGCTGTATGTTTTTTGGGTGCTGTCGAATGGTGCCTTCCGTGCCGCGCACACGTGAAGGATTCCCGCTGTAGGGTGTTGCAATACGTTCATGATTCGCTTATAGTGGGTTGCTAGAGTGTCAGAAGCTTAAACCCGAGTAAGGGGGTTGTTGTGTATGGGATAAAAGGGACTTGATACTTTAATGCTATGGTTGGGTTTTACCTTAATGATCTTTAGTAGTTGCGGATGCTTGCTAGAGTTCCAATCATAAGTGCATATGATCCAAGTAGAGAAAGTATGTTAGCTTATGCCTCTCCCTCATATAAAATTGCAATAATGATTATCGATCTTGTTAACAATTGCCTAGGATAATTCCGCACACCAATATATCATTATTCCACACTCGCTATTTGTAATGTATTGTAATATATTCTAAATTTATGTTAACATCACCTATTTTTATATTTTGGTTCTCCGATATCATGCAAAGCTATCCTCTTCATACCCACAACGTAGCTTTATTTCTCGTTTGTAAATGGAAGCAAACGTTCGGTGTACGTAGAGTCATATCAGTGGTAGACAGGACTTGAGAAAATATTGATCTTACCTTTAGCTCCTTGTGGGTTTGACACTCCATATTTATCACTTCCACCTTTGGAAATTGCTACGATGATTCCTTGAACTTGCGGATTATCAGGCCTTTTCTTTCGATGCATATTCATCGGTGGGAGGCACAACAACCTCTTCAGACGCCTGGGTCACAAATGCTTCTTTCTAGGGTTCTTGGGAAACAATCGATGGAACAACTCCTTCATGAGCCATGGGCTCTTCAAATTTCTTCTCTCCCTCTTCAACTGTGCTGCAGTGGAAGCAGGAGCAGGATCAACATCCATCTGAGTAGGGGAACCAGATGATGTTACCGGGGTGATTTTGTGTCGGAAAGCATTGAGCTCCCCGTCGACCTTGTCATTCTCCTTCATGTTGGATCTGGAGGGCTCAGCTTGCATTTCCTTCGGAGGTGATGGAACTACTTTCTCAACCTCAATATCTTCATCAGTTTTATCATACATGACTTGCTGCTTAGGCAAGGCATTTTCTTCATCAGACTTGTTCAGAAAATATATCGACCACATCAGGCTCTTGGGCAGCTGGGGAGTAGGTATGACGACCACTACTGGCTCAACTTGCTGCATGGGTTCATCCTCGTGAGGACGAGATTGTGGAATTTGCTGCAATGGAGTACTTGAGTCAATAGGAGCATCAATAGCAACATTCTGAATGCGGCGATCTTTGATTCCCTTTGGCTTGCTAGCTCTTGCCTTAGACTTCTGACGTTCTTCTTCCTTGATTCTTTGTCGAGAAAGATCTGCCTGACGGTCAATTTCATCATTCCTTCGGCCACACAGTTGAGATACTTCCATTTTCAGACGTGGGTGCCACTCAATTTTGACATTTCTCATGACACTGAGAGCCTTAGTGAGCTCAACAATATCTTTGTTCAGACCTTTCCTTTCGGATTCAGTATTGGCATCTCTCCTCATTTGCTCGAGGGTTTGCTTGTTCTTGATAGCCTGATTTAGCTTCCTAGTAATATTCCTCAGCTCGATGAAATGTTTCGTTACCAATTTGGTAACATCATCAAAAGTCCTAGACTACTTAAATCAACTGATTTTGCATCGTAGGAAGCACTCTCAATTACATCAATCATGAGATTGAAGTCATATTTCTGTTCCTCTGTGGAAGCAGGAACACTGGATTTGGCTTTCTTAGCAGAAACTTCAGTTTTCTCTTCGGGCATCAGTTTTCTCTTTGCAGAGGGGGCGATAGAACCCGAAGGTTTGTCAGGAACTGAAGTGGGTGCATGCCTTGGAGATTACCTTAGAGGGGGTGAAAGTTTTACCGGTGAGGGAGTCTTGTATGGCTTGTTGAGAAGAGCACGTTGATCATACATAGGTATTTCATTGGGAGCATTTTCGTCAGAAGACTCATCATCCTAGTCCGAAGCGGCCTTCTTTGATTTTGTGGCGACAAATTTCTTTCAGGGAGCTCGAGGGGAAACTGACTTTCCTGACTTGCTTCCTTTTGAAGCACGATACTTTTTCTTATGTACGTCTTGCTGAGTCAGCGCCGCGTTTCTTTCTTCGACTTGATTTTTCTTCACAACCTTGGATTCACACTTGGCTTTGGCCTTGGCTCTCTTTTACACTTCCTCGGGAAAATTAGCGATGGTTTTGAGAGAATCTGCATGGGCATTTGAAGGTGGCGGAGGCCTGACCTTTTCATCATTTGGGCCGATGCAATTCTCAGCTATGCAGTCATTCCAAGGTGGAGTGAAGGAAAACATGATTTGATATTTCCTCCGAACATTTTCATAGTTGAACCATTTCTTCGCCCAGTGACGTGGAATCCTTTGCAGCCTGTTATTTCTCTTAGTTGTTGTTTCAACTCCAGGTGGAGTTTTATAACTTCCGGGATCAGACATCTCGGTAGTTGTATTCTTATCTCTGCCACGACCACAATTTTTGGGATTTCCATCAAAGAAAAGTGTCAGGGCGTCAGTGACCAGTTCATCCTCAAGCTAACTGTGAGCTGAGGGAATATCATCATCTTCTTCTTAGGATTCAGACTCAGATTTCTTCTTCTGTGTCTTGGGTAGCTTTGATGATTTTCCTCCACCAGTCAATCTCATACGTTCAGACATGGGAGGCAACTGAGGCAATTCTCCTTTAGAACCAGACTGCTCTTTTGAACTTTGTGCCATGACCAACCTGTGAAACAGAATAGATGCGAGGGAAAATAGGGTAGGGTCATAAACATGCACAAAAGCATTTTTGGATGAAAAATGTTCTTCGGTGGGAACATAGAATCCATGGTATGATTTCGAGAAGACATCATCGACATATTTGCAACATGCCATAGAATGATTAAGGCAAAGTAACAACTATATAATCTTTTCGGAAAAACTACTCATGAACCCTAGATCCAGGAAAACTAGTACATGGAAAAACTACAAACCGGAGCAGTCATAACCTAGTTAAACCTAAGGATCTACCACAAACAAATAAATCAAAGAAAATGTGTCAGTAAGAACTGCCCTAGAACAGAGAAGTGGATTGGCCCAGTTCCAGATCTAGGCGCCCTAACTTGGTAGCATGAATCGACTACGACAATGCAGGAAGGAAGATTTACTGCACTAGTGCGACGAACGGTGACGAGAGTTCACCAGAGTTGCATGGTGAGGCACTTTGACTGTGTTGCTTCAAGCATGGGCTCAGAAGGAGAGCGGGCAAGGGTTTGAGGAAGAAGTGAGGAGGAAGAAGCCGGGAGGGGTATTTATAGCCCGCAGGCGGAACCACCTCTTCCAAAATCTACGGCCTACAAATGCGGGACTTTCCACATTCAACGGACATGATCACGATCGTGAGAATCATGGGCACGTGTGGCAACCGTTTCCTGCAGAAATCTCGGAAACTGATTGGGAGGACGAAAAGTTTGAAGAAGGGCAAATGCCAAAAACATATTAAGGTTCGAAGTTGATTTAATTCGCGACCAAGGACGTCGGACTGAAATCTTCTTCAGATCAAGTTGCAGCTTATGACAGATAGCATAGATTGGATGAGAAAGCATAGAGGGATAACATGGTCCGAATCAAAACGCTCAGCGAGATGAGAGAAAAATGCAAAACACAAAACCAGTGAGCTCTGAGTGAGTTGACATTCAGAAAAAAATACAAACACATTGAGAAACAAAGATATGAATGAAGACACAAGGAACTAGCACCAACAATATAGATCTCCTGATTAAGGATAAGCAACTAGTATCCCTGAGATAAGTCCCACAGGAAGGGTTAGTTCTTTTTCGCAACCCACACTTGCGTGGGCAACGAGGACTCATTTGCTTCGTCTGAGCATGAACATTCCTTCGGTGAGATCTGTAGATCACTTGTATAGAGAATAATCATATGAACATGCATTGAAGTTATTTGCATATACATGAGTATAATGATTATTCGAGAAACTTCCTGCGCCATTTTGCGAATGATAGTCATTTCCTTCAAGAGAATCACTCTACATATTCAAGTTAGTAGTGACAGATAGATTTTCAAAGATGGACTTCTTCACCCAAATTTTCTTCTTCGGTGAACTAGACTTGCAGTTAGTTCCAATGTATCGAGCAAAAAACTTACCATTTTGTTGTTTGAAGAATTTGTAGTTCGAGTCATCAGACTCATCAGAAACAACAGTAATGGGACTATCATATCCTGACAAAATTGCAGGCTCGAGAGTTTTGCTTTTAGCAAGAACCCAACTCGTTTGAGGATACTGTTCGGGAGTCCAGTAGGTTCCATCAACATTGAGTTTTAGTTCGAAACCCAATCCTTCCTTTCAAGGATTTTTGTGCAGTATTGACTTCTTGAGCTCATCACAGAGAGTTTGATGCCGTTTGAGGCTCATTAGCATTCCTGTCTCAAGTAAGTTCTTTAATATGCAATTTACATCAGAAATAGCAACAAATTCCTTAGGAGAGGGGTTAGAAATATCATTCGTAGTAGTTGCGATATTCTTGATCACAACATTAGAAGTTCCAGCATTGGAATCAACATTGCATCGTTCTAGACATTGTAAGCATGGAGGCACAAAATCATCAGGAAGTCGATTAGGTTGGTCGGCGAAGAAAGAAGTATTTTCTATCGCTAGCACGTCATGAGACTCTTTCAGTGACTCGATTTCTTGATTCCTGTTAAGGAGTTCATCTGATAAACTCTCGTAGTCAACTGTAAGTGAATCATATCGGTTGGAAAGATCATCAATTGTTGAAGAAAAAGCATCATGCTCTTCGATCAACTTTTGATTCTTCGACCAGTAATCCTTCGGTCTTTCTAAGATTGTTCTCAAGCTTTTCAAGCTTATCTTGTTGAGTTTTAGAAATCTTAAAAAGTTTAGCATAGGCAATGTATTCAGGAGAATATCCATTCATGGATTTTTGGTGTTTTGCTGATACCTGATCCTTAGAGGATTTTGCCATGAGATAGAATGCGATTGTTTCATCATCACTTGAAACATAATCATCAGTATCTGATTCAAGTGAGTTCTTAGATGATTCATAGGCAATGAAAGCATTAATCCTTCCTCTCCTTCTTTGGAGATCTTCATCATCTGATTCTGATTCGGATGTCTCATCTTCATAGTCTATTTTCATTTCAGCACATACTCCGTTCAACTGAGAGATTTTCCTCATGTTGGATTCGATAGTAGCTTTGGCTTGCACACCAGTGACTGGTCTCTTCGAAGAGGATGATAGAGATTCATTTTTATTCGTGAGCTTAGTATGACGATCCATTCGAGTGAATCCATTGCAGTGAATTTATTTCCATCTGTTGCTTGGTGTTCCTTCCCAGCAAGGATAGTCTGCTATGAGATGGCTGAATAGTTTGCACTTAAAGCACTTCATTCTTTCGGAGGTAGCTTTCTTGAAGATTAAGGAAAATCAAATTCGTCATCATTTGTGAGGCATAGATTTTGTCTTCTGAGATCACTTAGCCTTTTTGTGAGCATTTCAAGTTCCCTTGTGCTGGTGTGTTGATTCTCGACAACTTCTTCTTGTGAGCTGCCATAGTGTGAAATGATTTCCCCTTTGCTTTCCAAAGAAGATTCTTGATCTGCATTTTCAAGCTCCATCTTTTCTTCATTAATGGACAACATCGTCTTGATTTCAACATAGTGAAGTTCTTTGCAGTCTGGTCTTTGTTTGATTTCAGCTACAATGGGATCGAAGGTTGCATCAAGAGAACTCAGTAGCTTGTTGACCACATCTCTATCGGTGATATCAGTTACTCCTTGTTGATGTAGTCTTTCAACAATGTTTGTCAACCGACCAGTAAGTTCCATAGCAATTTCCTTGTGAAGACTTCTGAAACTAGCAAACATACCACGAAGCATTTGAGTGTGAGGATCTGTTCTGGCGATGAATTCTTCATAAGAATTTTAGCTAGCATCACAGAGTTGCTTTGTAGTGTCGAGATTTTGGAATCGAATGAATATGTCTTTCGACAGACTGCTACAGATGATATCTTTCGCTTGATCATTCAACCGCAAATTAGATTTGTCATCAGAATTGGGATCATCAGGTTGCTGAATGGTGTATCCATTTTCCACAGTCTGCCATAGATTTTTGTTGATAGCTTGAATTCTGATTCTCATTCTTTCTTTATAGTAAAGATAATCATTTCCATCGAAGATAGGAAATCTTTCAGAGTGCGAGGATCTACCTGCATACGACATACTCAAAACTCCTAGGACGTTAGACCTTTAATAAACAGAGACATGGAATACCTACTCTGCTACCAATGGTTAGGACTGAGAGTATATTGACCAGGGGGGGGTGAATGGGATTTTCAAAAATTCTTCGAATGTTTCAAACTGATCTCAAACACAGCAGCGGATAAAAGGTTCAGTAGACACGAACTTAATCAAGCATGCTATTGAGGAACAAAACTATCGATGTAAGATGCAATAATGGTTCATGCATAGGAAACCACAGGCTTGATCATAACGATATGATGACCCAGAAGTATATGGGATCAATTGTAGCCTTTTTGATAAGGTAGAGTGTGGAACCAAACGAGGAGCAGAAGGAAATGACAAGTGGTTTTCAGCAAGGTAATGTCTGCAAGTGCCGAAATTGTAAGTAACAGAGTAGTTTGATAGCAAGATAATTTGTAACGAGCAAGTAACGATAATAGTAACAAAAGTGCAGCAAGGTAGCCCAACCCTTTTGAGGCAAAGGACAGGCCGAAACGGTCTCTTATAATAAGCAAAGCGTTCTTGAGGGTACATGGGAATTTCATCTAGTAAATTTCACCCTGTTGGTTTGATTCGTGTTCACTACTTTCATAATTTGATATGTGGGTGGATCGGTGCTTAAGTGTTGTTCTTACTAGAACAAACCTCCTAATTATGATTAACCCCCTCGCAAGCATCCGCAACTATGATAAAAGTATTAAGAATAAATTCTAACCATAGCATTAAACTTTTGGATCCAATCGGTCCCTTACAGAATAGCCCATAAACTAGGGTTTAAGCTTCTGTCACTCTCGCAACCCATCATCTAATAACTACTCCACAATTCATTCCCTCAGGGCCAAGTATGGTGAAGTTTCATGTAGTAGACGTTCACATGACACCACTAAGGGAATCACAACATACATACTGGTAGGGGTATGCGCGCAGATGTGGAAATCTGGTCTGATCGGAGTAGCCCCAAGGAGGGAGACGACCAAGCCTGACGGCGCTGTCTGCAGACGTGGCGGACGCCCGACGGCGACAGGAAAGCTAAGTCATGCCGAACTTTAAACATTCCTCTTTATATAAGGTTATTCCCCTCAGAGATCTCGTCCTTTGTATGGAAAACCTGCACGCAATGGAGCCATTCCGCTATTGGCAACACCCTTACTCTGTTTCGAGTCCGCTCAACAGCTTAAGTGGCCGCGTCGAGAACGGCACGGTAGCCTTCCACAATTGGCAACGCTCTCGATTCTGACTCGAGTCAAGCTCGACATTTCGAGCGGCTGCATTGAGAGCGGTAAGGTGGTTCGCCTGGCAGCAAGCACACCTGACAGACCATTGGGGATCCGTTCCCGAGGAGCCGCCCTGGGTTTACGCGCCGGCAAGCCTACCCGATTAGCGTAGGGTGAACATACAAAGGGGGGATTGAACAGGAAAGTAACATGCATAATATCAAAAGTACTGCAGAGTTACATTACATACATTGTTGCTATGGTTCTAACTAAAGATAGAAATTGTCTTGGTCATGAACCTACAGCGGTGATGAGAAACAAGGTGCATAATCCCGGCGCTGGCCCTCCACCCTCTCGATTCCGTCGATGCAGCTGATGATGGGCATGATACGCTCCTTGAGCGCCGTGAGGTCAGCACCCTCCGGCAAGCTCTCCAGAGCGGTGCCGAAGTCGAGGTCGGGGTTCCAGTACGCCACCTTGGTGAGGACCTTGGTCATGGCACCCTGGTAGAGCCCCTGGGACTCGTTGGCTAGAGAGGCCGCCAGATTGGAGTGGAGCTGCTCCAGGGCCCCGAGGACACCCTCGAAGAATAGGTTCAACCTGGCGTTGGAGGTCGTGCTGCGATCCGGGGCGTACCTCACGTTTGGCTTACCCATGGTGGCCAGCTGCATGGTGATCATGCCGGCGACGTCCTCGAGGCGGCTGATCCAGCGATTCTTGCCCTCCACAAAATCCTTGTGGTTGGCGGCTTCGTTCTTCCGCTGCAGCTTCTCGGCCTCCAGATCCTTGGCCAGGGTCTCCTCCCGAGCCTTGGCCTCTGAGAGCATCTCCTCAAGGCCCTCCAGCTTCAGCTTAAGGTCTTTGATGGAGTCGTTGGCCTTGGAGAGCTACTCGGCCTTGCCGAGATCGCGCCTAACGCCTCCTTGAGGCACCATTGAGCGTGTCCTTCTCCTTGGCCAGCTTCTGGGTTTGGTCCTTCAGCCCGTCCCGCTCCACCTCCAGCTCCTTTACCCTGTCGGCGTGAGCCAGAGCCTGGGCATCGATTGCCTCCTTATGCCTCTGCTCCAGCTCCTGGGTCCGCTGCACGGCGAGCTTCTCCACCTCCTCATCCTTTCCGTGGAGTGTTGCGGCAAGCTTCTCCTCACGTGCGGCAAGGTCCTCCTCCTGGGAGTTTAGCGCGGCCTGGTGCTGGGTTTGAGCGGCCTCGGCTGCGGCGTCCAAGTTCTCCGCCGTCTCCTGGGCCTTCTTGATGTCGCCCCGCTTCATGGTGAGCTCCACCTCGCGCTTGGCCAGCTTGCCCTGGGTGGCCTTCAGCTCCTCGCAAGCCTGGCGAAACCAAGTTTGCGCCTCGGCGACGCGTCCCTTGAGGTCCGCCTCCACCTTGTCCACCGTTGCCATCCTGGACTTGGTCTTGTCCAGGCAGGCGCGGTGGAGCGCTTGGAGCTTCCGGAAGCTGGCGCCCATGGCCTGGAGAAGCAGCTCCTCCCGAGAACCGTCACCACTGACGCTCGGCTTGTCAACAACCTCGAGCCCGGCGGCGGCAAGCACCTCTTCGTCGAACACCTCTCCCTCGATGGGCGCCCTAGAGCTCGACGACCCCGGGAGGTGGACGAAAAGGTCGTCGCTCACCCTCAGATACCTGCCGGAGCCAGAGGCAGTGGAGGAGGAAGGCTGGTCATCCACCACCTCCTCCTCGGCAGCGGCCTTACGAGCCTCCCCGGCAGGCCCCTTGCCGGCCTCCTCAGCAGTAGCCTTACCGGGCTCCCCTGCAGGCCCCTTGGCGGCGTCCTCACTAGCGCCCTTGGCGGCCTCCTCGGTGGCGATCTTCTCGGCCTCCGCCTCGGCGGCCTTGGCGACATCCTCGATGACAGTGTCTATGTCCTCCTGGTCCGCCGACGGACGATCTGGATACCAGGAAGGGGATGAGGCAAAGCCAAGACCAAGAGTTAGAAAGGACAGAAAAGGAATAGGGACGAAAGGCGAGTAACTTACCCATGCCGGGCTGAGAAGAAGTGGTCCCCTCCCCGCCAACATTTGGTGCCAAGGCGAAGCCACCAGCGCCCGAGTTCGCCTCCTCCTCCTCCGTGTGCATGGGCTCGGTGCTTGGCGCCCTTGCCGGGGACGCCCCTCGGGGCGGCGTGGTCGATGGGGGCGGCATGTTGGGGGTAGCCCTCTGTGGCTCCTCCTTCTGCTGTCCTCCTCCTGCAACCACGGCAAGGTCATCGCTGAAGGATCGTACCACCGAAACTCGTCGACGAGGGGTGAGTGGTGAGCTTATGCTGGGGGCTGTGCCGGGGGCTACTATCCGGGCTGCTCAACACCACCAGGGGTGTGCCGGAAGTACCTGTCGTGGGCTGGCCGCTCGCCGAAGCCGTGGCCATCTTCACCCTTTGGGCCAGTGTCTCCGCATCCCTGCAAAGAAGAAGAACATGTCAAGGCAAGCGGCACAGATTGAGGAGACGGAGATGACAAAAAGGAGCAAGATACTTACTCGTCCTCCACCTCCTCCGCTGCTGCCTTCCTCTTCCTCCTTGGGCTGAGGGACCCGAAATCGAAGACAACCTCCGGTCGTCATCTGCAGGAGGAGGGGAAGCAGATGGGGTCCATGGGTGCTTGGACAAAGACGAGGCAGATGCTTTCTTCTTTGCCACCGCGGCCTTCACCAGCCTCTTCGCCGCTGCGGCCCTTGTCTGTCGCGCGGACCCCTCCTGGGCTTTCCGCGGTTGACCGACCCTGCCGGGCCGGACCGTCTCGCCGGAGGTGGCCCGGCGCAGGACTCGCCCTCTCCTCGTAACCGGAGGGTCAACAGCCTCGGCCTCCTTCGACGATGACTCGTCGACCACATCTTCGACGAGAGGGGCCCCGATGCCGGCGCTGCTGGCCTCCCAAGCGGCCACCACTCACTGGGAGAGCTCCTTCTCCTTCGCTTTCGCCGCGGCCTTATCGACCACGCCGCCGGTTCTGCCGGCCTCCTTGGCGAGCTCTGCCTCCACCGCCCTGGCGGCGATGTAGTCCAGCTCCGCTTGGGTGGTGTCCTGAATGAGCTGCGGCTTGGCGCTGACATACTTCTCCTCCAAGGTGTTGAAAAATTCCTGCACCTGATCCTCCGGCGGCTCGGCCCAATTTGGGACGAGGCCGTGCGCGTTGAACTCCGACATCATGGCGATGATGTTGCTCAGCGGGACCACCCCCGCCGGCAATTTGAACAAGGGACCCTTGGCGACCTTACCGGCCTTCGCGACGGCCTTCGTGGCCTTGCCAGACCGCTCGACCTTGCCATGGCGGTTCATGTCGAGCTGAAAGAGCCGCTGGCAGAAGTGGGCGTGCCCCATCACCGTGAAGTTGTGGTCCAGGCCAGGGCGGAGCCTCATGATGTCGGCGGTATTCGTGAAGAGCTAGGCCGACCTCCGCTTGTTGTGCTGCGGAGCAATTCGGCGACAGATGAAATCCGCCCCGATCATCTCAAGGGTGAGCCCGACCTCGGAGAGATGAGGGATCCTGGTGGTGGAGATCATGAGCTTCTTGTCGTTGACATCGACATCGCCCCAGTCGCTTCTGCGGACTGGCGGCGCTTGGCGAACCTCGCAGAATGCCGGTGGGTCCTTCTCCTCAATCCTGCACCACCGGCCTCGCCACTCCTCCCACCTATCCTTCTGGGCGCCGTCCAGATATGTCTCTTTCTCCTGGGTCCTAGGGATCCAGGCAACGCACCCAGAAATGGCGCCCCCATTTTGGATGCGAGGGAAGAAATAGTGGCAAAAGAGCGCCGTGTTGGGATGCACCCCGGCGAAACCCTCGCAGAGGTTCGCAAAAAGAGCCATGCACGCCACGGCATTTGGAGTAAAATCCAGAAGGTGGAAGCCGTAGGTGTGCATGATGTCGCTGAAGAAATCAGAGAAGGGGGGCAGAGGCCGCAAGAAAAGTAGTCGACAAAGAACGGGTACCAATTCGGGCCGGCTTTGCTGAAGGCGGCGGGGATGACGCGCGTGGCCGGATGCCCCATCGTCTCGCTTCCCATCTTGCACCCCCACAGGTGCTTGAAGTAGTCCCGGAGTTCGACCGCGTCGACTGTCGACGGGAAGTAGGCGTGCTGCGTCCGCCGCACCGCCAACCCGCTCTCCGGCGGCTTCTTCTCCCCGGCCTCCTTGGCCACTCCGTTGCCTCTGCTGGTCTTGGGTGCCATGTCGGTTGTGGGAAGCGAGGAATGGAGGATGGCAAAGGCGCGGCGGCGGCGAGCAAAGGCAAGAGCTCGAGAAGGAGGAAGAAGGGGATGGCGGTTCCGAGATTGGGGAAAGCACGAAGGGTAAATGAGCAGCGTGCCCGCGGTTATTCCTTATTACGGGGAAGGTGCGGGCCGCCTCTTTTCCCATTAACTGCGATGTGACGCATGCATGCGGGAACCGCCCCACGCATGTCCCCCACGTCACACATGATCCTCCACGTCGCCCGTTCAACGCAGTTCATGGGGAAGCACAGCGGACGAAACCGTTACTGCGGTAAAAATCCGCCCCACCTGCCCGCGCACCGTTCTGGGCCTGGCCCAACAGCGCGTCGCGCTTATGTGTGGCCCAGACCCGGGGGCTCCTGTCGGTGTACAAAAGTAGGAGCTCTCCTTTTGACCCCTTTACTTGTGCACGAGCAGTCAGAGCCGCACGCCGCGGCCACACTTAGCAGGGCAGAGGAGGGAGGTCGGGGAGAAGCCGGAGCACAAGACGGTCAAGGCAACACCAAGACAAGAAACACCAAAGAGAAAGAGGGCAAGGTGGAATCCCCCGGCAAGGGCTCTTGCCGGGGCGGCCTTCGCGGCCCCGGCAAGAGCCTTGCCGGGGCAACTTGCCCAACGCCAGCAGAGCGATCCACCCTTGAGCACATGGGTTCCAAACGCCGTCAACAACTACAGTGGAACCAAGGTTCAGGAGGCACCTCCGTGGTGGCATGCAGATCTTTGTCAAGATCATAAACACACACGATCAGATGAGGACCAGAAGACGACAACCCTCAGCGGGATCCTAGCCGAGGGGATCCACAAGACCCCCGGCAAGCACCTTGCCGGGGACGAGTGCAATGCCACGGCAAGACCCTTGCTGGGCCCCCGGCAAGACCCTTGCCGAGGGAATCAGCGGGGCCACTGCCAGGCCCGCACTAGCCAACACTCCACCGCCGTCTCCAAGTAGCTGCTAGCTCAACCAGCTGGGCAGGCACCTGCGTGGCAATGGGCGGCCTCTACACCAACTCAGCAAGCACTTGCGTGGTGGCATGCAGATCTTCGTGAAGGCCCTGCCACCGCGCCACCTTAGCTACCTGCCTACCTACATGGCACCGCACGCATCGCTGGCCTGGGCGAGTGTCGAAGCGAGGCAGAGCGGCGACGGACGGGACGGGCCTCGTTCCCGTCCCCGATAAAGCTAATGGACACCTTAGTAGCGCATTTAATGCATTTTGTCCTGTAATGCCGAGCGATAAGCTCACGCACTGTAGACCTTTCCACCTCCTGTGTGCCACTGTGGCAGCCCCTTTCGACTATAAAAGGAGGCCCGGGGCATACTGGAGAAGGATTCGGCTCTTTTGGGAAGTTACACCCCGTAGCTAGCTCAAGAACACAAGAACACTCAATACATCCACCAAAGCAGGACTAGGGTATTACGCATCCTGACGGCCAGAACCTGGGTGAACGATCCGTGTGCTTCCTGTTAGACATGCTCTTTCCACAACCTCGCGCTCGCCGACCGTAGAAGGGATTCCGGTGATCCCATAGTTGTCGTTCCCACCGACAATAGCCCTCCCCAAGATGGGGGAGTTGTTGGTGATGATGATGACGATGATTTCCCCCTTCGTGAGGGAAGTTGCCCCGGCGGAATCGCTCCACCGGAGGGCAAAAGTGCTCCTGCCCAAGTTCTGCTCGAGATGGCGCCGCTTCGTCCCAAAAGTCCTCTCCCTATTTTTTCTTGGTCAAAATGACTTATATACCAGCAGAGGGGTACCAAACGTGGGCTGGGCTGAACACAACCCACCAGGCACGCCTGGGGGGCCAATCGCGCCCTGGTGTCTTGTGCTCACTAGGTGGCCCCCTCCGGTAGTTATTTTCTCCAGTATTTCTTATTTATTCCATAAAAAATCCTCGTGAAGTTTCAACTCATTTGGAGTTGTGCAGAATAGATAGCCTGACGTAGCTTTTTCAGGTCCAAATTTCTAGCTGCCGGAATTCTCCCTCTTTGTATGTACCTTGCATATTGAAAGTGCTAGTTATCGACTAGAGGGGGGTGAATAGGCGATTTTTATGGAAGTCTTCAAAACATGGAAGTTTTGAAGACAAGCAATAGAAATGATCCTATTGATATGCAACGGAAGGTAAACTACACTAAGCAAGCCATAGTCAAGTATGCAATGAAGTGAAAGCACGAAGACTAATAGCAGCTAGGTAGTAAGGATCAGGATGGAAGATGGTATGAAGCCAAACAACGATAGTAGTCAAACAGTGAAGACAAATAGGTAAAGCAAATAGGCAATGACTTCATGAAGACAAACTTTAAGTAAAGAGAGGGAGAGGATAGAACCAGTCACTTGTTGAGGACACAGGATTTGTTGGACCAGTTCCAGTTGCTGTGACAACTGTACGTCTGGTTAGGGAGGCTGAGATTCAACTTAGAAGACCGCGTCTTCACCTTATTCCCCTTGAGCTAAGGACACCCAGTCCAGTCCTCGCCCAATTACTCTGGTAAGTCTTCAAGGTAGACTTCCAAACCTTCACAGACTTTGTTCACCGGCGATCCACAATGACTCATGGATGCTCAGAACGCGACGCCTAACCGGCTGGAGGATTCACAGTCCTCAAGTGTAACAAGTCTTCAGGTCACGCGGACAGAAATACTTCAATGATGCCTAACACTCTTTGGCTCTGGGTGTTTGGGCTTTGTCCTCGCAAGGATTTCTCTCTCTCTCTAAGGCTTTGGAGGTGGGTTTCTCTCAAACGACAAAAGCCGTGCACTAACTCTAAGCAGCCAACCAATTTATGGTGTTGGGGGTGGGCTATTTATAGCCACTAGGCAGCCCGACCTGATTTGTCCGAAATGACCCTGGGTCACTAAGGAACTGACACATGTTCCAACGGTCAGATTTCAAACGCACACGTCAACTTTACTTGGGTTGCAAGTAAAGCTGACTCATGCAGCTCTGGATAAGATTTGCTCTCATTGTCTTCGCTCGAAGACATAGGATTTTGGTTGAGCATCACTTCAGTCACTCTGACTTTGTTCACTGGGACCCCACTTAATAGTACGGTGGTTCCTATGACTCAACAAGGAAGAAAAGGAAACAACGAAACAACTAAGTCTTTGCGCTCCATAGTCTTCACGCAATGTCTTCTCATGTCATAGTCTTCAATGTGAATATCTTCATATACCACCATTGTCGTCAATGTCTTCATACATTTTTAGGGGGTCATCTCCGGTAGGTAAACCGAATCAATGAGGGACTACTACCTATGTTATCATGTAATTCTCACAAACACATTAGTCCCTCAACCAGGTTTGTCGTCAATACTCCAAAACCAACTAGGGGTGGCACTAGATGCACTTACACATATTATGAGAGAAAAGGCATTAGAATTACTCCAAAAAGCATTATTATGCAAAAAAATATTATAAATAATAGTAGGTAAACATGATGCAAAATGGACGTATCACGATAGTAAATGCAATATGCAACCAGATACAATATCATGAGAGTAAACAATATATGAAGTGCGATGGACAAGTACGAGAGACAATATGATGAGGAACAAGAAAGAGGCACATGGAATACGCAAGTCTAAAACAGATAAGCACTAAGAGAAATGCCTTTGACAGGAAAGACTTAAAAGAGTGATGAGAATGCTACAAAATGAGTAACGAAAGATAGCAGAAGAAAATGGCAAAGAGAATAGAGATGAAAGATATGCAAGAGAGAATGAATGACCAGATAAACTATCGTACCAGAGCACGAATGGAAATTGCTAAAAGTAATGTAGTGAAGTAAAATTGAACCAGTGGTGCTCAATGGCGACAGAGAGACTTGGTAGACCAGTTCACCCTTCTCCAAAGGGCTATGCCTGCTTGGAGTGGTTGTGACTTAACACGGAAGATAAACTCTCTTCACCCTATTCTCCTTTAACTCGGAGCTGATCAGACACCAGTTGATTTTACTCGTGGTAGATACTTGCCGGTGATCTCCAAACCTTCGATCAACCTCCGCGAACAACAATTACTCTTGGTTGTTGAAGATCTATCTCGGTGAAGATAACAACTCTTCAACACTCGAGCTGACACCTATCCTAGAGAGTGCGAAACTCTCAAGAGTAATAGGTACACGAACTCTAACTCAGAACTGATGTGATGCACAACCATTGTCTGAGTTTGGGCTCTTGATTTTTCTCTCGGTGGATCTTAAACTCAAATCACTCAAAGAGGGGATGCTCAAATAAATCTTCTCAGAAATCTTAAGGGGATCAGCAAACAGACAACATTGGAGCGGGGTGACTATTTATAGCCGCAGCCTTCCGTGATGGGAAATGACCAAATTGGACTTGTGGAGCAGCCAATGGCTGAACGACACGAGTCAAACGGTCAGAAATTGAGAACAACGGTAACATTACTTGCGTAGCAAGTAATGCTAACTCCTCTGTCCGAAAGATATCTCCTACAACATGAAAAACAATGTCTACTGCTGCCAGGTAATCATTCAGAGCATAAAGAGATTTCTCTTGCATCTTTCATAGGTTTTGAGCTAAGCATCACAACGGATCTAAGCTTCGAGAACCTATACCCCTCTTAATAGTACGGGGGTCCTATGACTCAAATAAATGAAAGAAGAACAACGAAATAAATATTGCATCTTTGCATTGTCTTCGACTTCCATTCTCTGCAGTCAATTTCTTCGGACAACAACACCGAACCAAATGCTTCACTTCAGTAATAGAATTTCGAGGGGATAATTCCTTCACATCAATATTCTTGTCTACATGTCTTCATCAGATGTAGCTCGTTCTTATATGCAACGCAGATATACTTCGGTGAAGTTCCTCGAACATGGCAGCGGAGACAACATTATCTTCGGTTCTGTATGGACTATTTCTCTATGTATGCACTAGCAAACAAATCAGCCCATACCTGTCTCTGTCAACAATCTCCAAAACACAGGAGGGCAGATATTGCACCAACAATTCTGGACATGACTAGATTTCCTTGCAATCATAGCATTTCTGCAATTAACAAGGCAAACCTACACTCAGAAGATTTTGTTCATGATTTCTTCAAGATACGCATGTATGAAGCAACATACAGTCCAATAGTGTCTTCGCTATGCATGGGCCTGATCTTTGGCCAAAGACTGGAACCCTTGACATAGAACCCCTTGTTTTCAAAGAGAAGCCAGGAAAGAACCAAACTAAGAGGAGAAAGAATCGGTTTGAGAAGCCAGGTCCCAAGGATGCATCTAGGATGGGTTTTATATCACTTTTAGTAATTGCAATGGACATGGCATAGGCACATTGCCTACCACAAGCCTCTAAAGTCGGTCCTGGTAATGAGAATGAACCAACACCAGGTAACTTAGTTCTTCCAGGTTTTTCTAATAAAAGTCTCACTATATAGTTTCTAACCTTTCTATACTGTAATTACACAAAACAGAAGAGTTTATACAAACATCACTGTTTTTGCACAAGCTGCAACAAGGGCAACAAGGCGAGCTGAAACTCCTCCTATAGTAGATCCTTCAGCTCTTGCTGGTCTAAGGGAATAAGGAGAGCTCCGGCATCAAGTGCAGCAGCAGGAGGGTAGCAAGGAGAGCTCCAGCATCAAGTGCAGTAGCTCCTGCAGCTACAAGGGCACCAATTAAAGCTCCAATAGTAACAAGGGTAGCTCCTTCTGAACCAAGGAGGGTTCCGAGGATAGCAAGTACTACTTCACCTATTGCACCATGGATTTGCCATGTTGTTGTCCACACAAGGAGGAGCGATCTTCTCCTTCTCACCCTCCTTAAAAATCTCCTATTGACTTTCCTTTTTGGGGGCAATGTTATCCTGAGCATCCAGTAGGTTGTTCACATCCATAAGCAGCTTCTCATAAGTCTTCTGTAGCTTCATTTTTTCTTTTGTGAGATTCTGGACAATAGATGAATGTTCCAGACATGAAGCCTATTAGCATGCTGACTATCCTCGTACACGAGCCATAGTTTGTGAAGAGTATTCTACAAAGCCTCTGGCCACTCCTCATCTACCCACTGAACTATACCAAAATTACTAACTACCTTCAAGACACACATTACAAATTTAGCTAGAAGTTCAATTAAATATTCAATTGAAATTTGAGTTAAAAATTGAATTAAAAGTTCACTTCAATTCAACTCAAATAAGTTAAATATTCAATTAAAAAGTTCAGTTATAAGTTCATATTTGAAGTTTTAACTCAACTATTAAATGAACTTTGAAGTGAATTATTAGCTAAATATATAACTAAAGTCTAAAATGAGTTTATAATTTAAGTTTAAACTAAACTTTTCCATAAACCTTGCTAATGAGATAATCAAATCATCTTATCAAACTAAACATCAAAGTACACTAAACATGCTCTTCTTATCAAACTACAAATTACAGTAGACATGAATAGTGAACATGAACAATGCACAGTGAACCGCAGACATTTCTTATTTTACACAAAGTTGCTATTAATTATAAATTCTAGAAATTTGCTAACTTGCATCCACGACACAAGCAATGAACCTCCTCCCAGTGTTAAGCCCTTCGAAAGCAACAGGCTTGTTTGACGGTTGCGATGTTCACACATCACCATCACATCATCGTCACACCATAGTAGTTTGGGTCCTTGATTGTAGCTGGGATCTAGACCAACCAAGGAAACAAAAATATTTCAAACAACTAGTTAAAATCGAGCAGAAAAAAACAAAATCCCTATATCAAAACCCTAGAATGCACTGACCTTGACAGCGGAGTCGTGGGAGAAGATGTACTAGGTGGCGGAGTCCTCTTTGGTGTCACCATCGTTCCATGATACCATGGAGGCCGACGATGATCAGCATGTTCAGCGACAAGGAAGAGATCAGGGAAGAGAGCATGCCCGAGAGAGAAGATAGTGCGTAGAGCGTTTGTCTGGCACGGGCCGACCGAGTTATTTTGACCAGCCAACGCCAAACGGCGCCGTCGGCTGAGCCGTTAGTTCACGTTAGTGGTTTTGGGTCCCACCTGTCAAAAACGAGACCAAACGCAAAAAATTGGTGATACGTCCATTTTGCATCATGCTTTTATATCGATATTTATTGCATTATGGGCTGTTATTACACATTATATCACAATACTTATGCCTATTCTCTCTTATTTTACAAGGTTTACATAAGGAGGGAGAATGCCGGCAGCTCGAATTCTGTGCTGGAAAAGGAGCAAATATTAGAGACATATTCTACACAACTCCAAAAGTCCTGAAACTCCACGAAAGTTATTTTTGGAAATAATAAAAAATACTGAGCGGAAGAAATACCAAAGGGGCCCACACCACCACGAGGGTGGGGCGCGCCACCTCCTGGTGCGCCCCCCCTCGTGGCCCCCTGACTGGCCCTCCGTGCCCATCTTACGCTATATGAAGTGTTTCGTTCAAGAAAAATCATAAGCAAGCTTTGGAAGAGACTCCGCCGCCACGAGGCGGAACCTTGGCGGAACCCATCTAGGGCTCCAGAAGAGCTGTTCTGCCGGGGACACTTCCCTCCGGGAGGGGGAAATCATCGCCATAGTCATCACCAACGCTCCTCTCATCAGGAGGGGGCCAATCTCCATAAACATCTTCACCAGAACCATCTCCTCTCAAACACTAGTTCATCTCTTGTATCCTATTCTTGTCTCCAAGTCTGGGATTGGTACCTGTAGGTTGCTAGTAGTGTTGATTACTCCTTGTAGTTGATGCTAGTTGGTTTATTTGGTGGAAGATCAAATGTTCAGATCCTTTATGCATATTAATACCCCTCTGATTATGAACATGAATATGCTTTGTGAGTAGTTACGTTTGTTCCTGAGGACATGGGAGAAGTCTTGCTATTAGTAGTCATGTGAATTTGGTATTCGTTCGATATTTTGATGAGATGTATGTTGTCTCTCCTCTAGTGGTGTTATGTGAACGTCGACTACATGACACTTCACCATTATTTGGGCCTAGAGGAAAGCATTGGGAAGTAATAAGTAGATGATGGGTTGCTAGAGTGACAGAAGCTTAAACCCTAGTTTATGCGTTGCTTCGTAAGGGGCTGATTTGGATCCACTTGTTTCATGCTATGGTTAGGTTTACCTTAATACTTCTTTTGTAGTTGCGGATGCTTGCAATAGGGGTTAATCATAAGTGGGATGCTTGTTCAAGTAAGAACAGCACCCAAGCACCGGTCCACCCACATATCAAATTATCAAAGTACCAAACGCAAATCATATGAACGTGATGAAAACTAGCTTGACGATAATTCCCATGTGTCCTCGGGAGCGCTTTTCTCTATATAAGAGTTTGTCCAGGCTTGTCCTTTGCTACAAAAAGGATTTGGCCACCTTGCTGCACTTTATTTACTTTTGTTACTTGTTGCTCGTTACAATTTATCTTATCACAAAACTATCCGTTACCTATAATTTCAGTGCTTGCAGAGAATACCTTGCTGAGAACCGCTTATCATTTCCTTCTGCTCCTCGTTGGGTTCGACACTCTTACTTATCAAAAGGACTACGATAGATCCCCTATACTTGTGGGTCATCATTGGGTGGTAAGTGCTTTCTGCAAAAAGTTTACTAGAAAAGCGGTGATATTTGCAATGGATTCCCGACTAGGTGGGTTTTCTACAAACCTAGAGGCAAATGTGGTAGTTTTCTGCTTTTAACCCCAAATACACACAGAATAGATGAGAATCTTAATCTGATAGAATATGTACATCATACCTAATTTAGGGTATAAACTCGTGGGGATAAAAAGTTATTGCCCTTGCTAATTTCCACAAGGTACAAATCATACGAAGGAGCAACGGAGCAAACAGACCACAACTTTTTTGCACGGCGTGATAGCTTCGGTCATCGGCGATGATCGGTTGTGCGCTGCCGGCTGCCCTTTGTTGTACCAGTGAACTATACCCTGGGTGTCGCAAGTCATAATGCAAGACCCCGCGATTTCCAAAACTGGTGCACTACCCTAGGTGTAACGCTCATGCACCGGTGTTGACACTTCTTTTTTAGTCTTTTACCAGGGATGGGGAGACTCCTCACCTGAATATATTTCAAACTTTTTTGTTTTACAGGAGTTAAGACAGGTGAGAGGACATGAACTCACACCACATACCGACATGAATCTTTAGGTTGGCCAACTTTAGGCGATGAGACTAGAGGGTGAGTCGGAGATGATATTAGAGATTAAAAAAATATGGGGAGATATCAATAGCTCTATGTAAAATTTAAATACATATAATTTATTACATTTGCTTATTGCATAGTTGCCAAATATTAATTGCATATAAGTAGTACTATGCATGGTGTATGTTTACGTGGCTTTTTCCAATGCATGATGGCATGCTTAGTTGGCATACTTGCATCTTAAAAAATTCTAAATAGTGGGAATCAACAATTTAGGTACACTAGATTAGGCTCAAAGTATTGTCGCGGGAACCATGTTAAAATAAATGCATAAGTAGGTGATTAAAATAACTCAAAATAATACATAAGTAAATGTAAGAGTGTTCTCAGTTTACATTTTTAGAACTGTAAGTCCTTTGAAGAATGTGAAAAAATGATGTCAAAAAACTTTTGGATTGGACTTAATGTGACGCCATTTTTAATCAATGATGTGAAGAATGAAGTCTATATATTATCTCCAAGCGGCCAACACATATATCGTTCATGACTACACGAAAATTAATGAAAAAAAAACTAACTTCTATGCATGACTTGATTCCCTTGTAAAAAGACGCACACGACTCGAAGAAGTGTCAGCATTTGCATGGATTGATTAGTGCAAAAAGTAACTTCAGAGTACATGCATGACTTGCTCATGTCGCACAATTTTGATTGGACGACTCCCAATGCCTGAGGTCATGTGGAAGCACACATGTGCATAGAAATCTAATAGTGAGTGCTAGCTATTTAGATATAGAAGATATAAGGCCCTTTCAAGTGTTCCACGGTGTACATGTGCTAAGTATGCTACATAGGTGAAAAAATGATATGGCAAAGCAACTAAGGTGGAAGGAGAGGACTTTGGTGCCCCCAAGAAAAACAGCGCCAAACATGTGAACCTTGGCAAAACACTTAAATGAAGGAAGCTCACCAATGAATGAAAAAGTTTAGTGTGGCTAAATCATTCAATGAAGATAGCTTAGCTAGTCCCTCTGTACCAGTGCATTAGACACATTAGGGAGCTGCGCGACAAAGGTACTTAGAGATTGGACGTAAATGAAAAAGTAGACCAAGGAACTCACCAATCACACATCAGTTTGTCCGTCCTAAACTTGGGCAAAAATCAACAAACAATCCCTAACAAATAGCACGACTATTTAGATAACCCATGCATGCCAATGTACCAATCCCAACATGCAAACTGGCTACAATCCCTCGCATGCACCCCATGCAAAACTTGTTTCACACTATGAACTGAACATAATAGGAGGGTAAAGGTCTTCTCGGGGGAGAGAACGAGACGGGAAGGGAAATGAGGAAAGAAATAACTGCTTTGTGCTTCTACGCAACCGAATCTCCAGAGTCCTGATGTGAACCTCCAAATCTTGGACTAATGAAATGACGGAGTTGTCATTCCTGGTGCGCATATATCTCTCCATCTGCAGTCCTATGGAAGATCATGGCGAGGTCTGATCCAAGGAAATCGCCCATGTATTCCTTCCGGATGCGTCCAAGTGCACGGTGAACATCCATAGTTCTCCTGAGGATCTAAGTGGGAGAAATGAACTAGAAGTCAATGGGCTCTAAGATATTTCCAAAGGTCCTCCCGGGTATGTGCACCTCAATCTTCCAATGAGGGTCTGTCATAAGAGCCATGATGGGGGTCCCAATGATATTAGCTGAGCAATCCTCAACTGCTTGACGATCTGCACCAGCTGCTTGCCAAAAGGCATCGTCTGGCCGGGCTGGCAAAAGTCCGTGATCAGAACTGGGGTGCACTTGACGGTCGTCTAAAATGTTGAAGTCGGAGAAGAGTTAGAAATCAACAATGAGAATATAAGAATTAAAACATAAAATAAAATATCTTTCTTCCTAAGGGCTTTATAATCCTAATGGCGATGTGTGGATGAAGGTTGAAGTTGGCTTCGAACCTCTCCCCTTGAGGTGCTCTGCCTCCCTAAGATTATTAGTACAACATAAACATATGCTTGGGGATCTTGCACATGTTAGTGGTGTGTGTGTGTAGCATCCACACTTGTTGCAAAGCTGAGATTTATCATGCTTGGGCTTTGCAGTGTCTTTCCCTTGTCTGAGTTCCTAGACCTCCTGTTCCTATTGTGCTTTCGCTTGTTCTGGAAATTTGATTGATTGCCCCTAAAGGCACCATCAAACCTCTGTCTATTTGCGACATTCATATGAACTTCAGGTAAAGGTTGTGGCCCAACTGGGCGCTGAGAGCCATTCTTTGCGAGTAGCTCATCACGCTTTTCAGCCTGAAGTAACATGTGAATAAGCTCGAAATAGATAGTATAGTTGCGAGCACGGTATTGCTGCTGGAGGATCCTGTCTCAAGGGAGCATTGTACATAATTTTTTTCTCTATCTTCTCCACACCAGCAGGTTCAGTCCCACAAAAACACAATTTGGAACCTATCTTATGAACCTTGTGGTTGTACTCACCGACAAACTTAATGTAGCGACCCGACCCGAAAATGGTCAAGTCTCTGTGTATATGTACCATCCCAAGATCATGCTGGCACATGCAGTACATCACTGTATATATCAAAGTGCAATCACACCTGCTTTATTACATCCAAATCTCATATAGAGTCTTTATTACAAAATAATAAATTGGCTAAAGGCCAACTCATGAGATAAACTACTGCGGAAGATGTTGAAGATAGAGAGCCCATCCGACTCCAAGGGCATGTCACCGAGTGTAGAACGTAGCCTCACTCCTGGTCGTAATAAACCTCTGCAACATGAGATGTTGCAGCCGTGTAGGTCATTATTTTGAATATGCCGGCAACGTCACATGAGAGAAATGATAAATAAAATATCTATACTACATGCAAATATGGTTGGTGGGGATCTAAGTTTATAATTTTTGCGAAAAGCAAATTTTTTCCTACAACAAAGGAGGCAAAAGAAAATATTTCTACAAAAATTGGTTGTTAATCAAATGGTTCCGCAAACCAATTTTCCTGTCCCAAATTATTAATAAACCCAATCATTATAATTAATTGTGTTCAGACTCGCTGATAGTATCATCTCTGGTGCTCATGTTGTCCGTAACCGGGGACACGGTAATCAACTAGGTGTTACTTTGCAGAGTCTTGTACACTTTACCCGCAAGATTCGATCCCTCCCTTTATGTCCAGGCATTGCCTGGTGTTTGAGAACGGGACGATCAAAACATGGACTTCCAGAGCGATCATCTGACAGATGTCAGTGCCCATACAATCGTACCGTTCGTCTACATCTACTACCAACCGACCAGCCAGAGTCACGAATGAGGTTAACCAAGCAAAAGCCCATAATGGCTTGCAGTTGCAGATGTAAGATGTCCGACCTTGAAGTATCCATCCATCTCTTTGTGCCTGGGTGGCATTCTGTCAGGAGGATCACAGGTAGATTCCAGGATTCCCGGGCATAACCATGATAGATAGCAGGCTGCTGATGTCGCTTGAACTACGTCGGTATTTTCCTAAAGAGGAAGGATATGCAACATAGCTACGGTAGGTATTTCCCTCAGTTATGAAACCAAGGTATCATGTAACATCCCAAATTTCCAGGAATGTTTTACAATTATAGCTAAGCATCTATGCATTCTGTTTGTATTTGAGTGGCATTTGAAGTTTCAGAAAGTTTGGAGTTGTTGGAATTTGAATTCAAAATTTTGGCAGTGGAAATCATTTCAAAAACCATGCCTGATAAATACTTGAGAAAAGTATGAGAGGAGTAAACATGACACTCCAAAAATATCAGAGGAAAAACATTGCCAAAAGGTTTGAATTCAAATTTGAGTTTTATTTGAATTTTGAAAAAATGAATTTTATAAAGTTTGGATTTTGCCCTCGAAAATGTTCAAATGATAGGAATATTCCCCTGATCATT
The DNA here is from genome assembly GCA_021605205.1 of Aegilops longissima. NCBI lineage: Eukaryota > Viridiplantae > Streptophyta > Magnoliopsida > Poales > Poaceae > Aegilops > Aegilops longissima. The sequence continues at coordinate 382,618,258 of CM038681.1, read as the reverse complement.
TTGATATATATATATATGTCCTATATAAAATATTTATATTCTATATATTTTATCTCTGTTTTTATTTTCAAAAAAATGGAAAAAGAAAAGAAAAGCCCCTGGGCGCCGGCCAGCCAACCGCCCACCAACACCAGGCGGCCCACCAAAGCCACCAAATAACGGCCGAGAGCGCCCAATGAGCCAGCCCCGACTCCCTCTCCGAAACCCATCCGGTCGGCCGACCGACCCAACCCCGCCTCCTTCGCGACGGTGGACCCGCCCTTCTTCTTCCTCTCGCGCCACCCGCCCGCCTTGCCTTCGCCGGATCTCGCGGATCCGGATTCGCCAATCCTCCCCGATTGCCCCTCGTCCAAGACGAGGCCCCGCCTATAAATACCCCCCTCTACCCCGTTCCCCCTCGCCCCTCCTGACCCTCTCCTCCGCACGCCTTTTCATGAGTACCCGAGCCCGCGCCGCCATTAACCTCAAGACTTTTCGCCCCCATCCATCCCGATCTCGCCGGACTCCACCAAACAGACCCCCTCGCCCGTCCGCACCCGCCGGAGCTCCCCGCCATCGCCCCCGTCCACCAGAGACGCCGGAGCACACGCCGCCCAAGCCGCCGTCGCCGTTGCCGACCGGTAAGTCACTGGAGTCCACCCTCGCCGTCCGATCTGTTTTCTAGGGTTAGGATTAGATCCCCCGAAGGGGTAGGTTATTTCTAATAAACCGGCCCGGTTTATTTTGTTTAGTTAGGCTTTAGTTGAACCAGCCCGATCCAGTTTAAACCCTAGGCCCATTTTAGTTATATTACGCCGAAGCGTTATATAGGCCCATTAGCCCGTTTTTCTTTTATTTTCGTTTTCTGTTTTAACAGAATAGTTTCAGATTTGAAAAATTCATATCTTTTAATCTACTTAATATTTTTAAGTGATTCTTTTTTTGTTGGTTTGCAAATTTCTTATAGTTTCTGTAGAAAATATAATTAGTCATGTTAAAATTATTTAAAATTGCCTTATTTTAGATTTAGACAGAATAGTAAATCTGCTATAAAAGAGTTAGGAAAATTATTTTTAATGATTCTTTTTGTCACAACTTTGTTTTGACATTGCCTAACCGTAGGAATTTATTTGGGCATTTTAGGATTAATAAAAAATAGTTTTAATCAGAATCATGTTATTCTTAATTAATTAACTAGCTACTGTTTTCCTATTGTTTTAATTAGCAAATAATTTTATTTCTATTATGTGATAGTTTATTCTTGATTAGTTTCTGTAACTTTAGAGCATGAACTTTTATTTATATTAAATAAAACTTTTATTTTATTTTTCTTACTAAAATTTGCTTTAGGCCTAATAGGAGTTTTATAATAGATTTTAAAGTGATTCTTTTTGCTCCTAGTTGCTTGATGAATTCCTTTGTGTTAGGTAACATAAACCCATGCTTAGGTTCTATTAAGAAAAATTTTGATATGTAAAACTACTCTTAGTTGTTGCTTGATGTAGGAAAACTTTGAGTTGGATTTCTTTGAGTTTTCTTTGGGTTTTGGATTCGTTTGTTTTGGTGTGTTATGTTAGTATGCTATTATGTTAAGTGGTCATATGTTGTATGCTTATTATGATTGTTGTTTGTCTCGGTAGAATTTCCGGAGTGCGAAGCTTGCTACCACGAGTCCCTAGCTTACGAAGATCGTCAGCAAGGAAAGTCATTGATCATGTTTCTTTACAATACCTATGATTTTGTTGCATTAGAGTTATACCTCCCCACCATGCATGCAGTAGGTGAAATTTTGAAGTTATGTTCTTGAGTAGTACCATGAGGTAGGATGAACCAATTCCCCTTGTTACCATGACACGGGACGAAGTAGTTACCTTTGATATGCTCGTAGACGGGATTGGTTGAGTGAATTCATAAGGGAGATGTGAGAGTCAAGATGATGACAACCCCATGAACTTCAAGATCAAGATGGACTTCGAAATTCACTCTTTGGGTGGAGGATTTGTGGGCACCTGAGAACCCAGTGGTTGGCGGGATGCATGGAGAAGTGCCATGACATCTTGCGGAAAGCTTCACCCAGCCACGAAGAGATGGATGTATACCCCATTGACCGGAAGCTTACTCTGCAGCCGCAAGCCATTATGGGCTCGCTTGGTCAACCCTAGTTGTGACTCTGGCCGGACGGTGCTACGAGATGTAGAAGAACGGTAGGATTGGATGGGTACGGCGGTGGCCGAAGAACTCTTCTAAGACCCTGTTTTGTTCGTCCGTCTTCAAACACCATGAAGTGCGAAGACTTAAAAGGAGGAACGATTCTTGCGGGTAAAGTCGCAAACCTCTGCAGAGTTAAAGATCTAATCAATTAGCCGTGTCCCCGGTTACGGACAATTTGAGCCTCTGGAACTTGGAAGTATTCGGAAATCTCAACATTGTAATTAATAAATTAATTGAGGGGGTTATGACTTAATAATTTGGGAATGAGACATTGGTTGGTGGAACCATCTCAATAACTACCAACAATTTTGTAGTATTTGCAAGCAAGTCCACTGTAGTAGGGAAAAACTGGCTTATCGCAAAATGATGAAACATAGAGCCCCACAGCCAAATTGCATATAGTGTTAGTAATTTTTATTATTGTTCTCTCTTCATGACTTGCCAGCATATTCAAAATGCTGACCTACACGGCTGCAACGTCTTATGTTGCAGAGGAGTATTCCGATCAGGATTGAGGCTACGATTCGCGCTTGGCGATTGCCCTTTGGAGTCGGATGGACTCGCTATTCTTCTACGCTTCTGCAGCTTTACTTAGTTATTTCTCATGAGTTGGCCTTCCGCCGAATTTATTCTATTGTAATAAAGACTCGATATGAGAATTCGTGTAATAAATTCAGGTGTGATTGAACTTTGATCATTTCATCAATGTACTGTGAGTGCCAGCATGATCTTGGGATGGTACAGACACAGAGACTTGACCGATTTTGGGTCAGGTCGCTACATATCAATCTAGTAGGAGAACCAAGAAACACTATGTAAACGGTACCTGCACACAAAGAACAAATACTTGGAACCCGACGCGTAAGAGGGGTTGTCAATCCCTCCAAAGTAAAAAAGATAGATTGTTTTGTGGTAGATTGGATAAATATATCTCGATAAAACGCGAAATAAAATATGCAAATAGAAAGTGCAGCAAGGTATTTTTGGGTTTTTGGAATAATAGATCTGAAAATAAAAGAGTCAAATAATAGATTAGAAAGAAAATATGATAAGGAATAGACCCGGGGGCCGTAGATTTCAGTAGTGGCTTCTCTCAAGAAATAGCACACGATGGGTAAACAAATTACTGTTGGGCAATTGATAAAAACTCTAATAATTATGATGATATCCAGGAAATGATCAATATATAGGCATCATGTCCAATATTAGTAGACCGACTCCTGCCTGCATCTACTACTATTACTCCACACATCGACCGCTATCCAGCATGCATCTAGTGTATTACATTCATCGAGAAATGGAGTAATGCAATAAGAACAATGACATGATGTAGACAAGATCTATTCATGTAGGAATAGACCCCGTCTTGTTATCCTTAATAGCAATGATCAATACGTGTCTTGCCGCCCCTTCTGTCACTGGGAAACAACACCGTATGATCGAACCCATCAAAAAGCACCTCTTCCCATGGCAAGAAAAATTGATCTAGTCAGCCTAACTAAACCAAAGATTCAAAGAAAAATATGAGGCTATAAATAATCATGCATATAAGAGATCAAAACTCAAATAACTTTCATGGACAAAATAGATCTGATCATAAATTCAAAGTTCATCGGATCCCAACAAACACACCGCAAAAAAGAGTTACATCAAATAGATCTCCAAAAGACCATTTTATTGAGAATCAAGAGAGAGAGAGAGAGAGAGAGAGAGAGAGAGAGAGGAAGCCATCTAGCTACTGCCTACGGACCCGTAGGTCTACAATGAACTACTCATGCATCATCGGAGAGGCATGATAACCCACAAGTATATGGGATCGCAACAGTTTTCGAGGGTAGAGTATTCAACCCGAATTTATAGATTCGACACCAGGGGAGCCAAAGAATATTTCCAAGTATTAGCAACTGAGTTGTCAATTAAACCTCACCTGGAGATTAATTATCTGCAGCAAGCGATCAATAGCAAAGTAATATGATAGTTTGATAATAGTGGTAGCAGCAATGGTAACAGTAACAGAGATAGCAGTAGTTTTATAGCAAGTATATCAGTAACGATAGCAGTAGTAACTTAGCGGGAACAATATATGATAAATTCGTAGGCATTGGATCGGTAATTTGTTGGATGATATTCATCATGTGATAGTCATAACCAAGGGCAATACGGCACTTGCTCTAGTTCATGAATATAATGTAGGTATGTATTCCATAAATAGTCATACGTGCTTATGGAAAGAACTTGCATGACATCTTTTGTCCTACCCTCCCGTAGCAGCAGGTTCCAACTGGAAACTAAGGGATATTAAGGCCTCCTTTTAATAGAGAACCAGAACAAAGCATTAACACACGGTGAATATATGAACTCCTCAAACTATGGTCATCACCGGGAGTGGTTCCGATGATAATCCCCAAGTGCAGGGAATCATCATAGCAATTCCCAATGGTGGAAGTCATAAGTATGGAGTGTCGAACCCACAAGGAGCTAAAGGTAAGACCAATATTCTCTCAAGCCCTATCTGCCACTGATACGACTCTACGTACACCGAACCTTTGCTTCCAACTAGAAACGAGAAATAAAACTATGTTGTGGGTATGAAGAGGATAACATTGCATGGTATCGGAGAGCTAAAATATAAAAGTAGGTGCTGTTATCATAAAGTTAGAATATATTACTAAATATTATAAATAGGAGTGTGGAATAATGATGGGTCAGTGTGCGGAATTATCCTAGGCAATCGTTAACAAGACCGGTGGTCGTCATTGCAATTTCATATGAGGGAGAGGCATAAGCTAACATACTTTCTCTTCTTGGATCATATGCACTTATGATTGGAACTCTAGCAAGCATCCACAAGTACTAAAGATCATTAAGGTAAAACCCAACCATAGCATTAACATATCAAGTCCCCTTTATCCCATACGCCACAACCCCCTTACTCGGGTTTATGCTTCTATCACTCAAGCAACCCACTATAAGCGAATCATGAACGTATTGCAACACCCTACAGCGGGAATCCCTCACGCTTGCGCGACACGGAGGGCACCATAGGACAGCACCAAAATAAACATACAACTCGTACCAATCTAGATCATCAATCAACCCAAAGACAAAGGATATCTACTCAAAACATCATCCGATGGCAACACATCATTGGATCATAATATGTGGCATAAAGCACCATGTTCAAGTAGGGATTACAGCGGGGTGCGGGAGAGTGGACCGCGTAAAAAGAGATGAGGATGGTGATGTTGATGAAGATGATCACCGCGGCGATGTTTCCCCTCGCGATGGCACTCCGGCGCCACCGAGAGAGAGAGGAGGAGAGGTTCTCCCCCTTGTTCTTCCACCTCCATGGCCTTCCCCCTAGATGGGGAGGGGTTCTCCCTCTGGTCCTTGGCCTTCATGGCGATGATGGCCCCTCTGGGATCCTCCTCCATTGTAGCGACCCGACCTAAGACAGTCAAGTCTCTGTGCTTCAGTGTCATCCCTGGATCGGTAATGCTGACACACACAGTACTCGAAGGATTTATAACAGAGTAGCAATGACACACTTATTACATCAATAGTCTCCAAAGGGAACTTATTACAATAAATATGGCTTAAGGCCATCTAAATAAGATAACATCAGAAGGCTTGGAAGATAAAGTGAGTCCACCAACTCCAATGGCATAGCTGAGTGCACGACAACGGCCTAGTGAACCTTACTCCTTGTCTGAAAAGTCTGCAACATGATACGTTGCAGCCTGAAAACGGGTCAGCACATGGAATATGCTGGCAATGTAACACAGTAGAGTAATGAACAGATAAAGACTATCACTATATGCATATATGGCTACTGGAGGCTCTATGGTTAATATGTTTTTGCGAAAAGCCAATTTTTCCATGCAACAAAAGAATATATTTTATTTAACTATCATGGTAGTTGAAACATCATTCAGAAGGTTCCTCCAACTCAATCCCAATTAAAAGTAATTATCAACCCAACCAGTTAAATTAGAGTGATGAGACCCATATGATAATCCAAGAACCAGATACTGAAGATGTCCATAACCGGGGACACGGCTAACCATGATAAGTTTGTACACTATGCAGAGGTTTATGCACTTTTCCCCACAAGACTCGATCTCCTCCATTGGATTTCTTGCACTACATGGTGTTTGAGAAATGGATGACCGAGACACAGTCTTTCAGAAGCATTAACTCTAAACCCGGGTGGACAGTTACACCTACTTTCCCTCTACATCTGCTAGCCCACCACTGGAAGAGGTCATGCAACATACTCAACTATGCTAGATCCCATAATAGCTTGTGGCTGCACACGGAAGTTTCTAGCATGAATAATCTTATGATCCCTTTGAGCCTGGGTGGCGGACCGTAGGATGATCACACGGGTACTCCGGGATATCCTAGGACAACACTGGATCCTCCAGGTGCCCACAAGCAATCCACCCAGATGTGTATTAAAGTTGCCACCTTAAGTTGAACCATTAATTACATGATGAATCTCATCCAACTCCTCACCGACCAGCGAGCCTGCGAAGGAATTACTCACTCCTGGTGGGGGACGTCATGGAATTAGCCAAGGGCAAGGGTTTGTGAAGACGTAGAACGAAGACCCCCCTCTCCAGATCTAACCTCTCGATGAAGAACAAGAGGTGACGGCAGCTCCGTCTCGTGGATCACGATAATTCTTTCTCCCTGATTTTTCTCTGAAAATAGGATTTTATTGCGTCGGTTTCAGGGTCTGCGTGGCCACCAGATGGGGACAGCCCACCTGGGCACGCCTGAGGGGGGGGGGGGCTGGCGCGCCCTGGTGGGTTGTTCCCACCCCGGTGCTCCCCCCCTCAGGTGACTCTTGGCTCCATAAATTCTCTTTTATTGTATAAAAAATCCTCGCAAAGTTTCGTTCCATTCCGAGAACTTTTATTTCTGCACAAAAACAACACCATGGTAGTTCTGCTGAAAACAACGTCAATCTGGGGTTAGTTTCATTCAAATCATGCTAATTAGAGTCCAAAACAAGAGGGAAAGCATTAGGAAAAGTAGAGACATTGGAGATGTATCAACTCCCCCAAGCTTAAACGTTTGCTTCTCCTCAAGCAATTCAGTTGATAAACTGAAAGTGAAAAATAAAAATTTTACGAACTCTTTTGCTCTTGTTTGCATAAATAAGCTTAAACGGCACCCAGGATTTCAGCCAACATTATAAGTAACCGTGTTGACAATAACTCCCAAAAATTATATTCACTCATATCAATGACATAATCAGCTAGCGAGCAATAATAAGATATCTCAAACAACAAAACATTATCAAAACAACCATGATATGACAATAGTGGTATCTCGCTAGCCCTTTTTGAGACCGCAAAACATAAATGCAGAGCACCTCCAAAGTTCATGCGGCGACTAAACATTGTAATTCATGGTAGAAAAGATATAGTCATGATGCACCCAACATTAGCTACACACAATGCATCAGCATGACAGCAACGCTCTAAGGTTCTGGCGCTTATTTTAGAAGGTGATGACACAACATAAAAGTAAATAGATAGTCCCTTCGCAGAGGGAAGCAGTGATTTGCAGCGGTGCCAGAGCTCAAAATTTTAAAACAGAGGTAAATGATATTTTGAGAAATGCACCCTTGTTGTTTACTTCATGACCACTAGTTAACAATATCTTCCATGCTAAGCACACTAGTGGCGGTTCCCAAGCGATGAAAGTAAAGGTTTACTCCCCCTCCACCAACAATCGCACTCCAGGGCTTGTCCGAGACAACATGTGCCGTCCATACCAACAATAGTCCCGGGGGAGTTTTGTTTAATTATTTTCATTTTGAGTTCGGGACTGGGAATCCCTATTACTGCCCTTTTCTCGTGCGATGGCAAGTGAATAAACACTCATCCTGAGAATAACCCGCTTAGCCTGGAAGATACCGACCACCTCATGTCGTTCCATGAACGATCCAGGCACATCAAGGCACACAAAAAAGGATATTTATTTGAAGTTTTTTTTAGAGATGGCACATGCAAATTTACTTAGGATAGCAGGGTAATACCACATATAGGTAGGTATGGTGGACTCATCTGGAATAACTTGGGTTCAAGGTTTTTTATGTACAAGTAGAATTCCCACTTAGTACAGGTGAAGGCTAGCAAATAGATTGAGAAGTGGCTAGCTAGAGAGCAACAACGGTCATGAACATGCATCATGCATAAGTAACATTGGATACTAGCATGAGTAGGATATGAACACCATGAACATAAATATCATAGAGGCTATGTTGGTTTTGATTCAACTACATGCATGAACAGGTGCCAAGTCAAGCCACTCGAACATTCAAAGGAGGATACCATATCGTCATACTACATCACAATCATTTTAACGCTATGTTGATATCCAAGATAAATCATTATCCACTCCTAGCTACTTATGCATGGCATGAGAAACTATAATCTCTAATTGTCATTGCAAACATTTTTAATCATAATGGGCTGAATCATGGATACTAGGTTAAACATATTTACAAAAACAGAAAAAGTCGAGTTCATACCAGTTTCTCTCTGCCACGGCCAGTTCATCGAATATCGTCATTATTGACTTTCACTTGCACGACCGAACGATGTGAAAATAATAATAATGCAAGAGTGTTGTGGACTACGCAATGTTGATATCCAAGATAAATCATTATACACTCCTTGCTACTTACGCATGGCATGAGAAACTATAATCTCTAATTGTCATTGCAAACTTTTTTAATCATAATGGGCTGAATCATGGATGCTAGGTTAAACATATTTACAAAAATAGAACAAGTCGAGTTCATACCAATTTCTCTCTACCATGGCCAGTTCATCGAATATCGTCATTATTGCCTTTCACTTGCACGACCGAACGATGTGAAAATAATAATAATGCAAGAGTGTTGTGGACTAAGCTGGAATCTGCAAACAGTTTATTCAACAGGAGAAGACAAGGTAATGTGGGCTCTTTGTTAGATCAACAATTATGCATATGAGAGACACTCAACATTTTCATCGTGGTCTTCTCCTCGGTACGACTCGAATAAAAAAAAGAAAAGAAAATCATAGGAACACACTGAAATATTTGTGGAGTTTCTGGTTTTCTTGAACAAGCAAATAAAATGGAAAAGCTAAAAACGAGAAAAACTATTTAACAGGAAAGCTACAAATAAGCAAAAGAAGAACAAGGAAATCTTTTTGGGTTTTCTTTTTAGTATTACAACTAAGCATGCACAGAAGGTAAACTAACTACAACTATTTTTTTTGGTTTTTCTAAGGTATTTTTAAACCCATAAGAAGAAAGCGGGAAAATAAGTTTAACATGGACGATACAACAAAAAAGTGTGGACACCGACAACTGGAATGAAATGTGGGAACATGAATGTAATGTCGGTGGGAATATGTACTCCCCCAAGCTTAGGCTTTTGGCCTAACTTGGTAGTCAATCAGTAGTCGAAGAAACCATGGGGTCCATTGTCGAACTGCTGAGGGGCGTGCATCCATGGATCCCACTACTGAGGCTCCTCCTCTGTTGCAGCCTGGTCGTTTCGGTAGGCGATGATATCCATAGGCATAATCCTGTATCCGCCCCTGGCAATAGGATCAAACAAAGCATACACATGCAATGGAATAATATGACAAGTGTCCATGCTGAAAACTAGATTATACGGAATAGGAATGTTAGGGTAATCTCGTGCAATAAACTGGTGGTGTTCCATGGCTGCGAGATCTAGGTAAACCTTGGGCAGAGGATAATCATGAAGGCATATCTCAATATCGAAGCGAGACACCAAACGAGTAGCGTAAATACTACCATGTATTTTACTCTTGGATTTATTAAGGTGAAGGCGGTGCGCCACAATATCTCCCAAGCTATAAGTGTTGTCGCCCTCAAGTGCACGACGTAAAACAGCAAGGTCTGGGGCACTGAGTGCACCCACTTTCTCTTTAGCAAGCAAGCATTTTGCAATAAAAAGAGTGAAATAATGAACAGCAGGAAAATGCAAGCCAGCGGCAGTGATACCCGACACCCCTCTCTCATCACCTACTGTCAAGGTACGATAAAAGGCTTCAAACTTACCAAACCGCCATCAGAAGGAAGCAAGCATATTTCACAAAACTCAGTAAGCGGTATATGATTGAACTGAGTGTATAAATTAGCTGCTCCTCAGGAGAATTATTCCTAGGAAGGAAATTAAAACTTTGAAAAAAGGTGTTTGTGAGGAGATTATACTATTCACATTCAGCTGCGATGAAGTCGGTGGGGCCGGCATTAGCAACATATAGTGTAAACTCCTGAAGGATTCCAGCCCCTTCCATGAACGGGGTATGCGGCCATTCACACAGCCGTACTTCCGCCAATCTCCGGGTATGGAGATCACTGTCAGAAGACTCCGCAATAACTCCCTTGGAGTTCTTCTTGCAAGCAAATTTCCTGAAGATATTCATCCTTTTCCTATGAACAAAAAATTCTGAAAATTTTAGTCCACAAATTTTTCTCAACAGAACTTCACAAAATTGATAGAAACTACTCATAGGGATACATAGAGGCCATAGCAAGCATTCAAACTACTTAGAACTCTAAGAATTCAACATGCAAGCTCATCTACAGCAGCACCAAGAGTAGCTAATTATTCAAAATATAAACTACTAAAGCAAAAACTAATTGGACAAACAGAGGAGTCACATACCAAGCAACAATCGCCCGAAACAGTTTCGAAAACGGAGCTTCGAGCAAAGAGATCGAAATCCGCAGGTTTGAGAGCAAGACCACGAGAGAGAGAGAGAGAGAGAGAGAGAGAGAGAGAGAGAGAGAGAGAGAGAGAGAGAGAGAGAGAGAGAGAGAGAGAGAGAGAGAGCAATGGTGATTTTTTCCTGGAGGTAGGTGGTGATGTGGGATGAAGAGATAAGTGAGGGGGCCCACGTGGGGACCACAACCCACCAGAGCGCGCCAGGACCAGGCGCGCCCAGGTGGGTTGTGCCCACCTGGTGCACCTCCCTCTGATATTATTTGCACCAGAAATTCTTAAATATTCAAAAAAATCGCATTAAATTTTCAGAGCATTTTGAGAACTTTTATTTTCGGGTCATTTTTTATTGCACGGGAAATTCAGAAAACAGACAAAACGTGGCACTTTATTTTATTTAACTAATAAAAACAAAAAACCAAAAAGTAGGGAAAGAAGGTAGTGTTTATTAAATTCATCAACTTCATACCTCTCAAAAATGATCCATTAATAAGGTTGATCAAGTCTTATTAACAACCACTTTCCATTAGCATGAAACCGAAGAACTTCTTAAATCACTAAGTTAGCTCAATGGGGATATGAATGTCCCCAACAATAAGCATTTCATATTTCTTTTTAATGGTAGGTAGGGGTAGTTGGAAACTTCCAATAGTGATTGTGTGAGATTTTTCAATAACATTAATACCATTCACTTGGAACTGTTTCTTCAGAAAGTGCACCGTATGCTCATTACCATTGATATGAAAAGTGACCTTGCTCTTATTGCAATCAATAATAGTCCCTGTAGTATTCAAGAAGGGTCTACCAAGGATAATCGACATGTTGTCATCCTCGGGCATCTCAAGTATAACAAAGTTAGTCAAAATAGTAACATTAGCAACAACAACACGGGCACATCCTCACAGATACCGATAGGTATGGCAGTTGATTTATCAGCCATTTGCAAAGATATTTCAGTAGATGTGAGCTTATTCAAATCAAGCCTTTTATATAAAGAGAAAGGCATAACACTAACACCAGCTCCTAAATCTCATAAAGCAGTTTTCACTTAATTTCTTTTGATGGAGCAAGGTATAGTTGGTATTCTCGGATCTCCAAGTTTTTTAGGTACTCCATCTTTAAAAGTATAATTAGCAAGCATAGTGGAGATTTTAGCTTCCGGTATTTTTCTCTTATTGGTGATGATGTCTTTCATGTACTTTTCATAAGGAGGCCTTTCCAAGATATCAGTCAAGCGAGTACGCAAAAAGACTAGCCTCAGCATTTCAGCAAAGCGCTCAAATTCTTCATCGTCTTTCTTTTTAGTTGACTTAGGTGGAAAGGGCATAGGTTTTTGAACCCACGGTTCTCTTTCTTTACCGTGATTTCTAGCAATAAAGTCTCTTTTACCAGACCTTGTATTCTTGGGTTGTGGGTTATCAAGATCAAGTGCAGGTTCTATCTCAACATCATTATCTGGTTCTTTATTATTTGTCTGAGTATTTTCATGAACCTCATCATTATCTTTTTCATTATCAGAAGGTGATGTTCATTACCAGACTGGGTTTCAGCATCAGAGATAGATTTCATTATCATTAACATGAGGTTTTTCTACTTCAGGTTCACTAGAGGCATGCAAAGTCCTATCATTTTTCTTCTTCTTTTTCTTTTTAGAAGGACTACGTGCATCAGTGTTAGCTCTTTGAGGAGTCTTATTCAATTCTTTTTGGGTGTCCCTCAAGATAAAGTGGTTCCTGAGTCATTTTACCTCCTCTAGTTGCTATTCTAACAACAAAGTCACTTATGTTATTGTTCATTTCATCAAGCAACTGTCTTTGAGATCTAGCAACTTGTTCTAACCGAGTTTGAACCATAGAAGCATGCTTTCCCACACCTCTAACATCATTTGAAATTATAAATAACAAGTCACTCAAGCAAGCAATCATATCGGAATTGTATTTCAATTGTTTCATAACATTTGCATTGAAGCGATCTTGTTTTATAATGTAGTTTTCAAACTAATAAAGGCATTGGTTAGGATGCATATTGTGAGGATTGTCATTATCATTGAATTTCATTAGAGAATTTACCTCCACCAACATAGCTGATGGTGGTGTATCAAGCCCATGTATTTCTTCAATAGGAGGTAAATTTTTGACATCCTCGGCCTTAATACCTTTTTCCTTCATAGATTTCTTTGCCTCTTGCATATCTTCAGGACTGAGATATAATATACCCCTCTTCTTTGGAGTGGGTTTAACCGGTGGTTCAGGAAGAGTCCAATCATCATAATTTTTCAATATGTTATTCAATAATTCTTCAGCTTGCCCAATAGTTCGTTCCCTGAAAACACAATCAGCACAACTATCTAGGAAATCCCTAGAAGCATCGGTTACTCCATTATAGAAGATATCAAGTATTTCATTTTTCTTAAGAGGATAATGTAGCGACCCGACCCAAAAATCGGTCAAGTCTCTGTGTAGCTGTACCATCCCAAGATCATGCTGGCACACACAGTACATTGATTAAATAATCAAAGTTCAATCACACCTGAATTTATTACACGATTCTCATATCGAGTCTTTATTACAATAGAATAAATTCGGCCGAAGGCCAACTCATGAGAAATAAACTAAATAAAGCTGCGGAAGCGTAGAAGAATAGCGAGTCCATCCGACTCCATAGGGCAATCGCCAAGCGTGGATCGTAGCCTCACTCCTGATTGGAATACTCCTCTGCAACATAAGACATTGCAGCCGTGTAGGTCAGCATTTTGAATATGCTGGCAAGTCATGAAGAGAGAACAATAATACAAATTACTAACACTATATGCAATTTGGCTGTGGGGCTCTAAGTTTCATTGTTTTGCGAAAAAGCCAGTTTTTCCCTACAACAATGGACTTGTTTGCAAATACTACAAAATGTTGGTAGTTATTGAGATGGTTCCGCCAACCAATGTCTCATTCCTAATTATTAAATAACCCCCTCAATTAATTTATTAATTTTTTTGGTGTTGAGATATCCGAAATACTCCAAGTTCCAGAGGCTCAAATTGTCCGTAACCGGGGACACGACTAATCGATTAGATCTTCACTCTGCAGAGGTTTATGACTTTACCCATAAGATTCGTTCCCTCCCTTAAGTCTTCGCACTTCATGGTGTTTGAAGACGGACGAACGAGCAAACAGGGTCTTCCAAGAGTTCCTCCGCCACCGCCGCACCCATCCAATCCTACCGTTCTTCTACATCTCGTAGCACCGTCCGCCAGAGTCACACCTAGGGTTGACCAAGCCAGAGCCCATAATGGCTTGCGGCTGCATGTAAGCTTCCGTCAATGGGGTATACATCCGTCTCTTCGTGGCTGGGTGAAGCTTTCCGCAAGATGTCATGGCGCTTCTCCATGCATCCCGGCCAGCCACTGGTTTTCTCCAGGGTGCCCGTCAACCGTCCTCCACCCAGTAGTGAATTTTGAAGTCCATCTTGAGCTTGAAGTCATGGGGTTGTCATCATCTTGACTCTCACATATCCCTTATGAATCACTCACAACCCCGTCTACGAGCATAGAAAAAATAAACTACTTCGTCCCGGGCCATGGTAACAAGGGGAATTGGTTTCATCCTACCTCATGATACTACTCAAGAACATAACTTAAAATTCTCCTACTGCATGCATGGTGGGGAGGTATAATTCTAATGCCATAAAATCATAGGTATAATAAAGGTAAACATGGTCAAATGACTTGCCTTGCTGACGATCTTCGAAAGCTAGGGACTCGTGATAGCAAGCTTCGCACTCCGGAAATTGTACCGAGACAAACAACAATCATAATAAGCATAAGAACATACAATCACTTAACATAACAGCATGCTAACATAACACACAAAACAATTGAACCAAAACCCAAAGAAAACTCGAAGAAATCCAAATCAATGCTTTCACCACATCAAACAACAACTAAGAGATAGTTTTACACAACCAAATTTTTCTTAACAAAACCTAAACATGGGTTTTTGCTAACTAACAGAAGAGAAAACGTCATGCAACTAGGAGCAAAAAGAATCACATCAAAAGCTATTATAGAACTCCTATTATGCCTATAACAATCCTAGCAAGAAAAAAATAAAATAAAAATTCTATTTATTGTAAGTAAAAGTTCATGTTCTAAAACTACAGAAACTAATCTAAAGTAAACTATGACATAGGTAAAATAAAATTATTTGCTAAATAAAACAATAGGAAAATAGTAGCTAGTTAAATAAATAAGAACCACATGATTTTGATAAAAACTATTTTTTTAATAAATCTAAAATGCCCAAATAAATTCCTACGGTTAGGCAAGGTCAAAACAAAGTAGTGACAAAAGAATCACTAAAATAAAATAATCCTAACTCATTTTATAGCAGAATTACTAATCTGTCTAAAACTAAAATAAAACAATTTCTAATAATTTTAACATGACTAAACATATTTTCTACAGAAACTAAAACAAATTTGCAAACCAACAAAAAAAGAATCAATTAAAAATATTAAGTAGATTAAAAGATATGGATTTTACAAAACTGAAACTATTCTGTTAAAAACAGAAACGAAAAAAATAACTAAAAAGAAAACTGGGCCTATCTAACGCTCAGGCGTTAAATAACTTAAATGCGCTCGAGGGAATAAACCGCTTCGGGCCGGTCTAACTAACCTAAATAAAAACCGAAACTAACCGGGTCTATTTAAATTAAACCGTACCCCTTCGGTACTTCTAATCTAAACCCTAGATATATGATCGGACGGTGGGGAGGCGTTCGGTGACTCACCATGTGGCGGCACGGCGACGGTCGACGGCGGCTCGGGCGATGATGTGCGCAGCGGCTCGGTGGTCCGGGGCGACGGCGGAGGCGTCGGGCGGAGTCTTGTGAGCGAGGGGAAGTCGATGGTGGAGTCGGGCAGCTCGAGGGGTGAGCGACGGCGACCGAACAGGGGCAATGGCGGGCGGCGGTGTCGAGCTCCGCGAGCGATTGCGCGAGGGAAAGGGAGAGGTGGGCGGCGAGGGGCGGAACGGGTCGAGGGGGGTATATAGGGGGACCGGCTTGGAGGAGGGGAATCGGGGAGGTGATCCCAGAAGTCCGGGATTCCGGCGGCGGCGACGTGGTGGCGTTGCGGGTTGGCGTGGGCGAGGGGAAAGGGAGAGGTGGGGCCGGGGTGTCAGTGAGAGAGGGGAGAGGGGTGAGCGACGGGCGACCGAAGGGAAGGGGGTTCGGCGTGGCGCTGGGTCGGTCGGCTCGGGCGTGGCTGGCTGGCTGGCTGGGTGGGCCGCCCTCTGGCTAAGTTGGGCAGTTAGCTGGCTGGCGCTGGGGTTTTTTTTCCTTTTTTTTGAAATAGAGAGAGAGAGAGAGAGAGAGAGAGAGAGAGAGAGAGAGAGAGAGAGAGAGAGAGAGAGTAAAAATATATATTTTATATAGGACATATATATATCAAAATGATCAGGGGAATATTCCCTATAATTTGAACATTTTTCCAGGGGCAAAACTCACACTTTTAAAAAAACATTTTTCTAAAATCCCAAATAAAATCAAAATTTGAATTCAAACTTTTTGGCAATGTTTTTCATCTGACATTTTTGGAGTGTCATGTTTACTCCTCTCATACCTTTTCTCAAGTATTTGTCAGGCATTGATTTGAAATAAATTTCAACTGCCAATTCAAATTCAAATTCCAACAACTCAAAATCTTCTGAAACTTCAAATGCCACTCAAATTCAAACAATATGCATAGATGCTTAGCTATGATTGTAAAACATTCCAAATGGGAAATTTGGGATGTTACAAACCTACCACCTTAAGATGAATCTCGCCCTCGAGATTGGGTTAACTAACAAATAGGTGCGGGTGGTCTCGTGGAGGTCTTCTTCTCGCTCCCGGTGGCTTCCTCCTCGAATGATGACTCCACAAAGACCTTGCAAAACTTGATGATCTTGCTGTGGGTGACTCTGTTCATGATCTCGAGAATTCGGACGGGTTTCTCCTCATAAGTCAGAATTCCAACTGTGTCTCTCAACGGAATATCGGCCATCTCGGCATGGCATTTCCTCAGCTGAGAAACATGGAAGACATCATGAACTCCGGACAATCCTTCCGGCAATTCCAACTTGTAAGCAACTTCTCCACGACGTTCGAGGATTTTGTAGGGCCAATGAACCGGGTGCTAACTCTCCTTTAACACGAATCTCTTGATTCCACGAAGTGAGGACACACGAAGATATGCCGGTCTCCCGCTTCGTAAGTTACTTCCTTGCGTTTACTGTCGGCATAACTCTTTTGCCTCGACTGGGCTATCTTGAGTCTATCTCGAATCAGCTTGACTTTCTCTTCGGAATCTCTGATAAGATCGGGACCGAAAAGTTTTCGATCTCCCACACCATCCCACAGCAATGGTGTTCTGCACCTCCTTCCGTATAGAGCTTGGAAAGGGGCCATCTTGATGGTCTGATAACTGTTATTGTACGAGAATTCGCAGATGGCAAATTATCATCCCAGCTAGACCCATAGTCTAGTGCACAAGCTCTCAACATGTCCTCCAGATCTGGTTGACTCTCTCGGTCTGTCCATCTGTCTCGGATGAAAAGCTGTACTGAACTCCAGCCTCGTACCCAAAGTTTCATGCAACTGATTCCAAAACTTTGAGGTAAATTGTGTTCCTCTATCGACACGATACTCCTCGGAACTCCATGCGAGACATACGATCCTGGTCATGTATATCTTGGCTAACTTAGCGCTGGTATAGGTAGTCTTCACGGGATCAAATGAGCTACCTTGGTCAATCGATCAACCACTACCGGATGGAATCATAACCTGAACGGGTCCTGGGTAATCCTGTGATAAAATCCATTCCAAGTTTTTCCCATTTCCACTCGGGAATCGGCAAAGGTTGAAGTAACCCTGCTGGCTTCTGATGTTCCGCCTTTACTCGTTGGCAAACATCGCATCTTTACTACGTACTCGGCAATATCCTTCTTCATACCTGTCCACCAGAAACTTTCCTTCAAATCCAGATACATCTTGGTGTTACCGGGGTGAATCGAGTACGGTGAATCATGAGCCTCCCGAAGAATTAGCTTCCTGAGTTCGGGATCATTGGGTACATAAATACGATCCTCGAACCATATAGCTCCGTATTCATCCTTACGAAACCCTTAGGTTTTCCTTCATTCATCCTTTTCTTTATCTCATCAATTTCCTTGTCCGACTTCTAGGCTTCACGAATTCTTTCGGCCAAAGTGGACTGAACTTCCAGAGTTGCAACATATCCTCTCGGAACTATCTCCAGTCGAAGATCTCTGAGGTCATCGACTAACTCCTGGGGTAATCCTCCGCTATAAGAGTATTCACATAACTCTTACGGCTCAAAGCATCTGCTACAACATTAGCCTTTCCTGGGTGGTAATGCAATCTCATGTCATAGTCCTTGATTAACTCTAGCCATCTCCTCTGCCTGAGGTTCAACTCTTTCTGCGTGAAAATATACTTCAAGCTCTTATGATCTGTGTAAACATCAGAACGGTTTCCGATAAGGAAATGTCTCCAGGTCTTGAGTGCATGCACTACTGCTGCTAACTCCAAATCATATGTGGCATAATTCATCTCGTGTGGTCGTAGCTGTCTGGAGGTATATGCTACAACTTTTCCTTCCTGCATGAGTACTCCTTCGAGTCCCTGACGAGAAGCGTCACAATATACCTGGTAATCCTTGTGTATGTCCGGTAAAATCAGTACTGGGGCTGTAACCAAACGTTTCTTCAATTCCTGGAAACTGGCTTCACAATCCTCGGTCCAAATGTACTTGGCGTCCTTCTTCAACAGCTCAGTCATGGGCTTGGCAATCTTCGAGAAATTCTCAATAAACCTCCGATAATATCCTGCGAGTCCGAGAAAGCTGCGGATCTCCTTGACTGAGGTGGGCGACTGCCAATCGGTGACTGATACAACCTTGGCGGGGTCAACTGCTATTCCTTCTCCTGAAATAACATGTCCGAGGAATCCAACTTCCTTCAGCCAAAATTCACATTTGCTGAACTTGGCATACAACTGATGTTCTCGGAGTTTCTCGAACTAGACGCAATGTTCCTTATGCTCTTCCTCGCTCTTGGAGAAAATCAGTATATCATCGATGAACACCACGACAAACTTGTCCAGATATTCCATAAATACCTTGTTCATCAAATTCATGAAGTATGCAGGGCATTAGTCAATCCGAATGACATGACGGTATACTCATATAAACCATACCGTGGTGAATGCTGTTTTAGGTATATCCTTTTCACGGATCTTCAATCGATGATACCACGATCAAGATCGATCTTGGAGAATACCTTGGCTCCAACTAGCTGATCAAATAGATCATTAATCATCGGCAGAGGGTACTTGTTCTTGATGGTCACGTCGTTCAACGAACGATAATCCACAACCATTCTCGTGGTTCCATCCTTCTTCTCTACCAAAAGAACTGGGCTCCCCAAGGTGACGAGCTTGGCGAATATATCCCTTCTCCAAGAGTTCATTAATTTGATTCTTGATCTCTTTCAAATCATTCGGGGCATCCGATAGGGTCTCTTGGATATTGGGGCTGTGCCGCAATAACTCAATCAGAAATTCAATGTCTCTCGTCGGTGGCATTCTGGTAATTCCTCCGGAAATACATCGGAAAATCTTGCACCATGGCACTCCTCTGAACAACTCCCGTGAGGGAATGCACTGATTCTTCATCGGGATACGCCCGGATACATACTTGATCCTCTTCGCTCCGGGGTGGTGAGCAGAATCGACTTCTTGAGCACGATCTATGTTTCCTTCAAACTTTGTCAACCAATCCATGCCTAGGATTACATCCAAGGTCCGGGTTTCCAATACTATGAGGTCTGCGGAAATTTATGGTTTCCGATGTTGAGGGTTGCATGACAGCCTAAGCTCGCCATCATTTCTCCTCTTGCGGGCCCGACGTGAAGAGGGCTTCTAAGGGTTCTAGTGGGCAACCCGTACTTTTCCACAACTACCCTTGATATGAATGAATCGTTGCACCAAAATCAAAGAGTACCAATACTGGATGTGAATTTAATAAAAACTTACCAACCACAGTGTCTGGCTGATCATAGACGTCCTCCACGTCAATGTGGTTCACCTGAGCACGAGGAAAAGGGTTGGGCTTCTTTGCTGAGCTTCCATTGCCGTTTCCATTCCTCTGCTTGGCCTCCGGGCAGTCGGTGGCATAGTGCCCTGTTTTCTGGCACTTGAAACAGGTGATGTGACTCAGATCTTTCTAAGCCGGGGCAGGACGATGCTGGTTTCCATTGCCGTTTCCATTGCCTGACTTGTTGTCGGGGTTGCGGTTGTTCCCATTTCCTCCATGGTTATGTACTCCATGATTATGTCCTCCATGGGTGTGATGGGTATGCCCTCCAGTATGGGGCATAACGGGCTTCGCTGAGCTCGAGTTGTACTTCCCTGCCATACTTCCGCTATGCTATCAATCTGCTGCTGCTTGCCTTCAAGTATGGTGGCCTTGTCTACCAGCTCCCGGTAGTTGTTGAAGGTAGCCACCATTAGCTGCATTCCCAGCTCGTCATTGAGTCCTCGAGAAACTTTTCCTTCTTTGCGGCGTCTGTGGCCACATCATCGGGGCATAGCGAGCTAACTTGCTGAACTCATCCACGCATCGCCCCACGGCGGTTCCCTGGCGTAAGTTGCGGAACTCACGCTTCTTGCACTCATGGCTCCACTGAAACATGAGCGGTGCGGAAAGCTTCTTTGGAACTGATCCCACGTGATGGTGGCGATGGGATAAGTGGCGGTGTAGTTCTCCCACCAAGAGGCTGCAGGACCATCGAGTTGATGTGCGGCAAAGCGCACTTTCTCTGCATCTGTGCATCCAGCAGTGGCTAACTCCCTTCCGACCTTGCAGAGCCAATCATCGGCCATAATCGGCTCAGTGCTGCTAGAGAACACTGGCGGATTCAGCCTTAGGAAGCGGGTCAAGTTGTCAATAGGGGGTGGTGGCGGTGGATTGTTGTTGTTGTTGTTGTTCTGGTTCTGGATGAGCATCTGCATGAGTGCATTCTGCTGCTGGATCAGCTGGGTGAGCTCCGGCGGAAAGTTGAGAGCGGGGTCACGTCTTGGAGGCATCTGGTGTTTTGGAGTGGATGAGAAAATTAGAGTAGAACAAGGGTCTAATGAGAAAATATCACTACCCATATGAATGCACAATCATAATCACACCAATCATTTATTCAATCAACTCAAACATGGTTCAATCTCGGATTACAATTTTCACGACTAATCGAAAATAACGGCCTAACTGATCGATGGAAAAATAAAATAACATGGCGGTCGACTAAATGTCTTCATCAATTATCCTTGCGTCCTCTGGTGCGGCGTCCTCCGGTGTGGCGTCCTCTGATGCGGCGCCTCCTCTTGCGGCTTTCTTCAATGGAGCTCTCTTCATAATCCTGGTCATTGCTCACGAGGGGTCCGTCATCTCCACTCGGAAAAAGGTCCTCTCCCAAGTCCATCTTCTCCTCTAATGCGGCAACATCCATATTCATCTTGTCAACTCTCTCCATGAAATCCTTGATTTCTTCTTCATGATCAAGGAAGTCTGCGTGTGCTTTCTCCTCCAGCCGAGCTTCACGGAACAACAGCCTCTGTGTACCTTGAAGTTCTGGCGATCCGGATCTCCGTTTCTGAGGAGACACTCCAAGTCTTGGACATATGAGAGAATGGAGTCGTCCTCCACAGACGGATGATATCTCCATTCCTAGCTCTGCGAGAAATCATGGCGAGGTCGATGGGTCGAGCTCGGCCTGTACTCTTCTCGGAGATCTCCAAGTGCACGATAAATCGCCATGTCTCTTCCGAGGATCCAATTGAAATCGGTAAACTCAAAGTCAATGGGCTCAATGTCCTCCGAAGGTCCTCCTGGAATGTGCACCTCAATCCTGTAGCGGATATCCGTCGGAAGTGCATTGGTAGGCTTCCGGTGATTGAGGGCGAGCAATCTTCAGCTTCTTCACGATCTGGACCAGCTTCTTGCCGAGAGGCATCGTCTCATCTGGTGGCAAAACTCCGTAGCAAAACTGGGGTGAACTCGTGCCATCTAGAATGTTGAAAATCGGAGAGAAGTCGAGAAATGAACAGGGAGAATTACGGAATGATAAGGACATAAAATAAATAGTCTCTTCCTATGGCTTTCCGATCCTAGGGGTTCGTCCTACGGTCAGCGTGTGCTGCTCGATACCATCTCTCAGTGCGACCCGACCCAAAATCGGTCAAGTCTACGTAGCTGTACCATCCCAAGATCATCTTTGCACACACAGACATTGATGAAATAATCAAAGTTCAATCACACCTGAATTTATTACGATTCTCATATCGAGTCTTTATTACAATAGAATAAATTCGGCCGAAGGCCAACTCATGAGAAATAAACTAAATAAAGCTGCGGAAGCGTAGAAGAATAGCGAGTCCATCCGACTCCATAGGGCAATCGCCAAGCGTGGATCGTAGCCTCACTCCTGATCGGAATACTCCTCTGCAACATAAGACGTTGCAGCCGTGTAGGTCAGCATTTTGAATATGCTGGCAAGTCATGAAGAGAGAACAATAATAAAATTACTAACACTATATGCAATTTGGCTGTGGGGCTCTAAGTTTCATTGTTTTGCGAAAAAGCCAGTTTTTCCTACAACAATGGACTTGTTTGCAAATACTACAAAATGTTGGTAGTTATTGAGATGGTTCCGCCAACCAATGTCTCATTCCCAATTATTAAATAACCCCCTCAATTAATTTATTAATTTTTTGGTGTTGAGATATCCAAATACTCCAAGTTCCAGAGGCTCAAATTGTCCATAACCGGGACACGACTAATCGATTAGATCTTCACTCTGCAGAGGTTTATGACTTTACCCGCAAGATTCGTTCCTCCTTTAAGTCTTCGCACTTCATGGTGTTTGAAGACGGACGAACGAGCAACAGGGTCTTCCAAGAGTTCCTCCGCCACCGCCGCACCCATCCAATCCTACCGTTCTTCTACATCTCGTAGCACCGTCCGCCGAGTCACACCTAGGGTTGACCAAGCGAGCCCATAATGGCTTGCGGCTGCAGGTAAGCTTCCGTCAATGGGGTATACATCCGTCTCTTCGTGGCTGGGTGAAGCTTTCCGCAAGATGTCATGGCGCTTCTCCATGCATCCCGCCAACCACTGGTTTTCTCCAGGTGCCCGTCAACCGTCCTCCACCCAAGAGTGAATTTTGAAGTCCATCTTGAGCTTGAAGTCATGGGGTTGTCATCATCTTGACTCTCACATATCCCTTATGAATCACTCACAACCCCGTCTACGAGCATAGCAAAAATAAACTACTTCGTCCCGGGCCATGGTAACAAGGGGAATTGGTTTCATCCTACCTCATGATACTACTCAAGAACATAACTTAAAATTCTCCTACTGCATGCATGGTGGGGAGGTATAATTCTAATGCCATAAAATCATAGGTATAATAAAGGTAAACATGGTCAAATGACTTGCCTTGCTGACGATCTTCGAAAGCTAGGGACTCGTGATAGCAAGCTTCGCACTCCGGAAATTCTACCGAGACAAACAACAATCATAATAAGCATAAGAACATACAATCACTTAACATAACAACATGCTAACATAACACACAAAACAATTGAACCAAAACCCAAAGAAAACTCGAAGAAATCCAAATCAATGCTTTCACCACATCAAACAACAACTAAGAGATAGTTTTACACAACCAAATTTTTCTTAACAGAACCTAAACATGGGTTTTTGCTAACTAACAGAAGAGAAAACATCATGCAACTAGGAGCAAAAAGAATCACATCAAAAGCTATTATAGAACTCCTATTATGCCTATAACAATCCTAGCAAGAAAAAAATAAAATAAAAATTCTATTAATTGTAAGTAAAAGTTCATGTTCTAAAACTACAGAAACTAATCTAAAATAAACTATGACATAGGTAAAATAAAATTATTTGCTAAATAAAACAATAGGAAAACAGTAGCTAGTTAAATAAATAAGAACCACATGATTTTGATTAAAACTATTTTTTATTAAATCTAAAATGCCCAAATAAATTCCTACGGTTAGACAAGGTCAAAACAAAGTAGTGACAAAAGAATCACTAAAATAAAATAATCCTAACTCATTTTATAGCAGAATTACTAATCTGTCTAAAACTAAAATAAAACAATTTTTAATAATTTTAACATGACTAAACATATTTTCTACAGAAACTACAACAAATTTGCAAACCAACAAAAAAAGAATCAATTAAAAATATTAAGTAGATTAAAAGATATGGATTTTACAAAACTGAAACTATTCTGTTAAAAACAGAAACGAAAAAAAATAACTAAAAAGAAAACTGGGCCTATCTAACGCTCAGGCGTTAAATAACTAAAATGCGCCCGAGGAAATAAACCGCTTCGGGCCGGTCTAACTAACCTAAATAAAAACCGAAAATAACCGGGTCTATTTAAATTAAACCGTACCCCTTCGGTACTTCTAATCTAAACCCTAGATATAGGATCGGACGGTGGGGAGGCGTTCGGTGACTCACCATGGTGGCGGCAGCGGCGACGGTCGACGGCTGCTCGGGCGATGGCACCATGGCGGCTTCGGTGGTCCGGCTGACAGGGAGGCGTCGGGCGGGTCTTGGCGGAGCGAGGGGAAGTCGATGGTGGAGTCGGGGAGCTCGAGGTGGCGACGGGCGACGGAATAGGGGCAATGGCGCGGCGGCGCGCTGGCTCCGGCGAGCGATTGCGGCGAGGGGAAAGGGAGAGGTGGGCGGCGAGGGGGCGGAATGGGTCGAGGGGGGGTATATATAGGGGGGGACCGGCTTGGAGGAGGGGGCAAATCGGGGGAGGCGATCCCGAGAAGTCCGGGATTCGGCGGCGCGACGCTGGGCGTTATTGGTTGGCGTGGCGAGGGAAAGGGAGAGGTGGGGCCGGGGTGTCGGTGAGAGAGGGGAGAGGGGCGAGCGACGGGCGACCGAAGGGAAGGGGGTTCGGCGCGGCGCTGGGTCGGTCGGCTCGGGCGTGGCTGGGCCGGTTGGCCTGGCCCGCTGGCTGGGCTGCGCATGGCGCTGGCTAGGCCGCCTCGGCGCTGGCTGGGCCGGTTGGCCGGGCTGGCGCCTGGGGTTTCTTTTCCTTTTTTTTTTGAAATAGAGAGAGAGAGAGAATAAAACATATATTTTTTATATAGGACATATATATATCAAAATGATCAGGGGAATATTCCCTATAATTTGAACATTTTTCCAGGGGCAAAACTCACACTTTTAAAAAATCATTTTTCTAAAATCCCAAAAAAAATAAAAAATTGAATTCAAACTTTTTGGCAATGTTTTTCATCTGACATTTTTGGAGTGTCATGTTTACTCCTCTCATACCTTTTCTCAAGTATTTGTCAGGCATTGATTTGAAATAAATTTCAACTGCCAATTCAAATTCAAATTCCAACAACTCAAAATCTTCTGAAACTTCAAATGCCACTCAAATTCAAACAATATGCATAGATGCTTAGCTATGATTGTAAAACATTCCAAATGGGAAATTTGGGATGTTACAAACCTACCCGCCTTAAGATGAATCTCGCCCTCGAGATTCGGGTTGGCTAGCAAATAGGTGCGGGTGTTCTCGTCGGAGGTCTTCTTCTCGCTCCCAGGTGGCTTCCTCCTCGGAATGATGACTCCACAGACACCTTGCAAAACTTGATGATCTTGCTGCGGGTGACTCTGTTCATGAGTCTCGATAATTGGACGGGTTTCTCCTCATAAGTCGATCATTTGTCGAGCTGTATGGCCTCTAGGGGCACTGTGTGTCTCAACGGAATATCGGCCATCTCGGCATGGCATTTCCTCAGCTGAGAAACATGGAAGACATAATGAATTCCGGACAATCCTTCCGGCAATTCCAATTTGTAAGCAACTTCTCCACAACGTTCGAGGATTTTGTAGGGGCCAATGAACCGGGTGCTAAGTTTCCTTTAACACGAATCTCTTGATTCCACGGTGGGGACACACGAAGATATGCCCGTCTCCCGCTTCGTAAGTTACTTCCTTGCGTTCTTGTCGGCATAACTCTTACGCCTCGATGGGCTATCTTGAGTCTATCTCGAATCAGCTTGACTTTCTCTTCGGAATCTCTGATAAGATCGGGACCGAAAAGTTTTCGATCTCCCACACCATCCCACAACAATGGTGTTCTGCACCTCCTTAAGTATAGAGCTTCGAAAGGGGCCATCTTCAGACTGGTCTGATAACTGTTATTGTACGAGAATTCCGCGTATGGCAAATTATCATCCCAGCTAGACCCATAGTCTAGTGCACAAGCTCTTAACATGTCCTCCAGGATTTGGTTGACTCTCTCGGTCTGTCCATCTGTCTGCGGATGAAAAGTTGTACTGAACTCCAGCCTCGTACCCAAAGTTTCATGCAACTGATTCCAAAAGTTTGAGGTAAATTGTGTTCCTCTATCTGACACGATACTCCTCGGAACTCCATGCAGACATACGATCCTGGTCATGTATATCTTGGCTAACTTAGCGCTGGTATAGGTAGTCTTCACGGGATGAAATGAGCTACCTTGGTCAATCGATCAACCACTACCCAGATGGAATCATAACTGAGCGGGTCTGGGTAATCTGTGATAAAATCCATTCCAAGTTTTTCCCATTTCCACTCGGGAATCGGCAAAGGTTGAAGTAACCCTGCTGGCTTCGATGTTCCGCCTTTACTCGTTGGCAAACATCGATATCTTGCTACGTGCTCGGCAATATCCTTCTTCATACCGCCCACGAAACTTTCCTTCAAATCCAGATACATCTTGGTGTTACCGGGGTGAATCGAGTACGGTGAATCATGAGCCTCTGAAGAATTAGCTTCCGAGTTCGGGATCATTGGGTACATAAATCGATCCTCGAACCATATAGCTCCGTATTCATCCTTACGAAACCCTTTAGCTTTTCCTTCATTCATCCTTTTCTTTATCTCATCAATTTCCTTGTCCGACTTACGGGCTTCACGAATTCTTTCGGCCAAAGTGGACTGAACTTCGAGTTGCAACATATCCTCTTGAACTATCTCGATCGAAGATCTCGAGGTCATCGACTAACTCTGGGGTAATCCTCCGCTATAAGAGTATTCACATAACTCTTACGGCTCAAAGCATCTGCTACAACATTAGCCTTTCACGGGTGGTAATGCAATCTCATGTCATAGTCCTTGATTAACTCTAGCCATCTCCTCTGCTCGAGGTTCAACTCTTCGCATGAAAATATACTTCAAGCTCTTATGATCTGTGTAAACATCACAACGGTTTCCGATAAGGAAATGTCTCTGTGTCTCGAGTGCATGCACTCTGCTGCTAACTCCAAATCATGTGTGGCATAATTCATCTCGTGTGGTCATAGCTGTGCGGAGGTATAAGCTACAACTTTTCCTTCCTGCATGAGCACTCCTCCGAGTCCCCGACGAGCGTCACAATATACCGTAATCCTTGTGTATGTCCGTAAAATCAGATTGGGGCTGTAACCAAACGTTTCTTCAATTCACGAAACTGGATTCACAATCCTCGGTCCAAATGTACTTGGCGTCCTTCTTCAACAGCTCACCATGGGCTTGGCAATCTTGAGAAATTCTCAATAAACCTCCGATAATATCCTGCGAGTCCGAGAAAGCTGCGGATCTCCTTGGTCGACGTGGGCGATCGCCAATCGGTGGCTGATACAACCTTGGCGGGGTCAACTGCTATTCCTTCTCCTGAAATAACATGTCCGAGGAATCCGACTTCCTTCAGCCAAAATTCACATTTGCTGAACTTGGCATACAACTGATGTTCTCGGAGTTTCTCCAGAACTAGACGCAAATGTTCCTTATGCTCTTCCTCGCTCTTGGAGAAAATCAGTATATCATCGATGAACACCACGACAAACTTGTCCAGATATTCCATAAATACCTTGTTCATCAAATTCATGAAGTATGCAGGGGCATTAGTCAATCCGAATGACATGACGGTATACTCATATAAACCATACCTGGTGGTGAATGCTGTTTTAGGTATATCCTTTTCACGGATCTTCAACTGATGATACCCTGATCGAAGATCGATCTTGGAGAATACCTTGGCTCCAACTAGCTGATCAAATAGATCATTTATCATCGGCAGAGGGTACTTGTTCTTGATGGTCACGTCGTTCAACGAACGATAATCCACAACCATTCTCAGGGTTCCATCCTTCTTCTCTACCAAAAGAACTGGGGCTCCCCAAGGTGACGAGCTTGGCCGAATATATCCCTTCTCCAAGAGTTCATTAATTTGATTCTTGATCTCTTTCAAATCGTTCGGGGGCATCCGATAGGGTCTCTTGGATATTGGGGCTGTGCCGGGCAATAACTCAATCAGAAATTCAATGTCTCTGTCCGGTGGCATTCCTGGTAATTCCTCCGAAATACATCGGAAAATCTTGCACTCTGGCACTTCCTCTGAACAACTCCGTGAGGGAATGCACTGATTCTTCATCGGGATACGTCTGGATACATACTTGATCCCCTTCTGCTCCGGGGTGGTGAGCAGAATCGACTTGCGGGCAAAGTCTATGTTTCCTTCAAACTTTGTCAACCAATCCATGCGTAGGATTACATCCAAGGTCTGGGTTTCCAATACTATGAGGTCTGCGGGAAATTTATGGTTTCCGATGTTGAGGGTTGCATGACAGTCTAAGCGTGCCATCATTTCTCCTCCTGCGGAACTGATGTGAAGAGGGCTTCTAAGGGTTCTAGTGGGCAACCCGTACTTTTCCACAACTACCCTTGATATGAATGAATGTGTTGCACCAGAATCAAAGAGTACCAATACTGGATGTGAATTTAATAAAAACTTACCAACCACAGTGTCTGGCTGATCATAGACGTCCTCCACGTCAATGTGGTTCACCTGAGCACGAGGAAAAGGGTTGGGCTTCTTTGCTGAGCTTCCATTGCCGTTTCCATTCCTCTGCTTGGCCTCCGGGAAGTCGGTGGCATAGTGCCCTGTTTTCTGGCACTTGAAACAGGTGATGTGACTCAGATCTTTACGAGCCGGGCAGGGCGATGCTGGTTGCCATTGCCGTTTCCATTGCCTCGACTTGTTGTCGGGTTGCGGTTGTTCCCATTTCCTCCATGGTTATGTCCTCCATGATTATGTCCTCCATGGGTGTGATGGGTATGCCCTCCAGTATGGGGCATAACGGGCTTCTGCTGAGCTCGAGTTGTACTTCCCACAGCCATACTTCCGCTATGCGACTATCAATCTGCTGTTGCTTGCCTTCAAGTATGGTGGCCTTGTCTACCAGCTCTGGTAGTTGTTGAAGGTAGCCACCATTAGCTGCATTCCCAGCTCGTCATTGAGTCCTCGAGAAACTTTTCCCTGCTTTGCGGCATCGTGGCCACATCATCCGGGCATAGCGAGCTAACTTGCTGAACTCATCCACGTCTCGCCCCACAGCGGTTCCCTGGCGTAAGTTGCGGAACTCACGCTTCTTGCACTCATGGCTCCAGCTGAAACATGAGCGGTGCGGAAAGCCTGCTGGAACTGATCCCACGTGATGGTGGCGATGGGATAAGTGGCGGTGTAGTTCTCCCACCAAGAGGCTGCAGGACCATCGAGCTGATGTGCGGCAAAGCGCACTTTCTCTGCATCTGTGCATCCAGCAGTGGCTAACTCCCTTCCGACCTTGCGGAGCCAATCATCGGCCACAATCGGCTCAGTGCTGCTAGAGAACACTGGCGGATTCAGCCTTAGGAAGCGGGTCAAGTTGTCAACAGGGGGTGGTGGCGGTGGATTGTTGTTTTTGTTGTTGTTCTGGTTCTGGATGAGCATCTGCATGAGTGCATTCTGCTGCTGGATCAGCTGGGTGAGCTCCGGCGGAAAGTTGAGAGCGGGGTCACGTCTCGGAGGCATCTGGTGTTTTGGAGTGGATGAGAAAATTAGAATAGAACAAGGGTCTAATGAGAAAATATCACTACCCATATGAATGAACAATCATAATCACACCAATCATTTATTCAATCAACTCAAACATGGTTCAATCTTGGAATTCAATTTTCACGACTAATCGAAAATAACGGCCTAACTGATCGATGGAAAAATAAAATAACATGGCGGTCGACTAAATGTCTTCATCAATTATTCTTGCGTCCTCTGGTGCGGCGTCCTCCGGTGTGGCGTCCTCTGATGCGGCGCCTCCTCTTGCGGCTTTCTTCAGTGGAGCTCTCTTCATAATCCTGGTCATTGCTCACGAGGGGTCCGTCATCTCCACTCGGAAAAAGGTCCTCTCCCAAGTCCATCTTCTCCTCTAATGCGGCAACATCCATATTCAGCTTGTCAACTCTCTCCATGAAATCCTTGATTTCTTCTTCATGATCAAGGAAGTCTGCGTGTGCTTTCTCCTCCAGTTCCAGTTCACGGAACAACAGCCTCCTGTGTACCTTCGAGTTACGGCGAGTCTGGATCTCCCGTTTCCTGAGGAGACACTCCAAGTCTTGGACATATGAGAGAATGGAGTCGTCCTCCACAGTACGGATGATATCTACATTCCTCGCTCTGCGAGAAATCATGGCGAGGTCTGATGGGTCGAGCTCGGCCTTGTACTCTTCTCGGAGATGTCCAAGTGCACGATAAATCGCCATGTCTCTTCCGAGGATCCAATTGAAATCGGTAAACTCAAAGTCAATGGGCTCAATGTCCTCCCAAGGTCCTCCTCGAATGTGCACCTCAATCCTGAAGCGGATATCCGTCGGAAGTGCATTGGTAGGCTTCCGGTGATTGAGGGCAGAGCAATCTTCAGCTTCTTCACGATCTGGACCAGCTTCTTGCCGAGAGGCATCGCCTCATCTGGTGGCAAAAATCCGTAGCAAACTGGGGTGAACTCGCGCCATCTAGAATGTTGAAAATCGGAGAGAAGTCGAAATGAACAGGGGAGAATTACGGAATGATAAGGACATAAAATAAATAGTCTCTTCCTATGGCTTTCCGATCCTAGGGGTTACGTCCTACGGTCAGCGTGTGCTCTGATACCATCTCTGTAGCGACCCGACCCAAAATCGGTCAAGTCTCTGTGTAGCTGTACCATCCCAAGATCATGCTTTGCACACACACATTGATGAAATAATCAAAGTTCAATCACACCTGAATTTATTACACGATTCTCATATCGAGTCTTTATTACAATAGAATAAATTCGGCCGAAGGCCAACTCATGAGAAATAAACTAAATAAAGCTGCGGAAGCGTAGAAGAATAGCGAGTCCATCCGACTCCATAGGGCAATCGCCAAGCGTGGATCGTAGCCTCACTCCTGATCGGAATACTCCTCTGCAACATAAGACGTTGCAGCCGTGTAGGTCAGCATTTTGAATATGCTGGCAAGTCATGAAGAGAGAACAATAATACAAATTACTAACACTATATGCAATTTGGCTGTGGGGCTCTAAGTTTCATTGTTTTGCGAAAAAGCCAGTTTTTCCCTACAACAATGGACTTGTTTGCAAATACTACAAAATGTTGGTAGTTATTGAGATGGTTCCGCCAACCAATGTCTCATTCCCAATTATTAAATAACCCCTCAATTAATTTATTAATTTTTTGGTGTTGAGATATCCAAATACTCCAAGTTCCAGAGGCTCAAATTGTCCGTGAATCGGGACACGGCTAATCGATTAGATCTTCACTCTGCAGAGGTTTATGACTTTACCCGCAAGATTCGCTCCTCCTTAAGTCTTCGCACTTCATGGTGTTTGAAGACGGACGAACAAACAGGGTCTTCCAAGAGTTCCTCCGCCACCGGCGGCACCCATCCAATCCTACCGTTCTTCTACATCTCGTAGCACCGTCCGCCAGAGTCACACCTAGGGTTGACCAAGCCGAGCCCATAATGGCTTGCGGCTGCATAGGTAAGCTTCCGGTCAATGGGGTATACATCCGTCTCTTCATGGCTGGGTGAAGCTTTCCAAAGATGTCATGGCGCTTCTCCATGCATCCCGCCAGCCATTGGTTTTCTCCAGGTGCCCGTCAACCGCCCTCCACCCAAAGAGTGAATTTTGAAGTCCATCTTGAGCTTGAAGTCATGGGGTTGTCATCATCTTGACTCTCACATCTCCCTTATGAATCACTCAACCAACCCGCTCTGAGCATAGCAAAAATAAACTACTTCGTCCCGGGCCATGGTAACAAGGGGAATTGGTTTCATCCTACCTCATGATACTACTCAAGAACATAACTTAAAACTCTCCTACTGCATGCATGGTGGGGAGGTATAATTCTAATGCAATAAAATCATAGGTATAATAAAGGTAAACATGGTCAAATGACTTGCCTTGCTGACGATCTTCGAAAGCTAGGGACTCGTGATAGCAAGCTTCGCACTCCGGAAATTCTACCGAGACAAACAACAATCATAATAAGCATAAGAACATACAATCACTTAACATAACAGCATGCTAACATAACACACAAAACAATTGAACCAAAACCCAAAGAAAACTCAAAGAAATCCAAATCAATGCTTTCACCACATCAAACAACAACTAAGAGATAGTTTTACACAACCAAACTTTTCTTAACAGAACCTAAACATGGGTTTTTGCTAACTAACAGAAGAGAAAACATCATGCAACTAGGAGCAAAAAGAATCACATCAAAAGCTATTATAGAACTCCTATTATGCCTATAACAATCCTAGCAAGAAAAAAATAAAATAAAAATTCTATTTATTGTAAGTAAAAGTTCATGTTCTAAAACTACAGAAACTAATCTAAAATAAACTATGACATAGGTAAAATAAAATTATTTGCTAAATAAAACAATAGGAAAACAGTAGCTAGTTAAATAAATAAGAACCACATGATTTTGATTAAAACTATTTTTTATTAAATCTAAAATGCCCAAATAAATTCCTACGGTTAGGCAAGGTCAAAACAAAGTAGTGACAAAAGAATCACTAAAATAAAATAATCCTAACTCATTTTATAGCAGAATTACTAATCTGTCTAAAACTAAAATAAAACAATTTTTAATAATTTTAACATGACTAAACATATTTTCTACAGAAACTACAACAAATTGCAAACCAACAAAAAAAGAATCAATTAAAAATATTAAGTAGATTAAAAGATATGGATTTTACAATACTGAAACTATTCTGTTAAAAACAGAAACAAAAAAAATAACTAAAAAGAAAACTAGGCCTATCTAACACTCAGGCGTAAATAACTAAAATGCGCCCGAGGAAATAAACCGCTTCGGGCCGGTCTAACTAACCTAAATAAAAAACGAAACTAACCGGGTCTATTTAAATTAAACCGTACCCCTTCGGTACTTCTAATCTAAACCCTAGATATAGGATCGGACGGTGGGGAGGCGTTCCGGTGACTCACATCATGTGGCGGCAGCGGCGACGGTCGACGGCGGCTCAGGCGATACCATGCGCAGCAGCTCGGTGGTCCGGGGCGACGGCGGAGGCGTCGGGCGGGTGCGGCGGAGCGAGGGGAAGTCGATGGTGGAGTCGGTGGAGCTCGAGGGGTGAGCGACGGGCGACCGGAACAGGGGCAATGGCGCGGCGGCGGCGTCGGGCTCTGGCGAGCGATTGCGGCGAGGGGAAAGGGAGAGGTGGGCGACGAGGGGGCGGAACGGGTCGAGGAGGGGTATATATAGGGGGGGACCGGCTTGGAGGAGGGGGCGAATCGGGGGAGGCGATCCCGAGAAGTCCGGGATTCCGGCGGCGGCGACGCGGTGGCGTTGCGGGTTGGCGTGGGCGAGGGGAAAGGGAGAGGTGGGGCCGGGGTGTCGGTGAGAGAGGGGAGAGGGGTGAGCGACGGGCGACCGAAGGGAAGGGGGTTCGGCGCGGCGCTGGGTCGGTCGGCTCGGCGCTGGCCGGGCAGTTGGCTGGTCCGTGGGCTGGCTGGCTGGCCATTTGGCCGCCTCGGTCTTTGCTGGGCAGTTGGCTGGTGGCGGCGGGGGGTTTTTTTTCCTTTTTTGAAATAGAGAGAGAGAGAATAAAATATATATATATTATATAGGACATATATATATATCAAAATGATCAGGGGAATATTCCCTATAATTTGAACATTTTTCCAGGGGCAAAACTCACACTTTTAAAAAAACATTTTTCTAAAATCCCAAATAAAATCAAAATTTGAATTCAAACTTTTAGGCAATGTTTTTCATCTGACATTTTTGGAGTGTCATGTTTACTCCTCTCATACCTTTTCTCAAGTATTTGTCAGGCATTGATTTGAAATAAATTTCAACTGCCAATTCAAATTCAAATTCCAACAACTCAAAATCTTCTGAAACTTCAAATGCCACTCAAATTCAAACAATATGCATAGATGCTTAGCTATGATTGTAAAACATTCCAAATGGGAAATTTGGGATGTTACAGATAATCAGGCAAAGCATTAAGTAATTGGCAAAGCCTCCCCGAAGCTTGTGGGAGACTCTCTTCTTTAATTTGCACAAAGTTAAATATTTCATGTAAGGTAGCTTGTTTCTTATGAGCAGGGGAATATTTTTCAGAGAAGTAATAAATCATATCCTGGGGACTACACGCACAACCAGGAGCAAGAGTATTGTACCAAGCTTTAGCATCACCCTTTAATGAGAACAAAAATAAGTTGAGAATATAGTAATAGCAAGTCTTCTCAACATGAGTAAAAAGGGTGGCTATGTCATTCAACTTAGTAAGATGTGCCACAACAGTTTCAGTTTCATAACCATGGAAAGGATCAGATTCAACCAAAGTAATTACTCTGGGTCAGCAGAGAATTCATAATCCTTATCATCAACAAAGATAGGTGAAGTAGCAAACTTAGGATCATATTTCATTCTAGCATTCAGAGATTTTTCTTTATACTTGCATAATAATTTCTCTAGATCATCTCTATCCTTACAAGCAAGAATGTCTCTAGTTGTCTCCTCATTCATAACATAGTCTTCCGGTACCTTAGGCAATTCAT
The DNA here is from genome assembly GCA_021605205.1 of Aegilops longissima. NCBI lineage: Eukaryota > Viridiplantae > Streptophyta > Magnoliopsida > Poales > Poaceae > Aegilops > Aegilops longissima. The sequence goes on along the minus strand of CM038681.1, from coordinate 382,583,263 downwards.
ATCTAGGAGGACCGGTTCTAGTAGGTGTCTCAATATTTTCAGTTTCAAGCTCATCATTAGTTTCAACAACATCATGTTGTTTTACTCTAGGAATTTGTTCATCAACAAAGTCACCTAGTGGCACATCATCATCATCAAGCAAGGTACTAGCATCATCATAAGTATCATTCATAGAAGAAGTAGCATCATCAACAACTTGCGGCATATCAGGATTGATAACATGTGGTGGTGTTGCAAGTTTACTTATAACAAAAGGTGAATCTAAAGCAGACCTAGATGGCAGTTCCTTACCTCCCCTCGTGTTAGAGGGATAAATCTTAGTCTTACCTTCCTTCAGATTCTTCATAGTGATAAATTGATAATAATCCCAAGTGACTCAACAAATATAGCTATGCTCCCCGGCAACGGCGCCCGAAAAAGGTCTTGATAACCCACAAGTATATGGGATCGCAACAGTTTTCGAGGGTAGAGTATTCAACCCAAATTTATAGATTCGACACAAGGGGAGCCAAAGAATATTTGCAAGTATTAGCAGCTGAGTTGTCAATTCAACCACACCTAGAGATTAATTATCTGCAGCAAGCGATCAGTGTAACAGTAACAGTGATAGCAGTAGTTTTATAGCAAGTGTAACAGTAACGATAGCAGTAGTAACTTAGCAGGAACAATATAAGATAAATTCGTAGGCATTGGATCGGTAATTTGTTGGATGATATTCATCATGTGACAGTCATAACCTAGGGCAATATGACACTAGCTCCAGTTCATAAATATAATGTAGGCATGTATTCTGTAAATAGTCATACGTGCTTATGGAAAGAACTTGCATGACATATTTTGTGCTGCCCTCCCATGGCAGTGGGGTCCAATTGGAAACTAAGGGATATTAAGGCCTCCTTTCAATAGAGAACCGCAAAAAAAGCATTAACACACGGTGAATACTTGAACTCCTCAAACTATGGTCATCACCGGGAGTGGTCCCGACTATTTTCACTCCGGGGTTGTCGGATCATAACACGTAGTAGGTGACTATAACTGTAAGTGCATCTAGTGCCCCTTAGTGATTTTGGTGTATTGAAGACTTATAGGTTAAGGGACTAATGTGTTTATGAGTGTACACAGGTCTATAAGTCTATGAAGAGTTTGATATTTACAAAGAAAGTCGACCCCTAAAAATGAAGTTCTTCGACTGAAGACTTTGGATTTCTGAAGACTTTGAAAGTGAAGAAATTGGTGTGACCTTGAAGACTTGGTATTCATACGAGGAACATGAAGCATGAAGACTTTTTTTTCGTAGTTTCATTTTCTCTTTCTTGAGTCATAGGAAACACCGTACTATTAAAGGGGGTCGAGGAAATACTAAGGAAAATTTTCCGTGTGATGCTCAACTCAAAATCCTACACCTACCAATCCCTTCGAGTGAAGCCATTGGAAATCTCATACAGTTCAGTCAATTTCTTCAGTGACAGAGATGAAGTTCTTATGGTCACTGAGGAATTTGTTCTGACTGAGGAGTTAGGAATTTGCTAGTGCGGATTGCCTACAAGTGAGGAACATGATAGCCCTGAGGAATTTGAGCCTCAAATATCCGACCGTTGTTGTGCTACGCGCCAACTGTCCCAAAATATCTACCCACCTAACGATCATATCATTGAATGGCATTTATGTCTTATGATGTCGGGCGGCTCCCTAGGCTATAAATATCCGCTCCCTACAACCACTAGCTGGTTCGCTGCTCCGAGAGAAACTGACACTTGTCATTTGAGAGCATCCCATCCTCCGAGGACTTTGAGCGAAAATCATCAAGTGAGGAAACCCAAACCCAAACACCTACAACCCCAAAGTGATTGAGCATCACTGAAGAGACTGATCCTGCGTGGATCCGACGCTTGTTACCTTTGAAGACTGTGAATCTTCCAGACGGTTAGGCGTCATGGTCTAGAGCATCCAAGAGGAAATTGCAGATCGCCGAGTGACCGAGTTTGTGAAGGTTTGGAAATCACTGAAGACTTACCACGAGTGATTGGGCGAGGTCTGTGTGACCTTAGCTCAAGGAGAATATGGTGAGGACTGTGTGTCCTCGGGTTTAAATACCTAGCCGCTCCAACCAGACGTACAATTGTCACAACAGTTGGAACTGGTCTACCAAATCATTGTCTTCACCAAGCCTACTGGTTCTATTTCCTCAACTCTTCCGTTTGCTCATTACTGTGTTGTATGCTTGTTCATATTTGTTTGAAGACTTTGACTGAAGACTTTCTCAATTTCCTCAGTTCAATTTCTTCAGTCTGTTTGTCTTCATCCTGTTTTATCTTGTGCTTACGCTTTCTGTACTCTATGTTTGTTTTCATTTCATCATGATGTCTATGCTTATGTTATGTTATGACTGCATATGAGTACTTATTCCGCTGCAAGTAGCTCTTCACTAAGGAATTTCCTCACCGGGAAATTCCTCAGTGAAGAATTCATAAAAATCGCCTATTCACCCCTCCTCTAGTCGACTTAACGCACTTTCAATTGGTATCAGAGCAAGGTACTCCCTTGTTCTGTGTGATTTTGGTTTAACCGCCTGGAGTTTTAGTTATGTCGACCACCGGTATGATCAAGGTCTCTGCTGGGTGTCCTACCTTTGATGGGACGGACTACCCCTACTGGAAGAATAAGATGTGAATGCATCTTGAGGCAATTGACAACGATCTTTGGTATGTTGTGGAAAATGGTTTTCCCTCAGTCACACCTTCTCTGAATGTTGCTGATGTGAAGAGATTCAAGTAACTTGATTCTCAAGCGAATAACATCATATGTGGCCATCTGAGCAAAGGGCAGTATGGAAGAGTGAGTGCTTTGAAAACTGCTAAGCTTATCTAGGATTGGTTGTCCAAAGTGAATGAAGGAGTCTCAACCCAACGCGACTCTCGAGTTGACGTTCTTCCCAATCTGTTCAATCGCTTGAAAAGACTCGACAATGAAAATGTTCAACAAACCTTCGATCGCCTCACTGACATTTCAAATGAGCTTCAAGCACTTGGTGTCACTGACATCACCGACCATGAAGTGGTGAAGAAATTGCTGAGATTGCTTGATTCTTCATTTGATACTCTGGCACTAATGATACAAGAACGTGCTAATTACAAGTCACTTGATTCCGCTGATATCCTCGAGAGGCTAAACACTCATGAGTTCCAGCTTGCTGAGAAGAGAGATCTCTATGGTTTGAGCTATGGCAGATCACGTGCCCTGAAGGCCAAGGTTGTCTCTGAATCTAAAGGTGAAGATTCTGGTAGTAGCCTTGGTGATCCTGAAGAATTGTGCCAGGATCTAGCACTGCTCATCAAGAAATTCCAGAAGTTCTCAAGACGTGGTCGCTTTGGAAAATCCTCAAGGAGCAATGATTCCTCATCCAGTGACTACAAGAAGAGGCTATGCCACAAATGCAAGAAACCTGGTCACTACATTCAAGATTGTCCTCAGTGGGAAAAGTAATAAAAGAAGAAGAAATACAAGGATTACAGTTCTGATGACTCAAAGAAGAAGAAGAAATCTTCAGACTCTTCATCATCAAAATCCTCGAAGTCTTCATCTCACAAGAAGAGAAGCTCCAAGAAGACTCGGGCAATCATTGGCAAGGAAATGGACTCTGAGGCTGAATCTGAGGAACATGAGGAAGAGGAGGCATCTGAGGAGTCTGAGTCCGGTGTGGCGAGCCTAGCTCTCGCCACTGCATTCGTCAGCAAGTCCATCTTCAACTCTGAAGAAAATGGCTTCACCAACAAGGCTGATGAAGGCAATGATGACTACGCTCCCACCTATTGCTTCATGGCAAAGGGTGCCAAGGTACTCAAATATACCTCCTCTAAATCTAGTGAGGATGAATCTGATGAAAACCTAAAGCCCAGCTGTTCTAAACTTGCTAATATTGCTGTGAAACAACAAAAGGCTTTTGAAAAGGTTCAAAACATGCTAGACAAAAGTGATGATATGTTGGGTGAAGAAATGGATCGCACTAAGACCTTCACTGAAAATCTTCAGAGACTTCAGTCCAGGTTTGACAACCTTCAAGGTCATCATAACACTCTCTTATCTGATCATGAGAAGCTTTCTTATGAATTTCTTCAAATAAAGCAAGATCTTGAAAAGCTAAGAGTGAGTTATGAAGATATTCAGAAGGAGCGCGATTCATTACTTGCTCAACAAATTAGCACTTCTCAGGAAGAATTTGTTCCTCCATGTTTGAAGTGCATTGAACGTGAATCTGCTAATTCTTCACCTAAATGTTCAAATGCTTCTAATGCTACAAATTCTTCACCTGTCTCTACTATCACTAATTCCTCACCTGAGGACATTGCTAGTATCACTGATGATGCAGGGCTGAAGGAATTGTACATGACAGGCATGTACAAAAGCCTCAAAGGGCATCAAACTCTTTGTGATGTGCTTAAAAAGCAGATCCTCAACAGGAACCCTAGGAAAGAGGGTATTGCCTTTGAGAGGAAACTCAATGCAGATGGTACTTATTGGAAGCCTGAGAAGTACCCCAAAACCTCATGGGTTGCTGCAAAGGGACCTCCAGTTGATCCATCCAACTTATCTGCCTTTACATGTGAATCTCCTCATTTTTTGATGAGTCGTTTGACTCCAACAATAAATTGTTCAAAAATCAGAATGGTGAAGTATTTGCTAGATATATTAGCACTAACTGCAGGAACGGTTCCTCTATGAAGAAAATCTGGGTTTCCAAAAGGTGCTTTGAAAGTCTTCAGGTGAATGTCCTCATGACACCACCTGTGAAGAATAGGAACCCCGGATCAAATTCTTCATATGGACCTAACTCTTCATATGGATCCAAGTCCTCATATGGACCAAATTCCTCACGTGGATCAAATTCTTCAAGAGGATCAAAGTCCTCATATGATCATCATTGTGCTAACACATTTGTTTCGCATGAAAGAGCTAAGGGCTATGAATATGAGCATTATTCTTCTAATCATTATGTTCATAAGTCCTCAAAGAATTTCTCTGCTTACTCATATGCTTATCCTAACTCCTCTTATGTGAAACGAAGTGAACTGGCTTCTATACCACCTTTCTCGTATGGAGCTCGTAGAATGATGAACTCTTTGCCACCCTTCAGATGTGTGTGGTGAATAAAAAGAACTAATCTCTTATGGAGGGTCAGGTCTCCAGACGTGCTTAAACGTCTGAAGAATTTGATGGAGACCTGAATATGCTTGAAAGGACGCAAGCTAATCATGAAGAAATGAACTTTCATTTATCACGTCCTCATATTGCTTTATCTGTTCCATTACTTGATGAAATTGATCTGATGAAATTGATGTCATATTCTTCACTGATGAAGTATATGAGTTCGTAAGTTGCACTAATTCATCTACAGGATGACCAATCCAAAGCCAATGAGTGGGTCCTCGATAGTGGATGTACAAATCACATGACTGATGACAAGAATCTATTGATGGATGCTCCCTTATCTCCATCGCATCTGAAGCATATCATCTTCGCTGACAAAGGCAAAAGTCAGGTATTGGGTCTAGGTAAGGTTGCGATCTCAAAGGATCGACACATGGACAAAGTCATGCTTGTCGAGTCCTTAGGATACAACCTCGTGTCTGTCTCAATGCTTTGTGATCTTGATATGGTTGTTGTCTTTGGCAAGTATCGTTGTGTTGTGATCATGGAAGCTGACCATTCCAAAGTATTCGAAGGCTTTAGGAGAGAGACTTGTATATTGTTGATTTCTCTACAGGACCACAACAAGCCGTATGCCTACTTGCAAAAGCTTCAGAAGGCTGGCTATGGCATCGACGACTTGGTCATGCAGGCATGAGGAATCTGCTCACGCTCACGAAGAAGAAGCATGTCATTGGCATTGAGAATGTCAAATTCCTCAAGGATCACTTATGCGGAGCCTGTGAAGCTGGAAAGATGACCAAGGTCAAACATCCAGCGAAGACAATCATGACTACCACTCGACCATTTGAATTGCTTCATATGGATCTCTTTGGCCCTAACCATTATTCTGCAGTTACAAATGATGCATCTCAATATGGATTTGTTATTATTGATGATTACTCTCATTACACATGGGTACATATTGTCACTTACAAACATGAGGTGCAGGAAGTCTTCAAACGATTTTCCTCGAGGGCTTCAACCAACTTTGGTGTGAAGATCAAGCACATCAGAAGTGATAATGGAACTGAGTTCAAGAATTCTGGTCTTGATGACTATCTTGATGAACTTGATATTACTCATGAGTTATCTGCTCCTTATACTCCTCAGCAGAATGGCGTCGTGGAGCGCAATAAACATACTCTTCTTGAGATGGCTCGCACTATGCTTGATGAATACAAGACGCCTCGTCGTTTCTGGATTGAGGCAATTGATACTGCTTGCCACATCATCAACAGGGTATATCTTCACAAATTCTTCAAAAAGACGGCTTATGAACTCCTCACTGACAAGAAACCCAATGTGAGTTATTTCAAAGTCTTCGGCGCTAAATGTTGGATTAGAGATCCTCATCACAACTCTAAATTTGCACCGAAAGCACTTGAAGGTTTTATGCTTGGTTACAGAAAGGACTCGCACACCTACAGAGTCTTCAACAACGTTCATCACAAAGTTGTTGAAACTATAGATGTGCGGTTCGATGAAACTAATGGCTCGCAAAGAGAGCACCTACCTTCTGTGATAGATGAACCAGCACCTGAGGAAACTATCAAGTTCAAGGCTACTGAGGATGTCATTCCGACCGAAGAATCTGCTGAAGAATTCATTCCAGATCATGAAGAACGTCGAGCTGATGCACCTGGAGAAAATGATGCTGAAGAAAATGCTGATCAAATTCCTCGACGACAACCCGCTCATCCTCGCGTTGCAAACGAAGTGCAAATTGAGAAAATCATCAGCGACATCAACATTCCAGGTCCTCTCACATGCTCAAGAGCTTAACATTTGTCTAACTTTTGTGGGCACTTTGCTTTCGTCTCTATCACAGAGCCCACTAAGGTAGATGAAGCATTTCTGGAGCCTGACTGGATTCAAGCTATGCAAGAAGAATTACATCAGTTCGAGCTCAACAACATCTGGGAACTGGTCAAACGTCCAGATCCTCGCAAGCACAATATCATTGGCACAAAGTGGATCTACCGCAACAAGCAAGATTAAAAGGGCCTTGTTGTGAGGAATAAGGCACGGCTTGTAGCTCAAGGCTACACACAGGTTAAAGGAATTGATTTCGATGAAACTTTTGCACCTGTTGCTAGACTTGAGGCTATTCGCATATTACTTCCTTATGCTAACCATCATGATATCACTTTATATCAAATAGATGTGAAAAGTGCATTCCTCAATGGTAAGCTTGAGGAAGAAGTATATGTTGCTCAACCCTCAGGTTTTGAAGATTCAAAGCATCCTGACAAAGTCTTCAGACTCAAAAAGGCCATGTATGGCCTCAAGCAGGCCCCTCGGGCGTGGTATGATACTTTGAAGGAATTCCTCATGAAGAAAGGCTTCAAACCCGGTTCACTTGACCCAACTCTTTTCACTAAATCTTATGATGGTGAATTGTTTGTGTGCCAAATTTATGTTGATGATATTATCTTTGGCTGTACTGACCAACGTTACAGTGATGAATTTGCCTATATGATGAGTGAAGAATATCAAATGTCTATGATGGGAGAATTGAAATTCTTCTTAGGTCTTCAAATTCGTCAACAGCGCAATGGCATATTCATATCTCAGGTGAAATTCCTCAAGGATGTACTGAGGAAATTCGGAATGCAAGATTGCAAAGGGATCAAAATTCCAATGCCCACAAATGGCCATCTATGCACTGATGAAAATGGTATTGACTTCGATCAAAAGGTATACCGCTCCATGATTGGCTCTTTATTGTATTTATGTGCATCTAGGCCAGACATTACGCTTAGTGTTTGCATGTGTGCCCGATTTCAAGCTACACCGCAGGAATCACACCATAAGGCCATGAAGCATATTCTTCGATATCTAGCTCACACACCAACACTTGGATTATGGTATCCCAAGGGCTCGGCTTTTGATCTCATTGGATATTCAGACTCTGACTATGCTGGTGATTGTGTGGACCGCAAGTCAACATTTGGCACATGCCATTTCCTTGGACGATCTTTGGTCTGTTGGTCCTCGAAGAAAGCGAATCACGATCACCGCTTCATCTTTGAAGCTGAGTACATTGCTACTGGTTCTTGCTATGCTCAATTGCTGTGGATGAAGCAAACTCTCAAGGACTACGGCCTCAATATGAAGAATGTGCCTCTCTACAGTGACAATGAGAGTGCCATCAAGATTGCTCACAACCCAGTTTAGCACTCGAAGACAAAGCACATTCAGATACGTTATCATTTTCTTCGTGATCATGCGTTGAAGGGCGACATTTCTATTGAGCATGTGAAGACTGAAGAACAGCAAGCCGATATCTTCACAAAGCCCTTGGATGATAAAAGATTTAGCAAGTTGTGGTGTGAGCTAAATATCTTAGAATCTTCTAATGTTCTTTGAAAAGGACACTCATCCTAACGCTTATGCAAAATTGATGACTTAGATGTGCAACACATGAAGAAACATTTTTCTTCAATCAACGAAGACTAACACTCTAAGTGTGAAGGAATTAACGAAGAATTTGATTCTCAATGCCCTACGACAATTGTACGCGGTGTCTGAAATCATCATTCTTATACGGTGGGTCACACCACCACCAAAAGTTGAAAATCTTCAATTTGAGTTTTTCTTATTTTTTGAAATTCCTCAGTTGTTCAATTTCTTCAACTTTGCTTTGTCTTCACTGTTTCCGTCGTTTTTCTTCATTGGCTATATATATGACCTCTACAGCATTCACTTATTGCTAATTCTTCAAGTTGCTTTTTCTGCTAAATGAATGTGATCGGACCATTCCCCCTCTATGCTAAACTCAACCCAATCTATTCAAAAATTCTTCATGTGCGTTCTACTTGAAGCTCGTTCAAAATCTTCACTGTGTCCTTGTCAGCTGAAGAATCTACGAACAGAACTTTTAAATCATCTTATCTAAATTTTCGGCTTTGCCGCTCAAACCATTCCACATCCCACAAAAATACTTATCTATTCACCCACGATCTCACACGATCGCCACCTCTCAGTACGTGAGTGACACATGTCAAGCAAATGAGAAGGGGCAGGGGCACGTTCGTCCAATTTCTTCGGGCGAATAGTTTTTCACCGTGGCTATATATACCCCTCCCCTTCCTGACTTCACTTTTACTCCGCTCGATCTCTCTCCCGCTCAAGCTTCTCAAACCCTAGCGCCGCCGCTACTTCATCGTCGCTGGTGAGGAAGAGCTTCACTGCCTCGACCTCGTCACCGTCGTAATCGCGCCGGCTGCAGATTTCTTCACTTCGCCGCCACCGTAGCTGTCTTCCTCAGCCGAGTTAGGGCGTGGAAGATCTGGACTGACAAACTTCACTTCTACACTTCCCAATTCGTCGTGTTCTTCGTCAAGGGTAATTAAAAGTTACTTTTACTGCCCTCTTTGATTCGAATGATTTCTACAAAATCTTCAAAGGTGTTTTTCTTCAAATCCTCACACACTAAAACACCTCACATGTCATCTGTTCTTGATCCGTTTCTCTAAGCAATATTTTTCTTCAAGATTCCTCAATTGTGTGGATTTTTGATCTGTACAACTCTGGATCCTAAGACAAAGAATGCTTGGTGAAATTCTTCAAGACTCATCTGGTCAAATTCCTCAAACTTGTTCTTTTTGAAAAACCTTTGAGAACGCATATGACCTCTCAAAATTCCTCGCAACTATACTATGTTCACAGGTATACATGTCCGCTGCTGAATCACTAGGTTCTCATCAACTTAACTCATTTGCAGCGTTCCTCGAAGAAAAGTTGCACACCTCTCCAGAAAATTCAGTTATTCATATTCCTCATCTGAAGAAAATGGCTGACGGTAAGAAGCCACAGAAGGGAGGAAAGAGGCCTGAGGTCAACACAACATTTGAAATCCCTGATGACATTTATGCTGGGTACTGCACACCCCCTGATGAGGATAAAAATCAGCGCAAGGTGCGCATTCAAAAGATTGAGAGGAGATGGGCAAGAGAGTGGAAGCAGTACAAATATGTTACTCCCAAATACATGAAGATTTTCGTTGTTACCCCTCCATGCTCAAGACCTCCATTGGCACCTGGCCAAGTAGCAGATCCCACCAGCCTCAAGCGCGGTGAGGACTATCCTGAAGAATGGGCCAAGAGCCAGGCCAAACAGGCAAAGGAAGACGTGAGCAAAATTTAATGAAGACTCTGCTGCTGCTGCTACCACTGCCAAGGCCTCTGCAAGCAAGCCAAAGAAGGCCATGGCTAAGAAGCCTACTCATGAGCCTAGTGCTTCAACCTCAATGCCCTCACGGCCAGACTCTTCAAAGCCCTCACGGCCAACTCCTCAAGCTGCTCCAGCTCCTCCAAAGTCCTCAGCTCCTCCGCCAAAGTCCTCAGCTGCTCCGACCAAATCCTCTACACCTGTGCATCTCGCCACGTGCCAAAGGACAACAGGCATCTCTATTGCCTCAGGAGCTTCTGCTAGTTCCTTAGCTGCACCAAATTCCTCAACTGGCCCCTCGCTGCTGAAGAAAAAGACCACTGCTGGACGAGGCTCTCGCCCAAGTCCTCACAAGAAGCAGGTCACCTTCCAAGTGCCGTCTGATGAAGACGAAGCTGATGATGAGGAACTTGCCTAAATCATCAGAGACAGGCAGCTCAGGGCCGCTAGTGCCAAAGGCACGAATGTGCCTCTACTTTTGGACCCAAAGTTGATCCTTGACTACATTGATCTCTGGCACAAGGACCCCAACACTCCTATGCCCAATTTCAAGCTGACTCCTAGCCAGAGTCATATGCTGACTGCCTTCATTCAAGAAGAAAAATGGAAATTTGAAAAGGCCAGGCAGATCAAGAAAGCGCGGTATAAGAAGGAGCGCTTCCTGAAGAAACACGTTCTCTCTATGACAACTGAAGAACTTGTCAATATTCAATCTGAGATCAAGAAACTCCGTGATGAATTTGACGTATATCGCGCTGACTGGCTTGGAGCCAAAGTCAGGTTTGTGAATTTGACTGAAAAGTTCACTTCCAATGTTGCAGCCCCATCGCAACAAGAAAATCCTTAGGCTGAGGCATCTGCTCAGCCGACTGAAGAAAATGCCAGCACCGCTGATGACAATCAGGCTGCTGAAGAAACTCAGAGTACCAGGGCTAATGACTGCATTCCAGCCGCTGAAGAAATTGCCAGGGCATCCACTAGTGGTGCGCCTGAAGAAACTGAAGAAGTCAGGGCAACTGCATCAGTTGTGCCTGAAGTAATTGAACCAAATTCCTCTGCTCCTCCTGCGCCCACACCAACTCTAATCCTTCCATCTGCATCAGATGTGAAGAAGACCAAGGCTGCAGAGCATGTAGCTGTGAAGAAAAGGAAGGGATCAACTTCATCAGATTCTTCAACTCCGAAGAAGATGAAGCCGCTGACTAGTTCATTTGACAACCAATTGATGCTATTCCTGTCTCATCCATGCCATCAAAGGACCTTGTTCCTTTTGATGAAGAATATGTGATTCCAAGTGAATCTGATGATGACATTCCTTCTGCTGCTTCTTCAGAGCAGTTGGATGAAGAAATTGAAGCGGATGCAATCCCTTCAACCCTAATAGTCTCATCGCGCATGCCTCAGTTCACTGATGAAGAGGCCGGCGTTGAGGAAAAGAGTGAAGAAGAAGATGTGGACATTGGGTGTACAACACCAGTGTTGAATGATGACTTTTGGGAAAGTCAGCACCCCAACTCTCCTCTGTTCACACCACTGCAACAAATTCCTCAGTCCCCTGTCAACACTGAAGTTCAAATGGGATCTAATGAACCTCATGCCACACCATCTGTCCATGAAGAAATTCCAGCCACTAGTGTTGATGAAAATGTAAATGAAGAATTGAAGACCCAGGCTGTCACCAAAGAAGAAGCTGAAATTCCTCAGCCTGTGGATCCTGAGATTGCTATTCCTGAGGTGGTGATGCAATTGACTGATACTCCTCAGCCCAAGCCAAAGGATCCCTTCTCGAAGATGTAGAAGTTCAAGGCTGATGACTTCTTCGGCGAGCACGTGTTCTTCACTGACTATAATCCTTATGACTCTGCTCGTCTTAGAAAGAAGCGCTTTTGGACTGCCAGCCAGGCCAATTTCTATTCTTCACTGCTCTTCAACAAGGACAAAGTCTTCGACCACGAGCATATTCCTCACGTGGACATGGAATCACTACCTTGCTTCACCCCTGTCCTCAATGTGCTTCATGACGCAAGCCTCTTCAACTTTTGCTCTGACATTGTTGATTGGAATGATGAACTTATTCTTCAATTCTACGCAATGCTGCACATCATAGGAGCTGCTGACGATGTGAACTCTTGGGTGTTGGACTGTATGACCGAAAACACTCATTTCAAAGCACCGGCCTCTGAATTACTTCACGCCCTGCCAATCAGTCCTCCCCTTGAAGGTGCTCTTCGTCTGTACCAAGAGCCTGAACTCACTGCCCATTATATGCAAGTACTTATGAAGCCTCTGAAGCCCGGTCAAGCCCGAAGGACCAAATTCCTCGTGAAGGAATTGCTATATGTGCCAAGAACAGTCTATCGCATTCTAACGAAGACAATGAGTCCTATCAAAGGCCACGACTCGTCTGATGAAGAAGTCATTGGCATCATGAAGAATCTGCTATTCAACATCATGCATGGCATTCCTGTCAATCATCATGATTTCTTCATGAGGACTCTGGCCAATGTTGCACTCTCTCCGTTTGAGTTGAAGCCTTATGCTCCTTGGATTATGAGATTCCTCAGAACAAGGTCTTCACTCAACTACAAGGCTGATTTTCAGAATCACCTCGGCTACTTGCCCCCAATTGGAGTCCTCAAGCGGACATATTCCTCAGCTGATGAAAAGTGCAAGGCACTTGCTGTTATTGATGAAGGCATTCGTCCATTGGATGGTCAGTTTCGCAAAGCTGCATCTTATTCCACCAATGATGACTCTGCCACTCATGATTCTGCCACTCATGCATCAAAGCAAAATCCTCAAGCCACAGCTCCAAGAGTGATGACTGACCGTGAGCTGCTTGATTCGTCTCCAATGGGTCTATAATTTATGAAGTATTCATGCTATTATATTATCTGTTTTGGATGTTTATGGGCTTAATTAAACACTTTTATATTATTTTTGGGACTTGCTACGTCTCCGTCGTATCTACTTTTCCAAACACTTTTTCCCTTGTTTTGGACTCTAACTTGCATGATTTGAATGGAACTAACCCGGACTGACGCTGTTTTCAGCAGACTTCCCATGGTGTTATTTATGTGCGGAAACAAAAGTTCTCGGAATGACCTGAAACTCCACGGAACGTTTTTGGAAATAATAAAAAATACTTGCCAAAGATGAAGACCAGGGGGCCCACACCCTGTCCATGAGGGTGGGGGGCGCGCCCCCCTACCTCGTGGGCCCCCTGGAGCTCCTCCGACGCCAACTCCAACTCTATATATTTGCTTTCGGGGAGAAAAAATCAAGGAGAAGAAATCATCGCGTTTTACGATAAGGAGCCGCCGCCAAGCCCTAAAACCTCTCGGGAGGGCTGATCTGGAGTCCGTTCGGGGCACCGGAGAGTGGGATTCGTCGCTCACCATCCTCCATCACCATTTTCATGATGCTCACCACCGTGTGTGAGTAATTCCATCGTAGGCTTGCTGGACGGTGATGGGTTGGATGAGATCTATCATGTAATCGAGTTAGTTTTGTTAGGGTTTGATCCCTAGTATCCACTATGTTCTGAGATTGATGTTGCCATGACTTTGCTATGCTTAATGCTTGTCACTAGTGCCCGAGTGCCATGATTTCGGATTTGGACCTATTATGTTTTCATGAATATATGTGTGTTCTTGATCCTATCTTGCAAGTCTATAGTCACCTACTATGTGTTATGATCCGGCAACCCCGAAGTGACAATAATCGGGACCACTCCCGGTGATGACCATAGTTTGAGGAGTTCATGTATTCACTATGTGCTAATGCTTTGTTCCGGTTCTCTATTAAAAGGAGGCCTTAATATCCCTTAGTTTCCATTAGGACCCCGCTGCCACGGGAGGGTAGGACAAAAGATGGCATGCAAGTTCTTTTCCATAAGCACGTATGACTATATTCGGAATACATGCCTACATTACATTGATGAATTGGAGCTAGTTCTGTGTCACCCTATGTTATGATTGTTACATGATGAACCGCATCCAGCATAATTTCCATCACCGATCCAATGCCTACGAGCTTTTCCTATATAGGTTCTCGCTTATTTACTTTCCCGTTGCTACTGTTACAATCATTACAAAACACCAAAAATATTACTTTTGCTTCCGTTACTTTTGTTACCATTACCACTGCTATCATATTACTTTGCTACTAAATACTTTGCTGCAGATACTAAGTTATCCAGGTGTGGTTGAATTAACAACTCAACTGCTAATACTTGAGAATATTCTTTGGCTCCCCTTCTGTCGAATTAATAAATTTGGGTTGAATACTCTCCCTCGAAAACTGTTGCGATCCCCTATACTTGTGGGTTATCAAGACTATTTTCTGGCGCCGTTGCCGGGGAGCATAGCTCTATTCTTTGAGTCACTTGGGATTTATATCTGCTGGTTACTGTGAAGAACTTGAAAGAGGCCAAGACAACAATTTTATCCCTCAACTACGAGAGGAGGTAAGGAACTGCCATCTACCTCTCCGCTTGATTCACCTTCTGTTTTGAGTAAGCTATCGACACCTAAACCTGCTTCTGCTATTCGTTCTGATATGTCGCATGTTATTGATGATGCCACTTCTGCTATGCATGATACTTATGATGATACTACTTCTATGCTTGATACTACTGTGCCCCTTAGTGAATTTCTTGACGAACAAATTGCTAGGGCTAGAGAAAAAGAAATTATCGAAACTGAGATTATTGATGAAATTGATGATGAAGATATGCCTGTTATTCCTGAGGGTTATGTTTTTGATATAGAAGCTTCTACAGCTATTTTAGCTTGCAAAGATAGTTATGAGCTCAAGAGACTATTAGCTAAATGGAATAAGCAATCTCTTAAAGATAGAATGGGACCTAACCCTGCTTTTGCTACTTCACCTATTTGTGTTGCCGATAAGGATTATGAATTCTCTGTTGGTCCTGATATAATTACTTTGGTTGAATCTGATCTTTTTCATGGCTATGAATCTGAAACTGTTGTGGCACATCTTACTAAATTAAATGATATAGCCACCCTATTCACTAATGATGAGAGATCTCGCTACTTTTATATCCTTAAAATATTTCCGTTCTCATTAAAGGGTGATGCTAAGATATGGTTTAATTCTCTTGATCCTGGTTGTGTGTAGTCCCCAGGATATGATTTATTACTTCTCTGCTAAATATTTCCCTGCTCATAAGAAACAAGTTGCCTTGAGGGAAATATACAACTGTGTGCAAATTGAAGAAGAGAGTCTCCCACAAGCTTGGGGGAGGCTTCTCAAGTTACTTAATGCTTTGCCTGATCATCCTCTTAAGAAAAATGAAATACTTGATATCTTTTATAATGGACTAACGGATGCTTCTAGGATTACCTGGATAGTTGTGCTAGTTCTGTTTTCAAGGAAAGAACACCAGATGAAGCTGAAATTCTATTGAATAATATGTTGACAAATGAAAATAATTTGGCACTTTCTGAGCCAGCTCCTGCTCCAATTACTGAGCCTATCCCTAAACCAACTCTGAAGAAGAGAGGTGTTCTATTTCTTAGTCCTGAAGATATGCAAGAGGCAAAGAAATCTATGAAAGAAAAAGGTATTAGAGCTGAAGATGTTAAGAATTTACCTCCTATTGAAGAAATACATGGTATTAATCCATTACCTATTGAAGAACCTCCTGGTCTTGATAACCCGACACAGGTAGTAAAGGTAAATTCTCTCTATAGATATGATAGAGCTGAAATCCCTTCTACTAAAATTGCTAGCCAATGCTTGGATGAGTTTGATAACTTTATGGTTAAGCAAGAAGATTTCAATGCTTATTTTGGTAGACAATTAAAACAAAATGCTTATATGATTAAACACTTGGGTGATTACATGGCTGATGTTAGAGGTGAACTCAAACTCGTTAGCAAACATGCCTCTATGGTTAACACTCAAGTAGAACAAGTACTTAAAGCTCAAAATGATTTGCTCAATGAAATGAATAGTAAGAAAAATGATTATGCTGTTAGAGTGGCTACTAGAACTGGTAGAATGACTCAGGAACCTTTGTATCCTAAAGGCCACTGAGGGAGTCCTGGATTAGGGGGTGTCCGGATAGCCGGACTACCATCATCAGCCGAACTATCATTTGCCGGACTATCATCATCGACCGGACTCCAAGACTATGAAGATAGAAGATTGAAGACTTCCCCCCGTGTCCGGATGGGACTTCCCTTGGCGTGGAAGGCAAGCTTGGCGATACGGATATGTAGATCTCCTACCATTGTAACCGACTCTATGTAACCCTAGCCCTCTCCGATGTCTATATAAACCGGAGGGCTTTAGTCCGTAGGACAACAATCACAACAACCCTTATAATCATACCATAGGCTAGCTTCTAGGGTTTAGCCTCCTTGATCTCGTGGTAGATCTACTCTTGTAAACATCCACAATATCAATATCAATCAAGCAGGACGAGGGTTTTACCTCCATCAAGAGGGCCCAACCAGGTAAACATCGTGTCCCTTGTCTCCTGTTACCATCCGCCTAGACGCACGTTCGGGACCCCCTACCCGAGATCCGCCGGTTTTGACACCGACATTGGTGCTTTCATTGAGAGTTCCTCTGTCGCCACCGATAGGCTTGATGGCCTCTTCAATCAACAACGACGCAGTCCTGGGTGAGACCTTTCTCCCGGACAGATCTTCAGATTCGGGCGGTTTCAGATCAAGCGGCCAACTCCCTTGGCCATCCGGAGCAGATCGAAGCTACGCCCCTGGCCGTCGAGTCAGGTTTGAAGCTTAAACTTCACGGCCGATATCCGCGGGGACTTGATCCTCGATGGATCTGAGCCACAGCCGAGCGCACCGCGCTGTCACGATGGGCATGACCTAACTCTGCCACCGGACAGCGCCTTGGAGGCCGCACCCGGATCCGCTCCGACTCATAGTCCGGAGCCGATCGCTCGAATCGAGGACGGATGGCTGGACACCGCCTCGGGAGCCGCAATTTCTACGGCGTTGGAGCCGAACACTTACCTTGTCCCACATAAAGCCCATGACTCCGAGGTGCCGGACTCCCTGCCGGACTCCGAACCTCCTGCGCCCGAGCCAGTCGAATCCGATTGGGCGCCGATCATGGAATTCACCGCTGCGGACATCTTTCAGCACTCGCCCTTCGGCGATATCATAAATTCATTGAAGCATCTCTCGCTATCCGGAGAGCCCTGGCCGAACTACGGCCAGGACGGTTGGGACGCGGATGACGAAGAAATTCAGATCCCACCCACCACCCACTTCATAGCCACCGTCGATGATTTAACCGACGTACTCGACTACGACCAAGACATCGACGGTATGGACGACGATGCCGGAGACTACCAAGAACCAAAGGCCTACAGGACACCGAAAACCACCTCGCCATACGACATATACATGGTGGACACCCCAAAAGATGGGGACGGCGAAGAAGCAGCGGAGGCCGATTCCTTAAAGAAACAGCCCAAGCGCCGACGCCACCGTGGCGCCGCTTAAATCCCGCCACAAAGAGAATGGAGATTCCGCAAAGGAGATAATAACACCCCGTAAAGTGCCGACACAACTCCCTCCAAAGACGATCCAGCGCAGGAGGAGGCGTAGCAAGCCCTAAGGAGAGGGCGGCATTTAAGAGGTCGAGGATGACAACTACTTACGCCCCTCCGGAGACAAGGCAAGCCTCGGCGACGACGAATTCGTCGTGCCTGAGGAACCCGTCGAACAAGAGCGTTTTAGACGCAGGCTAATGGCCACGGCAAATAGCCTAAAGAAAAAGCAACAACAACTTCAAGCTGATCAAGACCTCATCGCCGACAGATGGACCGAGGTCCTCGCGTCAAGAGTATGAAATCGAACGCCTCCAAAATTTACCTAAAACGCAAGTTGCTCCCCGATTAGAGGAGGCAGCATCACCAGCGCTGTCACGGCAGACCGACCACCTCGTGGCCGCCATAGAGAGGCGTAAGCCCTCCACCAAAACCGCACCCGGCATCGCTCTAAAGAAAGAAGCCGGGGGAACGCGCCGCATTTATGCGAGATATATTGAGGACAAGGCAAGACAATCCAGATCTATCTATGGATCACGTGGACGCCCTACGACCCACGGCGAATACCGCCGCACCGGATACAACTACTCGGTCGGGCGAACACAGCAGCATAACGCCTCTCGAGCTACGCCACGATATTGCTCAATACAGAGGCGCCAGACACCCACTATGCTTCACCGACGAAGTAATGGATCATCAAATCCTCAAGGGTTCAAACCCGTTAATATCGAATCCTACGATGGCACAACAGACCTCAGCGGTATGGATTGAGGATTATCTCCTCCATATACATATGGCCCAAGGCGGCGCATCTTCACGCCATCAAATATCTCCCGCTCAAGCTTAAAGGACCAGCTCGGCATTGGCTTAACAGCCTGCCCGCAGAGTCAATTGATGTTTGGGAAGACCGGAAGCCGCATTCTCGACAACTTCTGTGGCACGATGCGCGACCACCGACGCAGATGACCTAAGCCACATAATCCAGCAGCCGCATTTAATCGCCAGCAATTCGACACGGTTCCTAACAAAGAAAAATCAAATCGTTGATTGTCCGGATGCGAGGCACTCGCTGCCTTCAAACATAACATCTGCGACGAGTGGCTGGCCCGCACCTAGGACAGAGAAGCCGAAATCTATGGCAGCCCTCACATCCCTCATGACCCGCTTCGTGCGGGAGAGGATAGCTGGCTCGCTCAGATAATAACCTCAAAGAAAAACGCCGGCAGTCCGGATACTAAGGACCGCAATGGCAGGTTGCGCCGAAACAAAACAAACGCCGCGTTAACGGCGACAGCAATGAGGATACGGCAGTTAACGCCGGATATCGAGGCTCCAAACCCGGTCAACGGAAGAAGCCATTCAAAAGAACCACTCCGGCCCGTCCAATCTGGACCGAATACTCGACCGCTTCTTGCGATACATGGAACTCTCGAAAAGCCAGCTAACCATACCAACAGAGATTGTTGGGTATTCAAGCAGCAGCAAATTAATCGCCAAAAACAGTGACAAGGGGCTACATAGCGATGACGAGGAAGAGACCCGCCGCCGAACAACAGAGGACAAAAGGATTCCCCCTCAAGTTCGGACGGTAAACATGATATACGCAACGATATTCCCAAGAGGGAGCGAAGTGCACTAAGGGACGATATGCGATGGAGCCATCGCCCCAAAATTTAACCCATGGTCCTCTTGCCCGATCACTTTCGATCGAAGAGACCATCCGACCAAGATCCGCCATGGCGGATTCGCCGCATTGGTTTTAGACCCAATCGCTGATGGATTTCACCTCACGAGAGTCCCGATGGACGGCGGCAGAGCCTGAACCTGCTTTATCGGATACAAGGCGCAAGATGGGCATAGACCCTTCAAGGATTAAACCTACAACGCGACCTTCAAAGGCGCCATACCAGCGTAGAGGCCAATTGTACAGCTCGCCACATCGAAGTGGTCTTCGGATCCCGGATAATTTCGAAGCGAGGAGTTAATCTTTGACATAGTCCCGCTCAGAAGCGGCTATCACGCTCTGCTTTCGGACGAACCGCGCTTACAAAGTTCAACGCGGTGCCGCATTATGCATACCTTAAGCTCAAGATGCCAGGCCCTCGTGGAGTCATCACGGTCAATGGAAACACGGAACGCTCCCTCCGAACGACAGAAGTACAGATCAGCCTTTTATGGCAATTCTCGAGTCCGCCGTTAAACGACCGGACACGACCAAACGCTACCGGAGCAACATCAACCAAGACCACCTGCACGCCCGCATCGCCAGAGTAATGCGGCCCCAACCCCAGCCCTCGCAAAACTGCAAGATAAACTCTCCACAGACATAAGTACGCCCGAGATACCATGGGCATAGGGGAAGGCACCACCACAACAGACCCGGAGTGCGGTTCGACCACACCAGGGGCTCCCAAGTGTGTCGCTTTTTTTTTTTTTATTTTTCTTTTTTTATATAGAACTCAGTCCGCGGCGAACCGCCAACTCATGATGCAACAGCCAGGAAGGACTAAGGCGCGATGAACACTCAGGTGGTCTCCATCACGAGCATTAAATTTGTTAAAATACAACATTCCGCTGCCTACCCTCGAGGGAGACGCCTTTAATTCGTCCCAACCCTTGCTTTCCGCACTATTTGTATCATTCCGCATCGATAGCATATCTTCTCGAATAAAATGCCGCATATTTTGCCTTTAATTGCATTACTTTATATATATATATATATGTTCATTTACTTACATGTTGCACCCGTGCATCTTGGTACGCCAAACACACCAGGGCTTATGTCCTCCGCTTTATGGTGTGATAAAGTCCGACACTTTCACAAGTGCGGCACCCGAACTTATAGCATTATATGAATCGGCTCCAAATCATGTCTTGGGTCAATAGTTGGGTTTGCCTGCTCCCATGTTTGGCACCTTACGCTCCCGCTCTATCGGCTAAGGTAGCACTAGGAGAACCACTGCGATTGCGCCCGGTTGAGCCGGGTTAACGCCTTTAGTGGAGAAAGCTAAAACTGACCGCATGATAAAGCGTGAGACTGGTCGCTGTTCGAGAGGTCCTTTCGGTCCTTAAAGACCTCGCCGCTTAGAGCGAAGTTCGGATTATGTCCGATGAAGGCGTGATAGCGCCCCAATTCGGTCTTCCGAATACTAGGGGCTTCACTAAATTTAAAATTATAGAATTCTATGGCTAAGTGAGAGTGTTCAAGCACTATAAGTCCGGTTGCCTGGTTCGTTGTGTTGAGCGCCTCCTAGATGGACCCAAAATGGGAACAAGAGTGCTCAAGTTTATCACGAACACCCCAGACTCGAGGCATGGGGGCTGAAGCCGACGACTTGCCATCTCTCGATTTAATAAACGGCCGCATGAAGGTAATATTTTAAATTAAACAAGCATTGCTTAGCGATATGAACAAAGTTTTCAGCGCATGTGATAACACATTGCGAATTCACTTAATAATTACATCCCAGGGCACTCATCCGCAATCTTGCGGGCACCCTTCAGACAGCCTTATAGTAAAGTTCGGGCGACGATGCTCCTTGCCCGCTGGTGGTGCGCCGCTGATTAGCTTCTCCGCATCCAGCTTGCCCCAATGCACCTTTTGCGCTGGCAAGGGCCCGCGAGCACCTTCAATACAGGCGGAGCGCTGATAACCTCCACCTAGGGGCACGATCCACCAGCCGTCGACGAGGCCGAAGTAGCTCCTGTGCATGGCCTCTCCGGCCACAACGGACTATGAGCCCTTCATGGCCTGCTCGCCACCTTGAAGCTCGACCAGCTGCTTCACTGGTCGCTAGGGGCACTGGATGGCCGGCCTCAAAGATATCGAGACCAAGACCTTCTCCGCTGAGCTCCCTCCTCAGCTCGGTAGAATGCGGCGATCGACACGCCGCAGGCAGATCTGCAAACGCCCCTGGAGAGCTCCGAATTCGGGTAAGTATCACGTAATTTACATTCACATGCTTGCTTTGCATGAAAAATGCCTTACCCGCCGCTATCTTCTTCATCAACTCAACCTCCTGAAGGGCCTTATGGGCCTCGGCCTTGGCGGTTTTGGCACTTTCGAGAGCCGAGGCAAGCTCGGACTCTTGAGTCTTTGAGTCACGCTCCAAACTCTCATGCTTTTCCATGAGAGCCTGGAGCTCTTGCTGAACCACCGCCACCCTCGCCTCTTGCTTTTCTCGCTCTGCCTGCTCCGGGCCGCATTATGCGTCGTCATGGACACGGCCTCCTTCAGTGGCCGCCACCTCGCTCTTGGCCCCTGCAGCACCCATGTTATCCTTGTTATTTTTGTCGCAACCTAAATCCTTTTCTGTAAGGTACAAATTCAAAGCGGTGTTACTCACCTTCTTTGTCTTGAGCTGCTTCTTGCGCTGCCGAGCTCTTGCCCGGACCGCCGAGCTCTGCTTCAACGCACCGACCTCCGCAGATCGGTCTGGGCAGAGGTCAAAGAGCGCAGCCTGCAACCCATATTGACATAATTTTTAGCAACCTCATGATATCTTTTTAAGATCCTCAGTCCGCTTTTCTTTCCAACACCGAACCGAGCATCAGGGGCTACTGTCTATGCGGTATTACTTTGCATATTTTTAACTTCTTACCTCAAAGCCTGATAGAAGGCTATTGCAGGCTTTTGTCAGCCCGCCTTTGGGGAGCTGTACCTTTTGAATCACCGCACTCATAATAGTGCGGTGTTCTTCCTCGATGGAAGCGCTCTGCAGCGCCTCCAACAAATTGCCCGGCGCCTCCGGTTGGACGGAAGCCGCCGGCGTCACGGTCTTGCCCTTCGATCGAAGGGGCCGCCTGCCGGACTCCGGAACCACTGCGGGTTCTGTGGAGTCCGCGCGAAGTCCGGAGGGCGCTTGTGGCGCCCGAGCCTCCCCCGTGGGTCCTTCGGGATCCCACCCCGGCGTCTTCAGCGTCGCGAGGGGTGGAGGCGGTCGGGATGGAGTCTACATCCGACGAAGCCAACGACCCGCTCGATGAAGCGGGGAGATCATCACTGGCCGGACTATAGGTAGCATGCGGCGTTAGAATGACACTATGTGACGCAGCAAAAGAAATTATAAATCATTCAGGAATCTGGATACTTACGATCTCGGCGGAGGCCTGGCCCTTGAAGGCCATTCTTCCTCGCCAACGTTGATGTTGGCAGAGCTGTCCGGGAATAGTCCTTCCCTCTGACCCTCCGGCCTCCCGGTTGGGAAGCCTTCCTCTTCCTCTCTCCTCCTCCGGAGAGAGTCCTCTCCTCCTCCTCATTTTCGGGGAGGAGTCAGCCCCGAGTCGTCGGACACACAAAACGGGCACTCTTTCGAGCACCCGTGGCCTCCTTCTTGGCCTTCTTCTCCGGCACCACGTGCGGTGCCGAACCAGCAGCCTCGCTAGACGAGCGTCTACTGGATTTTCTGGCATAGGAGTCGGACAAGTAATCTGCTCCGCCTTCTTCATCCAGTCCTGTCAAAGGAAAAGGGGAAATTAATACCCGCATAGAGTCAAACTATAAAAAACAAGTGTCCCGTAAAGGGGTAGAATCACTTACCTCGTCAGCCTAACGCTGCGAGCGAAATCCGCGATCTTCCGTCGCGGATGCGGGGGCTTCGGCGCCCTTGAACAGCACCTTCCAGGCGCCTTCGTACGTTGTGTCGAAGAGCTTGTTCAGCGCCTGGTGCTGTTCCGGATCGAACTCCCATAGATTGAATGCCCGCTCTTGGCATGGGAGAATCCGGCGGACGAGCATGACTTGGACCACGTTAACCAGCCTGAGCTTCTTCACCAGCTTCTTGATACAGGTCTAGAGTCCCGTCAGCTCCTTCGAACTGCCCCATAGCAAGCCCTTCTCTTTCCAGGAGGTGAGCTGCGTGGGGATACCCGATCTAAACTCGGGGGCCGCCGCCCATTTAGGGTCGCGCGGCTCGGTGATGTAGAACCACCCCGATTGCCACCCCTTGACGGATTCCACGAAGGCCCTTCAACCAAAGGACGCTGGGCATCTTGCCCAACATGGCGCCCAAGACTCCGCTTGAATGCCCTTCACTACCTTCGCTTGACATTGAAGGTCTTGAACCACAAGTCGAAGTGGGGCTGGATGCAGAGGAAGGCCTCGCACACCACGACAAACGCCGAGATGTTGAGGATGAAGTTCGCGCCAGATCATGGAAATCCAGGCCGTAGTAGAACATGAGCCCCTGGACAAAGGGGTGAAGTGGAAAGCCCAGTCCATGGAGGAAGTGGGAAAGAAAGACAACCCTCTCATGGGGCCTGGGGGTGGGGATGCGCTGCCCCTCGTCGGGCAGCCGGTGCGCGATGTCGCCGGAGAGGTATCCGGCATCGCGCAGTTTGGCGATTCGCTCCTCCTTAACGGTGGAGGCCAAACATTTACCTCCCGCTCCGGACATGGTCGGAGGAGGTTGAGACGAGATGCGCGAGCTTGGGCGCTGGAGCTCGAGTGCGCGGAGATGGATAAGCAAAGGAGGAAGAAGACGAGGTGAGAAGGTGAATCCTTATCCCTTATATGGGCGGGCTAAGTCTTACGCGCCCCCACCGCCCGGTAAAACTCACTTATCTCCCAAGCGCCACCATCAATGACGCGTTGGGTTACCCACGCCCGTATTGATGAGAATCCGGATTAAGGGAAACATGATCTCTGCTCGACAAGACGTGCCAAGGAAACCGCTTCGCTAAATGCGCCGAGGTGGTAAAGTAAAAACAATTGAGTAATGGCTTGGTAGTGGTGTGACGCCATGCCAGAAAACGCCGCAGATTGAGCTTGTGTATATATTATTATTCTCTACGATGGAATGTGGAATTTATTTTGCGAGCGGACACTATCCCGGTGTTCCCAATCTTCTATCATTTGGAGGAGGAACCCGCCTTGCAATGCCAAGCAATATACACGCCGGACTTATCGTCATTGAAGCCTGGTTCGTGGGCTACCGAGGAGTCCTGGATTAGGGGTGTCCGGATAGCCGGACTACCATCATCACCGAACTATCATTTGCCGGACTATCATCATCGACCGGACTCCAAGACTATGAAGATAGAAGATTGAAGACTTCCCCCCGTGTCCGGATGGGACTTTCCTTGGCGTGGAAGGCAAGCTTGGCGATACGGATATGTAGATCTCCTACCATTGTAACCGACTCTATGTAACCCTAGCCCTCTCCGGTGTCTATATAAACCGGAGGGCTTTAGTCCGTAGGACAACAATCACAACAACCCTTATAATCATACCATAGGCTAGCTTCTAGGGTTTAGCCTCCTTGATCTCGTGGTAGATCTACTCTTGTAAACATACACAATATCAATATCAATCAAGCAGGACGTAGGGTTTTACCTCCATCAAGAGGGCCCGAACCTGGGTAAACATCGTGTCCCTTGTCTCCTGTTACCATCCGCCTAGACGCACAGTTCGGGACCCCCTACCCGAGATCCGCCGGTTTTGACACCGACAGCCACCCTAAGAGAATTGAGTAAGATTCTCAGAGAAATAATATTGATGCACCTAGTTCTTCTAAAAGGAACAAAAATAAAAATGATAGGACTTTGCAAACTTCTAGTGAACCTATTGCTGAACCACCTGAGAATCTAAATGATATATCTATTTCTGATGCTGAAGCACAATCTGGTAATGAACATGAACCTAGTGAAAATGTCAATGATGATGTTCATGATGATGCTCAACCTAGTAATGACAATGATGTAGAAATTGAACCTGCTGTTGATCTTGATAACCCACAATCAAAGAATTAACGTTATGATAAGAGAGACTTTGTTGCTAGGAACCATGGTAAAGAAAGAGAACCATCTGTTCATGTCGGGGGAGAACTGATCGTGCCCCACGAGCACCTACGGGACCCGGGTCCCTTGTGGTTCGGAGGGGGGCGGAGATTGCACAAAGAGCGGATCGAGGCGATGCACACGAAGCGGATTACCCAGCTTCGAGCTCTCCGGGAGATAATACTCCTACTGCTGCTTTGTGGATTATCCTGTGTTCTTGCTAGGGAGCAATGGGAGCTACAAGACCTAGCCTGAGTGTGGTTTCGTATGAATGTGATGAACTAGGCCGGAGCTGGACCGAACCCAGCCGAACCCCTTCTACGTAGCACTTGGGCCTCCTTTTATAGGCACAAGGGGTCACCACATGTGGCAAATAGACAAGGTTATAATGGTAAAAACATAGGTTGGTACACCGCTTTGTACAGTGTACAGTAATCTATACCTAACTCTGACGGCAAGGGACAAGAGTCATCAATGCCCGTCTCAGTCCCCCGAACAGTGTAACAGGGACCGTCAAGTGCACCTCCGCTTGCCACGATGGTAGCTTGTCACGCCGCTTGTCGCTACTCCCGCTGGCTGCACAGCCCGTCGACACGCCAGATTTGGGAGAGCCCGTGGTGACACGCTGGCGGAGAGCTGGAGCGGAGATGAAGAGAGGTCGCCGCCTGGCAAGCGCCTTGCCGCGCAGAACCTTGTCGCTTGGGGTTCGGGCGCCAAGCCTTCCCGGCAAGCTCCTCTTGCCGGGGCCTTGTTTCCTTCGCGCCTTGAGTGGCCTTCCCGGCAAGCTCCTCTTGCCGGGGTCTCGACTACTTTGTTCTTGAATGGCTCACCGGCAAGCTCCTCTTGCCGGAGTCTTGTTTTCCGAAGGGCCGCAGAGGGTCTTGGCGGGCCTGGCAAGGCTTGCCACGGGACACCGCGATCGCCTGCAGACAGGTTCGGGGTACTAAGGTACCCCTACCTTAGTACACCGACAGGAGCCCCCGGGCCTGGGCCATACTCGGTGCCGAGCGCTGTTGGTCCAGGCCCAAAACAGGGCACGGGCACGCGCGGCTTGGGTCCAAACCAAATCCACTCCGTATCCGCCACGTTCCCCTGTAACGGCATGCGTCAATTGCAGTGTCGTGGGGGAAGTGGGCGGCGTGCGAGGTCGCCTCAGTTCTGCATCTCCGCCACGTGGCTCCCATGCCCTTGGGGTCACGGACGGTGGAAGTGGGAAACTGGGCCGTTGCGAGCAGAGGCAGCAGGTCTACCCCGATTCCCTGCTCTTCCTATGCCTTGATTCGCTGAGCGGGCGGCCGAGCCCCACCTTGCTTCTTTTAAGAAGGGCGGAAGGGGAGCCAGGCCCGCACTCTCCCATCTCTTCCTTTCTTCACTTCAGCTCCCTTTCCCCATTCGTCATGGAGAAAGTGAACCTTGCTTCTTCATCGGTGGCGGCGAGGGTCGCAGCTAGACAGCGCACCCTCCCAATCCCACGCCCGGGTGGCAGAGCCAGCCACAAGGGAAGAGGGAGGGGCGAGGTCGTGGACGAGGTCGAGGAGCGGGGGAAGAGGCGGACGAGGCGGCCGCTGCCTCCGCCTCCGCCGGGCGGTTCTCCGGGCGAGGTCGTGGACGAGGTCGAGGCGCCGGGGAAGAAGCGGGCGGGCGGCGCGCTGCCTCCGCCCGCCCCGTTCCCCTCCCAAGGCGGTCCACATGTGGGACGACCCTTGCGAGTTCTTCGTCAAGCTGCGTCGGGCGCCTCGTCGTCGCCTCCGGCTTCCAGCTCCGTTCGCGAGCGTGATGGAGTCGGATCCGCCCGAGACATTGAGACTGCACATGAGGGGCGGTGGGATCAGCGGCACGCGAGTCCGCGTTGTATTCCCAGCCCCTAATGTGATGTATCTTGATCGCGGGTGGAAGACGTTCGCCCGCATCCACAACCTGCTGGCGAGGTTTACCCTCCATTTTAAGTTAATGGAGGGTGATCTCCTCTCCGTCAAGGTCTTCGGGGATCTCGGCACTCGAGCGAGGTGCTGCGTGGATAGCTCCTCCGACAGTGAAGATTCCTCCTCGAGCGAGAGTGGCGGGGAGGAGAGCGACAGCGACGACGAGGGTAGCGGGCCCAACTAGTTGTCGGGCGCCGCTTAGCTGCTATCGGCGACCCCATCATCCGCTGCCGCCGGCTCCTTGAACTCCCGGGTTGTCTCCTTGGGCGACCGGCGAGGGAGGCTGCGGAAGGGAAGAGGATGGCGACAAGGCCGTCAAGTCGGAGTACGAGGGCGAGTGCCTCGACAGCGTCTTGGCCGACGCCCCGCCGCCCGCCTTGAGCCCGCTTCGGCGCCGCCATCTCCGCCAAGCCCTCGAGAGCCCCCGGATGTTCTCTTGGTGCCTTCGCACTGTAGCTCGCCTAGGCGCTCCGCTTGCCCTTCTCGCCTCCTTGACCTACCTCCTGAAGAGAGGCACAGAAAAGGGATTATGGGCATCTTATCTTTTAATTTGTAAGCCTTCGGCCTTATCTCATTTAAAACTTGTAATCCTCTCTTTCATGTTTTTCATTCTCCACGGACTGTATCCGAGTAGAATGTTTTTAATGAAAAAGGGATGTTTGAGAAAGGTCGAAAGGCTTATCTGATACCGCAGCCCCCGGCAACTCTGGCTTGCCGCAGCTCCCGGCAACTCTGGCTTGCCGCAGCCCCCGGCAACTCTGGCTTGCCGGGGCTTGGATGCCGGCGCACCTTTCTTCTCTTCGCTGTTATTTCAGTTCTGAGAACAATTTAGCTAGTGTCGCGATAAGTTATTTTTGTAATATACACTATCTTAGGCAATCGAATGCACTGTTATTTCCTTTACTCGATTTCTTCCCTTGTATGTTACTGCCTGCGCAGTGGAAACTTGCGGTGCAGCACCCTTGTCATGAAGGCCGAAAAGGAACTTCAGCAGCCTCGTCAAGGGTCGCTACCGACAAGCAACCTCGTCATGACTAGCTGCAGTTCACTTAAGTTGTTGAGCGGACTCGAAACAAAGTAAGGGCGCCGACCAGTCACGCGATTTGGTTCCTCCGCGCAGGTTTTCCATAAAAAGTACTATCGCTCGAGGAAGATAACTTAAAAATTTAAAACTGGTCGCTTAAACTTAGCAACTTAGCTTTTCTGTTGTCCATTTTCCGCAAGGCGACAGCCTCGAGCGACGCCATGCCCACACCATTATCTCCTCCTCCCCGGTTAACTTGTGGGTGGATGAACCTTCTCCTTGTTTGAGAAGAAAGAAGAGAAAATAAAGTTATGGAGCCTAATGGCTCATTATCGCCATCAAAAGCGGGTGCTGCACAAGATGTTAGTAAACACATGCATATATGATTATGAAAGCATGTATTGACAAAATGTGTGCAACACATAGGCTTTACTGATGCACGGGGTCTGCGCCCGGCTTTGTACAAAGGATTACATGCAATAGCGGCAAGACTTGTACAAAAGGTTGGTTGCCGGAACGGGTTCCGGCAACCGCGCCTCATGGGTAAAACTTGCGAAGATGCTCTATGTTCCAGGAATTGCTCACCGGAAGGCCATCTTCGGTCTCAAGGCGGACAGCGCCGGCCTAGTGACTCGCTTTCACCCGATAAGGGCCTTCCCACTTCAAGCGCCAACTTGTTGGAATTCTTGGCGGATTGAACGCGCCCAAGAACAAGGTCGCCTTCCTCAAAGCTTCGGCATTAACTTTGCGGCTATGGTAGCGACGCAAAGCTTGCTGGTAACGAGCAGCTCGTCAAAGAGCCTGAAGACGATCTTCCTCGAGGAGCAGCGGTAGCGTCATCTTGTCGCAGCTGCTCTTGCTCAAGCTCATCATAAGCGAGCACTCGAGGTGACCCGTATCTGAGTTCCGTGGGAGAACTGCCTCTGCTCCGTAGACTAGAGCAAAGGGTGTCGGGCGATGGCTCGATTTGGCGTCGTCTGATCGACCAAAGAACCACCGCAGCTCCTCGATCCAGTTCCTTCCGCGACTTGCGCAGCTCGCCGAAAGTTCTGGTCTTGAGTCCTCGCAGCACTTCAGCGTTTGCTCTCTCGCTTGACCGCTGCTTCTCGGATGAGCAACGGAAGCAAAGCAGATCTTGGCGCCAAGATCTTGGGCGTACTGCATGAAGGTGCGGCTCGTGAACTGTGTGCCGTTGTCGGTGATGATTCTATTAGGAATCCCAAAACGGCAAACAATTGACCTGAAGAACTTGACGGCTGACTGTGCTGTCACCTTCCTCACTAGTTCCACTTCCGGCCACTTTGTGAACTTGTCGATTGCTACGTACAAGTATTCAAAGCCTCCGACAGCTCAGGGGAAGGGGCCGAGGATGTCGAGCCCCCAGACCGAAAAGGGCCAGGATAAAGGGATCGCCTGGAGAGCTTGAGCTGGTTGGTGTATCTGTTTTGAATGGAACTGGCACGCTTCACACTTGGTTACTTGTGCAGTTGCATCCTGGAGGGCTTCGCCGAAGAAACCTTGCGGAAAGCTTTGCGGCAAGTGCTCTTGCGCCAATGTGGTGACCACATATGCCTCCGTGTATCTCCGCCAACAGCTTCTGTCCATCTTCCCGGCAAATACACTTCAATTTCACTCCGTTGAGTCTTCTTCTGTACAGGATGTTGTCAACAAACTGGTACATACTTGACTGCCGGGCTACTTTTTCCGCTTCTTCTTGCTCTTCGGGAAGTTCTCCTGTCTGAAGGAAATGGACGATTTGCTGTGCCCATGTTGGAGCCTGTGGCTCGACAACAAGGACTAAAGGCTCATCTATCACTGTGGGAACATCAGCTTCTACGGCAAAGACCTGTGGGTCCGCCGGAGCTCGATGATCCCCGGCAAGCTTGTCGGAGCTAAACTTGTCGGGAGCGTTTGCTTCAACGATACAAACTGCATGGTTTGTCGGAGCAGACTGCTCCTCAGTGATATTTGCGTTGGTTTTAGGGACCTTCTTGGCGGCGGCTTCAGAGAGCTCTGCCGGAAAGTAGTCGCCGGAAACCAATTTTCTCTTCTTGCTCTGTCATGTTGTTCCGCCGCCGGCTATTTCTTGCCGGGGCGATCCCCTCACTGTCAGACTCTGCTCCCACATTCTCTCCTGGAGTCTTCTTCCTTCTTCAGTAGCGTGCACACTTGTCGACCGGGCGTGGAGCTCGCTAACGTCTTTCACTTTGCACATCGCCATCTCCTCCCTCATCCTGCGATTTCGTACATTCGATGGAATGCACCGATCACTGCAGCAGGTGGACGTCCAGGATGTTGTAGTGCACTCGATGAATCTCTGGATGAATTTGCGAGACTCCCCTCCTTCGGGCAAGCAGGTGGAGATCACTCTCCAGCCATGAGGCTTGTGGCACCGTGAAGGCGCCAACAAACTGGTGGCACAAATCTGCCAAGAAGAAATAGAGCCATCCGGCAAGTGCATGAGCCAAGATCGGACGTTTGGCTTGAGCACCAAGGGAAAGTAGTTGGCGAGGATCTTGTCGCCTCGTCCCCGCAGCTTGCACCGTGATGGTGTAAATGCCGAGGAACTCCGATGGTGTGTCCTGCCGTCATACTTCTCCGCACGCCTGGTTTGAAGTTTTTCTTGTCGGGCCACCAGACCTGCCGCAGCTCACGAGTGAACGCAGGGCAACCCATCACAGACGGACAAGTCGCTGGTTCCCCGGGCGCATGCATATCAACAGTGGGCCCGGCGTGTTGGTCAGATTGACGGCGCGCTTCTCTTCGGCGCTCAATACGGGTTCGAGCGTCTTCTTCTTGCCGTTCTCGAAGAACTTGGCGTTGGTCGCGACAAGCTCGCGGATCCGGCACGACGCCAGGAGTCGCTGTCGAGGTGGATCCGGCGAGTCGGCGATCTCGGCCTTCGGGAAGGGGAGTGTACGGTGGGTGCACCCCCGCAAGTCCCGTCGCCATCGGCTCGCGCCTTGTCGCCTCGCCGCGGCTGCGAAGCACTCGGTTGCCGCGGGACGTCGTCGTTGGCGAAGCCGATGAGACTCTGAATTGTGGCCCTCCATTCGTCGACCTTATCGGCCGTTGGAGGGTAATCTAGAAGTAATCGATCTCTTGCCAAGGCTTCACTGGCGTGGTTGGCGGCAGCGGCGGCGACGGAGCGAAGAACGGATGTGCTCGGACTCCTAACCAAGTTAGGAGGAGCAGATCCCCCTAAGCGACCGTACTCCACTCTCGCAAACATCTTTGAGGTGCATGCGGGTCTCGAGGGCCTCGGGATCCTCCAGCTTGGCCTTGATCCAATGAGCGTATGGTGCCGCGAGTATCATGACGCTGTCGGTCCCGCGCCTCCTGCGAAGGGCGCGGTGCAGATTCGGACGCCGACGCCTGCGCTGCCTTGTCCTTGGACTTGGCGGCATCGTGGGCTCTCTCGACGACGCCGGTCCCTCTGCCAGCGTTTCCCCCACCACCTGACGGCTCCGGTGGTGGTGGGTTCGACGCGGACGGCTCAGCTGCTGCCGAAGACTTCTTCTTCGGCGCCATGTCAACGAAGATGTCGATGAAGTTGCTCGTGTGACCGCCGGATCGGGTTCACACAGCCTCGACGCCCCCTACCTGGCGCGCCAAAGATGTCGGGGGAGAACTGATCGTGCCCCACGAGCACCTACGGGACCCGGGTCCCTTGTGGTTCGGAGGGGGGCGGAGATTGCACAAAGAGCGGATCGAGGCGATGCATACGAGCGGATTTACCCAGCTTCGGAGCTCTCCGGGGAGATAATACTCCTACTGCTGCT
Source organism: Aegilops longissima (assembly GCA_021605205.1). Classification (NCBI taxonomy): domain Eukaryota; kingdom Viridiplantae; phylum Streptophyta; class Magnoliopsida; order Poales; family Poaceae; genus Aegilops; species Aegilops longissima. The sequence goes on along the minus strand of CM038681.1, from coordinate 382,550,845 downwards.
TTGTGGATTATCTTGTGTTCTTGCTAGGGAGAAATGGGAGCTACAAGACCTAGCCTGAGTGTGGTTTCGTATGAATGTGATGAACTAGGCCGGAGCTGGACCGAACCCAACCGAACCCCTTCTACGTAGCACTTGGGCCTCCTTTTATAGGCACAAGGGGTCACCACATGTGGCAAGTAGACAAGGTTATAATGGTAAAAACATAGGTTGGTACACCGCTTTGTACAGTGTACAGTAATCTATACCTAACTCTGACGGCAAGGGACAAGAGTCATCAATGCCCGTCTCGGTCGCCCGAACAATTATAACGAGGGACCGTCAAGTGCGCCTCCGTTTGCCACGATGGTAGCTTGTCGGCGCCGCTTGTCGCTACTCCCGCTGGCTGCACAGCCCGTCAACACGCGTGCTTGGGAGAGCCCGTGGTGACACGTTGGCGGGTGAGCTGGAGCGGAGATGAAGAGAGGTCGCCCGCCCGACAAGCGCCTTGCATGCGCAGAACCTTGTCGCTTGGGGTTCGGCGCCCGCCAAGCCTTCCCGCAAACTCCTCTTGCCGGGCCTTGTTTCCTTCAGCATACAGAGTGTCCTTCCCGGCAAGCTCCTCTTGCCGGGTCTCACTACTTTGTTCTTGAATGGCTCACCGCAAGCTCCTCTTGCGGAGTCTTGTTTTCCGAAGGGCGCATGATGGGTCTTGGCGGGCCTTGCAAAGGCTTGCCACGGGACGCCATGATCGCCCGTGCACAGGTTCGGGGTACTAAGGTACCCCTACCTTAGTACACCGACAGTTCAGAAACCCATGCCTTTTCCTCCGAAACCATCCAAGAAAAAGGATGATGAGGATTTTGAGCGCTTTGCTGAAATGATTAGACCTATCTTTTTGCGTATGCGATTGACTGATATGCTCAAAATAAATCATTATGCTAAGTATATGAAAGATATTGTTACAAATAAAAGAAAGATACCGTAAGTTGAAATTTCCACCATGCTTGCTAATTATACTTTCAAGGGTGGAATACCAAAGAAACTTGGAGATCCAGGAGTACCTACTATACCATGCTCCATTAAAAGAAACTATGTTAAAAACTTCTTTATGTGATCTTGGAGCCGGTGTTAGTGTTATGCCTCTCTCTTTATACCGTAGACTTGATTTGAATAAGTTGACACCTCTGAAATATCTTTGCAAATGGCTGATAAATCAACTGCTATACCTGTCGGAATTTGTGAGGATGTGCCTGTTCTGGTTGCAAACGTTACTATTTTAACGAACTTTGTTATTCTCGATATTCCCGAGGACGATAGTATGTCTATTATTCTTGGAAGACCTTTTTCTATACTGCAGGGGCTGTTATTGATTGCAACAAAGGCAATGTCACTTTTCATGTTAATGGTAATGAGCATACGGTACACTTTCCGAGGAAACAACCTCAAGTTCATAGTATCAACTCTATTGGAAAAATTCCATCAATTATATTTGGAGGTTTTGAATTTCCTCTTCCTACTGTGAAGAAGAAATATGATATTCTTATTATTGGGGATGTGCATATCCCCATTGAGGTAACATAGTGTCATTCGAAATTTCTCCAGTTCCGTGTTATTCGAATGAGTTTGTTAACAAGACTTGATCAACCTTGTTAGTGGATTCCTTTTGATGAGCATGAGATGGATGAAACTAGAAGGCACAACCTTCTGTACCCCCTCTCTACTTTCTGTTATTTAGTTGAAATAAAGTAAAAATAGTATTTTTTGTGTCTGTTTTCTGATTTATCCGTGCAATATAAAAATACCTCAAAAATAAAAGTTCTCCAAATGCCGTGAAAACGAAATATGATTTTTTCTAGAATATTTGAGGATTTCTGGAACTGAGAACACAGCAGGGGGGTCAACCACCTGTCCACGAGGGTGGAGGGCGCGCCCTACCCCCCAGGGCACGCCCCCTGCCTCGTGGGCCCACGGTGGCCCTCCTCCACTTATTCCTGCACCCATACACTCTTTCTTACTCCCAGAAACACCAATATCCAGCTCAAGCATGAGTTCTAGCTCACTTTGCTGCGATTTTCGATCTCCTTGCTCAAAGTACCTCGCACAAAACTGCTTGGGGAGATTGTTCCTTGAAAATAATGAAGAGATTTTTGAGGGGCTCATCGAGCCGAAGCTCGAAGGAAAAGCAAAATGAAGAAGCACAGAGGCCCAAATATAATTTGCCTCGCATCATGGAGGTCCGGCCGTGTGAATGGCCTTCCGATGATTTCTTGAGACAAGCCGGGATTTATGATGATTTCTATTCATTGGCTGAGAATGCTAGCCTCACCGACTTCCTCCGCGGCCAACGTTATCAGTATCTCTTACTCACCAATACTTTTGTGCAAAACTTCTACTATTTTCCTAAGGAATCACCTCCTTCAGTAGAGTTTCATTTATATGATGTTGTTAAGAAGATGCCACTAGATGAATTTTGTAAGGTGTGCAAAGTACCCTTCGAGGGTACCTTAGATGAACCACATCATAAAGATGTGGACGGGTTTATTGACACCGTTACTGTGGGGGAAACCAGGAAGGTTTCCGATGCAAGAATCACTAGCATACATTTTCCTATTTTACGCTACTTTGCTATATTTGCTAGCCGTTGCTTGATTGGTCACGGAAACTGTGGAAACCTTAGTGTTCCTGATATTTTCATTTTTTTCCATGGTTTATTCCGCGATAACACTGTTAGTATGGGCGGTATCATTGCTAAACGGTTAAGTCTTAACCGTACTAAGGGCCCCATCTTGGGAGGTATTTATGCATCACGCCTAGCTGCACATTTTAACATACCTATTAGGCTCTATGAGAAAGAATAAAATTGATGCCCAATGCTTATTTAGATTATAAGAGTATGCTAGTGCATGACTTTATTGTCAAGAATAGGGAAGGGGAGCTTAGATACAAATTGTTCTTTCATAAACATCACCCTGAGACTATTACCTTGCCTGCTCCTTCCTTGTTTAATTTATCTGAAGGTCCTTATCTCGTTCCGTGGACGGCCATTCAAGCCTACCGGAACCCTACACCAGCCCCGGAGCCGGAACAACAAGTTGAACCTCCACGACACTCTGATTAATTTTGGGATCCGGAGATGACTACCAGCCAGTGGCAGTCAGAGTCCTCTTCATCGCAATACGACCCCAGCTACAACTATGGATATCCGCCAGGCCATCCCTGGAAATAAACCAACTTAGGCCAAAAGCCTAAGCTTGGGGGAGTACGTATTTCCCACCAACATTACATTTATGTTTACACACACTCATTGCTAGGTGTCGGTGCTCATACTCTTTCACTGTAATATTCATGCTAGTTTATTTTCTTTTTCTTGCTTTCTTCTTGTGTGTTTGTTAAACCTTAAGAAAAACCAAAAAAATTAGTAGTAGTTTTTAGTTAGTTTACTTTTCTTGTTGTAGTAGTAATAATTAAAAAGAAACCCCAAAAAGATTTCTCATTCTTCTTTTGCTTGTTGGGAGCTTTCCCTGTAAATAGTTTTTATTTCTTTTCTTTTCTTTGGGGGTCGATAGGAGAAGACCATGATTAAATTGTTGAAGTGGCTCTTATATGCATTATTGTTGATTTAACCAAGAGCCCATGTTGCCTTGTCTTCTCCTGTTTATTGAATGCTCACAGATTCCAGCTTAGTCCAATGCACGTGCACTCTTATTATTATTCACTCCGTTCGGTCGTGCAAGTGAAAGGCAATTATGATGATATATGATGGATTGACTGAGATGAGAAAAGCTGGTATGAACTCGACCTCTCTTGTTTTTGGAAATATGACGAGTTCATCGTTCTTGATTCAGCTTATTATGAATAAACATGTTTGCAATGACAATTAGAGATCATAGTTGCTTATCCCATGCTTGATTAGCTATGAGTTATAATGGTTTACCTTGCGTGCCAACATGCTATTAAAATGGTTGTGATGTGGTATAGTGGGGTGGTATCCTCCTTTGAATGATTTAAGTGACTCGACTTGGCACATGTTCACACATGTAGTTGAAACAAATCAACATAGCCTTCATGATATTTATGTTCATGGTGGATTATATCCTACTCATGCTTGCATCCAATGTTTATTAATTTTAATGCATGTTCATGACTGTTGTCGCTCTCTAGTTGGTCGCTTCCCAGTCTTTTGCTAGCCTTCACTTGTACTAAGCGGGAATACTGCTTGTGCATCCAATCTCTTAAACCCCAAAGTTATTCCATATGAGTCCACTATACCTACCTATATGCGGTATCTACCTGCCGTTCCAAGTAAATTTGTATGTGCCAAACTCTAAACCTTCAAATAAACATTCTGTTGTGTATGCTCGAATAGCTCATGTATCAGCTAGGGCTGCCCTTATCTTCCATGTTAGGCGGGTTATTCTCAAGAGGAGTGGACTCCGCTCCTCATTCACGAGAAAATGGCTGGTCTCCGGGATGCCCAGTCCCATGCTTTATGCAAACTAAATCAAAATAATTGCAAACAAAACTCCCCCTGGGACTGTTGCTAGTTGGAGACAGTCGTTGTTTCGAGCAAGTCATGGATTGATGCTTGTTGGTGGAGGGGGAGTATAAACTTTACCATTCTGTTTGGGAACCGCCTATAATGTGTGTAGCATGGAAGATATCGCCATCTCTTAGTTGCTATGTTGACAATGAAAGTATACCGCTCAAAATATTATTTATCTCTATTTCAAAACCGAGCTCTGGCACCTCTACAAATCCCTGCTTCCCTCTGCGAAGGGCCTATCTATTTACTTTTATGTTGATTCATCACCCTCTTATTAAAAGCACTAGCTAGAGAGCGCAGCTGTCATTTGCATTCATTACTATTAATTTATGTTGGGTATGACTATGATTGGATCTCTTTTACCATGAATTACAATGTCTAGTCAGTCCTTGATCTTTAAAGGTGCTCTGCATTTATGTTTTGCGGTCTCAGAAAGGGCTAGCGAGATACCATCTTGTTATATTATATCATGATTGTTTTGAGAAAGTGTTGTCATCCGAGATTTGTGCCCCTAACTCGAACCCACTACTCAAATTTACCCCTAACTTTTTGATGTGCTCAAATTTGCCCCTAAAAAGCATTTTAAGTCACAGGAATGCCCTTCCATCTGGTCAAAGTTGTTTGACCAAAACTTTGAAAATTCATAACAAATTCATATGAACTTATAAGAATGCAAAATAAGATATCAAAATGCTCATAAAAATAACATCTATATGCACATGTCATTTACGTTCATTACAAAAGCACTCTTTAAAGCTTTTTAGGGTTTATAACATTAAAAACAATTTAGGGTGAATGCAAATAAATGCACATGTAGGTGAGGAACATAAATGACATGCGCGCATAGGTGATGTTTGTATGAACATTTGGATATCTTATTTGCATTTTTTTGACTTCGTATGAATTTGTTATGAATTTTCAAAGTTTTGGTCAAACAACTTTGACCAGATGGAAGGGCATTACTGCGACTTAAAATGCTTTTTAGGGGCAAATTTGAGCACATAAAAAATTTAGGGCTAAATCTGAGAGTGGGCGCAAATTAGGGGCATAAATGTAAATGTCCCTTATTATTATGGCTTGCTAGTTGATTATGCTATTGATATGAGTAAACATGAGACCTAAGAGTTATTACAAATGTGGTTAGTCATGATCTTTGCTGAAAACTTGAATGCTGGCTTTACATATTTACAACAACAAGAGCAAACAGAGTTTGTAAAAGTTTTTCTTTATCACTTTCAGTTTATCAACTGAATTGCTTGAGGACAAGCAAAGGTTTAAGCTTGGGGGAGTTGATACGTCTCCGTCGTATCTACTTTTCCAAACACTTTTGCCCTTGTTTTGGACTCTAACTTGCATGATTTAAATGGAACTAACCCGGACTGACGCTGTTTTCAGCAGACTTACCATGGTGTTATTTATGTGCAGAAACAAAAGTTCTCGGAATGACTGAAACTCCACGGAACGTTTTTTTGGAAATAATAAAAAATCCTTGCGAAAGATGAAGACCAGGGGGGCCCACACCCTGTCCACGAGGGTCGGGGGCGCGCCCTCCCCCCTAGGGCGCGCCCCCTACCTCGTGGGCCCCTTGGAGCTCCTCCGGCGCCAACTCCAACTCTATATATTTGCTTTCGGGGAGAAAAAAATCAAGGAGAAGAAATCATCGCGTTTTACGATAAGGAGCCGCCGCCAAGCCCTAAAACCTCTCGGGAGGGCTGATCTGGAGTCCGTTCGGGGCTCCGGAGAGGGGGATTCGTCGCCGTCGTCATCATCAACCATCCTCCATCACCAATTTCATGATGCTCACCGACGTGCATGAGTAATTCCATCATAGGCTTGCTGGACGGTGATGGGTTGGATGAGATCTATCATGTAATCGAGTTAGTTTTGTTAGGATTTGATCCCTAGTATCCACTATGTTCTGAGATTGATGTTGCTATGACTTTGCTATGCTGAATGCTTGTCACTAGGGCCCGAGTGCCATGATTTCAGATCTGAACCTATTATGTTTTCATGAATATATGTGTGTTCTTGATCCTATCTTGCAAGTCTATAGTCACCTACTATGTGTTATGATCCGGCAACCCCGAAGTGACAATAATCGGGACCACTCTCGGTGATGACCATAGTTTGAGGAGTTCATTTATTCACTATGTGCTAATGCTTTGTTCCGGTTCTCTATTAAAAGGTGGCCTTAATATCCCTTAGTTTCCATTAGAACCCCGTTGCCACGGAAGGGTAGGACAAAAGATGTCATGCAAGTTCTTTTCCATAAGCACGTATGACTATATTCGGAATACATGCCTACATTACATTAATGAATTAGAGCTAGTTCTGTGTCACCCTATGTTCTGATTATTACATGATGAACCGCATCCAGCATAATTTTCCATCACTGATCCATTGCCTACGAGCTTTTCCTATATTGGTTCTCGCTTATTTACTTTCCCGTTGCTACTGTTACAATCACTACAAAACACCACAAATATTGCTTTTGCTTCCATTACTTTTTTACCGTTACCACTGCTATCATATTACTTTGCTACTAAATACTTTGCTGCAGATACTAAGTTATCCATGTGTGGTTGAATTGACAACTCAACTGCTAATACTTGAGAATATTCTTTGGCTCCCCTTGTGTCGAATCAATAAATTTGGGTTGAATACTCTACCCTCGAAAACGGTTGTGATCCCCTATACATGTCGGTTATCAGCACTAACCTATTAACCCAGAGCCCAGTGCCAGTTTCTGTTTTTCCCTTGTTTCAGTGTTTCGCAGAAAAGGAATATGAAATGGAGTCCAAACGGAATGAAACCTTCGGGAGCGTGATTTTTGGAACGAACGTGGTCCATGAGACTTGGAGTTGAAGTTAAGGAAGCTTCGAGGTGGCCACGAGGCAGGGAGGCGCGCCTGCCCCCTGGGCGCGCCCCCCACCCTCGCGGGCCCCTCGTGGCTCCCCGTACCGACTTCTTTCGCCTATATATATCCATACACCCTAAAAACATCGAGGAACAGAATAGATCGGGAGTTCCGCCGCCGCAAGCCTCTGTAGCCACCAAAAACCAATCGGGACCCTGTTCCGGCACCCTGCCGGAGGAGGGATCCCTCCCCGGTGGCCATCTTCATCATCCCGGCGCTCTCCATGACGAGGAGGGAGTAGTTCACTGATACGTCTCCAACGTATCTATAATTTTTGATTGCTCCATGCTATATTATCTATTGTTTTGGACAATATTGGGCTTTATTATCCACTTTTATATTATTTTTGGGACTAACCTATTAACCGGAGGCCCAGCCCAGAATTGTTGTTTTTACCTATTTCAGTGTTTCAAAGAAAAGGAATATCAAACGGAGTCCAATTGACCTGAAACTCCACGGAACTTATTTTTGGACCAGAAGAAGCCCACGGAGTACCAGAGTTGCACCACGGGAGTCCCGGGCTGCCCACGAGGGTGGGGGCGGGCCCACCCCCCTAGGGCGCGCCCCTGCCTCGTGGACAGCCCGGAGGTCCACCGACGTACTTCTTCCGCCTATATAACTTCATATACCCTAAAACTTCCAGGGAACAGAATAGATCTGGAGTTCCGCCGCCGCAAGCCTCTGTAGCCACCAAAAACCTCTCGGGACCCTGTTCTAGCACGCTGCCGGAGGGGGGAACCCTCACCGGTGGCCATCTTCATCATCCCGGCGCTCTCCATGACGAGGAGGGAGTAGTTCACCCTCAGGGATGAGGGTATGTACCAGTAGCTATGTGTTTGATCTCTCTCTCTCTCTCTCTCTCTCTCTCTCTCTCTCTCTCTCGTGTTCTTGATTTGGCACGATCTTGATGTATCGTGAGTTTGCTATTATAGTTGGATCTTATGTTGTTTCTCCCCCTCTACTCTCTTGTAATGGATTGAGTTTTCCCTTTAAAGTAATTTTATCGGATTGAGTCTTTAATGATTTGAGAACACTTAATGTATGTCTTGTCGTGCGTATCTGTGGTGACAATGGGATATCACGTGATTCACTTGATGTATGTTTTGGTGATCAACTTGCGGGTTCCGCCCATGAACCTATGCATAGGGGTTGGCACACGTTATCGTCTTGATTCTCCGGTAGAAACTTTGGGGCACTCTTTGAGGTTCTATGTGTTGGTCGAATAGATGAATCTGAGATTGTGTGATGCATATCGTACAATCATACCAATGGATACTTGAGGTGACATTGGAGTATCTAGGTGACATTAGGGTTTTGGTTGATTTGTATCTTAAGGTGTTATTCTAGTACGAACTCTAGGGCTGTTTGTGACACTTATAGGAATAGCCCAACGGATTGATTAGAAAGAATAACTTTGAGGTGGTTTCGTACCCTACCATAATCTCTTCGTTTGTTCTCCGCTATTAGTGACTTTGGAGTGACTCTTTGTTGCATGTTGAGGGATAGTTATATGATCCAATTATGTTATTATTGTTGAGAGAACTTGCACTTGTGAAAGTATGAACCCTAGGCCTTGTTTCTTAGCATTGCAATACCGTTTACGCTCACTTTTATCATTAGTTACCTTGCTGTTTTTATATTTTCAGACTACAAAAACCTATATCTACCATCCATATTGCACTTGTATCACCATCTCTTCGCCGAACTAGTGCACCTATACAATTTACCATTGTATTGGGTGTGTTGGGGACACAAGAGACTCTTTGTTATTTGGTTGCAGGGTTGCTTGAGAGAGACCATCTTCATCCTACGCCTCCCACGGATTGAGAAACCATAGGTCATCCACTTGAGGGAAATTTGCTACTTTCCTACAAACCTCTGCACTTGGAGGCCCAACAACGTCTACAAGAGAAGGTTGTGTAGTAGACATCAAGCTCTTTTCTGGCGCCGTTGCCGGGGAGGCTAGGTTAGCGGCACTCACACCCCGTCAAAGCTCTTTTCTGGCGCCGTTGCCGGGGAGGTTAGTGCTTGAAGGTATATCTTTAGATCTTGCAATCGGATCTTTTTGTTTCTTGTTTTAGCACTAGTTTAGTTTATAAAAGAAAACTACAAAAAAATGGAATTGAGTTTACCTCATACGCTTCATCTTTTTAACATCTTTCTTGAGTATGATGGAAAGGAAAATTGTGCCAAAGTGTTAGAAGAAGAATGCATTAAAATGTTTGGCACTAAATCTTTGAATGATGAGTATTGCAATATTGTTAATATGAACTCCTTGAATATCCATAGTACTAATGATGATTGCACTAGTTATGATGAAAATGTCTCCTATAAACATGTCAATTTTTGTGGAGTGCATTGGGTTTGCAAGTACACACCAAATAGGGAAGATAGATATTGCAAGAGGCATAAGTACTTGGAAACTAAATGGTTGCAACAAAGGCTAGATGTGAGTGCTCAAAATTTAAAATATCTTTACCGTACTTGTGAACTTTGCAATGATCATGGTCATTTAAATATCAAATGCAAATTGTTTCATGATCGAATCGTGTCCGAAAATTGTGATGATTTGATTTCCCTTGCACATCATAATGAACTTAGTTTGCTTTTGGGTTATGAAGAAATGAAACATCAAACTAAGCATATTCTAGAATATAACCTTGAGAAATTACTCGATATTGATCTAGAAGAAATTTATATGTATTGTGCGATGAATTGCATCGAAAATCCTTATATTGCCAATTACATAAAGAAAAGAAAACAAATAGAGGATGAAGAGAATACTGATGAAAGGGAAGAGAATACTCATGAATCAGGTAACGAGGAGGATCCTTCTATTCAACCAATCTCATTAATAAGGAGCTCCAAAAATAGGATTGAACCCACACATGATGTGGTGAAGAAGAAGAAAAGAAAAAGGAGGAGAGGTAAAAAGGTATCTCTCCCAAATAAAGTTGCTCCTATTATTGTTGCGCCTCATGAAAATAAATCAAAAATAATTGTGGAAGATGATGCACTTGATGATGATCTTGTTATGCCTATTGCTTGTTGTGATGATTATGATTGGAAGATAATAATACTTCTTATGATCTTGAAAATCTTTTTGGCACTTGCTTGGTAGAATATTATGTTTGCTATACTATTGGTGCTATCCATACTATTAATGATGAGAGTGATTATGCTTATGATATGAAAAGGCCCAAGCTTGGGGATGCTATGTTTGATGAAGATGATGTTTTTGAGAATATATTTGCTGCAATTAATGCTTGTGCCAAGCTTGGGGATGGTACGTTTAATGAAGATGATATTTTTAGTCTCCCAAGATTTGATATGCAAATTTATAATGATGATAGCATGCCTCCTACTTATGATGATTATACTGATGAAAGTGGGTTTGGAAGAGTGTCAACTTTAGTAAGTAGTGATCCCACAATATTGGAGGATGTTAAATCTTATAGTGATAATTATGAAAGTGGATTTGGAGAGGTCATGACTTTATTTAGTGATGTATCCACTATTTCGGAAGAGGTTTCAATCGATTGTGATGAGAACAAGGTTGCTACTTATGATGATTATTGTGATGAAACTTATGCTATAAAGAGTAGTGATGATTATATTTATAAAAATTGTCATGATTATAGTATTCAAGTCTCTTATGATACTCCCACTATTCCGAATGAGAAGAATTTTGCTTGTGTGGAGAATAGTAAATTTTCTATGCTTGTAGATCATGAAGAATGCTTTAGGTGCTGGTTATATTGTATAATTCATTCATGATGCTACTGAAAATTATTATGAGGGAGGAGTATATGCTTGTAGGAATTGCAATAATATCAAGTTTCCTCTCTATGTGCTCAAAATCTTGAAGTTATGCTTGTTTTACCTTCCTATGCAAGATGATTCTTGTTCCCATAAATTGTTTGATAACAAGATCCCTAAGAATAGGAAGTGGGTTAGACTTAAATGTGCTAGTCATATTCTTCATGATGCTCTCTTTATGTTTCAATTCCTATCTTTTGTGTGAGCATCATTGAAATCATCATGCCTAGCTAGGGGCGTTAAATGATAGCTCTTGTTGGGAGGCAACCCAATTTTATTTTAGTTTCTTACTTTTTGGTTCTGTTTAGGAATAAATAATACATCTAGCTTCTTTTTAGATGTGGATTTGTGTGTTAATTAGTGTTTGTGCCAAGTAGAACCTTTGGGAAGACTTGGGTGAAGTCTTTATGATCATGCTGTAAAAACAGAAACTTTAGCGCTCACGAGATTAACTAGAAATTTTTACTGGAGAGTGATATTTAGTTGATTCTTTTTTAAGATGACTACTAGACAAATTCCTCAAGTCCACCAATTTATTTTAGAATTTTTGGAGTTCCAAAAGTTTGCGTTAGTTACAGATTACTACAGACTGTTCTGTTTTCGACAGATTCTGTTTTTCGTGTGTTGTTTGCTTATTTTGATGACTCTATGGCTAGTAAAATAGTTTATAAACCATAGATAAGTTGGAATACAGTAGGTTTAAAACCAATATAAATAAAGAATGAGTTCATTACAGTACCTTGAAGTGGTTTTTTGTTTTCTTTCGCTAACGGAGCTCACGAGATTTTCTGTTAAGTTTTGTGTTGTGAAGTTTTCAAGTTTTCGGTAAAGATTCGATGGACTATGGAATAAGAAGTGGCAAGAGCCTAAGCTTGGGGATGCCCAAGGCACCCCAAGGTAATATTGAAGGATAAACAAGAGTCTAATCTTGGGGATGCCCCGGATGGGGCATCCCCTCTTTCGTCTACTTCCATCGGTAACTTTACTTGGAGCAATATTTTTATTCACCACATGATATGTGTTTTGCTTGGAGCGTCATTTTATTTTCTTTAGCTTTGCTTGCTGTTTGAATAAAATACCAAGATCTGAAAGTCTTAAATGTTAGAGAGTCTTCACATAGCTACATAATTGTATAACTACTCATTGATCTTCACTCATATTTGTTTTGGAGTAGTTTGTCGTTTGCTCTAGTGCTTCACTTATATCTTTTAGAGCACAATGGTGGTTTTATTTTGAAGAAATAGATGAACTCTCATGATTCACTTATATTATTTTGAGAGTCTTAAATAGCATGGTAATTGCTTGAATAATCCTAATATGCTAAGCATAAATGATTTGTAAGAATTCTTATGAGTGTTTTGAATACTAAGAGAAGTTTGATGCTTGATGATTGTTTTGAGACATGGAGGTAGTGATATCAAAGTTGTGCTAGTTGAGTAGTCGTGAATTTGAGAAATGCTTGTGTTGAAGTTTGCAAGTCCCGTAGCATGCACGTATGGTAACCGTTATGTAACAAATTTGAAACACGAGATGTTCTTTGCTTGTCCTCCTTATGAGTGTCGGTCGGGGACGAGCGATGGTCTTTTCCTACCAATCTATCCCCCTAGGAGCATGCGCATAGTGCTTGGTTTTTTATGACTTGTAGATTTTTGCAATAAGTATGTGAGTTCTTTATGACTAATGTTGAGTCCATGGATTATACACACTCTCAACCTTGAATAATTGCTAGCCTCTTCGGTACCGTGCACTGCCCTTTCTCACATCGAGAGTTGGTGCAAACTTCGCCGGTGCATCCAAACCCCGTGATATGATACACTCTTTCACACATAAACCTCCTTATATCTTCCTCATAACAGCCACCATACCTACCTATTATGGCATTTCCATAGCCATTCCGAGATATATTGCCATGCAACTTTCCACCATTCCGTTTATCATGACACATTCATCATTGTCATATTGCTTAGCATGATCATGTAGTTGACATAGTATTTGTGGCAAAGCCACCGTTCATAATTATTTCATACATGTCACTCTTGATTCATTGCATATCCCGGTACACCACCGGAGGCATTCATATAGAGTCATACTATGTTCTAGTATCGAGTTGTAATCATTGAGTTGTAAATAAATAGAAGTGTGATGATCATCATTTAATAGAGCATTGTCCCAAAAAAAGGAGAAAGGCCAAAGAAAAAAAAGGCCCAAAAAAAGAAAATAAAAAGGGGCAATGCTACTATCCTTTTTCTTCAACACTTGTGCTTCAAAGTAGCACCATAATCTTCATGATAGAGAGTCTCTTGTTTTGTCACTTTCATATACTAGTGGGAATTTTTCATTATAGAACTTGGCTTGTATACTCCAACAATGGGCCTCCTCAAGTGCCCTAGGTCTTCGTGAGCAAGCAAGTTGGATGCACACCCACTTAGTTTCTTTTTGAGCTTTCATACATCTATAGCTCTAGTGCATCAGTTGCATGGCAATCCCTACTCCTTGCATTAACATCAATCGATGGGCATCTCCATAGCCCATTGATTAGCCTCGTTGATGTGAGACTTTATCCTTTTTTGTCTTCTCCACATAACCCCCATCATCATATTCTATTCCACCCATAGTGCTATATCCATGGCTCACGCTCATGTATTGCGTGAAGGTTTATAAAGTTTGAGATTACTAAAGTATGAAACAATTGCTTGGCTTGTCATCGGGGTTGTGCATGATGAAAGCACTCTTGTGTGACGAAAATGGAGCATGACTAAACTATATGATTTTGTAGGGATGAACTTTCTTTGGCCATGTTATTTTGAGAGGACATAATTGCTTAGTTAGTATGCTTGAAGTATTATTATTTTTATGTCAATATTGAACTTTTAAGGACGAGGACGAGAACTTTTAATTGCTTAGTTAGGGATGAACTTTCTTTGGCCATGTTATTTTTATGTCAATATTGAACTTTGGCCTCGTTGATGTAAGAAGAATTACATTGAAATTATGCCAAGTAGCATTCCACGTCAAAAATTATCTTTTTTATCATTTACCTACTCGAGGACGAGCAGGAATTAAGCTTGGGGATGCTTGATACGTCTCCAACGTATCTATAATTCTTGATTGCTCCATGCTATATTATCTATTGTTTTGGACAATATTGGGCTTTATTATCCACTTTTATATTATTTTTGGGACTAACCTATTAACCGGAGGCCCAACCCAGAATTGTTGTTTTTGCCTATTTCAGTGTTTCGAAGCAAAGGAATATCAAACGGAGTCCAATTGACCTGAAACTCCACGAAACTTATTTTTGGACCATAAGAAGCCCATGGAGTACCGGAGTTGCAACAGGGGGAGTACCGGAGTTGCGACAGGGGAGTCCTGGGCTGCCCACGAGGGTGGGGGGCGCGCCCCCTGCCTCGTGGACAGCCCGGAGGTCCACTGACGTACTTCTTCCGCCTATATAACTCCATATACCCTAAAACTTCCAGGGAACGGAATAGATCTGGAGTTCCACCGCCGCAAGCCTCTGTAGCCACCAAAAACCTCTCGGGACCCCGTTCCGGCACCCTGCCCGAGGGGGGGGGGGAACCCTCACCGGTGGCCATCTTCATCATCCCGGCGCTCTCCATGACGAGGAGGGAGTAGTTCACCCTCGGGGCTGAGGGTATGTACCATTAGCTATGATCTCTCTCTCTCTCTCTCTCTCTCTCTCTCTCTCTCTCTCTCTCTCTCTCGTGTTCTTGATCTGGCACGATCTTGATGTATCGCTAGCTTTGCTATTATAGTTGGATCTTATGTTGCTTCTCCCCCTCTACTCTCTTGTAATGGATTGAGTTTTCCCTTTGAAGTAATCTTATCGGATTGAGTATTTAATGATTTGACAACACTTGATGTATGTCTTGCCGTGCGTATCTGTGGTGGCAATGGGATATCACGTGATTCACTTGATGTATGTTTTGGTGATCAACTTGCGGGTTCCGCCCATGAACCTATGCATAGGGGTTGGCACACGTTTTCATCTTGATTCTCCGGTAGAAACTTTGGGGCACTCTTTGAGGTTCTATGTGTTGGTCGAATAGATGAATCTGAGATTGTGTGATGCATATCGTATAATCATACCCACGGATACTTGAGGTGACATTGGAGTATCTAGGTGACATTAGGGTTTTGGTTGATTTGTATCTTAAGGTGTTATTCTAGTACGAACTCTAGGGCTGTTTGTGACACTTATAGGAATAGCCCAACGGATTGACTGGAAAGAATAACTTTGAGGTGGTTTCGTACCCTACCATAATCTCTTCGTTTGTTCTCCGCTATTAGTGACTTTGGAGTGACTCTTTGTTGCATGTTGAGGGATAGTTATATGATCCAATTATGTTATTATTGTTGAGAGAACTTGCACCAGTGAAAGTATGAACCCTAGGCCTTGTTTCTTAGCATTGCAATACCGTTTACGCTCACTTTTATCATTAGTTACCTTGCTGTTTTTATATTTTTAGATTACAAAAACCTATATCTACCATCCATATCGCACTTGTATCACCATCTCTTCGCCGAACTAGTGCACCTATACAATTTACCATTGTATTGGGTGTGTTGGGGACACAAGAGACTCTTTGTTATTTGGTTGCAGGGTTGCTTGAGAGAGACCATCTTCATCCTACGCCTCCCACAGATTGATAAACCTTAGGTCATCCACTTGAGGGAAACTTGCTACTGTCCTACAAACCTCTGCACTTGGAGGCCCAACACTGCTTCTTAGTCTTCACCAGAAGGTGGATCGAAACCACAAATGGGTTAAGCGTCAGTTTAGTTCTATTTTTCACAACATGACTGCTACACACAATGCAGTGAAGAAAAACCATTTCTACCTCGATGAAGTCTTCGGTCGCACCTGGGCTATTCTGTCACATCTGTATGGTGAAGAAGATCTGGAGCAAATAGGTCTCAAGGAGGATTTTGACTGGTCTGCTCCTCCACCGAAGAAATTCAAGAAGGTCAAGGTTCCTTCTTTGGTGGCCAGCTCATATTCTTCATCACGCGAAACCGACGAGCATGAAGACTTGTACGACACTGCGACAGGCCCTACAACAACAAACGACCCCAACAACGCTGGCGCTCCTTCATCATCGTGATATTCTTCAGGGGCGTTAGTCCTCAATTTTTTGATCCTGTTGATCATTCGATGACAAAGGGGGAGAAATTTGAGTTAGTCTTCAAGCGGGTCTATCTATATGGGCCTTTTTTTGCTAAGTTACAACTCTCGTTCTTCTGAGACTTTATTTGATCGAGTTGTAAATTTAAACTCTTTGGTGGTCTGATACTTTTGCTGAGATTTTCCGCATGCTTATTCCTCATATATGTTAATGCACGCATGTTGAATTACATCAGTCACCATATTTCATCATGCATTTCAAATTTTCATATTTTATGTCAAATAAGTGTATGAATTACAAGATATAGGGGGAGATCTGCATGATTCTACTCTTCAAGTGTGCATTGCTTCAAAAGCAAATTCCTCACTATGCACATATTCAGGGGGAGTTCTTCTACATCTTGCAATCAAATTCCTTAATACCAGTAATTACACTTCATATGTTTATCCCCCTTGAAAACTTAACCTATATTGTCATCAATCACCAAAAAGGGGGAGATTGTAAGTGCATCTAGTGCCCCTTAGTGATTTTGGTGTATTTAAGACTTATAGATTAAGGGACTAATATGTTTATGAGTGTACATAGGTCTATAAGTCTATGAAGAGTTTGATATTTACAGAGAAAGTCGACCCTAAAAATGAAGTTCTTCGACTAAAGACTTTGGATTTCTGAAGACTTTCTGAAGACTTTGAAAGTGAAGAAATTGGCGTGACCTTGAAAACTTGGTATTCATACGAGGAACATGAAGCATGAAGACTTTTGTTTTCGTAGTTTCATTTTCTATTTCTTGAGTCATAGGAAACACCGGACTGTTAAAGGGGGTCGAGGAAATACTAAGGAAAAATTTCCATGTGATGCTCAGCTCAAAATCCTACACCTACCAATCCCTTCGAGTGAAGCCATTGGAAATCTCATACAGATTCAGTCAATTTCTTGATGTGATGAGACGAAGTTCTTCGGTCTCGAGAAATTTATTATGACTGAGGAGTTAGGAATTTGCCAGTGCGGATTGCCTACAAGTGAGGAACATGATAGCCCTGAGGAATTTGAACCTCAAATTTCTGACCGTTGTTGTGCTACGTGCCAGCTGTCCCAAAATATCTACTCACCTAACGGTCATATCATTGAAGGGCATTTATGTCCTATCATGTTGGGCTGCTCCCTAGGCTATAAATAGCCGCCCCCTACAACCACTAGTTGGTTGGCTGCTCCGAGAGAAACTGACACTTGTCATTTGAGAGCATCCCATCCTCCGAGGACTTTGAGCGAAAATCATCAAGTGAGGAAACCCAAACCCAAACACCTACAAACCCAAAGTGATTGAGCATCACTGAAGAGATTGATCCTGCGTGGATCCGATGCTTGTTACCTTTGAAGACTGTGCATCTTCCAGACGGTTAGGCGTCATGGTCTTGAGCATCCAAGAGGAAATTGTGGATCGCCGAGTGACCGAGTTTGTGAAGGTTTGGAAGTCACGAAGACTTACCACGAGTGATTGGGCGAGGTCAGTGTGACCTTAGATCAAGGAGAATACAGTGAGGACTGTGTGTCCGGGACTGTGTGTCCTCGGGTTTAAATACCTAGCCACTCCAACCAGACGTACAACTGTCACAGCAGTTGGAACTGGTCTACCAAATTATTATCTTCACCAAGCCGACTGGTTCTATTTCCTCAACTCTTCCATTTGCTCATTACTGTGTTGTATGCTTGTTCATATCTGTTTGAAGACTTTGACTGAAGACTTTCTCAATTTCCTCAGTTCAATTTCTTCAGTCGGTTTGTCTTCATCCTGTTTTATCATGTGCTTAAGCTTTCTGTACTCTGTGTTTGTTTTCATTTCATTTTGATGTCTATGCTTATGTTATGTTATGACTGCATGTGAGTACTTATTCCGCTGCAAGTAGTTCTTCACTAAGGAATTTCCTGACCCTGAAATTCCTCAGTGAAGAATTCATAGAAATCGCCTATTCACCCCCCCCCCCCTCCAGTCGACTTAATGCACTTTCAAGAACTTGAAAGATCAGATCTAGAACATGGATATAATGGTGATAACATAAACGGTTCATATCTGAAATCATGGCACCTGTGCCCAAAGTGACAAGCATTAAGCATGGCAAAGTCATAGCAACATCAATCTCAAAACATAGTGGATACTAGGGGTCAAGCCCTAACAAATCTAACTAGATTACATCATGAATCTCGTCCAACTCCTCACCGACTAGCGAGCCTACGAAGGAATTACTCACTCCCAGTGGGGAGCATCATGCAATTGGTGATGGAGAAGGGTTGGTGATGACGAAGAATGAAGATTCCCTCTCCGGAGCCCCAAACAGACTCCAGATCAGACCTCCCGATGAAGAACAGGAGGTGATGGCGGCTCCGTCTTGTGGATCGCGATAATTCTTTCTCCCTGATTTTTTCTCCAAAATAGGATTTTATAGCGTCGGTTTCAAGGTCTGCGAGGCCACCAGGTGGGGACATCCCACCCGGGCGCGCCTGGAGGCCAGGCGTGCCCTGGTGGGTTGTTCGCACCTAGGTGCCCCCCTCAGGTGACTCTTGGCTCCAGAAATTCTCTTTTGTTGTATAAAAAATCCTCGCAAAGTTTTGTTCCATTCCGTGAACTTTTATTTCTGCACAAAAATAACACCATGGTAGTTCTGCTGAAAACAGCGTCAGTCCGGGGTTAGTTTCATTCAAATCATGCAAATTAAAGTCCAAAACAAGAGGAAAAGCATTAGGAAAAGTAGATAAGTTGAAGTCGTATCAAGGCACCAATGAGGATGATGAACCCCTCCGTGATGGTGTTTAGATTGGATCTCGTGGTTCTGGAACTTGCGGCGGCTGGAATTGTATTTCGTCGACTCCCCTAGGGTTTTGGGAATATTTGGGTATTTATATGGCGAAGAGGCGGTGCGAGAGGCCACCGAGGTGGGCACAACCCACCAGGGTGCGCCTGGGCCTCCAGGCGCACCCAGGTGGGTTGTGCCCCCCTCGGGGCACCCCTCTGGTACTTCTTTGGCCCAAGTTGTTCCTTCTGGTCTAGAAAAATTCTCCAAAAAGTTTTTCTGCGTTTGGACTCCCTTTGGTATTGATTTTCTGCAAAGTAGAACAAGCAAAAAACAGCAACTGGCATTGGGCACTATGTCAATAGGTTAGTCCCAAAAAATGATATAAAGTTGCTATAAAATGATTGTAAAATATCCAAGAGTGATAATATAACATTATGGAACAATAAAAAATAATAGATACGTTGGAGATGTATTAGCACCCCAAGCTTAATTCCTACTCGTCCTCGAGGAGGTAAATGATAAAAACAGAATCTTTGATGTGGAATGCTGCCTAACATGTTCATCACATATTGTTTTTCTTTTGTAGCATGGACATTTGGACTTCTATATGATTCAAAGCAATAGTCTTGTTTTGATATGAAGATTTAAATACTCAAGCATATCAACAAGCAACCATGTCTTTCAAAATATCAACACTAAAGCAAGCTATCCCTCGCCCATCATGCTCAATCGTTGATCCATTCATGAAACACAATCATATATTAGTTACACCCAATGCTCAAGTACGATCATAGTGCCCCTTAGTTGGTGCTTTATAAGAGAAGATGGAGACTCAAATAAAAATTTCATAAAGTAAATAGAAATGCCCTTCGCAGAGGGAAGTAGGGATTTGTAGAGGTGCCAGAGATAAAAGCTTAAATTAAGAGATTTTTTTTGAGAGGCATACTTTTTCCATCAACCAAAATGACCGAGTAATTCCCAACACTTTCTGTGCAAGATATATCATAGGCGGTTCCGAAACAGAAAATAAAGTTTATTGCTTTTTCCACCATTCTTTCACAATCCATGGCTGGCCATATCCATGGGTGACATCCATACCAACTCTTTCTAAGGAATGTATTATTCGACAACATAAAGTAAATTTCTTTTTTCATTTCGGACTGGGCTGTTGGGAATCGTTGCATGGAAAACAAAAAATAAATTCTATGCACATGCAATGATCTATCCATGGAGATGCATAGCAACAAGGGGGAGAGTGTGTCTACGTACCCTCATGGACCGTAAGCGGAAGCGTTTCTCAACGCGGTTGATGTAGTCGAACTTCTTCGCGCTTCAACCGATCAAGTACCAAAAGCACGGCACCTCCACGTTCTGCACACGTTCAGCTCGGTGATGTCCCTCGCCTTCTTGATCCAGCAAGACGTCGAGGTAGTAGATGAGTTCCGTCAGCACGATGGCATGGTGACAGTGATGGTGAAGTGATCTCCGCAGGGCTTCACCTAAGCACTACGAAAATGTGACCGGGAGAGTAATGGTGGAGGGGGCGCCGCACACGGCTAGGCAATTGTCTGGTGTGTGCTAGGCGCCCCTCCCACATATATATAGGTGGGAGGGAGGGAGGAGCATCCATAGGAGGCGCCCAAGTAGTAGGAATCCTACTTGGAGTCCTTCCCAAGCCGCACCCTTCCTCTGCCATATTTAGCCGAGGGGGGAGGAAAGAGGGGGGGGAGTGGGAAGGAAGTGGGAATCCTAATCCACACTTTTCTTTCAATTCTCCCCTTTCCTTCTCCTCCTTAGGTCGCCCATATGGGGGCGCACCAGCCCCTTGTGGCTGGTGTGTTTCCCCTCTTGGCCCATAAGGCCCATATCTTTTGCCGGGGGTGCCCGGAACCCCTTCTGGTGACCCGATAAGTACCCGGTACCCCCCGAAACACTTCTGGTGTCCGAATACTATCATCCTATATACCAATCTTTACCTCTCGACCATTTCGAGACTCCTTGTCATGTTCGTGATCTCATCTGGGACTTCGAATAACATTCGGTCACCAAATCACATAACTCATATAATACTATATCGTCATCGAACGTTAAGCATGCGGACCCTATGGGTTCGAGAACTATGTAGACATGACCGAGACACCTCTCCGGTCAATAACCAATAACGGAACCTGGATGCCCATATTGGCTCCTACATATTCTACAAAGATCTTTATCGGTCGAACCGTTATGACAACATACGTAATTCCCTTTGTCCATCGGTATGTTACTTGCCCGAGATTCGATCGTCGGTATCTTCATACCTAGTTCAATCTCATTACCGGCAAGTCTCTTTACTTGTTCCGTAATATATCACCTCGTGACTAACTCCTTAGTCGTTTGCTTGCAAGCTTATGATGTGTATTACCGAGAGGGCCCAGAGATACCTCTCCGATACTCGGAGTGACAAATCCTAATCTCGATCTATGCCAACTCAATAAACACCTTGGGAAATACCTGTAGAGCATCTTTATAATCAGCCAGCTACGTTGTGACGTTGATAGCACATAAGGCATTCCTCCGGTATCCGAGAGTTGCATAATCTCATAGTTGAACAAATATGTATTTGCCATGAAGAAAGAAATAGCAATAAAACTGAACGATCATTATGCTAAGATAACGGATGGGTCTTGTCCATCACATCATTCTCCTAATGATGTGATCCTGTTATCAAATGACAACACATGTCTATGGTTAGGAAACCATAACCATCTTTGACCAACGAGCTAGTCTAGTAGAGGCTTACTAGGAACATGGTATTTGTTTATGTATTCACACATGTATTTAAGTTTCCGATTAATACAATTCTATCATGAACAATAAACCTTTATCATGAATAAGGAAATATAAAATAACAATTTATTATTGCCTCTAGGGCATATTTCCTTCATGGGCATCCCTATTACCGCCGTACTCTCGTGCAATGACAAGTGAATAAACACTCATCTTGAGAATAACACATGTAGCATGGAAAATATTGGTCACCCCCTGCCGCTTCAAGAGCAGTACGAGCACACAAAAAGGAAAATTTATTTTGAAAATTAGAGATGGCACATACAAATTTTCTTAGAACGACATGGGAATACCGCATATAATTAGGTATGTTTGACTCATATGACAAAACTTGGTTTAAGGATTTTGGATGCACAAGCAGTATTTCTACTTAGTACAAGTGGAGGCTAGCAAATAGATCGAGAAGCAACCAACCAAGAAACAATAAATCACATAAGTGAGCATTAAGCATAATTGACACCAAATAATGCACCACAAGTAGGAGTAATTTCATTGCATAACTATTGACTTTCGTGCTTGCATAGGGAATCACAAACCTTAGCACCAGTATTCTTACTAAAACATAATTACTCACCAACATGACTCACATATCACTATCATCACATCGCAAAACTATTACAAAGAATCAAGTTTATTTTGTCCAATGATCTTCCTGAAAGTTTTTATTATATCCCTCTTGAATATCTATCACTTTGAGACTAATTTCATATGTTGCTTTTGATAAGCTCAAACACATTTAAGTGAAGAACATGAGTATAATATTTTCATCTCTCAAAATAATATAAGTGAATAATGAGAGCATTTATAGAAAAATTACTAACTCTCAAATAAATATAAGTGAAGCATGAGATCATTTCTTCAAAAAAATTAAAGCATACCGTGCTCAAAAACAAATAAGTGTAGCGCTAGAGCAATTCCATATCACAAAAAAATTTAAGTGAAGCATAAAGAGCAATTCTAACAAATCATAGCATAATTTTGGCTCTCTCAAATAGGTTTGTCCAGCAAGGATATTTGACAAAAACTAAAATACAAAACAAGCAAAGACTCATATAATATAAGACGCTCCAAGAAAAACTCATGATATGTGAGGAATAAAAATATAGCTCCAAGTAAAATACCGATGGTCGTTAGAAGAAAGAGGAGATGCCTTCCGGGGCATCCCCAAGCTTAGTTGCTTGTTCCTCTTTGGATAATAGCTTGGGGTGCCATGGGGCATGCCCAAGCTTAAGCTCTTCTTACTCCTTATTCCTTCATCTATCGTGATCTCACCCAAAACATGAAAACTTCAATCACACCAAACTAAAAAAAACCTTCGTGAGATCCGTTAGTATAACAAAGCAAATCACCACTCTAAGTATTGTTGCAAACCCATTCATGTTGTATTTTTGCATTATATCTACTGTATTCTAACTTTAGCATGGCTTAAACCCTCCAATACAAACCATAGATTCATCTAAATAAGCACACAACACAAAGAAAACAGAATCTGTCAAAAACAGAACAGTCTGTAGCAATATGACAACTTCGAATACTTCTACAACTCCAAAAATTCTGAAAGACTAGTACAATGTAGGCAATTTGTATATCAAGCTTGTGTAAAAAATTCAGAATTTTTTGTCGCTTTTGTGAATTTAAACAATTATTTGATTGGACGCAAAATTTTTTGTTTTCCAACAAGATCAAATCAACTATCACCCAACATAATCCCAAAGGTTTGCTTTGCACAAACACTAACTAAAACACAGAAAACACAATTATAATAGTAGCATAATTATGTGAACTCTCAAGAACAGAAAAAAGGCAAAAATAAATTTTATTCATTGGGTTGCCTCCCAACCAGCGCTATCATTTCACGCCCCTAGCTAGGCATAAGATTCCAACGATGCTCACATGAAAGATAATAATTGAAACACAAAGAGAGCATCATGAAACATGTGACAAACACATTGAAGTCAAACATACTTCCTATGCATAGGAAACTTATAGGAAAACAAATTATACAGGCAAGAAATATCTAGCATATGCAAGGAAGAAGAAAGAACAATAGCAATCTCAACATAACGAGAGGTAAATTAGTAACATGAAAATTTGTACAACCATATTTTCCCCTCTCATAATAATTACATGTAGGATCATAATCAAATTTAACAATATAGCTATCATATAAATTTTTCTCTTATTTATCCACATGCATGCAAAGTTGACACTCTTCCAAAATAGTGGGATTATCATCAAATAAAGTCATGACCTCTCCAAACCCACTTTCATCAAAAATTTCATAAGATTGAACACTCTCCAAATATTGGGATTATTTTTACCTAAAGTTGATGCTCTTCCAAACCCACTTTCAATATTATTATCAATAGCATATTCATCACGAGGCTTAAATAAATTTTCAAGATCATAAGAAGCATCACCCCAATCATGATCATTACAATGAGTAGTGGACATAACAAGATCAACATCCCCAAGCTTGGGGTTTTGCATATAATTGACATAAATGACATTAATAAAATTTATAGCAAAATCATTGCATTCATGCTTTTCATTCAAGGATCTATCATGAATCACTTCATTAATTTTTCCGCTTAACATTTCATCACAATTTTTAGATTCATAACTTTCAAAGAAAAATTCATAGAGATAATCTAGTGCACTCAAATCATAGCAATTGGTTCATCATAATTGAATCTTTCTAAAAGATTAGCAAGGGTATGAGGATCCATATCAATAGATTTTAAGCAAGCTAAGATGCAAGCAAACAGAAGGCACATGGCAACACAAGCAAACATAAGATCCAACGAGAAAAGAAGGCAAACAAAAAGAGGGCAAATAAAATGCAAATTTTTGTGAAGTGGGGGAGATGAAAACGTGAGGTAAAGGGCAAATAATGTAAATTGCAAGGAGATGAGATTTGTGATTAGGAACCTGATAGATGTTGATGATGTCTCCTCGGCAACGCCGCCAGAAATTGGCGAGTTGATGGGAGACTATCTTGATTTGATCCTCCCCGGCAACGGTGCCAGAAATTTCTTTTAATGTCGCTTGAACTACGTCGGTATTTCCCCAAAGAGGAAGGGATGATGCATCGTAGCTATGGTAGGCATTTCCCTTAGTTATGAAACCAAGGTATCAATCCAGTAGGAGAACCAAGCAACACCATGCAAACAGTACCTGCAAACAAAGAACAAATACTTGCAACCCGACGCGTAAGAGGGGTTGTCAATCCCTCCACGGTAAAAAGATAGAATTTTTTGTGGTAGATTAGATAAATAGATCACGACAAAATGCGAAATACAATATGCAAATAAAAAGTACAGCAAGGTATTTTCAGGTTTTTGGAATAATAGATTTGAAAATAAAAATGGCAAATAATAGATCGGAAAGCAAATATGATAGGGGCGGAGTTTCAGGGGTTTCCGGTGACGGCTAGAGGCTCCAGACAAAGCAAACGAGGGTGTCGGATCACGGGTTCTGGCAAAACCCTTAAGGTTCGAACTCTGGGGTGCGCGCGAAGTTCTCCCCCTACCGATCCACGACCTAACTTGCTAAGATCTCAATGACGAACTCGACGAACTCGCAACACAAGGGACACAGGGTTTATACTGGTTCGGGCCACCGTTGTGGTGTAATACCCTACTCCAGCGTGGTGGTGGTGGATTGCCTCTTGGGCTATGGATGAACAGTTACAAGGGGAAGAACAGCCTCCTGAGGTTGAGGTGTTCTTGTGCTCCGTGTGTGGGTGAGGATTTCTCAAGATGAGATGCGTGAGGCTTAGTTTTTTTTCTACTGTGGTGGCTAGTTCTACCTATATAGGCCCTGGTCCTCTTCCCAAATATTGAGCAGGAAGGGAGCCAACAACGGCCAATTCAAAAGGGGACAACTAGTACAGCTTATCCTGACAAAAGTGGTCTTCGCCTGCAAAAGGCTCTGGTGGTGACGCCGCCTTTGGCTCCATGGTGACCTCCGTCTTGTCGTCCTGCTGGTCATGGCCTCGTTGCACCGATATGGAAACCTTTTCTTGACGCCTCGGTACTCCGCGCCTGCGCTTGCTTCCTTAGCACCAAAGGGGAAACAAGGACACTGTGCGCGCTTGCACCTGCCTGATCTTGATTGTCATGGCTCACGTCACGAGAACCTCGCGAGGTTTTCCTTGCCTTGATCTCTCCGCCCCTCGCGAGCCAACCTGGTGAGGCTGCTCCTGAGAAGGTCTTGTGTCGTCCGCCTCGCGAGGCTTGGCCCCTCGCAAGGGTCTTGAATGTTTTGTTGATGAAGATGGGCCGTCAGGCTCTGCGCTGAAACCACGCCGTGGGCATGAGCAGCAAGTCTGGGGACCCCCGTTCCCAGAACGCCGACAGTAGCGCCCGGGCCCAAGGCGCGCTCAGGCTTGGCTTCGAGGCGAAGCAAAAGGTCAAGCGCGGAGCACTGCGGGGCCCAATAGCCTGCGGCCCTGGTCGACGCGTGGCTGTTGATTGGACGTGGGTGTCTCCGCTTCCCCTTGCTGCCTTGGAATCCGGCTGGCTATGCGGCCCCCGCTACCTACACAGTTATTCTTCCATCGCCCGCGCCATACTTCCCCAATTCCTCTTTTTCCCCGAGACTCTGCTCTTCCTTCTGATCTGACCCGAGCTCTGCCCACTTCATCGCCATGGCGCCGAAATAAGCGGACAAGGGAAAGAAGCCCAGTCACTCCGCTTCGGCGCCATTCTCGCCCGATGTGGGCTTTGCTCAGCAGTCAGGACCATATGAGGCTTCAGGAGTCCGGGCTCCCTCTTGAGACGCGGCGAACAGTGATCGAGGTCCTGACGGGAGTCCCTTCGCCGGACGACATGCCTGGGAAGAGCTGTTTGCTGTACCACTGCACGAACAAGGTCAAATTTTTAAAGCACATGCCTTCCTTTGATGAGTGGGGGCTACGCCCGGACGACCTGATGGGGCCCCGCGAGAACCCCGTCGACGTGGTTCCCTTCTTAGCCGCAGGCACCGAGCTCGCCCCGAGTGTGGATGCAGGAGGGCGAGCTCCGCCGGAGGCTAGTGGCCTGAGTGCTAAGGTGCAAATGCCGCCTGGGGATCTTGGGGCGCCGTCCTCGGGAGCTCATGATTCCTCCCCCGGGGCGTCGATTGCGGAGGCGACGCAGCACGCGGCTCCCGAGGCCGAAGCTCCGGAGGCCTCGGGGGGTTGCGGTCAGACGGCGCCCACTGCTCTCCTCAGCTTGGCGCTCCTAAAGCTGTCCCTCCGAGCGCTTCCCCGGCTGCGCCCCGTGTCGGCTGCCACGCCCAGCGATTTGGTCGGCTTTGCATGGATTTCGAGGAGCTCCAAAAGAGGAAAGGATCCCCGAGGAGCAGTGGTGTCTTCGGGCCATTGAAGCGGAGGAGGTACATCGCCATCGACGAGTAAGTATTGTATCTTTGTGATTTCTTGTGTGTTGCTTCCCTTCCTGACGTTAGCTCTTCAGGGTCCCTTCCGTCAAGGCCGCTGTGTCCCCTGAGAAGCAACCTCCTCTTTCCTCGACTCCCCCGCTGGCCTTGAGCGCCCCGAGCCTATATGCCGTCCCTGGAGCAGGGTTGATTGGAGAGGTGCGCTCGCCTCCACGGCGCTTTGAATCTGCGGTCTCGTCGTTCTTCCTCCATGGCCTGGCTTGGAGCTTGGCGGGCGTGCCCAGCGCCCCTCCTCTGGTCATGGACAGCAGCTGGTTGGCTTCGGTCTTCGGCTCCTCTTCAAGCAGCGGGCCCCGACTGGCTAGGTCCCCTCGCGAGGCCTGGCTGGCGCCTAGGGCAGCACCAGCCCCCTGCTGAGAGGGGGTGCGCCGCTTCACGTCCCGCCTATAGCCCCCGTGGTGGAGGACGAGGTGGGTCGTGCGCTTGAGTTTGAGCACGAACGAAGCGTCGTTCGCCACGAGCTCTTCCAGGAGGCGATGATCGCGATGAACCGGCTTGGTGGTGAACTCGCAGACGTCGACGCGCGCCTCAAGGATGAGGGTCTTCGGCTGGCGGAGGAGCGGCGTAAGCTGAGGGTGCCTATCAATCTTGGCCGCCACCAGCGCGATCTTGACATTGCGAAGGCCAAAGCGTCCCTCAAGGTGTCTCGTGAGGCTTGCTCTCGAGCTTTGGAGGAGGCTCGCGAGGCTGACCGCCGTCACGAAGCTACGGAGAAGCGCGCGTGGGAGCTCCAGGCCTGGGGTGCGTCCCTGGAGCAGAAGATGGAGGCGCGCAAAGCCGCCCTTGCATCGCTGAGGGGGACGCCCGCCGAGGAAGAAGAGGTCCGGAGACGCGAGGAGGCGTTGGCTCTGGAAGCCGTAGAGCGTAGCCTCGAGCTTGAGCGGTTGGAGACGAGGGAGCCTCAGGTTGCCCAAGCGGAAGATGCCGTTGGTGCACGTGAGGCCAAAGCTCAGGAGGAGGTCGATCGCCGGGTGGCCGAGGTTTGCGCGAGTCTTGAGGGTTGGCATGATCTGAAGCTGCAGCTTGCAGAGACGGAGGTTGCAGGTAGGGCTGCTGCCCTTAGGCCCAGGCTAGCTGAGGTAGAGAGGCGCGAGGAGGCCACAGCGGCCGCCCAGGTCACGGCGCAGGCGGAGTTGGCCTCCACCCGCGCCGAGCTGCTCTCTCTTCAGAAACGGGTTGATGACGCCGAGGCCGTTGCGCGACAGAACAGGGAGGAAGTGCTTCAGTGGCGGACATTGGAGCACGAGCATGCCCCCATGCTCCAGGTTTTCAGGAACATGGCTAACACCGCCGCTGGGCCATATCTGCGACGAGAATGCCCCTCATCCCCATACGGACGACTACGCCAGCCATCTTCGCTTCTTCTCCGACGTGGTGACGCGTCTTGAAGCTCGATCCGATAGAGCTCACCAGCTCGTGGAAGAGAGGAGCCGGGGCCTGCTCGGGCGCGTGTTCTCCCACGTCTTCAGCCATCTTCAGAACACCTTCCCCGACTTCGACTTAGACGCCGCCATTGACCCTATATATGCGGCCATCCGGAGAGACCTGGCACGGTGGGTGGAGGACAACGTGGATGCGCTGGTCAGGGCCTTCATTTCTGAGGACGACGTAGTGGTAGTCGCGGCAGACGAAGGAGACGTGGTTGACGGCGGTGATGTCGGTTCCGGTGAAGGTGGAGCCAGCGGTGCATCTGAAGATGACCTGGGAGATGTGGCGAGTGACATATCTGGCTGATCCCATGTTCCCCTACTGTTTTACCATGTATGCAAAAACATGGGCGTGGCCCCTAAAGATTGTGAGAGCATTTTGAGAGGGGGAGCCCCTCATGTAAACAAATAGCAGCTTTTATTTTTCTATGCTAAGCCGAGTGTGCTCCTTTGTGGATCCATGAGTCTGGTGGCAAGTTTTGCTGTTGCGGCTTACCTTAGCTGAGGCGGGCCCCGAGCTGGATCGTAAGGTCGTGAGTTCCCGCGGAACTCCTGAAGGGTCTGCTGATCCGCTCGAGAGGGCCTCGCGAGGATTAAGTGCCGATCGATGCGCGTGGTGCGTGTGTCGCGCCCAGCCACACTCGCGAGGGGCCCGCGAGGGGGAGGCAGCATGCGCGAACTCTAGAACAAGGAAAGAACCAGATAGCAAGAAATCGCTTGAACGAGAAAAGGCACCCCCCGCGCGCATCAATAAAAATTCAACTTCGGCTTAAATCCATATCCAGAAGGCAAGGCTACAGAAAAGGGATCCAAAGCAAATGGCCTCGTCCGGCACCTAGTCTAGTCTTCTTGTCTTCGAGTCTTCTCACGAGCGCGGAGCTAAGTGCTGCCACTAGGACATGGGAGGGAGCCCCCGAGGCCCGAGGGCGGCACTCCGGAGACTCCAGGGCATGTACATCCCCACTCATTATTACGTGAGAGCGTCACAGGCGGCGATCTTCACAGGCGTGAGCCTTACTTCATATCGCCAGACGAGGGCCCCGCCTTGCGCCTCCCTCGACCACCGTTAGGGCGGCCAACTCAGGGCGCCCCTAAAGGGGCAAAGGGAAGCTTGATGGCGCCCTCGGCGACCACGGGTCCTCTACCGGGGTAGTGCTCGTCGGCGCCTCCCCGGTAGAGGGCCTACCTCTGGGTAACGCCTTGCTCCACGCGACGCGGGGAGGGGCCTTGCTCCTGGCGTCTCCCGCGCAGCCCCTAGTGAGCCTCTCCTGGCGGACATCGCCGTGCCGGAAGCATCGCCTGGTGCTGTGACCTGGTTCACCTGTGACTCATAGTTAGCGTAAGCTTGCCCCTGAGGAATTAGTGGTACCCTGTATCTGTTGTCAACGGCGCGGTTGGTGGGGCTCTCTGGTGGCTCCTGGAAGGCTTCAGCTCCTAACGCCTCCTCCTCCCAACCTGCCCCGCGGAACGACCCGGGGTCGTCCTCCGGCGTGTACTCCTGGTCAATCATGCGGGGCACATAGGCCTCCGAGGCCGCTGCCCCGAAGACCTCGCCAAAGTGCCCCACGCTCCATGTTGCTCGGCCTGTCATGTCGTCCTGAGGTTGACAGGGCAGTGCTCCGACGGGGCCGTATGCGGCAACGCTCGTGCCCGCGCCCACCTGGGGTGCTGCGGGCGCGGTAGGGTGCCCTCCACCGTGGGTCATGTTGATGTCGACGAGGCCATAGGGTGCGCCCAGGAACACGCGGGCGCGGCGAGGCCCGCCGTGGGACCCGGCCGCCGCCTGAGGCCTGAGCTGATAGCAGAAGGGTGGTGCTCCCATGGCCGCTGCGTCCAGCAGGGCATCCCGACCGCTCTCCATCAGTCGTCACCCCAGCAGCTCTCGTGCCACTATGAGTGCTGCCCGCATGTTCGCCAGCTCCCGTCGGGTGTGTGGAGTCGTTGCCGCGGCGTGGCTTGCAGCCCTTGCAGCGGCTCGCGCTTGTCGTGGAGTAAGGGTGGATGGCGCATGGCCGCGCCGCCCGCGCCCAGCAGTGTTACGTGGCGCCTGTGCCGCCTGGAGCCCGGGGTTGAGATCTTCTGGCGGTAGCGCCGCCAGCAGGCCCGGCTGCCCGGCGATCGGCGTCAGCCTTGGGTCGCGGACATCGAAATCATGAACATCGGTGGATCGACTGGTGGGGAAGAGACTCCGGCGTACCCCTACCTGGAACGCCAAATGTCGGATCATGGGTTCCGATAAAACCCTTATGGTTCGAACTCTGGGGTGCGCGGGAAGTTCTCCCCCTACCGATCCACGTCCTAACTTGCTAAGATCTCAATGACGAACTCGGCGAACTTGCAACACAAGGGACACAGGGTTTATACTGGTTCGGGCCACTGGTGGTGACGCCACCTTGGGCTCCATGGTGACCTCTGTCTTGCCGTCCTGCTGGTCTTGGTCTCGTTGCACCGATATGGAAACCTTTGCTACACCTCGGTACTCCGCGCCTGCGCTCGCTTCCTTAGCACCAAAGAGGGGATGCCTTCCGGGGCATCCCCAAGCTTTGGCTTTTTGGTGTCCTTAGATTTACCTTGGGGTGCCTTGGGCATCCCCAAGCTTAGGCTCTTGCCACTCCTTGTTCCATAATCCATCAAATCCTTACCCAAAACTTGAAAAGTTCACAACACAAAACTTAACTGAAAATCTCGTGAGCTCCGTTAACGAAAGAAAACAAAGCACCACTTCAAGATAATGTAATGAACTCATTCTTTATTTATATTGATGTTAAACTTACTGTATTCCAACTTATCTATGATTTATAAGCTCTTTTACTAGCCATAGATTCATCAAAATAAGCAAACAACAGACGAAAAACAGAATCTGTCAAAAACAGAACAGTCTGTAGTAATCTGTAACTAACGCAAACTTCTGGAACTCAGAAATATCTACCAAAATAGGACGACCTAAATAATTTGTTTATTGATCAGTATTTTATCACGTTCTGGTAATTTTTAACAATTGTTTTTGTGAACAGAAAGTTTCTGGAATTTTTAGCAAGATCAAATAACTATCATCCAAGAAGATCCTATAGGTTTAACTTGGCACGAACACTAATTAAAACACAAAAAAATCTAACCAGAGGCTATATCAAAGATTTATTCCTAAACAGGAGCAAAAAGCAATAAAGTAAAATAAA
Source organism: Aegilops longissima (assembly GCA_021605205.1). Taxonomy (NCBI): domain Eukaryota; kingdom Viridiplantae; phylum Streptophyta; class Magnoliopsida; order Poales; family Poaceae; genus Aegilops; species Aegilops longissima. The sequence continues at coordinate 382,518,777 of CM038681.1, read as the reverse complement.
ATTGGGTTGCCTCCCAACAAGCTATCGTTTAATGCCCCTAGCTAGGCATAAAAACAAGAATAGATCTAAGTATTGTCATCTTGGGTCTTTAATTTTTTTTGCGGAGTTATGCTCGAATCCGGGAGGTTCTTTATGTTTCCCTTCATATTCGGAAATTTTGAGATCTAAAGAATCCAACCGCTTATTGCAAAGGGTAATCAACATATTCATGCGGTGGAGATTTCCGCTAACACTCTTAAGAGGTTCAAGAGATTCTCGTAAAATCTGCGTTACTTCGCAAATTTTCTCAAAAACTTGCGTTTCTTCCTGGGTATGACGAGGCCTCCCTTTTTGAGGTAGTGTTCCCACTATACCTTCTAGAATTTCATGCGCAATACTGGGATCAATTTCAATTAAATTGCCTCTGGCAACGCAATCCAAGAGTTGTCTATGAGACATATTCAGTCCAACATAAAAATTGCGAAGCAAAATTCTAAAGTTCACCTCTAGGGTACAATTACGATAAGATTCCATCATTCTAAACCAAGCATCTTTTAAGTTTTCTCCTTGTCTTTGTTTGAAGTGAAGAACTTCAAACTCGGGAGACAAAGGAGTAGATAAAGCACTAGCCATGACGGCACACGGAACACAAGAGGCAAGCGAAAAAGAGGCGAACGGAAAAAGAGGGCGAATAAAACGGCAAGGGTGAAGTGGGGGAGAGGAAAACGAGAGGCAAATGGCAAATAATGTAATGCGAGGGATAAGAGTTTGTGATGGGTACTTGGTACGTCTTGACTTGTCCGTAGACTCCCCGACAACGGCGCCAGAAATCCTTCTTGCTACCTCTTGAGCACTGCATTGGTTTTCCCTTGAAGAGGAAAGGGTGATGCAGTAAAGTAGTGTAAGTATTTCCCTCGGTTTTGAGAACCAAGGTATCAATCCAGTAGGAGACCACGCTCGAGTCCCACGCACCTACACAAACAATTAAGAACCTCGCAACCAATGCGATAAAGGGGTTGTCAATCCCTTCACGGTTACTTACGAGAGTGAGATCTGATAGAGATGATAAGATAGTATTTTTGGTATTTTTATTGTAAAGAGTAAAAGTAAAGAAAGCAAAATAAACGGTAATAGAAATAGCTTGTTGACGGAAGATTAATATGATGGAAGATAGACCCGGGGCCCATAGGTTTCACTAGTGGCTTCTCTCAAGATAGCATAAGTATTACTGTGGGTAAACGAATTACTCTCGAGCAATTGATAGAATTGAGCATAGTTATGAGAATATCTAGGTATGATCATGTATATAGGCATCACGTCCGTGACAAGTAGATCGACTCATGCCTGCATCTGCTACTATTACTCCACACATCGACCGCTATCCAGCATGCATCTAGAGTATTAAGTTCATAAGAACGGAGTAACGCTTTAAGCAAGATGACATGATGTAGAGGGATAAACTCATGCAATATGATAGAAACCCCATCTTTTTATCCTCGATGGCAACAATACAATACGTGTCGTTTCCCCTCATCCTTTGGGATCGAGCACCGCAAGATTGAACCCAAAGCTAAGCACTTCTCCCATTGCAAGAAAGATCAATCTAGTAGGCCAAACCAAACTGATAATTCGAAGAGACTTGCAAAGATAACCAATCATACATAAAAGAATTCAGAGGAGATTCAAATGTTGTTCATAGATAATCTTGATCATATACCCACAATTCATCGGATCTCGACAAACACACCGCAAAAAGAAGAGTTACATCAAATAGATCTCTAAGAGAATCGAGGAGAACTTTGTATTGAGATCCAAATAGAGAGAAGAAGCCATCTAGGTAATAACTATGGACCCGAAGGTCTGAGGTAAACTACTCACACATCATTGGAGGGGCTATGGTGTTGATGTAGAAGCCCTCCGTGATCGATGCCCCCTCCGGCGGAGCGCCGGAAAAGACCCCAAGATGAGATCTCACGGGTATAGAAGGTTGCGGCGGTGGAAATAGGGTTTTGGCTCCTCTGCTGATGGTTTGGGGGTACGTAGGTATATATAGGAGGAAGAAGTAGGTCGGTGGAGCTACAAGGGGCCCACGAGGTTGGAGGGCGCGCCCCCTGCCTCGTGGCTTCCTCGTTCGTTTCTTGACGTCGACTTCAAGTCCTCTGGATCACGTTTGTTCCGAAAATCACGTTCCCAAAGGTTTCGTTCCGTTTGGACTCCGTTTGATATTCCTTTCCTTCGAAACACTGAAATAGGCAAAAAAAATAGCAATTTGGGTTGGGCCTCCGGTTAATAGGTTAGTCCCAAAAATAATATAAATGTGTATAATAAAGCCCATTAAACATCCAAAACAGAATATAATATAGCATGGAACAATAAAAAATTATAGATACGTTGGAGACGTATCAGCGAGCAGTGGCAGAGAGAAAATCTGGCGAGAAATAGCGGCGGCGGTGGCACTATTAGGAGGGGTGTTATGGGGAATCAACACGGGGCGTCGAGGCTTTACAGGGGAGCCCCTGGGCGAACTCAAACGGCAAGGGATCCGCAGCAGGATCGGATCGAAGAGGATCTCCGGCGAGGGAGGGGGAATCGAGCGAGATGAGGAAGGCGATCGCTCGAGGCTTTTGGTGGTCGGGTGAGACTGGGTGGCGAGAGAGAGAGAGAGAGAGAGAGAGAGAGAGAGAGAGAGAGAGAGAGAGGGAGAGATCGGATCGGTCTGCCGGATCCTACGGTATTCAGTCGGAGGGTGGATCTGGCCAGATTGGCTAGATGGGTTGCGCATGCTAGGTTTCCTATTTTAAATAGCATTTTCCAATTTAGTTAAACAGATAAGAAAAATAATAAAAGGAATAGAAAATAAAAAAATACTGTATACATATTATATATCAAAATGATTAGGAGAAAATATTCTAAATCCTGAACTATTTTTCAGATGCAAAAGAAAAACTTCATAAAAACATTTTTTTTTGAAAATTTCAAAAAGAAGACAAATTGATTTTCAAATCTTTGACATTGTTTTCTTATGACTTTTTGGAGGGTCATGTTACCTCCTCTCATACTTTTTGATCAAAGTATTTTGTCAGAGATTTTTGAATATAATTCAAATGACATTTTGAAATGAAGTCAAAGCAACTTGAAAATTCAAATGCCACATTGAAGTCAATAAAAATGCATAGATGCTTAGCTATTTTTGTAAAACATTCCAAATTGCAAATTTGGGATGTTACACTTGAAATCCTGAAGACGAAGTTGAGTCCAATCATGGAGTGCTTCTGGCATGACGACTGCCTTCTGTTGTTCATATCTCGTTTTGAGGGCTAGAAATAGAGTACTCGGAGATTCCTCCTCCAACTACTCAAACTTGAGATCTATAGGTGAATATGCCACCTTATGATACATAAAGCAACATAATTTTGTTGTTCTGTCAGTGGCATGGCTCTGACCGGTAGGGGAGTCTTCTGATCCTGGAATGCACGCGCTATCCCATGGGAAGCAAGACCGGTCTTGATGTCCATGGCCCATATAGGGTAGTTGTGGACATTAAGGGAAAGCTCCTCAAAATCCTTTGCGGTCATCGTTTACCATCGGCGAGTGAACTTCTCCCTGTCTCTTCTACTCTCGGTGGGAACTATCTGCTGATCACGTGTTTTGAATGAATCAATTAGTGTATTGATAGGAAAAAGATTACAGTTATATATGTTTTGAAGAGGCGCGTCACACAGGTCGCGACGGTTCGAACCGAGGCAATGGCTGAGGAACAAAGGGATGTGTCGGTCTGTACATGATTACATAGAAACCGCACGGCGGTTCAACAAGGGTAGATTCCCTATTAATTAAACATAATTAATTAATTCTAACAGGAGTATCATAAGCAGTATCATGCATGTGAACTAGACTTTTTGAATGATGTGGCACACAATTAAATGAGGAAAGATAGGATGTGGTATCATATCATGATACCGTATCATAGTAAATGTTGTACTAACATTCGGAATATGACCGTTGGAGCTCGACGCTCCTGCGACGCGCTCGCATGCCGCGGCGGCGCCCCGCTGCTGCTCTCCCCCGGTGCCTCTCCCAGCACTGCTCCTATGCCACAACACCTCCCTCCTCCTCCGCCCTTCCTCCCACCAGGTGTCTCTCCAACTTTTTTGGGTCCCTCGTCTTCTCCGACCTTGAGTCACCCCGGTCCAAGGTCTGCTGCGTCTGCTCCTTCGGTTGGCCTTCGACCGCCTGCGGGCGATGGCTGGGCACCTCATCGGCTCTGGAGTGTGATCGCCGGGCGCATCCCTCTCGACGAGCCGTCGCGCTGGGAGCGCGATACCATCCGCGCTTCTGTGTCCGCATGGCGCCGCGCGGTCTCGTTGCCCACCCCGACGTCGTCTACCGCTCCGGTGGGGATCCTCCGTGCCCCTTCTGCTCCAGGGGCTCCGGCGCCGCAAGGCCCGCGCAAAGCTGTGCGGTTCAACCTGCCTCCATCGACGTTCGATAGCTCCCAGAAGGCCCACCTCCTCTCGCGCCACTAAGACGCTTCGTTTCCTCCACGTTTTCGGCGTGCATGGACCCGGCCGCCGCTGCCTCGGAAGATGGATGGACTACAGTTATGTCCCGCCGCACGCGACGTGAGGCCCGAAGGGTCGCTGCCCCACTCAAAGGGAGCCGCCGTCGTCTCTTCTCCTCTGCCCGAGGCGCCGGCCCTCCATCTCCTTCGTCTACAAAGGCTGGGGCTAAGGTTTGCTTCCGCTGCAGCTCTTCTAGCCACCTGGTCGCCTCTTGCTCCCGCCCACGAAGCCGTCGCTCCCAGCAGCACCCTCCTCCAGCTAGCAGGACGCGGCAGCCGTGCGCGTCCTCTCCACCTTCGGCGACCATGTCGTTCCTCGGCCACCCTTCCACGCGCGAGGAGGAGGACACTTGCTACATCGCGACTTCATACGACCTCGACCGCGAGCGCCTGGACTGGGAGAGCACCACCATCGTGGCGTGGGTTATCGCTACGCCGTCGGGGACGGACCGCACCGATGTCGACGACGTCTTCCACCGCAAGTTCCGCCTGCGGGCGTCGGAGCTGATGGTGAGCTCTCACTTCCCGGAGCAGTATCTCATGAAGTTCTCCTCCGCCGAGCTGCGCGACGAGGTCATGCGTACGGAGCGTTGCAACTTCAAGCTCGACGGCCTCGACATCCATTTTCGGCCGTGGCGCGCCGTCTCTCACGCCTACAACGCCGACCTCCACTTTCGCATCCACATGGTCGTAGACGGCCTCCCTCCTTTTGCTTGGAGGCCAGAAGTGGTGGACCAGCTCATGGGCCGCAAGTGCGCGGTCCAACGTCTCGACGACGGCTTCACCACCATGGAAGATACCTCCTCCTTCGGCCTCTAGGCGTGGACACCTTCTCCTCATCGCATCCCCAAGGTGCTGTGGTGCACGCTGGTGAACAAGGGTGCGGGTGGCCTCTCCTCCAAGGTTCGCATCGAGGAAGATCGCCCTGATCAATGGAAGAGAGGCGTCTCGTTCCGCGTCCTACTCCATGTCGACCGTGTGGAGGATTTCGCTGGAGCTCCGGTCTTGGACGGCGGTGAGCCGCTGACCAACATCAGGCCCGTTTCGCACTCCCTGCCGCAATGCAACCTGGGCACCATTGACGGCCGGCCCATTGGTGAGGGATCGGGTTCCATCCTTCCGGCCCCCATCCCAGCTTTGGGCGAACTCGGCCCAACCTACCATAGACGCCAAGACGACGAAGATCGTTTTGGGCGGGCCCCCTCTGTCGCTCGTGACGAGCAAGGCAAACCGCTTCACGCACGGCCACGGGAGGAAGAACGACGCGCGTCTCATCGCTCCCTTTCCAGGGCCACGGAACGACGCCGTTCACGCTCTGTGGAGACGAAGGATCGTCGTCGCAGCCGCTCACGGCACGGCTCTCGCTGCGATGATAGGGTGATGCGCAAACGCCACCACCGGGAAGACGACGATGATGAGGAACGCTGGGGACCTCGCCGCGAGTCCTCATGTCGCAACTCCTCTCGCTCCTCCCGCGCCAAGTCTGCGGGCCATCACCGTGACGGAGGGAGGGGTCGCTCCCATGGCCGCAGTTCGGGTCGTTCCTCTGGCCACCATGTTGGTCACCGTCGCCACATCACCAAGCAGCGCATTTCTGCTCCTAGCAGCCTGGCCGGAGACTCCCCGGCGCGGATGAAACTCTCCTCTGTCATTGCATGTGACGCGGCTTGCACGGACTGGACGTCCGCTATCAAGGTGCTGCCGACGGCCTTCACCATGGGCTTCTCGCGGCTCGCCTTGCCCCCACCACAAGCGCACATCGAGCCTCCCCTCCCCAGCGCTTGGCTGGAAGACGTGATGGACGACTCGGCAGCGCTCCCCGCCTCGCCACTCCTACACGCGGCTCGGTCTACGCTGCTCTCACCGGCTGTGGTGCCGGAGTCTTGGGAAGACGCCACTGGGGACGTCGCTGAGGACGAGGCCAGGCAGGTCCTTGGCGACCCCGTGGCCGAAGAACGTGCTCCAACCCCCGGCAACAACCTTTTTGTGCGCCCTCAGGCACCTCTCCTGCCGTGCCCTGCGCCTGCACTGCTGACGCCTAAGCTGCCCAAGGTGCAGCCCACTTCTATTACCAGGCGTAGTGCCCGTTTGATCAACAAGCCAAAAATGCACGCCATGGATAAGGCCGTCCATGTCCTGAACACCAAGATGGGTGTTGCTACTGAAGGAGTCCCTCTGCTGGAAGCGAGGAAGTCTTACGTCGACAAGTTCAGCACCACGCTTCCGGACAAGGCGGTTGAAGCTCTAGCCAAGCTCTTCAAGCTCAACATCCGTAGCATGACCGAAGCGGACGAGTCGCTCATTGCCATGGGAGGTCCAGGAGGGTGCGAGCTAGATGCCTAGGACGTGACTGTTTAGTTCCTTGCTTTCCTGCTGCGTTTCGTCGTCTTTATCACTTTGTGGACAAGTTTCTATGTTCGTCTGTTAAGCTATCACCTCACCTCGGTTGTTGTCACTATGATCGGACCTGATCTCTCCATCGTTGACTGGAATACCCGCGGGCTAAACGACCAAGGTCGCAAAGACACCGTCCACGCCTTCCTCGCCGATACTCGCTGTCATATCGCTTGCATCTAAGAGACCAAGCTCGACCACATCGATCAACAAACGGCTTCTTATATCAGCGATCTTAGTCTTCGCTCCTTCTCTCACCGTCCGGCCATCGGCACCCGGGGCGGCATCCTCTTACTCTGGAACGAGGATCATGTGGAGGTCTCCAACGTTCACCTCGGCACTTACTTGATCTCGGCTAACATCTCCATTCGCGCATGTGGTACCTCCTTCAAGCTCACTACGGTCTACGGCCCTACAGATCACGCCGAGAAAGAAGCCTTTCTCTCAGAAGCTATCGCTGCCAAGCCTTCTGACGACTCAAAATGGCTCATCTTTGGGGATTTCAACCTTATCTACCAAGCGGAGGATAAGAACAACAACAACCTGGACTTCCGCCTGATGGGTCTCTTCAGAAGAGCCCTCACCAACTGTCAGCTTAAGGAGCTGAAGCTGCAGAACCGGAGGTTTACTTGGAGCAACGAAAGGGAGACCCCTACTCTTGTGCGTCTGGATCGGGCTTTCTGCAATGCTGCTTGGGACCTCATGTTCGAGAATCATGTGTTACATGCCATGTCCTCGTCCCTCTCGGACCACTGCCCCCTCCTCCTTTCCAACCAGAGTGGCCCGCGAAAACCGCCTGTCTTTCGCTTCGAGTCCTTCTGGACCAAAATGCCGGGGTTCAAGGAGGTGGTCCAACAAGCTTGGTATGCGCCCTCCTCGCACTCTCAACCGGTCCATGTCATCAATCACAAGCTCAAGGCCATGGCGCATGGGCTCAAATCTTGGAGCAAAGGCCTCTTCTCTGATGGCAATCTGCAACTCCTCATGGCCCTGGATGTCATTCTGCAGTTGGATATTGCTCAAGAGTCCCGCGCACTCTCCCGGGAAGAAAGATGGCTCCGTGCTAACCTGAAAAGTCGGGTTAAGGGTCTCGCAGTTCTGGAAAGATCCCGCAAACGTCAAGCCTCCGGAATTCGCTACCTCCGCGAGGGCGACGCCAACACCAGATTTTTCCATCTACGAGTTAATGCGAGGAAGCGCAAAAAATCACATCTTGAGAATCAAGCATAACACTGGCTGGGTTGTGACTCACGATGATAGGCTGATCTTCGACCACTTCTTCCGCGCTCTAGGTCGGCCTCCTCCTCGTACGCTGGACTTTAACTAGGACGCCCTGAACCTCACCACCCACCCCATGGAGGATCTGGGCCTGCCTTTCTCTGAGGATGAGATAAAGGAGGCTATTGATGACATGCCCGCGGACAAGGCTTCGGGCCCTGACGGTTTTACTGTTGCCTTCTTTCGCTCTTCCTGGGATATAATCAAGGATGACCTTATGACCGTCATCAATGCCTTCTCCGAGCTGTCTGCGTCCAATTTCCACATCATCAACACAGCCAATGTCGTGCTTCTGCCTAAAAAGGACGGTGCAGAGTCCATATCAGATTTCAGGCCCATCAGTCTCATCCATGTGGTTCCGAAGATCATCGCCAAAGCTATGGCACGACGTCTCAGCCCGAAGATGAACGACATTGTTTCCCGCAGTCAGAGCGCTTTCATCAAGTCTAGAACTATCCATGAAAATTTCTTGTACGTCAGGAACACCGCCCGCCAGTTACACCGCTGCAAAACTCCATCACTTCTGATCAAATTGGACATCGCCAAGGCCTTTGACACTGTTCGCTGGGATTACATGTTGGATCTTTTGCAACGCTTCGGCTTTCCTCAAAGATGGCGGGCCCTCCTGACGAGTCTCTTCACCACGGCCTCCTCTAGGGTCTTCCTCAACGGAATCCCTGGGAGGGACATCCTGCATGGACGCGGTTTTCGTCAGGGCGATCCCATCTCGCCCCTCCTGTTCGACATCTCCATCGACCCACTTCAGAGACTTCTAGAAAAGGCTACGGAATCCGGCCTGATGTCTGCTATGCCTGGAGGCATTCAGGGCCCCAGGGTCTCCCTATATGCGGACGACGCTGCCATTTTTCTATCCCCCACGACACATGATGTAGAAGGCCTTGCTAGCATTCTACAGAGTTTTGGGGTAGTCTCTGGCCTCGTGACAAATGTGATCAAGAGCTCCATCGCCCCCATCCAATGCGCCAACATTAACTTGGAGGAGATTCTGGCGAACTTCCCGGCGACTACGAACCCCTTCCCCATTAAGTATTTGGGGTTGACCCTCTCCCTCGGAAGACTTAGGCGTGTGGACCTTCAACCCTACATCGACAAAGCAGTGGCTCGTCTTAGCCCGTGGAAAGGAAAGTTCCTGAATCGTGTCGGGTGCACTGCTCTGGTTAAGTCCGTGCTCTCCTCCATGCCAATCTTCTTGCTGACGGCTTTAAAGGCTGACAAAGGCATCCTCAAGGCCTTTGCGAAGATCAGTCGCGGCATGCTTTGGGCCTGTAAGGAGGCGGTTAGTGGAGGGAAATGCAAAGTCAACTGGCAAAAGGTCTGCCGCCCCAAGGAGCTCGGTGGTTTGGGGGTTTTGGACCTGGAGAGGTTCTCCCGAGCCCTGAGGCTTCGCTGGTTATGGTATGAGTGGAAGGCTCCTGAGAAGCCATGGGTGGGCTCTGAAACCCTCAACGACGCCTCCGACCTTGACCTCTTCAATGCGGCTACTCGTGTCACCATCGGAAACGGCGCCAAGGCCTCCTTCTGGTCGTCTTCATGGCTCCATGGCGCCCGCCAAAAGACCTGGCTCCCCTAATTTTCAAGGCTTCCAAGAGGAAGAATCGGACGGTCCAGGACGCTCTCGCTGATAACAACTGGATCTCGGACATTGCGGTGGATGCGTTCACTGCCGATCACATGGAACAATACATCCACCTCTGGGAGCTCTTGTCGGATATCCAGCTTCATCCTAACACTGAGGACTCCATTACCTGGTCCTTGACCCCTAATGGGTGCTACTCGGCCAGCTCCACCTACAAGGTCCAGTTCCTTGCCTCTTTGCCCTGCCAGTTCGGGAACATCGTGTGGAAGACCTGGGCCCCTCCAAAGTGTCGTTTCTTCGCCTGGCTCGCTGTCCAGAACTGCTGATCGCTTGGCGAAACGCGGATGGCCGCACCAACCTACTTGCCAGCTCTGTCGTACCTCCCCTGAGACAGCACGGCACATTCTTTTCGAGTGCCGCTTCTCCAGACGTATCTGGACGGCCGCGGCCTCTTGGTTGTCTTGTCCAGACCTCACCAACAGCATCGGGGAGGGTAGGCCTAAAGTCATGGACTATTGGCTGGCCGTTTCAAAGTCCACCACCTCCTCCCCAATAGGCTTGCGCTCAGCTATCACGCTCATCACTTGGGAGATCTGGAAAGAGAGGAACGATAGAGTTTTCAACAATAAGTCCTCCCTGCCTTCGGTTGTCATGCATAAGATTCGGGAAGAGGGGAAGGACTGGATCCTCGCCGGTGCTAAAAATCTGGCGGAACTTGTAGGCTGATCCTCTTCCCCCTGTGTCGGGGGTGGTGTTCGCCCCCTTCCTCTTTTTTTGTTTTTTTGGCTCTTGCCATACCCCAGTTTGCTTCTCCTATATCAATATAAGGCAAAAGCTTTTTTGCCCGTTTCAAAAAAAAATGTTGTACTACTTTGTGCATGCATGACAATTAATAAGGTAACCTAAGATACCAACTTATAATACTAGTATGCATTACGGAAGTAGTATCATACACTAGTATCATATGCATGATACTAGTATATGATACTCCCCATTACGACCAGCCGTAGGCATCTTAGGTTGTGCACCTTGACCAAGGTGAAGGGGAAAACGAGAAACTTAATCTTTATTTGCTAAGTAATACCATTGCATGCAACGAACTGACCACTGCATGCCATGCTAGATAGTCTCAAGTCATTGGAAGCATACACCCCCACATCTCTTATTGGTTGATTGTTCATAGCAATAAATAAGGAACGTGGTGGGAGTTAATGCACCGCGTCCAAGTATTTTTGGAATTATTTAATTTTCTTAATGTGTCTAATACACTGATACAGAGGGAGTAACATATGATATTATGCACTGTAGAATCCCTATAGCATGATACTAGTATATGATACCTCTTATTGCTATAGCCATGCATGATACTAGTATATGATACCTCCCATTGTGACCATCCCTATAGCAACCAAGGTATTTAGTCTTCCTCAATTAGCTCAAGGAATCGCAGGTCATAAGTATTTAGGGAACCATGGCTCACCAGGCCTTGATTTCCTAATACACGAGATAGTGTGAAAAACTTAAAAAAAAAGACTTGTCTATTATGAAAAGAAGGGAGCACATGTATATACCTCCATGTGTTGCCACACGGGGCAAACATTTTTAACTCAATAAGAGGATCACACATAAGAAATTAATGCAAAACAAATAGGAAAAATAAGATTATATTTTGGTTATAAAGCATAGATTTTTTTGCCATTGTTTAATCTAACAAAATAGGTATGTGCATGTGATTGATCTGCTTTATTAGGGCACAAAAGATAAGAGATTAATTCATACTTATTTGTTTATGGGCCGTGAATTTGTTGCTATTTACTTGGTTAGAGCATCTCTAGCAGACCCCTTAAAGCCGCAACCCGTAAAGCATGGATAAGGGCCGAGAAAAACACGATTTAAATGTCGAAATCGACTGCGGCGGAATAGAGCCCGCAAACCCGAGCGGTAAAAGAGAATATCCCCGATATTCTTTTTTACTGCTCGGGTTTGCGGGCTCTGTTCTACATGCTACCGATTTCGGACCTCAAACTGTAAAACCACACAATGCAATTGACCGCAATTTTAAAAAATAAAACACAAATTCCAAGAATTCAAACACAGTTTTGGCGACATTTGAACAAAGTTTTCGCGCCACAACCCAAAAGAGATCGCATCCATCATCACTCATCCTTCATCATCATCATCACAAGATAAAATCTTCACCGCCACTATTGCCACCACCACTTGCCGAACCACCGATCCTTGGCACCGCATGGCCTCTTGTGGCTAATATCCTCCCCTCCAAGATATCCAACCTTGCCATGTCATGCCGTTCTTTGGTGACCCCATCCATCTCATTTCGATTCATCATCATGATCTTGTTCTCCTCTTGAAGGATCTTGGCCATGGCTTTGTTCTCATCGGCCATGGCTCTTCTCTCCTCAATGGCGGCCTTGTGCATGGTGTTCTCCTTGAGTAGTTTCCACTTCTCTTGCTTCTCTTGAGGCTTCTTCTCTGCCAACTCCTTCTTTGCCTCTAATATCTTGATCACCAATATATCATTGGACTTGACCATGTGATGTAGCTTGTCCCGCAAGCTTGATGCCTTCGCTTCCTTCTTGATCTTGTCCTTAGCCTTCTTGTTGCCATGAGGCTTGTTCTTGTTTCTTGGGGCATCATCATCTTCTTCATCATCGTCCATCTTGGTGAGTGCACCTCTCTTAGGTGGGGATTCTTTCTCAATCAACTTCCACTTCTTGCTCTCTTGAAGAAGTTTCCAACAATGCTCTAGTTGAAATGCCTTTTTACCAGAAACTTCCATGTCCTTGTACCATTCTTGTGCAATTTTTTCCTACAAAATGAAAACAATATAAAAATTGAGCAACCACTCCAATGGCTACAAATGATTTGCACAACTTGGGACGTGAAGACAAACTCACATAATCAGATTCAACGGTACCACTTGGCGGTGCATTGCGGACTTGTTGCAAGCATGCAGCCCAACAGCTACAAATCGGCTTGATCACGTCCCAACGACCTTGGAGTGGTCGAAAGGTGCGTGGCGTCCTGTTCAGATACTTTTCCATCGTGCGTAAGTACTGATCCTCTATCATCTGCCAATACCATTTCGTGGTTTAGTCAGTGCCGGTGCACGCATCAAGGGACACCGATTCCCAAGCCTTGATCAAGATGGTATCTTCCAATTGCATGTAGTTCTTCGATCTTACATGCACTTTTGCTTGAGCTTTGTCTAACACCCCCTCTAAACCTACTCGACCTCATCTTCTTCCGCGACGTGGTCGTGCACGCCACCATCCATCTCATTGTAACCGTAATCACCGATCGGGGCTTGATCGATATCAATGGTGTTATCATCCAACAGGTGCACAAACTTGGCAGCCACATCATGCAAATCGGCGCTACAATTTCACTCAACAAGTCACGAACACACGCAATGGAGAAAAGTGAAAGAAGTATAAGAAATCAAAGCATCATACCTTGCGCCCATTTCGTCGAACACCTCGAGGGCGGCGGCGGCAGCGCCATCGGCGGGCATCCTCGGGTGAGTTCTCGCCCGAGTAATCGGGGGAGGTATTGGCGGGGTAGGTATTCCGGCGAGCTTCTTGCATTTCGCTCCCGAAACCTTCCCCTTCTTCGCCAGCGGCCCGACCGGATTCACATCGGTGGTGGCTGCAGGAGCTCGTGCCTTCCTGGCAGGGGCTGCGGGAGCGCCGCCCTGACGACGACGTTGCCCTGCTTCTTGCGGGGTGACGCGGTGGAGTCTTGACCGGCGACGGGCGCGACAGGGTCGCGGCGAGATCTGCTGAAGGGTGTGGCGCGTGGATGACATCCGCAGTGACGGCGATGGCTGGGAGGCTTCCATGGCGGTAGAGGGAAACCAAGGAAGTGCTCCGGAGCGGGCAGAGGGAGGTTGCTGGCAGCGAAGGGAAGGGGAAGCAGGAACTGCCGCGCGGAAATGTCCCTCCCGCCAAATCTCGCAGCAGGTAGGGGTCAAGCTCGGGTCGGCCTCCCACCCTGTGTATCTAAAGGTTGAGGGCGAAGTTTTTCTGTGCCCTGCAAATTATTTTATAGGTCACGGGTCGATACGGTGTCTAATCGGGCAACTAAACCGTAAACGGGTGGTTATTTTGCAGGTCGGTGCATTTTAAGGGGTCTGTTAGAGATGCTCTTACCAAAGACATCTGATCGGTACCGAATTACCATAAGAAACAATTTATTTACAAACTGTGAATTTATTACTATAACATAGATGGTTCTGATTTATTGGGTCACCGAAGATTGGTTTGTTGAAAAACGGAAACGAATAGAAAAATAGGAACAACCAATGAAGGGTGAAAGGATGAACGAAGAGGTGGTGGCAAAAAAATCGGCGAAAAAATTGAAATAAGATGAAACCTTACATTATTTTTATGTAATATTTGCTAGAGATAGAGATATATTGAAATGCATCTACTCTTAGGTTGACCATAGTGGGAGTAACTTAGCTAGTAACACAACACACACCAAGGCAAATTTATGTACGTGGCAAGTAGTTAATGAACTGTTCATGTATAGTTCACTATTTTCATTTTGTATAACTCTCATGTTTACTTATTTCATCATCAAACTTTATACATGCGTAATATAAATCCATATGATCATCTAGAATTCCTTTTGGACCTTTAAATGTTATTTTAAACTATTAAAAATAGAGCAGTGCTACGCATCGATGATTTACCGCCGAAGCATGCACAACACTGGTCAATAATCGTTAGATTAAATCCCACTATAATTAAGCAATGTCGGATTCTACATCGTCCACCTGTCGTGCATAAAAGATCATGTGTGGAGCTATTCGGTTAAAAATAAGATGCTCCAATGCACTCATGCTTCAAAAATTCACTTTTAATAACTAATAATAATATTTACCTTTCTAAAAACGTTAGATTATCATTTAGCTACCTACAAAATTTTGCAATCAAATAATAATATTTACCTAATAATAAAACGGCTACCGCTTCTAGTCATACTTCATTAAAATTACCCATAAAGTTTCCAATAATCACCCACTGTGCCACCCGTAAGTGAAAAAAAAGTTCCATTTTTTCCTTAGTTGCTACAAGGGACTTTGGTTTATTAAACGAAACGACCCACTATAGTGCAACAAGCTGTCAGTAGCGCAATGGCTAGAGGTCCACCTGGGGACTAGATAGACCTAGGTTCGAGGCCTGCCTATCTGATTTTTCTCTTCTTTTTTAGTTTTCTTTTATCGGCACATTCGAATACTTTTTTAAAATAATCATAATTTTTTTGAATATATTGTATATGAAAATTCCTCAGAAAAATGGGTAGATTTCAAATATGTTATTATCTTACATGTAAAATATTCTAAAAATCTCATTTTTCTTCATTTTTGTTTATTTTTACTTTTATCAGGCAGATTCAAATACTTTTCAAAATATTGATTCAAATCCTATCACGAAGTCTAGCATGTTATATATGAAAATTCCTCACAAAATGTGTAGATTTCAAATATGCTATTATCTTGCATGTCAATCACCTCTAAAATTAGGTTTAGGATGCAGGCTTAATTAATACCTTTTTATATGTGGTATTTTGAAAATGCCTATTATTTATGTTCCTACACCATTTAAATCGAGTACATATGATAGTTTGATGCTTTCATAAAAACTATTATTGGCATCATAGGGGATGTTGATTCCTACTAAAATTACAATATGTGTATAATAATCCTCTCTATTTTTCACAGTGCACAATAACTGACCCGTATATGATGACGTACACTAAAGTACTGACCATAGTATGAAATCGTGCCTATAAAGCTTTGTTCTAACAATATCGATATTCATATGCAACTTTGAACATTTGGTATGCACATCCTTATTGATTGATTGTTTTCGGTCTAAACGTCTAATATGTTTGCAACTAAACTAAATCTAACTTTGATTACATTTGCAAACACATATAGCAACAAGACAAAAACAATGCTTCTTATGCACGTGTACTAAAATTTACTTCTCTATTTTCATCCTAATGCAGTATTTGCTGGGCATCACTAAGGAGGAATGACAACAAAGGCATAAAAGTGATAGCAGTGGATAGGTAGATTTTTGTTGTTGTCTAATAAATTGGAAACACGTTGAGTACACTTCAGAAAATAGCTCACCTTTATGTTTTTTTTACAACACCACTTATCATGTTGTTTGTCATACAGTATCATGAAAGATTTCAAGAGATTTGTTGATGACATCGGGTGTGTAGGAGGGATGATTTTTTTTTCGGTACAACGCACGGCTATGTTTGCTAATAGTACTAATTGAAATAATTCATAGGTGGTCATAGTTGAGCCTCACAATAAGGCTGCTTGTAATGGGGAGTATCATATACTAGTATCATGCATATAATATTAGTGTATGATACAACCTCCCTAATGCATAGCATCATATATCAGTATCATGTAGTACTTTATTTATTGCCATGCATGACACATAGTAGCATAACATTTATTATGATACGGTATCATGATATGATACTCAACCCTCTCTTCCTTTATTTAATTCTATGGCGCCTCATCAAAATTTCCAAGTTGGCATACATGATACTAGCTATGATACTAGCATTACGACCAGCCTAAGGTGATCAAAGCTTATTACGTGGACACGTGCATCGACTCCTCCCCACATTAACTTGTGAGGCATTTTTTATTTTTTTAGAAAAGGAGGAGGACCCCCGGCCTCTGCATCTGGACAATGCATGCAACCACTTTATTAATTATTCACACAAGACCTTACAAATTGATACAACAGAAAGACTAAAGCCACTGTCTAGGCAACATCTGTTGTTACTCCTAGTTGATGTAGGACTGCTGATAATCTGGGCCTAATACCAAGCAGACCTCGCAGCCAAACCTAACATCTAAGACCTGAGGTCCCAACCAGGACGCCTGCCGGGTATGGGGCACCCACTAGTCTGGCGCACTCCTCAACCAGGACGCCTGGCGGGTGTGAGGCCGCCGCAGCCACCTGCCACCAATCCATCTTCAGTGATGTACTGCTGCACCTACCTTGCCCGGTCTAGCTGTCGTCGATGCCACCACGATGCAAACACAACGCCACCATCCCGCGCTCGTCCATCATCGCACGACCACCGGCGAGACCCTGCTGCTCCATGTCGCCGAGACCCGCCGTCGTCGACGCAAGAGAAGGCACGCCACACCGCCTCATGTCTCTTCCATCCGGCGTCGCTCCACAAACGATGCCCCCAATAGGGAATACGACACCGTAGTGCCGCAATCGTCTGATCTGGTGATCTTAGGATTTCTCCTGGAGCGGCACGAGCAGGTTGACGATAGTTGCTTGACGATGCCTTCAACAAGGTAACGACATAGACGTCGCCATCGCCCGCCATGACCGGAGTCGGCTCGGTTTTCACCGGCGACTATGTCTCCCCAACTCGCCAGCGGTGCTAATAGTGGGATCCAAGATCCGTCACTACCAGCCTGGCCAACCGCCTTTGGTGGAGAAGGCACCCACCACCACGATGCCCGGGCCAAGAGACCCGGACGTCATCGTGCCGCGAAGATTACCTAGGGGGATCTCCTCTTGCCGTTGTCGAGACGAGGCGCAACCGTAGTGCCGTAGTGGATCTCGATCTAAACCTCTTGGGCCCAGATCAGATCTCATCACAGCCAAAATCTCATCTGCCAAACGGCCGCCGGAGTTCTCCTGGTCATCGCCAACCCGTTGCGCACTGCCGTTGGAGGAGGAGGGAGATGGACGCCGCTGCCCCCCACGCGTTACTGCCGGCTGAGGACTGCGCCGTCGCTGCTGCCTCACCACAGGGGCTTCGCACAAGGCCCCTGGCGACCAAAGGATGACGCCCCCCCCACGCCTCTGCGGACGCCGCTCAGCGCCCAGCCAGCCACCACCCCCGCCCCCGCTGCCACCCTAGCCCCTCTTCCACCTTGCCCCGCTTCCCCCAGGCTTCTCCACCCCAAGATTCGCGCGCCAGTCCCTTGTGCCTGAGTTGTTCCCGCAGCTTCTTCCAGCCGGGCCAGATCTAGCCTCCCCGCCGAAGTCTCTGCCAGCTTCAGTCTCCCTCCCGCAAGATCCGCCTGCAGTTACTGCTCCTACGGAGCCAGGTCAAATCCTCAAGGTTCGCTTTGCTCTGGTTGAAGATCTGCTCTGCCCACCTCCTCTGCTACGAATTCATGGCACCCTAAAGCCGTGCCTCAATATGGCATAGTCCCTGGACTTGAATGCCCTCCTGAACGCGCCGCGGTCTCCTGCTTGCTCGAGCCCAGTGCTGCTGCAGGCATCTTCAAGCGCGCCATTGAAGATGGATTCCAGCCCAGAGGAAGGTTGGCGCCTCGTTAAAGCTCTGTACTGGTGGCGTGCCCTCTCCCCCGACCACCAGCATTCAAGTTGCCGATCCCCGTCTTCATTTTCCCTGCCTGCCGGTAGATCCTTTGTTAAGCATCGACGCAGAGTTTGCCACAGATGCTTGGGGAAGGGCCACAACAAGATCGACTACCCGGATCCGTATAAATGTATGATATGCCGAAGAAGCGGGCACCAGGCGCGTCAATGCTCCAACTCCCCTCCTCCAGCCCCACATCTCCATCCAAGGACCATTCCATCTCCACTGGTCAACCCGCCTGATCTGACTCCGCTCCACGACCCTGCTGCTTCAGGCCTTCAGCTCGCTGCGTCTTCGCTGCCCGGGTCGTCCATGCCGCGGGTGGGTGACCTCTCTCCGCGCCCTACTGAAGGAGATGTGTTTGTCGTCTCCACGCCGGCGATGGATGCCCAGGCGGCCAGCCTCGCCAACCTCACGGCCGTGGTGTGGCTTGGTGGCAGCCGCCCCACGGTCAGCGCCTCAGTCATTAGAGATGCTCTGGCCTCGGTCGCGGGCATCAACCACTCTCTGCTGAAAGTGGTGTTGTTCTACCCCGAAGACTTCCTCGTCAGGTTTGACTTCCAGCACCACTGCGACCTTGCGACGGCTGGCCCAGGCCGGTTCTCCCACTTCAGCTCCGAGTTTGACAACCTCGACATCCACATCGCCAAATGGCGCCTCAACGCGCACGCCGACGCTGTTCAAGCTGACTACCACATCCACCTCTGCCTCGAAAATGTTCCGCTCAACGCTTGGAACGACGCCGTCATGGCGCAAGTGCTCGGGCCGAACACTTTTCTGCACTACTTTGACATCGCCTCTGTACAGTGCAAAGATGCGGCCACGCTCAATCTTTGGGCTTGGTGGGTGGATCCCAGCAAAATCCCCAATGTTCAAAACGTCACCTTCACCCGCAACCAGCCGCCGGCGGGCAGCGCCCCCGCCCCCGCCATCGGCCGACAGGGGCTGCGTCGTCGCGTCCTAGTCCACCTGGACCTAATCGAAGATTACCTCCCAGACTCTGATGGTCGCATCCCTCGGCGCCCGCGCTTCCACCCTCCCTTCAGCTGGCACTATGGCGTCGTGGATGGTGAGGCCCGCGCTCGCGACCACCAGGTGGCGACTGAGAGGCGTAGAGACCGCAACGACCATGACCGGCGCGACGACGACCACGACAGAGATGGCGACCATGATGGGCGAGGCAGACACGAAGACTGCAAGACTTCCTCCTGGCGTGGTCTCTTTCGAAGCCGCTCCAGGGCCCCTCACCGCGATGATGAGCGGGCAGGGGGCTCGCGTGATGAACGGCGACATGACGACTGTGACTCCCGTGGCCGTTATGATGATGGCCGCCGACGGGTCCTGCCAGATGCTCGGAAGATCGACATCACCAAGGTTCAGCGCCTCCCCGACGGCGCAGTGATCCCAGCTTCGGGCAGAAGGGCTCGGCACCGCGCGGCATGCCCAGAGCGGCAATCCCGCTCATGTGAGGCCATCAGTATTTGGTGCACTGAAGACACCAGGGGCAGATCACCACCTCCGTCCCCCCGTACCATCTCCCGTGATGTGATCGAGCTGCAGCCTGCCTCGAAGCTTCCTGCCTGGCTGTGCGGCACAACCCTGTGCTTGGGCTCGCCCGTGGTACCTGAGGCACCCCCAGGCTGTTCCTCTCCTTCTTGTTTGCGACAATGGTCCATCTCGATGCCCCCAAGTCCAGCCATGCCTCTTCATGTGTCGGCTGCTGCTGTTGGAGCTAAAGAAGCTCGGTTGGTGGAGAGCCCTCTAGATGAGGCGCCAACCCAGGGTGGCCCATCTTGCTCTCCCCTGTTTGTGTCGTGCCCAAGGGCCATTCTCCTGATGCCCAACTCCACCCCGCCAAGGCCACTGACTGCCCGGAGGAAGACCCTGGCCGGTGCCACAGGTCTGAGCCTGATTCGGAGCAACCTAAGGATACAAGCAAAGAACAGAGACATGTCGATCGCTTCGCTGGCGGAGAGGCTGCTTTGCTAGTGCATGGGTGTTGTGGATGAGGGGGAGATGATCACAGAGGTAGCCATTGCCAAGTATGTGGCTCTCTTTCGTGGCCAGTTCCCTGACTTGGCTATTGCTGCGCTTCGGGCGATCTTCAGGCTTGGCTGTGACCTCGCCACTGCGGTGGACGAGGCCTTGCTTGATCACGGTGGAGGAGCCAGGCTGGAGCTCCAAGGCCAAGGCAGCGAGGACGCGACTACGACCTGATGCTGCTGCTATGTCCAGCCCCTGATGTATCCCAGTTTTGATGATTAGTATGCTTCTTAGTGTTGTCCTGTGTGTTGCACTAGATAGACATGTTTGTAGCTCTGTCCTTCAACTACTCACCATTGTAGCCTTGGCAAGGCTCATATTTCTGCTATATGCTACCACTGATGTATCCCTGTCTTCCAATGAATGAAACTCTTTCCATCCTAAATTGGAATGTCCGTGGTCTCAACTGTCCGAACCGTCGAGCAACCATCCATGAGACAATTGCTGCTACTTCTTGCAACCTTGTTTGCCTCCAGGAAACGAAATTGGCTGCAATTGATCCTTTCTTGGCTCCTTTCTTGGGTGGCTAACAACCGAAAAGCTTTGCTGAGCGGTCTGCTGATGGCACCAGGGGAGGCATTCTACTTCTCTGGAACGAAGATTTCATAAAGGTGGATAATATTTCCATGGGTATTGTTGGGGATATAACTACTAGTGTAACCCGCCTAGGAGGGGCCGAGTTACGCTATAACGATTCATCATATGAAGCCGAATATCAAGCTTGAAGATGGCGGTTCAGTCAAGGGCCCCAAGCCCAAAGGCGACTTAAAGCCCGTAGTGATAAACCGCCATAATAGCATGACTTGCATTGTAAGGAAAGATTAAATAGTCACCGAGCCGGACACTGTTTATGAGCCGGCCGGGACTCTGTAGGCCACGGGGCGTCAACCCGTGTATATAAGGGGATGACCCGCCGACGGCTTAGGGCAAGTAACATCAAATCGAGAGCCAGGCATAGCGGATTCGCTCCCTGGTCATCGAAACCCTAGCAATTCCACCTCAACTGGATTAGGCTTTTACCTTCACCGTAAGGGGCCGAACCAGTATAACCCTCGTGTCCCTTGTCCCGCTTTAACCCCTTTAAGCTTCCTAGTTGCGATGGCTCCACGACTAAGTCCTTTCATGAGGACATCTGTCGTGACAATTCCACGACAGGTACCTTCAGCATCTCTGCAAGCATCACTATTATCAGCACTCTAGTTACCTTCAAACTCACTTCAGTTTATGGTCCTACTAGAAGCAACCTTAAAGATGCTTTTTCCCAAGAGATTGTCAGCCTTAAACCGCAACAGGATATGAGTTGGCTAGTTACGGGCGATTTTAATCAAGTCTACCGCGCTAGAGATAAAAACCGCACAAACGTCAATCGCTCCCGTCTTGTGCGCTTCCGAAATGCCCTCAACTCTTGTGAGTTGAAAGAGATCCACCTCCAGAACAGAAAATTCACTTGGAGCAACGAGCAGACGAACCCAACCATGAGAAAATTAGACTCTTTTTTCTGCAATGACGACTAGGACGTTACTTTTGGTTGTCACATCCTTCACGATCTCTCGTCCTCGCTCTCGGATCACTACCCGCTGCTTTTGGCCAGCGACAAGGGACCAAGACGTCCCAAAACTTACCGGTTTGAAATTTTCTGGACTAAGTTACCTAACTTCAATAGGATCGTCCATGATGCTTGGAATGAGGGAACAAGCCACTTCGAGCTATTCCAGGTGCTCTTTCACAAGCTAAAAAGAACAAGTCAGTGCCTTAGGAAGTGGAGCAAGTCCATGTTCTCGAATCACAAAGTCTAGCTCCACATGGCCCTTGAGATCATTCTCCGCCTCGATGTGGCGCAAGAGTGCAGAACATTTAGCATGGCTGAATGGAATCTTAGAAAGGACCTCAAAAAGAAGGTTGTGGCCTTGGTGGTTCTGGAGCAGGCAAGGAAAAGGCAAAGCTCGAGAATTAAGTTGCTCAAAGAGGGAGATGCGAATACCCATTTCTTTCATCTCCGTATCAACCATCGCCGAAGGAAAATTTTCATTCACCGCCTTGAGAACAATAATGGTTGGGTCACCAGTCATGATCACAAGAAGGATATTATACAGAACCACTTTCCAACTGCCATTGGGAAGCCCCTGCGCTCCAAAGACTTCAATTGGGGATGCATCCCGCCATCGACCTGTGATCTCTCAGACCTGGGTGCCCTATTCACTTAAGAGGAGGTCTGAGCTGCTATCAAAGATCTTCCTGGGGACAAAGCTCCGGGCCCGGACGGTTTCACAGGAGTTTTTTCCAAGGAGTGTTGGGACATCATAAAACCTGATATCATGCTTGCTGTCAACAGTTTCTCCAATCTCCATGTCAGCAACCTCCACTGGCTCAACTCAGCCAACATTCCTCTCATCCCCAAAAAGGATGGAGCAGAGGGCATCTCTGACTTCCGACCAATAAGTTTGATTCATGTGGTCACTAAGATTATCGCGAAGATGATGGCCACTTGGCTGTCCCCTCACATGCCCGCGCTGGTTTCCAACACGCATAGTGCTTTTATTAAGAAAAGAAGTATCCATGATAACTTCATGTATGTCTGCAACCTGGCACGTCGATTTCACCTTACCAGGTCTCCAACCCTGCTGTTCAAGATCGACATCAAAAAAGCCTCCGACTCGGTTCGTTGGGATTACCTCATGGATTTGTTGCGTCACCATCATTTCCCAAGTCGTTTCTGTGATTGGATTTCAGCAGTACTTTACACGGCCTCATCCAGAGTGTTCCTCAATGCTATTGAGGGGGACTCTATCAAGCATGGCCGTGGACCTCGGCAGGGGGATCCTCTATCCCCCCTACTCTTTGTCCTTGCCATTGACCCCCTCCACCGCATGCTCACTAAGGCCACCGAGCAAGGCAACCTTCACCTGCTGCATGGAAATCCAATTCGGGCATCCCTGTATGCCGATGACGCGGCCATCTTCGTTACGCCAATCAAGGAGGACATCCAGATCCTTGCCTTAACGCTGAGCTCCTTTGGTGAGGTCACCGACCTTGTCACCAACTGCAACAAAAGTTTGGTTGTGCCCATTCGTTGTGCCAACCTCGACCTTGATGACATCCTTCAGGCCTTCCCTACTGTCCGGACCTCTTTTCCTTTGCGGTACATTGGCCTTCCTCTATCGGTCACGAGGCTCAAACGCATCCACTTCCATTACCTTGAGGACAAGATTGCAGGCAAGCTCCCACCTTGGTCGGCCATGCATGTGGCTGCCCCGGGACGCATCATTTTGGTCAAAGCGGTTCTCACAGCCATAACAATCTATCGCCTAACACCCCTGGATATCCCAGTTGGCGTGCGGAAGAAGATCGATAGCCTGAGACGTGCATACCTTTGGGCAGGCTGCGAAAAGGTGTCTGGAGACAAATGTAAGGTTAACTTGAACCTAGTCTGTAAACCCAAGATTTTTGGTGGCCTGGGCGTTCTAAACCTCGAAAAATTTGCCACCGCCCTTCGGCTTCGATGGCTTTGGTTCGAGTGGGCTAACCCACCTAAGACTTGGGCCGGAATGGAGACGCCATGTAGCAACGCTGACAGAGATCTCTTCGCGGCATTCACGACTGTGACCATTGGGGATGGTAAAAAGGCATAATTCTAGGAATCGTCATGGCTTAATGGCCTTCGACCAAAAGATGTGGCACCGAAGATCTTTGAGATATCTAAAAGGAAGGCGTGTTTGGTCAGCAAAGCGCTTGACAACAACTCCTGGATCAGCCAGATTGACACCTCTCAGGGCCTCTCTCTGGACCACATCCAGGAGTTCGCCGCTCTCTGGGGATGCTACAAGAGGTTACTCTTAGCTTGGATAGGAAGGATATGATACTTTGGAAATTCACTTCTAGTAAAAAATATTCGACGGCCACTGCTTACATGGCGCAGTTTGCGGGACAAGTTCTCAGTCCGACCTCTACCACGATCTGGAAGTCTTGGGCCCCGCCCAAATGCAAATATTTTGCCTGGTTGATCATTCAGAATCGCGTCTGGACGGCCGATCGGCTGCAACGGCGAGGATGGGCGAATTGCGGCCTATGCCCCCTATGCAAGCAGACTCAGGAGTCAGCTGCTCACCTTCTCTTCCAGTGTAGATTCACCATCCGAATTTGAAACAAGATCATCGCTTGGCTTGGCATTCATGGCCAATCTACAACGGCATGGCGGCATGAGGTTTCCGTCCATGATTGGTGGGTCAAAACGACCAGTTTCGAAGGCCACACCAAGAAGGTGATCATGTCAGTTATGATGCTTGTCTCGTGGGAAATTTGGAAGGAGCGAAATACGAGAGTCTTCCGCAACACGGCCGCCTCGGCCATCGTCATCGTTGCGAAGATCAAAGAGGAGGCCCATCTTTGGGCGCTAGCTAGAGCTATCAACTGAGTACTCTTATGTCGCGAGAATAGTCTTTCCTTTGTTTTTGCGGTGCTGCGGCTTATGTCTAAACCTTCTTCTTAATTAATGAAATGTCAAGTCTTTTGCCTTGTTTCAAAAAACAAACAAAGGCATTATTTATGGCAGTGGAGAAACAAAACTGGCTCACCGAGCAGTTAACGCGTGCCGATCCAGTATTGCGGACCGAGAGATTGGTATTTCGATCCGAGAAGCCAGAGCGTACGCAGGCGGACCGCCGAATCGATTCGGCACCCGAACCCGAGCGGCAAAGTATTACTTTTTTTAAGAAAAGGAGGATGACCCCCGGTCTCTGCATCTGAGAGATGCATACGGGCATTTTATTGATTATTTTCTAGGACCTTAGAAAGTAGAACAACAATATGCCTGAATCCGTCATCTTGGCAACATCTGCCGCTACTCCTATTGAAATGATGAAGGGATGCTAGCTGGGCCACATAACCAGACCTCTCACCTAAGCCTAACATCTAAATCCGGAGGCCCCGACCGAGCCATCTGCCGGGTCCGGGGCTCAAACCGGTCCGACGCACTCACATGTGTCGTCGCCGCCATCTTTCACTGGTCCATCTTCAGAGCAGGTGACAACCTTGGCAGGTCCTCCGCCATCGACGCCACCACGATGCCAAACGACGACCACCACCTACGCGAGCCTTGGCAGGTCCTCCGCCATTGACGCCACCACGACGCCAGACGACGACCTCCACCTACGCGAGTCCATCTTCAAGCAACAGACGTAAATCCATGCTAAGATAGGGCTGCACCACCGTCGTCGCCCACCACCCACAAGCGCCACCCAACCCCAAGGTTCCCAAAGCGGCGCCTTCAAGAAGGGAATGGTGCCGCGAGCGGCGCCGCCGCCCAACAAAGTTAGGGCTTTCGCCCGGGAGACCTTGGGGAAGGGGAAGTGATGAGATCAATCCATACCGACGCCTCCAAGGAGAGGAACGGCGCCCTCAGGCGTCGCCGTCGGCGCGGCCGGTCATGGCCGGCCAGGGATTTAGCCCAAACTAGATCCCCACCACCACCAACGCTTCCTGTATAGAACCGGCGACCAAGAGAAAGCGCGGCCCGACCAGGTTGGCCCACACGCCGAACCGGGGAGGAGGGAAGGTGCCAGATCGCACGCACCGACCGCCGTAGAAGCCGCCGCCAGCTGCCAAAGACCATCGGATCCCACCACTCGCGTAACCGGGAGCGCCCGATCCACGGCCCGCATGGTTGCTAGCCGGCCGTGCCTTGCCAATGGAGCCGCCGCTCCAGATCCGGGGTTCCCCACGCAGAGGCAGGGCAACGGAGGCCCCGCCGCCGCCATCCTTGGCGCCCCGGGCTTGCCCGGCGGCTGCCTCAGGCGGCGGCGAGGAAGGGAAGAGGAGGAGGGGGGTGAGGAGGAGGGGCGGCTAGGGTTGGGCGGCAAAGTATTACTACTGACTGATGAACATCGCGCGTGCCCGTGCATATGCTGGCATTTGATGCGCCCGTCGTGAACTGGCCGTGTTATTTTTCGTCTCGCGGCGCTCACCACGGCATTACTGGGCCGCCCCTTTAGTTTTCACCGGTGCCGTCGCCCATCGGCAATGTCGTGATGCTACATCGAATACAATGAGCGGCGTTGGGCGCAATAAGTCGAGAACTCGACATGCGTTTGCGTTCACCTTTGGAAAACAAGCCTGATGAATGCATGCATGCATTCGCAAAAAATAGTAAGTATGAATCAGTAGAAACACCATCCGTTGCAAGCATGCGTAAATCTTAATCTACTCCCGGAGTTCTTGCGAGGCACCGTCACATTGAAGAGGTCCCCAAAATTTAGCTTTAACACAGATAAGGAATTTCACCAAATCAACATGGTGAAAAACCACACAAAAAATGGACCATAAGATTCGATAAGCTTAATTTCCATGCATTTGCTAGCTACAAGACCAAATTTCAATCCCCAAAAGTTGATCCAGTACACGGTAGCATGATTGATTAGACACTGGCGTGTATATATAGAGGTGGCTAAGCAAATCTTAAAGCCTAGAGTACTAATTCCACCGATGATTGCATGCACAACAAGCGCGCCTCGCACCGCATTGCATCGCATGCACTCGACATCACGCCCTGCGGCTGCGGCCCATGGCAGACGGCGCTGCCACGACCTCCATGAACGGCGGGTACTGGACTACGTCCTGCAGCAGCCCCTGCGGCAGCATTGGGAACTCGCCCTCGTCCTCGTACCCGTTGTCGCCGGCGCCCCAAGAAGTGGATACGCCGCCGAAAGCCTCGTGCCTCTCCTGGTTCGGCAGCCAGACCGACGCGTCAGGTTCGGCAGTGCGAACGTGGTCGCGCGGCCGCCTGCTCGCGTGGAAGCCGTGCACCACGTCCTGCAGCAGCCCCGTCTCCGGCGGATCTCGCCCTTGCAGGACCCCGGCCCAGTCCCAGTCGTCGTCGTCTTCCGCTCCAGGAACAGACGACGCCGAGGCCGTGGCGGTGTCTGGCATGGTGACCGTAGCGGCGCACGAAGCAGCGGGACGAGGCGATGGTGGCGTCGGTATGGGCGGCGGAGGGGGGTTGACGTGGGAGTGGCCGTGGCCGGCGTGATGGAGGAGGACGCAGCCGTGCGGGGAGGAGCTCATGAGGTTGTGCAAGATGAAGGTGTTGAGCTGCGCCGGCGGATGCGCCTGCGCCGTCGACTGGCCCCACGGCCAGTACCCCGCCGGCCAGGAATCGACGGGTGCGGGGAAGTTGGTGCGCGCCTTGGCTCCACGCATGAAGCGCGCGGCGACGTCGTAGGCGCAGGCGGCCTGCTCGGCAGTGTCGTACGTGCCGAGCCAGCGGCGCGCTTTGGACGCGGGGTCCCGGATCTCCGCCGCGAACCGGCCCCACGGACGGCGCCGCACCCCGCGGTACTGCATGCCCGTCGGGGACACGTCGCCGGACGCCAAGGAAGAACGCTTGCTGCGGTGGCGGTGTGTGTGCGCGTGCGTCTGTGCGGCGGCGTCGACGTCCATGATGTCCACGCTGTGGAATGGCGATGTGCTTGGGTGTGTTGGGACTTGGGGGACTGAGGGGATGATGAGGCGCGGGGCAGCTGCTTATATAGAGGGGGCGATGGGCAAGAGAAGAAAGGCTAATATAACCATGGTTCCATTTTTTCTTCTTCTTTTTTACAAGGGAGTACCTAGAACTCATCTAGATGAGATATAATTTGGTCTCATTCATTTTGAAAACAAGAACAGATATAACCCACATCAGCAAACACGTATTTTATAGCATCACATCCAATAGCTATAAAAGGTGAATGAGACCAAATTATATCTCATCTAGATGAGTTGTAGCAAAACTGTTTTGACAAAATACACCACGAACCACTTGATATTGACTTTGTTGTGGCTTCTAAGGCTTGGCGGGTTGCCATTTCTCAATCAATTGAAAAATGGCTATAGCTCAATCGGTGCTCTTTTAGAAATGAAAATGGCTAGTACTACTTGTTTCTAAATCTCAAAATGGCTATTGTTTCTGTCTTCCATTCCTCAAAAAATAAATACCCCCTCCAATACAAATTAATTGTCGCACACATGGTATGACTTTATAAAGTTATACTACACTACACTAAGTGTGCATCAATTAATATGGATCGGGGGGACTAGTTTGTTTTTTCTTTTCTTTTTTGAATATATCAAATTCTCTATTTTTTATTTTTTTGAAATTATGCAGGGTTCTTTTTTACTTTATCTTGTGCAGTGTGTATATTAGCATCTAAAAATACAGTATTTATTTAGACTAGCCACACTGGAGAGTAACATACACATATCCTTAGACTATGTTACTACCTTCATAGTGGGTAGTAACATAAGTGTGGTAATATAGAAAGCTTCATTTATTAGGTTATAGACTCATATTGCATTGAGACATGTGATGTTACAGTAACTAGCTAAGTTACTCAAATTACCTATCTCCTCATTGACTCATTGCCACATAAGCAAATTTGCTGAGTTGGACTCGATGTTACTGCTGAAGTTACTCCCACTGTGGCTAGTCTTAAGACTTAAGTCATGTACCTTTAAAGATGACTATATATATCAGGTCGGGCTTAGCTGCATTGAAAAGAAGCCCCAGATAATCTGATGTGGAAATAAACCACCGAGAGTAAGCTAACCAGTGGCAGAGCTATCCACAACTCGGGGCGACGGTTGTGGCCCGCCAGCATTGGACCATAGTGTGAAAAAAAATTGAGGGGAGGGCCTAGAGGAGATATTTTTTAACCGAAAGTGTTGTGCACACGATACTCCATGCATGATTTGCGCACAACATGATTTGAAGCCACACCGATTTAAAAAGAGTGGCAATCCAATGGTGTAGGTGAGATGTCGTGTGTAGATTGTGAGGGAAATCGTCGTGTGCATAGCAGGATTCTTTGTACTCCCTCCGTCCAGGTGCATAGTACCCCCAAACACTCATATTTTAGCCCCCCCCCCCCACCCCCAATCATTTTCTACCTAGCTCCACCAGTGAAGGCAACCAATTCTTTTCGGTTCATGTTCTTCAGCTTAAGTTGTGATATACCTGATGAAAAGTTTGTAATGGCCTTGGATTGTAACTATGTTATGAAAAAAAACAATCCTGAGTTTTCGCGGAAAAAAATGATATTGAGTTGATTTTTAGCCTTTTGCCGCTCTATGAACATAGAAGCGATTTTCAAACATCATGAAATGAAAAAGAGAAAGATCATTGTCACATATACAAATATCATACAAACATCATGTCTCATATATGAGTACTTGAGAATATAACATGAACAAGAAAAATCTTCGAAGTATTACATGGTTCTCCCAACAAAAGCATACACCATAAAGCTAACCGTCAAGAAAAGACACTCACAAGAATAGCATGATGTATGGTATCCATATGTTACCTTAATTCATTGCTGAGTGCAAAGTAATGAGAAGCGCTCTCCTTGTGATCATAAGATCAATTATCAACAATGTCGAAACGCGGATCACTTAGGCTGCTCATAGTGGGGAGTAACTTATACTAGTGTTATGCACATGACACTAGTCTAAGTTACTACCTCCATAGTGCAAAGTAACATAGTAATAGTGTCATAGATGGCTTCATTTATTAGCTTCTAGACTCATCCTTTCTCGGGAAGCTCTATGTTACAGTAACATATTATGTTACTCTAAACACCTCTCTCCTCATTAACTACATGTCACGTAAGCAAAATTCTCTTGCAGTGCGCTATGTTACTACCTAAGTTACTTCCACTATGATTATCCTTAGACTAGCCATGATGGGGGTAACATAAGGCTGGTCATAGTGGGGAGTAACTTAGACTAGTGTCATGCATATGACACTAGTCTAAGTTAGTACCTTCATAATGGAAAGTAACATAATAGTAGTATCATAGATGGCATCATTTATTAGCTTGTAGACTCATATTGTCTTGAAAAGCGCTATGTTACAATAACATATTAGGCTGGTCGTAATGGTAGTATCATAGCTAGTATCATGCATGCCAACTAGGCAATTTTGATGAGGTGTCATAGCATTAAATGAAGAAAGAGAGGGTGTAGTATCATATCATGATACTGTATCATATTAAATGCTATGCTACTTTGTGTCATGCATGGCAATAAATAGAGTACTACATGATACTAATATATGATACTGTGCATTAGGGAGGTAGTATCATACACTAGTATCATATGCATGATACTAGTATATGATACTCCCCATTCCAACCAGCCTTATGTTACCACCTCTCATTAACTACTTGCCACATAAGCAAAGTTTTCTTGAAGTGCGCTATGTTACTAGTTAAGTTACTCCCACTATGACTAGCCTAACCTATAACATGCACTTGGGACTAGCAAACATGTTTATGTGGCACATAATTAAAGAGGAGAGAGAGGGTTGGAGTAACATAGGTAGATACCATATCATGTTAAATGCTATGCTACTTTGTGTCATGCATGACAATAAATATGATCATCTATGATACTACTCTATGTTACTATGCACTATGAAGGTAGTATCATACACTAGTATCATATGCATGATACTAGTATATGTTACTCCCCATTATGACCAGCCATAGTTTGCTCTCACCGTTGTACGTGAAGCCACAAGCGTGCAGTAATTATCTTTGTTTGCCTATTAACTTTGCAGTGTGTGATACCGAGGAGGATTCGCTGTTTCTTCTGTAGAACACCAAAGCTCGTTCGATGATGTTTTGTACTACCTCCGTCTCGGTGAACAAGTCATTTGCGTAGTTCTAGGTCGACAATTTAACTATCCAAATATGTATTACATGTGACAAAAAATATATTTAGAAACTACATCCGTGTAGAAATCTAGTGATATACTTTTCATGACATATGACACATGCTTAATTCCTTAAATCGATGACCTAAAACTACGCGAATGACTTATTCACCTAGACGGAGGTAGTAGTAATGAATGTTGATTGAAGGTCTCGTTTCCCCCTCGTGACAGTACTTGTTGGAAATCAGGTAGTATGTATACTGATGTCCATTGTATGATGCTAGATATCCACCTCTCCGACCATGTGACACATGCGGTAAGCAATCCAAACAACTCAAAAAGATATCCACCACTCCGTATAATATCTCAAAGAAATATGTTCTTTTTCCAACACACCGCTGCATCGCAACAAGTTTTCCAGGTAGACGGTAAAGCCTTTTTGATTCAAAGAAATGCATTTTGAAGGTTTGGAACCCTTATGCATATGAGCGTGAAACAGTTTGAGGGAAGACGCCTCTCAAGGGGCGACCGGCTCATATATTTATAGCAGAGTTACAAGTCTTGGAGACCAAGAAATAAACCTTATACGCGTATATGTACAACCGTATCCAAACGGAATACGCGAGATTAGCTATACAAAGTTATACGTTAACATCCCCCCGCAGTTTGTGCGTCGGTCGAACGCATAAACTGTACCGGAAGTCCAAGAAGAGCTGAGTCGGTAAGCCCTTCGTCATGATATCGGCAAACTGCTGTGAGGATGGCACATGAAGAACCCGAATCTGACCGAGAGACACCTTCTCGCGGACGAAGTGGATGTCGATCTCGATGTGCTTCGTGCGGCGATGCTGGACCGGGTTACATGCCATGTAAACAACACTGACGTTATCACAGAAGACAACGGTGGCAGACGGAAGAGGACGATGAAGCTCGAGAAGAAGTTGGCGAAGCCAACAACACTCAGCCACGACATGGGCCACGGCTCGATACTCGGCCTTGGCACTGGAGCGAGACACCGTGGCCTGGTGTCGGTATCAAAACCGGCGTATCTCGGGTTGGGGGTCCCGAACTGTGCGTCTAGGCAGATGGTAACAGGAGACAAGGGACACAATGTTTTACCCAGGTTCGGGCCCTCTTGATGGAGGTAAAACCCTACGTCCTGCTTGATTAATATTGATGATATGGGTAGTACAAGAGTAGATCTACCACGAGATCAAGGAGGCTAAACCCTAGAAGCTAGCCTATGGTATGATTGTTGTATGTTGAGGTTCGTCCTACGGACTAAAACCCTCCGGTTTATATAGACACCGGAGAGGGTTAGGGTTACACAAAGTCGGTTACAATGGTAGGAGATCTGAATATCCGCATCGCCAAGCTTGCCTTCCACGCCAAGGAAAGTCCCATCCGGACACGGGACGAAGTCTTCAATCTTGTATCTTCATAGTCCAGGAGTCCGGATGAAGGTATAGTCCGGCTACCCAGACACCCCTAAATCCAGGACTCCCTCAGTAGCCCCTGAACCAGGCTTCAATGACGACGAGTCCGGCGCGCAGATTGTCTTCGGAATTGCAAGGCGGGTTCCTCCTCCAAGTTCTTCATAAAAATTTGTAAACACTAAGAGTAGTGTCCGGCTCTGCAAAATAAGTTTCCACATATTGCCATAGAGAGAATAATATTAACACAAATCTAATCTGCTGACGTATTCCGTAGTGTGACATCACACTACGGCCAAGCCTTTATTCGAATCGTTTTTACTTCCCCACCTCAACGCGTTTTGCGAGGCGGTTTCCTTGGCACGTCTTGTCAAAGCAGAGATCATGTCCCCTTTATTTACGAGATTCTCATCAATACGGACGTGGGTAACCCAATCGTGCCCGTTAGCATGTTTTCTCAATTAAAGGCGAGTCCCAAACGGTTACGGGGAGGGCCCTTGGTATTCAACCTCTTATAAAGAGACTAAGGCCTTACTCCTTTTCAATCTCAAACAAGTTCGCCTGTCGCCTCGAGTTCCAACACCCTAGGCTCCAAATTTCAGGCGCTTCGACCTTCGACAATGTCCGATTCCGACCTTCGAGGTCGATGGATGCCCTCCACCGTCACAGAGGAGGACGTGCTAAAGTTGAGAGAGGCCAAGTTCTTGACCGGCGAAATTTCGCACAGGTTGCCTGCTCAAGGGCAGGCTGCCCCCATCCCAGACTGGTGAGAGCGTGGTGTTCGTGTCTCACTTCCTTCGGGGGTTAGGCTTCCCAATGGATCCCTTCGTGAGGGGGCTGATGTTCTATTATGGGCTGGAATTTCACGACTTAGCTCCGGAGTCCATCCTCCATGTTTCCTCATTCATCGTCGTGTGTGAAGCGTTCCTCCGTGTTACTCCTCACTTCGGATTATGGCTCAAGACCTTTAAGGTAGAGCCGAAGATGGTTGAGGGACGACACGCAGAGTGCGGAGGCGCTGTTATAAGCAAGAAGGCCGATGCTCCATGGCCCGAGGGCCCTTTTCAAGAGGAGCTCGGCTTGTGGCAACGAGAGTGGTTCTATATCACCGCTCCCAGGGGCACCAAGTGGGTGGCGCCGCCTGCCTTTCGCTCGGGTCCCCCAAAGCAGCTAGAGTCGTGGGTCAATAAAGGCCTAGATTGGGGGCCACCCCAAGACGTGTCTTTGTTGCAGGGCTGCATCAGGGATCTCTTAGAAAGAGGTCTCAGCTTGGTCAAAGTGACGCAAGTCATGCTGATCCGCCGAACACTGCCCGGAAAACGCCGCTCCCTTCGTCTATGGGAGTTTAATCCAGAGGGACCGCGAGCTCTCCAGCACTTTATGGGTGCAACGCCCGCGGAGATGTGTAAACTGTTCTTGGATCACAAGCAATGTGTCCGGATTTGACCGAGGACGCAGGTCTGAGCTGCAATCGCCCGGATGCTCAAGTAAGTAGCCTTGTGCCCGGACTCGTTATCCATATATTTGTCATAAACTTGCCCCTAAAAGAGTTGTCCCTTTAAACAGGAGTGGATAGCGAAAGCAAAGCTGATAAGGTGTCCGGCTCCCCTCCCTGAGACCAGGCCGGATTCCGTCCTAGTCAGAATGTTGAAGATTGTGCCTTTGAAGGAAAGTGAGGGAGGGGACAAGGAACCTACGGCCTCCTCGAAGGAGGCTGTTCGGAGGGAAGGAACCGAAAATTCCTCTCCTCCGGGGAAGAAAAGGACCGCCTCTGAAGACCCAGAGACCATGGCCTCAAAGCGGGGAAAAAAAATCCTCGTCAGAGGGTCCTACGCCGGGGGGTACCTCGGCCGAATTATGCCCTCAAGGGGACCAGCCCTCCAGCGAGCCGTAAGTGGAGAAAGATTCTTTTCGAGAGATGGGGGAAACCCTTGCTATATGTCTGAGAAGATTAACCAAATTTTACCTTGTAGCTCGGACCTCGATCCTTTTCAGCAGAGCTCGTCTTCGAGGTACCTTCTTCCGGAGATGATGGAGAGCGGAACGCCTCCCCCTGCCGCACCACCTAGCGACGCGGGCGACCCTGAGTTGTCGTCGCGGAGGGTTTCTCCGAATCCGGCAGGGGCGGAAGATAGCTATGTGGCCCCCCAAGGTTCTCCGCGTCTGGCCTTCGAAAGAGTCCATAGGACAAGTCCGGCACCATCTGGTGCTCGGCCGGAGGAGCTAAAGAATCTGCTGGGGCGAGCTTCTATCTCAGAGGAGCACCGTGCATTGATGGGCACGGTGATTGAAAGGATTTCGTCCGCGGAAAGCGGATTGCACGAGGCCTTCAGAAGTTTACTGACGGTTTTTGAGGTATGTTAGATAATGTACACTTTTTTCAGTTGCGCATAAATAAGATGCGCCCTGTGTAGATAGTAGCCCCGAGACTCGCGGCGCCGTCGGCGTGATGACGCGCAGAGGATCATAGTCCCAGGTCTAAAATGTCGCCTTTGAATGTAGGTGGCGAAGTGTCCGGAATCCAACCGAACTAATGATTTTGCCGAGCTAAAGCGACAACTTGACGTGGCAGATGCCGACATTGCGCTTGTCAACAAGCGGCTTGATGAAGCTCAAGGTATGTACTTCCTCGGCCGGCACCTGGTAAGAGGAGCTTTATGCCAGTATCTTACAATGTGCGTTCTTTGACGCAGATGGTGCGGCCGCCGTGGAAAGTCTTCGGGCGGAACTTGCCCGAGCTAAGGAACAAGCCAGAAAAAGTGATTCGGCTGCCGAGAAGGCCCTTGAAGAGTTGAGAGCCGAATAGGCTGCTCACTGCCAAAGCAAGAAAGAGATGGCCGAGATGGCCGTGAAGCTAAAAAGCGCTGCTGGCCGTTGCAAGCTTCTTGAGAAAGAAGACCAGGCGAGACAGACGGACTTAGAGAAGGCCGTTGCTGATGCCAAGGACGCTCGCTCTGCGATGAGAGCTGCGAAGGAGGAGCTGCGTCAGGCCGGAGAGATTGCGGCTGGAAAGCCCTTTATGCTGCAGAGGAAGTTTTGTGATCCGAAGCTTGCTCCGTTGGACTGGATGTGGAGTGTGGTGGACACCTATCTGGATTTGGCAGCGAGTGCTGCTGATGCGACCGAACACTTTCAAGATCAAGAAGATCGCGGCGGGAAAAACTTTTCGGTCGCAGCTCCACATCCAGCGCCCACTATCGCGGACGATCGTCGCTCAATGGGCCGAACTGAATAGGTTGTCCGGACTCGCCATGAGGTGCGTCATGAGTCACCTGTGGCCGGGGAAATCGGAGCCGAAGAGTTATTTCAGCTTGGTGCAGCAGTTCCTTGGTGCGGTTCCGCAAATTAATGCAATTAAGAGGTCAGCATGCATAGAGGGTGCGCGGATGGCTCTTGCCCGTGTCAAGACATACTGGGCGGAAATGGAGACCATAGCTGTTGCATCCCAAGATTCGGACAGAAGTCGAGTACCTTCCGAGCACTATTTTCAGGAAGTTCTGCAAGGCGCTCGTGTAATAGAGTCGCAGTGCTCGAAGGATGCTATGTTCGAATAGCATGTGCAATTGTAAAACGTTAGTTTGATAAATTGTAGGAACTTTTTATACTTGTGCCTGCAAGTATTGTAACACCTCATGTGCGGCCGTTTAAAATATATAGAATCTGAAAGATGGCAGTCGTCGGCTTCAGCCCCCACGCAGATAATGCGGGGGTGTTCGCAAAAGGCACATTTTCACACTTGACCCAACGTCTTGGTCCTACAAAGGAGGTGATAGCGCAGCGAACTAGGCAATCGGACTATAATGCTTTATCACTTTCACTTAGCCATAGGAGCTTGACAGTGGGACTATTTAGGTAGCCCCTGGTGGCGACTGCGCTCGCCCGAGTTCGGGGCGCATGTGTGCCTGGCCAGGAAACGGCCCTTCGTTAATGCGGAGGTATCCTATAGATTCCGGAGAGTTGTCGAGTGGTTGACCAGTCTCACGCTATATCATGACAGTCATTTTTCGCTTTCATCGAGGTGCTCTCCGGCCGAACCGGGCACAATCGCAGAGTTCTCCGGTGCCGCTTAGCCGATAGAGCGGAACGTAAGGCAGCCGAACACAGGAGCCGGGCAACCCAACATTTGACCAAAGACATGATTCGGAGCTGATGCATATAAGGCCAAACTTGCGACGCCGAACACTCCCTAAGGTATTCGGTCTTTATGAGAGCGGCGAGGCAACGCCTTACGTATAAGCCCCTAGTGTCTAGGTACACACAAAAATTCTGACGTGGCCACATGCCAAGACACCAGCCTCCTCCTTGGTTATACTACGGAGAACCAGGGGATGTGTATCAACAAGAGACAGTAAAAAAGGTTTACGCAGGGTCTTAATCTGAAAAGAATCCTTGTAACGGGTCCCTGCTGCACGTCTGCGCCTGTGTCTCTATTGTGCCGTATCCTGGACGGGCGCAACACGATATTCATCTGTAAAAGAGAGGAACTAAGTTGAAAAAAAGGTCGGGCCGAACAAAAGTCATATTAAATAAACAAAGTATAAAGTAAAATATGTAAAATTGAGCTTTATTGTCTCTTATTTTATATGTGCAGAGCCCCTAGGGCAGGGGTATATGGCCACTAAGCCTTTATCAATGATACTTTTGTGCCGGACTCGTCTATCCGTGTCCGTGGTCTTAATGACCTGTTCACATGTTTTGGCTGGTGAAGCCATTTTATTGTGGGGCTGTTAAAGCGGCCACACAATCCTCCACTCGGGGGAGGCGCACTCAATGCTTCCCCTTCAAAGAGATGATGCCTCGTGGACCGGGCATCTTAAGCGTAAGAGATGCATAATGCGGTATTGCGTTAAAGCGGGTGAAAGCTTCGCATCCCAGCAGTGCTTGATGGCGACTTGAGAATGGGACGATGTGGAAAGTCAGCTTTTCACGGCGGAAGTTATCGGTAGAGCCGAATATAACTTCGAGCCGGAGAAAACCCATGCAATGGGTGTCCGGACCTGGCGTTACCCCTTGAAAGGAGGTTTTGCTGTGGCGAATTCTTGTTGGGTCTATCCCCATGTGGCGGATTGTGTCCTGATATATCAGGTTTAGACCACTATCGCCGTCCATCAAGACATTTGTAAACTAGAGTCCGTCAATTATTGGATCGAGTACCAAGGCTGTTCAGCCTGCGTTCCTGATACTTCTAGAATAGTCCAGATGATCGAAGATGATTGGTTTTGATAACCAAAGGGCGAGACTCCTTTGGGATAGGCCGTATGGCGCACCTTTATGGGTGCCGATGTTTTGTAATGTGAAGTAAGTTTACTCTTTTTACTTCTTGTGGGAAATTCTTTTGTTTCCTGGTGCTCTGCTTTTGCGATTCGTCATCGTCTTCGCTTGGTGTGTCGATCCCCTTGTGTTCGGTGTTGAGTCTGCCGGATTGTTTGAAAACCCAACAATCTCTGTGGGTATGGTTAGCAGGCTTCCCGGGAGTACTGTTTATTTGATATATCTTGTCCAAGATTTTGTTTAGGTTGGATAAATAATCTCTGTTATCCTGGAGGGGCGGCTTTTTCTGATTCTGCCGTGAGCTTTTGAATCCGGCGTTGACTGCCGTGCTTTTCGGATTATTTTCCTTGGTCCGGCGACGATCCTTGTTGCGTCGCGGTTTTCCATTTCCATCCCTAGTTTCGGATGTACTTTGTCGCTGGTGCTACATCTTGCCAACCAGTTGTCCTCTCCTGCGCAAAAGCGGGTCATGAGGCTTGTCAATGCGGCCATTGTTCTTGGCTTTTCTTGGCCGAGGTGTCTGGCGAGCCATTCGTCCCGAACGTTGTGCCTAAAAGCTGCTAGGGCTTCGGTGTCCGGACAGTCGACTATCTGATTCTTTTTAGTAAGAAATCTATTCCAGAACTGCCGAGCTGACTCTCCGGGCTGTTGGGTTATGTGACCGAGATCGCTCAGATCCGGAGGGCGGACATAGGTCCCTTGAAAATTTGCTCGAAAGCGCCCTCGAGCTCTTCCCAACTTCCAATTGTGTTTTCAGAAGGCTTTTAAGCCAATGCCCGGGCTGGCCCTTTAAGCTTGAGGGTAAGTATTTGATGGCGTGAGGTCATCTCCTCTAGCCATATGTATGTGGAGGATATAATCCTCGGTCCGCACTCAGTGGTCTGTTGTTCCATCATATGCCTCTATGTTTATGGGTTTGAATCCCACTGGAAATTCATAATCCAAGACCTCATCGGTGAAACATAGGGGATGTGCGGCGCCCCTGTATTTGGGTGTGCCGGATTCGGATACTGGCTTTATTGCATTGCTTACGAGAGCTTGCTTTCTTGGCCCATAAATGGACCTGGCTGGGCCATATTTTTGATGTGAATCCGTAAGTGGGTCGCGTACCGGCTTAAGTGCGGCGTCGCTTGCCGCTTTATGCTGGCCATGGGGTCGTCTATCCGACCGGGTGGCTTATTGTTTGAATGCGAGGGTTCGAAGACCTCTTCGTCGAATTCGGGCAGTAGCTTTCGCTTCGGATAGCTTTTAGTGTGCCGACTGGCGCCGTATTTGTCTGCGGTATTGATTACTTTACTCCATCTGATCCTGAGTGCATCTTCCGCAGTTTTTAGCTTCCGCTTCTGCTTTTTCAGGCTGTGTGCGGTTGCAACGAGCCTCTTGTGGAGGTTCTTCTGTTCCGTGGGCTTATCCGGCGTAAGGTCGTCCGGAATGCCATTTTCGCTGGGGGAGGGTTGTTCGGTTTCTTTATCCGGGTTGCCCTGTTCGGACGGTTGCTCTAAGGCGTGCTCGCTGCCCGCCGCCTCATCCTGCTCTATGGCGGGTCTCAGACGAGGCGGGCTTGAGGCGCGCTACGCCGACGCTTTGATTGTTTTTCGAGAGATCGATCCCTCGTTCCATCCCCGTGTTCCTCGTTGTCGCTTCCTTTAGGTGTATCCACCATGTACACATCATGAGATGAGGTGGCTGTCCAATGCCCTATAGGGTTGGCTCATATGTGTCTCCTGCATCGTCGTCCATGCCGTCGATGTCTTCGGAGTCGAAGTTGAGCACGTCGTTTAAATTATCGAGGGTGGCTACTAAATGGGTGGTGGGTGGGTTTTGAATTTCTTCATCGTCTGTATCCCAACTTTGCTGACCGTAGTCCGGCCAGGGCTCTCCTGATAAAGAGAGAGACTTAGCGACTTCAGGATGTCGCCGAAGGGCGAGTGCTGAAAGATGTTTGCGCGCGGTGAACTCCATGACCGGCGCCTAATCGGATTCGATTAGCGGGTGCGCTGGAGAGCTCGGAGTCCGGAGAGGAATCCGCCCTCGGGTCACGGGCCATGCGGGTGCGGGCTGGTGTTCGCTCGACGCTTTGAGATCGCAGCCCCCGAGGTGGTGTCCAACCACTCATCCTCGATCGACGCAGTAGGCTCCGAATTAGGGCTCGGAACCAATGCGCTTGCGGCCTCCAGGACACTGTTCGGCTGCAGAGCTAGATCATGCCCATCGAGACAGTGCGGCGCGCTTGGTCGTGGCTCGAATCCGTCGAAGATCAAGTCCCCGCGGATGTCAGCCGTGTAGTTTAAACTTCCAAATCTGACATGATGGCCAGGGGCGTAGCTTTCGATCTGCTCCAGTGGCTGCTTAATTGGACCGCAGCGGTCACCAAGACGAAGATCTGTCCGGGAGAAAAGTCTCACCGGACCGCATCGTTGTTGATGATCAAAGGAGCCATCGGGCCTAAAAGCGACGGCACGAGGAACTCTCAATGAAAGCACCAATGTCGGTGTCAAACCGCGGATCTCGGTAGGGGGTCCCGAATCAAGCGCCTAGGCGGATGGTAACAGGAGACAAGGGACACAATGTTTTACCCAGGTTCGGGCCCTCTTGATGGAGGTAAAACCCTACGCCCTGCTTGATTAATATTGATGATATGGGTAGTACAAGAGTAGATCTACCATGAGATCAAGGAGGCTAAACCCTAGAAGCTAGCCTATGGTATGATTGTTGTATGTTGAGGTTCGTCCTACGGACTAAAACCCTCCGGTTTATATAGACACCGGAGAGGTTTAGGGTTACACAAAGTCGGTTACAATGGTAGGAGATCTGAATATCCGCATCGCCAAGCTTGCCTTCCACGCCAAGGAAAGTCCCATCCGGACACGGGACGAAGTCTTCAATCTTGTATCTTCATAGTCCAGGAGTCCGGCTGAAGGTATAGTCCGGCTACCCGGACACCCCCTAATCCAGGACTCCCTCACCTGGCGTTTGGAGGACCAAGACACCAGGTTATCACCGAGGTAGACACAGTAGCCAGAGGTAGATCGTGTGGTGTCGGGGCAGCCGGCCCAATCCGCGTCAGAGTATGCAGTGAGCGAGGCGGCCGGTGTGGAGTGGAGCTGTAGACCGAGGTCGAGGGTGCCACGAACATAGCGAAGAATCCGCTTAACGAGGTTGAGATGAGGTTCCCGGGGAGCATGCATGTAGAGGCACGACTGCTAAACAGCATGTGCAATGTCGGGGCGAGTGAGCGTCAGGTACTGAAGGGCCCCGGCAAAACTCCGGTACTCCGTGGCGTCGGTGACGAGGGGACCCTCGTCGGCGGAGAGCTTGCAACGGGTGTCAATAGGCGTGACACACGGGTTGCAAACCATCATGCTAGCTCACTGAAGAAGATCGATGGCATACTGCCGCTGCGAGAGAAGCATCCCGGAAGAAGACCGAGAGACCGAGATCCCGAGGAAGTAAGTCAGGTCCCCGAGATCGGTCATGGAGAACTCCCGGTGAAGCTGGTCGGTGATGTGCTGGAGAAGCGCGGCGCTGGACGCGGTGAGGATGATGTCGTCCACGTAGAGGAGCAGGTAGGCCATCTCAGAGCCGTGCCGGAGCACGAACAGAGACACGTCGCTCTGAGAAGCCACAAAGCCCAGTCGATGAGCGTGATGAGCAAACCACTGGTACCACGCGCGGGGCGCCTGCTTGAGTCCATAGAGTGACTTGTGGAGCAGGCAGACATGGTGAGGACGTGCAGGGTCGATGAAGCCGGGTGGCTGCTCACAGTGGACCACCTCGTCGAGATCGCCATGGCGGAAGGCATTCTTGACGTCCAGCTGATGAGCCGGCCAAGCATGTGAGACGGCGATGCTGAGCACAACGCGGATCGTGGCCGGCTTGACGATGGGACTGAAGGTCTCGTCGTAGTCAATGCCAGGCTGCTGCGAGAATCCACGGACCACCCATCGTGCCTTGTACCGAGCGAGAGCACCGTCAGCACCAAACTTGTGCTTGAAGATCCACTTCCCTGAAACAATGTCAGCACCAACCGGTCGAGGAACAAGAGTCCAAGTGCGGTTCTGAAGGATAGCATCGTACTCCTCAGTCATGGCAGCACGCCAAAGAGGATCCTGGAGAGCAGAGCGATATGTTTTGGGAATAGGAGAGAGAGAGAGAGAGGAGTGTTCAGCTGATAGATTGAGTTTATTAATGGGCTGACAAATACCACGCTTGGCGCGAGTGAGCATGGTGTGAGTGTTGGTGGTGGAGGCGGTGCTGTTGCGAGAGCGACGAGAAGGGGGAGGGGGTGGTGGTGGTGGTGGAGAAGGGGACGGGGGTGGTGACGCAGACGAGCGCGGCGCGGGTGAGGCGGGCGCTGTGGCGATCGACGTCGGGGTGGAAGGCCCCGAGCCATGCATGGCGGGCTGGGCCGAGGAGGCCGGCGCCATGTTGGGCTGGCCTGCGGGAGGCACGACGACCGCGAGAGCGGGCTGCGTGGCGACCAAGTCGAGAAGAAAATCGAGATCGTCTGAAGACTGAGTGGTTCGAGTGGTGGCGAAAGGAAAGGTGTGTTCGTCAAAAACGACATGTCGCGAGATGATGATGCGGCGTGTCGTTAAGTCGAGGCACCTATAGCCGCGATGTGATGCAGGGTACCCAAGAAAGACGCATGCGGTGGAGCGAGGGGCGAGTTTATGAGGTGCCGTGGCGGACTGGTTAGGGTAGCATAGGCACCCGAAGACACGGAGGTCGGAGAAGGAGGGGGGTTTTTGGTAGAGGAGGGTATACGGGATCCGGAAGTCCAAGGCTTGGCTTGGACGACAGTTAAGCAAGAAGGTTGCGACGGCAAGGGCCTCGGCCCAGTACGCAGGGGGCATATAGGCTTGGAACAGCAAGGTGCGGGTAATGTCGTTGAGCGCATGGTGCCTGCTCGCCTTGCCGCTTTGAGGGAGGTGTATGGGCAGGACATGCGGAGGTGTATACCGCTGCGCAAGGAACTCGATGAAGGTAGAGTTAACGAACTCGCACGATTATCGGTCTGGAAGGATATGACGGGGAGGTTGAATTGTGTGCGTGCGTATGCAACAAAGTTGATGAGAATATCACATGTGTCAGATTTCCGGTGAAGGGGAAACGTCCACATAAAATGAGAGAAGTCATCAACAATGACAAGGTAATATTTGAAACCATAATTACTAGCAACAGGTGAGGTCCATAAATCGCAATGAAGTAATTGGAACGGAGCAACACAAACTGTTGATGATCTAGAAAAAGGTAAACGCACGTGCTTGCCAAGTTGACATGCATGACACACTTGAGTACTTTTATTACATGGAATAGCAAATTCTGAAGATAAATGTGACATAGAGTCACGACCGGGATGTCCTAAGCGACGATGCCATAGCTCCGATGTGGTGGTGGTGGCGACGAGTACAAACGGGGAGGTGGTGGTGTTGGTGTTGGCGTTGAACTCGTAGAGCGGTCCGGGGCTACTGCAGCGAATAATCTCGCGCCGAGTGTGCAGGTCCTTAATAGAAAAACCACATGGATCATATTCCACAGAAACAGAATTATCGATGGTAAATTGACGAGTAGAAAGGAGATTTTTGATAATATCTGGAACAACGAGAACATTGTTGAGATAAAATGTGTGACTAGGTGTGTGGAGAGTGACGTGGCCGGCGGCGGTGATAGGAAGGGGAACACCATTGCCGACAGTGATTCGAAGAGAGGGAGGAGGATGGGAGGAAGTGGAGAGTATACCGGGGTCGGAGACCATGTGCGAGGTGGCGTCAGAATCCATCACCCAAGCACCCGGCATGGAGGAGCCGGCGGCAGAGGGCCCAACGGTGGCGTTGAGGGCGGCGACAAGGGGGGAGCAGTCCCATGCAGGAGCCGGGGCGGAGCCGGCAGGGTGGTAGGGCACCGCGGGTGGGGGCGGGTTGGTGCCCCACGCCTGGCCGTGCAGGGGCGCCAGCTGGGTCGTGTAGGCGACCTGGCCTGGGGGCACCCAGGTGGACTGGTGAAGGAAATATGCCCTAGAGGCAATAATAAAGTTATTATTTATTTCCTTATATCATGATAAATGTTTATTATTCATGCTAGAATTGTATTAACCGGAAACATAATACATGTGTGAATATATAGACAAACAGTATGTCACTAGTATGCCTCTACTTGACTAGCTTGTTAATCAAAGATGGTTATGTTTCCTAACCATGAACAAGGAGTTGTTGTTTGATTAACAAGGTCACATCATTAGTTGAATGATCTGATTGACATGACCCATTCAGTTAGCTTAACACTTGATCGCTTAGTATGTTAATGCTTTCTTCATGACCCATACATGTTCCTGTAACTATGAGATTATGCAACTCCTGCCACGGAGGAACACTTTGGTACTACCAAACGTCACAACGAATCGGGTGATTATAAAGGAGTACTACAGGTGTCTCCAAAGGTACTTGTTGGGTTGGCGATTTCGAGATTAGGTTTTGTCACTCCGATTGTCGGAGAGGTATCTCTAGGCCTTCTCGTAATACACATCACATAAAGCCTTGCAAGCATTGCAACTAAAGAGTTAGTTGTGAGATGATGTATTACGGAACGAGTAAAGAGACTTTCCGAACGAGATTAAACTAGGTATTGGATACCGACGATCAATCTCGGAAAGTAACATACCGATGACAAAGGGAACAACGATGTTGTTATGCGGTTTGACCGATAAAGATCTTCGAGAATATGTAGGAACCAATATGAACATCCAGGTTCCGCTATTGGTTATTGACCGAGAATAGTTCTAGGTCATGTCTACATAGTTCTCGAACCGTAGGGTCCGCACGCTTAAGGTTTCAATGACGGTTATTATGAGTTTATGTATTTTGATGTACCAAGGAGTTCGGAGTCCCGGATGTGATCACGGACATGACGAGGAGTCTCAAATGGTCGAGACATAAAGATTGATATATTGGAAGGTTATATTCGACACCG
Source organism: Aegilops longissima (assembly GCA_021605205.1). Taxonomy (NCBI): domain Eukaryota; kingdom Viridiplantae; phylum Streptophyta; class Magnoliopsida; order Poales; family Poaceae; genus Aegilops; species Aegilops longissima. The sequence goes on along the minus strand of CM038681.1, from coordinate 382,474,150 downwards.
GAAAGGTTCCGGAAGTTTCGGAGAAAACCGGAGTGCCGGAGGGGTTACGGAACCCCGGGAAGTTATGGGCCTTATTGGGCCAAGAGGGAGAGAGAGGGCTGCACCAAGAGGTGGTGCGCCTCCATGGGGAGTCCGACTGACTAGGAGGGGCGCAGCCCCTTTCCTCTCCCTCCCTCTCTTCCTTCCCCTTCCCTCTTCCTAGTAGGATTAGGAAAGGGAGTCCTACTCCTACTAGGAGGAGGACTCCCCCCCTTGGTGCGCCCCAAGGCTGGCCGCCCTCCCCTTGCTCCTTTATATACGGGGCAGGGGGCACCCTAGGACACACAAGTTGATCTACGGATCGTTCCTTAGCCGTGTCGGTGCCCCCTCCACCATATTCCACCTCGGTCATATTGTAGCGGTGCTTAGCGAAGCCCTGCGACGGTAGAACATCAAGATCGCCACCACGCCGTCGTCTTGACGGAACTCCTTCCCGACGCTTTGCTGGATCGGAGCTCGGGATCGCCATCGAGCTGAACGTGTGCCAAGAACTCGGAGGTGCCGAGTAACGGTGCTTGGATCGGTCGGATCGTGAAGACGTCACGACTACATCAACCGCGTTAATATAACGCTCCGCTTTCGGTCTCACGAGGGTACGTGGACGGACACTCTCCCTCTCGCTATGCCATCACCATGGTCTTGCGTGATCGTAGGAAAATTTTTGAAATTACTACGCTCCCCAACAGTGGCATCCGAGCCTGGTTTTATGCGTTGATGTCATATGCACGAGTAGAACACAAGTGAGTTGTGGGCGATACAAGTCATACTACCTACCAGCATGTCATACTTTGGTTCAGCGGTATTGTGAGATGAAGCGGCCCGGACCGACATTACGCCAGACGCTTACGCGAGACTGGTTTCACCGCTGTGAGCACTCGTTGCTTAAAGGTGACCGGCGGTGTCTGTCTCTCTCACTTTAGTTGAACTGAGTGTGGCTACGCCGGTCCTTGAGAAGGTTAAACGGAGTCTATTTGACGAAGTATCGCTGTGGTTTTGATGCGAGGTAAGAACGGTTCTTGCTCAGCCCGTAGCAGCCACGTAAAACTTGCAACAACAAAGTAGAGGACGCCTAACTTGTTTTTGCAGGGCATGTTGTGATGTGATATGGTCAGGGCGTGATGCTATACTTTATTGTATGAGATGATCATGTTTTGTAACCAAGTTATCGGCAATCGGCAGGAGCCATATGGTTGTCGCTTATTGTATGAAATGCAACGCCATGTAATTGCTTTACTTTATCACTAAGCGGTAGCGATAGTCGAGAAGCAATAGTTGGCGAGACGACAACGATGCTACGATGGAGATCAAGGTGTCGCGCCCGGTGACGATGGTGATCATGACGGTTGCTTGGAGATGGAGATCACAAGCACAAGATGATGATGGCCATATCATATCACTTATATTGATTGCATGTGATGTTTATCCTTTATGCATCTTATCTTGCTTTGATTGACGGTAGCATTATAAGATGATCTCTCACTAAAAATTATCAAGTAGTGTTCTCCCGAGTATGCACCGCTGCCAAAGTTCGTCGTGTCGAGACACCACGTGATGATCGGGTGTGATAAGCTCTACGTCCATCTACAACGGGTGCAAGCCAGTTTTGCACACGCAGAATACTCAGGTTATACTTGACGAGCCTAGCATATACAGATATGGCCTCGAACACGGAGACCGAAAGGTCGAACGTGAATCATATAGCAGATATGATCAACATAAGATGTTCACCATTGAAAACTACTCCATCTCACGTGATGATCGGTTATGGTTTAGTTGATTTGGATCACGTGATCACTTAGATAACTAGAGAGATGTCTGTCTAAGTGGGAGTTCTTTAATAATATGATTAATTGAACTTAAATTTATCATGAACTTAGTACCGATAGTATTTTGCTTGTCTATGTTTACTGTAGATAGATGGCTCGTCTTTGTTGTTCCGTTGAATTTTAATGCGTTCCTTGAGAAAGCAAAGTTGAAAGATGATGGTAGCAATTACACGGATGGGTCCGTAATCTGAGGATAATCCTCATTGCTGCACGTAAAAGTTACGCCCCGAAGCACCGCCGGGTGACAGGCCTGCTGCAGATGCCGAGCCGAAGTTGTGAACGTCCGCAAAGCAGAGCTGATGACTACTCTATAGTTCGAGGTGCCATGCTTTACGGCTTAGAACCGGTCTTCAACGACGCTTTTGAACGCTATGGAGCATATGAGATGTTCCAGGAGTTGAAGTTGATATTTCAATGTAATGCCCGGATTGAGAGATATGAAGTCTCCAATAAGTTCTATAGCTGCAAGATGGAGGAGAATAGTTCATCGGTGAGCACATACTCAAAATGTCCGGGTATTACAATCACTTGAATCAACCGGGAGTTAATCTTCCGGATGATTGTGTCATTGATGTAATTCTTCAATCACCGCCACCAAGCTACAAAGGCTTCGTGATGAACTATAATATGCAAGGGTTAGTAAAGACTATGCTCGAGCTCTTCGCAATGCTAAAAGCTGCGGAGGTAGAAATCAAAAGGAGCATCAAGTGTTGATGGTCAATAAGACCACTAGTTTCAAGAAGAAAGGCAAAGGGAAGAAGAAGGGAACTTCAAGAAGAACAGCAAACAAGTTGTCGATCAGAGAAGAAACCCAAGTCTGGACCTAAGCCTGAAATCGAGTGCTTCTACCGCAAGCGCATCGTCATCGAAGCGGAACTGCCCCAAGTATTTGGCGGATAAGAAGGATGGCAAAGTGAACAAAGGTATATGTGATATACTTGTTATTGATGTGTACCTTACTAGAGCTCGCAGAGTACCGGGTATTTGATACTGGTTCTGCTGCTAATATTTGCAACTCAAACAGAACTACGGATTGCTTAACACCGCAAAGGACGAGGTGACGATGCGCGTGGGAAATGGTTCCAAAGTCGATGTGATCGCAATGGCACGCTACCTCTACATCTACCTTCGGATTAGTTTTAGACCTGAATAATTGTTATTTGGTGCCGCGTTGAGCATGAACATTATATCTGGATCTTGTTTGATGCGAGACGGTTATTCATTTAAATCGAGAATAATGGTTGTTCTATTTATATGAATAATATCTTTTATGGTCATGCACCCTTGAAGAGTGGTCTATTTTAATGAATCTCGATAGTAGTGATACACATATTCATAATGTTGAAACCAAAAGATGCAGAGTTGATAATGATAGTGCAACTTATTTGTGGCACTTGCCGTTTAGGTCATATCGATGTAAACGCATGAAGAAACTCCATCTTGATGGACTTTTGGAGTCACTTGATTATGAATCACTTGGCACTTGCGAACCGTGCCTCATGGGCAAGATGACTAAAACACCGCTTCTCCGTACTATGGAGAGAGCAACAGATTTATTGGAAATCATACATACGGATGTATGTGGTCCAATGAATGTTGAAGCTCGTGGCGGATATCGTTATTTTCTCACCTTCACAGATGATTTGAGCAGATATGGGTATATCTACTTATTGAAACATAAGTCTGAAACATTTGAAAAGTTCAAAGAATTTCAGAGTGAAGTTGAAAATCATCGTAATAAGAAAATAAAGTTTCTACGATCTGATCGTGGAGGCGAATATTTGAGTTACGAGTTTGGTCTACATTTGAAACAAAGCGGAATAGTTTCGCAACTCACGCCACCCGAACACCACAGCGCAATGGTGTGTCCGAACGTCGAATCGCACTTTATCGGATATGGTGCGATCTATGATGTCTCTTACAGATTTACCGCTATCATTTTGGGGTTATGCTCTTGAGACGGCCGCATTCACGCTAAATAGGACACCGTCAAAACCGCTGAGACGACGCCTTATGAACTATGGTTTAGCAAGAAACCAAAGTTGTCGCTTCGAAAGTTTGGGGTTGCGATGCTTATGTGAAGAAACTTCAACCTGATAAGCTTGAACCCAAATCGGAAAATGTGTCTTCATAGGATACCCAAAGGAGACAATTGGGTACACCTTCTATCACAGATCCAAGGCAAAACATTCGTTGCTAAAATGGATCCTTTCTAGAGAAGGAGTTTCTCTCGAAAAAAGTGAGTGGGAGGAAAGTGGAACTTGATGAGGTAATAGTACCAGCTCCCTTATTGAAAGTAGTTCGTCACGAAATCAGTTTCGTAACACCTACACCAGCTAGTGAGGAAGATAATGATAAAGATCATGAAACTTCAGATCAAGTTGTCACCGAACTCAGAGATCAACCAGAACAAAATCCGCACTGAGTGGTACGGTAATCCTATTCGAAGTCATGCTACTAGATCATGATGAACCTACGAACTATGAAGAAGCGATGGTGAGCCCAGATTCCGCAAAATGGCTTGAAGCCATGAAATCTGAGATGAGATCCATGTATGAGAACAAAGTATGGACTTTGGTAGACTTGCCCGATGATCGGCAAGCTATTGAGAATAAATGGATTTTTAAGAAGAAGACCGACGCTGATGGTAATGTAACTGTCTACAAAGCTCGACTTGTTGCAAAAGGTTTTCGACAAGTTCAAGGGGTTGACTACGATGAGACTTTCTCACCAGAAGCGATGCTTAAGTCCGTCCGAATCATGTTAGCAATTGCCGATTTTATGATTATGAAATTTGGCAAATGGATGTAAAACTGCATTCTTGAATGGATTTCTAGAAGAAGAGTTGTATATGATACAACCAGAAGGTTTTGTCGATCCAAAAGGTGCTAACAAAGTGTGCAAGCTCCAACGATCAATTTATGGTCCAGTGCAAGCCTCTCGAGTTGGAATAAACGCTTGATAGTGTGATCAAAGATATGGGTTTATCATGCACTTTTGGAGAAGCTCTGTATTTACAAGAAAGTGAGTGGGAGCTCTGTAGCATTTCTAATATTATATGTGGACGACATATTATTGATTGGAAATGATATAGAATTTCTGGATAGCATAAAAGGATACTTGAATAAAAGTTTTTCAATGAAAGACCTCGGTGAAGCTGCTTACATATTAGGCATCAAGATCTATAGAGATAGATCAAGGCGCTTGATTGGACTTTCACAAAGCACATACCTTGATAAAGTTTTGAAAAGGTTCAAAATGGATCAGTGCAAAGAAAGGTTTTTACCTGTGTTACAAGGTGTAAGATTGAGTCGACTCAATGCCCGACCACAGCAGAAGATAGAGAGAAAATGAAAGATGTTCCTATGCTTCAGCCATAGGCTCTATCATGTATGCAATGCTGTGTACCAGACTGACGATGCTTAGCTGTAAGCTTGGCAGGAAGGTACCAAAGTAATCCAGAGTGGATCATCGGACAGCGGTCAAGAACATCCTGAAATACCGAAAAGGACTAAGGATATGTTTCTCGATATGGAGGTGACAAAGAGCTAGTCGTAAATGGTTACGCCGATGTAAGCTTTGACACTGATCCGGACGATTCTAAATCGCAAACCGGATACGTGTTTTTATTAAACGGTGGAGCTGTCGGTTGGTGCAGTTCTAAACAAAGCGCCGTGGCGGGATCTACATGTGAAGCGGAGTACATAGCTGCTTCGAAGCAGCAAATGAAGGAGTCTGGATGAAAGAGTTCATTTCCGATCTAGGTGTCATACCTAGTGCATCGGGACCGATGAAGATCTTCCGTGACAATCTTGGTGCAATTGCCTTGGCAAAGGAATCCAGATTTCACAAGAGGACCAAGCACATCAAGAGACGCCTCAATTCCATTCGGGACCAAGTCCAAGTGGGAGACATAGAGATTTGCAAAATACATACGGATCTGAATGTTGCAGACCGTTGACTAAGCCTCTTCCACGAGCAAAACATGATCAGCACCAAGACTCCATGGGTGTAAGGATCATTACTTTGTAATCTAGATTATTGACTCTAGTGCAAGTGGGAGATCAAGGAAATATGCCCTAGAGGCAATAATAAAGTTATTATTTATTTCCTTATATCATGATAAATGTTTATTATTCATGCTAGAATTGTATTAACCGAAACATAATACATGTGTGAATATATAGACAAACAGATGTCACTAGTATGCCTCTACTTGACTAGCTTGTTAATCAAAGATGGTTATGTTTCCTAACCATGAACAAGGAGTTGTTGTTTGATTAACAAGGTCACATCATTAGTTGAATGATCTGATTGACATGACCCATTCAGTTAGCTTAACACTTGATCGCTTAGTATGTTAATGCTTTCTTCATGACCCATACATGTTCCTGTAACTATGAGATTATGCAACTCCTGCCACCGGAGGAACACTTTGGTACTACCAAACGTCACAACGTAATCGGGTGATTATAAAGGAGTACTACAGGTGTCTCCAAAGGTACTGTTGGGTTGGCGATTTTGAGATTAGGTTTTGTCACTCCGATTGTCGGAGAGGTATCTCTAGGCCTTCTCGGTAATACACATCACATAAAGCCTTGCAAGCATTGCAACTAAAGAGTTAGTTGTGAGATGATGTATTACGGAACGAGTAAAGAGACTTTCCGAACGAGATTAAACTAGGTATTGGATACCGACGATCGAATCTCGGAAAGTAACATACCGATGACAAAGGGAACAACGATGTTGTTATGCGGTTTGACCGATAAAGATCTTCAGAGAATATGTAGGAACCAATATGAACATCCAGGTTCCGCTATTGGTTATTGACCGAGAATAGTTCTAGGTCATGTCTACATAGTTCTCGAACCGTAGGGTCCGCACGCTTAAGGTTTCAATGACGGTTATTATGAGTTTATGTATTTTGATGTACCAAGGAGTTCGAGTCCCGGATGTGATCACGGACATGACGAGGAGTCTCAAATGGTCGAGACATAAAGATTGATATATTGGAAGGTTATATTCGGACACCGGAAAGGTTCCGGAAGTTTCGGAGAAAACCGGAGTGCCGAGGGGTTACCGGAACCCCCGGGAAGTTATGGGCCTTATTGGGCCAAGAGGGAGAGAGGGCTGCACCAGAGGTGGTGCGCCTCCATGGGGAGTCCGAACTGACTAGGGGGGGGCGAGCCCCCTTCCCTCTCCTCTCCTCTCTTTCCTTCCCCTTCCTCTTCCTAGTAGGACTAGGAAAGGGAGTCCTACTCCTACTAGGAGGAGGACTCCCTCCCTTGGTGCGCCCCAAGGCTGGCCGCCCTCCCTTGCTCCTTTATATACGGGGGCAGGGGGCACCCTAGGACACACAAGTTGATCTACGGATCGCCTTAGCCGTGTGCGGTGCCCCCTCCACCATATTCCACCTCGGTCATATTGTAGCGGTGCTTAGGCGAAGCCTGCGACGTAGAACATCAAGATCGCCACCACGCTGTCAGGTTGACGGAACTCCTTCCCCGACGCTTTGCTGGATCGGAGCTCGGGATCGCCATCGAGCTGAACGTGTGCCAAGAACTCGGAGGTGCCGAGTAACGGTGCTTGGATCGGTCGGATCGTGAAGACGACGACTACATCAACCGCGTTAATATAACGCTTCGCTTTCGGTTCACGAGGGCGTGGACGGACACTCTCCCCTCTCGTTGCTATGCCATCACCATGGTCTTGCGTGATCGTAGGAAAATTTTTGAAATTACTACGTTCCCCAACAACTGGCGGGATGGCGGTGCCGGGGCGGTGGACCCCGGGGCTGGCCCGAGGAGGCCGGCGCCCCCGGCGGGAGCAGCCGGAGCGCCGTAGGGGCGCCAGGTGGGCTGCATCTGCTGTGTCTGCCCGGTGTAGGGGTTGAAGCAGATCCACGGTCCGGGCGCGGCGGCAGGGTAGGCATGGTTGGAGTTGGCGCCGCTCCCGCCGCCGTTCTTCTTCTTCTTCGACCAGCGGCCGCCTTGGCCGCCATTGCCGCCGGAATTGCCACCGGTGGAGGAACCGGTGGTGTTGCCGTAGAGGGCGACTTGGGACGGCATGGGGCCGCCCGGGGCGGCGTTGGCGAGCTGGTTCTCGCGGAGGAGAAGAATGGAGCGAGTCTGCAGGAAGGTGGGGGCCGGAACCTGCATCATGACGAGGGTGGTGATGTCGGAGAAGCGGGGGTTGAGCCCCCGGAGACAGGTAAGGACCAGGGTTTGGTCGGTCACGGGCTGCCCCACGTCCGCGAGCGCGTCGGAGAGGGCCTTCAGGCGATGGCAGTAGGCGGTGATGGTGAGGTCGCCTTGGACGAGGGCCTGGAACTCCGCCTCGAGGTAGACGGCGCGGGTGAGCTGATTGTCAAGGAAGAGGTTCCGGATCAGCGCGTAGGCCTTGTACGCGGTCTGATCTTGGGCCATGATTGTGTCGAGGATGTCCTCGCTGATGGAGCCGTAGATCCACGAGCGCACGACGAAGTCCTGACGCTGCCAGTTCGCCGAGCGGGCATCCGGCGGCGTGACGACGGAGATGTGGCTGGTGAGGTCGTACTTGCCGAGGAGGACGGTGATGAGCATACGCCACTTGGCGTAGTTGGACTTCTGGAGGTCGAGGACGACGGGGACATGCGTCTTGACGCTGGCGACATGGACGGCCTGGGACGCCGGCTACGCGATGGACGAGATCATGGCCCCGGCGGTCTGCGTCTCGAGCGTCGATGAGGTGGAGGCCCCGAGAGCAGAGGAAGTGGAGGGGGAGGTCGACATGGTGGCGGCCTGGAGAGGAGGAAGGAGCTGCGGCGGCACGGAGGGAGGATGGCGGCGGCGGCTTAGGGTTTTGGTGGCGGCTGAAGCTAGGTTTTAGGATGTAGGGCTGATACCATATGAGCGTGAAACAGTTTGAGGGAAGACGCCTCTCAAGGGGCGATCGGCTCATATATTTATAGCAGAGTTACAAGCCTTGGAGACCAAGGAATAAACCCTATACGCGTATATGTACAACCGTATGCAAACGGAATATGCGAGTTTAGCTATACAAAGTTATACGTTAACAATACAATTTTTTAAAAGAAATATGTGTCGTTGAATTCGGATGATCGAATTGTTCTGTTACAGTAATTATTACTCCCTCCGTTTCTTTTTAGTTTGCATATAAGATTTGGTCAAAGTCAAACCTAGTAAAGTTTGACCAATTTCGTAGAAAAAAATATCAACATCTACAATACTAAAGTTATATGGTATGAAAATTAATTTCATGATGCATCTAACATTATTGATTTCATATTATGAACCTTGATATTCTTTTCTATAAACTTAGTCAGAGTTAACAAAGTTTGAATTTGATCAAATCTTATATGCAGACTAAAAATAAACGGAGGAAGTATTTTGCTCTCAAAAAATAGAATGTTATTCGGCCGGGGCTGACTATTAAACGGGGCTGCAGCTGTAGCCGCCCAGCCGAGGGGCGTGTGACCAATGGACGCATTGCAGCTTGGTTAACTGCGTGGGTATTAAAAGCATTACTAGTAGAGCCCTCAAATCTTCAAACCCCTAAAAATAACTGCTTTTCTTACATTTTTCGCGAAAAAAACGCCGTAGACTAAAATCTCTAAACCCTCAAACTCGTAAAAAAATTTAGAGGTCCAACCCTCAAACCAGTTTTCAATCCGTAGAAGTAGGGGTTGAGAGGAAAATCGCCCCCTCAACCAGCACTCGCCGCCGCCGCTCCTCGCTTATGCTGGAGCCAACTGCTCCTCCTCCCGGCCTCCTTCTCCGCCATGGAGGGCCCCGCCACGCCTCCCCGACCGCCTCCCCGCCCGCCTCGCCCGCCACGGCTGCCGTGCCCGCCCAGCCCCGTCCCCGCCCCCGCCGCCCGCCCGCCCGCCCCGCCCCACCCCGCCCGGCCGACCGCCGCCGACGTGGTGGGCGACCACGCCGGGCAAAGCGGCGGGCGGGCCTCGCCACCGCCTCCTCCCGCTTCCCAGTGCTCCCGCCCGCTCCCGTCCCGCCTGGCCCCGCCCACGGTCACGCTCGCCGCCCCAAGAAGAGTCGGCTGAAGGTGGCGGCCGTGGGCCTCGAGGGGCTTCGGCCAAGGTCGCCGGCTCGCCCCGGCCGTGAAGAAGCCGCGAAGAAGCCCGCCGCCATGCCAGCTGCCCCGCCTGGCCACTGTCCCGAACCTCCTCCCGCCGAGCACGAGGTGTTCGAGGAAATGGCAACCCCATCCTCTTGATTTATGTGTGATTTATGTGATTTGGTGCAGTTTACGGGTTGGGTTTGAGGGTTCTAGTATTTGCCCCTGTTTTTCAACCCTTAAAAGTGTCAAAAAGTGGCACTTCTCAACCCTTAAAAGTGCTTTAAGGATTTGAGGGTTTGAGGGTTCTACTAGTAATGCTCTAATCACCTCATCATTTGCTCGCTCTTCCGGCCACTGCATGCGTGCCTGCCGCCATTAGGCTGGTTATAGTGGGAAGTAACTTAGACTAGTAACATGCATATGTTACTAGTCTATGTTACCATCTTCATAGTGGGGAGTAACATGTATGTAGTATCATGCAAGACATCATTTATTAAGATGTAGACTCATTTTGCCTTGATATGTGTTATGTTACAGTAACATATTATGTTACTTCAACCATCTCTCTCCTCGTTAAATACATGCCATGTAAGCAAACTTTTCTTAGGATGTGTTATGTTACTTGCTATGTTACTCCTACTATGACCAGCCTTAACTTTCTTTCCGAGCTCGCATCGGACCCGAGCCTACGGCACTAGTGCCCCTGCCTGCGCGTGCGCCAAGCGGGGGAATGGAATTCGCCGCCGGGAGTAGTGCTTGGCAATTTGCACGGCTAAATTAGCTCTTGCGCACAGAAGTACATTAATTGTTACCATGCTGTAATTTACTAGTACAGGCGTTTCAGGAGTACTGTAAAATTGTCATGGCAACTCCAAACGTTTTTTATGACAAATTTGGTGACACGACAATGTCATTTTAATTGTCATGGCAACTTTCGTGCTTCAATTTATTTTTGACAGAAATTTGTTGTGTGTCACTGTATTTGCCATCCTTCTATGACTGAAATTGCTATAAAAAACGTTAAGCCCAAAGTGTCACGCACGTGACATGTGGCATTTATTATTTGAAAAAAATAGTGTTTCAGGAGTATATTTTTTGCTTTGAAAAGAACAGCACCCTAGCATGCAACACTTGGTGCACACATACAACACTACAGTAATATGGCTTCAACAATCTATACAACGACTTAATCCCATCTTCCCGGATAGCATCTGATGGAAATATAAGCACACACTCGTGCCGCTCCAGAGGAACGGGGTAACCCTAGCCGCCGTCCCTGTCTCCTCTACCTCTCCCCGCTGCCACCGGAGGATGCCGGCAAGCTCACCTCCTTGCTCCACAAGGAGGCCTCTAGTGAGCGTGTGACGCCGGCCCTAGACAACGCGTGTGAGGGCAGAGCCTAGCCTGTTAGCTAAAATCTCACCATTATGCCTCCTGGTAAAAAGAATGTTATCGACTTTACAAACCATAAATCCGTGCAAGATTAGAAATTAGTAAATGTGGTCATACCAAGCTCTAGGAGATTACTTTAAACCATATAAAGCCATATGAATTTTATAAACGTGCTCGGGGTCCTCGATACCCGGTGGTAGTCATACACATACCTCTTCTTAAATTGATCCGTTAAAAAAGGCACTCTTAACATCTATTTGATGCAAAATGAAATTATTATGGTTGGCATAATCAAGAAATAAGCAAACAGCCCGAAGACGGGCAACGGGGGTATATATATCACCAAAATCGGAATTTTAGATTCGGGTGAAACGTTGAGCCACTAACCCTGCCTTATTTGGAGTGACTTGGCCATCTTCCTCTCGCTTGTTGTTAAATACCCACTTTGTGGCAATGGCATTTTGGTGCATATCACTTGGTCTCACTTTTCCTGAATGACACGTCCTCATGGGCGCAGTTGTTGAGTACATCATGAATGGACATCATCCAATTCGAAAGAATAGGAGCTTCTTCTACCTTTAGGGTTCAAGGAAAAACACAAAAGAGTGTTTCTCGCAAAAGTTAGCTAATTTAGAGCGAGTAAGACTCCCTTGTGACGGACTTCCAAGAATGGAATTGCATCGAAGGCCTTGAATATTTTGTAGCATTCTATTGGGAAAATAATTTTTTTGAACAAATTTTTTGTCTTGAAGCTTGAGCTTCTTCCTCGTCATCCCTTTGATCTTGGCTTGATGGTGGAACTTGATCTTGAGGTTCAACTCCATGTTGACCTTATGTTGATGTAGATGGAACATCTTGGCCTGGACTTGTCTTCTCTCTAGATTTTGGAACATAATTATTTGTTGGAGCAATATCTCCAATGGCCATTGTCGGTGTCAAAACCGACGGATCTCGGGTAGGGGGTCCCGAACTGTGCGCCTAGGCGGATGATAACAGGAGACAAGGGACACGATGTTTTTACCCAGGTTCGGGCCCTCTCGATGGAGATAAAACCCTACTCCTGCTTGATTAATATTGCTGATATGGGTAGTACAAGAGTAGGTCTACCACGAGATCAGAGAGGCTAAACCCTAGAAGCTAGCCTATGGTATGATTGTTGTGTCGTACGGACTAAAACCCTCCGGTTTATATAGACACCGGAGAGGGCTAGGGTTACACAGAGTCGGTTACAATGGGAGGAGATCACATATCCGTATCGCCAAGCTTGCCTTCCACGCCAAGGAAAGTCCTTTCCGGACGCGGGACGAAGTCTTCAATCTCGTATCTTCATAGTCCGAGAGTCCGGCCAAAGGATATAGTCCGGCTATCCGGACACCCCCTAATCCAGGTCTCCCTCAGTAGCCCCCGAACCAGGCTTCAATGACGACGAGTCCGGTGCGCAGATTATCTTCGGCATTGCAAGGTGGGTTCTCCTCCAAGTTCCATGTACATGTTGAATAGCTTCCGGCTTTTTATGAATACTGCGCTTCTTGGCTTCCACGCCCAATTATGGCCTTCTTCCACGTGTCAAATGAATGCGAAAAGCCAGGGTATTTTTACATTTCCCCCCCTGGCTGTGTAAATGAGCTGCCTATTAAAGAGACGAGGATTTAGATCCAAATCACACCATCTTCCCTCTGCGAGCATTCATCGGAGCGCATTCGACAGAGATCCATTCCATCATGGCTGGTCGTCGCAGCTCCTCCTCTCGCCCTCCCAGTCCTTAACCTGGAGATTGGAAGAGACGTTCCGTCCCGCACAGTGAGCTAGTGGTGCTCCAAACCAAGGGATTCCTTCCCCCAGCCTACATGGTCCCGGTTCGAGCCGGACTTGCCACCTATAATGGCGGAGAGCAAGCGGAGAGCGTCCCTAATCCCTCCCAAGGAGAGCGGGTATGCCTTGTCCCTTATTTGATAAGAGGGCTCGGATTTCCAATTCATCCGTTTCTCCGGGGGCTGCTGGAGTTCTATGGCCTCCAGCTGCACAACCTTACGCCAGCCTCCATATTGCATATCGCGGGCTTTGTGGCCCTTTGTGAGCTATTTTTGGGCTGTGAGGCCCATTCCGCGCTGTGGAAGAAGCGTTCTGCCTCATGCCCCGTTCTCAGGAGGGTTCGATATATCAAGTGGGCGAAGCCGAAATATGGCGCATCGCCGGGACCGGATATCTATCCGGTACCCCAAAGAAGGCGTCCGAAGAATGGCCTTCAGAATGGTTTTATATAGAAGATGTCCCCCTGCCGGACCCTATCCGGATCGACCTCCCTGAGTTCGATAATGCTCCCTTGAAGAAGCACCTAAGCTGGCGCCCACGGAGCCCTCAGAAGGAGAATGACAAGGACGTCCTTTACCTGATGAGTCGGATAAGGTTGTTAGCTCATTCCGGACTGACCATGATCGGAGTCATGGCCACATGCATTATGCGGGGGGTGCAGCCGCTTCAGTATAGAGGCCACCCCATGTGGGATTTCAACGGGGAGGATGATGCCACCCGCTGCGGCCGTAAGGGGACGGAATCGGTCGCCGCTGTGACGAAGATCTTGTCCGCATTGTACAAGGGAGAAGAGGAGGAATTTCTCCGTCTCAATCCACAGGGCGGATTTTCTATGTACAATCCTCCAAATTGGGTAAGCGGACACTTCTTTTCGCCCATCCGTTCCATATTCCCATAGTTAAGTATCTCATCTTATGATTTCGATGCAGGAACTGCGCCAGGCCGTAAAGGAGATAAACAGTCCTCCTCCACAACCCGAAGATCCGGAACGGTCCCTCGATCAGGCCTCTCAAGAGGATCTGGACATATCTGTGGAGCTGATCGATGGGGTATTTCACCAACTGAGCATCAACAATGCCTTGGTGGCCATTACAGCCGATTATCCCAGACTGTTCCCAGCCTCACAGGTAACCGAGACCGAAGTCCCAATACTTCGAAAGTGATCCGTCTGTGCTTATTTTTTATCACCGTATACCAATGGTGTTTTGCAGGAGAGGATCTCGAGGCGGGATGCCGAGCCCGCGGCGACTAGCCAATGAGGGACCGCGAGGGCGGGCAGGCTAAAGAGATCTGCAGTCCGGATCGAGACACCGGCGCAGCAGTAAGGCGCGCCGTCTTGCTCCAAGGTATTATTCTTACGATGCATACTAACGCCCGTGCTCAGGAAAAAGAGGGCTCACCGGACTATATCCGGAGAGGTTGCCAATCGCGCCTCCACTAGCCAGGCTCCAAAGCCAGGACCAGAAGCATAGGCGAACACGAGGCGCGCATCAGATGCTCCTCCGACAGAGGATGCGGATAGGCTGTCTGCCACCAATTCCGAGGTGGAGAGTGCCATGAACCACAGGCGTCGCTGAACAGTTCTCCGCGACGCTTGTCTATCCCAGGAGGCATTGGAGGCCTTTAACTCGGGAGACGCGTATCTCCGTGCTGCTCAAGATGGTCTAACCAGAGCCGCGGAGCAGTATGTAAAGGACATACGGGTAAGAAAATTTTGATGATTATATATATACCAGTAGCCCCCGAGACTTGAACCAGTTAGAAGAACTGATTTAAGGATCATTTGTTATGCAGGTTCTTACAGAAAAGAATACCCTACTGTCCCAGGAGCTAGAAGAGTGCAAGGCCCAACTTCAGGCCGCACTAGCCGCAGCAGGGGAGCCCAAGAAGACCCCCTATGGTATTATATGCCTCAGTTGATAAGTATCATGTAGAGTGCGGCGTGTATGAAAGTCTGACAATAAAATTGCAGATGGCGCCGGATTAGATCCTGAGAAGCAGCAACTCCTGCGCCAACTAAAGGCTGGTGAGAGCGTGCTTACAAAGGTGAGGCAGGAGAAGAATGATCTCCAAGATGCCAACACCCAGCTGGGCGTGGAACTAAAAGGATGTTCGTGCCCAACTGTCGGACTCCGTTAAGGAGAATCGGCGGCTTCGACGCGACATATTTAGTAAGTGCTTGAACGAACTTCAAAAAAGAGTTCGCCGAGGAAGTCGACTAACAGAGTTATGTCTGTAGGTATGCTAACAGGTCGCCCTGCAGAGGCAATGCCCGGTTCTATGGGTGACCTTCTTCCCAAGCTCTCACAACTGCACGAACGAGTTCGGCAGGTGATGCGAGGCGTCACCCAGGCCTTGTGGCCCTCTGTCTCCGTGCCCGAAGTCCTTGGAGAGCTTGCAGAGAAGCTGAAGGGAGCGCGGCGGCGCTTCCAATTATGGAAGATATCGGCCTGCCGTCAAGGCGCCAGGGAGGCCTGGGCCATGGTGAAGACGCGGTACACGAAGGCTGACCCAAACCACATGGCCGAGGTCGGACCTGTGGGGCCCGATGGGAAGGAGATCCCTGTGAGCTTAGTGTACGGCCAGGTAGAGTTGGCCGCCAAATATTCCCAGCAGGAATGTAAACTAGACAGCCTGTTGGATAGTATTGGGGAGGAATTTACCCAGTCAAATTGACTATGTAATGTAAAATGACATGTGAAATGCCTTCTAGCCGGATTGTAGATCATTTGTCATGGCGGACCTTTTCGCTTCAACCTCGGGACCCGATAGTCCGGAGTGTGTTCGAATACCCTCTTGGTTATGTAAGACCTGGGGCATGCATGGAGACCAGGCGTAGGGGTCATAAGTGCTTGAACAGACAAGTGCCCAACTAGTTATGTTATATTACATGGTTAGTAAGAAACATCTTCCAGGGAGAATAGTTCCGTTAGGGGTTCCTTTCCCTGGGAGGCATGCCCTAAAGTGCATGCCCGGACTGCGAAAAAAGCAGAAAAACGTCTGGGGGCGGATAAATAAACAAGTAAGAAATCATCTTTAGTTCACCGACCGAATATTCCCTTAAGAACGCTAGCTTTCGGCTTCACCCAGTCTGAGGTACACATCCGGCTGACCCGGCAGTAACAATCGCAGAGGTGCTCCCTTTACCACCTAGCCGAACAATCGGGAACGTAGGGGTAAGCACAGGAGCCAGGCAACCCAGCTTGGCCAAAACTTAAGTCATATCGATGCATATAATGGTGAATAAAAGGTACATGCGGAAGTGTGACACATGTGTTGGGCATAAATCCCATATAAAGAAGCTTCTGTTAAAGAAGCCCCCAGGTATAATAAGCACGAATAGCGCGTCAGTTGTGTGCGAATAAGGCACGAATGAGCCCTTAAAGGCTATAAGAGAAAAAGGAGGGGAGAAGGAGAGAAATATAAGACAGCTAGTGTATAAAAAATGGACAGAGGAAGGAGACGAACACAGAGTCTGGCGCTAGGCGTAGAATCTTCAGAGACGGGATGCGTTCCATGGGTTCGGCTCGAGTCGGTTATCCGATGCATCTCGCAGACAGTACGCTCCACCAGTCAGGACTTGGTCAATAATAAAGGGACCTTCCCATTTGGGCTTGAGTTTGTCCTTTTTCTTATCCGGCAGGCGTAGAACTAAGTCGCCAACATTATAAGTTTTGGCCCGTACTTCTCTGCTTTGGTATCTTCGGGCCTGCTGTTGATAAAATGCGGAACGGGCTTTTGCCACGTCACGCTCCTCCTCCAAGGCGTCCAAACTGTCCTGCCGATCGAGCTCGGCTTCTCTTTCTTCGTCCATGCGCACTCGAGGTGAGTCATGAATTATGTCGTAGGGAAAAACCGCCTCTGCGCCGTATACCATGAAGAATGGTGTGTATCCAGTGGTACGATTCGGCGTGGTCCGCAGCCCCCAGAGTACGGAGTCGAGATCCTCTACCCAGTGCGTGTTAGATTCCTTGAGGTACCACACCAATCTGGGTTTGATGCCGCTCATGATTAGACCATTTGCTCGCTCGACTTGACCGTTAGTTTGTGGGTGATAGAGTGAAGCATAGTCGAGCTTGATGCCCATGTTTTTGCACCAGATTTTGACCTCGTCGGCCGTAAAGTTCGTGATGTTATCAGTGATGATGCTGTGGGGGACGCCGTAACAGTGTACGACCCCGGATATGAATTCTATCACCGGTCCGGATTCGGCCGTCTTGACAGGCTTGGCCTCTATCCATTTGGTGAACTTATCCACCATGACCAGTAGGTATTTTTGCTTGTGGGTTCCTCCTTTAAGGGGTCCCACCATGTCAAGCCCCCAGACCACGAAGGGCCAGGTGATGGGTATAGTTTGGAGGGCGGTAGGTGGCATATGGCTTTGGTTAGCAAAGAGTTGGCAACCAACGCATCGTTGGACTAAGTCCTGAGCATCTGTCTGGGCCGTCGGCCAATAAAATCCTGTACGGAAGGCCTTGCTTACAAGGGCCCGGGCTGCGGCGTGGTGCCCGCCGAGTCCGGCATGAATTTCTGCTAGAAGATTCCGCCCTTCCTCTTCGGAGATACACCTTTGAAGGACTCCGGTGGTGCTTTTCTTATAAAGCTCTCCCTCATGGACTTTATAGGCTTTAGATCGCCGCACTATGCAGCGTGCCTCATTTTAGTCCTCGGGAAGTTCCTGCCTGGTTAGGTAGGCTAGAATGGTTCTGTCCACGGGGCGATGACTGCCATTATTGCGTGGGCTGAGGATGTTACTTCGTTGGCAGAGCCTCCAGTTGTGTCAGAGTGTTCGGGGTCGGGCAGTGCGGTTGGGTTCGGACTATTATTTCCGGGTTCCCCTTCCCATACTATGGATGGCTTGAACAGCCTCTCCGAGAAGATGTTGGGGACGGCATCGCGCTTTGCGCCAATGCGTGCCAGGACGTCTGCTGCCTGATTGTTTTCCCGGGCTATATGGTGAAACTCGAGCTCCTCGAACCGAGCTGACATTTTTAGGATGGCGTTGCGATAAGCTGCCATTTTCGGATCCTTGGCATCAAAGTCTCCATTTATTTGGGATATTGCGAGGTTCGAATACCCGCGCACCTCTAGGCGTTGAATGCCCATGGATACTGCCATCCGGAGACCATGTAGAAGGGCCTCATATTCGGCTGCGTTGTTGGAGTCCGTATACATTATCTGGAGTACATATTGAACTGTATCTCCTGTTGGGGACGTCAGAACAATGCCAGCCCCCAGACCAGCCAACATTTTGGAGCCGTCGAAGTGCATGATCCAGTTGGAATATGCGCCATACTCTTTAGTGAGTTCGGCTTCCGTCCATTCGGCGACGAAGTCGGCCAAGACTTGTGACTTGATAGCTCGCCATGGCTTGTACGTTATGTCGAACGGGAGGAGCTCAATGGCCCATTTGGCAATCCGGCCCATCACGTCGCGGTTGTTTATAATATCATTAAGTGGCACTTCCGAGGCTACCGTGATCGAACACTCTTGAAAGTAGTGTCGCAGTTTCCGGGATGCCATGAATACCGCGTACGCTATCTTTTGATAATGCGGGTACCGTGACTTGCATGGAGTGAGGACAGTGGACACGTAGTAAACCGGCTTTTGAAGGGGGAATTTGTGTCCGTCCGTTTTTCGTTCGACGACGAGCACTGCGCTTACAACTTGATGAGTTGCCGCAATGTATAATAGCATTGGTTCGCCAATGTTTGGCGTGGCCAGGACCGGATTTGTTGCCAATATGGCTTTTATTTCTTCGAGTCCGGCCGTGGCGGCATCCGTCCACTCGAAGTGTACGGTGCGCCGGAGGAGGCGATAAAGGGGTAATGCCTTTTCACCCAAGCGAGAGATAAAGCGGCTTCGAGCCGCCACGCATCCGGTCAATTTTTGTATTTGTTTGAGGTCCTTTAGGATATCCAGTTGTGACAGAGCTCGGATCTTGGCTGGATTTTCTTCAATTCCTCTACCAGATACAATGAAGCCCAAGAGCTTTCCGGCTGGTACGCCGAAAACACATTTTTCCGGGTTGAGCTTGATGTCATATGTTCAGAGGTTGTCAAATGTGAGCCTCAAGTCGTCTACTAGAGTTTCGACATGCTTGGTTTTGACGACCATGCCATCTACGTATGCCTCCACTGTTTTGCCGATCTGGTTTGCCAGACACGTCTGAATCATGCGCTGATATGTTGCGCCGGCGTTTTTGAGCCCGAAGGGCATTGTGTTGAAGCAGAATGGACCGTATGGGGTGATGAATGCCGTTGCGGCTTGGTCTGGCTCTGCCATCTTAATTTGATGGTAGCCGGAGTATGCGTCGAGGAAGCACAATGAATCGTGTCCTGCGGTAGCGTCGATAATTTGATCGATGCGGGGGAGGGGGAAGGGATCCTTTGGGCAAGCCTGTTGAGGTCCTTGAAATCGACACACAGGCGCCAGGATTTGTCCTTCTTTGGTACCATCACCAAGTTTGCTAGCCAGTCCAGATGTTTTATATCTCTGATGAATCCGGCCTCCAATAGTTTGGCTAGCTCCTCTCCCATGGCTTGTCTCTTAGGTTCGGAGAAACGCCGAAGAGCCTGCTTGACTGGCTTGAATCCTTTTAGGATATTTAGGCTGTGCTCGGCCAGCCGGCGTGGGATTCCTGGCATGTCTGAAGGGTGCCAGGCAAAAATGTCCCAATTTTCGCGTAGGAATTCGTGTAGTGCGGCGTTTACATAAGGGTTTAGTTGCACTCCGATGGAGGCCGTTTTTGTAGGGTCCATTGGATGGAATTGGAATTTGACTATCTTGTCCGCCGATTTAAAGGAGGTGGACTCGGATCTCTTATCGAGTATCACGTCGTCCCTGTTCACCGTGGAGTGCAGCGCAGTCAGTTCCTCGGCCGCTAGGGCTTCGGATAGTGCCTCAAGGGCCAGTGCGACTGTCTTATTTTCAGCGTGGAGTGCTATGTCCGGGTCACTAGCTAAAGTGATGATTCCGTTGGGCCCGGGCATTTTGAGCTTCATGTACCCGTAATGGGGTATAGCTTGAAATATTGTAAATGCCTCTCGCCCTAATAGAGTGTGGTATCCGCTACTGAACGGGGCCACTTGGAACGTGACCTCCTCGGACCTGTAATTATCCGGCGTGCCGAACACCACATCTAGTGTGATTTTTCCTGTACAGCACGCTTCCCGACTGGGGATTATTCCTCTAAAGGTTGTGTTGCTTCGCTCAATGCGGCTCCAGTCTATTTCCATTTTTCAATGGGTTTCCTCATAGATGAGGTTTAATCCGCTGCCACCGTCCATGAGTACCTTGGTAAGACGAAAGCCGTCCACTATTGGACTGAGGACCAATGTGGCTGGTGCTCGGGCTGTTCGGAATTTAGGTTCATCACTGGCATTAAAGGTAATAGCCGTGTCACTCCATGGGTTTATTGTTGCTACTTGGTAGACTTCGGTAAGGCTGCGGAGTGTTCGTTTCCGCATATTATTTGATGCGAAAGTCTCGAAGACTGTTAATACCGTACTGGTATCCCTGGGCTGGTGCTCTGTGGATTCTGGGGTTAGGAGCTCTTCGCCACTTCTGGCCACCTGCCGGAGTATCCAACATGCTCTAAGGCTATGAGTTGGTGTGGCGCCCTCTGTACTGTGAATTTTACAGGGTCCATTGAGCCATCCCTCCAGTACGGTTCCATGCCCCGTAGAGGGTTTTTTCTTTTTTAACCCGGGTGCCTGGCGGTGATGCACCCTTTTATTTCGGACTGGGTTTGTATTCAGAGATGGATTGTCCCAAAATTTTATTTCGGTTTTCCAGGCGCTTTCCATCGCACAGTACTTTCGTACTATGGACGCCAAGTCAGCGAAGCGTGTAATTTCACGGTGACTTATGGCATTGAGGATCCCCTTGTCCGTGCAATTATTGCAGAAGAATGAAATTGCATCCTCCTCGCGGCAGTCCTTTATCCTGTTCATGACCAGGAGGAATCTGGCCCAGTAATGGTGTACTATTTCTGCGGGCTCTTGCCGAATTTGGGATAGATTGCTTATGTTTGGGTGGGTGGGTGGAATTAAATCCGGAACCTCACCCAATCTGAGACTCAGGGGCTAAGGAGTTTCTGAACTCGGAAGCTTGGGTTCTTGGATGTTGCCCAATGAATCTAGCCCGCTGCCTGACTTTAGGTTCAGGGCTTGAGTGACGTCCTCCCCTCCGCAGGTATCCGGCTGGGAGGGATCGGGAATCCGGACATAACTAGTCCTTAAGATAGATGAAGGGTCGCCGCGTTGTTCCTCCACCACTGCGACGTGATGGGTGACCTGGGGAGAGTTAATCTCTCTCAGATCGGGTTTAGGCCCAATCTGATCGTAGTCTGTAGCAACTCCCAGGGCGGCGATGCGATCCGAGAGCTCGTTTAGGGAAGAGAGCTCCATTGGATCTAACTGCTCGGCGAGTTCCGAGTTGACGCGAAGGTTTCTTTCAATGACCCGAGAAGTCATCGTCGGTAGCTGGCGAACGAACAGCGGTCATAAGAAAACCGCCCTAGTCGAAGAGTTTGGCCGATAGCCAAAGCTCCTTTAGCAACAGTGCCGTCTTTAAAGGCGGGATGAGGCATCCTTCCGATGGCGGCGGCATGATGGAACTCTCAATGAAAGCACCAATGTCGTGTCAAAACCGGCGGATCTCGGGTAGGGGTCCCGAACTGTGCGTCTAGGCGGATGATAACAGGAGACAAGGGACACGATGTTTTTACCCAGGTTCAGGCCCTCTCGATGGAGGTAAAACCCTACTCCTGCTTGATTAATATTGATGATATGGGTAGTACAAGAGTAGGCCTACCACAGGATCAGAGAGGCTAAACCCTAGAAGCTAGCCTATGGTATGATTGTTGTGTCCTACAGACTAAAACCCTCCGGTTTATATAGACACCGGAGAGGGCTAGGGTTACACAGAGTTGGTTACAATGAGAGGAGATCACATATCCGTATCGCCAAGCTTGCCTTCCACGCCAAGGAAAGTCCTATCCGGACGCGGGACGAAGTCTTCAATCTCGTATCTTCATAGTCCGAGAGTCCGGCCAAAGGATATAGTCCGGCTATCCGGACACCCCCTAATCCAGGACTCCCTCAGCCATCTTCTTGATTGCTTGGGAGATGTCAAGGCCACCTACAACAGTTGGATCAACCCGTTCCACTTGAGAACCATTAGATTCACCGCACCTCACATCACTAGACTTCTCAATACATACATATAGTGGATTTGTTGAGGACTCTATATGGGTGTGAATTCACACCATAGACAACAAGAATACCCTCAATGGTCTTACATTCAAATTTTTATCTAGGTATCATATTTAGCATGAAACACTTACAACCGAAAACACGGCAGTAGAATATATCCGTCTTCTTCTTTTGTTGAGCATCACACAAGGTGTTTTTCTAGAAGCCTGCGAAGATATATGCGGTTGATAGCATCACACGTGGTGTTGATGGCTTCGGCCCAAAAATTGAGTGGACTCTTGAAATCATCAAGCGTTGCCCTTTCCATCTCAATAAGTGGCCTAATCTTTCTCTTTGCAACTCCATTTTATTGAAGGGAATAAGGAGTGGAGAACTCATGAGCAATCCCCTCACTATCAACAAGTTCTCCCATCTTGAGATTTTTGATTTTGGTTCCATTTTCACTCCTAATGACGTGAATGTTTGTTGGGTCCCATATTTTGACGTCAAAAAATATATTGAAGTGAAGCGGGCATATTCATCAACAATACCTAAGCCATACTTACTCCCTTTGAAGCTTTGATAATGTGAGGGACCAAACAACTATATATGGATAAGTTGAAGGGGCCTCGTAGTCGTGATGATGCACTTGGGAGTATGTTTCTTACTAACTTGCTCTTTGGTTAGACAAGCACTACAAACTTTATCCATCTGAAAAGTGACATAAGCTATTCCAAGGATATGGCCTCCCTTCAGAAGATTATACAAGTTTCTCATGCCAACATGGCCAAACCAATGGTGCCAAGTCCACCCTCTGTCGGATTTAGCCATTACACATGTTGAGAGTTTTGCATGTTTCGGCAAAACGTCAACCACATAAACGCCGCCTTCAAAATATTGAATGAATATCACTTGGCATGTATATCTTCTAAAGGCGATCACATCCACTTCCGAAAATAAACATTTATAACAGGCATGGCACAATTGATGAATGGAAAGAAGGTTGTAGCTTAAGGATTGGACAAACATCACTTGATCAAGAGTAAACTCTTTAGTGATTGATACGTCCATTTTGCGTCATATTTTCCCACTGTTATTTATTATGTTTTGGTTCACTATTTCACTTCATAATGCAATTCGAATGCCTTTTTTCTCTATTTTTGCAAGTTTCACATGAAGAGGGAAATTCCAAGCAACTGGAATTCTGGACCTAAAAAAGTTACATTAGAGATAGTCATTCACTGGAGCTCGAAATAATCTGAAAACTTACGGAGAATTATTTTGGAATTAAAAAAAATACTGGAAGAAGAATCACCAGGAGGGGCCTCAGGAGTGAGCCACAAGCTCAGGTGGCGCCCCCGGGGCGTGCCATGTGAGCTTGTGGCCCCATCAGCAGGCATCTATGGCCCCCTTCTACTATATGATTCCATTTTCCCTAGAAAAAATCGAGAGAATACTTTCGGGGGGTGCACTCAGCATTATTAATATTGCCTGGTTCACATGGTTGTTTCATATTTAGTTCAGTGTGTGCACTCAGCATTATTGATATTGCAGTTGTTTCATCACATGGCAAAGTCAAATCACCAACATAGTCCTCTAAAATAGGTGGTGTGTTCAAAGTAGTGGGTAGCTCATCACATGGTGCATTTAAACTAACAAGGCATTCATCATGCTCACGTGGAGGTGGAAGTTCAATACCTTTGTCATTATCTCTTATGACCAACTCAGATGATGTAGGCACTCTCGGTGGTGATGTATCACATGGTGGAGGTGATGTAGTCCTCACAACAACGGATGTATTTGTCATAGTACGCCTAGTAGTTGAAGGAGCAACCGTATCAACTCTTGGAATGTGCATGTACGCTTGTTCTCCTTGTGGGAAACACGTCGTTTTATTTCCTATTCAGCTTTACAAGCAAGACAAAACAAACGGTCCATAGGAAAACATTCTTCATGAATTAGTATCTCCTGAATATCACGGTTTAATCCTCCCCAAAATCTATCCATCGAATCTTCTTCAGTTTCTTCTGAAAAGGAGTGCAACAAGGTAGTTTGTAAATCATCATAATATTTTGTTACGGTGTCACTACCTGGTTCGAAATATTGTAGTTTTTTAATCATCCCACGAGTATAATAAACATCGACGAATCTATCTCTCATGATAAGTTTTAAATCATCCCAAGTAGTAGGTATAAAACCAGAGTATAACCAACAATGTTCACTCCACCAAACTAAAGCAAAGCTACTGAAAATACTAACCGCAACTTTAACTTCTGTACGCTCATCAAAATTATGGGATGCAAATGTAGCATTCATTTCATACTCCCATTCAATATATAAATTAGGGCTAAAACGACCATTAAAAGGTGGCATTGAAACATCAACCTGATTATGCGCATTCTGATGGCTTTGCTCCTCTCATCATGGTTGTTGTATTTTCTTAGGTGGTGGCACTCCCCCACGATCAACGAAGCCCGTGAACTGACAACTCTGTATCCTTCCAAGATTAGTAGAAACAAGAACAAAATTCTAGAATAATGTTCCTATTAACTACTCGAATGTGGTGGTAAAACGCTCACATTAAACCAAATATCAATGTCTTACAAGTTCTTACCATGCAACATGCAGTGACTGGAAACCAGCGGTGTCGAATAACTCCGAAGATTAAGTAAAGCGATTACCAGGTGAACATATGTATACACGTTGTAGAAATATGTGGAGCTTGGAAGGCTTAAATATATGGTAGCAAAAGATTAGCAATAATCAATTCAGAGACGCAATGCAGAATAAACGCTCAACGATGGTCGTGCTGGCCCTAGGCTAGACCGGATTAGAAACGCGAGCCTAGAACACTAATAGGGTCACGTCATAGCACAACTAGCAGCAACAAATGATATGAAGTAGCTCTAGAAAGCAAGATATAAGCGAAGATCACAATGGTAGTAAAGATAATGATGAGAAACAAGCTCCAAGCAGGATATACCATACACTCTCTCTCCAACTTTCCTCTGGAAAAGTTTGTGCCAATTTTCTGATAATATTTTTCAAGAATGATTTTCGATCAAGCTTTCAAACGCAAAAAGAATCACTCAATTACGAGTTGGTATGAGGAGGCAAAACATTCTAAAACTCGCCTGAAAAAAACTATAACAAACTGTGTTCGCAAACTTCAGAGGGCAAAAAGACCTATTTAGAAGCCGATTTTGAGATTCCAAATATTGAACATGCTTTTGCAACTATTCAGATGCGGCTCGTCGTTGGCTTTAATTTGAGTACTCGTGGAGCCAAAACGGACTTCGTAACAGAAAGATATGCCTATTTTACTGAACAGTGCGCAAAACAGATTCCAATCCAAATTCAGATACGAGATTGAGTCTAGATAGATCCGAAATTTCTCTCTCTCTTTTTTCTCTCACATTTTTTTACTTTTTTCTTCCCTTTTGTCTCTCATTTTTTACTCTTTTCTCTTTCTCTCTCTCTATCTCTCTCTCTCTCTCTATTTTTTCTCTTTACCAAACAAAGTAGATAAGATGCAGATTGGATCAAGCGAAGATGTGAACGGCCTCAACTGTGATTATGATGATGAACGATGGGGAGTAGGTGATGGAAATTGATGGATGGCGGTGGTTGACATTGAAAGGGATGATAATGCAGCAGTGACGTGACTAATGTGAAAAGAACTCGAAACTCTAAAGGAACTAGATACTAAGACCAACAACTTGACACGATGATGTTACCGCAAATTCAATAAAGCAAAACACCGAACAGAAAATTGTGAAAGGCTCAGATTGGTTCAGATATGATGATCCAGTCCTAATTTTTTTGGATTTTTCATGGACTATATGTATGGAGAACATATGCAATCTCGTCTATGAAAAAGAGGAAACCTCATCGAGCAACCTAAAAACTGATACCACTTGATAGAGGCGAGGGTCCTGATCTTTCGATGAGAATATAACTATCAATTTGGTAGAGTTGACTTTGATGATCCGACTACAAATGTGCATGATGTTGTGCCTTAGCAATGGCTAAATTGATCTTTGTCGGGGCCAATATTTCAGGACATAAACTCCCAGCAAATGACCCTTGTGTCATCACCAGCCCCAGGATTACTGTTGCTGGTGGACATTTCCTTGATACAGAGTTCTAAGCAATTACAAGAATTTGAGTACAAGACCTTAAAGGTCCAAGGATCTCTAGTGGTTGATGACGAATCGACTCGTGGATCTCCAACGTTGATGGGACTCCATTACCATAGGAACAACTTACCTGGATATCTCCTATCTCGCGTGGCTGCTATCTTCGAATCCTAGGTTGCGGGGTGTCTTCATAGTACTCCTCTCTGAATCATGATCTGGCCAAGACAATAGCCAGGGACAAGCCAGTGAGTATGTTTCAATATACTCACAAACATGATGAACAAAAGATATACTGAATGCATATGCTCATGATGAATTAAATTATATGCATGAGTTGACTGAAAATTAAAGCATGGCATGATGAATATTCATATGGCGCGGAAGGATAAGTAAATCACGTTAGTTGTAAATCAAGAAAAGGAAATGGAATGTCGGGCGTTGGACCGCTCGAACAATTCCAAAAAAAATTCCAAGCGGGTGTCTGAATGCGACGACTGGAGAGGTCTTGGAAAAAAATGCCAAATGGGTGTCTAAAAGCAATGCCTCGAGATGTCTTGAAAATAAATGCCACTGTCGGGTGTCTTAAGCGACGCCTCATAAAGGGCTTATAAGAAAAATAATAACATGAGTATCCAGGTGGACTAGCCATCCCAAGTGATACCCAGAAATGAAAAAAAAATGAGTATCCCGGGTAGTCTAGCCATCCCAAGAGATACTCAAGGTTGCACATAAGAGGAAAAGGTTAGTCCACAACAATATTAATGTCAACAATAATATTCATAGTGGCACTAGTAGTGACAATAATCACCCTGCAGAATGAAACAAGATCAATTTAATTATTTCCTCCGGAGACTGACACTAGCAACGATAGTTGACCAACCCATACTGTAGTTCTTAACTGCGGACACTGCTATTCGAATAGATATAACTCTGCAGAGGGTGTACTCTTTACCCACGTGTATAGGATTTCCCTTGCCAACACCGAAACGCTAACTAATTCCCATTACAGCCTCTCAGTTGAAAACACACCTGACCAGCACACACCAGATTAACTTTCCGGATGCCACGAATCACCCAAAGCATCGTTCAAGAGAAACTCTAAGGCAGGGAGACCATAGTCTCGAGTAGCATGGGATCACTATTAACACATGCAGATTACAAGGGGTGCCCCCCTCTCGGCCCAGCATGATACACCCATGCCCCCTGAACCGATGATTGGCATTATAACCGGTACCTAGAAACCTTCATCTTGGTCTCTCTGTACGGTGTGTGCAGGCAAAGGGGTTAACAACTTACTGAACCGTACCCTACCTGTGGCATGGACAAGTGGTAGCATGAAACCAGTATGGGGGTTACCGGAGCAAGACTCGATCTACGGTCGACTCAGGAGGTTTAAGTTTTCCTAAAGTGGTTAGCACAACATATTTTCTTGGTAGTACCCAACAGGGTCACCACCTAGTATGTCCCAACACACCCTCACTGATCATTCTCGTCACAACGAGATCTCAATCTCACGACCACTTTTCTCTCATGTGGAAGAGAAGGCAGGAGGGGCTAGCCCTCCCCCTTTTCCTTCCCTAAGGGACGGTGGCCTAGAGGTGGGGCGCACCAGCCCCTTGTGGGATGGTGTGGTTCCCTCGTTGGCCCAATAAACCCAATAACTCCCCGTGGCCTTCCTGGAACCCCTTTCGGTGATCCGGTAATTACTCAGTGCATTCTGAAACCTTTCCGGAGACCAAATAGTATCGTACTATATATCAATCTGTACCTCCGGACCATTATGGAGCTCCGTGATCTCATCCGAGACTCCTAACAACATTTAGTCACTATTTCACAAAACTCATATAATATTATGTCGTCAACGAATGTTACGCGTGCGGACCCTACGGGTTCGAAAATCATGTAGACATGACCGAGACGCCTCTCCGGTCAAGAACCAATAGTAGGACCTGGATGCCCATATTCGTTCCTACATATTCTAAGAAGATCTTTATCGGTTGAACCTTTATGACAACATACGTAGTTCCCATTATGTGTCGGTATGTTACTTGCCCGAGATTCGATCGTCGGTATCTCCATACCTAGATCAATCTCGTTACTAGCAAGTCTCTTTACTCATTCCGTAATACATCATATCATGAGTAACTCCTTAGTCACTTTGCTTGCAAGTTTCTTGCGATGCTGTTTTCCTGAGAGGGCCTAGAGATACCTTTCCGTCACATGGAGTGACAAATCCCAATCTCGATCCATGGCAACTCAAGAGACACCTTCGGAGATACATGTAGATCACCTTTATGATCACCCAGTTATGTTGTGACCTATGACATCACACAAGGTATTCCTCTAGCACCCGGGAGTTACATGATCTCATGGTCGAAGGAATATGTATTTGACATGAAGAAAGCAGTAGCAATAAACTGAATGATCATATGCTAAGCTAACGGATGGATCTTGTCCATCTCATCATTCTCCTAATGATGTGATCCCGTTATCAAGTGACAACACATGTCTATGGTTAGGAAAACTTAACCATCTTTTGATCAATGAGTTAGTCTAGTAGAGGCATACTAGGGACAGGGTATTTGTTTATGTATCCACACATGTATTTAAGTTTCCGGTCAATACAATTCTAGCATGAATAATAAACCTTTATCGTGATTAAGGAAATATAATAATAAACACTTTATTATTGCCTCTGGGCATGATTAAGTTTCCCACTTGCACTAGAGTCAATAATCTTGATTACATAGTTATGAAATTAAGACCCATGGAGTCTTGGTGCTGATCATGTTTTGCGCGCGGAAGAGGTTTAGTCAAGGGTCTGCCACATTCAGATCTGTATGTATTTTGCAAATTACTATGTATCCATCCTTGACCTTTTCAAGAATGGAGTTGAAGCGTCTCTTGATGTGTTTGGTTCTCTTGTGAAACCGAGATTCCTTCGCTAAGTCAATTGCTCCAGTGTTGTCACAAAAGATTGTCATTGGACCTGATGCACTCGGTATTACACCCAGATCGGGTATGAACTCCTTCATCCAGACTCCTTCATGTGCTGCTTCCGAAGCAGCTATGTACTCCGCTTCACACGTAGATCCTGCCACGACGTTGTTATTGGAACTGCACCAACTGACAGCTCCACCATTCAATATAAATACGTGTCCGGTTTGTGACTTAGAGTCATCCTGATCTGTGTCGAAGCTAGCATCGATGTAACCTTTTACGACGACCTCTTCATCACCTCCATAAACGAGAAACATATCCTTGGTCCTTTTTCAGGTACTTAAGGATATTCCTGACCGCTGTTAAGTGATCCACTCCTGGATTACTTTGGTACCTCCCTGCCAAACTTATGACAAGGCACACATCAGGTCTAGTGGTACACAACATAGCATACATAATAGAACCTATGGCTGAGGCATAGGGAATGACTTTCATTTTCTCTCTACTTCTGTTGTGGTCAAGCTTTGTGTCTAACTCAATTTCACACCTTGCAACATAAGCAAGAACCCTTTCTTTGACTGGTCCATTTTGAACTTTTTCAGAACTTTGTCAAGGTACGTGCTTTCTGGAAGTCCTATTAAGCGTCTCGATCTATCCCTATAGATCTTGATGCCCTATATATAAGCAGCTTCACCGAGGTCTTTCATTGAAAAGTTCTTATTCAAGTATCCTCTTATGCTATCCAGAAATTCTATATCATTTCCAATCAATAATATGTCATTCACATATAATATCAGAAATGCTACAGAGCTCCCACTCACTTTCTTATAAATACAGGCTTCTCCGTAACTCCGTATAAAACCATATTCTTTGATCACATCATCAAAGCATATATTCCAACTCTGAGATGCTTGCACCAGTCCACAAATGGTTCGCTGGAGTTGCACACTTTGTTAGCACCTTTAGGATCGACAAAACCTTCTGGTTGCGTCATATACAACTCTTCTTTAAGAAACCCGTTAAGGAATGAAGTTTTGACATCCATTTTCCAGATTTCATAATCATAAAATGCGGCAATTGCTAACATGATTCGGACAGACTTAAGCATCGCTATGGGTGAGAAAGTCTCATCGTAGTCAACCCCTTGAACTTGTCAAAAAAAAATTGCGACAAGTCAAGCTTTATAGACAGTGATATTACCATCATCGTTTGTCTTCTTCTTGTAGATCCATTTATTCTCAATGGCTTGCCGATCATTCGGCAAGTCACCAAAGTCCATACTTTGTTCTCATACATGGATCCTATCTCAAATTTCATGGCCTCAAGCCATTTGTCAAAATTCGGGTTCATCATAGCTTCTTCATAGTTCATAGGTTCAACGTTGTCTAACAACATAACTTCCAGGACAGGATTACTCGACCACTTTGGTGCGGCATGTGTTCTGGTCGACCTACGAAGTTCAGTAGTAACTTGATCTGAAGTTTCATGATCATCATCATTAGCTTGCTCTCTAGTTGGTGTAGGCATCACGGGAATGGTTTTCTCTGATATGCTACTTTCCAATTCGGGAGAAGGTACAATTACCTCATCAAGTTCTACTTTCCTCCCACTCACTTCTTTCAAGAGGTACACCTTCTCTAGAAATGATCCATTCTTAGAAACAAAGATCTTTCCTTCAGATCTGTGGTAGAAGGTGTACCCAATAGTTTCTTTAGGGTATCATATGAAGACGCAGTTCTTCGATTTGGGTTCGAGTTTATCAGGCTGAAGCCTTTTGACATAAATGTCGCATCCCCAAATTTTAAGAAATGACATCTTAGGTTTATTGCCCAACCATAGTTCATACGGTGTCGTCTCAACGAATTTAGATGGTGCCCTATTTAACATGAACGTAGCTGTCTCTAATGCATAACCGCAAAATAATAAAGGCAAATCGGTAAGAGACATCATAGAGCGCACCATATCTAGTAAAGTACGGTCATGACGTTCGGACACACAATTACACTATGGTGTTCCAGGTGGCGTGAGTTGTGAAACAATTCCACATTGTTTTAAATGAAGGCCAAACTCGTAACTCAGATATTCGCCTCCGCGATCAGATCATAGAAACTTTATTTTCTTATTACGATTATTCTCCACTTGACTCTGAAATTCTTTGAACTTTTCAAATGTTTAAGACTTGTGTGTCATCAAGTAGATATACCCATACCCACTTAAACCATCTGTGAAGGTTAGAAAATAACGATACCCGCCGCGTGCCTCAACACTCATTGGACCGCATACATCGGTACGTATTATTTCCAATAACTCATTAGCTTGCTCCATTGTTCCGGAGAATGGAGTTTTAGTCATCTTACGCATGAGGCATGGTTCGCAAGTATCAAATGATTCATAATAAAGTGATTCCAAAAGTCCATCCGCATGGAGTTTCTTCATGTGCTTTACACCAATATGACCTAAATAGCAGCGCCACAAGTATGTTGCACTATCATTATCAAGTTTGCATCTTTTGGCATCAATATTGTGAATATGTGTATCACTACGATCGAGATTCAACAAGAATAGGCCATTCATCAGAAGTGCATGACCATAAAAGATATCACTCATATAAATAGAATAACCATTATTCTTTGACTTAAATGAATAATTGTCTCGCATTAAAAAAGATATAGATATAATGTTCATGCTCAACGTTGGCACCAAATAACAATTATTGAGGTCTAAAACTAATCCTGAAGGTAGATGTAGAGGTAGCGTGCCGATGGCGATCACATCGACCTTGGAACCATTCCCGACGTGCATCGTCATGTCGTCCTTAGCCAATCATCGTTTATTCCGCAGTTCCTGTTTCGAGTTACAAATATGAGCAACCAAACCAGTATCAAATACCCAGACGCTACTACGAGCATTAGTAAGTTACACATCAATAACATGTGTATCAAATATACCTTTGTTCACTTTTCTATCCTTCTTATCTGCCAAGAATGGCAAGCAAGTTGCCACTCCCCTGAAGTATGCTTACCTTGATGAGAAAACGATATATCCTGTTATTATTAGTGCTAACCTTTCAGAACACAAAGAAGGGAGATTATTAAAAGTTCTACGGAAGCACCATGCTGCTATTGTATATACTCTTGATGATCTTAAGGGCATTAGTCCCACTCTCTGTCCGCACAAGGTTAATATGTGTAACATCCCAAATTTTCAATTTGGAATGTTATACATTAGGTCATCATGCATATCATATTTTCTCGCATTTTTCCGATCCTAGAAAATTTCACGCAACTCAAGGACCCTCGGAGAGAGTTGGAGATTTCATTATTTTCATATTTGGGATTTCTCAAATTTTGAAAATAGGATCATTGGATTTATTTAATTATCTTCATAAAGTTTTTCCTATAAAAAAATTAAGAGAGGGAATAATATGACTTTCCCAACATTTAGGAAAAATGAAGATTTTATAAATAAATCAAATTTGGTTTTGAACGATTTATTTTGCTTAGGCAAAAATGAGCATTAAAAAAAACGCATATTTGCCGTTTTTAAAGTTCATTTTGTTCGACTCATTTTTAGGAGTCGGGAAAATTTATTTTATTAAATTCGAGTTCGATTGGTATTTTTTTTAAATCCGTTTAGTTTTGTTAAAAAAAAACTTCCCCTTGGGCTGGGCCCAAGGCCCAGCCGCCCTGCCCGCCTCCTCTCCCCTCAAGACGCCCTTGGGAGGCGTCCCCCGCCGCCGCCGCCTCCGCCGCCCGAGTCCGCCTCCGACCCGCCCTGGCTTGCCCCTCCCAAGCGCCGCCACCCCCTCCTTAAATACTCCGCCCCCCTCTCTCCTCATCCCGCCGCCACCAGCCCTCACCCAGCCCGACCGAGCCCCTTGCGCCGCCGAGGCGCCGCCGTTCCCGCCGTCGCCGCCCCTCGCCGCCCCTCGCCGCCCCTTCCGACCTCGCCCCCCCGGGCCCGCGGAGCCCGCGGCGAAGACCACCGGAGGTAGCCGCCGCCGCCCGATCCGGTTTTCTTTAAGAAAACCCGATCCGGTTTTTTGAAGATGTTCGGTTTTTTTAAAAAAAACCTAGATGGTTTATTTTTTTCGGTTTTCTTATTTAACGAACGTTCACCGAACCGTTCGTTTCAATGAATGTGTTCGTTGGATTAGTTCTGTTAACGAACGTCCGTTATTTAATCCGTTCGTCGTTTTCTTTTAATCGGATCTAATCCGTTATTTTTTTCTGATTCGATTTCCGATCCGATTTTCAAATCTGTTTTATTTCTTGCTCGTTTATCGAATCGGGTGATTCAAGCGCCTGGAGTTTCGTTACGAAACCGCCGTTCCGACTAACTTACTTACACAGAGTTTTGCTACTGTAAAATTTTGACCTAGTTTCAGATTGCTAAACCGAGTCGTTCTCTCTCGAGTTTCGACTTTCGATGCTTTATTTGATTCGATTCTTTTGCAACCAGGGTTCTTAAGTTGAACTATCTGGTTAGATCTTTTATTCGAGATTTCCCTATGCATTAGATGAGTACTTATTGTATGCTTGTTGTTTGTCTGCGTTAGATCACCGGTGCGCCGCTTGTTACTTGAATCTCTAGGTCTCATGGATCATCAGCAAGGCAAGTAACACTTGATCATACCTTTTCTACTACCCAGTTTTTATGCATTAGATCAAACCCTCAAACACTTGCATGTTTAGGATCTAATTAAATTGTGGGATTGGGAAGTAGATTTGAGGTAGTACCTATTACTGTTTTACTTATGAAACCTTGGGAGTCACTTCTCGTTTGCTTATTATGCCATGCTATGCTAGTAGACGTGGATTGGGTGAGTGAATATCCATGACAGATGTGAGATTGTTAATTAATGGTTTATCTAAGGTGGCAACCTAAACACGCATCTGGGTGGATTGAGGCACCTGGTTTCTATCAGACTTGCTGTATTTCTTGGACCGCCACCTGTGCTCTAAGGGATCATAAGATTATTCAAGCTGAAACTTCCGTGTGCAGCCACAAGCCAATTATGGGCTCTGGCGTAGTTGACTAAGTTGTGCGAACTCTTACGGGTAGGCTAGCTGATGTAGGGGATGTAGGTTGGTACGGTCTACCCACATGTAAGGTGCTAGCGCTTACGAAAGACTATGTCTCGGTCATCCGTTTCTCAAACACCATGTAGTCACGAGAACCAAGCGGAGGCAATCGAGTCTTGTGGGGAAAAGTGCGCAAACCTCTGCAGAGTGTATAAACTAATCATGAT
The DNA here is from genome assembly GCA_021605205.1 of Aegilops longissima. Classification (NCBI taxonomy): domain Eukaryota; kingdom Viridiplantae; phylum Streptophyta; class Magnoliopsida; order Poales; family Poaceae; genus Aegilops; species Aegilops longissima. The sequence continues at coordinate 382,439,478 of CM038681.1, read as the reverse complement.
TAGCCGTGTCCCCGGTTATGGACGTTTTGAGTATCTGGTAATTGAATATCATGTGAATCTCAACATGTTACTACTAATAAATGTATTGGGTTTTGAAGAGTACTTTTTAATTGGGATTGAGGATGCTGTCAACCATTCTCAATGTTTAACAACCACCATGATAGTTAAATAAAATTATTCCTTTGATGTAGGGAAAAACTAGCTTTATGCAAAAATGTAACCGTAGAGCCTTACCACCAGCCATATATGCATGTAGTATAGACTTATTTTCCTTCATTGCTCTTATGTGTTACATTGCCAGCATATTCCATGTGCTGACCCGTTTTCGGGCTGCAACTTTCACGTTGCAGACTTTTCAGACGATGAGTAAGGTGTTAGGTCGTGGTTCTATACTCAGTGATGCCGATGGAGTTGATGGACTCGCTTATCTTCCAAGCCTTCCGCTGTTATTGTTAGATGGCCTTAAGCCATATTATTGTAATAAGTTCCCTTGTGGACAACGATGTAATAAGTGTGTGATTGCTACTCTGCTATAAATCCTCGAAATCTTGTGTGGTGTCGGCATTCTCGATCCGGGATGACAACGAGCACGAGACTTGATCCATTCGGTCTGGTCGCTCTGAGAGAATGGTATCGAGCACACGCTGATCGTGAGACACGACCACTAAGTTAAAGCCATAGATCACTACTCTCTTCCCATTTTCTAACTCCTCATCTTTTCTACTCTCTTTAGGATGACGGACGCGAAGATCAAGTACACCCAACCGGGTGAAGGCACACCTTTTGGATTTCACTTGAAGGAAGTTACCAAGTACCTGAACATTGGACTACCAAGCTTCACCGGGACTTTCAACGCCACTCTGCCTGAAGAGGAGCGCTGGAAGATTCACGCTCACGTTCCAGGAAGGACATTCGCCCCAATCACCAAACCTATAGATAGTGTTTTTAGTGCACCAACTTGGAGTCTGGGAAAGAGCATGGCAGCTCACATCACCATGGGACGCATTGGAGAAGTTTATCAAGAAGACCTCAAGGACACTATCTACCAGATTTGCGGACGCCGAGATGACAAATGGGACATTGTCAGCACCAAGAAGGATAGATCCATTGCAGCTTTCATCCAGGAGTTAAACCAGCACATTCGACACCAGGAGAACCAAATGTGCAATGATATGTTGGAGTTACAGAACGCAATGGGAAGGATCATCGAACTGGAAGAAGAACTAAAGACTACACGCAAGGACTACATGGACGAGATCGTAGCTCTAGCAAGACACAATAACGATCTTAAGTATGAGATCGAAGAACTCAAGAAGAAGTTGGCGCTCCGGAATGAAGACCAGTATGTCGAATACCCAAGCGACTACATCAACATCGACGACACCGATTCGGATCCAAGTGAACCCGATTTTGAAGACGAAGCTGGAGCAGACATCATGGAGTCTTCCACCGGTTCAAATTAGTAGAAGTCCCCCACATATTAGTAGTATTTCCCTCCATGTAAACATTGTAGTACACGCACTTTTGCGATAGTTAGATCGTTGTAAGCCCTTGTTTGATTGAATGAAGTGATTTGTGTGTTTTTGCTCATGTGCATTGGGTAGTGATTCCCCTTAGACCTCATTCTATTCTAAATTTCTCTTCTTTTCTAAACCCATCAGATGCCTCCGAGACGCGACCCCGGATTCGTTTTCCCGCCAGAGATCACCCAACTGATCCAGCAGCAGAATACCCTGATCCAAACATTGGTGCAGAACCAGGGGAACAACAACAACAACAACAACCCACCACCACCACCACCTGCGGATCATCTGACTCGTTTCCTTAGACTGAACCCGCCGGTGTATTCCAGTAGCACCGAGCCGATTGTAGCAGATGACTGGCTCCGCAAGATAGGAAGGGAGTTGACCACTGCAGGATGCACAGATGGTGAAAGAGTGAAGTTTGCAGCACATCAGCTTGAAGGACCCGCAGCAGCATGGTGGGAAAATTTCACAGCCACTTACCCGGTAGACACTGTCACATGGGATCAATTTCAGCAAGCTTTTCGCACTGCCCATGTTTCAGCAGGAGCCATGGCCATGAAGAAGCGTGAGTTTCGCAACTTACGCCAAGGAGGAAGGAATGTTGGCCAGTACGTGGATGACTTTAGCAAATTAGCACGTTATGCCCCAGATGACGTTGCTACCGATGCAGCTAAGCAGGAGAAGTTTCTAGAAGGACTGAATGATGAGTTCAGCATGCCGTTGATGGTAGCCAGTTTCAACAACTACCAGGAGTTGGTAGACCGAGCCCTCATGATTGAAGGAAAGCAGCAGCAAATTGAGAACCGCAAGAGGAAGTATGGGCAAGGGAAGTATAACTCTGGAGCTCAGCAGAAGCCTCGTTATACCCCTAAATCAGAATTCAGTTTCAGCATACCCATGGAGGAGGTAATTCATAACCATAATGGCACTAAGAATGGGAGCGGAATGGAGGAAGCAACGGACAGAATCGCACCAACCCGTCAACACCATCCAAGGTAGACTGAGTCACATCACTTGCTTTAAGTGCCGCAAGACGGGCATTATGCAAATGACTGTCCGAGAAGGCCGAAATGGAAATGGCAATGGAAGCTCGGAAAGAAGCCCAACCCTTTCAACAGGGGACAGTGAACCACATTGATGTGGAGGAGGTTGAAGATCAGCCCGATGCAAGATGTCGGTAAGTTATTGGTTAAGTCATTTATGCAGTTGTTCTTTTCGATCTTGGTGCATCGCATTCATACATATCAAGGGATTTGTGGATAAGTACAAGTTACCGACCCAAGCCCTTAGGTCACCCATGCTAGTAACCTCACCGGAGCAGAGTACATGGCTAGTAAATGGTGTGATCGACTGCCATTAAGGATTGGACACTATGTTTTCCCCTCAGACCTAATAGTTCTGGAATCCCAAGGATTGGATGTGATATTAGGTGTGGATTGGTTATCAAAGTATGGAGGAAACATTGATTGCTCCACTAGATCAATTTTGCTCACCACACGGAAGGAAGAAGGATTAAGTATGTATCACGGCACGAGCCGAGGAGAGCACAAGTTAATTGCTTATCGAGAGTGGTGCGGGAAGAAGTACCAGATGGTGAAGGATTTTCTGATGTATTTCGGAGGAGTTGCGTGAATGCCACGGATAGAGACATTGAGTTTTGATCGAGCTGTTGCGAGAACAGGCCCGATATCGAAGCGACCGTACAGGATGCCCGCAAAGGATTTGGCGGAAATCAAGAAGCAGATTAAGGAACTATTGGATAAAGGTTTTATACGCCCAAGTTCTTCACCTTGGGGATCACCCGTTTTGTTAGTGGAGAAGAAGGATGGATCTTTAAGAATGGTTGTTGATTATCGGGGATTGAATGAAGTAACAATCAAGAACAAGTACCCACTACCAATGATAAATGATCTGTTTGATCGCTTGCAAGGAGCCAAAGTGTTTTCCAAGATCGACCTGCGATCAGGGTACCATCAGTTGAAGATTCGGGAGCAGGACATACCCAAGACAGCATTTACCACGAGATATGGACTGTACGAGTATACCGTTATGTCATTTGGACTGACTAACGCACCAGCCTATTTCATGAACCTGATGAACAAAGTGTTTATGGAGTTTTTGGATAAGTTCGTCGTGGTGTTCATTGATGACATTTTGATTTTCTCAAAGGATGAAGAGGAACACAAGGAACATTTGCGATTGGTTTTGGAGAAACTAAGGGAACACCAGTTGTATGCCAAATTCAGCAAATGTGAGTTTTGGTTAAAGGAAGTTGGATTTCTCGGACATGTTATATCCGGAGAAGGGATAGCAGTTGACCCCACAAAGGTTGAGACCGTAACCAAATGGGAAGCACCAACGACAGTTGGAGAGATTCGGAGTTTTCTTGGACTCGCAGGATACTACCGAAGATTCATTGAAAATTTCTCAAGGATTGCTAAGCCTATGACTGAATTGTTGAAGAAGGAAAACAAATTCATATGGACTGAGGACTGTGAGGCAAGTTTTCAGGAGTTGAAGAAAAGATTGGTTACCTCACCAGTTTTGATATTGCCAGATTAGACTAAGGATTATGAGGTGTATTGCGACGCTTCACGTCGAGGACTTGGAGCAGTGCTTATGCAGGAAGGAAGAGTTGTTTCGTATGCTTCACGACAACTTAAGCCCCATGAGTTGAATTATGCCACTCATGATTTGGAGTTAGCAGCCGTTGTGCATGCCCTGAAGACGTGGAGACATTTTCTCATTGGAAATCATTGTGAAGTATATACGGATCACAAGAGTTTGAAGTACATCTTCACACGAATGAATTGAATCTCGCACAAAGGAGATGGTTAGAACTTATCAAGGATTATGATATGAGATTGCATTATCACCCGGAAGGCTAATGTCATAGCGACGCATTGAGCCGTAAGAGCCACGTCAATACCCTAATGATGGGAGGAATACCCAATGAGTTAGCGAGGACCTTGAGAGCTATGTTTGGAAATAGTTCCAGAGGCTATGTAGCAGCATTGGAAATTCATCGACAATCGATGGACAAAATCAGAGAAGCCCAAAAGGCAGATAAGGAAGTTGCCTCTATAAAGGAGAAAATGAGCAAAGGAAAAACTAAAGGATTTCGTGAGGATGAGCACGATACCCTATGGTTTGAAGACCGTGTTTATGTGCCCAATGACCCAGAGATCAGGAAGTTGATTTTACAAGAAGCCCATGATTCACCCTATTCGATTCACCCAGGAAATACCAAGATGTATTTGGATTTGAAGAACACTTTCTGGTGGACCGGAATGAAGAAGGATATTGCGGAGTATGTAGCAGTTTGTGATGTATGTCAGAAAGTAAAAGCAGAGCATCAGAAGCCAGCAGGATTGTTACAACCATTGCCGATACCCGAATGGAAGTGGGATAAACTAGGCATGGATTTCATCACAGCTTTGCCAAAGACCCGTTCAGGATATGACTCGATTTGGGTTATAGTCGACCGTTTAACGAAGGTAGCTCATTTCATTCCAGTCAAGACTACCTATAGCAGTGCTAAGTTGGCAAAGATATACATGACCAGAATTGTGTGCTTACGGAGTTCCGAGGAGCATCGTATCGATAGTGGAACCCAGTTTACCTCGAAATTTTGGAACCAGGTTGCACGAAACATTGGGAACGAGACTGAATTCAATACAGCTTTCCACCCATCGACCGATGGACAGACCGAGAGAGTCAATCAGATTTTGGAGGACATCTTTGAGAGCTTGTGCACTAGATTATGGATCTAGCTGGGATGATAATTTGCCGTATGCAGAATTTTCCTACAACAACGAGCTACCAAACCAGCTTGAAGATGGCACCTTTCGAGGCTCTGTATGGAAGAAGGTGCAGGACACCGTTGTCATGGGACGAAACTGGAGATCGTCAGTTGTTTGGACCAGATTTGATTAAGGAGTCTGAACAGAAAGTTAAGTTGATTCAAGACAGGCTCAAGGTAGCCCAGTCCAGACAAAAGAGCTATGCCGATTCAAAGCGCAAAGCGATTGAGTATGAGGTTGGAGACAGAGTATATCTCAGAGTATCCCCGCTTCGAGGAGTTAAGCGTTTTGGAGTTAAAGGAAAGTTAGCACCCCGTTTCGTTGGACCGTATAAGATTTTGCAACGCATGGGAGAAGTTGCTTATAAGTTGGAATTGCCAGAAGGACTGTCAGGAGTTCATGATGTATTCCATGTTTCTCAGTTGAAGAAATGTCACCCCGAGATAGCAGAGGTACCGTTAAGAGACACAGTGCCACTGGAAGCAATTCAGTTGAAGGATGACTTAACATATGAGGAAAAACCGGTTAAGATTCTCGATTATGCCAGCAGAGTTACCCGCAGGAAAGTTATCAAGTTTTGCAAAGTTCGATTGGAGCCACCACACCGAGGATGAAGCCACACAGGAAAGAGAGGAAGTTTTGCTCAAGGACCACCTCACCTATTTTCTAGCCAACCCGAATCTCGAGGGAGATTCATCTTAAGGGTAGGTTTGTAACATCCCAAATTTTCAATTTGGAATGTTATACATTAGGTCATCATGCATATCATATTTTCTCGCATTTTTCCGATCCTAGAAAATTTCACGCAACTCAAGGACCCTCGGAGAGTTGGAGATTTCATTATTTTCATATTTGGGATTTCTCAAATTTTGAAAATAGGATCATTAGATTTATTTAATTATCTTCATAAGGTTTTCCTATAAAAAATTAAGAGAGGAATAATATGACTTTCCCAACATTTAGGAAAAATGAAGATTTTATAAATAAATCAAATTTGATTTTGAACGATTTATTTTGCTTAGGCAAAATGAGCATTAAAAAAATATGCATATTTGCCGCTTTTAAAGTTCATTTTGTTCGACTCATTTTTAGGAGTCGGGAAAATTTATTTTATTAAATTGGAGTTCGTTTGGTATTTTTTTAAATCCGTTTAGTTCTGTTTTAAAAAAACTACTTCCCCACTTTGGGCCAAGGCCCAGCCAGCCCAGCCTTGCCCGCCTCCTCTCCCCTCGCGCCGCCCAGCCTGGAGGCGTCCCGCCGCCACGCCGCCGCCCGCCGCCCGGAGTCCGCCTCCGACCCGGCCCGGCTTGCCCTCCCCAAGCGCCGCCCCCCCCTCCTTAAATACTCGCCCCCCCTCTCTCATCCCGCGCCACCACCGCCCGCCCTCACCCGAGCCCGACTGAGCCCCTTGCGCCGAGGACGCCGCCGTTCCTGCCGTCGCCGCCCTCGCCGCCCCTTCCGACCTCGCCGCCCCGGAGCCCGCGAGCCCCGCCAGCGAAGACCACGGAGGTAGCCGCCGCCGCCCCGATCCGGTTTTCTTTAAGAAAACCCGATCCGGTTTTTTTGAAGATGTTCGGTTTTTTTTTAAAAAAAAAACCTAGATGGTTTTATTTTTTTCGGTTTTCTTATTTAACGAACGTTCACCGAACCGTTCGTTTCAATGAATGTGTTCGTTGGATTAGTTCTGTTAACGAACGTCCGTTATTTAATCCGTTAGTCGTTTTCTTTTAATCGGATCTAATCCGTTATTTTTTTCTGATTCGATTTCCGATCCGATTTTCAAATCTGTTTTATTTCTTGCTCGTTTATCGGAATCAGGTGATTCAAGCGCCTGGAGTTTCGTTACGAAACCGCCGTTCCGACTAACTTACTTACACAGAGTTTTGCTACTGTAAAATTTTGACCTAGTTTCAGATTGCTAAACCGAGTCGTTCTCTCTCGAGTTTCGACTTTCGATGCTTTATTTGATTCGATTCTTTTGCAACCAGGGTTCTTAAGTTGAACTATCTGGTTAGATCTTTTATTCAAGATTTCCCTGTGCATTAGATGAGTACTTATTGTATGCTTGTTGTTTGTCTGCGTTAGATCACCCGGTCGCCGCTTGTTACTTGAATCTCTAGGTCTCATGGATCATCGACAAGGCAAGTAACACTTGATCATACCTTTTCTACTACCCAGTTTTTATGCATTAGATCAAACCCTCAAACACTTGCATGTTTAGGATCTAATTAAATTGTGGGATTGGGAAGTAGATTTGAGGTAGTACCTATTACCTGTTTTACTTATGAAACCTTGGGAGTCACTTCTACGTTTGCTTATTATGCCATGCTATGCTAGTAGGCGTGGATTGGGTGAGTGAATATCCATGATAGATGTGAGATTGTTAATTAATGGTTTATCTAAGGTGGCAACCTAAACACGATCTGGGTGGATTGAGGCACCTGGTTTCTATCGAGACTTGCTGTATTTCTTGGACCGCCACCTGGCTCTAAGGGATCATAAGATTATTCAAGCTGGAAACTTCCGTGTGCAGCCACAAGCCAATTATGGGCTCTGGCGTAGTTGACTAAGTTGTGCGAACTCTTACGGGTAGGCTAGCTGATGTAGGGGATGTAGGTTGGTACGGTCTACCCACATGTAAGGTGCTAAGCGCTTCGAAAGACTATGTCTCGGTCATCCGTTTCTCAAACACCATGTAGTCACGAGAACCAAGCGGAGTCAATCGAGTCTTGTGGGGAAAAGTCATAAACCTCTGCAGAGTGTATAAACTAATCATGATTAGCCGTGTCCCGCTTATGGACGTTTTGAGTATCCGTAATTGAATATCATGTGAATCTCAACATGTTACTACTAATAAATGTATTGGGTTTTGAAGAGTACTTTTAATTGGGATTGAGGATCTGTCAACCATTCTCAATGTTTAACAACCACCATGATAGTTAAATAAAATTATTCCTTTGATGTAGGGAAAAACTAGCTTTATGCAAAATGTAACCGTAGAGCCTTACCACCAGCCATATATGCATGTAGTATAGACTTATTTTCCTTCATTGCTCTTATGTGTTACATTGCGGCATATTCCATGTCTTGGCCCGTTTGGCTGCAACTTTCACGTTCGAGACTTTTCGAACGACAGTAAGGTGTTAGGTCGTGGTTCTATACTCGTGATGCCGATGGAGTTGATGGACTCGCTTATCTTCCAAGCCTTCGCTGTTATTGTTAGATGGCCTTAAGCCATATTATTGTAATAAGTTCCTTGTGGACAACGATGTAATAAGTGTGTGATTGCTACTCTGCTATAAATCCTTGAATCTTGTGTGGTGTCGGCATTATCGATCCGGGATGACACTGAGCACAGAGACTTGATCCATTCGGGTCTGGTCGCTACAATATGGAACCTGATGCTAAACCCGTTGTTGATCACCAACGGCGATTAAATCCTAAGATGAAGGAAGTGGTAAGAACTGAAATACAAAAAATTCTGGAAGCAGGTATAATCTATCCCATAGATGATAGTAGTTGGGTAATTCCTATTCACTGTGTCCCTATGAAAGGAGGTATCACTGTTGTTCCTACTGATAAAACTGAACTCATTCCACAAAGAATAGTGACTGGCTATATAATGATAATTGATTTTAGAAAATTAAACAGAGCTACTAGTAAAGACCATTACCCTCTGCCTTTCGCTGATCAAATGTAAGAAAGATTGTCAAAGGACACACACTTTCGTTTTCTTGACGGATATTCTGGTTTCTCTCAAATACCTGTATCACAACCTAAACAAGAGAAAACCACATTTACTTGTCCTTTTAGAACTTATGCTTATAGATGTATGCCTTTTGGTTTATGTAATGCACCTTCTACCTTTCAAAGATGTATGACTGCCATGTTCACAGATTTTTGTGAAAAGATTGTTGAGGTTTTCATGGATGATTTCTCCGTTTACGGAACTTCTTTTGATGATTGCTTAAGCAATCTTGATCGAGTTTTGCACAGATGTGTACAAACTAATCTTTTCTTAAATTGGGAGAAGTGCCACTTTATGGTGAAAGAAGGTATTGTCTTGGGGCTTCAAATTTTTGAACGAGGTATTGAGGTGGATAAAGCTAAAGTTGATGCAATTGAGAAAATGCGATGTCCTAAAGACAATAAAGGTATTCGTAGTTTCTTTGGTCATGCTGGTTTCTATAGGAGGTTTATTAAAGACTTCTCTAAAATTTGGAACTTGCCTTTTGAAATTATGTGTGATGCTAGAGATTATGATGTTGGTGATGTTCTAGCACAAGGGGTTGATAAGAAACTAAATGTTATATATTAGGCTAGTAAAACTTTAGACAGCGCCCAAAGAAATTATGCTACTATTGAGAAATAATTTTTAGCTGTTGTGTTTGCTTGTGATAAATTCAGATCCTACATTGTTGATTCCAAATTAATTTTTCACACCGATCATGATACTAGTAAATATCTTATGGAAAAGAAAGATGCTAAACCTAGACTCATTAGGTGGGTCCTCTTGCTACAATAATTTGACTTACATATTACTGATAGGAAAGGAGTTGAGAACCCCGTAGCTGATAACTTGTCTAGGTTAGAAAATATTCTTGATGACCCACTACCTATTGATCATAGCTTCCCTGATGAACAACTAGCTGTCATAAATGCTTCTGATAATACTGCTTGGTATGTTGACTATGCTAATTACATTATTACTAAATTTATACCACCTAGTTTCACATACCAACAAAAGAAAATATTTTTTTATGATTTAAGACATTATTTTTGCGATGACACACATCTTTATAATGAAGGAGTAGATGGTATTATTAGACGTTGTATACCTGAGCATGAACAGGAACAAGTCCTACAAAAATGTCACTCCGAAGCCTATGGATGGCATCATGCAGGAGACAGAACTGCACACAAGGTATTACAATCTGGTTTTTATTGGCCTAATCTTTTCAAATATGCCTGTAAGTTTGTCTTATCTTGTGATGAATGTCAAAGAATTGGTAACATTGGTAGACATCAGGAAATGCCAATGAATTATTCACTTGTTATTGAACCATTTTATGTTTGGGGCTTTGATTATATGGGACCTTTTCCTTCCTCTAATGGGTATACACATATTTTTGTTGATGTTGATTATGTCACTAAGTGGGTAGAAGCTATTCCAACTAGTAGTGCTGATCATAACACCTCCATTTTTTTGAGCAAACACGATAGGGTAAAAACCCTACTGTAACTCTATTTTTTGCATTAATAATGGGGGGTTATGTACATAAGGAATACAATCGGTTAGGGAGGCAGAAGTAATCTAAGTGTTTACCAATAATCCAACCAACTCTGCATTCCCTCCTTTAGGCTAGGCTTGACTCTCTTGATGATAGTGCCATAGTGTTCTTTGAAACAAATGATGCAGTAGCTCAAATTCCTTGTCTTGTTGCCGAAGATGATGTTGTTTCTATGCTTCCAAATGGTCCAGCAGCCAGCTATTAGGCATTCTTTGAATGGTTAGATCTGTGTCCTATTTTTGGCCTCAATCAGCATGTCATTGCAGTTCAGATCAGTGTTCCATTCAATGCCAAGTGAAAGCCAAAATATTTGGCTAAAGTCACATGAGAAGAAAAGGTGCTTTAAATGTTCTATAGGTTCATCATCACAAAGAACACATCTAGGCGTCTCAATATTAAAGTTTTTCCTAGTGAGCAGATCTCTGGTGTTCAGTCTATCCAGAAGCAATAACCAGAAAAAGAATTTCTGCGTAGAAAAGCAACCTGATTTCCATATCCGTTGGAATGGCTTAGGTCCTTTCTCTGGGCATCCCATCAGTTCATATTATACTTTCTTTTCATTATATTGTCCTGAGGCCCATTCAAACTTCCAAAGATCATGTGCATTGTTTCCCATTATTCCATTAAGAAGATCCATGAGCATGGTGCTTTGTTAAATAGTAACTGAGGACATGGGAAGATGGAACATGCTGTAGAAATCATTTTCAGCTTCAAAGCAAGCACTCTGTAAAATTATGTATTTGTTTTTGGCATAGGAGAATAAATGTGGGGAAGTATCTTTCAGCAAGTTATCATTCCATTTATCATACCACAGGGAAATGGCATCACTTATGCTAGCCTTGCAAGTGGTAAGCTCCTTAAAATTTTCAAGTATTGAGCAGCAATCTCTCCACGAGAAGTAGCCCTGTCTGGTAGGGTATTGTGGGACTTCACCATTGCCATATTATTTTTGCCAAATTATTTGCACACAGGGAATATCCATCTTATTGAAACATTTGTATAGGAACTTAGTCAGCAAAGCTTTTGTTGTGAACTCTAAAGTCCAAAACACCAAGTCCTCCAGCTGATTTTGGCAAACAAACTTGTTCCCATTTGTTTAAACATTTCCCATATTTATTAATGTCATTTCCATACCATCGGAAGGTTCTACCAGATTCTCAAAGTGGTCCAAAATGGTGAGTGGAACCCTGATGCAAGACATAGCAAATATAGGTAGAGCAGTAATTATAGCTTTAAGGTGAGTTAATCTACCAGAATAGGACATCATGGTTGCAATACCAGAGAGTCTTTTATCCAATCTAGATACCATTGGCATGAGATCATGCACTCTGGGTCTAGTGGAACCCATATGTAGGCCTAAATAGGTAAAAGGCATGCTTTCTCTCTTGCAGCCCAATATGCTAGCAAACTGAGTGGCTCTGTCAACAAATATGTTGGTAGGGACAAGGGAGAACTTGTGGTAATTCACTTTCAGACTTGTGAAGTCAAAGAAGATCTGCAGAATTTCCATAACATTGTAATTTGTTGCGGATCAGCTGGCATAGTAATTAGCGTGTCATCAACATATTGGATGATAGGATATGCTATGTTAGCAGGTTGCTCAATAGGTGTACTATATGACCATTATGCCAAGCTTGATTGATTAGGATTTGTAGTAGTTCTGCAGCAATAACAAATAATAGTGGGGGTAGTGGATCTCCTTGCCTGACACCACACTTAAATTTGATAGTTTTCCCAGGTACAACATTCAGAATAACTGATGCAGATGCAGCTGTTAGGATATTATTAATCCATCTGATCCACTTGTCTCCAAATCCCAGATGTTTGAGAATATATAAAATGGCCTTATAATTGATCTTATCAAAAGCCTTTTCAAAGTCCACCTTGAGAATGACAATTTCATTTTTGGATTTGTGGCACATGTGGATGTACTCAAAAGACCATGCTAGATAGTCTTGTATATTTCTGGTTTTGATAAAACCATATTGATTCTTACTAATTACAGGAATGATACATCTTTGTACTTTATTTGCAGGTAACTTAGTAAGGATTTTGATGGGCATACTCACCAAAGAAATGGGCCTGTAATCATTTGGTGTTTCTGGGTTTTCTTTCTTTGGGATCAGAGCAATGTAAGCAGTGTTTATTGGAGTAAAGATCAACTTTTTCTACCTGGAAGTCATTGAATAGCTAATATGCCATCATTTTTTAATGAAGATACCATTGAAACCATTAGGGCCAGGGGACTTGTCATTAGGCATTGTTTTAATGATATCATCTATTTCCTCCTTGGTGAATGGTTGTTCAAGTTCCTCCTGGTTAACTGATCTAGTTAAATGATCAATGTTGAACTGCATTTGGGATATGCCAATGGTACCTATTCTGCCCTTAAAGGAGTTCCACAATATAGCAGCTCTCTGTTCATGATCATTGACAATCAAGTTATCAGAATTTTGAAGGAAAGAGATATAATTACTTCGGAAAACTTGAGTAGAAATGGCATGGAAGAATTTTGTGTTCTCATCACCAAGCTGAGCCCATCTAATATTAGCTCTAATTCCCCATTACTTTCTCTTGGCCTCAAGCAACTTGTTAGTGTGAAGGATAAATATCTTCCTGAAGTTTTTCTCCTAGGTATGAAGATACCTTTGATCTTCTATGCCATCCAAAAGTTTGACATAGAAACATCAGTTTTCTATAGTTTTATTGAGCTGGATAGTTTCTTGCTCCATGTCTTCAGCCCTTAAGTTAGAGATTTGAACCTGGCCACCATGTTTTTGGCTGAGTCAGCATAATAGATGCAGTTGTTCTAATGGTTGGTGGTGCACTACTGCAGGATGCTGCTAAAGCGACACTATGATCAGAGACCCTTTGACGAAACTGTGTGCGATGCATTAATCGCAAACGGTGATGTAAAAAACCGTCAAAAAAGATGCAAAACGTTGCGATGAAGGATACATCAAACACGGTTCATATTTTAGTTGCGTGTGCGATGAGGGGCATACGGTTCAATTCAATTAACGATTTGCGATGTGGCAGAACAAAAGAAACGGGCAACCAGATGAAGGCGTGTGCGATATACATCATACATTTCACTCGGGTGAACTGTTTGTGATTAGGAAACACAAAAGAAACGGTCAGCCAGATCAAGGTGTGTGTGCGATATACGACATACGGTCCAGTCGGATGAACTGTTTTCGATTAAGCAACACAATAGAAATTGTTGGGGATATAACTATTGGGTATGACCCACCCAGGAGGGGCCGGGTCATACCACTGGCGACTTATTAATGAAGATGGCAGGTGATAGCAAGCCATTGATGGCACAAGACCCAGAGGCGACTTGAGACCCAAGGGGATGAACCGCCACATGTATAACTTCTATTGTAAGGCAAGCTTAGCTAGTCACCGAGCTGGACATGTTGTGTATGAGCCGGACGGGACGATGTAAGCCGCCGGGCATCAACCTGTGTATATAAAGGGGTGACCCAGCGGCGGTTGAACTCAAGAAAGAAGAGATCGAGAACTAGGTCAAGCATATTCGCTCCCTGGTAATCGAAACCCAAGCAATACAATCCCAAACTGGAGTAGGCCTTTACCTCCACCGCGAGGGGCTGAACCAGTATAAACTCTCTGTGTGCTTTGTCCCGGATTAACCCCTTTAAGCTAACCTAGTTGCGATGGCTCCACGACTAAGTCCTTTCGCTAGGACATCTGCCATGTTAAGTCCACGACAGAAATGGTTCAACCAGATCAAGGTGTGTGTGCAATGGAGGGCATATAGTTCATTCCGATAAACTGTTTGTGTTGAGCCAAGAGAACAGAAATGTTTCACATAAACAAGATGTGTGTAATACACGGCAAACATCCAATTACATAGGTGGCTAGTACACACATGACATTTCCACACACCAAACTAAACTATTACATGCATAATTAACTAGGATAAATGATCATCTGATCATCATCTACTTCTTGTGCTAGCTCGATGTTCCTTCTATGCTAAGTTTCCATTAATTGATGAAATTTTGTCCAGGTCATACTACCTTATCGATGTTCGAGACCACAAGGACTAACACACGTCGGAGGAGGAAACCCACTGGCCGTGGAATATTGCTCATCTTCGGCCTTATTACACCTGAGCCACCGGCTCTTGTGATGTACATACTTTGTCCATGTATATATTATGATGAATATAATAAAGTCGTCATCCCTGATAATTCAGGGCCTATGTCGTTTCATTTCTGAGAATATGAGTCTTTGTTGTACCTTCATACAATCACTTGGGGGCTTCCTGCTTATCGAGCATAGCTATGACTAGCCTCTTGGTCCGGCTTGTACGCCATGATTACAAAATACTTGGGGGCTTCCAGCTCAATGAGCATAGCTATGACTACCCTAATATTCCGGCTTATACGCTTGGAATAAAATATTACGTGGGGGCTCTTTGTTAATGAACAAGAGCTTTGTTGTCCCTTGTAATAGGCTTGGACGCCAGGTGTATTCACCAAAATTCCGGGTTATCCTGCCTTTGTTTGCCTGCCACTCTGACAATGGTAAACCTGGAATGACTCACCGTGCGCTTGCAATCAATCTTATACAGACCCTGCATTTGTCAAAGTTAAAACGGTGATTGGTCATGCGAGGTCCGGCTTACGGGTTTGAATTAAGGTTTCAACTCAGCAGCTGTGCAGCCCTTGAATAACACTTGACATTGAGGCTTGGCAGCCTATGAATGCCTTGTTTTTCTGTTTCAAATTTGCTTTGAATTATTTTTGAGATTCATCTTTTGTTGCCATGTTGATATATGGTCAAAAACTGATTAGGGCCACGTCGCCTTACGGTTCATATATGAATCTATCTGGAGTTTTATTAACCCGGCCTAGTTTTGGACTTTAAGTCACTAGTGTATGATGATTATGTGCTTAGAGTGTTGTGCTCTAAGCTTTGGGATGTTACCCCTTGCTGCATATGGCGTGATAAGCCTGCGGTAGGAACAAATTTAAGAGGGCGTTGTGCTCTCATCTTTTGGGCTGTTACCCTTACTGCATGACGTATGATAAGTCGGCAGTGTGAACAAATATCATAGGTATGATATTTATTTTGTTGTGAGGTTTTTGATCAACCGGCCTTGGTTATGGACTATTTAGTCATTAGTGGGTTTTTTATATGGGGTATTGTGTCCCGCCCTGGGGTAAACAGCCAGGGCACTTGTAATCTGCTTATGTGCAGGGAAAAATGATAAGCATGGTCTGCATGATTGATGATATTATAAGCATAAGTGGCAGATCTTCAAATGATAGATCGGCAGTGTCATGCAAATAAACACGCACGGTGTCGTGGAAGCTCAGGATTGGTTAACTAGCCTATTACAAGGCATCTGACGGCCCACAAGGATAAGTGTTTTGGGACATAGCATCTAGAGGCTATGGCTGGTTAACCGGTTCATGAATTTAGACTACTGGTCTTGGCGGGTCGAAGCCTCTAGGTCATCCTGCGCTTCTTTTTCTTCATCTCCTTGATTATCCATTGGCTGGAAGTTGGGCGTGGCCGAGTTGATACCGATCAAAGCTGTAAACACAGCCTCATCATCTATAAGACTTGATGGATCAATATCAGATGCGAAGGTATGCTTATGAGTCGGCAGGATGAGACCCACCTGTTGATGAACCGACGCCTTCACCTTCTTGTTCTCAGTGTCATAAGCCGCCTGATATTGGGATAGATCTGTTTCTTCAGCCAGCTTGCCTGCTAGTGGACGCATTTCACTTTCTATCTTGGCAAAATCTTCAACGGTGGAGGGAGACCCATCTTCTTTAACACTGGGGGCAACAATTGGCTAAATCTTCTGAATCAAGATCTGCTTGCCATGCCTTTGCTCGGCTTAAGGCAGTCATGGCGCCGGCTCTGGCGGACGATGGATTTAACTCTTCAATTCTTTGGGGCAGTACCGATAGCTTTTCCAGTGTTTCCTTGATGAGGGAGGGCGGCTATTTCTTATGAATAGCAGCAGCAATTGTTCGTTGAGCACTCGTGTATAGCTGCTCCACCAGATTATAAACATCTTTTAGTTTCATACGCATATCTGAGCCCAACTTGGCGCTTCGGGAGCCTACATTAGTAAAATTATAGGTAAGCCAGCAAATGGTTATGATATACTGTTGGTGCAAAGGAAAGTATTTTTGTTACTTACCGAAGATGGCGGATGTCATGCTGTTGATTTGATGCTTTAAACCGGATAACTCGTCAGTTACCGGTTTAAGGGCTGCTTTGGCATCCTCCGCTCTTTTTAACAAAGCTGCATTGTCGGTCTCCCGACCGGTTCTATCAGTACTGAAGCTCTGTTTAAACTGCTCAATGTTTTCCAATGCAATCTTCAGCTCTGATTTGGCTTTTGAAGTCTCAGATTGCTGAGTTTGAATATTGGCCCTCAGATCTTTGACTTGGGATTCCTTCTCATTTAGTTCAGCCTGCGACATGAACAACATGGAAGGTATTATGATCATGATTATTTTTGAAGTCCCAAGCACAATATAAGTATTTTCCTTGGCACTTGGGGGCTAATGCCGATCGCTCTTTGAAAGAGAAGTTTGTATGATGACCCAGGCAAAATGATATGATCCGGTTTATGCTACATACTTGAATTTTTCAGCTATGGTGATAAGTCTCGGCTTATTCATGCTGATTAAACCGGCCCTTTGGGGCTACAGGTGCACAATTCATCACTACTACTTGAAGTTCCTGCTTAACTTGATAGTTTAAGCCGCCCCTTGGGGGCTACTAGTTTGATCTTCATATATTTATGACTATCTAAAAGTCTATAGTACATTCAATGCTATCATATTCTATAGACTTGGCGGCTGATAGAGATATATTTATGAGGAGGATTTTGCTGGATTACCTCAAAGTGCTCTTTCATCAAGCTGACCAAGCCAGCTTCAAAGTCACGGCTGGTGTGAAGGCGGTTCAAATAACCAGCGTGAATTTCTTGAGCACTAAATTGAGCATAGCCTTCCGAATCAACTTTCCATTTTCCCTTGTCAATAACAGAGAACTCCTCCTTGGCGCTATGTTTGGACAGGGCAATGGGGTTGCTTAGGGCCTAATAAGCCGTCCCAGTGATCATTATATCATCAGATTCTTGAGCTGGCTGAGCAAGACTGGGTAGTTTATCATTTTCTGGATCAACATCCATGGCATCTTGGGTAACGGGTTGGTCTTCTGGAGGAGGATCATCTGTAACAGCTTCTGAGACTTGATGCAAAGTCTCAGTTGTGGCATGTTGTGCCGGATCAACATTTTTGGGCTCTTCAGCCGGTTTGTCAATTTTCTGCTTTTTACCGGGCTTTGCCAAAGCACTGAAAAGGAAGCATCAGGAAGAGTTAATATGACAATGAAGTACATGATTCAAAGCGAATAGATTTAATATTCTCACCCAGGCATAGTCTTGAAAGCCTGGATTTGAGTCCCAGTTGAGTCACCGGAGGAGGAATGAGACGATCCCTGATAGTTTGAATCAGATGGGTTAAGAGGTTGTCGAAAAAGACCTGCCTTTGGGTAAGATAAGTCAGAAATATTTCAAACCTCCGGTCGACGCTTGCGAGGCGCTGGGGTGTTCGGTAAGCCGAAGGATAAAACTCCACCACCACTGTTTCGGGTTGTGCGGCGAGCTTCATGCTGCCGTTTCTTCAAAATAAAGTTGGGATCGAAGTAAGCTAAAGGGTGAGAAAATCTTACTTTCCGACTTGCTTGTCGAGTTTTCTGTGTTGGCAGAGGTTCCGAGCCAGAGGAAAGAGTAATTACCTCTTCATCATCTGCACGGCTGGCCTCCGCATCATCCTAATAATAGTCATTGTCAATAAGATGTACAAAAAATGAGACAAGGGAATCAAGTTCTACCTCCGACTCATTATCATCATCATTATTATCCAAGTTGAATAACTCAGCAGCATTCTTTTTATTCTTGGCAGACTTTTTGATAGCTTTGCTCTTTGTCCGGGTCTTCTTAACCGGTTTATCTAATTTCTCCTTCCAGAAAGAGGAATCGGCCTGCACAAATAAATGGGTTATGAGAAAAATAGTCTGAATGAAAGACAGTGTTTAAACCGGAAAAACCTTAAAGCTTACAGCTGGTGGCTGGTTGAGAGTGCAGAAAGGATTTAGTCCAACTTTGCCGCAATCTTCCAGACTCTCTTTTAGGAGAGATTTGGTCATTTCATTGATGTCTTCTTCAGTCATCTCTATGTGGCAGTGGCGAAGTGGATCTTTGAAATCACCTGTGTATTCACCCATTAAGCCGGGGCGGCGGCTTAGAGGCAATATTCTCCATGAAACCCAGCACCGGACAAGGTCAATGCCAGTTAAAGCCATGAAGGTTCTGATTTTTGAAAAAATGGGCGCATATTTGGCCCGTTCCTTTGTGCTGATGCGGTCTGGTAGATGATGCCTGTTGCTTAGCCGGCTGGTGCGATAACCCGGTAGAGGATTTTCCCCTTCAGCAGAAGTATCTTTGCAATAAAACCATGTTTGGTTCCAGTCTTTGGGATGACTTGGCAGAGTGGCGGCTAGGAAAGTGGCTTCTTTCCGTTGCTGTATGGAAATACCGCCTAGCTCTAGGCTGGGCCCGTCTGTGAACTCGTTCTGCCCGTTTAAGTAATAAAACTCCCTGAATAGTTTTACGGTGGGCTCCTATTGAAGGTTCACCTCGCAGAATACTTGGAAGTTGTAGATATTTGACACGGAATTTCGTCCAATGTGTTGTGGATGGAGCTTGAAAAAGTGCAGCACGTCACGAAAGAATTTTGAGCCGGCAGGGCTGAAGCCCCAGAGCATATGATCAGTGAAAACGATAACTTCACTGTCGGATTTCGGGTTCCGGCAGACCCTTGAGGTTTGAACTCTGGGGTGCGCGCGGAGATTACGCCTTCTACCTACCTGCACCCCTCTGCCTCGCAAAGATCTAAGCTATGGAAAGAACAGCACAAGAGACACAGGGTTTATACTGGTTCGGGCCACCGATGTGGTGTAATACCCTACTCCAGTGTGTGGTGTGATGGATTGCCTCTTGGGCTGATGATGATAAGCAATACAAGGAAGAACAGCCTCGCGAGGGCCTGTTCTTGGCTGGGGCGATGAACTGCTAGGAGGAGTTCAGTCACCTTTCTCTCTCTCTCTCTCTGATTGATTCTCTGGATCCTGGTCGATTCCAATCTGTTCCTACCCTGGGGGTGGCTAGTCCTATTTATAGGCAAAGGCCCTGGGCCTCTTCCCAAATATTGAGCGGGAAGGGCGCCAACAATTGGCCATTTTGAATGGGAACATCTGGTACACTTATCGTGACTAAAGTTGGTCCTCGCCTGCCAAAGGCTCTGGTAGTGACGCTGGCTTGGGCTCCACAATGACTTCCTCCCTGCCGTTGGACTGGTCTTGGTCTCGTTGCACCGAAACGGGTGCCTTTGCTTGATGCTCTCGCCTGCGCTTGCTCCCTTTGCACCAAAGAGGAAAGGAGGACACTGCGTAGGCTGGCACCCCCCTGGCGCCCTAGGTCATCATGGCTTGCATCACGGGCACCTTGTGAGGTACCCTGCCTTGATCTCTCCGCCTCCTCGCGAGCCAGCCTGATGAGGCCGTGCCTGAGGAGGCTCCGTGTCGTCCGCCCCGCGAGGCTTGGCCCCTCACGAGGGTCTTGGGTCTGTGTTGATGAACATGGGCCGTGCTGGGCCCCCCTTGGAGCCACGCCGCAGGCCGCAGGCAGGCAAGTCTGGGGACCCCCGTTCCCGAGCGCCGACAAGAGCTCCGGGCCCAAAACACGCCCGGACTTAACCGTCGCAGAGGCGAAGGGCAAGGGCGGCGCAGGGCCCTAACTGCTGCGGCCTTGGGCGCCGCGTGGCGCTTGATTGGACATGGGCGCCCCACTTCCCCACGACGCCGACATCTGCACGGATTGGACAAGTCCTGCATGCAAAGCGGGTCATGTTTACTGCGATCGTGGAGGCCGACGGTTGGCCTTCGCCGGCTATAAGTACGGAACGGCACGCGCCCTTCCAGTCCATCTCTTCTTGCTCCTCCTTCTTCCCGGTCCTTGCTCCGTCTTGCTGCGATGGCTCCATCGAGGAGGTTCTCAGCCGCAGAGAAGGGGAAGGCTCGCCAGGTTGAGCCTGCCTCTCCCCCGCCCAAGCGCGGCCGAGGGCGCCCTCACAAACATCCTGTGGCCACCACGGCAGCTCCCCGCGGCCGTGGAGATGATTTCCAGCACGGTGACAGGCGGACTGCTGCGGCCGGGCGCGCTTGGTCGCGTTCCCTAGGCGCGCTTCGCTGCAGAGGTGCTGCCGGAGTTCGTTGTGTGGTCGGCGGAACCGACTAGCACCCGGCTTCAACTTCCTCGCTTCCTCCTCGGCGAGCTCCCGGCCGGCGCCCCGGGCGGCCTATGGCTTCAGGCAGACGGCTGCTGCAGCCGGGCCTCATGGGCTTCACTGGAGGTCTCCGCAGCCAGGAGCCTGGCCTTCACCCGCGGTTGGCAGACGTTTGCCCGCGCGCGTGGCCTGAGCCGTCGGTGCACCCTGCACTTCAAGTTTGATGGCGATGCCACCCTCTATGTGAGGGTGTTTGGGGAAGATGGTCGCCGCGCAGGGTGCTGCCCTGAGGACGACGACCGCAGCCGGGGACCCAGCCCCGGCGATGATCGAGAGGACAGCGCTCGCGGGATTGGCAGCGCTCAGGGTTCCTCAAGCTTCAACGGTTCTTCTTCAGGCGGCGACTCTTCTAGCGGTGGCCGCGGTCGGCCTCCACGCCGTCGCACCTGCTTGGACGGTGGTAGCGCGCCTGCCCGCCGTTGCGCCTTGGTGAAGCGCGAGAGGGAGTCTGCCTGAGCCCCGGAGGCAGCTCGAGTCTTCCCTGCAGGCCGGTGTGAGGCAAGCTGCGCCTGATTTGCTCTTTCTTTTCTTTTGTCCCGCGTAAAAAGATAGTAGCGTGGATCCCCGCGGGGGCTTGTTTGGGTTATTGCTGTTAATCATCGCTTTGCTTCCGTTATCGTGCCTTCCGGCTACGTGCCCGCGTGTAGATAGTTCCCGGCCCCAGCCGTGGGGGGGCGACCAACCCAGGCCCTGTGTTCGTGTCGCGGTGCCCGTGGGGCACGGACTGGAGGGGTGCTCCTGTAATGGACCCAGGTCGCGAAACCTTTGAACGGCTAGGACAAAAACACTCACGAGGACGCTCGGCTGCCCCCCTCGCGAGGCTTGCATAAGAGAAATCGAGGCAGGAGAGCGAAAAGTTGATGAACCACAAGTCAAAGACGGCAACAGCTTCAACAAAACTTCGAATGAGAATGAACAAGCCAACTGCGGAAAGCAAATGAAAAAGCCGCATCCGGCACCTAATCTAGTCTTCGACGTCTTCTCACCAGCGCGGAGCTAAGTGCTGCCACTGGGCGTGGGAGGGAGCCCCAGGGCTGAGGCCGGCGCTCCCGAGACTCGGGCGTACAACCCCAACTCATTATTACGTGAGAGTGTCACGGGCGGCGAGCTTCACAGGCGTTCGCCTTCTTCACAGGCTCCGGGCCTTTCTTGGGGGAAGCGAGCTTCACGGGCATTTGCCCTCTTCACAGGCTCCGGGCCTTTTGCAAAACGCGACAGCTTCACAGGCATTCGCCTTGTTCACAGGCTTCGGGCCTTTTCCAAAACGCGACAGCTTCACAGGCATTCGCCTTCTTCACAGGCTCTGGGCCTTTTCCAAAAAGGATAATCTTCACAGGCATTCGCCTTCTTCACAGGCTCTGGGCCTTTTCCAAAAAGGATAATCTTCACAGGCATTCGCCTTCTTCACAATCTCTGGGCCTTTTCCAAAAAGGATAATCTTCACAGGCTCTGGGCCTTTTTAGGGGTAGAACCTCCAGAGGTGCTGGATGTTCCATGCGTTCTGGACCGGCTCCCCCTCCTAAGTCTCCAAGCGCGCGGAGCCAGGCATGGAAACATGAACAACCTTGAACGGGCCCTCCCACATGGGAGAGAGCTTGTGCAGTCCCTCCCTGGAGAGAACCCGCCTGAGCACGAGATCTCCTACCTCGAGAGTTCTGGGGCGGATGTTGCGGCAGTGATACCGTCGCAGTGCTTGTTGGTACCTCGCCGCTCGCAGCGCGGCTTCTCGGCGACGCTCCTCCCCCAGCACGAGGTCCATCCCCGCATGGCGTCTTGCTGCGCCTCGTCGAACGCCAGGACCCGTGCGGAGCGACGTCTGACCTCGTGAGGGAGGACCGCTTCGGCTCCGTAGACCAGGGAGAACGGGGTCTCTCCAGTCGGCTTGGTCGCGGTTGTGCGGATGGACCACAACACGGACCGAAGCTCATCGTACCAACCTCTGCCGCAGGCCTCCAGCTTCTTCTTGAAGGTCCTGGTCTTGAGGCCCCTCAGGACCTCTGCGTTGGCTCGTTCGGCCTGGCCGTTGCTTCGGGGGGTGATGAGGCACTGAAGGCTTGACGAGGTGGCGCCATGCGGGGCTGCCGCGGCCAGAGCTCAGCCATTCAGGTTTGTCGGCGTTGCAGGGACGGACCCATGCGCAAGCGTCGTGCCGTTTTGGGAGCAGCTCCGTCAGTTGGCGTCAGTTGAGCGGGCAACTAGATCAAACACGTTAGCCGCGAAGGAGTGGATTCATTCAAATAGATGCTGGGAAAACGGACATCACTGGGTCAGGCCCGAGCGACTTGGGGATGATGCAGCCCGAGGGGCGCGCCCAACAAAGTAAGCTAACAACATGAAATAAAAGGGATACATGCCGCAGGGACGGACCCACGCGGCCTGGGAATAATGCAGCCCTGGGGGGCGCTCCCAGCTGGAAATGAAACTTGAAAGATGTCACCTGATGATGTTGAGGACGAAGGAGTGTTGGTGTAGCAGACTCGGTGGGCTACGGAAGCCGATCCTCACGAGCCCCCAGGCCCAGGAGCCTCGGGAGGCTCCGGAGGCGCTGGTGGCTCCTCACGGGCCATCTCCATCTCCGCCAAGGCTGCGGAACGCCTGGCCTCTTGAGCCTTCATGATGCCCCTCATGAGGCGCTGGTACGTGGCAGCCGCGTTCGGCAAGCCGTAAGGCATGCGAACGTAGCTGTGGGGTGGACCCTCGCAGCGCCCCACTCGCGAGGGCCAGAGGCGCTCCAGAGAGGCGACTCGATTGAGCCCTGGTACGTCGATGCAGATGCGCAGCCCACCATCCTCGCCTGGATGGGGAGCCACAGCTGGTAGGCGGCGGCCGCCTTTCATGACTCTTGACTCCTGTAGCTCCTGAATGGCCTTGCTGACGAACTCCTGAGGGTCTGGCCCTCCTTGCCTTACTCCTTCTTGAGGGAAACGTGCTTCGAAGCACGCCTCCATGTGGTGCCCAAGCGCCTCCCTCGTGACCTTAGCCAGGTCGGCGGCCCTCCAGGGGAGAGCCCCCGAGCCCTGCCAGAGGAGGGCGCCGGGCGCGCTTTCCTATGTGATGGAAGGAGGTTCTCCCTGGGCAGGCGCGGGCCCTGAGGGGCCGAGACTGACGATGTCTTCTTCTTCTTGGGGGTGGTCTCGGGAAGCCTCCTGCTTCCGTGATCCGGGTCTTCCAGTGATGCGGCCTGAAAGGCTCATTCCAGGGAACACACCGCGTCCTTCTCTTCACAGGGCACCGTGATGACTCCGCCACTTCCTGGCATCTTGAGGACGTTGTAGCCGTGGTGAGTCACGGCCATGAACTTGGCCAGCGCTGGGTACCCGAGGATGGCGTTGTACGGCAGGCGAATGTGAGCGACGTTGAAGTCGATGAGCTCGGTGCGGTAGTTGTCGCGTGCCCCGAAGGTGACAGGGAGGCGGACCTGCCCAATCGGGACCGTGGAGCCGTCGGTGACTCCGGAGAAGGGCTTGGTTGGCTGAAGCTGGTTATAGGGCACTTGGAGATTGTTGAATGTTTCCACGGACAGGACGTTGAGCCTTGCCCCGCCATCGATGAGGGTCCTGGTGACCACCACGTTGCTGATGATTGGGGAACAAAGCATCGGGAGGACTCCGGCTATGGCCGCACACTTGAGCTGATCCGCTGAGCTGAACGTGATGGCGCACGCCGACCACCTGAGAGGGCGCGTGGCTTCGAGCTTGGGGAGGACTGCATTCACCTCTCGGGCGAACTGCTTGAAGATGCACTGAGAGGCTGGGGCTTGAGCTCCCCCCAGGATGCAGGCGATCGCGCGCGGCTCCTGGAAGCCCCCAGCTCCTTCGTCCTGATGGCGGTCCTTGTTTCTCCTTGGCTGAGGCGGCAGCGGAGGGAGGCCTGCGTTGCCTTGTGGGCGATCCTCGCGAGGCTGATCCCTCCAGTCTCCCTCGCGAGGCGGGTCTCGCCAGCGATCCTCGCGAGGTTGATCGCGCCACCCTTGGCGCGGGCCGCGGTCTTCCCAGCGTCCTGCGTTTCTACCTCCTCCTCGACCGTAGCCCCGGTCAGCGCGGTCGGGGCGACGGCCGATCCTTCCTTCTCGCACGGCTCGGAGCTCTTGGCATTCGTTGGTGTTGCGGGTGTGGAGGTCGTGGTACACGCAGTATCGACTGCCCTTGGAAGATTCGGGCTGATCTCGGCCCCGCTTGGTGTCTGGTTCTGCCGCGAGCACGGCAGCCCGCTTGCGCTTCACATCCTCGGCCTTGGGCTTCTTCTCTTCTGGGTCTGCGGCAGGCAGCTCGAGGAGGGAAAGACGCCCTTCCTCAGCCCTGGCGCACTTGGTCGCCAAGTTGAATAGCTCCAAGGAAGTGCACAGGTCTTCATGCATCGCCAGCTCCTCCTTCATCTTGACGTCGCGCACGCCGTCGGAGAAGGCTGAGATGATGGCCTCCTCGGACACCTTGGGAATCTTGAGGCGTGCGTTGTTGAAGTGCTGAATGTACTTCTGCAGGGTCTCTCCGTGTTGTTGCTTGATGCGGCGCATGTCGCTCACAGCGGGTGGCCGGTCGCGAGTACCTTGGAAGTTGGCAATGAAGCGGGTGCGCATCTGGTCCCGTGAGGAGATCGTGCACGGAGCCGTGTTCAGAGCCAGTGCGGGCCCGCCCTGAGCGCCATGGGAAACCAGTTCGCCATGACCTTCTCGTCTCCGTTGGCAGCTTCGATGCCCAGCTCATAGAGCTGGAGGAACTCCGCAGGGTCGGCCGTGCCGTCGTAACGAGGAGGCAGGTCTGGCTTGAACTTGCCGGGCCACGCGACGCTGCGTAGCTCGGTAGTGAAGGCACAGCAGCCTGCTGTGGCCATGGGGGGCCTTGGGTGACGGAGAGCTTGGTCTTGCAGGTCCCCATTCGCTGCAGCTGGGAGCAGCGCAGGGTCTTGACGTGCGGGAGCAGGAGCATGGTCGCGACGTGCCGGAGCAGGGAGCGCCCGGGCAGCTTCTTGCGGGCGAGGGACTTCTTGGCAGCTCTGCTCTTGCTGCGCTGGCACCTGACGGAGAGGGTTCCTCCCAGGGGCCACGCACCTTGGAGCCATGGCATCTTCTTGATGAGGAGGCGGCTGGGGCGCCCAGAGCTTCGCTGCTGCGGGGCGGGTGCGGTGCAGCGGAACGGACGGCGCAGGAGAGCCCTCCGCGGCGCGGACGAGCCCGGCGACGCGGTCGAGCCATTCTTCGTAGACGTCGTCGACGGGACGGTAGAGCAGGAGCTCGTTTGCCGCGATGAGCACAGCTCGAGCCTCCATGGGTGCGCGGAGCTTGCGGGACGAAGAACTAGCTGGGGTGAGCGAGGGAGTAGTGGTGTGGCCGTCTTGCCGCACAGACGGATGCTGAGACGACGCTTGCTGCTAGTTCCCCGCCGGGCCGGTGGCGGCGTTGACGGCAGGTGACCGGGAACGACGAGGACGCCCGCCGACGGGAGCCGTCTGGGCGACGCGGGAAGCGAGAGCGGCTCGGCGCTCAGAGCGGGCCCGGCGAGCGTCAGACATGGACGCGATGGTCGGAGGAGAACGGATCGGTGGAAGACGAATTCCGGCGCACCCCTACCTGGCGCGCCAAATGTCGGATTTCGGGTTCCGGCAGACCCTTGAGGTTTGAACTCTGGGGTGCGCGCGGAGATTGCACCTTCTACCTACATGCACCCCTCCACCTCGCAAAGATCTAAGCTATGGAAAGAACAGCACAAGAGACACAGGGTTTATACTGGTTCGGGCCACCGATGTGGTGTAATACCCTACTCCAGTGTGTGGTGTGGTGGATTGCCTCTTGGGCTGATGATGATAAGCAATACAAGGAAGACCAGCCTCGCGAGGGCCTGTTCTTGGCTGGGGCGATGAACTGCTAGGAGGAGTTCAGTCACCTTTCTCTCTCTCTCTCTCTCTCTCTCTCTCTCTCTCTCTTTGATTCTCTGGATCCTGGTTGATTCCAATCTCTTCCTACCCTGGGGGTGGCTAGTCCTATTGTAACGCCCTCGATGCGGCTATATCTCCCACGTGTCGAGGCACGACTTAGAGGCATAACCACATTGAAAGCAATGTCGCAGGTGAGGTAATCTTCACACAACCCATGTAATACATAAGGGAAAAGAGATACATAGTTGGCTTACAGTCGCCACTTCACACAATACATAAATAAACATCCATCATTCAGTACACTCAAGGTCCGACTACGGAACCAAAATAAAAGAAGATACCCCAAATGCTACACAGATCCCCGATCGTCCCAACTGGCTCCACTATCGATCATCCGGAAAAGACACATAGTAACGACCACGCCTCATCGAACTCCCACTTGAGCTCGGTTGCGTCACCTGCCCGCATCGCCGGCACCTGCAACTGTTTTGGTAGAATCTGTGAGTCACAGGGACTCAGCAATCTCACACCCGCGAGATCAGGACTATTTAAGCTTATAGGAAGGACAGAGTTGTAAGGTGGAGCTGTAGCAAGCGACTAGCATATATGGTGGCTACATTCGCAAAAGAGAGCGAGAAGAGGAGCAAAGCACGGTCGTGAAGCTAGTAGCGATCAAGAAGTGATCCTGACTACTTACGTCAAACATAACTCCAACACCGTGTTCACTTCCGGACTCACCGAAAGAGACCATCACGGTTACACACGCGTTGATGTGTATTTTAATTGAGGTCAACTTCGGTTTTCTACAACCGGACATTAACAAATTCCCATCTGCCTCATAACCGCGGGCACGGCTTTGAAAGATATTACCCCGCAGGGTGTCCCAACTTAGCCCATTATAAGCTCTCACGGTCAACGAAGGATATTCTTCTACCGAAGACCCGATCAATCTCGAATCCGGACTACAAGACATTTCGACAGCAATAAAACAAGACCAGCAAAGCCGCCCGGTTGTGCCGACAAATCCTGATAGGAGTTGCACATATCTCGTTCTCAGGGCACACCGGATTGTCCAAACTTCCGATAGGCCATCTCAGAGTTGCCCCTGATGACCACCGGCGGCTGACAGGTTTAGACCAGCACTCAGAGGAGAACTGGCCCGGGGGTTAAAATAAAGATGACCCTCGGGCTCGCGAAACCCGGGGAAAAGGCTTAGGTGGCAAATGGTAAAACCAAAGTTGGGCCTTCTGGACGAGTCTTATTCAAAGCGAACTGTCAAGGGGGTCCAATAAATCACCCAACCGTGTAAGGAACGCAAAAACAAGGAACATAACACCGGTATGACGGAAACTAGGGCGGCAAGAGTGGAACAAAACACCAGGCATAAGGCCGAGCCTTCCACCCTTTACCAAGTATATAGATGCATTAATTATAGCAGATATATATTGTGATATCCCCAACAAGTAAACATGTTCCTACAAGGAACAACATCTCCATGTTCCAACAAGGAACAAACTTCATCTTCACCTGCAACTAGCAACGCTATAAGAGGGGCTGAGCAAAGCGGTAACATAGCCAATCAACGGTTTGCTAGGAAAGGATGGTTAGGGGCTGACATGGCAATATGGGTGGCATGATAAGCAAGTGATAGGCATCGTAGCATAGGCATAGCAAAAGAGCGAGCATCTAGCATAGCAAAGATAGAAGTGATTTCGAGGGTATGGTCATCTTGCCTGCAATGTTCTCAGAGTTGTCGAAAGCTTGATCCTCGTAAGCGTTCTCAACAGGTTCCTCGTTCACGTACTCGTCTCCCAGATCTACCCAAAGCAATAACACAAACAAAGGAACCACAATAAATCACGGTGCAATGCACAATCAACATGATGCAATATATGGCATGATATGCGGGATGTGATATGCAATGCGTATCAAGCCTCCGGAAGGAAATGATGAACCAGGCATCAACTTGGCAAACCAAGTATGCCACTAAAAGATGAGATGATTTCGGTTGAAAACTATATAAAGATCACCGAATCGGATGCACGGTTTGCAAATGACAAGCAAAACAAGAATGGCACAAATCTGCCATTAACAAAGATGATACCACTTAGCAAGCAACAAGAAATTAAGCTACTGCACCCAAACGTACCAACAAAGTATATGGCAGTGATCTACTCAAGATGCTTGACAAAAGATGAACACTGAGCTACGGCTAAATCACATCATAACAGGTCCAAACAAGCATGGCAAAAGTGCACAAAATATCAGGCTGGACATGACAAAAACAGCATCAGGTAGCAATGTTCAGAGCAAGAAAACTACATGCTACAGGAACTTATAATAGCAAAACAAGGCATGGCATGAATCTACTCAAAGCATAGAACAAAAGTCCCTTACTGACCCTAAGCCAAAAAGGATCAGAAAATATAATAACACCCATGTCAAAATAGCAAGTTTCGTTAACAGATTCAGCAACAAGGCATGACAAAACAGATAACAAGTAGGCATGTTTAAGAGCTCAAAGCACTCACTACAGAGCATTACATGATAAACTAAGCATACATACATCAAGAAGACATGGCATAGAAGATATACATGGCAAGAACAACATCATAGCATACACGGATCAACTACAACAACCTTGGCAAAATTGAATAACATGTAAACAATCTGCCAGGAAACATTTTATAGCAAAAGTAGAGCTCGATTGACTCAAGCCATGGCACTCCATAATTGCAAACCAAGACATGGATGGATAGAGCATAACCATATGTTCAAAACATCCTTACTGAAGTATCTCAAAATATGCATGGATCTCTCGGTAGCATCAAGTTAACATGGCATAAAAATATCAGCAAAACAGGGGCTGAAATCAGCAACATCATGACACCTAGTTTGCATGCTTGTGCTAGTCACCACAGAGGTCACAAAAATACATGGCATACACCCCTGGAAAGATGGCATGGCATATTACAAAACACATTTAGGACTCAAATTCATAGGGTGCACACATCAATCATAGCAAAAATAATAAAAGTGCATGTTCTGTTAAGAAACAGAAACTAACATCACGTAGCCCTCTTCTAACAGCATTTCGGGAATCAAGATGAGCTCAAATGAAAATGATGCAATGCGATGAAATGATCTACTCTTCGAGACGAACATTTTGACATATTACACGCACAAAACGGAGCTACGGGTGCAGACTTATGATGCGTTGAAAATGCAACGAAATAATCACCGGATGAAAAACTTGGACGAAATTAGGGGGCGAAAAGTCAACCGGGATCCGAGATCCGGATCGGGCCGGATCCGATCGGGCGACGGCGGCGGCGGCTCGCCGGAGCACGCCCCGGGCGAGGAGGAGGAGGGAGACGGGCTGGGTCCGCCGGCCGGAGGAGGGGCGGCGGCCGGGCGACTGAGCGAAGCGGTCGGCAGGCGGCGCGGGCGGCGCGATCCGGTGGCGGGCGGGCGGGCAGCGGGCGGCGGCGAGGGGCCGGTGGCGGCGAGGGCTGGCGGCGGCGAGATCCGAGGGCCGGAGGCGGCGGAGCAGCGAGGGCGGCGCCGGGCGGCGGATCCGTGGCCGGGCGGCGGGCGGGCGGCGGCGGGGCGAAAAGCCGGCGGCGGCGAGATCCGGAGGGCCGGAGGCGGCGGAGCAGCGGAGGGCGGCGGCGATCGGGCGCTGGAGGCGCTGGTCGCCGGACGCTGGGCGCTGCTGGAGGCGGGCGCGGCTGGTTGGCGGGCCCGGCCGCCCGGGCGGGCGGGCGGCGCGGGCGGCGGCGCTGACACGTGGCGCGATGGATTAAGCGCGACGCGGGCGGCGGTGCGGTGGGGCGGACGTGTCCGGATGGCGCGGGGGTTTCGTCCGGGCGCGAGGTAGGGAAAGGCTAGGGTTGATCCGGATTTGGAATGGGGGTTGCTTAAATAGGCATAGAGGGAGCTAGGAGAGTCCAAATGAGGTGTAGTTTTCGCCCACACGATCGTGATCGAACGACGGAGAGCATGGAAGTGACTTAGATGGGTTATTGGACTATTTTGAAAGGGTGTTGGGCTGCAACTCAAAAGAGGCCTTTGCGAGAGTGCGGTTAACCGTTGGAGTACCAAACGAGCTCCAAATGACCCGAAACTTGACCGGTGGTCTACCGGTGGTATACCAAGGCCACTTGACAAACCTCGGTCCATTCCGAGAAAGTTTAGTACCGCTAAGCGGAAAAAGCGTAAAAGGGCGCCGGGGAGATAGGAGTGCGGATTGCAAAACGGACGACGGAAAAATGCTCGGAATCATGAGATTAACACGTATGCAAATGCGATGCACATGATGACATGATATAAAATGAATGACATGGACAAAATGCAAAATGAAGAAAAACCCAACCACGGAGGGAATATCATATCACAATGCCGAAAATGGCAAGAGTTGGAGTTACAAATATGGAAAGTTACATTCGGGGTGTTACACCTATTTATAGGCAAAGGCCCTGGGCCTCTTCCCAAATATTGAGCGGGAAGGGCGCCAACAATTGGCCATTTTGAAGGGGAACATCTGGTACACTTATCCTGACTAAAGTTGGTCCTCGCCTGCCAAAGGCTCTGGTGGTGACGCTGGCTTGGGCTCCACAATGACTTCCTCCCTGCCGTTGGACTGGTCTTGGTCTCGTTGCACCGAAACAGGTGCCTTTTCTTGATGCTCTCGCCCATGCTTGCTCCCTTTGCACCAAATAGGAAAGGAGGACACTGCGCGGGCTGGCGCCCGCCTGGCGCCCTTGGTCATCATGGCTTGCGTCACGGGCACCTCGTGAGGTACCCTGCCTTGATCTCTCCGCCTCCTCGCGAGCCAGCCTGATGAGGCCGTGCCTGAGGAGGCTCCGTGTCATCCGCCCCGCGAGGCTTGGCCCCTCGCGAGGGTCTTGGGTCTGTGTTGATGAAGATGGGCCGTGCTGGGCCCCCCTTTGAGCCACGCCGCAGGCCGCAGGCAGGCAAGTCTGGGGACCCCCGTTCCCAGAACGCCGACAGTAGCCCCCGGGCCCAAGGCGTGCCCGGACTTGGCCGTGCAGAGAGGCGAAAGGGCAAGGGCGAAGCGCCGCGGGCCCTAACAGCCTGCGGCCTTGGACGCCGCGTGGCGCTTGATTGGACGTGGGCGCCTCCACTTCCCCACGACGCCTCGGCATCTGCACGGATTGGACAAGTCCCTGCATGCAAAACGGGTCATGATTACCTGCGATCGTGGAGGCCGACGGTTGGCCTTCGCCGGCTATAAGTACGGAACGGCACGCGCCCTTCCAGTCCATCTCTTCTTGCTCCTCCTTCTTCCCGGTCCTTGCTCCGTCTTGCTGCGATGGCTCCGTCGAGGAGGTTCTCAGCCGCAGAGAAGGGGAAGGCTCGCCAGGTTGAGCCTGCCTCTCCCCCTCCCAAGCGCGGCCGAGGGCGCCCTCGCAAACATCCTGTGGCCACCACGGCAGCTCCCCGCGGCCGTGGAGATGATTTCCAGCACGGTGACGGGCGGACTGCTGCGGCCGGGGGGCGCGCTTCGGTCGCGCGTTCCCCTAGGCCGCGCTTTCGCGCTGCAGAGGTGCTGCCGGAGTTCGTTGTGTGGTCGGCGGAGCCGACTAGCACCCGGCTTCAACTTCCTCGCTTCCTCCTCGGCGAGCTCCCGGCCGGCGCCCCGGGCGGCCTCTGGCTTCAGGCAGACGGCTGCTGCAGCCGGGCCTCATGGGCTTCACTGGAGGTCTCCGCAGCTGGGAGCCTGGCCTTCACCCGCGGTTGGCAGACGTTTGCCCGCGCGCGTGGCCTGAGCCGTCGGTGCAGCCTGCACTTCAAGTTTGACGGCGATGCCACCCTCTATGTGAGGGTGATTGGGGAAGATGGTCGCCGCGCAGGGTGCTGCCATGAGGACGACGACCGCAGCCGGGGACCCAGCCCCGACGATGATGGAGAGGACAGCGCTCGCGGGATTGGCGGCGCTCAGGGTTCCTCAAGCTTCAACGGTTCTTCTTCAGGCGGCGGCTCTTCTAGCGGTGGCCGCGGTCGGCCTCCACGCCGTCGCACCTGCTTGGACGGTGGTAGCGCGCCTGCCCGCCGTCGCGCCTTGGTGAAGCGCGAGAGGGAGTCTGCCTGAGCCCCGTAGGTAGCTCGAGTCTTCCCTGCAGGCCGGTGTGAGCCGAGCTGCGCCTGATTTGCTCTTTCTTTTCTTTTGTCCTGCGTAAAAAGATGGTAGCGTGGAGCCCCGCGGGGGCGTGTTTGGGTTATTGCTGTTAATCATCGCTTTGCTTCCGTTATCGTGCCTTCCGACTACGTGCCCGCGTGTAGATAGTTCCCGGCCCCTGCCGTGGGGGGGGGGGGCGACCGACCCAGGCCCTGTGTTCGTGTCGCGGTGCCCGTGGGGCACGGACTGGAGGGGTGCTCCTGTAATGGACCCAGGTCGCGAAACCTTTGAACGGCTAGGACAAAAACACTCACGAGGACGCTCGGCTGGCCCCCTCGCGAGGCCTTGCATAAGAGAAATCGAGGCAGGAGAGCGAAAAGTGGAAGAACCACAAGTCAAAGACGGCAACAGCTTCAACAAAACTTCGAATGAGAATGAACAAGCCAACTGCGGAAAGCAAATGAAAAAGCCGCGTCCGGGACCTAATCTAGTCTTCGACGTCTTCTCACCAGCGCGGAGCTAAGTGCTGCCACTGGGCGTGGGAGGGAGCCCCAGGGCCTAAGGTCGGCGCTCCTGAGACTCCGGGGCGTGTACAACCCCAACTCATTATTAGGTGAGAGTGTCACGGGCGGCGAGCTTCACAGGCGTTGGCCTTCTTCACAGGCTGCGGGCCTTTCTTGGGGGAAGCGAGCTTCACAGGCATTTTCCCTCTTCACAGGCTCCGGGCCTTTTCCAAAACGCGACAGCTTCACAGGCATTCGCCTTCTTCACAGGCTCCGGGCCTTTTCCAAAACGCGACAGCTTCACAGGCATTCGCCTTCTTCACAGGCTCTGGGCCTTTTCCAAAAAGGATAATCTTCACACGCATTCGCCTTCTTCACAGGCTCTGGGCCTTTTCCAAAAAGGATAATCTTCACAGGCATTCGCCTTCTTCACAGGCTCTGGGCCTTTTCCAAAAAGGATAATCTTCACAGGCATTCGCCTTCTTCACATGCTCTGGGCCTTTTTAGGGGTAGAACCTCCGGTGGTGTTGGATGTTCCATGCGTTCTGGACCGACTCCCCCTCCTGAGTCTCCAAGCGCGCGGAGCCAGGCATGGAAACATGAACAACCTTGAACGGGCCCTCCCACATGGGAGAGAGCTTGTGCAGTCCCTCCCTGGAGAGAACCCGCCCGAGCACGAGATCACCTACCTCGAGAGTTCTGGGGCGGATGTTGCGGTAGTGATACCGTCGCAGTGCTTGTTGGTACCTCGCCGCTCCCCGGCAACGGCGCCAAAAATTCTTCTTGCTACCTCTTGAGCACTGCGTTGGATTTCCTTGAAGAGGAAAGGATGATACATCAAAGTAGCGTAAGTATTTCCCTCAGTTTTTGAGAACCAAGGTATCAATCCAGTAGGAGGCTACGTGCGAGTCCCTCGTACCTGCACAAAGCAAATAACTCCTCACAACCAACGCGATAAGGGGTTGTCAATCCCTTCACGATCACTTACGAGAGTGAGATCTGATAGATATGATAGGATAATATTTTTGGTATTTTTGTGATAAAGATGCAAAGTAAAATAAAAGCAAAGTAAAAACGCAAAGGAAATAAACAAGTGTTGCAAGATTAATATGATGAAGATAGACCCGGAGGCCATAGGTTTCACTAGTGGCTTCTCTCAAGAGCATAAGTATTTTACGGTGGGTGAACGAATTACTGTTGAGCAATTGACATAATTGAGCATAGTTATGAGAATATCTAGGTATGATCATGTATATAGGAATCACGTCCGAGACAAGTAGACCGACTCCAACCTGCATCTACTCATATTACTCCACTCATCGTCCGCTATCCAGCATGCATCTAGAGTTTTAAGTTCATGGAAACAGAGTAACACTTTAAGCAAGATGACATGATGTAGAGGGATAAATTCATGCAATATGATCAAAAAAACCCATCTTGTTATCCTCGATGGCAACAATACAATACGTGCCTTGCTGCCCCTACTGTCACTAGGAAAGGACACCGCAAGATTGAACCCAAAGCTAAGCACTTCTCCCATTGCAAGAAAGATCAATCTAGTAGGCCAAACAAAACTGATAATTCGAAGAGACTTGCAAAGATAACCAATCATACATAAGATAATTCAGAGAAGATTCAAGTATTGTTCATAGATAATCTTGATCATAAACCCACAATTCATCGGTCTCAACAAACACACCGCAAAAAGAAGATTACATCGAAAAGATCTCCACGAGAGAGGGGGAGAACATTGTATTGAGATCCAAAAAGAGAGAAGAATCCATCTAGCTACTAACTATGGACCCCAAGGTCTGAGGTAAACTACTCACACTTCATCGGAGAGGCTATGGTGATGATGTAGAAGCCCTCCATGATGGATGCCCCCTCCAGCGGAGCTCCGGAACAGGCCCCAAGATGGGATCTCGTGGGTACAGAAGGTTACGGCGGTGGAATTAGGTTTTTGGCTCCATTTTCTGATCGTTTGGGTGTACGTAGGTATATATAGGAGGAAGGAGTACATCAGTGGAGCAACAGGGGGGCCACAGGGTGGAGGGCGCGCCCCCTACCTCGTGGCTTCCTCCTTTCTTTCTTGACGTAGGGTCCAAGTCTCCCGGATCATAATCTTCCTAAAAATCACGTTCCCGAAGGTTTCATTCCGTTTGGACTCCGTTTGATATTCTTTTTCTGCGAAACTCTGAAATAGGCAAAAAAACAGCAATTCTAAGCTGGGCCTCCGGTTAATAGGTTAGTCCCAAAAATAATATAAAAGTGGATAATAAAGCCCAATATTGTCCAAAATAGTAGATAATATAGCATGGAGCAATAAAAAATTATAGATACGTTGGAGACGTATCAGGCCGCACCGCGCCACCTCAGCAAACGCCTGCGTGGCGGCATGCAGATCTTCATGAAGACCTTACCACCGCGCCACCTCAGCTGCCTGCCTGCCTACATGGCGCCGCATGCATCACTGGCCAGGGTGCGTGTCGAAGCAAGGAGGAGCGGCGACGGATGGGACGGGCCTCGTTCCCGTCCCCAATAAAGCAAGGGGACACCTAAGCGATGCATTAAATGCGTCTTGTCCTGTAATACAAGCGATAAGCTCGTAGCACTAAACGCCTTTCCACCTCCTATGTGCCACTGTGGCAGCCCCTTTCGACTATAAAAGGAGGCCCATGGCGTACTGGAGAAGGATTCGGCTCTTTGGACGACCCAGCCACCATAGCTAGTTGGAAGGCTCAAGAACACTCAATACATCCACCAAAGCAGGACTAGGTTTTTACGCATCCTTGCGGCCCAAACCTGGGTAAACGATCCTTGTGCTGATTATTAATCCTGCTCTTCTTGCAACCCCGCGCCCCGGCAACCGTAGTAGGGATTCTTGTGATCCCATAGATGTCATTTCCCACCGACAACCCCTTGTTTGCGTTGAGTTGTAAGGATTTGTTGATTGTGTGCAGGTGCTGCTAACGAGTTGTTGCTGGGTTCTTCTACTGGATTGATAACCTTGGTTCTTAACTGAGAGAAATACTTATCTCTACTGTGCTGCATTATCCTCTCCTCTTCAGCGAAATCCCAATGCAGTTCACAAGTAGCAGCCTGCTAGAAATATCCCTCAAGTGGATGACCTAAGGTTTATCAATCTGTGGGAGGTGTAGGATGAATATGGTTCTCTCCCAAACAATCAAGCAATCAAATACAAGTAATCTCTTGTGTCCCCAAGTCACCCAATACAATTGTCAGTTGTATAGGTGCACTTGTTCATTGAAGAGGCGACGATAGATGTGTAATATGGATGGTAGAAATAGATTTTTGTAATCTGAAGAAATAAAAACAGCAAGGTAACAAGTAACAAAAATGTGTGAAAATGGTGTTTTAATGCTTGGAAACAAGGCCTAGGGTTCATATTTTCACTAGTGCAATCTCGGTTTCCAATAGACTTGTGAGGCGATGTTCTGCCCCCTTTCTCCAGTGCCGAGGCTATGGTTCCTCGCCTCATCCGTCCAAAGCTCCGGCGATCGATGGGGGTAGGGACCACGGCGATTCTCCTCCCGCTGGTTAGATGGGTTGGCCAGTTTCTCTTGGGCGTCATTTCAGTGGTGAGGACGGCACCGTGTCCTCGGAATAATGTGTATCTGCTCTTCTCCCACATTGGCGGCGCTTCAACCAGCGGCATCAAGGAGTCGGTGGCAGGTCTTCTCGGTGGTCTTTGGATCCAACGAGTATAAGTGTTGTTGGTCAATGCTCAATGTCTTCTTCGGTGGCCGTGAGCCCGACCTTTGTAGAAGGTTTTGGTGGATTCAAGTGGGATGCGTGGTTGCAGGTAGGCACTGCCGGCATTGTTCTTCATCCATGTCGAATGAATACAGTGGCATCGCGATCTGGCGGACATGGGGATGGTCCTGAACCGACGTGCCACATTGCCTCAGTCTCACCGTTCGCGGTGAACCGATTCATCTACTTGAAAAGCGGGTTTGTCTGTGAAGGTTCTCTTCCAGATATGGGCATGACAGATGCTCTCATATGTTCTCAGTGGTGCTTCGACGACACTGGTGACCGATGGTGGGCAACGATTAGGCAAGGCGGGAAGGATTCCAAGGGCCAGAGTTTACATTTTATTACTTTGGGGTGCTTTCGGCAATGTTTCATGTCACCGACCTTTGTGATGGTCTTGTATTGTTTTCACATCAGTTCACGTTGTAAACTCCATGTTTAATGCAATGTGTGGTTACTGCTAAAAACACCATTATCATAGTTGAACCACATGATAATCCCTCAAAGTGCAACAAAGAATCACTCCAAAGTTTCAATTCTATTGAAGAAAGTAGGATGAAATCACGTAGGTAGCAAAACCAGCTCAAAGTTGTCTTTCTAATCAATGTTTTGAACGTCCCACAAAGTGTCACAGATAGACCGAGAGATCATACTACTACAACACCATATGGCACACATTGTTCAACCTTAATGCATAGATTACCCAATGTCACCACGGGTATCCGCAAGTTAATACTAGACATGCATCATGCAATCTCAAATCCAAAGTATTCAATCTAACATAAAGAAACTTCAAAGAGCAAGAATCAGTTGCCGAATAAAAGAATAGAGAGGGAAGTACACCATAAGATTCAACTGTATTAACAAAGCTCGCAATACAATCAAGATTGGAATCCATCAGGAGCTTGGGACAGAGATATCAAACACATATCTACCGTTACAAACCCTCAATCCCGAGGATGAACTACTCATACAACACCATGGAGGCAGCAAGGTTGATGAAGAGGCCTCCCGTGGTGGCTTCCCCCTCTGGCAGGGCGCCGAAAAAGGGCTCCAGATGAGATCGCTTCAGAATAGAGGCTTGTGGCGGCTATAAAAAAATTTCGGGTCTCCCTCCGAGGGTTTTGGAATATATGTGAACTTATAGGCAGAGGGCATGGGCAAGTGGCGTGACCTACCCCCTGGCCATGCCACTCGTCCATGTGGGGCCCTTGTAGCTTGTCTGGTCAGCTCCCGAAGATTCTAGGGTTCCTTCTAGTGTCGGAAAAATCGCCAAAAATTGGCATCATATTTGGACCTTCCTAGATAATGATTTTTTGCGAAACCAGAAACAAGAAAAAAATAAGAGTTGGCACTGGACACTAGATTAATAGTTAGTGCATAAAAATATATAAAAGTGCGCGAAAAACATATATAACTGATTTAAATATAGCACGAATACTTTAGAAATTATAGATACGCTGGAGATGTATCAGAGGTGACCTCAAGGTCTACCACTAGTGGGTTTGAATCACATTCGTTGTGATATCTCAAGAGGAAAAGGGTGAACTGTCATGGTAACCCAATCCTCCATTGGTGACTACTTTCCCTCCAAGCAAGTGAACATTGGGATGCATCCTCATCTTCATGTTTTGTGGTTTGCTTTGGCCATTTGGCCTTGCATTCACTATAACTTGATGAACTCATTAATTGGAGTATTGCTTATCTCACCACAGTAATTGTTTAGGCTCACCTTTATGTTCTGCAGTTCCTAAACTTGTTAACGATCAATTATAAATTGTAGTTGTACCTATTTACCTCCTCTAGGTCCATCTTGATCCTCTCACCCTGCATCCCCAATTGCGTCGGTGGAGACCAGCTCCACATGGACATCTAGGGGCCCCTCACTCGCCATCGGCCCCTGAAACACATGAGCAGGGCACAAGAAAGACATGGGATACAACATTGTAGAGTGAAGCAAAGATCCTTGCCCCCCTCGGTTAAATAAGCATCTCCTTCCCTAGAATTCGCCCCCAAATCAGTGCCATTCACTCCCAGATTAACATCCATGAGAGGCACCTCATCGACCAGTCCTCTCTTGTTCAAACTGGCAGTAAACCATGAAGAAGTTGCCACTAACTTATCGCCAATACTCACAAATTCTTGGATGAAAGGGATGAATAAGGGTCCAAGATCCCCGGCCCAACTATCACACTAGGATTCATAGTCCTCACGCCTTTCAAATCCAACGTATCCATATCCAAATTGAAGAACTCAACCACTTTTGCCGAAGGAGCCTTAAACACCCCTCTGGATCCCACACCCGGTAGATGATCTCTCTCCCAGACTTCTTTGCCATTTCAAGATGCTCCACTCCTCATTCGGGTGGCCATCCAATACCCACCGCTTCTCATGGGGCAGCATGGCGGTCGTCGTGCTGGTGCCGCCAACTTGCGCGTTATCACAATGTCTCCCCGGCAGTTGCCAACACCCCCTGTCTCCCATTTTTTTACCCTTGTGTGTAATATAGACTACAAAAATGATTTAGAGTTGCCAAATAGTGTGTTGGAAAAATAAAACATTAAGGGCAACTCCAATGTCGTATTCCAGATCGGACTCCCTATTCTTCCATGACATAGATACGGGAGACGACCATTCAACTCCATGCCTAAAACATCTGCACATATTACAAATGTGAGGTTAACAAACCAAATGAATTTTATGTAAACAGACGATTGTCATTTAAACCAAATGAAATTCATGAAAAGTTCGACATATTTCTTTAAAAAAGAAGACATGTCATTTCTAACATAGCAAAAGGTATCCTAATCCAAGTTTTCGCTTGTCGTGGACTTTCCCGGACGCAAATGGTTCTGTCTCCCACCTCCTACTCTTGCCGGACTACGCCACATGGCTGTAGACATCGCCGGTCGAGGAGAGGTCCACGATAGACGTCGATGGACCGGCATCATGGTCATTGCAAGTGGCGCTAACGATGCGGAGCTTCCGACATTACAAGAGTCCCCATCCGTGATCTCTCGAATAGGGCATTGCGCTCCGCTTCCATGATGCGCAGCCATAACCACTCATCACGGATGGCGCGGGTGCTGCACTTGGATTCGTATAGCGCCCACTGGTCATCCATAAATGTTAGATTTTCCATGACTATGGCCGCGACAACATCCTCATTCGCCTTCTTGTTGTCGATCTGTCCCTCCGCGAGCCGGTGCCGCTCAAGGAGCTACATGTTGTACCGATGCTCCTCTTACAACAGCCAAAACGAGGAGACCATGGGTAGGCTCCTCCTCGTCCACCCTGACGGCCTTGAAGTGCACCTGCACTTGTGCCATGGTGCAGCCAACAACCAGCGCGGGCTCCTTGTCGGACACCTCCTCGATCGCTCGGTCATTGTCCTCCGAGCTGTCCTCCGACGAGCTTGGAGGCAATCCGACCTCTATGCATCACAGAAGCTGGGGTTGCCGACCGTTTGTGAGGGCAACCATCTTGTGCTTCTATGCGGATGAGGTCGCTTGAACATGTCGTTGATGCTCGCCGTCAATGCACCAACGGTTGTCTTGGAAGGAGGAGGAAGCGGAGTGGAGGTGTGACGGCGGTCGTGGATAGAGGACAAGCGAAGGTGGTGCGGTTTGTGTCGTGCGCGGCTGCGATTATATTGCGGTCGCCGGCCAGGCCAAGCGACGGTTTGAATGTTGGCGCACGGAGTGGGTTTTTCGGCCACCGCGACTGTTCATAGCTAGGTAGGTGAACGGATGGGCGGCCGGCTTCAATGCAGTAGGAAGTCATCCCATCTCCCAGCCCGGTTGTGTCGCTCTAAGCCGGCATTGAACGTGGCGCGAAGAGCAAGCTAACGCACGCGTCGCTCTGAGCCTGCATCGAACGCGGCG
The DNA here is from genome assembly GCA_021605205.1 of Aegilops longissima. Taxonomy (NCBI): domain Eukaryota; kingdom Viridiplantae; phylum Streptophyta; class Magnoliopsida; order Poales; family Poaceae; genus Aegilops; species Aegilops longissima. Next base: position 382,398,272 of record CM038681.1, on the reverse strand, counting down.
CGGAGAGCGAGCGAGTGGACACGACGCAAGTGACACTCTCGGCCGGCGTGCTCCTTCAATGTTCGACATGCTTTAAACCAGTCACGTTCACTCTGGACCGGCATGAATGTGGCGCCTCTTCCCGGAGGTACAGTCGGGAAGTCGCCTGAGAGAGAGAAGTGGAAGCACCGAAGAGGCTTTTGGGTGGGACCGCATAGTTGAACGGGTACGTGGCGGAGGTCGGGACACCCGCATACCTCTGCAAGCTTTAATATCGGTTTGCCAGAATTCGGACAAGAGAACTTGTCCGTGGACAAATGTGACACATGTTGGATAGCAAAAAAACATCCGAACATTGTTGCATGGCGTTGTAGATGCCCTAACAGAGCTATGTAAAGAAACTCCAAATATCTAGTCAGGGCCAAATATTGGTAGGGTATTCGCCAGCATCCGGACCAATGCTCACAGGAGTTGAAGGAGGAGCTAGTCACGCATGCATATTTGCCTGCGGCAAGTGAAATGCGGAAGTGTGCAGTTAGCGGGGTACGGAGAGCTTCGGGGTTGATCTGCTGCCCGTCGTAGCTAGGCAGGATATAGAAGAGAGAGCATTTTGCCAGAGATGGGCATAACACCTTTCAGCCCTCGGATCGTGCATGGGGACAAAGCCCCGATCTTCTTGTCCCCCCTTCCCCTTCGCGGTTCCCCGTGCGCGGCGGCAACGCTCAGAGCGGCAGAGAGAGAATGACAGAGCATGCTCAGCTGAGCTCTCTCCAGCGTGCATGCATGCATACGTGCACCCCCATGCGTTGCATGTGAGAACAAGGAGAAGGCTCCAAGTCTCCAACCCGTCCATTTATGAGGCGGAGACAAGAGCCCGCGGGCGCAGGATCGATGAAGGCTTCGAGCCAGTGCATGCGCGCTGCGTGCGTGCGTCTGCGGTCTGCCATTGTTGCATGGCGCTACTCCATGGGTAGGGTGTGCGGCCATAGCGCCTACGCAGCTACGCGACTACTCGTACGCTTACTACTGCTACTTTGCGTTACAGCACTCGTCGTGCTGGCTGGCCTGCCTGGTGTGCGTGTATGTATCCAGCCGTGAGCCATGCAGGCAGGCCGACGCCGGCATCTAGGATTGAACCTGCGCACCTAAGTAAGCACCAGGGTGAGTCGTCTCTTTCCGTACGTGCGTGCATGCACGACATGATATGCAGACCTACCGCACGCGTATACGTACGTGCATCAGTGCATGCAGAGCAGTACAGTATGTGGAGACGTGGACGTGTCTTGCTGTTCATCTTCCATCACACAGTCGCGTGCCAGACTGCCAGAGCGCCATGGAAAAAGGCCATTTTATACACTAAACTCGTAGAGGGACACATCAAAATCCCTGTCGAATGCACTCTGAAATATACAATCCTGGTCTAATTGTCAAGGTGGCAAAGGATGGCCGGGGTTATTATTGTTTAGCAGTATGGACGAAATTGGTTATGCCGCAGGCACGGGGAAAGACTAGGCCTCGACCCAGAGAAGCCCAGCTCTCTGCAACTGTCTGCGCCCTCGGGTTATTTATTATACTTATTAGGAGTTAGGAAGCATTATATCTTTATCATAGTGTCAATGGAAAATTTCATCTCCACAAAGAATCATTATGATTCGACGGCTTGCACTTTTAGGGAAACATACCCGACCTAAGCACGTTCATCGATCAAGACTTCCCATCTTTTTAGATGGGCTACCCAAGGCTCTTTTAAAAATCATTATTGATAATATTTGTGCGGGTGAAAGAGCAGTGGCGGAGGTAGAGGGTGGCCAGGGTGTGCCATGGCCCACCCTGAGATTTCGAAATAGGTTTTATACCATAGACGAAATGCTATTTTTTCTTTAAAAAAATCAATGCATATGTACAGTAGTATTGCTGGCCCACCCTGGTACAGTCGCCTAGCTCCGCCACTGTGAAAGAGTGACAACATCGTTGCTCTAGTCTAATTGCAGCTTCTTTACCAAAGTCCTTTGAAGTATTTCTTCGAGTAGAGATTGATACCGCGAAGGTGTTTACAAGAGATTTCATCGTAATTCCAGTGATAAGAGTTACTTTATATTTTCATGGGTCCTAGATCTAAAATTAGTGTACATGTAATTGTTATGAGTATCAATAAAGTCACATGTGTTTCTAAAAAGTAGTTAGGAAGCACCTCGGAGTGACGGAGAATGAAAACTGGGCTCCCGCGTCGCTCCCGTGGGCGGGTCGGGAGCAAACCCTAGCCGCCGCCAGTAGCCCCAACTACCACCCCTCCCTCCCCTCGCCGCCGCCGGCAGCGGTCGCTGGGCAAAGCCTGAGCGGCTGGGCGGCGGCGGGGCCCCTTCTCCTTCCGCCCGGAAGTGCTGGCGCGGGTCGGGGACTTTCGGCGGAGTCGAAAGGCTGCGCTGGCGGGGCGGCCCTCGCTGGCAGCGAGGCATCGCACAAAGGTGTGGGCGCTGGGCGCTGGGCGCGCAGTGCTCGGCTAACGCGCCACGCTGGCCGCAGGGCGCAGATGTGCGGTGTGGTTGCGATGGGCCACGAGCCTCGGGCGCTGGCGTCTTTGAGTGGCGCGGGCGGCAAGGCGGGCCGAGGCGGTCGTCGAACGGCAGGCTGGAGGGCACGGCAGGTCGCGCCGGGCGCGAGCGCGGGCTGGAGCGCGCGTGCTTCCAGCGGGAGCTGTGGAAGGCCTCCGTCGAGCGGGCTCGTGGTCTGCGCTGCGGCAGGGGAGAAGGGTCAGGCGGACCGAGTCCTTCGGCTGCGCACAGGCTGTTTTGCGGCTATGTGCGCCGGCGGTTGTGGGCTCGTTGGGCTCCAAAGGGCGGCATGTGGCAGGTCGGGCCCCGGCGTCCGGTTCTGCAGATGGCTGCGATGGCTGTCGGGGGCATGGGGCTGGCGGCTATCCGGCACAGACTGGCAGCAGCGACGGAGATCTGGGCCCCGGCGTCCAGATCTGAAGGTTGCGACGGACATTGGGCGCATGGGGCCGGCGGCCGTCGGGTGAGTGCGTGCAGTGGTGGATCTGGCCTGGGTTGGTGGTTGGTGGTGCAACGCTGGGTGAAGACCTTGCTGCCGGTCTTTGGGCCATGGCAGGCGACGGCGACGCTTGTGGGCGCTGCTTTCTTTTTGAAGGCGTCGCTGAGGCATTTCTGCTCGCTCCACCACGCAAAGAAGCTCGGGGGAAACTGTCGGATTACGGGTTCCAGCAAAACCCTTGAGGTTCGAACTCCGGGGTGCGCAAGAAGATCTTTCTCCCCCAAGCTCACACTCTCACCACGATCTCAAAGCCTAACTCGCCGAACCAGAAGAACAAGGGACACAAGAGTTTATATTGGTTCGGGCACCGATGTGGTGTAATACCCTACTCCAGTGCGGTGTGGTGGATTGCATGTAGGCTGGGATGAACAAGTACAAGGGAAGAACTACCTCCTGAAGAGAGGTGTTCTTGAGCTCGGTGAGCTTGTGCATGTGTGGATGGAATGGATCTGATCCAAGATCGTTGGGGCCAAATCAGTTGCCCCCTACGGTGGTGGCTAGTCCTATTTATAGAGGCCCGGGTCTTCTTCCCAAATATCAGGCGGGAAGGGATCCCACAACGACCAATTTGAAAGGGGACAACTAGTACAAGCTATCCTGACAAAAGGTGGTCTTCGCCTGCCAAAGGCTCTGGTGGTGACGCCGTCGTGGGCTCCGCGATGACCTCCATCCTGCCGTCCTGCTGGTCTTGGTCTCGTTGCACCGATATGGAAACCTTTGCCTGACGCCTCGGGACTCCTCACGTGCGCCTGCTCCTTTAGCACCGAAGAGGAAACCAGTACTCTGCGCCCGCTTGGCCTTGGTCGCCATGGCTCATGTCACGGGAACCTCACGAGGTGCCCCTCGCCTTGATCTCTCCGCTCCTCGCGAGCCAGCCTAGTGAGACTGCCCCTGAGGAGGTCTTGTGTCACCTGCCTCGCGAGGCATGGCCCCTCGTGAGGGTCTTGAGTGTTCGCTAGTGAAGATGGGTCGTACCAGGGCGTTAGTGGAGCCATGCCTTGGGCCGCAGGCAGGCAAGTCTGGGGACCCCCGTTCCCAGAACGCCGACAGTAGTCCACGGGCCCAAGGCGCGCTCGGACTTGGCTTCGAGGTGAAGCCAAGAGGCAAGTGCGGAGTGCCGCGGGCCCCAACCACCTGCGGCCTTGATTGACGCGTGGCGACTAACGGTATGTGGGTGTCTCCACTTCCCCACGCTGCCTCGGCAACTGCCCAACTTGACGAGTCCCTGGTGCATGTAGAAAAGCCATCATTACCTGCGATCGTGGGGGGCGTCGGTTGGCCTCCTCTTGCTATAAATGGGGAGGGGAGCAGAACCCCCGTCGCCCATCTCTTCCTCCGTTCCGCTTGCTTCTTCTTCCTTGCTCCTTGTTTCACTGCTAACAATAGCACCCATGGCGCCAACGAAGAGATTCTCGTCCGCGGAGAAAGGGAAGGCTCGCCAAGAGGGGCCCGGCTCTGCTCCTCCCAAGAGGGGGCACGGTCGCCCTCGTAAGTGCGCCGCGACCCCTAATGTGGTTCCTCGCGGGCGAGGACGAGTCTCTTCAGGGTCCAGTGCCGCTCCGGGCGTCAGAGGCGGCGTTTCTCCTCCCGGTGGAAGTCGCTTGGGGCGTGGCGCTCCCGTCGACGAGGGGAAGCGCACTGTGGTCGCTAGGCCTCCCCGGCCACGCTTCCACTCGGTGGAGGTGCTGCCGGAGTTCGTCGTGTGGTCGGAGAACCCGACCGGTACCTGGCTCCAGCTTCCGCGTTCCTTTGCCGGAGAGCTGGCGACTTCGGGTCCCGGCGGCCTCTGGCTGCAGGCGGACGGCTGCTGCAGCAAGGCCTCGTGGGTCGCAGTGGAGATCTCCGTTGCGCGTAACGAGCGTAGCCCGCCATGGTGGCAGACGCTTGCACGCCTGCTGCTGGGCAGGTGATGAGGACATGACTACCTTGTTTACGACCAAATATATTGCATACGTGCATATTTGTCAGGTGATTTCTAGTGCTAACTATTCAATAATTTATTTATGTTATCCAGAACAAAAATACTTCACACATTTTTATGTTTTGTCTAATTGCAAGTGTATGGAACATTAGTACAATTCACATATGAAGATAAGGGAAAAGGAGAAGTTTAGGTTCTGTTCAAAAAGTCCTCTCACGTCACTTTTGGGCCAAGAGAAGATAGAGTCCAAGTCTCTCACGTTCTGAATTCAGATTTGGACTGCACAGACATACCTGACTCAAAACGCCAACAACGTTTTTATACGGACTCTGAGTTGGGTGATTCTTTTTTTGTTGAAAAGTAGATTTCGTGCTCTTTCCAACCCAATTGGATTCATCTTCAAATTCATCCGGAGCGTTGAGATATAGATAAAACAATCTGACGCTGCAGTAGAATCTGAGTCAAACAACAAGTCCAAAGGTGTTGCATCACCTTCACTTGGGCCCATGAGCCTTGTACGACCTAGGGTTAGTTTTAGGCTACCTTGTGACGTCGTCCCACCTCCTTGGCCGCCACCCCTTGCTCCTATATAAGTAGATGAATCTAGTAGCTTTTTCCTTGGGTTTTGTTTAGATTCAAGTTCGCCATAGCTGCAACTTCGCGTACTTCGTTTGTGTTGAACGACCAGACAAAGGCGTCACAGATCCCCACCTTGATCAATAAAGCTTTCCTCTTATATTTGAATATCCAGATTGCAATCTTAGTTTCTTGCTTGTTCTTTGTTTGCCTACAGGAAACAGACCTTCGTGGTCAGGTTGATCGTGCTCCGGTGTAGTCAATAACCTCTCGGAGTTGGTTTAGCGATTGCTAAGGTGTGACGTCCTCGCGTGTTCGTAGTCGGATCGTCAAAGTCGACTTCCTCCAAAACAATAGCCATCGAAAGACGAGACACCTTTTGCCTCTATCAAGTGGTATCAGTTTTTAGGTTGCTCGGTGAGAATTTCCAGTTTTCCCTACATTAGATTTATTTTCTTATCTGTACCGCAGATGGCGGCCGGCATCGTCTAGTTAGCTAAGAGTAAGTTAGTACTTGTACGCTACTAGAGTATTAGTGGGTGTAGATAGTTAACTTGGCTATGATGGTTGTCAACGTGGAAGTTCAGTATCAGACCTGTTAACTTATACGCTACTAGAGTATATGTGGATCAGACCTGTTACTTTGCTCTGAATGTTGAACTATCCGTTTGAACGTATGGAATGGCAGCTATTTTTTTTAATGGATTGTATTTGTCCTCCACATGTTTAGAGGCTGACTTGTGGGCCTAGAAATTTGACGCGTACACAATCAGGAGATGATTGTACGTGGAAAGGATGACAGTAGGGACCCGCCAAGGTCATGGTAGTACGCAAGCAAGTGCCTCCTTATTTCAAGCCAATAAAAAAATGGCTCCTCCTAATGGATTTCTGACATCTGGGTCCCATGCCATTGTCAACGTAGTCAATAAACGAGAGAATTGCACAACGAGCGGCTGACACCAGGGACCTAACAGCTCGCCCATTTATTTTTGTTTTGCGTTAATTTGATAAATGCCACTGAAAATCTGGTGTTTCTAAGAAATGCCACTACAATTTCCAAACTTTGAAAAATGCCATTTCCAGTGGCATTTTTTGAAATCTGGAGTGGCGTTTTTCAAAGTTTGCAAATTGCAGTTGCGTTTTTCAAAGTTTGCAAAAATTGCAGTGGCATTTTTCAAAGTTTGGAAATTGCAGTGGCATTTTTATTAATCACCATAATTGGAGTGGCATTTATCTAATTTTTTTTAGACGGAACCAGATTGTCAACTAGGCTGTGCAGGGCACTCTGGCCTGTCTAGACAGCCTTCTCTTTTATGTTTACCACAGACCAGCCTAGTAGTTTTTTTCTTTCTTTCTAAAAATGGCTAGCCCAGTTTTTTTGTGATTTGCCAAGTAAGTCGCTTTGTCAGGCCTGTTGGGCTACAAATCTTTCAAGACGAGGAGAGCTTCATTTGGCTGGCCTATAAAATGGCCTATCAGTAATGAGAAATGGGTTGTACATGTTTAAAACACATCAAACCGGCAATTAGTTTCAAATTTCTTTTTTCATTTCGAGATTTTAAATTGCATTGATTTTTATGCGTGGATAATTTGTTGGATTTTATATTGATATACATTTATTTTTAAATCAGTTTGAATGTGACTCAAAATTTCGGGATTAAAAACAGTTCGGACCGCACCGAAATATGCAAAATTTTGTATAATTTTTTAACTGTGGCCGCAATATTGGCTGTAATGCTAACAAAAAGAATATGGGCTCCAAAAAAACCTTAAGATTAGCAAATGGGCTGTAAATTATTAAAAAATGGCAGATGGGCTATATGTTGTTTTCCACATATTTGAGGCTTTCCTAAAAAAAGGTTGACGCACAAGCAGTGACTGTTGGGTGTCCATCCAACAGCCATCGTGCTACTTCAATCTATGCTCTTCCTGCTCCAGCCGCTCAAACAAGCGCTGGTAGGACTGCCTGCTCCCTCCCCCCCCCCCCCCCGTGGCCGGCTGTGCTGCCGCGCAGGCCTCATCGCCCCACCATACTCCCATCGCTGGCCTAGCCATCCCTCTACTCACCCACACCTGTTGTTATTCTCCGGCGACGGCAGATGAACCAGTAAACCCTCGTACAGTAGTACTCCCTTCCACGTGGGAAACAACTGCCGAGTCTTCCCTGCCTCCGTGTCGTTCCCTTCCTAGGCCTCGCCATCGTCCACCGCCTTGGTGCTCTCGGCGCGGCATGGTCAACGTGGTCAATGACCGACATGCATCTGAAGTGATCTGTACGTGGAGAGGCTGACAGCTGGGTCCACGGACGCACGCAAGGAAATGCCTCCTTATTACGCGCAAAATAATGATTCCTCCACCTGACATCTGGGACCCACCGAAAGGGCCAGTGTATTTCATGAAAAAAACGTTACCGCCGCTAACAGCTCGGACCCACCAGCTATATCTTCGCACGCAAGGAAGTGCCTCCTTATTACGCACAAAAAATGAATACTCCCCCTGCTAGCTGGGCCCAGCAGAGTGGCAGGCTGACTTGTTGGCCTACTAAGTTGACGGGGACGAAGGGCTTTGTCAACTTAGTGAATATGCACAATTCTAGCTCCAGTGACCGTACGATGTCCATCCAATGGCCGTAGTGCTTCTTCAACCTCTGGTCTTCTTGCTCCAGCCGCCTAAACCAGCGTAGGTCATGCCTCGTGCTCCTGCCTCCCGTGGCCGGCTGCGACGCCGCGGAGGCCTCACCGACCCCTACTACTCCCACCGCTAGCCAGGCCATCCCTCTACTCACCCACACCCCCTGTTATTCTGCGGCGACGGCAGCCCCACACCGCAGCGAACCAGTGAACCCTCATACTCCTCTACGCGTGGGCATCCACTGCCGCGTCTTCCCTGGCTCCTCGTCGTCCCCTTCCTAGGCCTCACCATCGTCCACCGCCCTGGTGCTCTCGGTGCGGCATGGTCTACGTGTTCATGGAACGGCTTCCATCGGACGTGGACTGTACGTGGAGCAAGGAAGTGCTCCTTATTACGCGGAAAATAATGATTCCTCCACCTGACAGCAGAGACCCACCGGACGGGCAACCGTATTTCCCGAAAAAAATGTTTCCCCTCTGACTGTTGGGACCTACCAGCTACATCTTTGCACGCAAGGAAGTGCGTTCGGGCAAAAAAAATGATTCGCCCCCCCTGACTGCTGGGACCCACCAGCTACATCTTCGCACGCAAGGAAGTGCCTGACAGTCGGGACCCACCTGGTGGAAGCGTACATAGCATTGTCATTCTGGTCGCGAACGTGTACGTACATACTGGTTGATGTAGAGGCGCGCACATAGTATGTACACGTAATGGAATGCGTCGTCGTGTTCATCGGGAGGGCTTGGACGGAACAGCCGATGGAAGCGGCTTCGGCGTATTCAATGGAGGAAACGGCCTTGTGTTCGACCGCCACGCTCAAACAGGATCCTGTTCATCGGAGGGTCCGCGTCGCAAAACGGAGGAAACGGACCTCCTACGGTCGAAACGGGGGTCCTATTCATCGGGAGGGGTGTGGCATACCGCAAAACGAGGAAACGGACTTGTGTTGGAGCGCTACGGTCGAAACGGGGGTCATGTTCATCGGGAGGGGTGTGGCGTACCACAAAACAGGACTCCACGGGATACTGTTCATCTCCACCGTCGATCCCCTCCAGCCTCCATGGGCTATTGTTCATCCACCGTCGACCTCCTCCAGCCTCCACTTGCGACTCTTCATCCACGAGCTCCTATTCATCCAGCCTCCACCGCGCGCTACTCCACCGGCTACTGTTCAACCAGCCCTCTCCACGGGCTCCTGTTCAACCACCCCTCCATGGGCTACTGTTCATCGAGCCATCCACCATCTATTGTTCATCCAGCCCTCCACGGGTTGGTCTTGTTCATCCAGCACTCCACGGGGTCCTGTTCATACAGCCCCAACCGGCTCGATCGATCGGGGTCCTGTTCATCCAGAGGCAACACCACGGGGTCCTGTTCATCCACCCCCACTGGGAACTGTTCATCCAAACCCCCCCAGCAACGCTCATTGTTCATCCAAAGGCAGCAACGATGCTTTAGTTAGCAGCAGTAGCGAAGGAATCGCTCGATCGGGTTCAGTTAACAACCATCGATCGATCGCTCGGGTTCGAATGTCGTAGCTGCGCAGCAATCGCTCGTGTTCGATTAGAGCCCAACGTTGCACCCACGCGCGTGCGTGTACGAGAGAAACGTGCATCGCTCGGCCCCGACCACCCACCGTAACCAGGAACACCCCGATATTTTCCTCGCCCTCGCTTCTACCACAGTTTTTTCTGTCATGGACGACCCAAAGAATGTCATGCAGCTGCGTCTCCGGCCCGTCCAGGATGCAAAGCCCATTTTCTGTCATGATTTTTTGTCATAGAAGTAGGAGCCCACCACATCTATGATGATACTGGTTTTGGTCACAATTATCGTCATAGAAGTGTCATAAGTATGACAGGAAAAAAATTCGTTCGGCCCAAAATGTCACGGATGTGTCTTTTTTTGTAGTGCATCTCTTCTCCCTCATGTTTTCTCAGCCATCACGTGGTGGGCGGGGTTTGTCGATAGTCGGTTTGCTCAACTGCGATCCCGCTTGTAAGTGAAAATGCAACATAGCACGCATTCCTCCTTGAGCGGCGTGCCGGACCAACTGTGTGGGGGTGCGACGCGAACACGGCAGGCTTTTCCTTTTGAACTTGTAACTTGTAAAATTTGGTTCTGCTCCATGGCGCAACCGATAGATAGAAATAACGATTTTCCCTAGGGTAATGAGAAGTTTGGTTCTGGCGCGGTTCATGCATGGAGTACGTACGAAAATTATGAAGTTGATGCGAAAGGTAAGATAATTACTAGTATAGTATCATATACTACTACATGGATTTGACGGAAAGATAAAGATACATACGGATCCATCAACGACATCCTCATGCCCTAGTGCGCCGGGTCACCAACCGACGTGTGAGGAGCAGCGGCATTGGCGGCGAGCTCAACGTGCTTCTGAACAATGCCGTCCAAGGTTACCCTGCGGTCCAAGAAGGCCAGCGTCCTATCGTCCTCCTCTTGCATGTAGTAGTCCTTGTGGACGATTTGCGCATAGACGTGGGTGATTATGTCGATGGTGTCTTTCTGCACCAGGCGCTAAGTGGCGAGCGCGACCTCGAGGTGGACATTCTATGGCACGACGGCGGGCAGTGGCAGGGGCCACCAGTGCGTCTAAGAGGTTGTCACCATAGAGTCCGTTGAGGGTGGAGGGCATCGCAGAGCCTGAGCGCGTGGGCTGGAGGCGTACGTCAAGGTTGTCCGCAAGCTTCTTGATGACGTTGAACTTGTCGAGGAAGCCGACAAGGACCTCGTCGAACAAGGAGACGAAGCTGTCGTCCAAGCGGCCCCTCGCCCTGGCAGCGTCAAGCACGACCTGGAGACGTTCCTTGGTGCAGGGCCCCAGGCCGGCGTCATGGACCATCTGGCACAGTCGGGCTGATGCTCGGGCTCATCGCCTCCATGGGTCTAGCATCTAGTCAACTAATCTTGCGATTGGAGTGATCACTCTTGCCCTTGGTTAGGGTGCGTAGGTGCGTAGGATTTCGTAGATTGGACTGGTGGGGAGCCTTTATATGAGAAGTGCAGACTGCATTGAATTCACATGCGTGTTGGCCATCTACTCCTCGGCCCTCTACTGCACCTCCCTTTGGTTGTATAACAGGTGGGCCAGCCACCTGTTGGGCCCACATGTCATACAACCAAAGGCAGGTGCAGTAAGTCAATGAAGTTGCATCCCCCTCTGTGCCGGTGCAGTATAGTCATCTCACCGGACCTCTAGTTCGGGCCAAACGAGAGAACTTTGATGTTTACTGGTTTATTGGTCCCCTTTGCATTTTGCGCCAAGTTTTGACCTTTGATTTAACTAATAAAATATTAATGCATGCAAGCAAAAATGTTGTGTAATCCCAAAACACTTAGGCATGGTACATTAACTCCCTCCTCATTTCTTATTTCGTGACATATCAACCAGTGAGAGATGTGGGCCATGCATGCTTTCAATGACTTGAGACTACCAAACATGACATGCAGTGGTTAGTTCATTGCATGTAATCCTATTAATTAGCAAAAAGACATTATGTTCTCTCGCCGATAGGAATAAAACAATACACCATGTATTTATTTACAGAGGGAGTACATTTTTTGTGACATGCATTACTAGATATTTCTAGTCAAATACTAAATCTAGATGGACGTGGTAGTACTAGTAAATCCAGATGGTGGTGCTAGTACTAGTAGTAGTACTACCAATGTACTAGTAGCACTGTACTACCCGGTTGTCAAATTATTACGTGCTGCTCCTCACAGTGAAGTGACAAGACCATGTGCTAGAGATGACACCTGAGTATAGGCGCCGTGTTCGGCATACCATAGACAGCCTCACCGTCTGCAGTCACTATCATCATGACTGTAGAGCTAGCCTGCTTACAACTAGCCGTGTTCGACATAATTTCCCGTGCGTAGATGCCCGTGCATTGCACGGAACACCAAGATTGGGGGTGGACGGCGCCGGCAGCGGCCATCGTGCCAGATTTTTCCATGGCCTTCTAGATGTGGTGGGGAGGAGATAAGGCTGATTATGAGAGACAAGGAGTTTTTTGTAAATAGGGAACAAGTGCGGGCATCTTTTGCAAAACTGGAGAAGTTTGGTTCGTATGCGTCAGATCTAGATCCAACGGCTATTGGTGAAGGATGGCAGGCACATCATCATCACCAACTCAGGACCTCTTTGATTCGCAGGATTTGGAAACAAGGGAATAGGACACGGCAATATTACAAGTTTCAAACTGATATTACAAATGATAGGAGTAATGTTGCACCTACGAAGAGGGAATTACTAGGAAGTTTGCGTAAGAACTTTTGTTACTTTAGGTGGATGCAGCATTATCGTACAAACTAAAATCCACCACCCTGACAAGTCACTAATGGGCAAATAAATTTTCGAGTCTCTGGCCACTTGATGTTTCAAAAACAAATTCAACTTCTGCGGAGACTTTGTCATTTAGGCTTCGACGCTTGTAGTGATCAGCACACCATTCATTGTTGCGCCAGAGAATGCCAAACCTCATTACCTTGAGCACACTTGCCTCCAGAACAAAGAACCTGGCCAATTTAATCTCAGATGTGCTGCCTCGGTAGTCGATCAAATAAATTTCTGTAAGATGGAGATCAAGGCATTCAATGAGATTGTTATAGTGCAGCACATTTTTCACTTTCGGGTCTTTTTTTATCTGCAAAAGAAGAGAACATATTAGAGCAGCTGGCTATATAAGATTGCCATGTCATCAAGAGGTACCAATATCATTCGCTCATATGATAGGGTTGGCTGGCTAGTGATATTTTTTCACTCTCTCTCTCTCTCTCTCTCTCTCTCTCTCTCTCTCTCTCTCTCTCTCTCTGGGAGTCCTAGATTAGGGGGTATACGGACAACCGGACTATATCCTTTGGCCGGACTATTGGACTGTGAAGATACAAGATTGAAGACTTCGTCCCGTGTACGGATAGGACTCTCCTTGGCATGGAAGGCAACCTTGGCAATACGGATATGTAGATCTTCTTCCTTGTAACCGACTCTGTGTAACCCTAGCCCCCTCCGATGTCTATATAAACCGGAGGGTTTAGTCCGTAGGACCAAGGACAACAATCATACCATAGGCTAGCTTCTAGGGTTTAGCCTCTTCGATCTCGTGGTAGATCAACTCTTGTAATACCCATATCATCAAGATCAATCAAGCAGGAGTAGGGTTTTGCCTCCACCGAGAGGGCCCGAACCTGGGTAAAAACATCGTGTCCCCTGTCTCCTGTTACCATCCGCCTAGACGCACAGTTCGGGACCCCCTACCTGAGATCCGCCAGTTTTGACACCGACATTGGTGCTTTCATTGAGAGTTCCTCTGTGTCATCATCGTTAGGCTTGATGGCTCCTTCGATCATCAATAGTGATGCAGTCCAGGGTGAGACTTTTCTCCCCGGACAGATCTTTGTATTCGGCGGCTTCGCACTACGGGCCAACTCGCTTGGCCATATGGAGCAGATCGAGAGTTACGCCCCTGACCACCAGGTCAGGTTTGGAAGTTTAAACTACACGGCCGACATCCACGGATACTTGATCTTCGACGGATTCGAGCCCCTGCCGAGTGCGCCGCACGGTCACGATGAGCATGATTTAGCTCTGCCGTCGGACAGTGTTTAGGAGATCGCACCTGCAACCGCTCCGACCCTCAATTCGGAGCCAATTGCGCCATCCATGGACGAGTGTCTAGACCCCGCCACGGAGGTCGCAGTCTCAGCGGTGATCGAGCCGAATACCAACCTTACCCTTCACGAGAGCCGTGACTCAAACTGCCGGATTCTTCTCCGGCCACGGACTCCGAACCGCCTGCGCCCGTGCCTATCGAATCCGACTGGGCGCCGATCATGGAGTTCACCTCCACAGATATCTTTCAGCACTCACCCTTCGACGACATACCGAACTCATTAAGGTCCCTCTCCTTGTCAGGAGAAACCTGGCCGAACTATGTCTGGCAGGATTGGGATGCGGATGACGAAGAAATTCGCCGCCCACCCACCACCCACTTAGTAGCCACTGTCGATGATTTGACCGACATGCTCGACTTCGACTCTGAAGACATCGACGGTATGGACCACTGCCCACAGGGCACTGGACATCCACCTCATCATATGATATATATATGGTGGACACACCCAAAGAAGGCAATGGCGACGGGACAGCGGGGGATGACCCCTCCAAGAAGCAACCCAAGCACCGACGTCAGCGGCGCCGCTCTAAGTCTCGCCAAAGCAAAAGCGGTGATACCGGCACAGGAGATAATAACACTCCGGACAGTGCCAAAGATAACGACAATCCCCTCCAGCAAGATTCAGAGCAGGAGGATGGAGAAGCCAGCCCTCCTGAGAGAGCGGCGGATAGAGAGGCAGAGGATGATAATTGCATGCCTCCCTCCAAAGACGAGGCAAGCCTTGACGATGATGATTTTGTCGTGCCTGAGGATCCCGTTGAGCAAGAGCGCTTCAAGCATCGGCTTCTGGCCACGGCAAATTGCCTTAAGAAAAAGCAACAGCAGCTTCGAGCCAATCAAGATTTGCTAGCTGACAGATGGACTGAAGTCCTTGCGGCCGAGGAATATGAACTCGAACGCCCCTCCAAGAGTTACCCAAAGCGTAGGTTGCTACCCCGATTAGAGGAGGAAGCATTAAAGCCTACATCTCCAGCGTATGACGCGGCTGATCGGCCACCTCGTGGCCGCGACAGAGAGGCATTTCAGCCAAAAGCTCAGCCCACGCGGCGCGCTCAAATAAAAATGTCAAGGCATGGGAAATACGCTAGAACTGCGAGACGTATTGGAGGACAAAGCAAAACCGCAAGATCGATCTCACGGATCACGAGGCGCACCACTCGCGAGGCGATAATCGTCATGCCGATCTGATAAAAAAGCAAATCCGGCCGGGCCAAACACAGCAGACAAGACTCATTTCAGCTGCATCGCGATATAGCCCAATACAGAGGCGCCGCACACCCCCTATGCTTCACAGACAAAGTAATGGATCACCAAATCCCGGAGGGTTTCAAACCCGTAAATACCGAATCATACGACGGCACAACAGATCCTACGGTATGGATCGAGGACTACCTCCTACACATCCACATGGCCCGCGGTGACGATCTACACGCCATCAAATACCTCCCACTCAAACTCAAAGGACCAGCCCGGCATTGGCTCAACAGCCTGCCAGCAGAATCCATTGGCTATTGGGAAGATCTGGAAGCCACATTCCTTGACAACTTCCAGGGCACTTATGTGCGACCACCAGATGCCGATGACTTGAGCCACATAATTCAGCAGCCATAGGAATCGGCCGAGCAATTCAGACACGGTTCGACAAAGAAAATCAAATTGTCGATTTGTCCGGATCACGAGGCCCTAGCAGCTTTTAAGCACAACATCCATGACAGTGGCTCGCGACACCTTGGCGGAAAAGCGAAATCTATGGCAGCCCTCACGACACTCATGACCCACTTTTGCGTGGGAGAGGACAGCTGGCTGGCTCGCAGCAATAACATATCAAAGAACCCTGGTACTTCTGATACTAAGGATAGCAATGGCAGGTCACGTCGCAACAAACACAAGCGCCACATCAACAGCGACAACGCCGAAGATACGGCAGTCAATGCCGAATTCAGAGGCTCTAAACCCGGTCAGTGGAAAAAGCCATTCAAAAGGAGTACTCCGGGCCCGTCCAGTCGACCGTATACTCGATCGCTCGTGTCAAATACATGGCACCCCCGACAAGCCAGCCAACCACACCAACAGGGATTGTTGGGTGTTCAAGCAGGCCGGCAAGTTAAATGCCGAAAACAAGGATAAGGGGCTACATAGCGATGACAAGGAGGAGCCCCGGCCGCCGAACACTGGAGGACAGAAGAGGTTCTCCCCACAAGTGCGGACGGTGAACATGATATACACAACCCACATCCCCAAGAGGGAGCGGAAGCGTGCACTAAGGAACGTATATGCGTTGGAGCCAGTCACCCCAAAGTTCAACCCATGGTCCTCCTGTCCGATCACCTTTGATCGCAGGGACCACCCCACTAGTATCCGTGATGGCGGATTCGCCGCACTAGTCCTAGACCCAATCATCGTGGTTCACCTCACTCGAGTCCTTATGGAATGGCGGCGGCAACTGAACCTGCTTTATCGGGACACGGTCGCCAAAATGGGCATAGACCCTCAAGGATAAAACCCACAAAAGCGACCTTCAAAGGCATCATACCAGGTGTAGAGGCCCATTGCACGAGCTCGATCACACTAGAAGTGGTCTTGGATCCCGGATAATTTCGAGCGAGAGTTAATCTTGATATAGTCCCGTTCATGATGGCTATCATGCACTGCTCAGGCGAACCGCATTCGCAAGATTCAATGCGGTACCACATTATGCATACCTCAAGCTCAAGATGCCAGGACCTCGGGGGGTCATCACAGTCAATTGAAACACAGAGCGCTCTCTCCGAACGGAGGAGCACACTGCGGCCCTCGCGGCAGAAGCGCAAAGCAGCCTCTCAAGGCAATTAACCAGTTCGGCGATCAAACACCTGGACGCCGTCAAGTGCGCCCGGAGTAATCTGCAAAAAGACCGCCTGGCACGTTCCGAGATCGCGCAATAGCATTTACCCGATTCTAGCTAAGCAGCGAAAATACTTGCAGCGTACATAATTACATTGAAAATACCATGGGCATAGGCGGGGAGTCTGGCATGCCCCAAAACGCGGCTCAACCACACTAGGGGCTCCCGCACATTAATTTTCTCTCTTTCAGGACTCTACTCTCTGGAAGCCCGTCCGTGATACAATTGCGGACACGATCTAACATCAAGGAGGCGGAAAGCTACGTCGCACCATGGAACTCCAGTGGTCTCTAATAGCAGTGAATACCTCCTTTAAATACCGTTCCACAGCTCGCCCTTGGAGGGACATGGCAAATAGTCCTATTTC